>JAWNPP010000078.1:17177366-18414733 GCA_035047445.1 Drosophila siamana
TTTGCTAGTATATATCTCCACAATAATTAACAATTTCTCAAAGCACATTTTATTATTATGCTTATATCAAACTATATCATTTTTGTCGCTTCATAAATTATATGATTAAAATCTTTTACTAATATTAGCATAAAAGAAATGCGTTCTGATGCACTTTAAATTGTATGGCAAAATGTAAATGGTATGATAAACTTTAAATTCTTTAATGCAAACGAAAGCTTTGCTGCAGCTTTAAAAGTTCTGAAGCCAATTTTTCAGCAGCTTCAGATCCTATAGAAATCAACTGCATCACAGTGATTTCTACAGCATATTCGACAGTCGAGTAGACTTGCCTCGAGCGTTGCGTTGCTACTTTTCCCAGCTATTCCTTTTTTTTTTTTGTGTATTTTTATTATTTTTATTTTTGTGCCATTTGAACTTTTAATGTGCGTGCTGTGCCACTGTCCGAGTGCCTCTCTAAGCGGCTCTTTGCCCTCCGCGCTGCTTCTTGCACTGCTCGAAGACCGCTCACTCAAAGTACCCGCTTTCCAACTTCCCCATTCGTCCTCTCCCCCCCCTGGCCCGATTTTCGTGCTTTGGCTTTCTGCAGCCCTTCAATTTATTGCACACATTGCGATCCATTGCATTAAAGTTTAAATGCCACGCGCTGGCGAAACATTTCAATCAACGCCAGCGCACCTCCCTCACCCCGACAGCAGCTTGCAGCATGCCACATCCGACTTGTGTGTGTGTGGGGGGGGGGGGGGGGGCGGCGGGGGGTGCAGTGGGAAGAATTGACGACTGCAGGGGAATGCGTGGCATCCATCCATACGCATTCCCATGGCAGCGATGAGTCTTTCCACATGAACACTTGGAACTTTTGGTCAGTTGCACTTGCAACATCTTCTCCCTTTGTGTGCGTGCGTGCGTCTGTGTGTGTGTGTGTGTGTGTGTGTGTGTGTGTGTGGGCGTGGCTGTGTTGTAACAAGTCGCAATGCTCTCAATTCAAAAAAAAAAGAAAAAAAATTGTGAAACATAAGTCGAATCGTGCTGTGCAACGCTCAACTTTTCGATTGAACAACTACATCAAGAATGTCTATAAAGTGCACGCCTCTTCTTCCATTCCATTCCTTTCCTTTCCTCACTCCTCCGTCTCACTGCGATAGTTTTGTCAGTCGACAATCACATTTAGCCACGCTCATCTCAGGGCGTTTCTTTTAATAATTGAAACGATTTCAATTTATTGCGTGCTGTTTTAAAACCAGTTTTATTGCGAACTATGCACATGGCGAGTACTTCAAATACTTCACATATTTAGTCAAACAATCATTTCAACTAATTCGAAAATATTGTAAATATAGCGCACAAATTGAATTTTATGAACGCTAAACTAATAAAGAGCAAATTAAGTTCTCATCTGTTTTTTTTTACGAGAAGCAAAATAAATGTAAAATATCAAATAGAATTTTATGAAATATTAATATCTCATGCATAGAATTTGGTGTCTGAATTTGCTGCGACAAAAGCATGGCGAATAAAGCAAACAAATGCTTTATTAGAATTTCAATAATTTATACGTCATTTCAACTCGATGGTGCTCAGAATTCTGCAAAAACAACAAAAGAACAATGCAATGCGAGCTACTTAAGCGCCTTAAAAGGGAATTCAAGCTTTGCCTGCAGCGAATTAACTTGTATAGCTGCTCTTTCTTGTTTGGCTTTCTGCATGTTAACAACTAATCCATTCCCTCTCCGCTCTACCTCACCTCTCTCTCTCTCTCTCTCTCTCTCTCTCTCTCTCTCTCTCTCTCTCTCTCTCTCGCTCTCTGTCTCTTCCTCCCTATGCGCCTGTTATGCTGTCGCTGTGCTTGCCTGGCTTTAGCGCAGTTTATTTGCGATTTTCTTTCTATTATTTGCGTTGTTGTTGTTTTTGCCGAGCCCATTTTCGACATTTTGCAAATTGAAATGTGCGCAAATTTAAATTGCCGCTGCATGCTTTTAGGCGCCATCGTTAGCGGCATTTTCCAGGCGCTTGAGCACGCCAACACACACACACACACACACACACACACACACACAAACACACACACAGATAGAAGATAGACACGCGAAAGAGGCTCATTTAGAGCATGGTAAATATTGCGCATACGTCATGTTGGCTTTGGCGTTCACGTTCACGTCGGCGTTGGCGTTGGCGCTGGCGACAATTACCGTTAGCGGCTTGTGCAATTTATGCGTTGCACACATCTCAGCACTAACGATTCCCAATGCAATGCAATGCAATGCGCTGCACTGCAATTCCACATCCTTGTCGTCGTGGCTCCTTCATCCTTCGTCTGCTCCCTCCAAACACACACACACACCTACTACTTCAGCACAGCTTTCGGTCTAGACGGCTCATGCACACAAATTAGCCAAGTAAAATTGGCTGCCACTTGACGTTTGTTGCCTCCACAGAGCCAACAGCCGCCAGCGCTGCTTGTTGACGTTCCTCATTGCCACGCCCATCGCTTAATGCATTTTAATTTTCACTTCGCTATCTGCCTCGTCCTCTCTCTCTCTCCCTCTCTCACTCCCACTCAGTATCGCACTTTTTCTCTCTCTCTCTCTCTCTTTCCCTCTGTGTGTTTTTCTGACGCCGCGCCTCCTGTTGTTTCTTTCGCATACACAAAAAACTATAAATTAAAAAGGTTTACAACAAACTCATGCGCAATGTTGGCGCTAAAAAGTTTTTTGCTGTCTGCGGTTCAGTTTTTTTTATTCGCTCATTTCGCATACCCTGCAAGTAAACAGACGTTGAGCTGGGGCAACAACAATTGTCAACGCACTAAATGTCCAAATACTGCTTAAAGGATTATATCCTAATAGTTTTAGGTAGCTTGTAAAAATAGATCTACACAATAATAAATCTTATTAAAAATGACAGTCTATTGAAAACTATTTTAATAATGATTTTAGTCAAGTTCACTCGTTGAAAATGTGATTTTTTAGCAACGTTGTTTCACATTTCAATTCACTTCAACGATTTATTTAACTAAGTGGAAGCTATTAACGAGTCATCAAGTGTTATAAATACTATATACATATATTATTATTATTAATAAAACACCTATCTTTAATATTAACAGCAATAATTTTGCCTTGCTCTCTATGCAAATAAATTGTATAGAAATCCCTATGAAAATTGGTTAAGATTTTACGGTCACAACTACAGGATATCTGCTAGTCGACACATCTTTTACCATGCATATTTCAACTCAACTATGCTGTGCTGCTGACGGCTGGGCGGATAACGTTTCGGAGGCGTTCTGGGCGTGGCGGCATTGCATATGTACGACAAGCATGAAGCAGGAAAAGTAAAAAAAAAAATGATGCGCATGATAAGGAACATGCGAATGCGGATGCGAAGGCGGTGAGGCATGACGTGAAAGAGCTCATTAAATTAGCATTGAAAATTATTTTAAATTAGTTCATTAAGTTGTGAAAAATGTTGCTGTTGCCATTGTAGTTGTTGCTGCTCTTGTTTGCTGTTGTTATTGTGGTTGTTTCAGCAAAAGCGATTTGTTCTTGTCCTCGTACTTGTTTTTTTTTTTTATTTGCAACTTTTTTACGCTTGCCTTGTTGTTATTGTCACTGTTTTTGTTGTTGCAGTTGCTGTTGCTGTTGCTGTTTCTGTTGCTGTTTCTGTATAATCCGCTCATGTAACTGAAATTAATTTGATTGCTGATGTTGTCTCAGCTGCTTCATTAATCAAAGTACCCCCAGCATCAGGGGACATCTTCCATCTCAGACTGTCTTGCTGTCTTTCGCTATCTCTGTCTCACTCTTGCTCTTGCTCGCTCTGCGATTTGCTTTCTCTGTCGCCCATGAATAATTAAATATGGAACATAGTTATCCCTGTTGCCCGTCCAAGCGGCTCAAAACTTATCCATCAAATGACATTTGTGTTGATGCGGGTTTCCTGCTTTTTCCCCCTTGTTTCACACCATCTCCCAACCCCAAAAAAAAAAAAAATATACCGGAAAATTGTACCAGTATCGTCGCCAGTTGCTCGACCATTTTTGAATCTGGCTGAGTTTGTGCTCTCTCTCCCTCTCTCTTTTTCTCACGCACTCTCACTCTCTGTGTCTCTGTCTGTGTGCTCGGGATTTTGGGCTTTGGTTTTGGGCTCTGTCCTCTGTTTGTCTTTCGTCTCAGCTGTGGCGCCTCTGTGCATCCATTGCCACTTGCCACTTGCCACTTGTTACGGTTCAGCTTTCGACATTCATCAAAAATTGTGTCAAAATTTGTGTACAACAACAGCAAAAAAAAAAAAAAGAAAAGAAAAACATAGAACAGCAAAGCTGGACAAGAATGTCGCACTTTTTGGTCGCTGGTCGCCGGTCGCCGGTCGCACATTGCTCAGACATGATGATTTCTGCTCCCGGCCATGGCGATGGACATGAACATGAACATGGCTATGGATGTGGCTGTGGATACGTCGCCAAAAGCGAGCTACACATTTTGGTTTTTTTCTTTTTGTACTGTCTTTATAACGTGTCTGTCTGCGGCTTGCAAATGTGCATATAACTTTGGCGTATACTCTATAGCGCACTTCACGTTGGGAATACGATAGATAAATAAACCAGATGGTAGCAGCACGGCAAAAGAATGTCGCGCATAGTGAGTAAAGCCAGACATTACAAACTAGATACACTGAATAAAGCAACTACTGACTACAGATGCGTTACACAAATGAAGAAACATAAAGTTGATAGCTACAACAAGCAACGCGATGTTGGCAATGAAAGACGTGAAAGAGATAACTAATATAAAGACAGATGGTGACATCTACATGCTATAAATTAAGAGAGAGTCAGATATAATTCACGAAAGAGAAATGTGTCTAGTTCAGCAAATACGAAGAAGTCAAGTAAGAAACAGCAGAATATACACATTAATAATAAGATAAAAACGGTAGAAGCTAAAGCACAAATTACGTTAGATAATTATTTGGATGAATAGCCAAAATCATAGCGGAAATAAATCGCAAACGATAGAGAAAACACAGGCAATCAAAAAATGTTTAAAGTATATTAAATACCCAACGAATTAAAAAGCCAACTTCAACTATTTTCATAGCATTTAAATGCAGATTTTTATTTAATCTTTTCGACTTGCCGAAAAACTTTAACGCTTTCCTGCTGGCCACATTGTGGCTCTATTAGGAGGTGGCTCAAATGTTGATGTAGGGCATTCGAGTTGTCGTCTTGTCAAATTGAGTTAGCATTCTGTTTAAGTTCTGACCCGCCTGCTTCAGCTGCGGCTGCTTCACAGATTTCATCTTATAACAATTTTCTCTGTCCACAGTTACTTCGTCTCCCTCTCCCTTCTTCCGCCTCCTTCCCCACTTCGTCTTTCAACCAAAATATGTGTGTGTTATCACCGCTGTCGCCGTTTTTTGTGTGCGTCTCCACCGAGTTTTTCTAACGCCAAGCATAAAAAAGGCAAAATACAAAGAAAAAAACAAAATGAAGAGCAGGCAGAAAAAAAAATATGGAAAACTGTTTTACCAGTTGTGGCTACAACGAGCCAAAAATTTTCAATGGGGAAAATGGGGAGGAAAAGCCTGCATAATATTTGGCCATGTGGCAAGCGCGACCATGTGGCATCTCATGCTGCTGCCGCTGCTGCTGCTGCTTCTTCATTTTGTTGTCGTTGTCGTTGCCGTTGTTGTGGATGTTGTTTATTGTTGTTGCTGTTGTGCAACATTCGACAGCAAAAACAAAGAATACAAAAGGTAAGAGCAGCGGCAACGCATTGGCTTGTTATCCTTTAAGGATATACATACATAGTGGAGTGGAGTGGAGCGGAGTGCGGTGAGTGTTGCATGCAAATGCTCTCACTTCACTTGACATTTGCACTCGTCAGCCTATTTGCATACCCTGCAATCGCCACAAGCGTGCCAACTATAATGCAGGGTATCGCGCCATCGTTGACACTCTGTGGAGTTGTCGCCTTTTGCGTATAATTCCTGACTGCCAAATGAGTTTCGTGTGGTCAGCCGCTTGGAAATTTACACCTCCAGCTCACATAGCTGGCACGCCCCCAACTCCCTTGCCCTCCCCGGCAGCACCCAAATCCAACCCGCAGTCAACGTGCAACGCCGTCAGCAGCCTTTTCGTCATTGTGAATTTTATGCAAAACAAAAGGCAAAAAGGAATTCGTTTTATGAATTTGTTAACTACAAACACGAAATCAAGCTACAAAATGCACAGCAACAACATCAGCAACAACACAATTCCACTCATGTGAAAGAGTGCAAGAGCGAGACAGAGACACAGAGAGAAAGAGTGAGAGAGAGAGGGAGAGACTGCTGGACTGTAGAAAAGTTGAAGCGAGCTCAACTTTATGCTTAAAGCTATGCGAGAGACAGCGGAAGCTGCAACTGAAGCAGCTCTCATACCCCAAAAACTGCACAGCTTAAATGTAGCGTAAGAGAAGTGTTTCTAGCTCTGCTTCTTTATCGTTTTCTTCTCTACCCTGTAGGCATACAAAGACTTCAGAAGGTAGGCTGGGAAGCGAAGAAACAACTACAATTCATTTGGCGTGAATTAACCATATAGGCTACAATATTATTATAAACAATTCGATAATCAACAATTAAAGCTGCAATTTGTAGCAAAAAACTGTGGCTTGTGAAAGTTGCATGCTAAAAATTCAACAAGAATCCAATTTTAAACAGTAAACAATTTCTATATGCAGCCAACAGACTTAAGTTCGAGATTATAATTTCAATTATGTAGATTTTGAATTTCATCTTCAATGTAATTTCACGTTAAATAAAAATAAATACAGTAGAATGAGCTTGAATTTGTAAATCAGAAGAGCTTAAGTATACAAAACTGTGCATGCAAATTGAAATACAAACAAAAAATGAAAAAGTTGACAACAGTGTTTCATAATTCAGTGAAAAACGAATATTTGGCAAAACGAAATTCCACCATCAGTCTGGAATTATGTGATTATAGGCAACTATGGCGCATTCATTGAAATGTCAACTTTAAAGAAATAAAAAAGTACTGTCTACTTACAGGGTAACTGCTAGTCGAGTCGCATATTCGGCATATACTGGTAATTTGAAGTCCACTCGTTGGGCTTTCTTCATGAATTTCGTGAGTTGTCTCCTGTTTCAGTTTCATGCTCCTTTCCTAT
Source organism: Drosophila siamana (assembly GCA_035047445.1). Taxonomy (NCBI): domain Eukaryota; kingdom Metazoa; phylum Arthropoda; class Insecta; order Diptera; family Drosophilidae; genus Drosophila; species Drosophila siamana. The sequence continues at coordinate 17,184,539 of JAWNPP010000078.1, forward strand.
ATCCAATGGCATTGGCACTGATTATGCCAAGTGTCCCGAGGCAACTTCCACCTTTAGCTTTCATGCAAAGCCTTAAGTTTCCTACTCGATTGTCGTTGCTGTTGCTGTTGCTATTGTTGTTACGCAATCTGTATAATTGAGCAACAGACAGAAGCAGTGAACGGGCTGCTGTCCGGCGCAGGCAACGCATTGAACACCCGAAAAGAAGCAATTGGCAAACGAGTGGAAACAAATGCGATGACCAAACAACCGATGGGATACTCTCTCTCTTTTTCTATCTCTCTCTCCTCTCTGTCACTTTAAGAAGTGTAAATGAATGTTAATACTTAATGTATAAGTTTAAGTTTTAAAAATGAGTTTCTTGTCGACTTTCTGGCAACACTGTGAAGCTCCGTACGTCCGCTACTTAAGCGCTATTCGCTCACATAACCTCACATTGTCGACTCATCCTAACTTCACACACATAGCTGCCGCGCATGCAACTCGCTTCACATAGCTAAGGAGCTGCGGCCTTGTTAATTTGAGCTGCCCAAAAATTGGTTGACAATGGCAACGAGGGGCCATTAAAGACGATGCGTTCGTTTGTTGGCTGCTGTGCTCACTTGCCAGTTTTGGGTCCAGGCAAAGTTGAATTCATTATATGACAGGATTCGATTTCTTTACGCACACACACGTCCGCACACTTAATATACACATACACATGTATGTGTGTGTGTGAGTGTGTTTTCTTCTGCTTTGTATGGCACTTGCAGATTATGAATTGGCGATTATGTTAATGAGCTCGGAGTCTAAGCAGAGACCAGTCTCCAGTCCCCAGTCCCCAGACTTCATAACTGAGTCATTCTTATGTACATAACAAATACACACACACTCGCACTCACACCAACATTACCACATGTGTGTTTGTGTGCGTGGGTGTGTCTGCATATCTGGCTAGCGACATTTTCAAAGGATGGCAACGCCCGCTGATTACACGCTGTTTCGAGCTTGTAATAAAAAGCTGCGCTCAATTTTAATTAAATATTTGCTACAGATTCTTCTTTTGTTCAGTTTCGTTCGCTTTTCTCTCTCTCTCTCTCTCTCTCTCTCTCTTTTGCTTTTATTTTTTGTCTATGCTCCTGCTTGCCTGCTGACTTATTGGGTGTGAGAGAATAAGAAAGAGAGGGAGCCGAAATAAAGCCGCAGTCGCAAGTATGAAAATAAATAAGCAAAGTGCGCTGCAAAAACTTTTTGACCGTTCGAAAGTGGGTGTGTGTGTGTGTTTGTATTGCAAGCTGACCCCCAACGAGAATATCGCAACAGAACTATGCTAAAGTTAAGCAACAGCAACAACATAAATCGTGGTCATCCAACGCTGAGTGGCTTTTTTGCTTGTAGGAGTGGGAGAGGGAGAGAGGGAGAGAGATGTACAGAGAATCGCTGAGTTGCTCAACTGCATTGAGCTGACCGTTTGAGGTTATGTTGTGTTGTGCAAAGTGCAAAGCAAATTGCTTTCAAAAGTATGCAACAGAAAAATTTCATTTATGTAACAACTCAAGCAACGCAAATTAAATTGTCTGATAGCAAAAATTGTATATACTAAATTATTATAGCATTCTTCTTGTTGTGTGTTGGCGGCGGCCAACCGCCAATATTGAGTACGGTCAGGTAAATGCCAAAGGTAACACAATAGCCACTCCCCATTGTAGTGGCTGTGTGTGTGCGTGTGTGTTGTTATTTTATTTTGCCCTTTGCAGTCGTCTTTACTCTAATCGGATCAGCAAGTTAATTTACATGCAATTCAATCAATGGCACATTGTGTGTGTGTGTTAGAGTAGTGCACACACACTGCTCCGACAGCCATTCGTTGTGCATTCGACATTCGGCATCATCAATTGCCTAGGCATTTCCTAAAATACTCGCTCTCGCTCTTTCTCACCTGTAGCCAGGATTATATCGTTTTCGTTCTCGTTCTTGTTGTTAGAGCAGCTGCTGCCATATCGACATCGATAAGTATGACTGATATGCCTGAAAGCTGCTCAAAGTTGATTGCTATAAATATCGATAGCAAAGTCGATTTCGATGTTGTTTGAAATGCTGCTGATAGCCAACGAAGACAGCTGATGCTGATGAGGGTGTATATAGGAATGTATGGAAGAGGGAGATAGCTCATCAAATGTCAATGCAGTCAACATACAGCAACTACGACATTCAGCTGGATATTTTTTTTTCGGCTGTGTGCGTGATAAAATTATTTGATAGACTTCACTTAAAACTCACAAAAACTTTCTCCAACTCCCCAACTCCATATTTGGCTTTCATTCGGTATCTCTGGTCTCGACGTTGATGTTTCCCATGCACAACACATGTTCATTTGACTGTGATTCATCATTTGCTTTCCTTTTGTGCTCATCCGTGTGTGTGTGTGTGTGTCTGTGTATGTGTGTGAATTGCGGACAAAAATTGTATCGATATGCGTGACGACGTCGGCTGCAGCCAGAAAGTTAGCATCAAGCAGAACAGAAATTGAGCTGCGCACAACATACAACGGTACATGTCGCACAGACACACACACATACACACATGCGTCCGCATGTACACTTCATTAAAAATTAATTAAAATTCACTAAAGACGTCGAGCAGCGTAAATGTCGATGCGGTCACTCGCGTGCACATGACACGCCCCCTTGCCTCCCTCACGAACCACTCCGGTAGTGGTTTATATTTTTCCATTAATTGCACACAGATGCATATATAAATAGTTACACACACTCACACACGCGCAAACTACTGCAATATCGAACAAGTAATAAACACGACACACACGCGGCGCGATGTGCAGCAGGTGCACATTTTCGACGACGATCGCCAATACACTGAGATAGGCTTTATTGCGTGACAATTGACGCAGTCGATAGTTAAGCACAATTTAAAAATCTCCGCTGGTCTCACCCAAAATGTCACGGCACGCATTGATATACCACAAACTAGTTTACTTACTAACTACATCAGTGACTAGCTGAAGATGACGCACTGCACTTAGATATACTAGAATCTAGTATATTTCGCCAAACGGCATGCAGCTGATCACACTGCACATCATCGATATTTAAATATGGCGCACGCCAATAAGAAAAATAAAAAAACAGCAGCAGCAACAACGTTTTGAATGAGCAGCAGCCGCATAACATGACCATTTTATGCCCACCATTTTGGCTAATATTTACACACACACTCCGCAACACATTCCGCATTGTTTTTGCATAATGCACATGGCAAAGTAATCGCACCCACTGGGCTATAAACATGGACACACACACACACTTGCCTATACTTAGACACTCGCATGCTCGGTATGTGTGTGTGTGCCGCAATGACTTTTGGTTTGCATTTTTCATGAAGAATACAGCAGCAACAACAACAACACAAAACACAAGCAAAAGCAAGCGAGAACTTTTCAGGCTACATTTTCATTTGCGTTTTGGGTTTCGTTTCGTTTCGTTCGGATGCCTTTCACTCTGTGCACTTTGGCGCTTGTTGGTTTTTATCATTATGCCAAATGCACAGCATACATACATACTTACATAAGCAAAAAAAATACTGACAAAGAGGCGGCAGATGATGTAGAAGAAGAAGGAGAAACAGCAGCGAAGACGAAAGCAAAGCTGCTGAAACAAAGTGCCGTTGATTGCCGCACTGCGCCCTTGAAAACAACGCCCAAAACACACACACACCACGTTAATGTAAGTGCGAGTGTGTGTGTGTGTGTGTGTGTGTAGATGGCTAGCAGCACGCACACTGCCGTAATTACGTATGCCACGTAATGCGTTGAGCAAATTACGTAATGCGTACGCCAAACTGATCACAAAAACACGTAAATAAGTAGGCAGTCGGGCAAGGAACGTGGGGGGAGTGGGGTTGGTGAGCTAGCTGAACTGTGATGGCAAACATGTAATTGCAAAAAATTTGTTTAATGTTTTTTGCAGGCCGCAACGTGCAAAACTACAAAATCTGTTTTACAGTGTGTATAATGAGGCTTAACGCTGGGCGGGGCAGCGCGCAGAAAGGAGGGAGGGGTAATGGAAGGGCACGCGCTGTGCTCGCTAAGCAAAATAATTAGATCTACACGCACACACACACACATAAAAGTGTGCACATGCTTTGTGTATGTGTGTGTGTGTGTGCGTTTATGGAAATAGGTATTTATGTGCATGCCACGCCTATTTGCGGCCTCCGCACAGTGGGCAACGCGGCATGAAACCTATTTGAAGGTCTTGAAAAAAAACCACTCGACATTCATTTTAAATGAACTGTAATTTAACTATACTCAATAAAATTAAATTAATTAATTTACCATTTAAAAGAATTTTGTTATTTTTTTACATGTCTTAAAAAAGTGTGACGTAATATCTATAACAATTTGCAATTCAAATAAAAGTTAAGTATGTAAATTTTGCGTTTTTGAAAAGAGCAAAGCAATGCTAAATATTTAAAAATATCTATTTTCCATTTGAATTGAGCGAAATCGAGAAACTTCAGCATGTAAAATGTAAGAAATAAATAAGTGTAACAGCAAACAATACTGTGGATCAAAAGAACAACTATAAATAAGCTCTATATTAAAGAGTTTTTTAATGGAGATTGAAATTATTTTAAAGCTACAACTTCTGTCCATGAGTAGTGAGCCTTTAAGTAGCTATTTAAAAGCTTTGCAGTAGACAGTTTAATTGAAAGGCTTGCTCGGAAGTTCAGCTCCAAAAGGTAACTTGTAATGAAGCAATTTCTAGGAATGGGCCAATCTAATAAGATTCCATTACACATTTTGCTTACATGCAAGCTTTAGCAAACGAGCCACGCCCACTGTGCTGCCAATATAGCACCAACACAAACACAAACTCAGCACACACACACACACACACATACTCATAGAGAGCTACAATAAAAGCCGCAAGCCAGAAGCAGAAGCAGCAGCATCTCCAGCAGCTTTTCAATGCGGCGGGGCGGCTGCTTCAACTAACTGAAATGCAGGCATGTGTGTGTGTGTGTTTGTTGCATGCCTCACTGCGTCTGGTAGCTGCCGGCCGCCGGTTGCCTTTTATTTTCAACAGTCAACGCGGAAAAATATCAAAAAAAATAAGGAGAAGCGAAAAAAAAAGGAGAAAAACGTATTCGCGACGAGAAAAGCAGCAAAAGAAAAATCAAACAAACATTTTCAGCGAATAGATGAGGATCCTACAAAAAAATAAACAAAAAAAAAAGCAAATATGAAAGCTACAGTGGAGTGTGCTCGACTACGCGATACCCGCTAACCACTTTGGGCGAACACCAAAATAACATTTATATCCATATCTAAGGTCAAATTCTTAATATTTAAGGCAATTTTGATGTACGTAGAAACCAAAGAATTAATAGCACACATTTTGCAATTATTCTTTGAGCTCAAGGTGTTTTGGGAGGCGAACAGACAGACAGTTCTAATGCTTAAACATTTAAACATTTCTTCATATATTTACACTAGGCAGGTGAAAATGCCCGCTTGCCACCGAATCAACAAACCCCCTTAAATCTATGCCGCTATAGAGCATAAAAAAAACCGAGAACCGGAGACGCCCAAAAATCTCAGCGAGGCGTGGCCGCTTGCAGACATCGTCATCGTCATCGTCATCGCCGTCGTCGTCGCCGTCGTCTTCGTCTTCGTCTTACAAAAGTGTTTTGCTATGCAATTTGAATAATTTAATGGATTTTTATGAGCAGTAAAACGCTTGAAGGATGCACTAGCCCACTGGCATCCTGTACACACACACACACACACACGCACAGACACACATAGACATAGACAGATACGAGGCATATACACACATGAGCGTCGTCTGTCAGTTTGCTTTTTGTGCAAAATGTCCTGACGCTGTTGCTGACTGCAAAATCGCCGTAAATTTGTGTCGCCTTTTGCCTCGACTCGACTAGCTATTTATACGCACTACTCAAGCCTACGCCGGGTATGATAACTGAGTGTGAAACGCAAAGCTTGAACATTGTAAATATTCAGTTGAATAGGAACAACATAAATTTAACAAAACTAACAATGTATAAAAATAAAAGAAAATATTCTGTAAATGCAATAGACCAATAGCTTGTAGTTAACTACAATCAAGTAGAATGATAAATTAGCAAAGATATTAAAAAAAAGATTTTGGGCGTTTAGTTATTCATCTGCTTTGTTTATATCTTGGCGCATATCTTAGCAGTCGAGCAGACTGCTCTGTAGCTTTCTTACTCTGTTCCGCTATCGGAGTTTACGTATTCGGGGGGTCTCCGTTTTTTTGGGCATTCACATTGGAATTGGGCTGCAGATGGCGCTGACGCTGAAGCTGAGGCGAGGCGATGGAGCTGGAGCTGGAGTCGGAGCTGGAGCTTATTCAATTTTGCAATCGCCGCTTTGCTGGCGTCGTCGAATCTCTGCAACTGGCTCCAATTGACTGCCGTGCCACTTCCGACTGCGACGATGGCGACGACGACGAAGGCAGTACCAAAGCCAGTCAAGCGTTTGGCTTCTCAATGCACAACAGCAACAACAACGAGAACAACGTCGACGGCGACAGCAAATGCAATAAATTTTCAAGTCATTTCAACTTCCGGTGTGTGGCCCGATTACAGTTTAGTAGCTGTAAATATACAGCAACATACACACAAACACTCATCCCTTCTCTCTCTTTTTCTCTCACTCTCTCTCTCACTCTCTATCTCTCTTTTTCCTTCCGTATGCTTCCTTCTCCCTGCTCACACATGGCCGCATTTTAAAGCGCACATTTTATGTTGCCTACTTTTAAGCGGCGCGGCGCTGATTTTTCCATTGCCTACTTTTAAGGGCTAACTAAGCTGCTCTGTCTTCGTTTCCCATCTATCTCTTTTGCTCTCGCAAAAATGCCATTGTAATTACAGTTCAATCCACTGGGGAACAGCAAGCGAGCCATGTGAGGCAAAAATTATGAAAATCGTTTCAGCAGCAGACAGGGAGCAGGTGGAGTGAGTGAGATGACAGCTGTAGCTGAGACAGAATGACGCCCCCGAAAACTTTCTTATTGCCGACACATTATTTGCCTTGTCATTGTCATAGGCTGACGTTGACGTTGATGTTGTTGCTATTCTTGTTGGTGTTATTGCTACTGCTGCTGCTGCTGTTGTTGTTGTTATTATTGTCAGTGGCGCCATTATTAGAAATATTTCCATTGTTGTTCGTTAGCGTCGCCTAGCATCGCGGTTTTTCTTCTTCCAACTGTCACATTTGCCTGCCACTTCATCATCATCATCATCATCATCATCATCATTGTCATCATCATCTGCTACCAATACAATGTGGCCACATTTTCTAGATGCTCCGTGCGTGTGTATGTGAGTGTGAGTGTGTACTCAACTGCTTCCTGCTTCGAGTGCAAGCCGTTCGCTTGCTTATTTCCTCAGTCAGACTCCCTCCCTCGCACTTTGCGTCTGGTGATTAGCGAGCGCAGCAGCAGCAGCGATAACATTTGCCCCCGCAGCGGGAAAATGATTGCCACTTGAGGTGTAAACGAGCGTATTTTACAGCGCCGCACTTCAACAAGCTTCAAAAATAAAGTAACAAAGTTTATCAGCACACGCAAAATGGAAAACCGCTCGCAACAAAGTACCGGCCAAAGGATGGAATAAAAGGAAAGATGACAGCCACATGGCTGATCAACATACAGTTGTTTTCTCGATACGCAACTATCGAAATGCAAGTGCTGCAACTATGTAATATTTATCGACATCAATTAAGTACTATCGAGGGGCGTCTATCGGAGCACATTGAGTATATACTCAAAATGCTGCAACTTTATGGGATTTATCGGCATCAATCATTGGGCGCTTTAAAACACACTATATGCGATTTATCGTCATCAATCAAGCCGCCTTTTAAAAGCTAACGATAAGCAGTAATCGAAATACAATGTGTATACAAAGCAAACATTACATAAAAATGACCGTTGCAGGATCCGCACGTAATTGAGACACACTTGAAGCGCAGTAGATGTCATCATTTAAATTCATATATAGTCTGACAACAGCAGAACAATGAAAATGTCTTATTCAACTAGCCGTGGTATTAGTTACTTCTACTATTCATTCAGTTGTCCATCAATCTGTCAATCATATCAACTCGCTTTGTGCCTTGGTAGCATGGCGCATTACAGCAAGATGCAAGCTGGTCGTTAAGTGCACTTGAAATTGCAGTTGCAGGTTGCATCTCGTATTACACCCGATTATGGCCATCATTGAAATTGTCATTAGACAGCAGCTGCACTACCTCCTCTTTTGATGCTACGGGGTCTTTTGGTAGTGTGCGAAAGGAAGGGAGCAGCTTTGTAGACTTATGTCAGCGCAAGAACGTTACGATTTGATTTTAATTTTTCCCCACGTTCCAGTGTCGTATATTTACCACTTTCCAGTCTACACGAGTGACATAAACTCCACAACACTTTTAGCCGATCTTCAAACCAGGCGCTGGCAGCTATAGAACGTTTTCAGCTCTCTGGCAACTCCATTTCACAACATTTATTCAGAATATTTATATTATTTGATTTTAACAGTTGTTACAATAAATAAAAAATAACGTCAACGGTATTAAATATTGTAAAGGGTACGAATCCCCCATAGATATACCAATAAACACATTTTAATGCAATTAAGCGCCTTCATTGCAAAATATACTAGTTAGCAAAAATATACCTACAATATATAAAATACCATAAACGGCGCTCTACCCTTGAATATTAATAGACGGCCCTGTGGTGTTGTCGCCACTTTTAACAGCTGTTGTACGCAATCAAATTACAACACTCTGGCAACGTTGCGATTTTTGTTATTTGCTTACGACAGAAACAAAACTTATCATGAAAATAGATAATTATTGAGATGAAGATAGCATGCTTTTTAATTTGCAACAAATACGCCGCCTATCTAAAAATATAGCAAGTAACGACGAATAACAACGACCACCAAAGGAGTAAAAAATTACGAAACTAAGCTAATTGTAACAGCAAATAAAAGCACATTCGCAGAGAGCTACCAGAATCATTTTGAAACACAACGACAACGCTAGCGCATGCAAATTCGTCATTTGCTTACGATAAAAATAAATATATTATGAAAATAAAGTTAACTATGTAGATATCAAAGTATTGATAGATTTTTTAATTGGCAACAAAATCAACGCGAATATAAGCAACCTGTTTTGGAACCTTTGACACTTATTTGACGACAGTTGGCTGATAACATAATAAAAAATACAAATAAATCGCAAGTGCAACAAAGGTATATAAACACACATATTGAAAAAAAAAATGCCGGTCATATGTAATTACATGAGCTAATTAGTAGCAATACGTTTTGCTTACACTTGTTTATTATTCGCTACCAATTTCTAGACGTTCGCAGTCATGTCAAGCAACGGACACACGAAACATCTGCAGCAGGCGCAGCCTCCTACTGAGCCCATCAGTCTGCCGCTGAACACAAACATCGGGTATACGCAGTCAGTGGTCAACGACTCGTCGGTGCTGCCCTCGCCGACGCTGCAGTCACCGGCCATGCGTCGCAACATCAGCGAAGGCAATTTGATGGCACAGGATGTGAAGGAGGCGCGGGTGCGTGTTATTTACACTGGCGGCACCATTGGCATGATGCGCAACGAACGACATGGTGAGTAGTCGTAGCATCTAAGGTGTGTACACACTGACCGGCTGATATCGACAACCGTTTCATTTAGTGCTGGCGCCGATTCCAAACGCTTTGGTGCGTCTCATCCGCAAATATCCGAACATCCATGATGAGGAGTACGCCCAGCGACGCTTTGGTGCCAGCGCTTCGATGGCACCACTCGTGCTGCCCTACGTCCAAGGCGAGGCGCGGCGTGTGCTCTACCAGGTGACGGAATATTCGCCGCTGCTCGACTCGAGCAACATGACCATGCACGATTGGTCGCGCATTGCCAACGACATCTATGTGAGTGATCCGTTGTCATAACTGATTATAGCACCAACGATCTAGCTTAAAGTTCAGGCAGCTAAGCAATTTTTAATGTGCTTGCTTGAGAGCACAAACTGGTTTGTGTTCTCGATAAGCACTGGTTGAAATGGAAGCTACGGTTTGTGTCTGAGCTTAACTTAATGATGAGCTACGCAATGGAAACTACTTTTTAAAATTAAACTTTAAGTGAAGTTTTGAGAAACCTCTTGTAGTTAGCTGTAGCTTTTGTCTGAACTTACAAACTTGTTGTTTCTTCCCCTTGCAGCAATCGTACGAGTTCTTCGACGGTTTTGTCGTGCTCCATGGAACAGATACGCTCTCCTACACGGCTTCGGCGCTCAGCTTTATGCTGGAGAACCTCGGCAAGACGGTGATCATCACAGGCTCGCAGTTGCCCATCTTTGAGACGCGCACCGATGGCAAGGACAACTTCACCTCGGCGCTAATCATTGCCGGCAATTATGTGATACCGGAGGTGTGCATCTTCTTTGGCAACAAATTGTTGCGTGGCAATCGCACCGTTAAAGTCAGCTCCAACTCGCTGGACGCCTTCAATTCGCCCAATGTGCCGCCATTGGCGCAAATTGGCATCAATGTGAATGTGGATTATCGACTGATCTTCCGGCCGTGCAGCGTGGAGCGATTCTGTGTGCATCTGCAGCTGGACGAGAATGTGGGCTTGTTGCGCATCTTTCCAAGTATTTCGCTGTCCACGTTTCGTGCCTTCTTGGCGCCACCAATGCGTGGCGTGGTCATGCAGTCCTTTGGCTCCGGCAACGTGCCCTCGAATCGCAAGGATTTGATCGATGAGTTGCGCGCCGCCTCCGACCGTGGCGTCATCATCATCAATTGCACCCAGTGTCCCAATGGCGCCGTCGCCGAGATCTATGACACCGGCAAGGTGCTGCACGATGTGGGCGTCATTCCCGGCTACGATATGACACCGGAGGCGGCGCTCTCCAAGCTCGCCTATGTCATTGGCAAGCAGGAATGGTCGCTGGAGGTGAAGAAACAGGTGAGTACGCCGAATTGCAGCCAAATAATTCGCATCAAATCAACTCACCCACTTTACAGATGATGCAATCGAATCTACGCGGCGAACTGACCTCGACAATGACCCCAAATATGCAGGATTACGATCTGGTCGATGCTGTGGCGCGTTCGCTGCATTTTTCCTCGCCCCAGGAGGTGGACCAACTGGGCGCCACACTATTCCCGGCGATGATCAATGCCGCCGTTGTCGAGGGCGACATCAAGAAGATCAACAACCTGAAAGCATACGGCGCTGATCTCTCAGGCTCCAATCACGATTATCGCACGGCGCTGCATCTGGCCTGTCAGATGGGTAACATGCAGATCGTGCGCCATCTGCTGCACAATGGTGTCTCGGTGCACACACGCGATCGCTACGATCGCACGCCGTTGCAGGAGGCGGTGGCCACCGACAATCAGGAGATCATTCAACTGCTGATCAGCTGTGGCGCCCACCTGACGGGCTCATCGCGTGCCGTTGGTGAGCAGCTGTGTGCTGCCGCGGCACGTGGCTCGCTGCGTCGTCTGCAATCGTATCAGCTGGCTGGCGCGGATTTGTCGCTGTGCGATCCGTCGGGACGCACGGCATTGCATGTGGCCGCGTTGCATGGCTTCGAGGAGCTGGTGCGGTACATATTGCCGTATCTGGAGAGTGCACAGGATAAGGATATGCTGGGATTGAGTGCCTACGACTATGCCACACGTGGCGGGCATGCGGAAATTGCCGAGCTGCTCAATCCCGTCAAGCAGGAGGAAGACTGAGCCGCATTTTCAGTTTGCATGAATTGATTTTAGTCTAGTCTTGTTATTAATATTTTTTGTGCAATATTGCTTTGCGCGTCTGGTGTGTGGCGTGGTGTCGCCAGGCCGTGCAGACTCCCAATGTTATGTTTTTAATTCACCTATCACCTGTAGCTATAGCGGGAACGTCCAGTTTTACACGCTCGCCCAATTTGATGTACTTCAATTGTTTAGTATTAAGTGGCAAATAGTTGCTGCAATTTTAAAAGAATTCTCACGCACTCGAATTCGACAGTTACTTAACAATAAAAAAATAAAAAAAAAATATGCTACCTCATTGACGAGTAGTAATGTTACTCACTGGTGTTAATAAGATTGATAATAGTTGTAAATTAAATTAAATTTTGATAGCGCTCGCATAGTTAAGCGATATATCGCTAAGCGATAGTACTCAGTTGGCATTCTTATGCAGATCAACAATACGCTATAAGAATAAAAACAATAAAGGACATTTTTTTAAAGCTTTCAAATGTGTTCCGAACTGTAATTTAGTGAAGCGGTTTAGCTTGTTATCGAATAAAAGTTGACAAAGTGGCGATAACACCAATAAAAAAAATACCGACACGCAGTGAATTGGTATATTTGCTGGCTACACGCACGGTCACACGCAGTAGAGCGCAACATAGCGCTGTAATGAAAACAAGGGCAGTAACAACGACTTTTAAGCCCTGGCGTTTAAGTTTATTGTTGTTAAGCATTGCTTAATTATAATTGGTAAATAATTGTAAGCCATCACGTTGGCGTTTTCACTCAAAACAAACAAACAATTCGTGCGTGTGTGTGTGTCTGGTGTACAAAAAAAAACATAGGAGAACTACAACAAAGTTTCTATGGGATGTACACACACACACAGAGACGCACACACACACGAGCTTACGTGGTCGCTACACACGCACACCAGCGCAAAAGTGCACACGTCAGTGCCACGAATTCGGAGCACAAGAAAAACGAAATCGAAATCGAAAGCGCTAACGAACAAGAAAGCGAAAAACTAATGAGTGTCCTTCTCCCTTTTCCATTGCAGTCAATGTCGATAGTTAGCAGCTCAACGAACTTAACGAAACACGCGCGACGACGACGACATTGGAGCCATCCAAACCGCAGATAGCCAGTGTTTCCCCAACTTCTTTTTTTTCTGCCCCGTTTTTGTTTTCCCCCTAATTTTTTTTTTTGGTAGTTCAATTTGTTGTTAATTTTTGGTTGTGAGTGTGTGAGCAATGGACGCGGAAACGGAGGCGGAGGCAAGCCGCCAACACGACGACGCTGATGACGGCAGCTCCACGGAACTGTCGCTCAACCAGGTGAGCTCACAAGCCAACGTTTCCTTACCGCTAAGCTAAGCTTCTCCCACACGCAGCACACAACGACGACGACGGGCGGCGGCGGCAAGGCGCGGCTTGAGAGTCTGCGTGAGAATCTCTACAAGCAGCAGGAACGCCTGCTGGCCTTGCGGGAGCGCGCACTGCGTAAAGCCGACGAGGGCGGACGTTTAAGGGGCAGCATGAGCGACTCGATGGAGTCGCTAAAATCGCTGGGCCACAAACTGAGCACCCTGCCACAGAGCGCCGTCGAGGCGACAACGCCAACGACCACGACGGACACATCACTCAACGAACTGCTGCCAACGACGACGGCGATGACGACGCCCAGCAAACAGGAGCTGGAGTTTAGCGTCAGCGGCAGCGGCAGCGGCAGCGAGAAACTGCAAATGTTAAATCAACGCACCGAACAGAATCGAGCGCTGCTCGAGCAGCGCAAACGCGACATGGCCCGCTCCCTGCAGTCGGTCAAGTCCGGGCTGCGCCAGAGCATAAGCGGCGAGCTGGGCGCCTCCATGAACGACTTGCGCACGCTCAGCCAGACGACGCCCGTCTCCCGGCATCGCTCAGTGGCTGATCTACAGCAGCAGCAGCAGCAGTTGCAACAACCACAGATTGCAACGACGACGACGGCGTCGGTGGCGGCGACGACGCCAGCCGATGAGGGACGACTGAAGCTGCTGAAGAACAAGATGAAGCTCATTGAGCTGAAGCAGACGCGCAAGGAGCAGGAACTGCAGCAGGAGCTGCACGAACTGCGCCAGCAACTCGAGCAGCGCGAACAACAAGTGCAGCAGTTGGAGAGCACGCTCGTCGCCCAGAGCGAGCAGCTGCAGCAGCTGCGCGCCGGCAACGCGGAGCTGCAGCAGAGCAGCGAGCTGCTGGAGAGCACACGCCTGGAGCTGCAAGAGGCACGCGAGCAGCTGCTGCTGGCCGAGCAGCAGAGCAGCAGCTCGACAGATGCGCAGGTGAACCAGGAGCTGGCCAAGCAGCTGCAGGCGCTGCAGCAGCAGCTGCACGAGAGTCAACAGCAACAGCAGCAGCAACAACAGGAAGTGGAGCAGCCAACGGACAGCGATGCCACGCAGCGTGTGGCCGAGCTGGAGGAGAGCTTGGCGACGCAGGCGGAGCAGCTGGCGGAGAAGACGAACGAGCTGAATGTGCTGCAGGTGAATCTGCGCGTGCTCGAGGAGAAGCTGACGCAGAGCGTCAAGAGCAAACCCATCTTCCTGGACGCCGACACCGAGGATGTGCAGGCCAACGCCCAGCTGCAGGCCGAGCTGCAGCAGCTGCGCCAGAAGCTGGACGAGTCCAACAAGAGCAACATCAAGCTGAAGCTCAAGTGCAAGCAGGCGGAGAAGCAGCTGCAGCAGCTGCAAAACAGCGACGCCCAACAGCAGCTGACGGAGCTGCAGCAGCGACTCACAGTGCTCGAGGACGAGAAGGGTCAGTGGCAGCTGGCGCACGTCGAGGAGGAGGAGGAGGAGGAGGAGCCCGAGCGGCTCAGCCAGCTGCAGGCGCACGTCGACGAGCTGGAGCAGCAGAAACTGGAGCTGCAGCAGGCGCTGGAGGCGCTGCAACGCGGCTCGGAGACGGCGCGCGTCGAATCGCAGCTGAGCGAGCTGCAGCTGGAGGAGCAGCTGTCGCAGCGCGTCCAGCAGCTGGAGACGGAGGCGCAGGAGCAGCGCCAGCAGCTGCAGACGCTGCAGGGCGAGAAGGAGGCGCTGGACAAGAAGCTAACGCACTACATCAACGAGAACATGGAGCTGCTCGACAAACTCGAGAAGCTCAGCTCCTCCAGCTCCGCGGAGTCCATCGAGATGGTCGAGCGACCCAGCGAACGTCGCTTCAGCCACCCAGAAGCCGAAACCGAAACGGAGCCTGAACGTGAGCCGGAGACCGAAGCTGGCGCCGAGAACGAAGCCGAAGAAACGTCGCCAGCTGTGCAGCTGCAGCTGCCGAGCTTCGTCAGCGAACTGACGCAAACCGATGGCACCGATGCCACCGATCCCGAGGTGAGCGAGTCTCTGCTCCAGATGCGCGCCGAGAGCGATGAGCTGCTGAAGCGCATCGAACTGTTCGCGCAGGAGCGACGCGAGGTGCTGGCCAAGATGGAGCAGCTGCGCACGGAGAACGCGCGCCAGCAGCTGCAGCTGCAGCAGTCGCAGGAGCAGCTCGAGGAGCTGCAGCGGGAGAAGCAGCAGCTGTCGCTGCAGCTGAGCGAAAAGACGAATCTCTCGCAGGAGCTCAGCTCCATGCAGCGCTCCTCGGAGGTGGTCGCCGCCCTCGACGGCGGCGACGCCGGCGTTGCGCTGCTCGACAAATGCGAACGCTCGCTGGGCAAGCTCAGCTCCGAGCTGGAGGCGTATCGCAAGGCCAACGATCGCAACGCCAAGCTCAACGTCTCCAAGAAGCTGGCCAAGGAGGCCAAGAACGTTCACACCCAGCTCACCGAGCTGCTGCACAAGGTGAAGGAGGCCAGCACCGCGGTGGAGACGGTGACTGTCGTCGAAACCGTTGTCGCCGTCACCGCGCCCAATGGCAAAGCGCTCGCGGAGTACGAGCAGCTGACGGCACAGAACGCCGAGCTGAAGTCCACGCTGGCCGCGCTGCAGGCGGAGCTGGAGGAGCTGCGCGACAGCTGGGAGCCCGCCGAGGCGCCGACGCCCAAGCTGGCCATCACACAGCAGGAGCGCGACGAGCAGTTGGAGCAGCTGGAGCAGCTGCGCGCCCAGCAGCACGAGCAGCAGCTGGCGGCGGCCCAAGAGCTTGAGACGCTGCGCCAGCAGCTGCAGGCAACGATTGGCGAGCTGCGCGCCGCCGAGACGGAGCATCTGGAGCTGATTGCCAGCCAGAGTGCGGAGCTGGTGCAGCTGCAGCTGCAGGCCGAGCACCACGACAACCAGCTGAACGCCAGCGAGATGGCGCACGAGAAGCACCTGGAGCAGCAGCAGCGACAGCGTCGTGAGCTGCAGGCGCGCATCGAGACGCTGGAGGGCGAGCTGGGCATCCTGCAGACGCTCGTCGCCGAGCAGAAGCAGCAGCTGATCGAGAGCTACAGCGAACGCGAGCACGACGCCAACCTGAAGCTGCTCGAGCTGCAGCAGTGCCAGCAGGAGCTCGAGACGAGCGAGACGCGCAACCGCGAGCTGCGCGACAAGCTCAAGAAGTACGCGCTGCAGCTGAAGAAGCGCACCGCCGAGCAGGCCGAGCTGCAGACACGTCAGGCAGCCGAGCAGCAGGCAACCATTGAGCTGGCCAAGCTGCAGCAGCGTCTGCAGCAGGCGGAGCAACAGGAGCTCAGCCAGCAGGCGGAGCTGCAGCGACTGCAGCAGCAGCTGGCGGCCAGCGAGTGCGACAACGATGAGCTGCAGCAGCAGGCGCACAAGCACAAATCGAAGCTGGCCAAGCTCGAGAAGGAGGCGGATCGCCTGCAGGTCGAGCTGCAGAACACGGTGCATGCGAACACCGCGCTGCGTCAGGAGAGCTACCAGCTGGAGCAGACGCTGGCGGAGCGCGCTGGCGACGGCGACAACAGCAGTCGCCAGCTGGAGGAGCTGCGGCGACAGCTCGAGCAGAAGTCGATCAAGTTTGACAAGTCGAAGGAGGTGATCAAGCATCGCAACGCCACCATACAGAGTCTGCAGCGCGAGCTCGCCGAGCTGCGCGCCCAGCTGCAGTCGCAGCCCGAGGAGGAAGCACAGCAGCATCAGGAGCAGCTGCAGCAGCATCAGGAGCAGCTGCAGCAACTGCAGACGGCGAACGCGGCGCTGCTGGCGGAGAAGGCCAACTTTGAGCTGGTGATTGCGCGCCTCGAGACGCTGCACGAGGGCATCCAGGCCAAGCTGCTGCAGGATCAGTCGTACATGGAGACGCTGGAGGCGCAGAGTGCGCAGCTGCAGCAGAAGAACGCCACGCTCGAGGATCAGACGAGCGCCCTGCAATCCCAACACGCCGCCCAACTGGAACGCATCGAGCAGCTGACCCAGCAGCTGGAGCAGCGCAACGCGCAGCAGGCGGAGCATGAGACGCAGCTGCAGACGCGACTGCAGCAGCACGAACAGGCGCAGAGCCGACAGCTCCAGCTGCTGGGCAGCGAGGCGGACGAGCTGCGTGAGCAGCTCACCACGCTGCAGGCCACACACGAGACGCTGCTGGCGCGCCACAAGCAGCAGACACAGCAGGCGCAGACGGAGCGGGAGCAGCACAACAGCAGCGTCGAGCAGGAGCTGCACGAGCTGCGCGAGCAGCTGCAACAGCGCCAGCTGGAGCTGCAGCGCCAGCGCAACGTGTACGACGCCAAGCTGGCGGCCAAGGCCACCGAGCTGGACGAGATGGAGTGCGATCTGAGCGCGCACATGGAGCGCGCCAGCGCCGAGACGCGTGAGCTGACGCAGCGCTTGGAGCGCGCCCAGGAACAGCTGCAGGCGCGCGCCGAGGAGCTGACGCGGCTGGGCGAGGAGCTGGCCGACGTGGAGCGTGAGCGCGCCAGCCTGAGTCGCGAGGCGACGCTGCTGCGTCTGCAGCAGGACAGCGCCGAGCAGGATGTGCTCGAGCTGCAGGAGCTGCGCATGCAGGCGCTGCAGGACAAAACCGAAATGGACAATCTGCGCTCGCAAATCGACTCGCTGTGCGCCAACCACAATCAGGAGCTGCAGGCGCTGCAGCAGCAGCTGGCCGAGCTCGATACGCTGGGACAGAATCAGACCGACGATCAGGTGTACATCGAGACGGAGAACAAGCGGCTGACCGAGCAGCTGGCCGAGCTGCAGACTCGGCTCGACGAGCAGGCCGAGCAGCTGGCTCGCCAGCAGGTCGCCGCTGTGCCGCCGCCCATCTTTGGCACGCCATACCAGGCACAGGCGCAGACGCAGACGCAGGCTCAGAGTCAGGCTCAAGCCGCAAACGTGGACTGGATGTCGGCGTGGATGCGGCCCAACAGCGGCAATCAGGAGAGGCAGCTGCCGCTGTCGCCAGTGGCAGGCGAGCAGGTGAGTCAGGGGCAGGGAGCGAAGTCAGAGCACTTCAGGGAGGGGTAATCGAAGGGGACGGGTGGATGTAGTGAATGAAGGGAAGTAGGGATCACCGAGGAAATAGCGACTAGGAAAAACATGAGAGTAAAGGGATAATATAAGTAAACTGAAAACAGATACGTTCAGGGAAGAGTAATAGTTGTGGATGTCGTAAGTGAAGGGAGGTTGGGATCGCTGAGGAAATAACGACTTCAGGAAAAACATGAGAGTAAGGAGATAATATAAGTAAACTGAAGACAGATAAGTTCAGGGAAGAGTAATAGTTGTGGAAGTCATAAATGAAGGGAGGTTGGGATCGCTGAGGAAACAACGACTTCAGGAAAAACATGAGAGTAAGGAGATAATTTATATAAACTGAAGACAGATAAGTTCAGGGAAGGGTAATAGTTCTGGATGTCGTAAATAAAGGGAAGTAGGGATCACCGCGGAAATAACGACTTCAGGAAAAACATGAGCGTGAGGAGATAACTAAGACTTGAACAGGGACAAAAGTGATAGTGAAAGACGGATATCTGCAGGGAAAAGGGATGAAAGGGACGCTTAGTTGTGGGTAAAGTGTTTTTAGGGAAGTGATAGGGATGAGATGAGGATGATGTCTTTCGCGGATAACTTCGAGGAAAGGTAGTGAAAGGGGGGTGAACGGTACTACAGGGCTTCCAGGAAAACTCCTAGGGGAGGTCGGGATCACCAATCAGAAATGTGTGTGGAGCATACTAAAGGAACTTGAGACTAAGCTAAAGACTTGAGCAGCGACAAAAGTGAAAGTTGGGGAACTTCAGGGAAAGGTAAGATGAAAGGGTTAAAGGCCTAAAACTGACTGAGGGCTTCTGGGAAAATTTCTAAGAGAAGAAATAAGTGAAGAGCTTCAGGATTCACGCAGGATTTGCGGGTAAAGTCAATAAGGGAAATTAAAAGAATACAGGAGCAGGAACAAAAGTAAATTAAATGACTTCAGGAACCAAATGAGAGGAAGGGAATAAGCAAGGACGACGTCAGGTACAAAACTAAAAGCGAAGAAAGTGTGACGACTGCAGACATTAGAGGAATTGAGAAGAGAAAAGCTTAAGATTAGCGAACAAACATTGACGAGGCCTCTGGGGAATAGAAAGCTTAGCAACAGTCAAACGAATAGGATAGGCAAGATTCCACCTAAAGTTGCCGCTTCGTCTGTTCAGGACAAACCCCCCTGAATTCAACTAATCAGCTACTCTGCTTTCCCAACCCGCAGAACCAACCGATTCCCGCACCAGCGATGTTCTTTGGCAGCGACGCAGCAGCGGCCCCTTCGCCATTCGACGAGATTGTCGCCCAACCGCTGCGTCTGAGCAGCCAGGGAGCAGGCGTGGCGCCCCAAGAGCCAGCGATGGGAGAGCCAACCATCGAGGATCTGCAGCGCAATGTGAGCGACCTGGAGAAGCATGCCAAGGAGCTGGAGACCAAGTTGCTGGCGCGCAATCAAGCGCTCGCCGAGCACGAGGAGCGACGCCAGCAGCTGGAACGTTTGCTCGCCGAGCGTGAACAGGAGCTGCAACAACTGCATGCGGCCGCCGAGGAGCGTGAACGTTTGGCGGCCATTGAGCAGCTGATACAAGCGGAGCCAGCAGCGCCGCCAACTGCGACAGCAGCGGCGACGGCGGCGGTGGCGGCGCCAACGTTGGACATGTTCTTTGGCTCGGAGACCGTCACAGATGCCGGCCAACTGGACCTGGGTCTGCCGCAAGCCGAACCCGTTGTGGAGCCGCTCATCACACCAAAGAAGGCGTATCTCTGCCATCCAGAGCAGGAGCAGCAGCAGCAGCAGCAGCAACAGCAACAGCAACAAGTTGCTAGCTGGTTCGACGATGAAGATCCCTGGGCGGCAGCCGCTGCCGCTGCCGACGTGCAACAGCAGCAACAACAGCAGCAGCCGAGCGCCGTCGAGCAGCAGCTGCAGCAGCGCATTGAGGAGCTGGAGCAGCAGAAGCAGGAGCTGCAGACGAAGACGGCGAAGCTGATGAAGCGTGTCAAGGAGTATCGCAGCAAGGAGCAGACCAAGAGCACCACCACCAACAACAACAACAACAACAGCAGCAACAGCAATGATCTGGACAGCGCCATCATGGACGAGTTGCGCCACCAGCTGCAGCTGCAGGAGGCGCGCCAGGCGAAGAGCGAGGAGCTGCTGCAACAGCATGCGCTCGAGAAGGAGAAGCTGGCGAAACGCATCGATGTCCTCACCGCCGGCAACGAGCGCATGGCCGAGCTGAAGGAGCGCCAGGACATGGACGTGCAAATGTATCAGGCGCGCATACGCGAGCTGCAGGACAAGCTGCAGCAGCTGGAGAGCTGGGGCGACGGCGAGGCCGAAGCTGTCGCCACAGTTGCCGCCCCAGTCGCAGCCCCAGTGACAGCGGCAGCGGCAGCGACGCCAACGGCGACCGAAGTGCAGACAACAATCGAGAATCTGCAGGCGGAGAATCAGGAGCTGAACAGCGAGTGCCAAGAGCTGCAGGCGCAGCTGCAGCTGGAGAAGCAGCAGGCACTCGAGGCGCTGGCGCAAGCGCAGCGGGAACGCGAACAGCTGCAGCTGGAGAAGCAGCGAGCACTCGAAGCGCTCGCCCAGCAGGCGGAGCAGGAGCGTTGCCAGCTGCACGAACAGCTGCTGGCCGATCAGCAGCAGGCGGTGGCGGCGCAACAGGAGCGCGAACAGCTGCAGCTGCAGCTCGAGGAGCTGAGGGCCAAGCAGCTGGAGCTGCCCGCATCGGTGACGGCGCCCAGCGACGAGAGCATGGCGCTGCTGCAGGAGAAGGAGTCGGAGATTGTGCACCTGAAGCAGCGCATCGAGGAGCTGATGCGCGAGGATCAGACCGAGAAGCTGGTGCTGGAGATACTCACCAAGAACCAGGAGCTGCAGCTGCTGCGCATGCAGATCAAGCAGCTGGAGGAGGACAAGCTGGAGACCAAGCCGGCCAGCGACAATGCAGCCCTGCAATTGGAGCAGCAGCAACAACAGCAGCAACAACAATTGGCGCTGCAACAGGTGCGTGAACAGTGCGTGCAGCTGCAGCAGGAGAAGAACGACATGGAGGAGGAGCTGCGTGTGCTGAACAATCATGTGCTGTCCAGCCTGGAGCTGGAGGACAAGATGAAGCAGACGGTGCTCGAGCTGGACACCAAAACCATCGAGATCACCGAGCTGCGCAAATCGCTCGAGCTGCTGCAACAGGCGCCAACGCAGCCAGATCTGAGCGTCGTGAATCAACAGTGGGAGGCGCTGGTGGAGCAAAAGTGCAGCGAGGTCGCCAGCATTTGGCAGGAGCATCTGGCGCAGCGTGAAGCCGCCTACCAGGCCCAGATCGAGCAGCTAACCACAGCGGCAGCCGAGCAGCTCAAATCGTCGCCAGCTGTGGAGCAGCCAGTGAGCGCAGCGCCAACAGACAGCGACAGCGAAATGCTGGCCAAGATGCAGAAGGCGCTGGAGACGCAGGAAATGGAAATTGTGACGCTCAAGGAGCAGCTGGCCATCCGTTCGGCGGAGTATGCGCGTCTCGCCTCCCAGTACGATCCCTTCCGGCTGCAGAATACGCTCGGTGGCGGCGGTGCCGCAGCGCAGGGAGCTGCAGCTGGCGGCGCCGTGGGCAGCATTAGTCAGGAGCCGTTGCCAGAGTATGTGCTCAAGGCGGACCTCGACTATGCGCTGATGATGCTGCATCAGCGCGATATGCGTGTGGAGGAGATGATACTGGAGCTGGTGCAGTTGCTCGAGGAGCGCGATCATCTGCAACTGAAGCTGTCGGACACGCTGCGTCAGCTGGAGGCCGAGCGCAGTAAGTAGTGCATGGAGTATGGAGTAGACCACAAAGAACTGATCAATCTCTTCTTTGCCATTTTGCAGCGGGCGTTCCAGCTGCTGTTCAGCCAGCTCCAGCGGCATCGACGGACAGCGATCCCAACAGCAGCGGCAGCAGCAGCAGCAACAGCGGTGGTAGTGACCTAAAACAGAAGTAAGTTTGTTGCCACTTTGAAGCAACATGTTTATCGCGCACTGATTAATCGCATTTGTGGACGCAGATTGGCAGAGCTGCAGACGGTGAAGCATTCCAAGGACAAGGTAATCGTGGATGAGCGCGAGCAGCGACTGCGACAGATGATACAGCTCCAGCGGGACATGGCCAAGACGACAGCAGCGACAGAGGCGACGGCGACGACGCTGACGATGACAACAACGCCAGCGGCGACGGCGATAACAACAGCAACAGCTGCAGCGACGCCACCATATCCCCAGCAGCAGCTGCAGCAACAGCAACAGACGCAGCTTGAAGTGGATCCATGTGAGTGTGACAGTAATGCCAAAGAATAGAATAGCGAAAAGTGGCAGGCAGAAGAGGATCCTAAACACTTAGTGGCCTCAAGTGGGCGCGACAAGCGAATTTCCATATTGAACTTTAAGCGCGATAAATATAATGAGTCCATCAGTTGCAGTTATCATATATCTTGAGTGACGAAACAATGCAAGACTTTTAGGCTACCTAAAGCTGTGAACTGTAGAAATCGGATTAAGATTTTGAATGAAATATTTTAATTAAATTACTAGCACTCGAGAAGCTTTAAAGGTTCACGGATTAAGCGAGAACTGTGAGCAAGATTAAACGGACATCGATCCTCTCCCACTTTGTTATGCCCCAGAACTATCTTTAGCTAATCATTGTTTTGTCTCTCGCAGCTCAATCATCACTGCGCTCTCCTTCAATGGTACTCATGGACTGGATATTAGGCAACAATAAGACCGAGGACGAAGTGCATCCGAACAGCACAGCAGCGACGAGCAATTAAAAACCGAGCATCCATCTCCCTTTCCCCTCGCATGTTCCAAGCAGCTTCCGACAACAATAACAACTGAGAAAAAAACACACTGAGTAGTTAAAGCGGCTTACCAATAATTCTTGATATAAACTAGCGTTAGAGTTCTATATTATGTACCTTGGAAGAATTGAAAACAAAAAAAAGAAAAAAAAGCTACCACAAAAATGCAAAAAAAAGAAAAAACACTGACTAAGAAATCGAAATGAAAAAGAAAAAGAGAAAGAAAACAAACAGCAAACAATTATTCCCGAATTGTGTTCCAGCATGGCGAACACGCCCACGTTTTATGTTGTAGATATGTAAAAAAAAAATTGTATAAAACAAAGCCTAAACAATTAATAACAACACATACGAAAAGAAAAGTACGTAAACCATATTTCAATTGTTGCAAGTGTTTAATTTTGCGGGCAAGCAGTGTGTGCACATACATAGATAACTATTCGACAATAAGCAAAGTGGGCAACATTTAAATTCGCAACAAGATGGCCGACAATGGTGGGGGAGCAGTGTGTCCATACTGTCTGGGTGGCGCGTGCGCAGCGATAACTTTTTTTTGCAGTGAGTGCACATTTGCTGCAGTGCACGTGCACGCAAGCAAGGTGGCCACTCTTGAGCTTGAACTTGAAAGTGTGGCAACTGCGGCGGCGCACGTTAGTTCGCATTCTCTTTTGGCGTGGCTCGTAACGGTTGCGGTTGTGCTTTCAGTTAGCGTTCGTGCTTTTTTTTTTTATTTTCTTTAAAATGGTTGAACAAGTTGCGCGTTATTATTATACCTGGACACAAGCAGTTTACACAAGCTATGCAAATGCGTTTGTATGGAATCCTATGTATAATATGTATATTTGGCAACCTGTAACCATCTACACCACAATTCGTTATCAGTGTATGCACATTGACTTTTAGAAAAAAAAAAAACATAAAGCAAACCATAAACGTTTTAACGGCTTCCGGTGCAAAGTTTTACCCAATTGCAATGTCGGCATCGAACTATAGAACCAAAAACCTAATGCGTCTGGCCGACATGAAGCCGACCATGACCAGTTTCTGCACCGTAGCCCTCATCATTGCCAAATCCGAGCCCAACGTGTTTCGCGACAAGCTGAGCGACGAGAAACGTGGCGTGATCAATTTCACGTTGCGCGACACTCGGCGTCACATAGCAAACTGCACGTGCTGGGGCACCGAGGACAGCGTGTACGAGTACAACGCCATGCTGCAGCTGGGCGACGTCGTCGATGTGGTTGGTGCCAAAGTGATGGCCATAACGCTCAACAGTTGTCTCACCGAGCAGCGCTATCAGCCACGCGGCACGCTGTCGTGTGCGCTCGTTGTGAACGAAGGACACGGCTATCTGGTGAAGCACAGCAGCGAGGATCTGGTCACACTGCAGACACTGCGCCCACTCGCTCAGCAATCACACGTGGCCCCCAGCACAGCGCTCAAGCTAAGCGATGTGCGTGTCTCGGCGCCCGGCAACGAATTGCGTACAATTGCCTTCGTCGATCTGCTCGTCGTGATCGCTGCAATGCGTCCGGTGCGCGAACTCAAGCGCAAGCATGCGGCACGCAATGGCACCACACTGCTGCACTGCCTCGAAATGGTGGTGATCGACGCCAGCCTTCCCGCTGGCATGTTGTTGACGCTGTGGCATCCCGATTGGATACGGCGCTCACAGCACTGGCAGCCGGGCAAGACGCTGCTGCATCTGATCGATGTGCGTGTGGCGCATTCCCAGTTCCATGGCTGTGCGGTGCTCACTCATGCCAGCTGCACGCTCATCTACGAGAATCCACCGCCATCGAGTCCCGAGGTTCAAGCCTTGCTCGGCTTTGTGGCGCAGACATCGCTGGGCAGCTTTGATCTGCTGGCGCACAACGATTTGGAAAACTTGCCAGCTGGTGAAGAATAGTTTAATATTTAATAATTACAAATCCAATTCATGCATTTCTTTGCCTTGCAGCTGCTGAGATCCAAACGCAGATGACGGTGCGACAGATTTATACGCGTGCCGAGGGAGAGCTGCAGGATGTCACCAGCGGACAGTTTACGGCCGTGCTCTACGCCATGGTCAGCAAATTCGACATCGATGGCCTGGGCACGTACATCAACAAGAGGTGGCAAGTACCCAACAAATATAGCTAATTTTCTTAAGGGGGTCGTCAACTTTGTAAGCTGTATTGAAAAAATGCCCTAAATGATTGCGTTTTTTGATTTTCTTCAACCGTAATAATTAGTTTTAATTGGTATTTTTAAAACTCAGATCTAATCCTATATAGTAGTTGAGCAAAAATATATTTAAGTTGCATTAGCTTGCTATCAATTTATTTTCGACATGTTCCACGTCAGTTGATTTGCTTTTCATTTAAAACAATCACAAATAATCTTTTATGTCCGCTGCTTTATCAATAGTTTTTACTGGGGAATTCCATCTAACATAACGCAATTTATTTATCTACTTTAATTCAATTTGCTTCTATTTATTTAATTCTTGTATGTTTACTATAAATCACAACTTCCGTTAACAATTATGAGTAAATTGATCTTTATATTGTTTTTTTTTTTTCTTCAATCATCAATTTAAATTCATTTAGGAATTGTCAATCAATTGTTTGAATTTAGTTTTTAATTGAACTATAGTTTTGATATTTCGACTTGTATAAAATTATCACCTTTATCTTCCAGCAAATCTTGTCGTCGTCTCATCCCAAACAATCGCGATGAATGCGACAATGAACTTTGCCAGCTACAGTTGGAGTACGATGCACGTGTCGAGCAGTTCTTCAACATCAACATACAATTGTCGGATCAAACGGGCACGCTTGTGGAGACGCGTCTCAGTGGCGACGTTGCAAATCAATTGCTGGGCCTCAATGCTGACGCCTTTGAGTTGCTGTCCGATTTCAAGAAGACCGAACTCAAGTGGCGTTTTCTGTTGAAATACTTTGAGGTAAAGTTGCTGGTGAAGAAGCCCACGGCGATGCGCAAGAATCTCGCTATCATTGTGGTGGACATGGAGCTCATAGAGCTTGAGCAGATCATTAGGAAGATGGCTGCGTTTTAAAGTATTAAAGGAAAGCTTAACATAGAGAGGGAGAAATCTGGCAAGACTTTAGCTTAGAAAATTAGTTCAGTAGTCATAAAGTTAGTTGACAATAGCTATAACTTAACTAAACTAGTAGTTATTAGATTAGCGCCATAATTATTGTAAAGTTTCGCTCAAATGAATTAATTAATTAGAAAGTGGGAAAAGTAATATCTGCGCTTTATATGACTCAGAACATTTATATATAAATGCTTAACTTAAGACTTAAATCGGCCAACTTACATTGCAGAATTACGGCAGATTCATAAAACAGAGCAAATGTGCTAGTCTCACTTATTAGCTATAGTAATCGCCTCAGTTAAATAGCAGCTTTACATTCAGCAACTTGTTGTTCCTTTTGGTAATTACTAAGAGTATAGTTCGTAGTTGACATAAATTTTAAAGTTAATTTTTATTTTTTTAGTTATTTAAAGCCAAAGTAAAAACAGCTGTTTATTAATATGCAGCAAAAGAAGACTTTAAGTGCCAAAATAATAAGTTTACTACTCTATATAGGTTATATTAGGGCTTGGAGATTACGACTTGAAAAAGTATAGGCTGGGGTTTGGGGATTGGCAAACAGTGATAAAGTTTATCGTCTATATCACAATAGCTGTGAAATAACATAAGATTCTAGATGTAGATTTGAATATTCCCGTATTTCATATTATCATAGATTTGAATATATTTGTATTTTAATACAATCAATGAAAGTGAAAGAGTTTGAGAGATAATACAATTTGAAGAGTTGTGTTATTTTGTGCCAACTTGAAAAACATTTTGTTTTAATATATTTTGTTGAAGCTGAAACTTTTTTTAGTAAAAATAATGTTTAAAATATTCTTCAATATGAGTAATAATAATCAGTTCCTAAAAATTTGAACTTTGCGAGAAAATAATTTAAATTGAAGTAATTTTGTGCCAACTTGAAAAACATTACTTATAATTTCTGGTATCGTAATTTTTTTTAGCTGTAACTACTTTTAATATAAAATAATATCAAGGTTTCTACTATACAAGCAGTATTAATATATACATAACTCTTAAGTTCAAGAAGTTTAAATTACGAAAGTTAAAATAATTTGAAAGTTTACAATATTTTGGAACAGAAATTTGAAAATATGTGAGAAAACAAAGTTTAAGCGATTTTCTTTTGTGCGAACTTGAGAAGTATTACTTTTTATAACGTTAAATATTAGAAATAAATGATACATATGTTAGATAGTAATGATAACTAGTTCCAGAGCTCCAGAAGTTTGAAGTACAAGAAAATAGATATAATTATTTGTAAGCAGTAAAATAAACGACTAAATGAATATGCACAGGATTTGATTACCAATATTAAAGCAAAAATCTTAAGCTTTTCCAGCGGCTGCAAGAGATCAAAAAGGAAATAAGAGAAAACCTGGGGTATCTACATAAATAGCATCTTTATTTCGCTTGGGTTTTGTTTTGTTAAATATTGTTTCACACATAAAACATTGCAACTGCAATACATAAATAGAATATACAATACAATTTGTCAGTGTCTCGACGACTGGCTCGCTCCATTTTAAGTCAGACGCTGGGGGAAAACAGCGAGTGTGTGTGTGTGTGTGTGGAGGAGCGCCAGCCATGTGTATGGGGCGAGGAGGCATTTTAACATCGTATGTGATGTGTGTATAATGTGTGTACATGTGTGTATAATATACTATTTGGTTTATCTAATTACATATATATATATATATAATGTCTGTGTATATCTGTGTATATATATATATGCTTAAATACGAGTAGTTGGAAATCAATTTCAAATTATATTTTTCTTTTTTTGGTGCTGTTTACTTGCTAAGATCACAATAAGTCGACTCCAGTTACATGTTATATACTTGGGACAACGGCACCAACAAACAATCAATCAACGTCTTCCATCGTGTATCTTTTTTTTTTTTTTTTTGAGGGGGGAAAGGGGAAAAAGGAATTCGTTGTGTCAGCTAATTTGGGATAGGAATGTGGAAAGAATTTGGTGTAACGCTTAATACTGCACAATCGAAATATAAATAATAATAACAAATACACATGTAGAAAAAAAACAAAACGATAAAAGCACAAACAGTTAACGACTACAAGACGAAACAAATAACACGGGACATTTACGGGGTATTGTACTGTTTTCGTTACATTTTGTTGCTAATCCTAAATATACTACTTCAAAATTCAGCTAATAAAAACGAAAAACACTAGACACAGCTTAGAGCGAGTTCGCTATAGAGTATACACTGAGAGAGAGAGAGAGACAGACAGCGAGAGCATTATTGTTAACACATTCAACTATAGTAATTAAAGTACAAAAAAAAAACAAACAAACAAAACAAAAACAAAAGCTTGTCTTGTCTACTTGGCGCCCGTCGTGCCATGATGATGCGGCGCACTGCTCTGATGATAAGGCGACTGCTGCGGAGGCGACTGATGATAGTGCTCCTTGGGATTCGCTGCATTGGCGGCTGTTGCCGTTGCACTTGCCGCATGATTGGCCGATCCGTGCGCCGTGCTGTGACTGTTGCAGTTCAGCGGCAGCGCCGCAACGGCAGCCAATGCTGCGGCAGCTGAGGCAGCTGCCACACCGGCTGTGGCCGTGTTCAGCTTGCTGCCATTGGCGCTGTTCACCTTCAGCTGGCGTATCTCCGGAAAGAACTCAATCATCAAGATCTCGAGTAGTTCCTAGCAAACAAATGCAAAAGGGTAAGTCAGAGATATGCTTTCTTGACAATATCTAATGAAAGATTGATCTGTTCTTTACTTACGTAGAACAACTGCTTGTTGTATGCGGGATTCTGCAGGGCATCGAATACTTTCAGCACGCCACGTTTGGCAGCCTGGGCGCCGACAAGGTTGCACAGCACCTCGGGTATGTGATCGGTGAGCAGCGCTTTGGCCGCAGTCGTGGTCATCTCCTTCATGTCCTCGGAACGTGCGGGATACGCAGAGGCCAGGACGCCGCCAGGCCAAAAGGATTTTAGGATCGCGGAGAAATAATTGTGCAGCATAGACTCCTCGAACAGATACGCAATCGATTCGCGTATCTGGCGATTGATGGTGCGCCCATAGGTGATCTGCACAAAGGAAATGATGCTCTTGCGCAACCACTTAAAGACACCGCCCATGTCGAATATCTCGCCCATCAGCGCATACATGGGCTCTGCTATCGAATCTTTGCTATCCAAATCCGCCAGCAGTTTGGCATCGCTGCTCGTTTCGCCATCCAAATACGTGGACATGTCGTCGTCGTCGCGCTGCAGGCCCCAAAAGGGATCGCTGGCCTTGTTGCTGTCGTGCGCTTTGGCCGCGTCGCTCTTGAAGAGCGTGGAGAGCGAGAACTTCGACTTTTTGGGCGAGGGCAGCGTCTGCTTCAAATGGTCCGAGCTGGGGCTCAGAAACGTATAGATCGCCTCGCTGCCATTCAGATGATCGTCCTCTAAAATGAACTAGAGAACGAGATTGAACGTTACTGGTAAGCTTTATACAGTCAGTTGTTGTTGTTGTTGTTGTTTGCAGCTTACGTTGAGGAACTTTTGAATTTGCCCCTTGGCCTTCTCCTGCGCATGGCGGTCCGTCTTCAGAAAGAAGAACTTGAAGTTTGTAGGTAAATCGAGCGACTTCAAATTCGAGCTCACGTGACGCAACTTGCGCTGCAGCTCCTGTCGGATGTAAAAGAGAAATTTGTCAGTTGACTATGCGATTATTTTGTTGCTGGCGACTTACGTGCACTTGATTCAAGGAACGCATCACCACCCAACCGCTGGATATGCCCGAGGGACGACGACGTTGTGCACGACCTGTGCTGCTGTCGCCGTTCTTGGGCGCTGCCTGGGGCGGTGCATTGATGTCCTCGTCCACATGCACCAGTATCATGAATTGCAGCGACTCCTTTTCATCGGAGACCTGCCAAAACAATTGCAAAAGTTGTAGTGCAGTGTGCAAGATATTTTAAAGTCAGATAGACGGACGCTGTCGTTGTGTACACACCTCCACGCTTTGTATGGTGGCCTTCCATTTGCCCAGATGCTCGGTCCAGGCGTCAGTGCGTCGCAGATGCGCCTCCGTCTGGCGCTTCTCGCTCTTCAGCCACTCCATCTCCTTCTCGAGTATTTGCAGCACCTTCGACTCGGGCTTCACCGAGTATTTGAGCGCATCGAGCGCTTGATTCTTCTTGTCGATGCGCTCCTGTATCTGCTCCAGCTTGCGGCGTGCGTACGACGTGTGTGCAGCGACATCGATGGCAGCTGGCGCACCGCCAGCACCATTCAAGCCATCCACCACGCTGGCCTGCTCATCGTCGGGCACATCGCCGAGCAGCGTGGGGCACATGAGCAAGGTGGGATCGTTAAATTCGTTCGAATCGAGCGCCTCCTTGAGCTGACGATACTGCTCGCTGAGCACAAACGGCGGATAGTATTTGTCCTCCAGGGTGCGCAAGATGTTGCGTTGTATGTCATAGAATATATCGGGCCCGGCGTCGCCCAGCACAAACGTTTCGATCAGTTTGCGCTCGTGCTTATCGATTTGTATCTCCGGCTTCGGGGCGCGTATGTACGTGTAGAAAATCTCGGTGCCCAGCTGATGGGTGGCACTTTTGTGCGAATGCTTCATCTCGTCCACGGCCAGATAGAAGCCAACCAGCGCACTTGCCTTCAACGGCTCCAGGAACAGCGTAAAGAAGCGTCGTCCCACCGCCGTATTCAGTATTTCCATCAGTGTCAGATCCTAAAAATCAAATAGCACACAAAAAAGTTGTTAGTTGTCATTGTATTGCTGCGATTGTGCTTACTGTGTCGCTGGAGTAGTTGCCATTCCAGCCAAACTTGGCCAGGTTCTTTTCGCACTGGCCCTTGGCCACCGTCAGTTGCTGCACATAGCGCTTGAGCCGCACAGCGGCAGTTAGCTCTGATTTGGTTAGCGTATGATCCTCGGTATCGGGATCAAGTCCTTTGGCACGTTGCAAATTCTGCATGCTTGTCGCATGCATCAAATCGTTCACAATGCTTTTGCGTATCAGCGACAATTCCTCCAGATTGCCCGAGTTGTTGATGATCTTGAGGAACTCCTCAAAGCTTGCCGCATACTCGTAGCTTCGTTTGCTGATCGCCGCCGCCGCCAGACGCGTCTCAATGTTCTGCACCACTTTCTGGTTGATGTAGTCCGGTGACGTCAGCATTTTAATCATCGGAAAGAATACTGTGAATTGTAAAAGATTGTTTATTAATGGCAATAATCAACACGCCGACAACTATCTGGTAAAATCTTCGTATATTGCTCGAGAATTGCGACCTCCCTTTCAAATATTTATTTTGCGGCTGCGTCAGTGATCATAACGACTTATTAATAGATAGATACAAACATATTTTCAAAAAAGGTCTGTGTGGACAGGCAGACGAACAGACGACCACCATTCTATTATATTTTCTATTTATATGAAAATCTTGCATTTGATTTGCCTAAAATTGTATAGTTAAAACAAACAACAAACTATAATATGTAAGTTGAAGCAGTGCTTATTAAGGAATTTTCTATGCAAAACTTGCAGCAATTAAATTGCAGCTTCTAAGTAATCTGACGTTCTATATAGACTTCAGGAAGTTATGTAATTCAAGTAAGATAAGAAAGCTGCTTACTCTTAAAGGACAAAATCTCGCTGAGCAGCACTTTCAGTGGAGGCAGTGAGTAGCCGCGTGGCAGCAGCAAGATGATCATAATTTCGCACAGCTTGCGCAGAAATTCCATTTCTTTCTCCTCATCGACCAGGTACGAGTTGGTGCTAAACACAGGTGCATTGCTGGTTTCAGCGCTAAAAGCAAACAGCGTAATTAGCTTAAGTTCTTGAGGATTGTTAAGCGAGACTTACGCTCTCGCCTCGGCAATGCGAATCTTCTCGAGATGCACTGTGACGCGATTGATCATGTCGACGGCAATGATCTTGGCGGGATCCATTCTGGCAGCCCGCTCATGTATCTTCTGTATGGCATTCCAAAGATCCTCGCGTATGACATCGTTGATGAGCTTCGGCTTGGTCACAACGTAGCTGGGGCCGAAAGAGAAAGAGAGAGCTGTGAGGATCTGTGCCATCCAAGCATATGTAGTTGAACTTACCCCAGCCAGGGCACCATAAAGTCGCGTAGCACATACTCGATGATCTGCTGTAGCTGCAGATCGACAGTTTTGCCAAAGATCAAAGGTAAATTCGATGGATTCTTGATGGGATTTGGCAAATCAAAAATGTTGCTTCTGAAAGTGCAAGTAGAGCATACGATGATTAGTGGGGGCGATTAAGGAGGTCATATCTAGCGATTACTCACTTGGTGGCATTGTAGAGCAGCTTGGAGGGCAGTCGATTTGGCTTTGTGGGCTCATTGGTCGTAAATATATAATGTATGTAGACGGTGCCGGCGACAGCTACCCAAAAACAATAACAATAACAATAAAAATTATAACAACAACAACAATATATTCAGATAAATTTTTAATTAACGAATTTCTGATGATGGGCAATGACAATCACTTTACAAAATGGCCGCCTCCTTTTCATTCTTGTCATTGTTGTTTTTGCCCCTAGCTAAATTTGATAACAAATGAGTCATGTGCTTAAGATTACCAATTTGGATCGACCTATTGCCACTGATAACTATAGATTTATACCCGGCAATAAGCAATAAGCGAGGCAATAATACAGTAGATATATAGAAATATATATATGTATATATGTATGCATGTATACATTTGTATATGCATTCCAGCAAGCCACAAGTGCAATAGTTATCGCGTAGCTGGTAACACTACGCTTGTAGCCTGCATGAATTCAAATTGCAAGTCTGTGATTCCGCCAACCATGACTTAAAACTATAATTGTTTTTTTTTTTTTTGCACACTTCTAGATGAAAATGAACTTGTAATGATGTTACCGAGTATATTGAAGTCGGACAGCAATGGGTAATTAGAAAGGGCTAAGGTCGTCTTACCTGCAAAAACCAGCACCAGGGAGTAGATGACGAATGCGAAGAATAAGAAGAACGTCGGATAATACCAAATAACGGCCAAAAGCGTCAATGTGATGCCGGAAATGATAATCTTCCAGTTTAATTGCAGCGCACGTAGCGAGCTAAATCATTAGGATGCGCGCGCGGGAGCGAGAAAAGGAAGCACAATAAATCTATTAATAATTGTGACAACAGCCCAATGTCCAACATTCCCACTTCCTCACATCATCCCGCTGCCGACTACCCAAACACACACGCGCTGCTTCCAATCCATTCCAATTGACCCCCTTACATATGCTTAGAGGATACACACGCACACACACACACACACATACAGACACACGCACATGTTATGACATAGCGGAACTTCAACCAGGGCTGTAGAGTTATTAAAAACAAAAAAATAGTTGCGTCTTCTTCACTTACCGCGTTGCTAGCAGTGTCAGTCGCTGTGTGGGCGTTGTTGGCGGCTCAGGTTCAATGGGAAACAATGGGCGGCGTCCCTCCATGTCGACCAGCTGTTCCCAGCACGCACACACACACACACTCTCTCTCTGTGTCTATATTTGTATTTGCTAGTGGTTTACAGTTACCACTACCGTTGTTGTTGTTGCTTTGTAATTGAAGAATATTTGATGCGTTTTGTACATTTTTTTTTGGTTGACGACAGCGTCGTCGTCGTTTCTTTTTAGTGCTTGCTTAATTTGTAGCCTTGTGTTCTGGCTTTTGTCACTCACACTACTATTATAAATAGTTCTCTACAACCACTTCCGCCATCCCCCGCGGAACGCCAGCAATTGCCCTTGTAACTGCTGCCTATATTTATTTATATTATTCAATATTTGATCTCTTCCATGGGGCGAAACAGTGGGCGTGGAGATCAGAGCATCTCAGCCATGGCAACAAGTTGGATACTGATAATAACAAGCTCTGCAAGGATATACTCGGCTACAGCAACTGCATGTGATAAGAAAAGCGGCGCAGCAATTGCTGCTGTTCGCATATCGTTTACTCTGCTGCTGCGCTGCTGCTGTTGCTGCTGTTAGTTGTTGTTGTTTATTGTCACTGTCTCGATGCCGCTGCTGCGTAGATTACAACAAGTTGGAATTTGAGTTGGCGCGTTTGTATGTTTATCTCCTGTACTGTGCGCTGTGCTGGTCAAGCAGCGGAGCCGTAATTAATCATAACGCACACTCACTTCCACTTTCAATCGCATTCACAAATACAATAAACCGAATAAATCAAAGTTTACCCACTGTTGGTTCGTCGCTGGTGTTGCGATTTGTTGATATGCGTTATCGATAACGATATGACAATTTGTGTGCCAAACTATATCGACCCGCCACCACCAAACCAACGATAACTTATCGAGTGGCCAAAACAAAACACCCGCCGATATCTTGAAAAGTTGCCAATTTATTTTGTGTCGCGAAATTAAACAATTATTTGCTGAATTTAAAAGTAGAAAAGCAAAGAAAACATCTATCATTTGGTATTAGTTTCGTTTTGTTTCATATTTGGTAATGCACGTCTTGCGTTTCGAGTCAGTTTTGTTTTTTTTTTTTTGCATTTGTTCTGTTTTCTGTGTTGTTGCTATTATATCATAAGCCATGGACAACAAATTACGATTAAACTGGAACATTACACTCTATTATTGCTGTTTCGCTAAACGCTGCAGCGCACGCTTGCGAGTGCCCAGAATGTTTTTCAACACCAGATTTCTAGCAAACTGTTCACCAAGCAGCGCCTCTGTAAAATGGATGACCAGTTGAAGCAGAGCATGTGGCAGATATCCAGCTGTTTGGCCGGCAATGCCGAGTGTCGATAGTGCTGACTTTACATACGTTTCGGGCGTTGGCGCAAAAACACTCGCCTTGCGAATCTTCGACATGTTAGTGGCCACGAAACCCGGTTGCACGCTCTGCACCAGAATGCCATGCGCCTTGTACTCCGTCTGCAGATCGTCGCTGAACTTGTTCACAAAGGCCTGCAACAAAAAATTATATAAATTACAATTTTAATTCATAAAGAACATCAGTCCTTAATAACTTCGGTATGGGCTAACAATATGTTCAAATTTAAATAAGACTTGGTCCTATCAGAATTACAATCTTGGCCTATAAGAAAAGGAAATCACATCAATTTACCTTTGTGGAACTGTAGACGCTCAGCAGAGGATTGGGAATGACGCCCGCTGTGGAGGACAGATTGATGATGACACCCTTGCGTTTGGCAACCATTTTAGGCATAAAGATCGCCGTCATATGGGTAACGGAATGTATATTGGCCGCCACAATGTCACACAGAAACTTCGGATCGGCATTGTAGCAGTCGAGGAAATATTCAGGATGACTATAGCTAATGCCCACATTGTTGACCAGCACGCCAACATCGAGTCCAGCAGTATCCTTTCGTATGCGGTCATAGATCTCAAAGCCACCAGTAAAGTCTACATCAATAACGCGCACCTCAACGCCAAACTCATCGCCTGGAAGTATGCCACGTTAAGTGGACGGTTTTAAGCCGGGTCTAAAGCAACTTACCAATTTCCTTTGCCACAATCTTCAGTTTGTCCAGAGAGCGTGAAATCAACACCAGCTTCAGTCCTTTGCGAGCCAACTGCCAGATGATAGCAAATACATTAAATCAAGATTTATGGAAAGATAAAACATCAAACATATGCATATATTGAAATCGGTAAGTGAAATACCGTAAATAATTGAACTAAAATGAGCTTGATGAATATTTTAGATATTGTAGGATAAGGAAAACATTTAAGAAACTACACGTTAGTCAAATAGCCATTAACAATTCCATTGACCTGCATGCTAAAGTTTTTTTTTTTAATTTCTACGTCTGTATATTAATTTAGCTAGCCAATGAAGTGTTTCAAATCACATGGAATGCTAATTGACGTCGCACTCAAAGAAAGTACATATCCGCACCCTTGGATGTCATCCAAAAGCATTACGTTAGCACATCGCCAGGCGGGGTCAATTGGGGCGACCGTCGAGTTTGGGACTGTTGTTGTTAGCGACAACAGCTCTAAGTTTCAGGTGTGCAAAAGTGCAAAGTGCTGATTAAGGTAAACAAGAATGGGGTGAAGCGATACGGGGATTGTGTTGTTTATAGATAGCTATAGCTAGGCTGCAGTTGTTGTTGCTGCTGCTGCTAGATCAACAGTTCTAGGGTTTATACACATATGTACATAGATCAGATCAGTTCAGCTCAGATCAGTAGTTTTCGGATACTTTCGGATATGGGTAATTAGCACTTAAGTTGAATTGCAATTGAGAAATGCATTAGCGTGTAGAAAGCTATTTATGAGGCGACACCTAATGGAATCCAATGTCCAAGTCATGCTCAAAGCTTAGCGCTGAACAAATGGCATATGTCAATTTGTTAATTGCATTTTTTTTTCTCCATATTTTTTTGTTGACAATTTGCTGACCCACTCAGCAATATCTAAGGGCACCTACCTCCCGGGCGTAGGCCTTGCCGATGCCGTCCGTCGATCCGGTGATTACTGCAATAAAAAGATACCAAAAACAACGTTAAAATAATTTGTAATCAATAGGTTAGCAACTACAAATTTGGTGTCATAAGTGAGTAATGTATGTAGAATGCGCTTATCAGAAGCAGTGTTGTTCATTTAGCTAATTTCTGGCCAAAACTGGCGTGGTTTTAAAGTCCGAAAGCGCAAGTCAAGCAGTTTAACTTTGTCGCTATTTTATATTATACAAGAAACAAGTTCGCAACTACAAGTCGGTCTACAAAGTAAGCGATTATCAAAAGTGTTGTTGTCAGTGTAGCAATTTAGCATTTTTTTCGGCTGCCCACAATCAAGTTGTCAACACTGATCAGGAGACTCGAAAACGTAACGCAACCGCCTAACGCGTGATTTTGACGGCTGACTCCTTTGTAGTTATAATCGCATGCGTATGCGTTGTACTCACCAGCCCACTCGCCCATCTTGGCGAGATTTACAGAGGATCCGACCAGTTGTGGTCCCACTATATTCGAATAGATCCATGGCAGGACTTTGCGGCATATTTGAAAGCCTACAATGCTGATGGCAATGCCACTTAGAATCTTCAGAACATGCGAGCTCTCGTCCATTTTAAGTATGTGTGTGTGTGTGTGTGCGATTTAGAAAACCAACAACTTCGATTTTTAGCGATGTGCAGGGCTCGGGCTCCGTTGGCTGCCTGAAAATTATTCAATTGAATTGTCGTCGCTTTTGCTGCCGCCGCTGTTTAGTCGCTCTGCTGCTGCACTGTCGGCGTCGCTGCTTTACTGATGCGTTGTTGTTGTTGTTGCTAGTGTTGTTGTGTGTTTTGCTTTTGTCTCTGCCCGTCGTTTCGCCCGGCAGAATTGAATATTTTTTTGTGTGTATTGCTAATGAAGCAATATTGTGCGTTTAATATTCAAGGCAGATAGATTATCGAAAGGTGAGGAGTGAGTATTGCTATGTATTCTGCACGCACAACAAAGAATTGGAAAATCTCTTTGGAAATTTAATTGAATTTACAACACGAAATGTCAACTGCGGCACGAAAAATGAAATGCCGACTGAGCATATTTATATGTACTACGTCGACGTCCGTGTGTGTGTGTGTGTGTGTATATGTCGCTCGGTCTAGCTTCGCGCCACTTATGTCATTTGCAAGTGTGTGTGTGTATATGCGCGCACACGCCTCGTCTGGTGCGCTCTCGTACACGCTTTCCATACGAACCCATATCGCACCACACCACCACCACTAACAAAACGATAAGGGGGCGCACACACAGACACACGCACACACATTAACGCTCTCTCTTTTACTCTCACCCCAAGAAACTGCACATGCGCAGGAAACGAACAGCAGCAGCAGCTGCAGCAGGCAATTCGATGACGATAACTGCCTCGCGCCGAAAAGTAGTATTTGTTATTGCTAAAATTCAAATAATTATTATATAAACATGCAAATTGTATATGCAAATACATTTTAACGGCGAAAAATGTGCTTTCTGAGGATAATCTTTAGAGGGCTGCACACATGTACACTAGATGGCGCCAGCACTTGCATAGAATGTTGCCTACTTTTAGTCCGCAGCTTTAATTAGCGTCGCAATGTAACGACTTTTTGAATACACCAAGCATGCTTAGCAACGGCAACTCTGCAAGCGGGTTGTGTGCATAGCAACCCTACATAATGGCTGCGAGCAGCATCCTTGCGGAGAGCAAAAGCACATACGCATCATTCTGGGCAAGCGGAGATCCGAAACTTGCTGTCGTCGGCGGCAGTCTCGTGTCAAGTGCGTGCAAACCAACAACGTTCAAAAACGTGGCGCCGGCAAATGCAACATGGTCACATCCTGCTCGACTAACACGCTGCTAAAAGTGAGCAATTGTTGTGCGCTGCCAATGCGAGACATTTTCTGGGTTAACACATAATAAAATATGCAGGCAGGCAGGCTACAGTTTGACTGTCCAGTCCAGCTTAGGGGGTATCTATTAACTGAGTTAGTCATCTAACAAGTGCTCTACAGTTGACACTAATAATGCTACGTAAAACGTAAATAAATGAAAGTGTTGCAATATTGAAAGTACTTTGGAGTTGGCAACGCAGAAATGCCAACGAAGGCAGTCGCCACATTCTGCAATCTCAATTGTGTTAGGCAGCAGCTCTGAGCGTGTGGCATGCGCACATCGCATCCTGACCTACATTCCAAATTATTGGTCATCTAAGCAGCAGCCAAGTAGTTGCAAAGTACAAGACCAACAAAATAAAACAAAAAAAAAAGAAACATACTCTCACACACAAATACCAATAAAAGCGAGCAAGAAAAAAAAATACAAATAGCAAATTACGATTAGCAAGTGTAACTAATAAAATGTGAACGTTTTCTTACCGTCTTCAACACACAGTGAAATGGCCAGCAATCGATGAGAGCAAACACTTGAAGACGACAGCTAATAAAAAAAAGTCCATGCATCGCCACGAATCTCGCACGCATCTCAAACGCAATCTCAATCTCAATCGCAATCGCAATCTTAAATTCAATTTCAATTCGAATTCAAACGGAAAATAGGCAGCTCTATAAATGAGATCTGCAGCGAAAGGATTCAAATTGTCAGCGATGTTGTTGTCGATTAGATAAAGCAATTACAGCAAGAGCCAGAGAGACCATAATAAGGAGCAGCCTGAGGACAAAGCATAACAAGGACAAGCATAAGAATAAGAGCGAGCGGAGCAACAACAACTATTTGCATTCCAAGCACTTTCATTTTATGTGCATATGCTGCGGTGAGTTCTCCCCCTTCGCCTTTTCCCCCTATCCCCTTTTCCCCTTCCCCACACATTTGCCCTTTCCCTCCGCATTTTCCGCCTTTTCGCTCTTCCCTTCCTGTCATTTGCATTTCCTCCGTTTCTTGCATTTCTTGCGCTAATCGCCAAGTGATGACTGACTGTTGACACTTCTGTTGACTGACGTTTGATTGATTTTGCAGTGATGAAATCTAGATTATTTTGGATATTTGCAATTATATATTCATCGTTACACCACATAGGCTCCGGATCCACCTCGACGACATGTAAGTCACCATTTTCCAGTGTCAATCTCTAATTAAATTAGATGTAAGCATGTAGAACTCAAATTAAATTGAAACACTTTCTTATTGTGCGCTAAAACGATGCCATAAGATTACAACGAGTTCAACTCCCATAATTAAAACAACTTTAGCATTAAATTAATGGTCGACTTAATGCTGTTCTTAAATATTATAGCCTTTATTATAGTTATTAACAAACGCTCTTAAAGTTAGCCTACCATATTGTAATTACAGTTTAGACGATGATGCTTTACAGCTGAGAAATCACTATTGCAATACTTGCATTAAATGCTTTTGAAGGATTGTTGAACATAGTTGATTACTTAAACTACAAATCAATTGAAAAGTACTCGACTTGCAGCAACGTAACTTACATGTAATTCATTAAATGGCTTGAGTATGTTGTAGAGTAAAAAGTCAAGAGCTTTCAATTTGTAAATTGATTAAATCATTGGCAATTAGATTTCAACTTCATTGAGTCTCTTACTCAGCTATTTGCTGCAGCTTTAGTTCAAATACTAAAGTCACGATTCACACGATTCGTTTTTTGCAGTAAAACGTCCCCGAGCTGGCGATCCGTTTGACACGTTTCCGAAAAACTTTTGGCAAGAGTTCTCATCGCCGTTCACAGACACGCCCGAGGATGAGGAACTGGAGGTCACCGAGACGACAACGCATGAGCCATTCCCGTTCTTTGCCGATCCGTACACCACGATCAACATAAGCACACAGCTGTCATCGAACGTGTATCTGCATTGTCGCGTCAACGATCTGCAGGGCAAGACGGTGTCGTGGATGCGACGCAAGGGCGATGATCTCACGCTGATCACCTTTGGCCAGCACACCTACAGCAGTGATTCGCGTTATTCGCTCGAGTTCGAGGAGCCCAACGATTGGAAGCTATTGATACAATTTGCCAATGAGCGTGACGAGGGTCCCTACGAATGCCAAGTGTCCTCGCATCCACCATTGGTACTCTTAGTATACCTAACTATAATTGGTAAATTACCTTCCTGCTCCTTAATTTACTTGTATTCATTGATTGAATGTATTTTGTGGCAGTTCCTCATGTGGAGATACTCGATGAACGGGGATCGGCCACGCCGGAGAAATACTACAAGGCTGGCAGCACCATTGAGCTGCAGTGCGTCATCTCCAAAATACCACATCCATCGTCCTACATCACCTGGCGCCATGGCGTTCGCTTGCTCAACTACGACACCAGTCGCGGCGGCATTAGGTAAAAGACTCGAGCAAATAACTAAGGGAAATTCCCTCAATTAGCAACATTCACTCTCTATTGCAGCGTCAAGACGGACATGCTGCCGGGCAGGGCTTTGAGTCGTCTCTACATTGCCAATGCCAATCGCCAGGACACTGGCAACTACACCTGCATGCTGGGCAACGAGATAACGGAAACTGTTGTGGTGCATGTGCTAAATGGTGAGTCACGGCGACACAAAGAGCGAAATGGGGAAGCCATTCTATGGCGCTCGAAGGGAAAAGGAACCGTCAGTTTTTTGCCAAAGCAAAAGTATGCTGAACACAAAGATAAGAAGCCTTTGTTGCCGAAAGTCTACTTTCGAGTCCTGACGCAACATCCACTTTTGCTACGAATAATGAAAGCATACTTTCAGGCGCTTGCTGATTTACTTGTTCGGCTGCGTATAACAGTCGCTGGGCTTCAGTGACTTCTATCGCATAGCAAACTTTTAAAGCATACTTTTGCGCGCACTTTTTAAAGTAGTCAATTGAACATGTGTGTGTGCCCACATGATATGGTTGCCCCGCCATCTTGCCACATCTTTAATTAGCTAGTTTCCCATTAGTGCTAATGTGTGGTTTCCCTTTGACCAATCCAAAGTTTCTATTTTTTGTACATTTTTAAAGACGGTTTACGGTCTTCGTTTATTTGGGTTGGTTTATTAACTTTCAATCATAACAAATAAAGTTATGTGCTAAAATGAAGCGAGGATTATTTGAGTGTATGTTTGTGCACAATTTTCCTTGAGTTTGAGTTTTCTTGAGATTAGAAATGAAAAAAATGTATGACATGTTATTATTTGTTTCAACAAACTAAATTTCAATAGTGTTTTATATTTTTCCTCTTTCTATACAATTTAATAATCTTTTTAAATACGAAATTCTATTATAATTGCAGGTGAGGAACCCGCTGCAATGCAACATGCGAATGGGACGCGGTTCATGTCGAGTCCCGTAACTATGGTTGTGTTTTTTATAATATTTGCGATAGTGAAGCCGTTTCAACGATGACAACATTCTGAATGGTAAACGGTAAGGCTATCAACAACAAATTCAAAAAAAACAAATACTTAAAAAGTGGTAATGGGGAAAAGTGCGATGTGAAAATGCAAAAACCAAAGCAAAAATCAAAAAACAAAAAAAAAAACAAAAAACCAACTACACAAAAATCAAAAAACATAAAAAAATCTTGTCCAGGATTGCATTTTCAACTTTTACTCTAATCATGGGTTGTTTAAAAATACATAGCATAAATGAAATACTACGAGTAAGTTTAAGAATAACAAACCAAGAAAAAGAGAATATGTATTTAAAAAAAAAAGGCATATATAAACAAAAAAAAAAGAAAATGTCGTATATAAGGGCGTACGCAAAAATACCAAAAACTAAAAAGACGAATACCCAAAGAATTGATTTTGCAATTGAGAAATGAATGTGAATACTAACTTAATCGTACTACTCAAGGCCGTGTTTTTGTTGGCTATATATAGTACACAGTTCCACGATTCCCGCTCCCATCCCATCCATCCATATGCTAGTTTATTGCATATTTTTTCGAATTCGAAATCGAAACCAATATTTGTTATGTGTACAGAACTCCCCCCTCAAGTTAATGGTTGTAGCTTCTTGGAAAAATCAAATGGCATATCAGTTGGGATCATTGGAAAATATTTGTGACTTATCTTTGTTTTTTTTGTTTTTTGCTTTTTGTATTTTTTTTATTATGCCTCTTGGCTCTGAAGCGGGCTTGTTGGAAGAATGCGTCAAAATGCCTAAAATGTCAACTTCAAATGCCGTCCGTCCGTCCTTTTTGCAAACTCTTTGTGAAACTTGGCGCAGTTGCGTATTTTGTGCTGCAGGCAGCATAAATGTTAAAACTGGCCGAATAGGATTGGTATATAATATTATATGAGCGCTCGATATTCAACGTTTTGTACGACCAACTTTTTTTTTCAAGAGACTATTTAATGAAATTCGTATTGTTTCAAGGAAGACATCTTTATCTTATAAAAACAATCGGTCCAAAAATTAGACTTGTGTCTTGCGATACCTCTGCAAGCGTGTTAAAACTTCGGTCGACCGAAGCAAGCTTTTCTTTTTTTTATGATTATACAATACAACAAGCATTATTCGCCGATCCTTATGATCATAGTCGTTTAGTTAAATGTTTCGTGAGGAATTGTTATGAATTGTTTTTAATTATCTGCCCAAATGTTGAGCTAAGTTCTTGTTACTTCTCATTCAGTCTATATTGTATAGTTAAACCGCAGATATCACCCACAAAATAAAAAAAAAAAACAAAAAATAAACATGTAGACCATAGGCGGACTGTAGAACACCCAAAACCCTAGAAATAAAACAAAAAAAACAACATGACGAAAATAACGAAATGAAAAATAATGCCATTCAAAATGGATACATATCTTTTAATTAGAGAAAAATTGTTGTTAAATCAGTTAGGTTGCGGAACCAATGACCATTTTGACCATCGTCGTATCGTAGTTGTATCTCTTTTGGTATCGATACCTGCATCGAGACTAAACACGGACCAATGGGTAAAATATTTGAATGATTTGTCCCCTCCCCCTCCCCCACCCCCCTCTCATCCAAGATATCCCAAAAAAAAAAAACAACATATATATGAATATTTGTGCAACGTTGTCCCGATTTTGCAAATTGTGGCGAAATTGTTTTTGGAAACACTTTGCGCGATATATGCTTTCATATTTGGTATTCACATCGAATAGAGTTGATCTTGACACTTAACGCTTTAGTCCCGTTTCGCTTGGATTGTCATTAACCATTCCCTAGATAATATCGGTCTATTAAGAGCATAACTATTTCCCTACTCCAACTTCAGCTCCCATATATTTGGTATAATCTAACAATGCGTAAATGAAATGGAAAGAAATTTAAGCGTTAAGAAATTACTATTATAAACTTGGCAAATTTTGAATGGTCCATAGTAGTTATTGTAAATTATTCAATTCGTGCTGGCGGATGTTACGTATACCGCCCGTTTATTATAACAATTATGATGATTATTATTATTATTATGATTATGATTATGATTATGATTGTGGAGTATGCCCTTAAATACAAACAAATGTTGGAGTGAGATAATGAAACAATACTTAGAGACTAAAGAAAGTGACGAAACTTTTAGAAGCATTTTGGTTACACAAATATTTAAGAATTATTACCAAAAAAAAAAAAATCAAAAACAAAAATTGATATTAATAACTAACGTAAATAAATACGAATATTTATGTATACGGCCGTCAAATGTCAATGCCGTTATTTCTATAATAATGCAAAAATTGTATAAAAACAACACTTTCACAAACACATACACACACACACACACACACATTCATTACACACTCAAACATTCCCACACACATCCATTCGCATACATTTGTTTTTTCTATTAAAAAAAAGGAAAATTTAAAATCGATTAAAGTAGTTTTAATTTTGAAAACAAGAACAATTACAAAGCAGAACCAAATAAAACATAAATTAAAATGTTTTCTCATAATATGGCGCTTCCCTTATGGAATTATCGATAACAAAATGACGATTTCAAGCTCAGCTCAGCGTAGCTACTGTGAAGCAGTCGATAAGTTAAGCGCCAATCAAGTTAGTGTTGCGGTAAATTTAAATTGAATAATCTGAAATATTTCTTGATCCATCTTGTAGATATTGAAATCCTATTATGCAAATGGATTGTGCCTTTGTTTGGGAATATAAACAACTTTGAAATTGATGTATTCATTCAGGCTTTTATGTATATAATGTACATAAGCATAAAACAATTCTTTTT
The DNA here is from genome assembly GCA_035047445.1 of Drosophila siamana. Classification (NCBI taxonomy): domain Eukaryota; kingdom Metazoa; phylum Arthropoda; class Insecta; order Diptera; family Drosophilidae; genus Drosophila; species Drosophila siamana. The sequence goes on from JAWNPP010000078.1 coordinate 17,229,359, forward strand.
GATTAACATAATTAAATATACTGCGCTATATTAGATTACAAGTTATACATATATGAGTCAGCAAGTTAGCCCTCATAAAAGACATCGGCGTCGGTGAACATTTGAACGGGTTGACCGGCTGTCGCATTATCCGTTTCCATCATTTCCTCATCGCGACAATTGGCCGCCTGCAGTTCTCGCCTGATGTCCGGGGTCATCTTGGGATGAGATTTCTTTCTGCAAGCACCGAAAAAACAAGAGTTATAGCAACATTTGGCATGCAAATCAATCTATGTTAAACTTACTTCAAGAGCTGCAGCAAAGCTTCCTTCTGCTCCGAGGAAATGTCGTTCTTGTAACGCTGTGCGAAGGTCAACAGACTCTGATGCCACAACACGGGCAACTCGCGCTTATCGTTCTCAAATCTAGAAGGAAACGAGAGTCGGGAGTGAAAATAATGATTTTTGCAAAGAGCAAAAAAGTAAATTACCTGATAAAGTGATGGACGGCTGCATCAATGACGCGATAAGGTAGCGCATAGCGTTTGTCCAGGAAATAACGAATAAATATCGAATTGGCACCCGAATAGCTCATCTCACAGATCTTCAGCAGACATGCCGACGAATGCAGCACGGGAATGGAGCTCCTGGCCACAATGCTACCAAAAATGATGGCCTCTCGCAGCGTACAATCGCCGCCCTCCAACAACGGTAGGATGATGCCCTTCATGAAGGCCGCCGGCTTGAAGAGTGCACGCTTCAGCGCATTATAGAGATGCATGTTGAGTTTCTTGTACTCGCAGAGATCATCGCGCACACGTGGTAACAGCACCAGATTATAGAAACGCTGCGCCATCGCCTGGGACAGCACGGAACAGAAGATGCGTGTGCCTTGGAACATAGCGGCAGCGCTCCAATTGTGAGGCTCAGTGATGAACAAGATTTGCTCCCAATTTCGTAGCTTGGGTATGATCTTGAAGGCTTTGGGGATTTTGCCGCTGCGATAGCGTTTGAGCACATCGCGGACGCCTTCGTACATCTCTTTAACTTTCGGGTCGATCTCTTCGATCTTGAGCGAGCCCTCGTCTGAGATCTTTGTGTGTATGTCCGCCTCCTTCTCCTGGATCTTTTGCATAATCATCTGAGACAGGTGCAAGGTACGTTTGCCTTCTTTGGGCGCCTGCTGGAAGCGTTCGAAGGCGGCCACATCGTCATCATCCATGCCCAGGTCGGCCATAAAGTCCGTTTCACTCACATCGGGTTCCTCGTGTTCAATGTTATCATCTGTTAGTGGGGGGGGGGGGGGGTAAGTAGTTATTAACTAGTTTTTACATTGCTCCCACTTAACTTACGCAAATTGAAGTTGACACTGCGTTTGGGCGTCAGGCTGGGGAAGTTTTCCTCGTCCATTTCTAGTTGCTGTTGTCTGGCAGCAGCCAGGATCTTTTGGCTACTCTTTGTGTCTAGATTCTGTTTGAAATTTGTTTTGCTTAGACTTTTTATTTGTTATTTTACATTTGTGAGCTTACCGGTGACTCCTCAGCCCGCAACTTGACCTTGTTATCCTTATTTTTTGTCTTCGACACTTTGCCATCTGTGATTTGCTTTTCCAAGTTGACATTTTTAATTGTCGCCACATTCGCTTTCTTCGGCTTGCCCATGTTTTTTTTGTTTTTAATAAAATTTGGCGTGCAATAACAAGAGGCAGCTCGTCCAACACGTGTTGTAATCGTTGTTGTTTATCGTGATTGGGTCACCCTGTGAATAGAATGAAACGCATGGTCACTCACACATTTGACAGCTGTTCTGTTGTAGGCTTGCAATGGGCTTATCGATAATATCGATGGAACTAGAGTTGATTTTGACGATAAATAAAATATTTATTTTACAAAAATATATCGATACAATATCGTTGCTTTTATAACAAACTCGTTATTTTTGAATATCTCAATACCATGTATAGAATTATTTTAGTTTATTAACAAAATGAATGTCAATAACAATGCTGGACAACTCTAAATGGACAGTTAGGTATTTTAACCATAGTCTCTTAGCGGATTTCCATTGTTATAGGACTTATTTGAGGATGTCTCTGTATTTATTTTTAAACGGTATGATTGCCACTAATAGTATAAAATTGTCTTCTGAAAATTTTTGGTAATATAAATCAGTGAAAATGCAAATTTATTTATGTTAAACTTATTTAAAAATCGCAGTATTTCAGTTTTATTTGCTCAATTTTATGCTGTGGTGCTCAAAAACATCGAAAGCGCAAACCAAGAACCGATTACTTCAAAATTAATAAACAATCGATAACATTTTCGAGATAATCGCTCTTCGCCCATCCCTATTTCCCTTACCTAGTCTGTGTTTGACAAGAGCGTTTCTTTTTTTTTCTGTGTTGATTGCAGCAAGACCAACATAATGAAGGTGTGCAAAATTTTTGTGAAAAATATTATAACAAACGAAGTGAACAATCAAAATAATGCGAAAAACATTTAGAATGAAGCCTAAACTAGTGTAAATAACAAATGCTGCATGAAAAACTCAAGTGATGGCCCTTAAAATACGCGATAACAATTTTCCGGTCACAGCTATTTATTTTTTTTGTATACATATAATAGGTGACAACAAAATATTAACAAGTACGATCAATATGTGCCTATTTGCAGCTCAACGTTTCCTATCCCGCTATGGGATGCCAAAAGCTCTTCGAAGTCGTCGATGAGCACAAACTGCGCGTGTTCTACGAGAAGCGTATGGGCCAAATTGTGGAAGCCGATATTCTCGGTGATGAATGGAAGGGCTATCAGCTGCGTATCGCTGGCGGCAACGACAAGCAGGGTTTCCCCATGAAGCAGGGCGTGCTCACCCACGGTAAGTGATGATTGTTTGGTCTAAAGTCGAACAACATATATTGATATTGATTGTTGTTGTTTAGGTCGTGTGCGTCTGCTGCTGAAGAAGGGACACTCTTGCTATCGTCCACGCCGCACTGGCGAGCGTAAGCGCAAATCGGTGCGTGGTTGCATTGTCGACGCCAACATGTCGGTGCTCGCCTTGGTGGTCATCAAGAAGGGCGAACAGGATATTCCCGGTCTTACCGACACCACAATTCCCCGTCGTTTGGGTCCCAAGCGTGCCAGCAAGATCCGCAAGCTGTACAATCTGACCAAGGAGGATGATGTGCGTCGCTTTGTTGTGCGTCGCCCTCTGCCGGCCAAGGACAACAAGAAGGCCACCTCGAAGGCGCCTAAAATCCAGCGTCTCATCACGCCCGTCGTGCTGCAGCGCAAACACAGACGCATTGCTCTGAAGAAGAAGCGCCAGCAGGCTTCCAAGGAGGCTGCCGCCGACTACGCCAAGCTGCTGGTGCAGCGCAAGAAGGAGTCTAAGGCCAAGCGTGAGGAGGCTAAGCGTCGTCGCTCTGCCTCGATCCGCGAATCCAAGAGCTCCGTCTCAAGTGACAAGAAGTAAAGAGGAGAAATGTAACTACAAGTGTGAAATGGTCGTCAACATCTTCTGCCCACATCGTATAAGAAACTAATTTGTAGCCATTTGTTAATAAATATGAATGGTAAATGAAAAAACTAAACATACACACAACTCTTGTAATTTCCGGTTAAGTTTTATATTTATTTTATTTTTTTTTCTGTGCAAATGTGCTACCAAAAAAGTGAATCAATATTGCCACCATGTGGATGCGGCTTAAACGAGAGGCGGTGTCTCACATTTAACAGGGTGTTCTCAAAAGTGGCAGCAACACGTGAGTTGCAAGTTTGCGAATTAGTCTGTAGTGTGCTTTAGTTTTTGGGAGCTGCAAGAATACATATATGAAATGTTAGTGTGAAAATGAAAAAGTTAGTCAAAATTATTTGGATTTACTTGCTAATTATCATAGCTGTATTTACAAGTGCAGTTTAAATAGATGAATATTAAATTTTGAAGGGGTATTATTTTATATACTACCTATATTTTATAATTATATCGGGCCATACGTATTCTGATCGCTATCTTTGACGCTTTTGTCTTCAGCGACTTCATTGTTATAAACTGACTGTCTGTGCGTATACGCAATTTAATCTCAATAGCTATAGTTTCCGCTAATAAATTTGTTGACAAAACTCAGCAAGCTTAAGTAGCTCTAGGATTGAGACACGCCGTCTTTGCCAAGAACCATCAAAATGTTTACAAGTGTTTTGTGGCTCAATTCTGGAACACACAACTTAAAGATTAATTCTGTAACTGGTATAAAAAATAGTTGAGATAATAGTTTTCAGTTCAGAATGGCTTCACATTTGTTTATTTAAAGGTGAAGCTATAATCTATAAATATTTTCCGTCTCGCTCTTCGGGGAAATAAATAGTTCAGATAATATGCGTTTTTGCTAATGCTTTCCGTTTTATTTGTGAAATTCTGTCCGATAATCTAGCGTAGGACAAACGATACAACATTATACAAAAATCAGCTACAAAAAAATAGAACGAATCGACTAAGTATATATATCGTATATATGTTTGTTTCTTCATGTAGATCAACAACTCTTCATTTCCGTGTTTGTGTTTGTGGAATTCTGCAGGGTCTGCACAACAAGCAAATCTTCCGGTACTCTTCTATATAGTAATAGTATATATATATATATATCAGTTTAAAACAATAAGAATGTATATATCAATGAGAGGGGCAGTTGGCTGAGCTTTCCTTTTTCTTTTTTGGCTCCACTTGCAACACGTTAATACAATGCCATTCATCATCAACGATCTCGAGCTGGAAGTTATCTATTGGCGGTTTCTAATCCCGTTGCCGCTGTGGCTGTTGCTGCTGCTGCCGCTTCACTGGGCGCCTGTGGCTCGTAGCGCGCTAATTTGGCCTCCTGATCCGCCAGCAGCTCGAGCAGATCCTCCTGATCCTTTTGCGTGGCACGTAGCGACTCTTGCGCATCGGCAGCGTGCTGCTTTTCCGCCGCCAGCTGCTGACGCAGCGTCTCCAGCTCCTTGGTGAGACGAATGTTCTCCGCAAAATACATGTTCGCCTGATACCGCGCCGCATTCAGCTCCTCCTCAGCGCCCGCCGCATTGTGCGGCGCCTCAGCAGTCTGTTGTTGAGCTGTCGCCGCCGTTGCCGTCAGTTGCGCCTTGAGCAAGGTGTTCTGATCGGCCAACTGTGCCTTCAGCGTTTGCTCCTGCTCCAGCTGCTGCTGCAGCTCGCTGTGCTGCTGCTCCAGCTGCTTGGCGGACTGTTGCAGCGTCTGAATCTGGGTGTCCATGCCGCGTATGATGCCCTTGTACTGCGCCACCAAAGCGGACGCCTCTGAGCTCAACGTCAGCTCGGTCAGCTCAATGCCATCCACATCGAAGCCGCTGACCAGCTTGGCGATCAGCGCTTCGAGTCCCTTGTACAGCTTGCAGTACTCGTAGTCAAGCAGCAGCTCGCTGGCGCCCTTGGCGCGTATTTGCGGCTGCTTGCAGGCACGACTGTACGCCTCGTGACGCGACACCTCGCTCAGCTTGTTGCAGAACGTCTCCTGGCCGATGCGCTTGATGATCAGCTGGCTGATGTCCTCGCGCCGCTGATTGGGCAGCGAATTGTCGTTGAACTGTATGCAGAGGCCCATTAGAAAGGCGCACATGCCCTGCACCAGGGACTCGCGTTCGTCGTGCTCATTGGCGCACAGCTGCGCCGTCAAATAGGCCATCGTGCCCTGCGTTTCCAGCAGCGCTTTGACTGCGCCCGGACAGTGAGCCAGCCACACGCTGAGCAGCATCAGGAGACCCACCTTGCTCTGCAGCCGATAGCGCTCCTGTTGCATTAGGTCGGTGCACTGCTCCAGCAGCGTGATGGGACGCACGCCGCCCGGTGTGGCGAGCAGCACTCGCAGCAGCTCCTCCTTCTGCGCCACGTTCTCCACGAGCGTGTGCATAATGGCCACGGCCGCAAACCAATTGGCCAGCGTATCGGTGGAGAAGAGACCCGTGCAAAGCAGCTGGCCGGTGGACAGCGAGCTGACATCGCTGGTGCTGGAGGGCAGCAGTGTCTGCACCACGGCACGCTGGCCATCCGAGTTGCGGTAGACGAAACACTCGAAGCAATAGAGCACCGCACAACGCAACTCCAGCAGCTGCTTCTCGTTGATCATCGACATCAGCAGCACGACAATCGCCGGGCGTGGCGGTTGGCTGGGCGCCAGCACACGACTCAGTTCGTCCTGATTGTCGCGATCGCCGCGCACCACCTCAGCCACCGCATTGATGGTTTCGGTGAGTATGTCAGCGGGCACGCCGCTGCTCATCAGAATGTCGCAGAGCGCCTGCAGGAGTTGTGATTTCTGCATGACCCGCTGACAGGCGGTGACCACCTGCTGCTGATTGCTGGGCGTGACCAGGGCACGCACCACCTGCAGCAGACAGTGGAAGTTCGAGACCTTCTGTGGCGTCCAGACGCCGTCGTCCGGCTCGCTCGAGGCGCTGCTGCTGTTCAGCAGCAACATGGGCGCCAGGCGTTGGATGTAGGAGCCCTCTTTGAAGAACTGCTGATTGCTCGAATTGTTCTTGAGCAGATTCAGCAGCAGTATGAGACAATCCTCGACCACAATGCCGCCATCGGAGCAGCCCTCTTCGCGCACAATCTCGAAGAGACGATCGAACGCGTTTTCAAAGGCCACAATCTTCTGTATGTTCGAATTGCCCTTGGTGAGCTCGATGAGCAGCAGCAGCACATCGTTGCGTATGACCTCGCGACTGTCGGTGAGCAGATCCATTAGCTTGGACACGCCCATGGGACTGACGAGCACCAGTTCCTGCAGCTCACGCGTCTTGTTCGCAATCAGCGATGTGATCAGCTGAATGGCAGCGCGACGCACACGAAAATCGTACTCATCGAGGTAGCCCATGACGAGTGTGACGTGTTCGGGACTCTTGATGAACATCTCCGTGAACTGTTCGCCCACATTCACCGACACTGCAGGATTGTCGGCCTCCTCGTCGAACTCTTCGCTGGTCACAATGTTGCAGAGCGTGTCGAGTGCATAGCTGATGATTTCGGCATCCTGACCATCGTTTTGCAGCACCTGCACCAACGGTGGCATGCCCTGGGCACCCACCTCGATGCGGTATTTGCGTGACAGTGCCTTCAGTGCCCGGCAAGCGTCGCGCCGATCCTCGAGCAGCGTTGAGGAGAAAACACGATCGACCAGTTTCTCAACGGTTTCGGCTGCGCTTGGCTGCTGGCCGGGCTCGCTGCTGCCCAGCACTGTCTTGATGCCGCTCTTAAGAAACTCCATGGCCGCGCACTCGCACTCGCTGCTCAATAATTATTTGTTAACGACGTGTTCAATATGTTCAATTGCATTCAGCTGACACGTCAATTTTTTGTGGTGTGTGCATAAAACAAGCAAATATTATTCGCCAGTGTGTGCACACCAAATGCATTACAAAATATATTAAATCGCCCGTTGAGCCGCTAGTAATGCCACTAAACTAAGCGATGCAGTTCAGTTACTTTTTATTTGTTTTAAACAATTGTGTTGTGCAGTTATGAAAAAATTTTGATTAGTCGTTTTTTTGTTTTTTTTCTGTGCATTTCGCTTTGTTTATTTTTGCGCGCACAGTGTATGCATAGTAAGCGGCAGAAATATATCAAATTTCTGATAAGAATTAAATAAAATTATTTGTTAATAAAAATCAATAGCGCTGACACTTCTTCCAAAATGTGTTAGCTTTTAAAGTGTTTAGCTGACTTTCAATTAATCAGCGTATATTGCTAAACATATCATGTTCATGCAGACGTTTTTTAGTGTTATTTTCATACACAGTGTGTGCCTAGCAACCGGCAGAAATATAACAATTTAGTACAAATAAAAATAATTCAAAAGGAATAATAATATCAAATGCATGGAGAATTTACACACATTACATTGCTGTTATTATTATTATTAATATGATTCGTTAATGTATCATTATTCGGCATATGCAAATATCGATAGTTCGTGCTCCGAGTTATCGCAGGCGTTTTTTAGTATCATTTCGGCTGGCGTTATAGAAAAATTCTGCACATAGAGCAATACTGGTGGGAACTTTTTTTGTTTTGTTGTAACTTTTTTGGCCTGTGTTTTGTTTGTTAATTAAATGGAATGCCGCTAAAAAAACAATGCAAACTGCATAATTGAGCAAGCACTATGAATGCAGCACAACGGCTGCTGCAGCTGCTGTGGGCGCTCTGCTCGCTGTGCATTGTGCTTGTGCAGTCAGTGTGCCCCACAAAATGCAGTTGCAATAACATTTCGGAAAATATACAAACATTGCGAGTGCGCTGCGATGGGCAGCAAATTGTTAATTGGCAGGATCTCAACTTTGGCGAAGATGTGCACCTCATCAGCAGCATGTAAGTGTGCACAGCGAAAGCGCAAAAGAACTTTAATTTATTGCCCCCCTCCCGTCTCCTTCCTCCTCCAAAAGTTATGCGAGCAAAAATGCTATTGGCCAAGTGAGCGAAGAGGACTTTAAAAGCTTTACAAAGCTAGAGCGTTTGGATCTGTCATCGAATCTGCTGAGCGAACTGGACAAGAACACTTTTGGCAGCAGCCTAGCGAACGTGGTGCGTCTGAAGTTGGCCAACAATTCCATCAGCCACATTTACGAAGGCGCCTTCGAGTTGATGCCCAAGTTGAAGCAGCTGTAAGTAGGTTGAATTTAATGAAGCAAATCTTTACTATAATTTAACTACTTACCAGTGACTTGTCCAACAACCCGCTGGCCTGCGACTGCGGCTTGATCTGGCTGATTGCCTGGTCGAATGCACGCGATGTGCGTTTGCATCCGGCGCCCAAATGCGAATCGCCCGTCAATTTTCGCGGCATGCCGCTGAAAAAACTCAAGGTGGGCATTGACTTTCGCTGCGAATCGCTGCTGCAGCCGCTGCTGGAGCTGGTGCCCAAGCAGAATCAGGTAATACCGCCAATGTCTGCACATAATTGTCCGTTAAATCAATTGTTTCATCCTCCCGCTAGATTGCCTTTGAGGGCGACGAACTGCAGCTGAAGTGTTATGCGCCACGCGTAGCAATTGGCGCGCCGCGCGAGTCCGAGGATCTGCCCACGCGCGCCTACGTCTTCTGGGGCTGGTCGGACAAGATACGGCAGCAGCACTCCAACGAGGACATCGTCTATCGCGACCCCACCAAAGTGTTCAACGACGTCAACCTGGATCCGCGTCACTCCACCGATTCGGGCATACTGAGCTCGATTCTACGCATTGGCAGCTTGACGCAGAATCACACCGGCATGTGGGACTGCACGTTGCGCAGCCAACAGGCGAATCTCTCGCAATCCATCGTTCTACACGTCGTGGCCAAGGGCACGCTCTACTGCGAGGCGCTTGTGACGCACACGAACAAGGGCAGCTACCACTGGCCGCGCACGATGCGCGGCGAGACGGTGCTGCAGGCGTGCGTCGAGGAGCCCAGCGAGCTGAGCAGCGATCGGCGTGCCACACATGCGTGCGGCAACGATGGACAGTGGCAGCAGTTGAACACCGAGAGCTGTGTGTATGTCAGCGAAACAACGCGCATCTTCGAGCAGTTCGCCAAGGTGAATCTGACGCTGACGAAGGCGCAAAACGCGCTGGAGATTGCACGACGTTTGCACAACTTTACGCAGATACAGACGCAGCTGCACAAGATACGCGATCCCATGGATGTGGAGTACATAGCGCGCACGCTGCTCAAGTACCTGCAGCAGCCGCTGGAGCCGCAGCAGCAGCAGGAGGTTAGCTATCTGCTCGTGGACATTGTCTCGCAGCTGCTCACGCTGCCGGCCAAGCTGTTCGAGGCGGCGCAGCGCACACAGCAAACGGGCCACAAGCTGCTGCACATTGTGGAGGCGGCCGCGCTGCGGTTGCACGACGCCACCGATGCGAGCAGCGGCAACGAGTGGCGACACCAGCTCGCAACGCCGCGCAACATATTCGTGGAGTTCTTCGACATCAGTGTGGCGCAATTCGTGAGCATGTCGTGCGTCTGGTGGGACGGCAGTCAGCGCGGTCTGCAGTGCAACAGCGGCAACGAGACAACGCTGCCGATGTACGAGCACGGCGACATTGATGCCGCCATACAGCTGCCCCAGCAGCTGCTGCAGCCGCTGGCGACGAGCAATGCCAGCGTGCAGAGTCTGCGCCTGATGATAACGCTGCATCGCAATGCCAAGCTGCTGCCCGACCTGCTCAACGCCACGCAAACGCTGTCCTCGGCCATCATAGGCGCGCGCCTCTACAGCCCTGACGGCGAGCTGCTGGAGCTAGACTCAGAGCCAGAGCTGGATGTGGAGCAGCAGCAGCAGCAGCAGCTGGAGGACGAGGAGACCGTCTACGAGCAGCGCATCACAATCATGCTGCGCGCACATCCGTATCACGACGAACGCAGCGCCCCGCAGCCCGCCTGGTGGGATGCCGCACAGCAGGCGTGGAACACGCGCGTCTGTCAGCCCCACTATCAGCATCGCACACTGCTGCTGTTCAGCTGCCGCAGCCGCAGCGGCTACTACGGGCTGCTGCAGCGTGTCGCCCACCTGAACGACTTTCGCAGCGAGCTGGCGGGCGCCCGGTTTCGCCATGCGCCGCTGGCCATCTATGTGGGCTGTGCTGTGCTGTTCGCCTGCGCCTGGTTCAACATTGTGACGTTTGTGGTGTTCGGCTGCGCCATACGCATCAATCGTGTGCAGCGTCACGCTCTGGTCAACACCTGGCTGGCGTTGGCCTCGCTCTGTCTGGCCTTTGTGCTGGGCATCTACCAGACGAGCAGCCAGCTGCATTGTCGTCTCTTCGGCCTGCTGCTGCACTACCTCAGCCTCTGTGTGCTGCTCTGGCTGTGCGTCAGCCTGAGCAGCATGTACAAGCGTCTCACCAAGTCCACAACGGCCACGTCGCTGCCCCAAGCGACGGCGGGCGCCTCACAGCTGGGCGCCGCACAGGAGCCCCAGCAGCGCAAACCCATACTGGGCATCTATCTGGTCGGCTGGGGCATTGCGCTGCTCATCTGCGGCATCAGCAGCGCCGTCAACATGTCCGAGTATGCTGCGTACAGCTTTTGCTTCCTGCACAACGCCACCACGCTGAATGCGCTGCTCGTGCCCGCCGTCATACTGCTCATCTTCAGCGGCATCTTGGCGCTCTGCATCTACTACCAGCTCAGCCAGCAGGCGGTGAATGTGCTGCAACAGCAGCAGCAGCAGCAGGTGCAACAGCTGCAGGTGGGTCAGCGTCAGTACTCGGATAACAACACCCAGGCCACGGAGCACATCGATTTGGACTGGCTGGATGCGAACGGTTGTGCCACCAAGGAGGCGGCGCTGCAGCTGCACGAGCAGTACAGCACACTGAGCAATCCGCTGAGCAGCATTGTGGACGACTACGAGCGCAGCAATATGTCGCATCTGCGCGGCCACCTCAGCTGCCTGCTGCTCTACGTGGCCGCCTGGTGCTCGGCGGCGCTGTACGTGCACAGCGAGGAGCAGCTGTACGTGGCCTGCTTTGTGGCCAGCTGCGTGGTGTTGGCCCTCTTCCTGCTGCTCTTCTACAATCTGACGCGCAACGATGCGCGCCAGGCGTGGACGCAGCACCGCATGCGCCAGGCCAAGCGGCTGCACAGCTACAACAATCAGCAGCAGGCCCAGTTGGCGGCGGCAGCAGCAGCAGCCGCGGCGGCGGCAGCGGCAGCCAGCAGCTCGAATGCAGGCGCCACAGCGGCCATGATTAGCAACTCCATTGTGGCGTACAAGGCGGCAGCCGCTGCTGGCTCGCTGTACGAGGCCAACAACTCGGCGGCGTCGCGCAGCAACAGCCAGTGCAGCAACAAGCAGCGCAGCAGCAGTGCACGCAGCATGCGCAGCCAGACGCGCAGCAATGGGCAGCTGGACGCCACCACGCAGCAGCTGCTGAGCACGGCCAGCAACGGCATCACCATCATCAACAACAACAATGCACAGTCTGCGGCGGCGGCGGCGGCGGTGGCGGCCAGTGTGGGCGCCAGCTCGCTGTTGCACGTGCTGCCGCCTGGCGGCGGCCACGAGAGCATACCGAGCGCCGAGCTCTTCTACAATCCCAACCAGATCAATGTGGCGCGCAAGTTCTTCAAGAAGCAGAAGCGTCTGGCCAAGCGCAACAACTTCGAGCTGCAGCGTCAGGCGCTGCCCCAGCAGCTGCACAGCCAGCACAGCCTGAGCGACGCCACCAGCTCCGAGCAGCTGTATGCGCGCCACCACAACGCCATGACTCTGCTGGCCGGCGGCAGCAAGGTGAACAACACCAATCTGCACTACAAGTCGCCGCCGCCGCCCTCGCTGAAGGAGTCCATGCCGCTGGAGGCGTTGCAGTACAAGCGTTTTGTGCCCGCCACGAAGCTGCTGCAGGCCAACATCTACACGAACATACCGGAGACGTTGACGCCCCAGCACGAGGTGATCAAGCTGCGCACCAGCGGCGTTCGCACGCCGTCGCTGCTCGATGAGACGCTGCACGAGGAGGAGCACGACGAGGCCGCCGACGATGATCACGAGCTGCTGACGGCGCAGGAGGATGACGATGGCAGCTCGCTGGATGAGCATGCGCCGCTGTATGCCAACACAATGCCGGCGGGCGAGCTCTTTGCCAGCACCTCGACGCCCGTCAAGAAGCCGCCCAGCCTGGAGGCCATGAACAGTCTGGGCTTGCCGCCAGCCGCAGATGTTGCTGCCGCACTGCCGGAGGAGTCGCCGCTGCTGCAGAAGCACGAGATCTATGTGTCCAACTCGCTGCAGGTGACCAACAGCATACGGCTCGAGGACGATTTCCCCAGCGTGCTCATACGCTACAGCCAGCAGCAGCAGTCGAAGTCGCTGAACAACATCAGCGACATGCTCGCCGCAACGGGCGGCGAAACGAACGCGGCCGGCGATGCGGCTGCCGTCGAATGCAATCCCATGGAGGGCAGCGCCAATTCGCTGCAGCATTTGCCGCAGCTGCAGCTGCAGCTGCAGCAGACGCAGGTGGACGTTGTGGCGCACTTCAATCTGCCGAACAGCAATCGGCTGCTGTCCGCCAGCCCGACGAACGAGAGCGATCTGAACTATCAGAACTCGGAGATCAGCATACGCAGTCATGGGTTGTATGCGCCGCAGGCGGACAACGATTTGAATCTCACGCTGACCGATGATTTCCGCTGCTATCAGTCGTCGAACGCCAGCGATGCGGACGTTGACATTCTGAACGAGTTCGACGACGAGTTCTTGGCCTCCAGCACCGAGCCGCACTACAATCACGTGCTCCTCGGCAATGGCAGCGGCAACAACAGCAACAGCAACAGCGGCGCTGGCGAAGCAGCCGCTGAACAGCAGCCGGATGAGGATGATGACGACGACGAGGACGTGGATGTGGATGATGGGGGGCCGACCGTGGATGGGCAGCACGAGGATGAGGACGACGAGGCCATGAACAATTCAATCGATGAGCTGTACGAGGCCATCAAGTGCCGCAGTCCGCTCAAGAGCTGCAAGCCCACACAGCTGCCGCCCGTGCAGGCGGAGACCAGCAGCAGCTTCGATAGATTGCGCAAGACTGAGACGACGACGGCGACGTTGGCGAGTGGAGCCGCAGCAGGCGAGGGCGTTAATCTGAACGAAACGGTGGAGGACGACAGCAGCCAGAGCAGCGTGATCTCGTACATTGATCCTAGAGCCAGCAGCGAGCATCACAACAATCCCAGTTAGCTGGCCGACAACTAGACTAGAGCTGCAGAAATCGAAGAGATATAAAGAGCCGATCTAAATGCCGATATGTATATAGACAAAGCGTTAGAGCTTTGCTGAATTTGACGCAGATCTAAATCAAAATGTAGACTGATATTAGATCCAAAACTATAATCAGGCACGCATCATTTAGAAGGCAGCGACTTAGCGACACGAAATTCAAATAACGTATAGAATATGCAGCTATATGCAACTATAGATTGATCAAATGCAATATACTATGTAGAGCTAGAGCGATAACCAAGTTAAACATAATGAAACAGAAGTTGTATTGAATTAACTAAAGTAAGAAAAAGATGAGAATTTCGGCATCACTCCACAGAGATCGGCTATATATCTGCATATGCATATATCTCTTTGAATCTGCGGCCAACTCACTACACTACCCAGATCTACACATACATCTAGCTAAGTTTTAAATAACCTAGGCATAAACAGTCCCTCAATAGAGTCGTAAGCAGACACTAACATAAACACACACAACACAACTACACACGTTTTATAGTATAGTACTATATAGTATTAGATTTGTACTTTTTTAATGCTTTATAATGAATAGTCGTAAGCAATGGAAATCGTTCATACTGCTTTATATAACTTAACACTATCTATAATTATTGCAATGACTATGACTATATTGTTCAATCAGAATCATTTAGCTGTACTTTTTGTATTTATTATGATCTACACACACATCCACATCCACACCCACACACATATAGTCTGTAATCGTCATAACCTAATGAGATTATTATCCATCGAAAGAACCACCCACAACGAGATCGAAACCAAGGCGTAAAACTCGCAACTGAACAAATAGATGCAGCGTTTTTTTTTAACATGTTACATTTAATAACTAATACTTTCTATATATGTATTATGTATTTTGTATATTTACAATCTTAAGTGCGAATATAAAATGTTTATAAATCAAAGCCAACAATAGTTTTTTTATTGGAATTCCAAATACCATAACTTGTTCTTATTTTGTTAACTCATTTTTCTCTTTTTCTTTATTATTCATAGATTACAGTAAAAAATGAAAGGAACGATTTATGGATAAGAAATAAAGCAGCGATTATGGAGAAGAAAGAAGAGGTAATAGAAAATTCCATTTTCATTTTGTTAAACTGGAAAATAATTAATTTTCTCTTTTTTTATTGTAGACGCTCTCCAGTCCCCAGAAGCGAAATAACTACGCAATGATTTAGTTTAGGGATAGATAATATAATATAAATTATATAGAATTATTTTGTTTATTTGTTAACAATTGTTAATGTTTAATTATTTATTTAGAATATTCCTTAATATTTTAATTACTATATATTCACAGTTAATTTTTAAGATTAGGATTCTAAGAATAAAGAAAGCGAAACTTTTGACAATGAAGATAATTTGCGTTTTCTTATATGGAGGATATGGGAAAAACTATGGAGGTAACGAAAAAACGAATATTGGCAAAAAGAACTAGGAGAGTAATAACTCAAAACAGCAAAAAACAAAAGATTTAAAATTTAACGGTCGAAAACTGCAAAATTGAAATTACGAACTTTGATGAGTCATAGCTCAGGCGTGTCCTTGTGAATCCTGGCAGGACATGTATTTTCATACTATTCTTTACGTCTTCTATCGATCTGCATTCAAGGATTTTCAGGATTTCACAAAAAAAATTTTCGACCAGGACGAAAAATTTTCTAGGGGGAGGCATGAAAAATTGGCCAAAAATTGAGAAATGTGGCGTAACTCGCTCATTTGAAGGACTAGCAAGATGTCCTTTGGCACACAAGTAGTCCTTAACACGTCTTATAAGGCTATACATTTCAAAGGACGAAAGTCCTTGCAGCAGCCGAGTTATAAGGACTTTTTCGTTAAGAGAAAAGTAGTTATATCCTGGCCGTATCCTTGCGTATCCTGACGAGTCCTGTGTCAAACTACCTAATATAGTGCACTCCACCAACAGGCCAAAGGACATTCAAATCGTCCTTCTAGTTTCCGAGATATCCTGGTTTTTAGATTTTTTACCCAATTTCATGCGATTTTTTGTAGGCCGCAAATTTTAAAGGATTTGTAAATAATTCACATAATTCCGATAGTATCGATTCTGTTAGGAAATCTGCAATGATCGGGACAGTTAGAGCAAGAAGAAGACAACAGTTTTTCGCTTTGTAAAGAAATTACAAATGATTTTGAATTTATTATAATTGTTGTTGTTGTTGTAATATTAATTTTATGGGGGTACAGTGAACACATTTAACAGCTACTTGTAAAGTAGATACATTCGTAGGTCATTCGTTAGCAGGACTCTGGCTCAACCGAGCGAGAGAGACCGAGAGTCCTTCAATAAAAAAGTATTACAATAATTTGTATTACAATAATTTGTATTACAATAATTTGTATTACAATAATTAATATTAAATAGATGTATGCATGTATATATGTATAGCATATATTCTATGATGAACAATATGAAATCTAATTCGAAGTTCATAGCACAAATCTAAAGATTAGTTGAATGTGTGCGAAGATTCGTGAATGTTTGTGTGTGTGTGTGTGGGTGAGTTTGAGTGTGTATAAATACTTTAACATTATCACTTAAAGTTTAACAAATAACGTTTTAAAAAATTGCATTATATTTATATATGTATGTATATGAATTATTCGAGGATATTATTGCTGTTTTGCCAGATTCAACAGGCGCTGTGCGTGTTTTAGATACAAAATAACATGCAGTTGTTGTTTGCCAGGCGCTGTCCCAACCACAGCCCAGAACTTTTGTGATTTGTCCTGCTTACGGTCTCTCGTTGTGCTGTGGACAGCACCTAGAAGCAAGCGGTCCATATCCGAAGATTATATAATATAGCTGTCGTAATGAAGATCGTCAAAAGTTAATAACGATGGCATAGATTTCTATCGGCTGCTCTACTCACTTTTGTCAACAAGTTGTCCTTCACTCAGCTAGCGTATTTTGAACAGGATTCAAATGCTGCGAATGGATTTCCAGCGTCGCAGTAACAGGCATGCGGAGCTCAGACCGCTGGAGTATTGGCTAAATTCGCTAATATTAATGTTACGTGTTGGAATGTCGATTTTCTCTTTCAAAGTCTGCAAGGCAAGAAATGCAATCGTTTGAATGAAGCCATTGGCAAGTTAAAGCTTTGAGCATTTTGTACCTTATAAGCTTCTGGAATTTCAGTGGGTGATCTGTGGACAATGGTGCCATTGATGTAGAGCATATTGGCGGCGCTCTCCTCGGGCAGCGTGAGCTTCTGATAGGTGAAGCTCGCCTCGCGCTCCATGCGCTTCACAATCTCCTGGCAAGTGGCGCTCGTGCTGACGCAGAGGACATCGGGTCCAGCCATTGTTACGTAGTATTTCAAGCGCTTCGAGCCGTTCACCTGCAAATCGAGCGGTAAGTCTTGAAGTCTTGTTTCGATTAGAAGCGGAGTCGCCTCACTTACTCTTATGGGTGTCACAGGATATTCGGGATATGCCATGGCCACGGCACGTGCGCCCTCCTCGTTCGTAAACGCCGAGATGCCAATGAAGAACTCGCGTCCTGTCGAGAAGAATTCAATTAGTAAATTAGGGGTTAGAACGAGTTTAGAGTCGGGTATTCTAATGACATATTTAAAGAGCTTTTAAGGCGCTTAACTGCCGCACCTTCTCTTGACACAAAAACTTAACTTACTTAACTAAACTAGCACATCGTTGCATGTTTGGGGTTGTTATCTTTAATAGAATAGCATTTCGCTGCTTGTTTGGGGTTGTTATATTTAATATGCAGTTCGGCACAATTGCTGTTTATTCAATTTGAGGGAATGAAGACGAGCGTGTTCCGAATCTAAAACAAGGGGACTGAAGATGCAGTCCTAAGCAATATTGCCTCTAGCTGTTATAGACCCTGCGATTGAGGGATTTAAAGCTGCGCACAGACAAAAAAGAAGGACAAGGCTCTGCTCCGGCGACTATACAGTGCACTTTATGGATGCCTCCCGCCCACTGTGTACCGCGTATAACTAGCAACGCTGCTTACCCGTGAAGAGCACATCGCCGCCATCGAGCTGAGCATGGGGATCGTCGATCTCGATGACTGGAATGTCGAGCTCCTTCTTCAGTATGATGGCCATGCTGTCGGCCTCGCGTCGCCGCTTCGGGTTCTCGGAGCGCCCGATGAGCGCGACGCCGTTGCAGACGACGGCGCTGCTCTCAACGAAGACGCCCTCGGGCAGCGCATCGTCCGGCGGCAGCTCGATGACATCCAGACCGATTTCGCGCAACAGGGCGCAGTATTGTTCGTGCTGTTGTTTCGCCAATTGCACATCAAAGCTGCCACTCTCTTGCAGCGCATTCGAGATTCTACAATAGAGGAGCAGAGAATACAATCAAGCACAATTTAATTCAATAACAACCGGAGAGGGCATTAATTCAAACACGGGGTCAGTGCGTGTGGGTGTTAAATCAACAACAACAACACAACCCCTCCATGATGCCCCACCCAAAGTCACCATGGCATGACCTAATTTCTAACTTCCACCCCTCGCCCAGGTGCGTTCGCTGGCTCAATCACACCTGCTTTGCTTTTGGCGCTCACTGCTGTTTCTGCTGGTGCTGGCTGCTTGGCCGCTTACCTGGCGACAATGGCGTGCGTGTATTTGGGTGACATCTTTCTTGCACTGGATCACGGTTTAGTTTTCTGCTGCTGGTGACCGACCACCAGGAAGCGCACAACGGAATTCCACTGCGCGTTTGTGTACACGGTGAGGCATGCCATTCACGCACACGCGCCGACACCAAACTGACAGTCACACACGAAAGCTTGTCAACACTGTTAACTGGTTAACAGCAGCATGGCAAATAACAGTGCCGACAACTATCGATGCTGCAAATGTAAAATATCGATAACATCATTTATGATTAGCATTTATTTATCATTGAGCCTAGCTATGTTGTTCTCAAAAAATCTAAGTATTCAATATTCAATAATCGCATGTCTAGCTGTCATCATTAAATAAAAAACATAAAATCGAAACACGCATAACAGCGGTAAACGCGCTGCTAATAACAGCGCTGCTCCTCACTGCTCCACTTTTGACGCTTTGATCACTTAACGAAACGACTGTTAGAAAAATTCAAAATACAAATTGTGTGCCAGCACACACAACTTTCTAACTAATTGCAGCAAACGAAATCAGCGATGTATCAGAATCAGGTAGTGTTGACTCGCGAGCGCCGTCGCTTTGGACGCCAGTGCATGTTCGAGGACCGCAACGAGCTGATGGTCAGCGTCCATCCAAGCAGCCGCCTTCGCCTCAAGTACATCCTAGGCAATCCGCAGACACGCTCCATGCAGCTCAGCTCGGTGATGGCCTTCAGCGAGGTGGAAACGGAGAATGCCACCTACGATGAGCACGGCATGTTCCACTACGAGGGCGGCTGGCCCAAGGAGGTGAACATGAACGACGA
The DNA here is from genome assembly GCA_035047445.1 of Drosophila siamana. Classification (NCBI taxonomy): domain Eukaryota; kingdom Metazoa; phylum Arthropoda; class Insecta; order Diptera; family Drosophilidae; genus Drosophila; species Drosophila siamana. The sequence continues at coordinate 17,248,571 of JAWNPP010000078.1, forward strand.
GGAGCAAACGCTGCGGCATCGCAAGAAGGTCGAGCGTGACGATGCCTGGGGCGATGAGGTGAAGACGCTGATACGCAGCACCATGAATACGGCACGCCAGAACAACGCCATCAACATCTACAATCATTTCTTCGACGATATCCCCTACGAGGTCGGTCGCACCATTTGCATGCCGTTCAAGTCGCGCACCATCAACATCATACACGACATGTGGCGTCCGCAGCGACACATGTCCATCATCAACTGGATGCCCAACAACAACAAGCAGATCATGACCCAGTACAGCAATCTGTACAATCTGAGCGATGAGCGACCGCGCATGGTCACCGAGGATCCCACCAACGGCTCGACGAACGCCTTCTACGTGTGGGACGTGAAGAATCCGATCAAGCCGCTCTTCTACTACGACAGCCTCGAGGTGATCACGTGCGCCAAGCTCTGTCCCAAGGAGGAGAACAATCTGGCCGCCGGCACGTACACGGGCAAGGTGTGCATCTGGGATACGTTCGAGAGCGGACTGACCACCAGCATTTGTCCCATGGAGGCGGCCCATCGCGAGCTCACCTCGTCGCTCACCTGGGTCTACTCGAAGCTCAACACCGAGTTCTATTCGGCCTCGCTGGATGGCTCCATCAAGTTCTGGGATACGCGCGATCTCAAGATGCCGGCCAACGAGATATTCCTCGAGCCGCGTCCCAACATGCGTCAGAATCGCCAGGATGCCCATGGCTGCACCGTGCTCGAGTTCGAGTACACGATCCCCGTGCGCTTCATCGCCGGCAGCGACATGGGCTGCGTGTTCGTCGGCAATCGCAAGGGCTTGAATCCCGTCGAGATGCTGGTGGGCAACTACAGCATCTGCGCCGGTCCCATTCGCACCATACACCGCAATCCGTTCTTCGTCAAGAACTTCCTCATTGTGGGCGATTGGCGGGCGCGCATCTGGTGCGAGGAGGTCAAGAATCGCCCCAGCACCATGTACGTGACGAAGCCCACGCAGCTGATGTGCGGCGCCTGGAGCACGGGCCGTGCCTCGCTCTTTGTCACCGGCGACCAGGAGGGTGTGGTCGACTTCTGGGACTTTCTGCTGAACCAGCGCAAGCCCATCTACAGCATCAACTTCCGCTCGACCGTCACGGCCGTCGTGTTCCAGCCGGGCGGACAGCACTTGGCCATCTCGCTGGCCAGCGGCGACACGCACATCATGAACCTCGACGAGGCCATGAAGCGCACCACCAGCAAGGAGAAGGCCCTCATGGCAGCCGTAAGTCTATTACACTTTTTTTATACAAGTCTTGAGTTTAACTAAAATCATAAAATTAAGTAGATGTAGTTACAAGTTAGACCATTATATATTATAATCGTGTTTTCTAATTTATATAAAATAAGAAAGACATTACTTTTTCTTATCAAGCAATAAATATATCTATATATAGACTCTTCAATTTAATGGAAATCATAAAATGCTACAGCATTTATTATGCTTCGAATTGTATTCAAAAATTATACGTTTATTCATTTAATTATTTTTTTAAATATGTTTCAACTGTATGTACTCCAACATTAAACAACCCATAATTTGTTCTTGCAACGTTACATTTCAAACTTGTTTTCTAATTTAAGAAAAAAATTTACATTTTCTTTTCAATTTAATTTAAAATTAAGAAATTATTTCGATGTTTCCACTTAAATTCAAAGTTAAGTCAATATTCATACTTGCAACTTAACTTTAATTAGGTCATAATTGTTTCCTTCACCATTTTTAAATCGAACAAAATTCATTAAAATATCGAGCATTTAGTGAATGATTAAATATTTCCATTTTTTAATTTATATCACTCATTATTTATACATTAAATATAGACCCTTTAATTTAATTGAAATCATAAAATGCTACAACACATATTATGCTTCGAATTGTATTCAAAGTTATGCGATTATTAATTTATTTATTATTTATTTAATATGCTTCAATTAGTGCTTCAATATTAAAAAAAACATAATTTGTTCTTGCAACGTTACATTTCAAACTTGTTTTCTAATTTAAGAAAAAAATTTACATTTTCTTTTCAATTTAATTTAAAATTAAGAAATTATTTCGATGTTTCCACTTAAATTCAAAGTTAAGTCAATATTCATACTTGCAACTTAAATTTAATGAGGTCATAATTGTTTCCTTCACCATTTTTAAATCGAACAGCTTCATTAAAATATCGAGCATTTAGTGAATGATGAAATATTTCCATTTTTTAATTTATATCACTCATTATTTATATATCAAATTATTATTATTCATTATTAAATTAAAGTAGAATTTGAAATTTCTAGGTTAAATCACTAACTAGTTTATACAGTTTTATAGAGTTGAATTCAGCTATAGCTTTCTTTGATTTCTTATATTCCCCGCCAGATGTTCGAGCGCGAAATCACGCGCAGCAAGCTGCTGGAGGCACGCGTCGATGAGATCAAGCTGCGTCGCCGCACACAGCTGCTGGAGGAGGAGGAGGAGCGTCAGTCGAAGGCGGTCGCGGCGGTTGATGAGTTCGTGCCCGATTTGGAGCTGGATCCCGATAATCCCGATCAGTTCATCAAGATGATCGAGTCCGACGAACAGTTTCGTGTGGCACTCGCCCAATTCCACGAGACGCTCGAAGCTGTCGACCGCAAGCGCGCCGCCGAAAAGAAGGTCATGGAACGCACCCACTTCGAGCAGTTCTATCTGGACAATCTGGCCGAGCAGGCCAAGCTCGAGGAGGCGCGCAAACGGCGTGCTGGCTCCATCACCTCCAAGGAGGCTCGCGAGCTGCGTGCGGCCAAAAAGAAGGCCGCCAAGGCCAAGGCCAAGAAGTAAATATATGCTCGGGACTAGCTTCATTTTAAATTGTATTTCTTATGTATTCTAATAAAGCATGTTATTTCATTCAATTGCAAACATTTTAAAGTTGAGTAGGTGAATTACGTTTGAAATTTACTTTAACTAAACAAAATCTGCATTCAAATGCTCGATAGCTAACGATATAAAAATATGAGTTAACAAAACCGACGACATCGAATGTAGATTAATCTCAACAGATTTAATTTAGTTGAAGAAAAGTGTTTACATTTTTAAAACTTCACAAGTCCCTAGACTTTTTTTAAATCGAAAAAAAAGTTGTATCATTATTCTTCAATTTATTAAGTTTATTATTTAATATAAAATAGTTTGAAAATAAGCAAATAGGAAATACAAATATATTCTCTTCCAGCACACTCTCAAAGGCACAGCATGTGATAAGATATATTTATAACTCTTTATTGTCAATCCCAAACATTAGAAATATGCACTTTTTGGTATACTACGTAAAGTTTATTATTTAGTAAGTAACAACCTTTAAGCTCGACATTAAGCTTCTCCTGTATGTACATATATAGTAAGTAGGTAGGTAATCGTAAAAAAAAAATTGTTTTTATATATGTAGATCGATAAAGCTTTTGAGACTTAATGCATTGCCTCTCAATGACATTGGAAATAATCTTGTTTGCTTCGCCGTCTAGTTCATTTCCACATCCTCAACGGTTTAGTGTGCTTCATTTTTGTTTTTGGTTTCTGCTGGTTTCCGTCGAGCCTAGTTAAGCTTGTCGGAGTCGACGCCCGCATCGAGGAAATCGTTAACCAATCGCATCGCCTTCCTGGGCAGCAGGCGTCCCAACTTCTCGACGGCCACATAGTGACGTGGCACCGCCGCCTCCTCCAGACCCTGTCGCTGGGCCTCAATGATAGAGGCAGCGGCCACCTTGGGTGAGATCAGCTTGAAGAGTTGGGGGAAGCGGTAGCGTGGATTCTTGCATAGACCAGTATCGATCATGTAGGGGAAGATCGTGGTCAGCTTGATCTGTAGGAAAGAAACACAAAAGATATTCGACTTGTAAGCAGCTTTCCCAACTAAATAGACAGGCAAGACAAAGCAAGAAGTCCCTTGAATGTTTCAGGGTTTTCCAAAGGCTACAAATTGCACTTACGTTGGTCTGTGGGTTCTTGTGACGCAGCTCCTCGGCCAGGGCGGCCATTAAGCCACGCACGGCGAACTTGGTGCCGCAATAGGGCACCAGGTTGGGCAGACCGAAGAGACCGGCGCAGGAGGAGAGGGCGACAATGTTGCCCTCGTTGCGCTCCAACATATCGGGCAGGAAGGCCTGGATGATCTGTAAAACATATTTTATTATTGATTCAATTATAATGTAATTAGCAAACAAAAGCTAAGAGCTGAAACACAACTAATCGACTTGGTGAAGATTTTGCATACTTCAGTTTACCTAGTGATTTATAAAAGAAAGTGTAGGATTTATAACATATTTATAACAGAGTCAAGACACACAATTTTATCCATTTAAATTAAATGCTTTCGATACACGGCTTGGTGAAGATTTTCTATACTTAGTTTTACCTAATGACTTATAATTATTAGAGTTGGAACTTTGAGGCACCCTTATATAAATTAATTGTATTCGATTGCTACAAATTGCCTGTAATTTACTAATAGGTTATTGTAGCAAGCCCAAGAAATTAACAATTCAAAAAGTTTAGCACATATTTCAATCGAGTATGCAATTAAATCAAGTTCGCAGTTCACTGCAAATATAGTCTTATAATTTATACGAATCAATCATAAAAATTGTGTAAATGTTTAGGCAATGAATGCTTTAGTCGGCAACTAAAAACAATTTATCGAATCATCCTCCTGGACTCTTCACTTACCCAGAAGTGAGCGAGCACATTGATGTCGTACATGAGGCGCGTCTCCTGCTCGGTGTGCTCGAGCAGACTGTGGGCGGGCATGATGCCGGCATTGTTGACCACCACCTGGATGAAGCCGTGCTCCTTGCGGATCTTGGCGGCCAGCTCGACGATGTCCTCGCGCTTCACCACATTGCAGACGTAGCCAAAGGCGATGCCGCCCGCCTGCTTGATCTCCTTGACGGTCTGTGTGTTCGTCTGCTCGTTGACGTCCCAGCAGATCACCTTGGCGCCCAGGGCGGCGTACTGCAGGGCCATCTCCTTGCCCATGCCGTGGCCAGCGCCGGTGATCAACACAAATTGCCCGGCCACATTTGCCTGGGGGCGTGTGGTGAATGTTTTGATCAGCTCCTCGCCGATGGCGACCCAGAACTTGACCACAAGCACCACAATATCGACGATCAGCAGCACAATGTTGTAGATGTCATTGTTGCCATTGGGGCCACTTCCGGTTGTGGTAGTTCCACCTCTGAAAGCGACAGCGAGAGCGAGTGAGACAATGGCATTTTTTTTTTTGTTTTGTTTTGGGGGGCATTAGGCAAGTGGGGAAGTGCGTGACCCGAGCTAATTACCCACAAATATAACATAGTATTATTGTTTATTATTATTACTGTGATGATTATGCGATCTAGAGCTAGTCTGCTCTCCTCGCTCGCTTTTTAATGCGTCAGCCGGAACCCAAAACTACAAAATCAACTCATTGGCATTGGCATTACTTGGATTTTATTGCTATGTGGGCTCCGCTGACCCTTCAGTTGTTTCACGTCTAAACAGAGAGCTGACTAAATAAACCATTTACTTCTCACGCTTAAGAAAGTTGCTGCTCCAATAAAAAAAAAATTTAAAACACAAGTTGTTGCCTACAAAAATCGGATATTAATTTGCCATTTGTGACATTTTTATTACGAAAAAAAGAGCTTTTGCTTTGCTTTTACTATAGTTTAAGATAGAATTCAATCAACATTTTAAATTAAAGTCTATTCACCAAACTAAAATGTGTTATTGCATTTTTTTTTCACTAATTGGGTACAAAATTAAAGATTGACAATTTGTAGACTCCAAGTAAAATAAATAGAGGGAGTGAGTAATTTATAAGTTGTAGTCATAGTCTCGAATCGTAGCGTATTTTGATCTCCAGAGTTTTGGGATGTCGTCAGCATTTTAATCGCTCGAAACTTTAGCTCATTGTTGCCACTAATTTTACACATTTCTCTTTTTATTTATAACGGTCTAACCTTAGTTAGCGCACATAATAACTCAAGTGAACAACATGTTTGCAACCTTGACCATGACTGGCCAACGTCACCCGCAACAACTCGACATGAACTGTGCTGACTTTTGATATTAGCATCGTCTGTGTAATGCAAGTAAAGACCAAACTCAGCACGTAACGTGCAAAGCTTGAGCGACACCTAAAACTAAAAAACTAAATGAACTCGACTCTTAGCCAAGCGTAGCTATAGAAACAAGAGAGAAAATTCTATATGTTTCTATACACACATAGAGAATGGATCGAAATGCAACTTAATCGAGCTATTAATTGATTTCAAAATACGAGATTGTTTAGCAGATAAGCTGCGAGTAGTCTGGCAACTGAATTAAAAATACAATGAATCTTAACGTTTGCATTGATATAAGAGTGACATCGAAATGCAAAATGCAAACTGAAAATTCTAGGGTATTGCAACGACAACCCTTCAGCAGTAGTCTGTTTATATTTCTCCATCGCATTGTAAATACTTTTAGAAACGATCAAATTGCCATTGAATGGTGCCAATAAAGTGGCTAGAATTATGAGACAACTTTTATAACGTATTATTAGCTAATAAACACTTTGTTTATTCCTGCAGCTGTCTTTTATTAATAACTAATTGCCAGCCAGCCAAATGGCTTTCTGTGTGCGAGATGAAATCAGCTAATTTGCGGTTCAAGCTTCAGTTGTTGTCAGGTTCTGGAAAAAACAATTATAGGACACTTCCAGCTGTTACTCAAATTCCACAAAAAAGAGATAAGCTCTGAACAAACATTTAACTCGAGTGCCAGTAGACCAGAAGTTGCACCCTCTTAATTGCAAAGTGCTGGCAATCGTAAGTAACTCTTTCAATTATCAAATCATTTATCAACCGGTTTCGATTAGTCGCGCACAAAGTGCAATTTACAGCTACAGAATATGCGCTCAACTTGATCGGCTTAGGGTTATTTATCGACCAGATTTCGATGCCATTTCGCGCACGTGTGGCCAAAGTCTGCGGTCTTAATGGCGTCTATAATGACCAATTTAAAAAAGTGCTGCTGCTTAAATGCAGCTAGTAGTTTGACGGCCATTAAAAGCAAATCAGAAGTTCTAAGCAACAACAGAGCTTTAGGATCTGAATATTTATGAAAAGTTCTCACACTTTCTTGGACATAGATTTCGATATTTCATTGCACGAAAAACTATCAATTCAAATTGCTAGCTAATTGGCATGTGGAAAATATTGTTTTCGTTTCATGCCAAGCGCCTGCGCAGTGAAGTAAAATGTGTTGATTTATTGGCTAATTAAGTGTTCATCGTTTAGCGCATTATGCGCTATAAACTACACTGCAAAACTACACCCAACAAAACGCTCTAGTACTTTTCCACCTTTTGGGGACACTGATGTTTATCGTATCGTGCGTGTTCTTGATTAAAACTTAAGTTTTTTTTTTTATATACTATGGGGATAGGTCTGATCTGGCGTTCTAGGTACAGCTGCTGGACATGGCTAATCAGTCTAATAATACACATCGATACTTTTGGGGGGTCATAGTTCTTTCGCTCGGGCTGCTTATCTACACGAATACACACACAAACACACGCACACGCACACACACTTTCCACTATAACGTGGCTGAATAATCGACAGCAAAAAAAAAAAAAAAAAATAACCGAAAAAAAAAACGAACATATTGTTTCAACTTCAAGACACATGTATTAACATGATAAGATTATGATTCTCGGCTGCATTTCGGTTGCTAGCCCAGGAAAAAACCATCGTTACTTATTTTTGTCTGTACATATTTTTGGGCACTTGTTACACTCACTGCATGCATTACTAACCTTTGACTGGGCTTGGACATATTTATGTGTGTATGTGTGTGTGTGTGTTGTTAATAAATTATATTTTCATTCACAGGATCTCGGCTGTAGATCGCTGGAGAGCACACTTCAAACCGTTAGAGTACGTTAACGAATTCGAACTGAATTCGCTGGCAGACGAAAGTAAACAGAACACGAATGCCATATGCCGGTTGTATGAGTCGTATGAGTGATTCTATCATACACAGTATAAACAATCATAAAGCACTCACTCAAAACACTCACTCACGCTCACCAACCGCTGATCTATATAAAACGAGCGTCGCGCAACGCGATTCGTCTCCACATCAGATCGTGACTGTGACTGTGAGTGTGAGTGCGAGTGAGTGTGAATGTTTACAGGCGTATGTAATATTTATAAACAATGCGAGCCTATATTTTTTGGTATATTATTAGACCACAAAAATCACAGCAGCCCACATGCACTCACACACTCGCATTTACACTCGTCGTTGGGCTACAAATAGAGTTCCAGATACACAGCACTTTTTCCGTCTCTGCTGCAATAGAGTCAGCGATAAGCGATTGTGCATTGCATACCCCCCAATAGCGTTGCATCGCGGAGTTTCAGCTACTCACCCCATTGAACTGAGCAACGGCAAGTGTGAGGCAGCTGAACGTTATCACATTACCAGCTAAACATGCATATTTTAGTTGTGTTAAAGTTTTCATGAGTTACCATGAGTCTTGCTTGAGGTAACCGACATAATACTTATAGTTGGAAAGGTCGACATTTCTCGCTTATCGAAAGAAACTCAAATGCGCAATAAGCGACCAAAGATAACCTCCGATAAGGCGAGATTATCACACGCTTGACAGCCTCCCTCATTACACAATAGAAGCGAGGAATCATATTCTATCAATAGATCGCGACATTAGCAAGGGCCAATGGGGCGTTACGTAGTATCCACAGTCTATATCAATACAAACGTGAGTTTGACAACAACCACATTGCCGTTAACACTATGAATAACATCAACTGTTGCGATTCCCGTGGGCGATAAGCAAAACGCTCACAGCGATCGGAGAGCGCACAATAAAAATGCAGTGAACTCAAAAGCAGGTATCTAAAGAATGTTTGACTCGGATCGTTTAGGATCGATTGAGTGCTCAGAAAGTCGAGCAAATTGTTTGAAATGGTTTGAAGAAGCTTGACGGCAACAAATATTAATGCTATTATAGAACAGTCCAGAACTCAAGTCGTGAATTTGTATAATTAAATAACTATTCGAAGTAGTATAAAAAAAAAATAGTTTTTTTTTATAGAGTCATTGTCAATTTCTGCAGTGAAAATTAATATAATTACTAAGCTAGAATTATCGTCAAGAGATTCGTTGCATATTCAAGTAGTTTGTTACATATTCATTAGATTACATGATCAGTTAGCTTAGTTTGGTTACCACTTTTAAAAACTTGTAACTATCGCATAGATTGTTGGTTAAAAATACAAATACAGCAATCGAGCTGCCGTCGAGACATAGGCGACATATGCAGGTAATTAATAACAGAAAATATAAAGAGCAACTATTGAACTAATATGACAATCAATTGACGGCAAATTAAATTTAAAAAAAAAAACGGAAGAGGCGTAACGAAGGTCTTGGTCAAGTTTGGCAATGCAATTGAGCTAATGCGGCTTCAATTGCAGCTAAGGAAATCGCGCGAGCGGCGAAGTCGCACAAAACTCGTTTCACTCGATTGCTCAATGGGATTGCTCGGCTATTCGATAGAAATTCGAAACTGAAACTGAAACTGAAACAGAAACTAGATTCAGAGGCGGCAAACAGGTAACTAACGAGACGCAAAGCTGAGAATATGTGTCACATTACGTATACGTCAGTAAGTTAGCATTTTTTTATTGGATATTATTATTATTATGTATTATTAGCAGTGGCAGTTGTAGTATTGTCTATATTACGGCTCATTTCCATTCCCATTCCGGTGCAGCTTCTTCAAGTGTGTGTGGAACGCAATTGCGATTTGCAATTCAAGTGCAACGCGACTGAACGGGGTGCAAGATTCATTCGCCTGCCAGCTAATCGAATAATTTAGCTCAACTTACAAATGGTGTCTCTCTCTCTCTCTCTCTGTCTCTCTCGGCATTGTCTCTGTGGCGACTGCCACAAGCGGCGTCAGCTGATGCAACAACATTTATTAGCGCCCCATAAAGTGCAGCCAATGAAGACAGAACCTCGGCGGCAAACAAAAGTAAATATGAACAATTTCTACGAAACAAACATGTGAAACATGCAATGACAAAATCATATTACGATAAACTATAAAGATAACGAAAACAGTATCGAAGTAACTCAGAGGTTGACAAACCGACAAAATATTTCCTTCATACACTTAAAATTGTGTGTGTCGCTAGAAAGACGTATATTCAAAGGCAGCGAGCTACAAAGTCCAAATGGAAAACAGAATAAGATTTATAAATATTTATGTATATAGCAGACAAACAGAAGAGCGCTGGGATATTTATCGACACGTGTGAGAAGATTGAAAGATGCATATGTCAAAAATTGTATAGAGACAAATTTAAATAGGTCAGATGATAAGATAGTTAGGCAGACATTTAAGATACAGCTCATAACATATTTAGGCAGACATTTAGGACACAGCAATAAGCTACAAAATCCTACATGAAGATATAAAGATAAATGCTGAGTAAAAAAAAACCATAAAAACAAGATGTTTATAGACACATTCAAGTTTCAATTAAATTGCAATTATAAATTCATTTAATAATGCATATAAAGAACACTTTGCATAGAAGAAATACTCGCAATTTATATTCAATTCAAGAGAATTATAGTCAATGTACAAACAAGATATCAAAATTTATATACCGACTGAAAAGTAGAAATATACATAGTATGTAAAAAGATGATAAACCCAAAAAAAGAATACAACAAATAATGAAGCTAAAAGCAAAGATTTATTACTGCGCGCCGGCAAAACACCAAAATTTTGAATGCAAATTAATTAATTAAATGCAGCAGCTTAGCGCTAATAACAAAGTTCAAAAGTAATAATAAAAGTTAATGAATGAATAAAATGTAAAGATGCATGACAAGATATTTCTAGCTAAGATACTATACTCAAAAATAAAATAAAAAAAAAAAAAAAACCTGTATCTTTTGCACCATGCAATTGTATCTTAATGCGAACTAATAGATACATACATGCCAACAAGCATTTCCGCAGCTATCTAAGACGCACAACCAGCGCAATAGCTTGCGTGCTTGTATCTCTATATATCGCTATATGTATCTAACATAATATATCTCACTCCCGATCCCACGTTCTCCTTCGCTTCGCTCGCATCTGGCTGGTTAGCTGGGGGTCGGTTGAGCGACCTTAGATACGGCCAACTTCCAATCGACAGATTACAAGTGCCACATTCTAGACTCGATCTAACGGTCGAACGGCGATCGACTCAGCACTTGACATTATCGTGACAGCTGCAGCCACAATGCGCGCCAGCTGAATAGCGTCGACTGCGATAATGTGCAGAGCTCCAACCTCGAGAATTGTGCATAATAATAATATACAAAATTTCTTGTTTTACTCAATGCTCCTAAACTACTGACCGCCATCATACTCTATCGACTTTTATTGTCGGTACTTAGGCTAATCCATAAATAGTTATCGCATTCACGATTTATACGCCTCGCATCGCCTTCGAAATCGACTTCGACTTCGACTTCGACATCGATTTCGACTTCGACCAATGATACTCAGCATGACGCTGCACATTTTCCAATTTCCAAGCAAACAAATGCATTTTCCTTAAACAAAATGCTCAAGATTAGCGCTGTCCAAAACGTTTGTTGTTTGTTGTTAGTTGTTTTTTCTGTCGTGACTCAAATGTGTATAAAAAGTATGTGACTTGTAGATGAATGCAGTTGATTATCGTACGGAGGCGTCTTTTAATGCTTTCGACCCTTCGCTCAGCAGCTCGCGATCCATTAAGCGATTCATGAATATGTCATCATTATCAGCATTTGACTCTACACTCAAAAATATGTCTTAGACTGAGGCGAGTAAATTGTGAAGTACTCTCTCTATTCATTGTTCATTTTAATACGAATGCAAGGACTAATGCTAATAATAATGATAAGGCTAATGCTGATAGTAATGCTAATGATACAAATAATAGTTGCAAATGAAATTTGTGATGCTAAATACAATGCTTATTCAATATTTTATAATATGAATTGCTCTTTCAATGCATAATTAATTTTTTAGGGCTTTTAATGAAAAGTTAAATAGTTATAATGATGTCAACCTGCTAATTTTTTACTAATGCTAGTGATAATACGAATGTGAATTCGTTTGTTAATTTGCCGTACTTGCCACAATTGTAATTTGAATGCCATAAGTAAATCTTTAACGCTTTCAATGCATTCCAATAAGAATTATAATGCTTACTTCACTACCCCAATTCGCTGTACAATATTTAATTAAAACTCTTGCATACCAAGCAAATTTCTGGTAATCATTAATTTTTAATAGAGAATTGTGAGCTGTGCTGGAATTTTGGGACGTGCCTTGCTAGACCTGCAGCGTGGAGAAGAAGGAGACGACGGCGCTGTCCGTGGGCAGGCACTGACCAAAGGCCTCGATGAGCAGCGGTTCGGCGGCCACGGTGCCCATAAAATCGTCCAGCGAGACCTGAGAAAGCAAACCAAAATCACATTATATATATTACATATAGCGATTACTGCATTCGAAGCCGACCTTGCCATCCTTGTCGATGTCGAACTTCTTGAGCACAATCTCAACGAGATCTTTGACACCCTCGTCGGGATCCTCGTCCTGCGGCTGCTTGATGAGGCAATTCCGCAGCAGCGTGAACATCTCGTCCTTGGTGATGAAGCCGTCCGTGTTCAGATCGTAGACACGAAAGCAGAAGGCGGCACGTTCAGCTGGCGTGCCGCGCAGAAACGTCGACAAACCGATGAGCCAGCCCTCGAGACGCAGCGGCAAACCCTCGTGCGCCTTGTCCCAGCTGCAGAAGATGCGCTCCATCAGTATCTCCTCGGTGACAATGTCGAAGGTGCTGTGCAACAGTTCGCGGAACACAATGCGATCGATGCCCTGCCACAAAAAAAGCCAACAAAAAAGGGTGAAATTTACTAAATAGTCACCAGTTTAATATTTTAGATGCTACCTCGACAGCTGCGTGCGGTTTGGCGATGGCGGCGCTGGAGGAGCTCGAGGCCAGCGTTTTGGCCGCATATTGGCAGTTGGACACCAGCTTGCGGTAGATGCGGCAAAGCGCGTCCAGTTCATCCCTGCGAAGGGTCGAAAGGGTTAAATAAATAAACCGTGTCTAATAATTAAAAGTATTTCGCTAATGAATGAACATAGAAATCTCAGAAAACTGCACTAAACCCGAAGTAGCACTGAAGGCAATAGAGTCTTCAGCATTTCTGAGCCTTAAACCAGTTGTCACAAAGTGAATTTGTATATTGATTGAAAGCACTTTTAATAGCTGTCCAATAATTTAAAGTAGTTCGCTATAGAATAGAAATAGAAATAAATCTCAGAAAACTGCACTAAACTCCAAGTAGCACTGATAGCAATAGAGTATTCAGCATTTCTACGCCTTAAACAAGTTGCAACAAAGTGAATTTGTTGAAGGTAAAACATTTATCTTTTATTAAATTAATGATAAGCGCAGACGTTTCTTAAGCTTTGATTTGACGCACTAAATGCAACGAAAGTTAAATAAATTGCAACTACATTTACTAATCTTGATATATTTACACATTTTTGCCACAAATAATATAAGTCTGTCAATGATTTCTTCATCCACAAACGAAATTTATAAGCACAATGCAGCTTTAATGCATTCAAAACACGCATTTACATCATTTGCACTTAACGGCCACACTTCAGCACTTAAATTCACTTAGTGGCACAATGCAAAAAATAAACTAAAAGAAGCCAGAACACAAGCAAATAGTTTAGCTTCACTTCAAGGTTTCTTGAGGCCCTTAAACGAGGTTTGAGTGCAACATAAAGCAACATACAAGACACAAATGCAAATTGAATGCATCAGGGAAAATACATTTCACACTGGGCAATTTTCAATGCAAATGCTGAGGGAAACTACACTTTTAACTGATACACTGTTAGAGTTCGCCACTTACTTGGTGAAACGCGTCTTCTTGCGCAGATTATCCAAGAGCTTGGGATTGATTTTGCCGCTGAGTTCGTCCATTTTGCGCTGTCGCTGCTGTTGGCGTTTGTTCTGCAGGGCAGCCGCTGCGGCCTTCGACTGGTTGCTCGAGTTACGTTTGCCGCTGGCGAGGAACACCGAAACCGTTTTCAGTATCGTTTTGTTCGCATGTAACGTGGATCGGCTACAACCGCCTCCGCCCCCGCCTCCGCCTCCAGCCCCGCCAGTTGTGGCCGTTGCTGCTGCTGTTGTTGGCGCCGCTGCATTTGTTGACTGCGCGCCATTTGTTGCCCCTCCAGCTCCAGCTCCAGCTCCAGTGCCGGCTCCACTCTTGGCTGTTGGTGTCGGGGAGCGACCCTTTGTGGCGCCCGCCTTGCCTGCCAAACAAAGCGACAGCACATGTCATTATGCCCACTGTTCGGGGTGTTCATGTTCTGTGCTCACGTGTGTCTCTCTGTCCCTGTGTGTGTGTATGTGTGTGTGTGTGTTCATGTGTCAAAGTCAAATCAATCCACGCCATCGACACGCTCATCCACACTCGCTCCCGCACTCACACACGACACCCTGCCATCCTGGCTGCCAACGACTGCAAGTTGGGTGCCAAGAAAAGGCCAATATGCAAATAAATTGCCACCAAAATGGATAATAAACTTCTCGTATCGCTCGTAAATTGTGTGCAATACAAATACACTGGGCGAAATAGCGCGACACGAAGCGCGCCTCAATATCGATTGCCAATCATTAGAGTTTTCATGGCAAAGATGACAAAACAGCAAAAAAGCATTGAAGTTTGCATTAAATAAACAAAGACAAAGCTAATCAACAGCATGCATAATGCAGATAATGCCGAGCCACATGTTGAAAAAGAAATTTAATACAAGATTTCATTCATTACAATTGATTTTCCATTATTCATTGATATACAAAAAGTGTGAAATTAATAGAGAAAATAATGTTATAAAAATTTCAAAAATAATGCTAAAGAAAGTCTTTGCTAAAGACATTTTTTTGTGTTAATGCTAAACAAAATAAATATTATAAAGTAAATGTTTATTTATAATACAAATAATAATGCCAAGTTGTAAGATAAATTTGAATGTAAAAGGTAATTTAAAATTTAAAATAAGGAGGCAAATGTATATAATTTCAATTCACATCAAAATAATTTAGATAAAAATAGCAGCAATTATATTAAATAAATATTAAAACACCATTTGCTTCTACAAAGTCGGCTTTTCAGGATGTTCTCAATTAGTCCCATTTCTCGCAGTGTAATCATTAAGACACAAAACTCGCTGGTAAGGCCAACTCTAACCGAAGCCATTACGAAAGTAATGTGTTGTTTACTCAGGCAAAAACTTTATTGTACATCGTACAATTGTACGACTTGATGGACTCATCGAGAGACTGCATGAATACTTTAGAAGGCAGTCAAGATACTCGCCCCAACCTCCCAGCCCCCTTCCCCCACCGCATAATCCATAACACCAACTCCCCAGGAGAGGTGGATACTTAAGTTTGTTTTTTTTTTTTTTTGCTCGCATTTATTGTCGGTATCTGTTTTGGGTACTATAATTTTATTAGTGCTCTGTACATCGGGCAGAATGTGGAAACGTATAGAAATGGGGACGCTCGAAAGTATGCAACAATGTGGGGCGTACTTTCCGTAATAATTTGTTGATTCACCGTTGCCCCAAACAACAACAAAAATAATGGGTGTTACCAACACTGCAGAGGTCTAGACTTCACACACACAAATTCTCACACATATATACTTTTTATCTGTTATCTCATTGGGCAACCCTTTGGAGCTACTCGTGGCATTTAGGACCTTTGGCTGCTCTTAGCCTTTGCCTCATAGACAGACATTAGTTCGTGCTGTCCTGCAGCCAGCCGGGTCAGAGGTTACGGTCACGTTACGGTCCTTTCAACACCGCGAAACCGCCAAGAACTTGGCAACTCTATCGATCTTTCGTTTAACTTAATTATGTTCGTGGAAAATAATTTCAATTTTTGCATGTGACTTTTTAAGTGAACTATAAACAAGTGCGTAAATTAGCAACTCTGTTATCTGCATCTATACAAATAATTCTTGGAACCCTTAAAACTTCAAATAAGCTACAGGTGTTTAAATAATTCTATGAATAAATATAGCTGACAATTTCATGCACTAAGTACTTCTGCAACAACTCTTTAGTGGGTGCTGTGTGAAATTCATTTACTTGTAAGTCTGTTGAGCATAAATTGTAGAATGTTGGCAACTCTATACACAATATTTTTCTTAGAAGGCACATTTAACTGCAAAACCTACATTTTCCAAAAGAAACGTATAAAGAAATTATTTCTCACATTTCTTAAACATCGTGGCAACCCTATGAAATAAATAAGTAACCAATTAACGTGTTACTTTTAAGTTACGGAGTAAATACGCTACAATGTTGTACTCTTAAATCATTATAATTTTCTTGCAAATTTCAAAAAATTTGGCAACTCTATGATTCAAAGAATAACAGAAAAATTGCACCTAAGCTTGAAACATTAACACAGTATTTATTAATGCACAAAAACAATAAAAGTTTCACTATAGAGTGAAGCAAATTTGATCAACTTGACAACCCTACGCAGTAATTGTATTGATTACAAACAATGTTTATGACGAACACATTGAAGAAGTAATATATTTGATTTAATCGAGCATTAAACTTAATTAATGTCTTCAATAAAATATGCACGATAAAAAGCTCTGATTTAAGGCTTGAATGCTTGGCTTTTTATATTCGGTTTAAAGCTGAGCTTTTTTCAGGAGAGAATATATATTTTGATTCGACAAATCGAAACACAAATTTCACTTTGCACACTTTCGTTTTAAAGCAAGTTAATCGAGCAGTTTGATAGGTTTGTTCAGCCAATTTAAATTATTTTGTTCAGTTTTCCATGGCTTTTCACTTTTCACACATTTAAAGCAAATTGAATAGCGTGCAATTTGTTTTTTAAAGATCCTTTTAAGATAAGATAGTTACCCATTTTTGCTGTTGCTGCGACTGGAGATTGTTGCTGATGAGAGCTGGGCGAGGAAACAAAAGGACGATTTTCCAAAGTGCTCCTGGGCCACGCTGAGGAATGCGAGCAGGAGCAGGAAAAAAATCAAAAGGAAATGAAAACAAAAGGGAAACACGACTTCTTGAGCCAATCAACAAACTCAAGTTTCCAAGGCGAACGGTGCCGACGTGAATTTGTGAAATGTGTGTTGACAAGACCGTCGACAATGTCAGTTTCGCATTTTGGCCCACAACCCAATAGACACGATAATAGGGTAGGACCTCGGGACGCCGATTTGAGCGTTTTTATTGACAAAACAAGGACATGCCATGCCCCATGGGGGGCTC
This sequence comes from Drosophila siamana, assembly GCA_035047445.1. Taxonomy (NCBI): domain Eukaryota; kingdom Metazoa; phylum Arthropoda; class Insecta; order Diptera; family Drosophilidae; genus Drosophila; species Drosophila siamana. The sequence continues at coordinate 17,266,039 of JAWNPP010000078.1, forward strand.
AACGTAAACGCGATTGCGTCTACAAATCGGGGCTAACTAGAGCGACAACTGCATAATACCTGACGGAATCAATTAGGGAGCTTCGAGATTGAGGTTAAACCGTAGAGAGATAGCGCAACTTTCACCATTTTTTGGGGTATTCTGCTTAACTGATTGTAAAGCCATCGAGTCCAGGGGATTTCACCAATCTCTAAAATGCATTGAACTCGTGTTGGTTTTTTTTTTTATTTTTACATAATCATTTTTCATAAACACTTTGTTTGTTAAACTTAAGCATAAAATATTGTTAATGTTAGCACAATACATAATTATATATATATATATTTATTTTTATATATATAGTATGTTAAAAATTACGTTTTAGATTTACTTTCAATTTGTTATACTTTACTTGTTTTTAATGTTTATTTTGTTTGTTTGTTTGATTTGCTTAAAAACCATCTCAGGGTTATGCTCACTGTTACCTACTACAATTCGATCCCAAAATGTGAACAGTGTGTTCTACAAGTACACTTCGTATATGTATGCGTGGATGTGTTGTTTGTGTGCGTGTGTGTGTGGGAGTGTCTGGTTGTGTTGTGTGTAGAGTTGTGTATTCTTAGCGGAAAAAAAAATACAACGCTGTAGCTAAGATCGAAAGAGAGAGCGAGAACGAGAGCGAGAGAAATCGGAAATCTAGATAGTTATTGGTAATTCTTTATTTTATATACAAAAATCGTAAATGTTTATCGAGTTGAACACAACTTGAATACACAACCCTACACACGAAATACAATTAGTTAAAAGTTCTGTGTTTATCAATATTATTATTATTAATTTGATTTTTTTTTTGTTTTGTTTTGTTTGTTTCCATTGTTTTGTTTTTACTTAATTAACTGAACGATTTCATTTGCTTTTCTAGTTCTGTTCCATCGCAGACTTAAACACAAAAAAAAAAAAAAAAAAAAAATTTATAGTGAGAGGGGGGAATAAATATTAAGATATTAAAACGTAAAAAGAAGAGTTATTGCATTTAATTAACACACAGTTCATTTAGTTGCCTACATAATAACATACATAATTTTAACATAATCATAATGATAATAATATTAGGATAACAAGCAATGCGTTGACCGAAACTCTCAAGTTTTCATCTCCTTGTCAAGTGGGGGGTGTGTGTCTGTGTCTATATGTGTGTGTGTGTGTACTCTATTTTTTTGTATTTGTTTTTTTGTTTTTCTTTTTTTGTTTTTAGAACCATTTAATTGCGTTAGATTTCAATTCAATATTATTAATCCTTTTCTTGTTGTTGGTTGGTTTGTTTGTTTGTATGTTATCAGCTACTAATTGCTATATTACTAAGAATTGTTTCAAACTTTTGTTGCTTACGTTAATAAATAAATATGTGTATGCACATGCACATCTATATAATTTGCATTACACACATGTGCATGCACACACACATATCACATCATATATATATATATATATATGCATGTATATATATATATTTCTTTATAAGTATGTGTGCGCAGATAACAGGATCTGCGCCCTCATCGAATCACGTTCTTTATATATGTATTGTATATATCATAATATTGTTGTTGTTGTTGTTGTTGTTATCTGCGATCTTCTGATTGTTCTCCTCACTCTCGGCAATCTCCACGCTCCACGCTCCACGCTCTACGATCCACGCTGCACGCTCGACTCTTAAACAGTTGTTATCGATAGTAGCCAGTTAAACCGATATTATAATTCCATATCGCGGGCCTCGTCCTCACTATAATCGGACATACTCGACTCACTGTCGCTGCTCTCGCGCTCCTGCTGCGCCGCCCGCAACGCATCCTCGGTCGCATAGCGCTGCACATAGTCGGCGACCTTGCGATGGTATTCCGCCGGCTCGTGCAGATAGAGGGCGGCCGCGTCCCGGTTGAGGGGATCGACGGGATTGGGATATGTCAGCAGCTGGGGCAGAAATGATTCAAAGATGTTCGAGAGATCGTACAGCGCGGTCCAGGCCTGATTGATGACGTCGAGACACACGGTGCCCGACGATTCATCGATGTTCGGATGGTAGATTTTGTTCACGAAGCCAATGCTGGGCGATTTGAAGGGATAGTTGTCGGGCAGATAGACGCGCACCTTCCACACGCCGCCCTCGTACGGTGTTCCTTGGGGTCCAAAGAACTTCACGTGGAACTCGTTGAGGCCGCCGAGGATGGTGACCTCGTGTTTTGATTCAATTAGCTTGATGACGTCATTGTCCATGCGTCGTTTACCAGCACTGGGTGAGGACATCTTTGATTTTGCTTTAACAATATATGTGTATATTTATTTAATTAGGCGAATTATAATTTTTTTTGTTTTTGCAGTGTCGTCTTTTGGTCTGCTGCTCGTTGTATCCACTAAGGCTAAGGCTAAGGCGGTGATTGTTATGTTGCTGTTGCTATTGCTATTGCTGTTGCTGTTTTGTTTGTTTATTTGTTGTTATTGTATAGTGTTAATTTTTTATTTGTTTTCTTTTTCCGTTTTGTTATGCTCACTGCTCCCCGCTCACTTTCCTCTTAAGGCCGCACACACATTGAGAATGCTTTGCAGCTGGTGCTGTCCGTCTGCAAAAATAAACCAAAAAAAAATACATATACTTTCAATTAACTGACTTTTCTTATCAATGCTATCAGAGGCACATGCTGCTGCTGCTACTGCTGCCGCTGCATCTCGCCTATTCGCACATCACACTCAAATGTAGGTCAAATGCTGATGCTGTCTCGCTCACACTTGCACAGCCCTAAATAAACCGAAACTATGTCAGCGTCGCAGCAGCAGCGCAGCTTTGATGCAGCCGCCATAACAGCAACAACAACAACAACAACAAAGCGTGACGTCGCCAATGCGCGATAGCAACCTTTCTTTCGTTCTCTCGCTCACATTGCTTTGTAGAGGGAGGGAAGACGCATCCAAGGACAATTGCAACATTTTGCACTGCATACTTTCAGGCAATTTTGTCAATCAAGCATTCATTGTTTGCTCTCGCTCCCACTTTCGCACTCAATTCAATTGTTTCTTCTATTACATATTTCTGTTGTTGTTGTTATTGTTATGGTTTTGTGTGCTCATCATCATTTTGGCGTGTTAATGGCGGGGGGAAGTGGAGGGAGAGCGTAGACGGCTGTTTGTTTCCAAACAAGCTCAGCTGTTTAATGTTATTGGCTGACTGGCTGCCTGCTGAGTAAGAGCGAGTCAGCGAGTGGGTGTCTGTGTGTGTGTGTGTGTGTATGAGAGCAAAGCAACCCCCGTAACAGTTGCAAAATATCAACAAATATACAGTGCGCACAAAACGTTTAATCACTTTGTTTTCTTTCACTGTTTTGCTGCTGGTGCTGGTGCTGCTGTTGGCTGCTGCTGCTTCATCTCCATTAAAACCACAACTGTTTAAGCTGTCGCCCTGTCGCTCAAAAATTGTGTACACACACATACATATGTTTTCTGCTAACTTCCCCAACAACACTGGTCGCTTAACTGCCAGCACTCACTGTAAACTGCTGCTGCTGTTTTGCTGGTCAAGCTCTCTGGTCTGTGTGCTCTCTTTCGCACTTTCGCTCTCTTTCCCACTGCTGGGATGAGCTAATTCAAATGTTTTTGGCTCTCGCTCGCTCTCGCTGTGACTCTCTTTTATTGTATATTGCTGTTGTTGTTTGCGTACAGACTAACTACAGTGGAGCTTTTTCAATTGCAAATGAAATTTTGTGACTTGTTCTGCGCACACACATACACGCACGCACACAGATAGTCAGAGTGTTGTTATTTGCGTTGCTTTTGCTGTGTATTTTGTTTGTTGTTGCTGCTGCTCTCAGCTGTGTGTTGATCTCTCAGCGTCTGTGTGTGTGTGTTGCCCACGCTCTCGTTGCTCTGGAAGATCAGCAGCAGCAACAACAACATCGTAGCGTTGCCTGACTAACCAAATGACACTCAGCTGCAATTTCGTTTCAAGACATATCGCTGTCATTGTTGTAGTTGTTGTTGTAGCTGTTTTTGTTTTTGCTGTTGCTGTGGGGGACCGTGACTGTCTAATAATGATGGCACAATATACACACACACATGTTTATATGTATATATGTATAAATATATATCTACAGCGTATATACGTGCTTGCAATATATATTTTTAATATTTCGATAGGCAAAAAGAAAGCAAATTTGAAAATGAAATGAAAACCAAATTGTTGTTGCTTTCTCTCTATATTCTACCCATTGTACTCTACACACACATACGCACGCACACAAAGAGACACACGCAGCTGACTGCAATTCATTTGTATTGCATTTTCAGATAATTACGAAACTTTTTCAAAACAATTTCAACAAAAACACGCACACTCACACACATACACATATGCATGCACGCACACAAAACAAGAGATAACATGGAGCTGCTGCTGCTGTTGTCGTTATTGTTGTTTTATTATTTCTTTTTTGCTTTGGCTTTGGCTTTTGCTTTGCTTTGATTTTTGTTGCGTTATTTCTTTACTTTGCTAATTTGGGGTCGCTGCTGCTGTTTGGCTTTTGATTTGATTTTGCTCCGTTTTTTTGTTGTTTTGTGTTTTTTTTTTTTGCTGTTTTGTGTGTGTTGTCTACTTCAACTAGTTACTGAAAATTAACTGGCAACAGAGTTTGGAAGCCCCCAGCGAGCACAGCAAGCACACGAACATCTGAAAGCAGCATAAGAAGCAGCACACAGCACACACAGCGCAGCGACGACGGCGACGACACAACAAGCAAACTGCGACGCGAGGGAGAGAGAACGGCGCAGGCAGGCAGGCATATTGAGAACGGGAGCGACAGAGAGCACAAGTGAACTTTATCGGGAGAGCGCGACGCGCCAACCTGCTGGCCACAGAGTTGCCAATTGCGCTTTTTTCCCGTCAAATCTGGCTTTTTTTATTTTGATGCGTGCAGATTTTGGCTTTTTAATTTTTTTTTTGTTTTTTCTTTTATATAAAAAAGTTTGAATAAATCCTCAAATGCTTTTAAGCTATTTAAATATTTTTCTTGAATATTGGTTTTTAAGTTTAACGAAATTATTATGTGTATGTGTTTGCAATTATAAATGAATAATATTTCATTGATTTTTTAACTGAGAGATTCTAAAACAAGAATATATTCTCACGAATATTCTGCAACAAATACAATTGAATGCAATCATTTCAATGATCAGATCATAAAAAGTATTTTTATTCGATTCTATATTACAATTTTTAATTACTTTGAACTTATTTTTTATTTTTCTTGCCGCTGAAAGGCGTTTTGTTTTCAATGCAAAAGTCGCCAGCACTGAGAGCGAGGGCGAAACAGCAGCAGCAGAGAGCGAGAGAACACAGGCAGAAGAGAGGCCCCCACAAAGCACATGTACAAAGAAAATCATAATAACAAAGCGAGAGCCAAAGCCAAAAACAACAACAACAATAACAGTGGAAGCAGCAGAAACAAAACTATAGAAACAAATATTAGGCGAAAGAGCAGCAAGCAGCAGCAGCAGCAGAAAGCAACAGCAGCAGCGAAAACAACAACACCAACAGCAACCAGTCCACAATTCTGCCAAAGCAAAGAAAAGCTATAATCAAGGACAGCAGCTGTAAAGCACACACGACACCAAATGCAACGCGCGCACACACACACACACACGTATACGCGGAACAAAGCAAAGAGCAAAGTGAGGCAACGCCGAAGCTTTCAATGCCCTTCATTTGCGAACACTACCACGAACAACCAACGATTTGGTGTTAATTCGCATGACGCACACAAGCTGCATGTACAGTAGTTGGAAATTGAAGTCCAGCAACCAAACTGCAAGGGAATTGATTTAAGTGCTAACCTAATGGGGTCAAATGCACACACACACAAATATATTGTACACATGTGTGTTTATGTGAGCAGAACTTGTGTTAGTCACGTTAAGCTACCGCATAAACGTAGTTCATGCATTTCTGAGTAGGTGACACCTCCTCCATCCTCTACACATACACACAAACACACACACAATTACATCCCTGCATAGGTCGCACGGTCATTGACTGCGCATTAAAGTGCATAATGAGGCATGCGAAAAAGGGTATAAAATGGTGAGAGGTGGGGGCGGGCTAAGGGAAATGGGCTAAGGCCAACGGCAGTTGGAAATGTTAGTCTTTTTTAAGAGCTTTGCTTCGTTAACATTTCTATAGCAACGTGTCTGTGTATGTGCGCATGTGTGTGTGTGTGTGTGCGAGAGTGTGCTGCTGATAAGATTTAAAACGCAAAAGCAAAAGCAAAGTCAAAGGCAAAGCAAAAGGGAAAGAAATCATAAAAACACAACGCAATAAGCGTGCAAAGCAAAGTGCGTAGTAGCTGAAGAAATGGGAAAGAAGCAAAAGCAAAGAAGAAATGTTTAACTGCCAATATCATCATCACATCTATGATTAAGCTACAGTTCAACGTATGCTCTCGACTGTGAAATACCCAATATTAACAATTTTACAAATTCACTAGTTTTAACATTAATTGGAAATGTGAAAAACATAATAATTGATTATTTGAATTATTATAATTATTATTTAATTTTAAGGAGATGTTCTCATAACTCATATGCAGTTTTGATGGCCATTTAATTATATTACCCCTCTACAAGCTAAGAAAGTATTAAAATAAGCGATTGTCTAATATGAAATAAAATAAAAGCTAAGCTCGGCCATTGTTTCAGTTTGACTTTTCACATTGTGTTGCTTTCCAGATAACAGTTAACAGTTATACATTTCGTTCGTAAAAGCAAAGCAGACACAAAGGGAACCACAAGGATACACACACACACACACACACACATGCAGGCGTAGACACATAACGGTTTTTCGAAATGCATGTGCCCAGCCAAAAAAGAAAAGAAGCAAGAACAAAAACGAAATTACAATGGCTATTTTAGCAATGCACGAAACACTCTCTCACCCAGCAACAAAGTGAGACAGAGAGAGTAAAAATACAAAACAAAACTGCAAGGGCTTGCCACACACACACATTCAATGTGCATACGTAAGAGCAAAAGAGTTAGAATCGACGATCTCTCTTGCTGGGCATACTTAACGGCCGACGGCTGTAGTTGTTGTTATTATTATTGTTGTTTCAATCACTATTTCGGCCCACCCCCTTCTACGACAAGCTAAATACACTCACACACACACACACAACATGCGCAGACATTGCATTTTATTTGCAAGACCTTTGGCTGTTTAATACTTGAAACTTCAAGTGTCTTTTTTGTTGGTATTTCGCAAAACAAATTGTGCATTTCATTTCGACCATGGCGATACCTTTTTGTTTTATTATGTTTTCTCCGTTGTATTGTTGCTGTTGTTGATGATGATTTTGTGGTGCTATTGTTGTTGGTGTCGGAGTTGGCTGGCTGCCGCCTTTGATTTTTACGCTTCGATACTTCTCCACATTGTTGTGTGCACCGACCGCCTGTGCATTTTATTTGTGTTGCTCTCGCGTGTTTTTCTTACTTTTATTGGTTACGACAGCGACAATTGTTTAATAATTAATAATCGTTTAATGCCTGCGCTCAACATACAAAAAAAAGTGCACTGCGTTTTGCTATCGCTCCATTCGTTTTCTTTCGTCTTCTACCGTTGTTGCTCTGCTCGTCGTCTTCGGTTGGCCAGCTGTTACGCAGCGTGTGGCCGTAGTTTACATTTACACAATGTACTATTTTACAACCAATGTTGCATTTGCGTTGTTTACAGCTGGCCACACTATGAAATGCCAATTGGCAAGTTTAAACCAATCAGCGACTTTATAAACAGCTGTTCATTTATAATATTTATAAGACAATTTACAAATATGGCTTTCTTTATAATATGTGCGCAAAGAGTATTTAATATATGGCCATGCACAATCGATATTTTTTTCAGTTTATGTGGGCTCAAATTGGAACATTTGCAACTAGCAAAATATATCAAAACAGCACTTGTGTTAGCAGTATTTTAATACCAAAAAAGAGTTTGTAATATACCATGCACTGTTAAAGACAACGCAAAGTATGGTGCTTCACAACAGGCATAACTTGTGGTATTTATATAACTGGAGCATATTGTAGCAAGCTGTGCTGTGTAAAAACGCAAATAATTTCAAACAAACTTGAACAAAATTTGTGCTTGGTTATCTTAGAGTTTTTGGAATTTTCGAACTCTTATATTTGTAACGTGCAAGTGCTTTCTGTTGTTCGTTTTTTGCAAGCCTCTAACAGTGATTGGCATATTTGGCTGCTGTTAAGCGGGTGTGGCAACGCCTGGGCGAATTGCACTGGCAACACTGCCGATATGTGCAAGTCGCATATACACAAAGGAAAAGAGTTTGATAAAAATTCAAATGCAAAAATCATGAGATTTATTGCAAGCGACTGCTGATTGATGCACACAACGCCACCGCCACCGTCACCACCAACAATCACCGCTGAGCACTGAGCACAAAAACACCACACACACAGACACTCACACACATACCCACATAACAGACACCACAGCAAGCAGCAGCAGCAGCAGTAGCAGCAGCAGGAAGAGGGAGACGGGGGGCAAGACGAGCGCACACACCGCTAAACAAAAATGGTAAGTGTGTCTCCTTCTCACTCACCACTCCAACTAAGGCCGAAAAAAAATTTCAACCAAAAATGAAAAAAAAGCAACAGAGTTGCTGTCGTCCAAATGGGGCGTTACACAAAACTTCAAAAAGGAATATGCGTCATCTTATGTTGTTGTCGTTGTTGTTCTTGTTCTTCTTGTTGTTGGTTCGATAGCACGCCGCATCGATGACGTCGGTGGAGGTGCTGTTGAATGAATTCTACCAGCCGACGACGAGCAATGCACGCAAACGCGAAATCGAAAGCAATCTGCTGGCCTTCAAATCACAGCCGGAGGCCTGGCAACTCTGTTTGCGCGTCGCCACCGCCAGCAACAGTTTCACGGAGAATCAGTTCCTCTGGTTCTTCAGCACCTCAACGCTGGAGCACACCATAACCCGCCGTTGGACACAGCTGTCGGCCGCGGATCGCAGCCTGTTGCGCGAACAGTTGTGGCAGAGCTACGCCCAGCTGGCGGTGCTGAGCGGGGCGCGTCGGCATCGCGACACGTTGGCGCAGCTGATCGCGCTGCTGGGCAAACGAGAGTTCCCCGAACTGGACCCCAATTACATGCAGCACTGCATGGAGCTGACTAAGACACGCTTCCCCCTGGGCATCAATCTGTTGCGCGTCACGTCCGAGGAGGTGGTCAGCAATCGTGGCGATCTCAACAGCGAGTGGAAGCAATACTTTCAACTGTGGTAAGTGCGATGTGCCTTTATCTGTGTTCACACTTGATCCTCCTAACTGTCGCCCTCTCACACGCGTGTCTTATTGTTTTGTGTGTGTTTGTGTGTGTGTGTGTGTGTCTAGCATTTCCATGTGTTTACCCGATGTTATGGATCTGGTCACCAAATACCTTCTAATCGCCGTCTGTCATATCAATGGCAAAGACATCCAAACCACCATACCGAGCACATTCATGGACTTCAGTCTAACCACAGCGCTGCCAAATGACAATCAATTAAGGTATGTATATTTCTGCCCCTACACCCAATTTGTGCTTAACGGCCACAGCAGTTTGGCTAGCTTGGTGTCAAGTATTGTACTTGCTTAGCTGCCAACTTACAGTTAGCATAGCTACCTCATTATTGACATTAAGTGCCTTCAGTTAGCTGCGTTTAAATCAAACATTAGGCAAAAGTGGGCTTTAAATGACTGCAATACTTTCTAGTTACCAGGCGACTTGCTTAGACAAACATTTTCCAATCAGAGATTAGTGGACTTATCAGCACTATAGGCTAGATAACTTTTCACTAGCTGCTTTAATGTGACTAAATTTGTGTAAGTAAATAAGTAGTTTACAAGTGAAAGCCTTAAAATATGCGATAAAATATATATAATAAAATGAGTTGCAGTTTGTATATTATATTATTATTGCTTTATTATTAGACTAGACGAGTTTCCAATTAGCATTTAGTTTGCTCAACAAACTTGGTGATTTTTACATGTTTTTAGTGAGCTTAAAAAGTGAATTACTGTCACAATTGGTTATTGACTTTCCATTTGACTTATTTTGCAGTTCCTCTGTGCTGGAGCTGCTGAGCTGTGTGCAGCATTTGGTCTCCTGGATACGCACCGATCTGATCTCTGAGTATTTCCTGATGAGCATACTCGACTTGTCGCAGTGGCGCCACGACAAGGAGCCCATCTCGCTGGCCGCCCTCTCGGTGCTCAATGAGCTGCTGTATCTGCAGAAACCGCTGCCGTATGCGGGCACCTTGATGAACGGCGTCAGCGGCCTGCTCGAGCAGCACAATGCGACCAAGCAGCAGAGCGAAATGTATAGCGATAAGTTTCGCGAACTGTTGCGTCTCTACACCACAAAATATGCGGGCAAGCTGCTGCAGGAGAACGAAATGCTCGAATCATTTCTCGACCAGCTCTATCGCTGCACCATCAAATGTAAGACGCAGAGCGGCGCAGTCTGCAGCTAGCTAAATCTCTCTTTTTTTTGCAGTGCACGGCGCCTTGGACTTTACCGAGAAACTGGACATCTGGACACCCATCATCAAGGTGATTGCACAGCAGCCAACACGCATGACCGCCTACCATGGCGATGTCATGATGAAGCTGGTGGATGAGATTATGCGACGCACACAGTTTGAGATCAACAAGCCCGAGCTGGAGCTGCTCGACAACGAACTGATGGAGGATGATGTGAGTGTTGAAATTGTTTGTCTTGTTCAAATTGCTAGAGAGGTTAGTGTGTTGAAGCTTTTGTTAAAGTCTTTAGATTAGTATTATATTCATTTGAATCGTTTTTCTTAGTTCACATGCCACATTTAAGCAACGCAGCGCTGTCTTATTGACAATAATTGACATGAGCACCTTCATTTCCACTAGACTTGACTTTATCCATAACAAAAAGTTGCTTGAGAGCGAGGAGTCGAGGCTCAAAGCATTCAATTATGTTCGCTGTGGTTTTCAGATTCTTTTTTTAGTTGTTCAGACAAGTACTTCTTAAGGTCTATTCTCTATGATCTATTTCTTAATAAGTAGTATATATTTGTGAACCACGGGTTGCTCTTTAAATCCAGTTTTAAGTCCAGTTGTTTTTGTGCTTTGCTGCTCTAATCTTACGCTCTTCTCTCTTGCAGACCCCCACCACGGAGTGGCAGCAGTTTCTGGACCAGTGCTTTGAGTGCTTGGCGCTGCTGGCGACCACGCGCGGTGCCCACATCGTGTTCGCACAAGTCTTTGCGCATTGGTCACGCCCACAGACGTATTTGCTGTCGCTGGAACTGGCGCTGGATCACGGCAGTGGACGTTGCTATGAGGCCGCAAGGAAATTGAAGATGGCCAATGTGGGTGAAATACTGCGAGACTTCGCCACCGTCTGTCAGGCGGTGGTGCGTCTGGCGCCGCTAATGGACACGGCGACGGCGCCAGCGGATGTGGTGGATGAGATGGAGAGCCAGCTGCAGGTGCTGTCGGATCGATTGCTGCAAACGCTGCAGCTGCTGGCCAGCAATCGTGTGGGCAGCCACGATGCGGACAAGGCGAGCTTTCAGACTGATTTGGATAACCTGTAAGTTGATTATTAGAAAGGGAAACAAGTGAGGAATAATGAACTGTCTTTCATAGCTGTCAGCTTGCTTTTGTGTGGGGACTTAAATTAAGTTCTTAGCTGCTTTATTGCTCATTAGATTTCAAATAAGATTTCCAAGTCGGCCAACTTGCGGTTTGCCGCTAAGAATAACATTGTAATGAGTTACGTTGCGGCTTTTGGATGTGAATTCAGTGTAAATTAATTTAATACTTTTCAGATCATTGCTTTGTAATGAGATTTGAATCTGTATTTTTGTTTCGTAACAGCCAGCTTGTGGTTTGTTGATGCAATTTCAAATTGCCTTCGTTTCATAGCAACAAGCCTTATGGCTTGCCGATGCCCTTTTTGTTCTCATAGCAGGCAGCTTGCGGCTTACTCACTGATCAGATTTGAATGTACATTAACTTTAAAGTAGTTTCTAATTGTAATTTGAAATCAATTTGCTTTGCATTTCATTCGCAGTTACGCTCAAGTTTTATTGGCCATACGCAGCATTTTTCCGCTGTCCAAGTCGCTGAACAGCGAGCATCTGCTGCATCGACTCTTTGCCATATTGGGGAGCATCTTTGCGTGCAACAATTCGTTGTCGGCCGCCTCGCCGATCGTTCAGCAGGCGGCCAGCGAGGTGCTGCTCTTCATCGCGACTGTGATACGACCCAAGTGTCTGCTCGACATACCCGAGATCCAAAGTCTAATGCAGGCCGGGCCACGGCTCGGCGCCCAGCTGCCGCGCCAGGTGTGCATCAATGTGCACATCAGTCTGGTCAGCTACATGGTGCTGCCGTGGAAATCGGTGCCGGAGCCACAACAGGATTATCCCCGACGTCTGTGGATGCTGCGCGAATACATCGATTCGCTGGCGCGCAATTTCGTTGAGCTCGATTTGGCGGCGGCGGGCGAAAGCAAAGTGGCGGCGGCCACGCTCAGTTTGCTCGGCACATTCACGGCGCTCATCGACTACTTTAAGGCAACGGGGGCCAATGCCAAGGATATGCTGGCCACCACATTCAAGGTGAGCAATAAAGTGCATTACAGCTTACTGTTGGCTGTTAGCAGGTTGTCTGTTAGCAGGCTGTCTGTTGGCAGGCTGTGTCCGATCAGGCTGTTGGCGGTCTGACTGTTTGCAGGTCGGGCTGTTAGTGGTCTGTCGTTAGCAGTCTGGCTCTCGTTAGTTGGCTGTCTGTTAGCAGTCTGGCTGTCTGTTACCTGTCTGTCTGTTAGCAGTCTGGCTGTCTGTTACCTGTCTGTCTGATAACAGTCTGGCTGTTGATGTTCTAGTTGTTAGCAGGCTCGCTGTTAGTTTGCTATCTGATGACAGAGCGGCTTTTAGTTCCTGCTGCTAACTCTGCCCATGGCATAACAGCGCTTGTTTTTAACATGCTGTAAGGCAACAGATGGCGCTAAATTTAAACCCAACTCACACGTATTTTTCTCCTTTACTTCTTGCCGCTCTGCAGCCCATCTTGAACAAGGCCTTGTTCATCTTCAATAGCTATGGACTGAGCAGCATTGCCATGGCCATCACCGTGGCCGAGTTCAGCCTGAGCATGCTGCGCACGCTGCCGATGCACTTGAGTGCGCCATTCATCAAGGAGATGATAACGCTGTTTATCGACGTGAGCAGCAGGTGAGTTGTTTGGCTAACGCTTTCTGAATATAATGCTAAACTCGTAATGTACTTTTTTGTGTAGGGAGCAATTGACGCTGAGTCGCCTGGCGGTCATGGAGAAGGTGCTGCAAATGTTTCAGCTGATCGTGGAGCAGCCGGGCAGCGCCTCCTTGGCGCTGCTGCCCAACATCCTGAGCTTCAGCACACAGCAGATATTGCCGCTGCTGCAGCAACAGAACGCGGCCACCGACAGCAGCGAAATCACGAGTCTGCTCTATGCGCTCTTCGACAGGTAACCGAAATCTCTTCAATTTGATCTCGCCAAGTTTGTTGTTAATTCGAAATTCGTTTGTTTCGCAGCGTGCTCACCTGCAAGTGGCAGTTCTTCTACAAGAATCAGCTGAGCAATGGCCATGGCAATGGGCAGCAGCAGCAGTCGAATAACTTCAACTGCAGCGACAATCTGCATCCGGAGAACTTTATGGCCATCATGAATGCCTACGGCCAGATGCTCGTGAGCGGCACAGATCCCAGCAATGTGCGCAGCGTTCTCTTCTCCATGCAGAACGTGAACGAACGCAGTCGTCTCTATCAGCGCGCTCTGTTCAAGGAGCAGTTGTTGGCCTCGTTCCAGCGTGCGCTGCTCAATCTCCTGCTCAGCGGCGAGGGCGCTCTCCACTTCGATCTAATTGCACAGGCGCTGTTCGCCATGGGCCAGGTGGACAGGCGGCAGCTACACGAGAGCTTGGTCAACGCAGCGCTGCCGGTGGGCCAAAGTGCACTCGAGGATATATGCCAGACAACTGTAAGCATTGCTATTAGCTGCGTATTACACTTAAGGGCCACACTGTATTTCAAGTTACTACTGAGCGCATTCAGCAAAGGGAAACTTGAGACAAAGCTTTGGAAAAGAGCTGACACATTTTGTGGCCTACATTTTTCTATACGTTTGTGGCCCATTGAGGCCGTTAAGTGAGAGCAGCTGTTAAAGGTAGAGCTAGAGCTATAGACCGTGAATTTGATGTTAATTTAAGCAGCGCAATTTTGTTCAAAAAGTAAGCGACGATCTTAAATTAGAAATTATTGAATTGAAGGCTAGAACATTGCTTCACTTAATCATTAGTAACTTCTAAATGCTTTCTGAGATTATTGTGGAAACACAATTTATTTTGTCTCGTGTTGGTAAACTAGTTTTAATATTTTATAGCTAAATTGTTTATGGCAAATTGTAAACTTGTGTTAGCACTTTACGATTCCATTCGACAGTTTTATAGAAACTCAGTTGATTACTTGAAGAATATTGCCATATTGTATTGACATGTTTATTGCTTTTTTTTGCAGGACATTCCAACGTTTACGCAGAAACTGACACAGCTCATGCAGGATGCGCAGTGTGCGCATCTCAATGAAACCACGTAGGCTAAGGACGATATATCGCTCGGATGGAGAATCACAGCAGCCACAACAATATCAGAACGTAAACTCCACAACTGCAATTGCAACTGCAACTGCAACTACAACAAGACACCCTAGAAAAGGAACCAAGTCCAATAATCGTGTGTTCATTCATTCATTCGCTCGCTCGCTCGCTCACTCGCTCAGCTCTTTTTGTCTCGCTCTGTCTCGTTTTTCTGCGTGCTGCGTGCTTCGTTTCCTTCAGTTGTTTTTGTATATAGCTTTGCTCTTTGCCTTGTCTCGCTCTCGCCTTCTCGCTCGCACACTCGCGTTGCGTCTCTTTCGTGCTCAGTCTTAGTTTCTATGTTTCGACATACGGCAATTTGTTGGCGTGTTCCTTTTTGTTATGGGGCAAGATGGCATCATTCAAAAAATGCGATCTACACAAACACAATTTATAAAAGACAATGTTTAGCTTGTAATGCGATTCCGTTATATAAACATAAACAAACACACACATACAAACACAAACACAAGAAAAACAAAAAGCAACTTAAAAGAAACCTATATTAATCTATTAATTATGATTACGATTACACATATGTAACTATAATTATTATTATTATATTATTATTATTATAATTATAATTATGATGATGCATTATTTAACTACATTATCACACGCCGCGCGACCACAACACAAAACAACACAAAAGAACACAAATCGATAAAAGTCATACTCTACATAAACACACGCATACATTTAAAAGACTTCCCGTGAAATGCATAAATTGTTATAGCATTATTCGCTTCCAAAAACGTGTGGAGGTGACGATGACGACATCAACACAATTAACAACAACAACAACAACAATAACAGCAATAACAACATCAACGACGGCAACAACTACAACACAATCACTTTTAATTGCATTCATTTAATTTATTATCGTGACAAAGTTCAGATTAGATATATGCATATATATATCGCCACGTTTCGTTTGAACAATATCATTAAACCTAATCTTAAGTATTCCCTTCTTGTCGCCCAATCCAAATCCCCAATTCAAATTCAAAATGCAAATTCGATTTAATTCTAAAAGAGAAGACACTTCATTTTTGTATTTTTTTTCCAAATGCATTTTTTGTGAATGAAAAACCAATAAAACTATATAATATAAATCGCAATTGTCTTTTTTTAAATAATGCTAGAATTATTTGTTATTATAATTATACAAAAATAAGCAAACTTTTTATGCTACTTTAGCGATAAACCAAATTTTTATAGCGCATATTTTATATTAGGTGACTTTATTTGTTTAAAAGTTCTGTTTCCAAAGCACTTTAATGAGATTTGAGGAAAGAATATCCTATTTATTTTACAAATGTTGATAACAATTTACGCTTAAAGTGAGTATAGAAAAAGTTGCTTCAACTGCATCTTATAAGATGATTGTTCAGGAATTTATGCCATCCTCATCGCGTCTTCCAATTGGCAGGCAATGGTCGCATAAGAAACCACTGGGAACTTTGCAGCTGTTTGCTTGGGATAGCATAACCCAAGGCTCTGGCTAGGTAAAAGTGTGGTTATGGTGCGAGTTAAGAGGTAGTTGGGATAGGCTAAGGGCTGAGTTCCCGTCACGCGTTCCACACGCGCTACCGACGAACGGAACAATGAAGCAACGAAATTAATCCAATCTCAAATGTAAATACAAATAGAAAGGAAGAGCACTTAAAACTGAAAACAAGAACAACAACAACAGGAACAGATCAGCGCCGAGAGGGTGGAAAGGGAAGGACACGGATCACAGCAGAGACACACGGGGAGCAAGTCCTTAAAAGCGACAGCTTCCTCTCCATTGTTTCTGCGCATTTCGGTTTTTGCATTTGCGTTCAGGTGTTGCAGACAAAGACGCACAAGACCGCAGATAAGCACAACGGGCAGATACCACGTAGAAGTGAAACCACACGAATTAATAAATAAAACAACACCGGCAAACTTGCGAAAATTTTTAGGATATATGAAATGAAGTGAATTCTCTTGAGAAATGTTAACATAAATAATTTTATTATCAAACACTGACATTAGCTATCAATTTAAGACTGACTTCAATTATAGACTTAATTTTAATCAGAATTGATTTCTAGGGTATAGAGCGGCCTCAACACATCGCATTTGACACTGCAAATGGCTGAGTTCAAAGAGCACTTACGTCAGCACAACCGTATGCGCCATTGTTTGCAGGGTATAGAAAGGGAATATTCATATTGCTGAAATTTCAATTAAATGAAAAGCGAAAGCAAAAGAACTAATCACAATAAAAGGGAAACACGCAAACCAAAAGCGGAAAAAAGGAAGAAAAAATATCACCCACTTCCGTTGCAGGTAGTTTCGATTTTTGTTTTTTTTTCGTTTTCTTCTTTTTTGCATTTTTTTTTTTGAAACAGGTAGCAACTATTTTGCATATAGCCGAGGATCAGAGCAGCACAAGGGCATCCTGCGGAAGTGCCAGGAAGCACTTTGGTTTCCTTTTCATTCTATTTGAAATTGAAATTGACAGAGACTTCAAGCTCTATACATAAATTTTACACAAATTAAGATTATATTTTAATGAATATTGAAATCTATGAGCTTCTCATTTTTTATTGGACTTCAATTTATGGCTTCAGAATAAAACTGAAATCGTAATGTTGGCTTCAAATTTGGGTTTATAAATACTATAATTTGTATTCAGAGTTACTACACAGAATTTGTGTTTGTAAAAAAATATGATATACAGTACAACTTCGACACTCCGGACACATATAGTTTTGGGCAAGTCCGGATTATCGAGTTGTCCGGACTATAGTAGTGAAAATTTTTAAAACAATCTAAGTGAAGTAAATCCATACTTATGTGATATGATTTATTAAAATACATTTAATTTTTATATGAAATATATACATATTATGCTTTTTTGAAAAAGAAGTTATTTTGTGTTGACTAACTTTGTTTAGATGAATGATTTGAGCTTTTTGCTCAATCCTCTTCAACAAAAGAATATCCTGCATTTCAATATTGTTCTCCTCAGCCCATTGAATACAAACTGAAAATGCTTTTAGTATTTCTGATGAAATCGGGATGTGATTGTTTCTTTGCTGCAAAAACCATGTGTAAAGCGCGTCCTCTAACTCTGGATACTCTGCTTTTTTCATAACTTTTCTTTTTCCTACAAACAAAAAATTACATGTGTTATGAAAGTGGTTTTATATATTATTTTGGTTTAATATTTACCGGGTCCGTTATAGGTATTCGAAATAAATTGATTTATTTTTCCCTTATTTTTTTTAATGTCGCAAATCGTTGATTTAGGAACATTAAATTTTTCGGCAACATGCCTAATAGTTTTTCCCTCATCAAGACTTTTTAAAATTTCACACTTTTCCTTTAAAGTTAGTGTTTTATGTTTGCGTTTATTATTTAAAGACATGATACTTGGTATGAAGTTACTCAACCACGCTCGCGAAAGAATGCACCGAAACTGAAGTAATGATAGTGCCAAACGTACACAAAGGTTAGAATAATAAAACAAACAAAGTAAAAACGGGAAACCCCCGAAATTTATTTTTTTTTCTTCCATAAGAAATATTGTCCGGATTGTAGAGGTAAAAATATTATTTTGTCCGAAATGTAGAAGTGTCCGAATTACTGGAGTGTCCGGACTGGCGCATGTCCGGACTGTCGAAGTTGTACTGTACTTAATTTAAAATTAATATAAACTTTTATACTCGTCTTTCAAATTCTGCAAAATTAAAAATATTAATAATGATTATTGTTCGTAAAATTCTGCAATAAAAAGACAAAAACAATTTCATGAATATATCTAATTTTTTCTTAGAAAAATGTTTTTTATTTTACGATTTTTGATAAGAAATAATGAAGAGTAAAGAGAAAATAATAAAGAGTATAAATAACTCACCTAATAATGATTTTGTGCAGCTAAAGTTGATATACTAACATACTTACTAGAGTTTCATTGTTTCTATGCCAAGAAATAAATGGTGTTAGAGATAGGAATAAAAAAAAAGAAAAAAATCCCTTGATCACTTGGAAAACGCATGATTGAATGTCAATGTTTGGCTGTTGTTTACGATAAGTAAAAGTGTTTTTAGATATGAATGAAGGCAAAAATAAAAATGATAGGCAAGCAAAAAAAAAGAAAAGAAAATAAAAGAAAATTTCCCATGATGCGAATGTAGAACTGAGTCAGTAATTGATATTGGGTTTTTGGCGAAAATCCATGAAAATGACAGCTAATGAGCGAGAATCGTAAGCTATATATGTGCTATATAAGCAAATGTGCCAGTGTCGCGAATGAAATTGGATTGCGTTGAATAACGGCACAACAATTTGGTTTGCAAATGTCAATCGGCCGCATACACTTGACACCTGGCCACCTGGTCCGGGGAGGAGGTCAGCCAGACTTGGAGTCCAGCCGGCGGCTGAGTATAATTGCCCAGTCCGCTGGGCAGACGGCAGACAGTTGAGCTCGTGCAGCAGTTGGAAACACTTCGATCGTAATCGAGCAGTGGGCAGAGAACAAACAACATCATTCAATCAATCAAACGAATCGAAACGCTTCAAGGATGTCTGTGGAAACGGTGCAGGAGACGCTGCAAGCGGCGTCCAAAACTGGCGGCTTCGGCCTCAATCCGCTCTTCACCGGCCTGGTGGGCACACTGATCGTGATGGCGCTGTACGAGTATTGGCATCGCAACAGCCGCAAGTATCGCATGGTGGCCAACATACCGACGCCGCCCACCTTGCCGCTGCTGGGGCAGGCGCATTTGGCCGCCGGTCTGAGCAACGCCGAGATTCTGGCCGTTGGCCTGGGCTATCTCAACAAGTACGGCGAAACGATGAAGGCCTGGCTGGGCAATGTGCTGCTCGTCTTCCTCACCAATCCCAACGACATCGAGCTGATCTTGAGCGGCCACCAGCATCTGGGCAAGGCCGAGGAATACAGATACTTTAAGCCCTGGTTCGGCGACGGTCTGCTCATCAGCAACGGCCACCATTGGCGGCATCATCGCAAGATGATTGCGCCCACCTTCCACCAGAGCATTCTGAAGAGTTTCGTGCCCACGTTCGTCGAGCACTCGAAGGCGGTGTCGGCGCGCATGGCCAAGGAGGCGGGCAAATCGTTCGATGTGCACGATTACATGTCGCAGGCCACCGTCGACATTCTGCTCTCGACCGCGATGGGCGTGAAGAAGCTGCCCGAGGGCAACAAGAGCTTCGAGTACGCCCAGGCTGTTGTCGACATGTGCGATGTGATCCACAAGCGGCAGGTGAAGCTGCTGTATCGCCTCGACTCCATCTACAAGTTCACCAAGCTGCGCGAGAAGGGCGATCGCATGATGAACATCATACTGGGCATGACGCGCAACGTTGTCAAGGAGCGCAAGGACAACTTCCAGCCCGAGACGAGCGGCATCGTCGAGGAGGCCGATCAGGTGACCGTCAAGGCGGTGCCCGCTGAGGGACTGCGTGACGATCTCGACGACATCGATGAGAACGATGTGGGCGCCAAGCGGCGGCTGGCGCTGCTCGACGCCATGGTCGAGATGGCCAAGAATCCGGACATCGAGTGGAACGAGAAGGACATCATGGACGAGGTGAACACCATCATGTTCGAGGGCCACGACACCACCTCGGCGGGCTCCAGTTTCGCGCTCTGCATGATGGGCATCCACAAGGACGTCCAGGCGCGCGTCTTTGCCGAGCAGAAGGCCATCTTCGGCGACCAGATGCAGCGCGACTGCACCTTCGCCGACACCATGGAGATGAAGTATCTGGAGCGTGTCATTCTCGAGACGCTGCGTCTGTATCCGCCAGTACCGGTGATTGCGCGTCGTCTCGATCACGACGTTAAGCTCACCAGCGGCCCCTATACGGTGCCCAAGGGCACCACCTGTGTGGTGCTGCAGTACTGTGTGCATCGTCGCGCCGACATCTATCCCAATCCGACCAAATTCGATCCGGACAATTTCCTGCCCGAGCGGATGGCCAATCGTCACTACTACAGCTTCATTCCGTTCAGCGCCGGGCCGAGGAGTTGTGTGGGCCGGAAGTATGCGATGCTGAAGCTGAAGGTGCTGCTGTCGACGGTGGTGCGCAACTTTATGATCCACTCGAGCGAAACGGAGGCGGACTTCAAGCTGCAGGCGGACATCATTCTCAAGCTGGAGAACGGCTTCAATATTTCGCTGGAGCAGCGCAAATATCCGACAGCCGCGTAGATTTCTAGCCGTTTATGCCGTCAATCAAGCAGTCAATCAATCACGTAGTAGCCTTCGCTTTCAATCAAGTGACAGCGCCGAAGACGAAGACGAAGAACAACAACAACAACAACAGCAAATACAACAACGACAACAACAACATGAACAAAGCAAACAAAAAAAAAACCTTAGAGGAAGTTTCGTTTA
Organism: Drosophila siamana; assembly: GCA_035047445.1. Classification (NCBI taxonomy): domain Eukaryota; kingdom Metazoa; phylum Arthropoda; class Insecta; order Diptera; family Drosophilidae; genus Drosophila; species Drosophila siamana. The sequence continues at coordinate 17,287,182 of JAWNPP010000078.1, forward strand.
GTTTAATATTTTTTTTTTTTTGGTATACACGGTGTATATCTATCTATTGCTATTCTATATACATATATATCCCAATATGCTAATATCTGAAGCTAGTTTGTAGTGTGAATTTTTGTTTTTTTTTTCTGTGTGTTTATATTATCCATTGTTTTTAATTTGTATTTATTAATAAGTCACATGGTTTAGACGAAACCCAAAAATAACGAAAAATATATATACATACTATACATTTATGATGAATGCAACGGCGGCCACAAGTGCTCCAAAAATACAAAAAAAAATTATGTGTTTTCTTTTTCTTAAATATAGCTTCAAATTTTATTTATGCCTCAATTTTTCCAGTTTAGATATGAGCTAAAGTTTTTAATTATTTCATGGCATTAACTTGAGTAAATTTCTAAGCTGCATCAACTACTTTTTTTTGGCCAAATGAGTTCAATATAAAATTTAATATTTTTTTTCCAGTTTTACAATTTTTTTAGAAATTTATTTGCATTACAAATTGGTGGCTGCAAAGCAAACATTCGCCTCAGACTGCATTGCCATTGATCGTTGCCGGCGTTTATCAGATGCTAACAAACCCATTAAAGGGTTTTCAGTTTCTGTTTCGTCTCCGTCTATAACACGCGACAGGTTCCGAAAAGGATGTCAAGCGAAACCGTAGCATTAAATGGGGTTTGAGGTTTGGTTACCCGGGGCGGCAATTGCAATAAAAAGCAAAACGAATGTACAAACTTCCGGCCGAGGGCCAACAGGGCAAAGCAGGAAAAAAAAAACGACACAGGTAATAAATGGTTATAAAAATAAAATTGAAATTGCTAAGGATCTTCAAATACGTAGTCTCGATGTATTTGCCTAGCGCGCAAAAAAAGGACAATGACCAAACACAAAAAAAAAAACGTTTGGCGGCGCGACGCCGTATGTGAGTGTGTGTGTGTGTGTGTGTAAAAGGACCTGCTCGTTTGTTGTCCTTTTGGCCGCGCTGCACCCCCTTCATTAATCTTGTTAGCAACGGGCGATAGAGGAAGCTGCAGCTGAAACCGAAAGGATTTCCGTTTCGTAATACGATGCTGTCTGTAATCTGGAAAATTGGCTAAGAGTAATAAGTGAAAGCCGGCGCAAATACAGAGAAACAAATTCACTATCACACACAAACAAAATATGCATATTAATTTAAGAATATTTGCTGTTCTTTGCAAAAATTATACAACAGCGAAAGTTCCTCTATTCTTATAATTTATGTTAGAAATTAAATTGATGAAATCCATTAAACACATTTACATGAAAACTACTTAATATCATATTTTGTTCGTTGCTTTCGTTAAAGACGCTTGAATGTCATGATCGCAGGCCTGGACATGCGCATATCGATAAGCGATAAACTTGCGCGCCGTTTTTCAAAATTCCAATGTTCATTGCGCATTCTGCATGCGTGATTAAGCGTTCTCGATATGCTAACAATGGCATTTGCATTTGTCACAATCGTCGCCGATAACCTCGTCGATTAATCGCATTACTTAAGCGTTGGCCCCAAAAAAAAAAAAAAAAAACAGGAAAAAAAACGAAAACACGTACGGTAAATGAGGTGTCAACTTAAGTTAGTGAAAGGTACAACATAATGCTAACAAATATGCGCAATCTGCAAGTCGGGTCGCTGGCAAATGGGATCAAGGACAAAAATGCGCATCAATATTTTGACGTTGCGGCGCATTAACGTACTAACCACAGGGTCTGGCTCTGGCGTGGGCAATGCGTTAGCAGCAATAACAGCAATAACATTGATCAATTAACGTCATATCGCATGTTAAGCTGCGTTTGTGACGTCACACAGCTTGCACTTTGCATACACGCATACATTTACACGCATGCAAGTGCAAAAGTGCGCCAATTAGCAGACGCTACTAGTTACCTTTGGACAAAGCGAGATGACAATTTTGGCACCACCCACTAACGTTGTTACAATTAGCGAAAGCGAGACGGCAGCTAGCAGCTCATCAAAAATGCATAGAATGTCGCGTTTTCAATTAACAGACCATTAACATTGATTGGCTTGCCGAAAATTAAGTGCAAATATCTATTGACGACGCAATTCTTTTTTTTCTAAGCGCGAAAATTCTGTAAATTCACTTCAATATTGTGTATTTTGTGCTTAAATTAGTGGTGAACATTATCTAATCCAACAAAACATCGAATTCTAGTTGATTGATGTGTTACGCCGAAAATTTGCTTTGGAAAGCAGCAGCAATGACCTTTGGAGCACCCCAAGTAAGCCGATCGTGGTGCGGTACAATGCAAATTTCGCCGCGTGATGTACGCATTTTTAGTTAAACTGTTGCGTTTTAATATTGTAAAGTGCTTAGCATACGTAAATACTCAAAGCCGGCTGTCTATAGTCTATAAATTATTTTGTGCGCAATTTTCATTTGGCAGCGAAAAAAAAACAGCAGCGAAAAAGCAATATGGCTGCTGCATTACCCAGCCAACCATTTTGGCATTTAATGCTCGCTAATTAAAGCATTTGCAGAGCAACAACAACAGTGCGGAAGACAATGTATACCCAATAAACATTTTCGGTGTGCGCGTGTAGGAAGAACTTCAAGTTTGATCGTTTCGCGTGTCAAGTGTTGAAGTGAAAGGTGTTTTTATGTTGTGTTTTTTTTCTATGTGCAAATTGTGAAGGGCATATGTTTTTTTAAGTGCAACAAATTGATAAAAGTGCATTGTGCTTTTGAGTGTTAAATATTTTTTTTTTATTATTTTTTTTAGTGCATACCACTTGAAATGAGTGATACAGGTGAAAATATTTTTTTTATTATTAATTTTTGTGCAGTGCGTTGGTGCGAGTGCTTTTTAAAATATTTTGCAAATGTTTATACATTTTGCTTTTATATTTATTTTTTTCTATTTTTTTATAAAATAAAGCTGTGTGTATGTAAAAATCTATGTTGTTCTTAAATTTATTTTCTGTGCTTTAAAATAGTGAGGTGATTTTAATGCGTGTTCGGCGACAAAATTAATAATTCGATCGTTGAATCCAACTCGGTTACCCGGTAAATTAAAAAACCTTTTCGAATAGAGCGGTTATATCGAAATTCCCAGAGTGGAAATTCCTTGATGCGATGTGTGAGTTTCACTTTTAGCAAAATCTGCACTTAGAATGGAGAGTTCCAAGAGATGGCCATTATTATTCTCATTATTGCATAGTGCATTATTTGCTTGTTTTGGGCCAATGATTGAGCTGTTTCCGGGCGTTTGTCACTGTAATTGTCAGCATGTGGAGCGACCCCACGCACTACGACTATTTTGTTGGCCAAAACCGTTTGGCAAATCTCAAGATGCGTACAAAGAGAGAATGAAGCACCTTCGAGGAATGTGCTGAATAAGAGGACAACGAGGGAACGACTCAATCAATGCAAAACGCTGCCTGCAGCGCAGTAGTTGTCCGAACAACTGTCAATTGAGCGCTGATGACTCAATGTTTGTCCTTTAGGTTTTGCCACCCTGGGCGCAATAGTCAAAACAAGCAGCATCAGCACAAACACGTGCACCGAAAATCGTCTTCCCAAGTGACAAGCAAAGAAAGAGCCCAGATCTTTGGGGATGGAGCACAAATTATTCACAAAAAACAGATGTTTACCTTATGTGTGTTTTTGTCAAAAAAAAAAAAAAAAAAACACACATGCCACATTATGTAAATGGGAACTCTGGAAAACTGTCGTTCATGCATATTGCTGGGGCTTAGATCAACCGCAGTACCACATGAATGACAACAAGTCGGTAGAGCAAAGCCAAAGAACGAGATTGTACGTATGCTAAGCGGGTTTCGGGAAAGTGTTAAAACCCCGCCTCACTGGTTGGTTCTCCTGCTGTGCCGTTGTTGTAACCTGCCCGACTGACCTGGTTTAAAGGCTTAAGGACTTAGGCACAAAGCGCACACTTAAGTGCCACATTGTCCGCTGAAGTGCAGGCACTTGAGGCTGCTTAAGCTGCGGCTATATCGACCGTATCGGTTATATCGGCTTACCGAGTTTAAGCCATTCACCAAATCGTTTAATTGACACCGCAAAAAACAAAAAGAAAAAAATCACAAAGCACTGCAAATCCAAGATCAGTTGAAAGACGCAAGGTTTAACTGTGAACTGAGGCAAACCGCATTCATGAATGAAAACCACTTACGACAGAACCAAGTCCAAGATCTGTGGCTTAAGCGTTTTAGAGAATTAGACGGTAAGTGCTTCATTATATCTCATTTTTATATCAGGAATTTCTTATTTATGCAAAGAAGTTCATTCCATATACTACACATTGACTGTATGAAACTTATATGTTCTGTTTTGTAAGTCGTTTGGCAACGTGAAATTTTTTTTGTGTGGAAACTGGTTGAAAATTTAATTTTGCAACTTTCTTCATATTAGTTGTGATTTTCGATTGATTTTATCAGTGCTTGTGAGAACTGGAGGCATTATCGTTTCTGAAATTGTTTAGATTTTATGTTCTGATTCTCTTCTGCATAGTTGCTAAGCATAAAAAGCAATTGATTGAAGAACTTGCTATCTGTAGTTAGTTTACAAATCAGATATTTGAGGCCTAAGACTGCCCTCCATAAAGTCTCGGTACTCGATATAAATGGAGCGCTTGAGGATCAATGAGTAGCACCTGGAGCGTAACGCAATATGCGCAGGATCTGGCGACAATGTGAATGCCAAACTGGAACACGAGCTGATCGGCAGAAAGAAGGCAAAGCAGATTGTAATTCAGCCGCAGTCGAAGCACACGCCAAGTGCTCGCACATGGCTGGATAATGAGTTATTACATGCAATGATTTATGAATATTCAATGGTTGACACGATCCGGCTGGTTGGGGGGGCGTGTCCGCCACAGCAAGCGGGGGCAGCGAGCGGCACCTAACTGTACACAGCTTTACACAGCGGCACCGCACCGAGTGAAACCAAATACAGCGAGAGAAGGACGCAGCCGGTGGTGAGGGGCACGCGAAGAATCAGACGTGTAAGCCTTTAGCTCATTACAAAAGGACATAACGGAGAGCGAGAGCAGAGAATCAAATTGATTTTTTGACAGGCAACGGGAAACGCAAAGTTCGAAATATGAGAGCAACAAAATCGAAGGTGAGATCAGAGCAGGACAGAGGCAAAACGAGATGAAGGGCGTGTCGCATTACCTGGGCCAATATTTAATAAGCATAACGGTGCCCCGAGGCTCAGGATTTTCACTCATAACGGCGCTGCGAGATGAACAGTTAGTGCGTAAAGCAAAACCATCTAGATTCGGGCACCCACAAGGGTACGAGCCCTAGACAAACGCAACACACCTGGAACGGAACAGAACACACCCCAGAAAATCTGGACTATCCTAGTTGCCACACTGCCTGAATAACTGACTGACTGACTGACTGACTGGTTGCCTCACTGCCTGGGGGTTGTAGGCGCTGTTCGAGCCTGGGTCTCTGTCTCCGTCTCAGCCACAGGCACTCGTATTACCCAATTCGAGTCCAAGAGCGGGCGCTGCAGATGCAATTGAAGATGCAACTGCCGCATTGTTTTGCCACATCGGCTTCTTTTCCCCCTGCCTCTTTCCATCTCTGCGCACGGGCCGTTAAGGTCGTTTCTTTCCTGCTCCGTTGATTTTCTTTTCTTTTCCTCGGGCCATAAGTATTTATGCCTGTTTATGTATGATGTGTGTGTGTGTGTGTGTTTGTAGATGATTTTGCATCATTTCTGCTTTGGCGGGCTTTGTCTTGTGCCCCTGAGCGCCAGGCCATTGGCAGCTGCATGCGCGGGCGCAGGCCAAAGAACGTCCAGGACAGCGTACAGAGGACACAGAGCACATAAAGGAAAAGACTGCAATTAACACTGAATCTAATGGCCAACGAAGAGCTGCAGCAGCCCAAGATTTAATGCCAGCCAATGCGCTGCGATCAACGACGTTTTAATGGGGCAGATTGTAAAAGAAATTTCCAGGTTTTATGTCAGTATTTGCAGCATAATCTCTACTTTATTATGCATGGATTTTATTTATGGAGAAAATATATGACAGTAATGAATTATATTCAAATAACCTAATAATACAATACTTTGACATATCTAAAAATTATTATAGAGGGTATAAATTAAAAGACTGCCATTAAAAATATTTAAGTAAACCAGAGACAGAAATTTCTAGATACAAAGGTTCATTTCAATGTCTGTAAACTCTGCATAATCTCTGCTATAAAATATTTAATAGCTTTGAAAATATATTTCCTAATTTATGCCTTGATGTCCATTAAAAAGAGTTCATTATTAAGATCGCTTCAAAGGATATATAGCCCAATTTGTGGTGCCATGATATTTGGCATTAAAATCACAACACAACGATTGGTTCTTCAATTCGGTAAGCTCTAAATGCGATCAAATAGTTTTGCTTAGCATCATTTGCATATATGCAAATCGTTCTTATCATGTGCGACCATTTTTTCATCTCTCTTCGCATTGATAAAGTTGGGCTTCATAATCGTGCTGTCAGCATCAATTAGCCCCTCGAAATCCCGTTCGCAGAGATTTTCCACATGTGATCTTTTGGGAAAGTTGTGCCCATTGTGCGGTTATCATGGATAGAGACACTTGCAACAATTCCCATGGCCATTCCCACGTTTGTGCTGTCATTTATCAGGACACGGGGGGCGACTCGACACTCATTTGAATAAAAGCCAGTAACGCGCTCAAGCGCAGTGCCTCGTACCTTACCGTCTCCTGGCAGCAGAGCACAGAGCTGAGAGGTGGAGAAAACAACTACCCGAATGTGAGTGCGATCGCTTATGCAAATGTTGCCATATTTCGTGTCCTGCGTCCTGGGTCCTGTGCCCTGTGTTGTGTCCTTGCATGCTTCGCCGCTTACGAAAAATGTACATGATATGCTGATTTAATTCCTCGTTTTTTTTTCTTTTCTGTTCGTCCCTCTTCTCTCCCTATGCCTGTGTGCTATGGGACGGTCTAAATAAGACCCTTGGCCCATAGAGCATATAGCACAACGTCGGTCATACATATAACATATGGTTGTGTCTGTTGTATCTATCTATCCCGGTCTATAAGTGTGTTTAATGCTAATGACGGTGCATGTTTCATTGTCATTAAGCGCACAGCACAAATGTTTTTCCATACGAAAAACCGTTAAAACATTTGAAAATCGCTCGGAAACTTTATGCACTGCATGGGAAATTCTCTTCATAAACTTTTAGCTCATCGTGGACATCATTTTTTCTCACGCAAAAATTTCATTTCTCTCTCCATTGGTATCAAGTTGTGAGAGTTATGAATATTTATGAACAATTTTTAAAACTGAACATTTTAATTGTTCCTTGGACCTAGGAAAATTATGATTTTTTATTCAGACGCAAATTTTTTTTTTTAACTCTGCATATTGAATTATAGATTTAAACATTCTTTTGGATGGTAGATGCTAATTAACATTTCATTGAGGTAAGATAGCCAAAAGTTGCTCTTTTTTTAAATTTTGTCATCCCTAGAATATTTTTCGTGTTCATCTAGAACATGAAGGGAAATTTCCTATGGGTATTGGGTATAAAAATATGTATAGTAGTTGTACTATTTTCCATTCAAATTAATGAACTTAAATAAATCATTGCGATAAACGAATTAAAAAACTTTGGTTTGTTGTGAGTTTTAAGCGCATATAATTATTGTTAATTATTAACTTTTAATTCAACATCATAAACATCGCAGCTTAATGCTAGACAAAAAAAAGTCGACTTAGGTTAGCAAAAAAAATGTGGTAATTATTAAATATTAATTATAAATTAAACTGTCTATACCAATAAAAGTTAACGTGGTGTGTTGTTAGTTAGGCTCGAAGTGTGCAAGTGCTAGATTTGGGATTCGCGTTTTGGTCTCGGTTTTATCACTACTACGTTTGACTAAGCAACCGACAGCTATTTACAGTGGGTGAGAAAAGTGATATCTGTATACATGTAGGTAATTTGGTTGAGTCTAGAGGCCGCCCACAGTGCCAGCATCCGATTTGGGTGTGTGAGCCTCCCACCAGTCGATGGCATCGATCATGCTCTCGTCGGAGAGACAGCCGCCGGCGGTGTTGGTCGATTGATCGTGCAGGACATCGGTGAACTCCTTCTTGAAGCTGGGCAAGCCGACGACGACATTGTCGTAGAACGATGTAGCGGGCTCTTGGTCATAGAAAGCGGGCAGCACGGGGGAGCAGAGTAATTGCTGTTGTTGTTGTTGGAAGTTGTTGTTGATTGCTGGCGGGGAATTGCAGTTGTTGTTGTTGTTGTTCTGGTTGTTGTTGTTATTGGTGACCTGCCTGAAATCGCCCTCGCTGTATTCCTGTTTGATCAGTTGCTGTTGTTGCAGCAATTGTTGTTGCTGCTGCTGATGTTGTTGCTGCTGTTGTTGTTGTTGTTGCTGTTGTTGTGCGGCACACGCCTGCATCAAGAGTTCATTAGCAACGGCAACGGCGACAGGTGAAACTGCAACTGCAACTGCCACAGCAGCGGCCGCAGCAGCAGCGGCGGCGTCAGCGTCAGCGTCACTTGGTGGTTGATGCAATGATGAACTGCCGCGTCGCGTGTTTGTTGTTGTTATTGTTGTTGCCGGCGAACTGTTGGGACTGGTTGCTGCTGTTGTTGCTGTTGTGGGCACGGGCGATCGCGATAAAGTCGAGGCGAATTTTACACATTCACCGTTGCTTGGGGCAGCTGCTGGCGCAGCTGCAACGCCACTGCTCAGGCAATTTGTGTCAATTAACGCATTAAACTGCTCCTCATCCAGGCTGGAGCTATCCTGCGACCCGACTGCCGTCAGCATATCCGGCGTTAGCAGCTGATAGGTGCTCGTGCCCGGTATACGCACATATTGCAGGCCATTCAGTGTCGTGACACTGGGGAGCAGCTCCGTTGCCTCCTCCTCGACTGGCTGCGTGGGCGCCTCCAGCTCGTAGTTGCTCAGCGAATCGTCGAACGGCTCGTCGTCGAGGCCATCGAACTCGTCCTTGACGAACATGAAACTGTCGTCGCCGCTCGACGAACTGTTCGAATTGCTGCAGCCGCCCAGCGGCGGAAAATCGAAGCCCAGCAAACGCTCCAAGCTGCGTATATACTCCACAGCCATGCGTAGCGTTTCCACCTTGGAGAGCTTCTTGCTGGCGCCACGGCCCGCGCCCTGGGCCTCGAACGCCTCGGAGACCTCGTCGGGTATGCGGTCGCGCAGCGCCGCAAAGCCGTTGTTCACCTGCTTGACGCGATTGCGTTCGCGTGCATTGCGTCGCGCCACCGCCTGCGGCAGCGGCAAACCTTTGCGTCCCGGCGTGCCCGCTGGCCGATTGTGGCAATCCAGTTGCTCCTGCTGGCGCAGCGTAAGCTGCTTCTCCAGTTGCTGCTGTTGCTGCTGCTGTAGACTCTTCTTGCTTGGCTTGCTGCGCTTGGCGAGCGTTGGCGTCTTGCTGCTGTTTGGCTGCTGTAACGCACCGTTGTTGTTGTTGCTGTTGTTTGTGTTGCACTTGGACTTGGTCTCGGCCAGCGGACGCTTGCGTGGCATGACTGGTGTCGCTGGTGCTGCTGTTGTTGTCGTTGTGGCCGCCGTTGCACTGTGCATGCTGCCGAGCATGCCAAAGTCCTTGATCTTGCGTATGATGGTGTTTTGATTGCTAAAGTGTTGTTGCTGCAACGCGTTGGCGCCGCTCTCGCTGAGCACGTTGTGCACGGTCATCTTTTGGAACGGTTTGCTGGCGCCCAACGATTTGATGTGGCAATTGGTGGCCGCATTGTTGCAGTTTTCTTTGCTATTGCTATTGCTGTTGGTGTTGCTGCCGTTGCGTTGTTGGGGCGTTGTCGTTGTTGCTGGCGGCGGTGGCGGCGATGGACTGAAGCTTAGAGCAGCCATTTCACACACAGTCTCTCGCGCGGCGGTCTGAAGTTGAACTGTGGCTTGGTTTTCGTTTTCCTTGTGTTTTTTTTTTTCTTGTTTTTTGGTTTTTTGGTGGATAGGTCCTTACGGTAGGACAGCTGCTAGCGTTCTGTGTCGCGTGCCCGACAAAATGTCATGGGGCGTCAGCGTTCGTCGCTCGACGGTCGACGTTCGACGTTCAGCGCTGACGCTGGCGCTGGCGCTGGCAGCGCTGCGCAGCGCAACGGAAATGACTTCGTTGACTGATGGCGCACACACAATGCACGGCAACAACAACGATAATAATAATAGCAGCGTTGGCAGCAGCAGCAGCGGCAGCGTTGGCAGCGAAGGATACCCGAAGGATACGTTATTATTTCATGCCGCTGCCGTCGCTGCTGCTGCTGCTGCTGCTGACGTTGGCTGCGTCTGCGCCTGCGTCTGCCGCTTATGTAAAACATAATGAAATGAAAACAACAAACGGCATTTATTTCACACACACACACACACACACATACACATGCACACACATGACTTTTCATCCCCTAGCTATATTGGGTGTCCCTCGCTTGACAGCTCACATTCACACACTCACACACACACATCGCACACATCGCACACTCGCACACCTCAGTCAGTTGGTCTGTCAGCTCGGCTTTTGGGAAAACTAACATCTGATCGTAACGGCAACTGCTTTTGCCTCTGCCAGGCTCCTACTCCAGCTCCTGGCTCCTTTGCCTTCCGATACCTTCCCATAAGGGTGGTTTGCGGTCCAAGTTTTGCGCCTTTTGCCTTTTACATAACCATATAACGCGCTTTGTTTATATACCGCCCCTCGCAACACACATAAACACCAAGCACAGCAGCAGCAGAAGCAGCAGCAGCAGAGGCAACATCACCAGCAAAAGCAGCGATCACGACTGCAATCTACCATTAAGCTTCGTGTAGCCCTGGTCACGATCCCAAGATAGAGTGTGACAGCTAACTGGTATGAGATAGACAGCTAGATCGGCAGATATAACTGGCGCACACCTTGGTTCCCACACAGGCGCATAGATCACCTTATGGCCGCATATTTCCCAGCACTTCTCACCCAACACCATTCCTAAACACTTTTATATAACATGTATACAATTTAAATGCTTAAGACATTTATTTCATACTCTCTGTGCATAAGCTTTAACAAATCTTTATACATAGTAATGACGTTTCTTTCTAACAGACTTCAGTTTTCTAATACAAAAAATTGGAAAATAATAAGTTTTGCCATAGCATTTAGGATACACCTTCTATTTTGGAATTTTTGTTTGTGTTTAATTCAATCATAGAATTTATCGCTAGTTTTCATCACATTTTCTTTCACTATACTTGCTTAATTTTCCCATAAATTGAAAATGTTTTGCGAATGTTGTGCATTGACAATGTCAACTCGCGTTAAGTTTGCCACTTAATCACTTGGGTGACATTATTGTGCATTGTGCGTTGAGTTTTTTCAGCGCCGTGAGACCTGAGACCCGAGACTTTTACGCCTGTCGCCTTTCCAAATTGGCATGCTCAGCGTTCTCTTGAGTTTTCCTCAGCGTGCTGCAAGATCTGCAATGAGGGTACTGTTGTTGTTATTGTTGCTACCCCCTGACGGATTGGAGGGGTGTCCTTTGATCATAATTCTTAATCATTGTACATTTGTCTTGTCGGGCATGCTTGCGAAATCATTTGCCAATTGTTGAACTAATTAATAGGAAGCAAGCAGTAAAAGAAAAAGTAAAAGTAAAAGTCTGGCGTTAAGTTTTCTCCATTGCAATTTGTATGGCTATAAATTCTAATTAAAATTGACAAGATCAGCATTTAGAGTAAGGATCGAGCATTGAGCGAGGCAATTAGCAGGGTGCTCGGCTGCAGCACGGTGGGAAAATATTTCGTACATTTCTCGAACGTGGCACGAAGAAGCTTGCGGCAAACTAGAAACTAGTTTTGCAATATTTTTTGGGGAATAGAGAATCACTTTGATGCTCTTAGCACAGACAGGCTAAAGTAATTTTGTTGCTTACGGTGCTTTAAGGTTTGTTTTTTTTTGTATTTCAGTTTTTGTTTTGTGGTGCCAGGTAGTTGAACATGAACCTGAACGCACAACAAGAGAGTGGCCGTTGAGTGTATGTGTGTGTGTGTGTGTGTGTACTTGCTACACAATTTATAAACTTGAGTTCACTTGAAAAGTTCAAGGAAACGTCTACGAAAAAGAAGAGGAAGCAGCGCAAGGATAAGGACTACCGGTTTGGCCCTGCTTTTAGCTCCTTCAGCGTTTGTATGAGTGTGTGTGTGTGTGTTTCTTATTTTTTTGTGCGTCCACATTGAAAAAGGAGTCAACAGTGGTGTGCGTGTGTATTCCTTGCTTGATCCTTGATCGCTTTTGTTGCCAACGAAGACGGCGACTGCGACGACGACGATGAGGACGAAGACGACGCTTTGACTTGGTTGCGTCCCACTTTGCCGTTCTGAAAGCGACACGCCCCGAGCAAGGCTCAAAAGGATCGCTCTCATTCATGTCCTTCCTCTCTGTGTGCATTAGGAGGAGCTCCTCTGGTGGCTGTGCTTTATGCGAGTCAAGTAGCGCCCAAATATCACAAATATTATAATAAGAAATAAATAAATTTGAGAACTGTTGATCATGATGATGATCGTCAGCAGCATGCGATGATCACGTTGATCAAGCAACCCCTTTGCGAGGGTTTATAATTTCAATTCGGCGCCCTTACACCGACAGGGTTGAAATCACATTAATGCGCTGTCAAGTCGGGCGATTATTATTATAAGCATTATAATAATTATTTCACATACCCTGTGCTCATTAAATGAACGGCAAAGGGTCTGATAAAGCCATAAATTCAGTTATTGTAGGGTAAATTTCGATTTGAATTGAGTTTACTTGGTTGAAGTGCAAGTACACACAAACATATCATTGCATTGAAATTTTTGTTAAAGGGTATTTGAGAGTCGCAGCAATTGTTGCCCAGCTTTAGCTGCTTACTTGTTTTATAATTCAGTTTTTAGTTTAATTTTTCTTTATTGTCCAAAAGGGGCCCGACACATTATGCATATGTGCTGCATAATAAATAACTGAGAATTTGTTGTGGTCTTTTTTTTTTTTTTTTTGTTGGGATCGTCTGAGATCAACCCTTAACATGGCTGGATGTCTGAGCTGGCATAACAGTATGATTTAAATAAAAAAAAAAACAGAAAATTTAATAAGTTTTCTCAACAATATCGAGCAATGTTTAACTAGATTTTCATCTTCATCGAACCCGATACGATTTCAACTTTCAATCTTGCGCACATCCTGTCCAGGATGCTCCGATGCTCTGATGCTCTGCTGCTCGTCATTGACTTTCATCTTCGGCGGCTTGAGAAAATACAACATTTTGTGCAAATAGAAATTAATGAGAGCCTTACCTTCTTGGCTCGGGAAATTGGGATTCGAGTTCTTTTTTTTTGTTTTTGGGATTGGCATTTATTTGCATTCTGTGGGCATCGATTTCACTGGGAATGGGAACCGAATGCATATGAATATAGATGAAAAGTAAAATTGGGAAATGTAAAGTGAAAGCAGACACACACACACACACATACGCACACATACACATACAGAGACAAAACATTCAAACATCCCTTTTTCAACTTCGTCAAATCACACTTGCCGGCCGTAAATCAATCAAGCAAAACATTTTAAGCACTTTTCCCCACTTTTTCCGCCAGCCATAAAATTAGCTTTACGAGTACACGTTCTTGTTTTGTAATCCGATCGAGCCAAGAGCCAACTGCTGAAATATGTACATATGTATGTATGTAGAACACGACGGTAGCTCTGAATTTCCTTTTTCATTTGCTACTTGTCGTCGACTCAAGTGCCCCTCCACGTGAAAGTATGTCCTTGCCTCCTGTTTGCCGCATCTGTGCACAGTTGTGTGCGCACATAAATTGACTTCTTCATTCTATTCACAATTTTTGTGTACTCCGACTTCACGTCTCCAAGATGCGAGCACACTGCGTTTGAGTGCACACTTTGTGTATGAGGAATTATGAATTTATGAGTGCACACTTTTGGGCATGCAAGGAAACTTCGAGCGGAAATCCCTTGCAGAGCCACCAAGTTGCGCGAGTCGAAAATGTGAGATGTGTGTCTGAGAAAAACGCATGCATCAAATGCCCTGGGGGGTAACAAGGATATGCCAAGTGGGAATCAAAGGAATAAACCCAGAATTGGGAGAGTCTGAGCAAAGCGGCAAGGAATTATTGTTGACTATTGATGCCACTATAATTTTTTGATTGTAATCGAAAAAAACTAGTAACTTGCTTTTCTATTCTTTGAGAATATGTGCAGATTTTGTCGATAACTACTGTATTTTAATTATAATCATCAATCGATCCAAAAAATAATAAAATCAAGCATAAAGTTTTATTGGCTTTATATTAATAGTTGATTTGATTAGTTTCTTGTTTGATTATTGTGTATTTTTTAAAATCAATTGAATGTGCAATTAAAAACTGATTTTTTAATTGTTAACTACTTGCAAGCATTTTTATATTACTGTGATTTGAAAGCTTGTTCAAGTTGTTCGATCGCTAATCTGTTGATGATCTCTAGCCACTTGAGTGCCGAGTGTAGATCCCCAGGATGGATAGTGTGTGCCATTGTCTGAGTTTTACCATATATGGGCAAAACGAGCGGCATGCGCCGAAAGTGTGTGCGTTCGTGTGGAAGGATCGACGTCCAGTTAGCCGGAACAAAGCAACCAGCGAGTCGCAGTGAAAAGCGAAATTGTAATTGTAATTGAAATTGAAATTTTCCAGCGTTGGGCACTGGCCGTGGAATGGAAGCGGGGTGCATGGGATAAGCGCACGTGCGCAGGATAACATGTATGCTATGCAAAGGAATTGAGAGGCGAACAATAAATGGCTACCTGAGAGCACTGAGGGCATTGTGCGTGGAATGTTCGAGGGAACCGGCAATGACAATTGACATTGGGTGTTGGGGGTTGAATCTAGCTATAAAACTGAGGCTCTCACCCTCTCACATGACGCGACGTCGAGTTGGAGAATCAACAAATGAATCGCATGGCTTTTTGGGCGCAAAAAGCATTGCATTGCGGTACAGGACAACGGCGACCGGTTTTGAACGCCAACAACAAGCAAGGATCGCACTCTCTATCCCTCTCTATCTCTCTTGCTCTCTGTATAGATCTCTCTTTCTGTTTGCTTTGCCTGCCTAATGCCCATTGTTGGCATGTCCCGTGTCCCGTGCCCGGATCGCCATTGGCAGCCGCGAAAAACATCTGCTCCTGCTGCAATCGCTCAAATTGCCTCGTTCCTCGCTGCCTCGCTGCTCGTTGCTCGTTGCTCGCTGGTGGCAATCAAACTATCAGTGAATGGTACGTGCAACCCCTATTGGAGTTTTATGTTGCACGTTCGGGCTGCTGCTCTGGCATTTTGTCAACAACAAATGTCCACCTTTGCGTTGCTTTTGGAGTGTGCGTGAGCGCGCGCGCCGTCATCCTACTCTGACTGAGGTCTGTCCGCTCTCCTCTCTGCCTACGCTCCCCGCTCGTGAAGTTCCAACAGGATTAGTGACGCTGTGTGTGTGTAGTGTGTGCTGTGTGTGCTGTGTGTCTGTGTGCTACACTCTCTTGGTGGTGCTCAGCAACTTTTTCACTTTATTTTTTGTATTTTTTTGGGCTTTTGTTAGTGTCCTTACTATTGTGCGCTACAGTCAAACAGTGTGCGTGGGGCATTTTGACTCGCCAGTTGGGGATCTTATTCAATTCTTCATCGACGAAATATTAATCATTCGATATGTCATTTGAACAGTTTTATGGGCTGTGAGCTTCATTAAGAAATGTATTCTTTTGTGCAATAGACGGCAATTTTCCCTTTTTAGGAGTTCGATGTATTAATAGCTAATCTATAGAAATTATTTGTATTACTATAGAAGCTAAATGCGAGATTATGCTGCAATATATATTATGTGCCCTCAAATAGAAAAAGTTCTTTAGATTGTCAAGCTTAATTTATGAAAACCTTCCTTAGCTTTGTTTATAGACCCAGTTATATTTGGACTACTCATATTTGTCGTAGCGTTTAGCTTGGAATTAATATATATATTCAATTATAGCAATTCTCTATTAAGATAATAAAGTTTCTCTTGAAGTGTTTAATAAATGTAATACGTATAGAAATTCTAGTCGTAGTTAAAATTGTCATCAAGTCAATGCTCCTTTTCTGTATCAATGTATCAATATTTTAATATTTTTCGACTAGTTGAGATTTATCTTGTTATGTATCACATTTCTACAATGAAGTTGAATGTTAAGCTCTCCTTTACGGCCGTCAAAGCTTAGCCACATTTTATTGGTGCTCTTTCGAAGAGTTTTTCTTTGCTTCGTCTGTGGGTTCGAAGCGACAGTCGACAGGGTCGAAACAAATGGCAACAGTTTATCGCCTTCCCACCCCAATGCAAACTTATTCAATGGAATGCGCGCAACTTTTTGCAATGCAACGAGAGGGTGACTGCGCAGGCGCAACAATAGCGAACGCGAAACAAAACAACAACAATGCGTAATAACGGGGTTCGGAGCAACGCAAGGGAGGCAGTTGAGTGTGTGCGAGGAACCGAGTACAATGCGCGAAATTAATACGTGAACAATTGGAAATTGAAATGAAATCTATTTGAATAACTGATTAGATCGAAAAAGCTCTTTTTTTTTGCTGTTGCTGATGATGCACCAAACTTGTTGCCGGCGGCTCGGATATTGCAGCAAACATGGAAAAGGGATGCAGGGTGCGGTATGAAGGATGAAGGACAATGGATAATGGTGAAGGGGTGCGGCGCACGCGCAAAGGGTCCTTCACATGGCATTTAATCGGTGACAAGAGCGTTGCTGGAATTATGCAAATCACGCGGCCGGTAATTAAACAAAAACTTCTCTCGCTCTAGGGGTTGACAAAACTAAAGTTTCGAAATTAAAAAATCAACCGAAAATGCGGTGCTTAGTTGTAAAAATGCAGTCGCTTTGATATTCAGTTTATGAGGTAGATGATTGCAGATAATTTAAGAAATTTACAGCATTTTAGCTGTAAACTATTTGTATAATTTATTAAGAAACATTTTGTACAAGTAATTTCACAATTTGAACAAAGTTTTGAAGTTGATATTGAAATTTAATAGACAGACTTTTGGTAGGACAGATAATCCAGCAATGAAATATCATATAGCTCAGAGAGATCGGATTAAAAAGATTCCATGCCATTCAGTATGTTTTGGGGGTTGCAAGTAGATCAGTGAGTGCATTACACATTTCCGCATAGAATTATAATACCAGTTCGCCCAGTGGAAATGAATGAAATTCTATAGCGAAACTAAAGGGGAACGCGTAGAGTTATGGAAAAAATCAACCACGTTAATTTGTTGAACGAAATGACCTTGCAGTGAAGTCGGCAGCCGATGGACACAGCCAGAGTCCTAGCCAAAGCCAAAGAGCGAGACCGAGAGATGGACCGAGGCTTACATATTAATGAGCCGCGTGTGGCACAACTGGCAAAGGGACACACACAAATGAAATCAATGACTTTGGTGTCTGCTAGTGCTCGCCTGATGTCCGCGTGTCCCCTATCACCTAGCACCTTTACCCTGCCCCTGCCCCTGCCCCTGCCACGGCCACTGCCACTGTGCCGCTCTGTTGCGCTACCCCTTGTCATTGCCACTGTGCGCACGCGCGTTTTGAAGTCGCGCCGCTGCAGGTGTTGAATGAACTGGTTGCGTTACGCCTTATATATCATCTAGCTATGCAGGATGCCTGCAGCCAGCGTTCCTCAATTCAACTCAACTCAACTCGAGACGGTCAACTCTAAATGGACACTCGAAAAAAACTCAGTTTGGGTCGCGTTTTTAGCATAATTTTACATGTGACTCTTAGGCGATGTGACGAGGGAAGCATCAGAGGTCTGAAGGGTTCGGCATTGATGGATCTTAATTAGTGCACGCATCTTTGATTCTTTTATTTTTGTTGTGCAGCTTGGTTTCGTGCATTCCACTTTTACTTTTTGTAGTGTAAATTAGGGTGATGGTAAAAAGAACTCTGCTAATTTAAAGTCAATCTTATTATTTAATCAGTTCAAATCTAGCTGCTTTGATAACAATAAAGTTTATTCAATAACTATGCAAAATTTAGTAACTCTTCATAATATCAAATTCTTAACGATTGTGCCTAATTTATATTAAATACATTTTCCATTTTTATTTTTGCCATTTGGCAAAAATCTGAACTTCGTTAGTTGCTATTTTTTCCAGTCAATAACCCTTGGTTTTATTGTTGGCATATAAATCTGCAGCTACGTCTTCAAACTGCTGCTTTTGTGTCGGTTTAATTCAATGCTCTTTAGCATTGCTTTGATTCAATGATTTCTGTGTCAAGCGTCGATTTCCTGCTCGCTAATGATAATAATGATGGGCGATGGTAATGATGATATTTCTCTTTTGTAGAAAATACATTTGGCGTAATTACCGCAACCCGTTCTTTTGCTTTCTCTCTGCCTCTCTATCGCTCTTTTGTATTTCACGATATTCGTGGAAGCCACGCTTCATTGCATCCTTGAGAATTGGCAAAAGGTTTTTTTTTTTGGAAGTAGACGACGGCCTGGGATTGGAAAATATTTACGGGCCGCTGCATTTAGGCGATGCGGTTAGACATCGAGCTCCTGTTACTCTCTAGCTCTCGATGGGGATTTAAATGCACTTGAATGATCGCTTGAGCGATCTTTGAGCGCGCTGAATGCGTCAAAAGTGAATTGTAGCTCAAGGATTAAGCGCTACTGAAGTATGCCGCTGGGCCAGGATCAGGCGCAGGACTGAGACGGCAAACGGCAAACGACAACGGCGACGACGACAGCGACGGCGACGGCGACTACTTGCTGTCGCCAACTGCAAACTGGTGCAGTTGAGTTGTAAGTAGCATGCAGCGTGCCTCGACAGGGCACTTGAGGCAGATGAACAGAGGACAATTAACCTTTAATCGCTGTTGTAGCACTTTGGCTTGTGCTCGGTGTGCCTTGTACTCGCGATAAGATACTAACTTGGCCCTGTCATTCTAACAACCTGCGCACGACAAATTATGGCCCTCACGATAAGATACTGTTACAGCTGCTTTAGTTCTCTAGCTGCTGGTTGATAGCTGCCCTGTTTTATGATTAATCATAAGTTGGCTCTGGTTCTGCTGCTGCTGCTTCTGGTTCTTTTCTTTTTAGTTTAGTTTTTATCCAATTTCATGGAATTTGGAATTGCGCCCCATTGATGACAGACAGTAGCCTTCAATCTTGCTGTTTGATTAAATGATTTGTGCATTTATTTGCTTCTTTTCTGCTTTTTCTGCATTGTTTTTTTTTTCTCTTGTGCAACAATTGATTGACCAGACCTGGCCCCCGATATCATGTTGAACCTGTGAATGGACTCACTCCCTGTTCGTTGGTTTTGACCCTGCAACTTGGTGCTGTTGCATCTTGCAATGTTTACTCAAAACATGCCCTCGCCAGACAAAAACATGACAAACGCCCCATTTTTCTCGTTTTTTTTATTATTATATTTTACGGTTCTTGTATTCAGAACTTTGTTTATTTTGTTTTTATATTATTTCGCCCTCGTCTCTGGTCCCTTTGCGTTTCGTTCATTGTTGGCATTTGGCCCGTTTTCATTTTTGCACTTGTTTGTATTTTTGCTCAATTAAAAAAGTTTCTTGTATTTTCCTACCAGTTTTCTCAGTTTCCATCTCAGCTCATTGTTCGAGATGCGTGATTTTTGCTTTCCTCATTGTGACTTCTTGGGTTACTGCTACCTTTGGGATTGCTTAGTGCGCTCAATGTGCCCACATGCTGTGCGTTTGTTGCGTGTCTCAGTGACCTGTGTGTGGAAATGTTGTGAAAAATTTCATGCATTGTTCAATTGGAACAATTTCTTGGCTCCTCGCCATTCACTCTGCATTCTTTATGCATTTTCCACGGAAATTACGAATGGCATTTAACAAAAATCAACTAGATGGTATGGCATTTATATTACGTGTACCATTGATTGTCCTTTTTTTATATTTGTCGTTCACTATGCTATGAACTACTTTATGATACGATAAGATTTCAGAGCTGGTAATACACTTTTGGATCTCCTAAATGCGATTTGAAAAAAGAATTTAGTGTAATAATAAAATTTGATTAGAACATGTGATTAATGCTAGTTTTAATGCACGATTTAGTTTAGCTAGAATAATTGTATGAAGCCCAGTCATTTAATTGATAGCTTGAATAAAATCAAAGTTATTTGGTGCCAATAAATTGTGTGCTACCTATTTTTATTCTCTATATACGCAGAAAGTTAACTAGAAACATTCTAAGAGAGTGAGATAAACTGTTGTATGTTTTGCGCATTCTGGCGTTAAGAAGATTATGAAATGCAGTTCAACTCTTTACATTGCTTTAAGAAGAGAGCTGGCTTTACTTAAGAGCCCGGTCCATGTCTGGCTACCTTTTCTATATCTCTTTTCTATTCTTCTGCTTTCCAGTCTTGTCTGGCTGTGCAAATGTTTATGTTCGAATTAATAGCACAGAGCGTAATCCTTTTTGAGTAGCAGCGAAAACATTTTCTTAGCTGCAGCTCAAGAATATTGCGCAAATATAGTGTCTAGGCAAGGACACACAGCGTTACAACAATTGCCCCTCATGCTTGTGCTTCGTCCTGCCTGGCAGGCTGTGTCAATAAGATATATCACTGTTGTGCTGTTCTGCTGTTGTGCTGTTCGTTCTACTGTTGTGTTGTCCATTGTCATTGGCCTAGAACATTTTGCGCAAACCACAAGAATTGGTACAAAAAACGTTCCTGTTGTTCCAGCTTCTGGGAATGTGTCTCCTTAAACAGAGATTGAAGATTGTCTCTCACGTTTCTTCCATTTTTTTCCCCCCCAAACACCAAACGCAACGCTGGGAAAAACATCGATGCGAATGGTGCGTGATGTTTGTGTAATGTTGCGATTTTATGTAGCGTGTATTTTATGCAATTTTTTGTTGGTATTCTCGGTATTCGAAAGGATTAAACATATGGCCAGGACATGTCAAAGGGTTTTGCTTTTGCTTAAGCTGATGTGCGTGGCAAGGACCAAAAGGGACAGAGAGCGAAAGATATAAGCAAATACTATAGTTCTGCGAGATCTTTTATATGATTGGATTCTATCGTTTTTGTTGCTGATTTTACTATATAGATTTTCTCAATTCGATCATTTTATGCTATTCATTCTATTTTGCATCGATCTCTCAGTTTTTATGCTGATCTATTGGCAATTTTGTTTGTTTTCAATTTCCCTATATTCTTTTTAAGATTATTCTTTATTGCTTCCGATTTCCTAGTCGCATTTAAATGTGTATTTTTAATATCCGATTTCCAACTGCCTTTTGCTCTAGTTTAGCTGCTCTTTTCATGTTGCACTTTGCTTGTTATTTGGTCGCGTGGTGCTCTGCTGGCGACACTCGAGACTGATGCTGCACCACTCCTTATCAAAAGGCGGCTTGTCGTGGCCCAAAAGTGAAATGGGACTTTAGATGTTTTGCCGACAATGACCGGCGTCGTCTTCGTCGTCGTCGTTGTGTCGTCAAGTGTCCGAAGATCCTTTGGCATGTTTGTTTATTTAACTGTGCACAAATTAGACGACAAGCCAAACGACTCACCGGGTTGCCCGTCTCGATCGACTCCATGCCAAGCCACTCGCCTTTAGCTATCTAGGCCACTTGACCATTTGTTTTTTGGGACGCGCCTATTTAGATAAGAGACACAGAGCGAGAGACTGCGAGCTCGCAGTCTCGAAAGAATCGTCGTCGTCTGCCCTTTAGAGCTCAGCATGTTTGCCGATTTGCTTCAGTTTCAGTTTTTTTTTGTGCCGCATGTTGCAAACTTAATTGTTAATGCATAAGCAAAAAGGAAAAATCGATGTATATGCATCTAGAACCAGATCGTGTTCTGTGTTCTGTATTCTGTGTATCGGAGGCTGAGCTCATAAACATTTTGGGCTGCTGGCCGCATCGTCCTAATTAAGTCATTTTGCCAGCTCGTTACTACCGTCCAGAGCAGCACTGTGGACACGAGAGATGCTAGACACCGAAAATGAGCACTGAAATTCCGCATAAATTCCGCGCTCACAAATCACTTTTATAATGGCTTCTACAATCTGTGGCACACTCAGAGAAATGTCAAAAGATTTCTTAACTGAAATAAATAGATGGAAATACTTAAACTTGAGTCGCTACTCTTATGTATCCAATTTTAAACATGAATAAACTCAAGAAAAAAGAATACAATAGCTACATGATAGTTTCTTAAATAAAATGTTTATTAGTTTAACCTTAGAACAATTCCTAAAAAGCAAATATTACGTGACGTTTAGTTGGCTTAATTGTTTAAGAATCTCTCGTAAAAATGCTTTCAAATTGAGATAGTTGTTTATTAGTTTAAGCTTTTAAAAGTCAGTGTCATTTTGAAAATGCTGTGCACACATTTGAAACACTTTTTCTTGAAGTGCAGTTCGGAGTCAGAGTCCATCGTTTGATGGCCAGCGCTATCTGTCGCGACGTGGCGATAAACAGTGGCTCAGAACACAGGATTTGGAGGGAATCCAAGGATCGCAGGCTCTGCAACTCTTCGTCCGGTTGGGACTAATGAAGGCAGGGCGTAAAGTGCTTGATTGGCATAGACCACACAGCGCCCTGAGCATTGACTTTGAGAAATTAATTTGATAGCCAGCCACACTCCACACTCACAACTGCAACTGCAAACAGCGGTTGTGGTTGCGGTTGCTCTGAGTGTTTGAGAGAGACAGCGAACAGTTTGTACAGGTATTACCTTAGTCTAAGGCAACTCGCCGCATTTTGGCCGCCTGTCTTGTTAGGCTAATTGACTTCTTGGCCAGTGGCCAATGTCTCTCAGTGAGAGGAGACCACCTTGCGTGTGTTTATAAGTTGTTTGCCTCAATGATGACAAGCCAAACAACCGACAATCGGTTAGCAAGCAGCAGAAATAACAAGCGACTTGCAACTCGCAACTCGGAACTCGCAACTCGCAACTCGGCTGAGCGGCGCTTTAGCATCTCAATTAATCAGCTTTAAAGGGTACTTAGCTACAGGTGTGTGCAGGGTGTGGGAATTTCTTTTGTTTTTTTCGTATTTCGCATCGAAATAACTGAGCGCAGCAAATGCTCAACTCGAAACAACTTAATTTTCAATAAACGATTTACGTTTCTTTGGTCCCAGGAAGGAAATGAAAAAGCAGAAATCGTAATGATGACCAAATTTAATTAAAAGTGCGTAATTTACGGAGTTTAAGCGAATGAGCGAAGTAAGGGTGAAGTAAAAGAAGATTTATTAATTGACAAAGGCATTTAGTTAATTCAGACTTTTCTCAAACTATCATTATGCAATTTATAAAAGCAATCCAACAGCTTCACATTGTCGACGGTTGAATTAAAAGTTTAATTTGCCATGGTGTTTGACTGACATTTATTGGCATTACATAATCTGAATGTTCGTCCTTGCAAAATTTATAGTCCATTTTTTTTTTTTTATCTGCATTGACTTCTCTCAATCTTCCCATGCGTTTAATTAAGGTAATGTGTAATTTACGATGTCGCTTTAATCTCAAATAATCTCATAATATTTACAATCAATCAATTCCCACAAGAAATCTCAATCAGATGAAAGCAGTACTACCAACATTAGAGAATTCATCAGAAATGCTTAGCGAGTTGAATGTGAACTGCTTTCGGCCTTTGGGCTACACCCCGGACAAATTTTATAGATGGGGAGAATAATATCAATGTCAACATATCAATTTCGATTTCAATTTCAAACGTGGAATGTTTCATAGGAAATTGTCAACGCAGTAAACACAACAAATTCGAAATGAGATAACGAGATGAAAGTGAAATTGTATATGGGTCGAATTCGTGATATAGATCTCGTCTAATGCTGCTGCTACTGCTGCTACTTCTTGTTTGGCTACTGATTGCATAATAAAACGCCCATAATACCAGAGATTGTCGATCGATGCGGAGCGGGAGCAAGGATTGTGTTTTTTGTGCTTATAAATCAAATGTGGAGCAGAGCAAGAGGCGCGAGTGGTGCCACCTACGGTTTTTGCTTAGGTCGTGTTGTGTTTATGTCATGTTTAATGTTGTTGTCATTGATAGTGTGCTTGTTGTTGGTGGTGTTGTTGTTGCAGCACCTGCAGCTCGGACAATCCTTGCAACGGTAGCGCGCTCTCTACCTGCAGCCAGCAAGCCTATCTTGAGCTGACATCTCGTTTTGGCTTAATTAGAATTCAGCTAGACCATAAATTTAGTCAGATACACAGAGAGAAAAACGTTCTCAAATCAGCAGTAAAAACTGAGAACAGAAGTTTGTTAATCAACACCAAAATTCTAAAAGTAAGTCTAAATTGAAATGTGATTTAAAATCTGTAAAGAATAAGAAATGACGACATTCGCTTTGCAGAGATTGAAAATTTTTGTTCTATAATTTCTTCAATTGCAATGTTGTTCAAGAAAATTTTTCGTTTTACGACGTTTTTTTCTCGTTGTGTAGACACTTTTACTACTTCTGCGCCGACTTCTACTTCTTTTAGCTGCCTCCAGCTCCTCGGTCTTCCTTTTCTTTGGGTTATGTCATCCCTTGGAGCATAATGAAAATATTTTGTAACATAAATTACGAATATTCTCTTGCATTGACAAAGGCAAATCAAAAGCAGCTAAAGGATCAGTAATGTGTTGTAAGGGGCTCCAACTTGTGTGTTTGTGTGTGTCTCCACAACGTTTTCTCTCACTCCTTGCTTGGCCCGCGGCCGCGGCCGCGGCCGCAGCAAACGGTAAATGTTGCACCTGCGATCCTTGCAACTGGCCAGCTGCCAGACTTACAGGTGCGCGTGCTCAGGAGCAGGACATGTGCACACACACACAAACACTCCTTTAGACACTTGTAAAGAAAGTGAGCGAAAGTCAGCAACAAGAGAAAGAAAGATAGAGAGAGATGAGGAGATGTGGTCAAAAGAGGGGCTGCCTGCCACTTGAACTGCATAATCCATATGACCCGCGGGTTCAATGTCTGATGACGTCAGCAGCAAGCACACACACACACACACACATACATACATATACTCGTAGAAGAGATCGTCTTTATTATGAAACTTCCTGCCTCAAATGACGAGCGGAAATCACAAAAATGAGTTCGCTTTCCGGTGCAGCAATGCAGCGATCGGACACAAAAGAAAGGGGAAATCTCGTTGCCAAATTGAAATGCAATAAAATTTACACTTGCAGCAGCAGCAGCAACAACAACAACAACAACAATTACAATGCAATCGAACTCTGGTCTCTCTAGGCCCTGCATTTATGTTAACTACATGGCCAAATGGCAACAGCAAAAGCAGCAGCAGCAGAAGCAGCCAAACAGCAGACAATGCAGCAAGTTGTTAATAGCAAATCCACAGCGCACACCACACAAAAACGTCGTGTTTGATTCGATGCAGCACAAAACTTTGCTATTCTAGTTACAGTTTTTAGTTAGAGGGGCTCAATTTAGTTTAAATCAGTGAATAAATGAAGCTAAAGAATTGAAAATTTGCAGAGAAATGTAGAGATGTAGAGATCGTAATGCAATCACTTCCGCAATCCAACGGAACAAACTGCAGTGTGACTAAATATGAATAGTGTTTATTAAATATTAAATAAAAATACAGATTCGTTATGAAATATATATCTTATAGATATATTGTAGGTGTATAATGGCGGTTTATTGTATAGTTTCAAATATGTTAAGTGTGTATCGAGTCAGTTTTCAATTGAAAGCTTTGTCGGCTGTGGACTGCGATCGATACAGAAGGCAGACGGACAGAGGACGGAGAGACAATCCGCACTCGACATCGACAGACAGCGAAGTAGAGAGAAACGACGTTTTCCGTTAACATCAATCTTGAAGATCTGCAGCTATAACAGAGCTCCCGCGACAGAGATAGCGATAGCGAGAGAGTGAGAGAGCCAAAAAAGAGGAGCAGACCAAGAAAGCGTAGAGTGCGAATGTGTGTATGTGTGTGTGTGTGTGTATGATAAACTGCAAGTCTAACTAAATGACCTGAGGACTATTGTGATATTTTATTGTATTAAATCGCATCCGACACACGACGAAGACGCTGCTGCTGCTGATGTTGCTGCTGCTGCTGCTGCTGCTGTTGTTGGTGACTCTGCAGTTGGGCTTGAATTTGAGTTTTCGATGCGAACGATCGATGCAACGATGTTCTGCACAGGAAGCGCCAACTTGCGCCAATCTTTAAGCGTGTTATTAGTGTTTCGGCATATTATTTATTTATTATCATTTGGCTAAACTTGATCAAGCAAGCGACTCGCCGAGGCGGAGAGTGAGGAAAACTCTGATCATGACAGGACAGAATGAAGCTGCTCTGATGCAGCAAAGCATACCACATACATATATTATATACACATATATATATATACACATAATGTATATTGAGAGGAGACTTTGCCACAATCAACGTTTTTTGATTACTTAACTTTTGGGCTCCTTTGGGACATTTGCCACATTGATGACATAACTTGCGTGTGGAAGTTTCTTGCTGCTCTTTTATATGAATGGAATGCATTTTTTTTTGGGTGGGAGGGGGGATCGGAAGAGGGTCAAAGGAAATACGCGTAATTTCTACATTTAAAGTGCAAGTGCTGAACTTGGAATTGGACCCAGGGGAGGATAACGCAAGTGTCCTTTAGCGCGAGGATCATTGACCGACGCGCCAGCGAAGATCAAAGATCAAAAAAAGGCGAACAGATCAGAACAATTAGTTTAATTATGCCGAGAACATGGGCAATTTTTTGGCATGAGGTGACAACGATGCGACATGATGATGATGCCCCGTCAGCTCAGCACAGGCAGCTGTTTGTCTGTCTGTGTTGCTGCCGCTGTTGCTGCTGCTGTTGCTGCTGCTGTTGCTGCCGCTGTTTGCTGTGCAACAACATCATCAATTGGGTAATTTTAGCTGTGCAACTTGTTAGCACCGGGTCCCGCATGTGCGTTAAGCTTCAGCCACAGCCTCAGTCTCAGCCTCAACCTCGCAGCCTGTCAGCCCCGTTGTTGACGTCAAGCAAGTCAAGCTCCAAAAACAAAAAAAAAACAAAAAAAAGCACAACGCAAGAAAAACGTGAAGATCACTCAGAACAACAGCAGAGAGTCGAGTGTAGTCTGCCTGCTTGTGTAGAGTCCGTCTCTCCATATCATTAGTTGTAATTGATCCTGTGTGATCTTTTGATTTTGCGTCAACGCTGACGTTTTGCATACGTGCGCGCGCGCGTATCCCGAAAAGCAGAAAGCAGGCAAGCAAAAAAAAAAACATAAAAAATGAAATGAAAACACAACACCAGCAGCGACTTGTGGCACGTTCAGCGCAGCTCGCTGTCTCTATGCCCTGCACTGCTCTGCTCTGCCCTGCCCTGCCCCTCATTAACATGATCATCAACGCTGTCGTATTTGCTTGGCTGCCAGCAAATTAAAAACTCAACTTCTCAGTCACTCTCAGTCTTTTTGCATGCGGCCCACGTTGCCAGTTCTCGGTTTCTTCGCCATCTCCAACTACAGCTGGTTCTCTGGTTCTCTGGGTGAGCCCCCATGCCGGCCCTGAGTTTTGGGCTGCTGTTCGCTGTTTATGCTGGTTGTGCCTGGTGCCCAGTGCCCGGTGCCTGGTAATTGCCTGGCTCCTTTTGCCATCATTTAAATAGCTACTGCGGGCGAATATTTAACTAACTAAGTGCTGTCAATACCTGCAGGATCTTTGCCGAAAACAAAAAAAAAAAAAAAAATACAAAACAACAATATCAAAAGTAAAACTAAAGAGTCCACCGCAGAAATGCGCTTTTAATTTGCATTTGTTACATTTTGCCCAGTTGGGAGGCGCAAATGTTGCTGGCTGATTATACCCTGTAAAAAAGCCATGAGCACTAGGTCCTTATTATGTTTGGAATTAAACAACAACAAATTTGAGCACTGACGTAAGTGATTTTCGATTTTGATCGACACCTGATAGTTAATTGAAGTCTCTATTTATTTATTTTTTTTTATTATTTATGCGTTATAATTTAAACTGCACGAGTTTTCTTCGATTTTGTTTGACACTTGATTATTATTTTAAGTGCTTTGCTCTGGCAATCAACACTTGTTAATTTGTTGATTGGTTTATTTAATTTGTTTTATTTTGTTGTAATTCTTCAGTATAATTTTTTCTTAAATGCATCAGGCTGCAGGGTATCTGCTAGTGCTGCTTTGGCAACTAGAGCACTTGCTGCTTGTTACATTTTTTGTCAATAATGTTTTAATTTATGTGCTGCAAATTTTGGGCTGACATTGGTATCTGATTGCCATTGCCACAATGACCAATGACCAATGCAACAGGCACTCGCCACTCAGAACTCTTATCCCCAAAGCTCGCTCGTCCCCCGGCAAAAGCCCGCTCCGCCCCCTGGGGCGCATTGAGTGTCATTTAGTTAATGGGCCATAAATTGCGATTGCTCTTTGGTTATTCTGTTTTTTTTTTGGTGTTTCGTTTTTTTTCGAAGGTTTGGCCAGCAAATTAGACTGGAAAAATGTACAGACACAGGCAGACAATAATCGAATATCAATGTTAGTAGGGAGTGAGAGAGCGAGAGGGAAAAGTTACCTAAGGCACAAAAAGCTACAATTGATCGGGCAATGCAATAACTGTTGTTGCGTGTTAGAGAATGATTGCTTGATTGATTGATCGATTCTTTTGAGGATATCCTTAGCTAATCAGCATAATTTCTGCTGGTTTTTTAAATGTTCGACTAGGGAATGCTCTATTACGTAGAATAAAAGATAATGTATAGTTGTGTCTATTAGTATAAATTGTCTAATCTGATTGGCAGCTTGATTTTAATTTCAATACATTATTATAGTGTAAACAATGTTAAATTACACAAATTTGAAGCCCAATGTTTGAAGAATGTTCAAAGCTAGGCTTCTAAGCAGGCTTCGTAATCATTATAAATACATTTTGAATGCAGGCGCGTTTGAACCCAAAAAATATGGCTATAACGTAATGATTATTTGTGATTTTTATTTGGCTTGCTCAACATCAAATTCACATTCAAATTGTGGCTTTTGTGTGCAATTTATTTGTATTAGTATTGTTGCATATTCTTATAGAGTGAATGCCATGAGGCTGTGATGATACTTTTGCTTATTTTTGGCTTTAATTTTAATTTAATTTAATAAGTGTTTGATCATTTCGCTGCTGTTGTTGATTGTAAAACCTGGCAGCAGCTGGTAAAACGGTAGCTGCAACGGCCGCCACATGCAGCATGCAGCAACAGGCTGCAAGTTGATGTGCTGATGTGATGCTTGATGCTTTCCATGGAAAAGACCAGCATCGATGGCAAATCTGAAGCGCCGTTAGGCAGTGAAGCCCTGGGGGCGTTGCAAAGGCAAATAAAACAAACGGTACATGTGGCTGGTGGAGCTGTGTGGCAAGTGGCAAGTGGCAAGTGGCTAAGAGGCGCCTTGCGCCTATCGACAGACGCATCAGCAAATTTGCGAATTTTTACGCTGTTGCAACACGCGTTGGCTTAATGCGAGTAATCGCATATTCGATTCAGAGCCAGTCTCAGACGCAGAGTCAGAGATGGAGGCGAACTGCTTGCAACTCGCAAGTGGCAACTGCCAAGTGGCAATGTGATGAGTTGCCAGGCCTTAACCTACGTCTGCTGCGGCTGCTGCTGTTGCTGTGGCTGTGGCTGTGGCTGTTGATGATGATGATGACGACCAGAAGGTTGATGCTGCTGATGGTGTTGATTGTGCGCCAGTCAAGTGTAAGCTGCACATTAGTCAAAAAAAAGGAGTAAAAAATTGAAAGAAAAATACAAAATGAAAAATGAAAAGAAAAAGAAATACAAGTTGCGCAGAGAACTTAAGCGGCTTAAGCGCAGCAAGGAGTCTCATGAATGAAAACATGCCACATACTCCATACTCCATACTATGCTCCATTCCATTCCATTCGGAAACTCGATTTAGCCAGGCAACAGGTCGGCGACGTCGCTGGGATCGTTGTGATCGTCTAAAATGGAACTGGAATTTAAGCTCAACATTGTGTTCTGTCTGTCCGTCGTCCCTTTGGTGGCTGCTGTCATTAAGTTAAGAGCATGGCAACTATTTTGTAAAGTTTGCAATGAAATTGTTGTTTAGCTATGTAGGTTTTGTATAATCACTAGTTAGTTTTACTTGCAAAACACTATTTTATTTGACTTTCAGCGATAAACTGACGTTTTCCAAAAACAAAGACTTTTCTTACTAACTTTACTACGTGATTTATGTTGGTTAAAGTCAGAAATTTTAAGCAATTCTGTCTAACTCTACAGTCTTATATATATCTATAGCTTTATCATTTCCATATTTGTATAACATATTAATTAGCTTTCATTAAGGTTTGTTTACTTACCACTTTCTATGTCTGTATGTATTTGCATCTACGCTTTTTAGAGCATCTCAGCTTCGACTTGTTTGCAACTCAATTTTGGCTACCAATTTTAATTATGAAGTTGGCACAGCAGAATCAAAAGACCTGTGCTTCTGTCTCTGTCTCTGTCTCTGTCTGTGTCTGCGCCTGAGATACTGAGAACCCGCTGACTCTCTGACTCTGACTTTGACTTTGGTCACTGACTGTGCTTGGGTTTTGTGCGAAGTGTGTTTTTGTGGCTGGTCTTAATCCACTTGTTCAAACGCTGTTGATATTCATATGCTTTGTCAGTTGATTCGCTAATATGACGTCTGATGCGGCTGCCGTTGCACGTTGCGCAGGTTGAGCAAGAGATTTTCGGTGCCTGGGTGCTGCGAAAATTTGCACTTTTGACTTGGGACGCAGCAAAACTTTTAATTTTCGCGGATGAGGCGAAAATAAATAAAGCTTGAATAATGGCTAAGCTACCTCAGCAGCCGCAGCCGCAGTCGCATTCACAGTGGCAGCCGCAACAGGACAAAGGAGTTAGTTATGAGGTGAGGTGTAAGCAGCAGTAGCAGCAGGCCAGGTTTGGGCCATCATCCAGCGCTAAAGTCACTCATTAAACACAATTTTGACTGGGCTGCAACGTTTGCCGGGGCGCTTGGTAATTTGTGAAGAGCCAAAGAACCGAAAGGATCAGCCAGGAGTTGGATCAAGAGTCCGACAACAGGCAGCAGGCGATGGTATTTGATTTGTGCGCGATTTGATTTTGATTTTTATGTTGCACGTGTTTGGGAGGAAGTGAACTCTTCAGACATCGTTGGTGTTGCGCACTCATCAGCGATAATGATGGGCAATTATATAGAGAGCGCGCCTTTCACAAAACCATAAAAGAAAAAGCCACGTATCGCAAATCCCACAGCTTGCGCTGCTGCTGCTGCTGCTGATGTAGTCCTTAAAAACAGTCCAAAGGCAGCGGCACTCGCGTGGCTCCATTACGAAGTCTTTAAAATACTCTGTGGAGTTGCGGGCATTGACGAAGTCTGAAGAATAGTTCGTAGAAAATTAAGTAAGGAATGAATTATGGAATTAATAGTATATATTTATTTGCTTGAATATTATTTGCACATATTATTAGGTATTGATTAGATCAATGGAGTGTGAGATATATTAACTGATACATTTTCAAAGCTATGAGATTTTAAGAAAAAACTATTTGTTGACCATTATAGGACAACGATTAGTTATTTATTTACGCAATTGTGAACTCAACATAATTTTAGATTATTGTTGATACTTCAGTAAACTTCTTTGGGGAGAACTTCATCAACTTTATCATCTATCTCTTGAATACTTTAATTGCCATCACAGGTGCTAGAGTATTTGGTCTTCGTTTATACGCTGTGCCGCTATAACTGTTCATTATAGTATTTGAATTGCTGCTGTGCTTCTTGCTCGTCTTTTTTTTTTCTGCAAGAATCCGTTGTCAATGGGCCAATTGATATATGGTCGAGAGGTACGTTTGTTGTTGTCGTCGTCGTCCTCGTCGTCTGTCTAATGCCGCATTACTTCATTAAGCAAGCTCCGACTTTTAATTATGCGCCCAGGCCACAAGAATTTTAATTTGAGTTGGACCCTGGCTCCACTCATCCTCGCCCCGCCCCCCTTCTAGGGGCAGTGTTTGCAATTCATTGTCAGCAAACAAATGCGAATGGCTGTTGATGAATGCGCTGGAACCACGCACATGCGGAGGAGGCTGAGCCCAGCGTATATTCTATGGCGCATTATGCGCACAAATTAATTTATGTACAGGCGACGGCAGAAATTGGCGAGAGCAGCCTTATGCCCTGGCTCCTCTAAATACAGAAATAAGGTAGCTGCGATTATGCAGCAGAGGATAGCGAAAGAAGAATGCATTACATTTTGCGACTTGCACTCTTTGGTGGTGCGTCTGCCTGACAACAGATGGCGCCAGTGTACAACGACAATTACATAGATGTGAAATATTGAAAGAACATCATGTTACTATTAATAATCAACAGTGAATTTAGCAACTCATTCATTATTTATTACAATCAAATGTGCTAGCTTTCGGTGACGCATATTTTCATTAATTTATGCTTTATTTCAATAAAAATATAAGCATTTAATTTCGGTTATATTCATTTAGGTTTAACAACACCTAAGTGATTTTTTATGTTTCTATCATTTTTGGTGGCCCATTTTAGAGATTTTTGTGAGTAACTGAATTATTTTGTAGTTGGTAGTTTCTACACTCTTACAGGATATCGGTTAGTTGCGAGCACTCTTGTTGGCTGTGCCGCTAAAGAATTGCCTACTGGTTCACACCACGAGCTGTTTGCTGTTTTGTTGTTTGTTTGTTTTGCTCTGCTCCCCTCTCTCCGCATCCTTTTGGGCTGGTATTGGGATGCTGGGTTGCTGGGTTTGCTCCCGTTGGGTAGCTGGCCGCGCAATTACGCGCTGCACTTTGATACGTTGTGGTTGCTTTTTGGGGCCAGCGCAACAACAATGCAAAATGTTCGTGTTTAAGCGCTATTAAGTGGCAAAAATCGCGCGCGCATCAGCTTTACCCCAGCGAGAAAAGTGGATGAGCATGAGGCTGAGGCTGAGGCTGAGGCTGAGGCTGTTGAATGAAGTCGTGTGTGTGAGGTTCGAGGCTGAGGATGCGACTGCGGCTGCCGCTGAGGTTGAGGTTGAGGTGGAGCATGTCGAATGTGACCACGCGCATGCTCAGTCAATGGCCTGGGCCGCCTGCGTGTTGCTTATAATTAAAAAAAACATGCTATGCCACAAGGAGCTGCTGCTGCTGCTGCTGCTGCTGCTGGTGAAGCTGCTGGAGCAGCAGGAGCTGCGGCACAAGGCTGAGGCAGCGGGGGGCACAATACAGCACAAACAGCAAAATCAACTTATTTGCCTTTCCATTGAAATAATTAGTTCAAAGTTAAATATTGGCTGAGCCCACTGCGTTTTTTTTCTTTCTGCTTCACTCTGCTGGATCTGGGGCGATGACGTGCCACTCAAACAGAGACGGTTGCACGCTGCTGCTGGGGAGGCGGCGAGGCGGTGAGGCAGGGAGGGGAGACGTGGCAAGGCAGGCTTATCGCATTTAGGCGCGGAATTAATCGATTTGCGTACCGGGTGCGAAAACATTGGTGCGGCTTTAATTGATGCGTGCACAGCACGACAGGCCACTAGTAAGTCAGCCACTTGCTACTCGCCACTTACCGCAGAGACCGAGAGAAAGAGAGACGGAGAGAGAGTGAGGGAGAGCGAGAGGGGGCGGGGTATGGCGGCAAAATGGGGGGCTGGCTGTCTCAGTGATTGGATAGAGTTGTAAAGCTATTGATTAGCTGCCCCATCAGATATCAACTTGTTGACTCTTATCGGCTGCGTGTCAACATACCAGATTAAGCAACTCAACAGACGCTGTCAACAAGTCCGACAGCCTGAAGAAGGCGGACAGACGGACAGCTGGACAGCTGGACAGGGAGACATACAGACGGTCTTGCCAGCTTTCGAAAAAACTTTCAACAGTGAACAGTGAAATGTGCATTTATTAAAGTGGGAAAATACTATTTGAAATTTTGTATACATTAAAAAATGTGAATCTATTCTAATCACATTTTAGACACCTTTAAATTGTCTTTTCCTCCAATATATTTGTAACAAAACAAGTGAATGTAATCACTAATCTACGACTGTGACTACAATTGCTCAATTAATGAAAAATATGGTTTTAAGTTATATATCAGATAAACTTTTACTTAAACTAAATAGAAAATTAGCAAGTGAAGCATAATTATTCGCTGTGCTTTAGCAGTCAGGTTTGTGTCGCAAGTTGAACTGTTTAAGGCGAGTTGGTTTAATTGTCATGTTCCATGGGAAGAGACCACCTTGGTCAGCGAGCGCAGCGGGCTAGTGGAGTGTGTGGTCCAGGACAACACAGGATGCAAGTGAGCAGACAATGCATGTCCATGAATTGCATAAAAAGTAATGAACCCAAACACAACAACACACGTTGAACAACTCAATTATTAACCCGACATAGAGTTGGTCAGT
The DNA here is from genome assembly GCA_035047445.1 of Drosophila siamana. Classification (NCBI taxonomy): domain Eukaryota; kingdom Metazoa; phylum Arthropoda; class Insecta; order Diptera; family Drosophilidae; genus Drosophila; species Drosophila siamana. The sequence continues at coordinate 17,321,751 of JAWNPP010000078.1, forward strand.
GAATGTCGATGTGGATGTGGATATGGATGTGGATGTGGACGATGCATAAGTAGGAGCATAAAGGACGAGAGCATTGCTCGAGCTGAGTTGGCCGAGATGGCAAAGCGGGAAGCGCTGTCTGCCAAACAATTTCCGGCCAGCGAACCGAAAATTGAATTGTCAGCGCTGAAGAATACAGTACGTAAAAGATGAGCGATCAGGATGAAGAGCACAACACAAGGACAAGGACACATCGAGTGGAGAACCCACACACACACACACACACACACGCACACACAAGCACATATAGTTAGTGTGCACACACCTGAGCACAGCTGGACTGACTGTTTATTTGTATTTTTTCTTTTTGGTTAGGGTAAGTGAACTTCAAGACTCGTGCATTGTATCCAAAAACTTGATTATGCGCTTCCTTGCGACGGATGTCCGGCACACAGGATCAGCAGCGCATTGCACTTGGGGAGAGACTCTGCGACCGCGATGTGATTTGCGACGTCGGCAGCAACTACGACTGCGACTGAGGCAGTGTCAGCGACGGCGACGGCGACGACGACTGCGGCGCTGACAACTTTAGAATCTACTCTAATTTATGGCACATCGATTATTGCCATCAGGTCTGGTGGCACAGACGACGCTCGCCGTGACACGCGTTGTCATTTTCATTTTCCTAGGAAACTAAAGAAAATAGCGTTTCCCTCGTTTTTCTTCCCATCTATTTTTCGCCATTGTCCGGTGCGTGTGAAAAACGAACAATGCCAAACAATGGCCAAATACGTTTCAAATACGTTTTCAATTACAAATTTACGATTTGTCCGATGTCTCTCCATTGTCCATTGTCCTGTCGCGCAGCGTCCCATTGTCTATTGCTGCACACAAACAAAGCGTGCGGCTTGGACTGCATATCAAATTCATTAGGATTGCCCTTTTTTTTTTGGCTCCTGGCCGGTGCCAAATGTTGTGAGCCAAACTTTGACTTTGCACCGTCACACTAATCCTGCATAGTTATCATAGGGCATCAGTGCTGCTCTTTCTGAAGGCAGCCTTTGGGCTTGTCATGTGGCTTTGTGACGGATGTGGAGCGATGCGAATAAAAATAGTTATTCTTATTGTATGTAGTAGTAGTATTAAAAGTATTTGCATTAGGTCTTTGATTAACATTTAAAAAATGCTAAGATTTGTGGGAAAAATTGGCTAGTGGAAACGTGCATAATTGTCTTGAAATCTCCTCCAAATTGTTGTGTATTTCGTAGAGCATCGATAGTTCGATCAGTCAAACTTGGCAGTTGCCTGTTGTTTGTCTCGAAGCTGGGCGTCTCCTTGGTCTTGTGCTCCTTCCCGGGAGCTGCGTTTTCGCTCGTTTCGCACATAAAAATTAATACGCATTTTTAATCGCTGCAAAGTCTGTCGACGGAGCTGAGACAGGTCTGGCTGGCTGGGCCTGGAGCTGGGAGATCGGGTTTACATCACACAGCTTGCCCTTGCCATTGACAACTGTGTGCAAAGTTGTCAGCGATGCAGCTTGGCGCGCTGATTTATGCCGCAGACATTTTCGCGACCAGTTTTGCAGTACATAAAAATTTGTCAATTTAATTGAATTTACAATTTTAGAATATTTCCACCGGCTGCTGGCCGACCAATTCAATTTTGTATTTCAGTATTTTAGTATTTTTATCATGATTGAAATGTGCATTGCACGCAGCATTTTTCAATGGCACGTCCGATTTCCACAAATTGAGCGAAAATACTAAAATGCAAGTGCATTGTGCAGTTGAGCGCAAATAGCTGCAGTTAATTGCCTAAAGAGATAACTTTGCGATTACACTTATTCACTTCATCTGTGAGTCATCATGGACAGAGAAATTGTTGATTGGTTCGACTGCCTGCAGCAGGCAATGAAAGTTAATGGGCAGAGTACTTACTACTACTGTGAACCCCACACACACAGTGGCTAGTCGTTAGTTATGATCAAGAAGGACCTCTACATATCTGGCGGGCAGGATCAGCCGCAGCATCCGAGGCTAGTCGAGACTTTCTTTTGGTTGACACCATCGCCACCAAATCTTTTACGAGCATAACTAATTTTTTCTTTTGGTTTTACGACTTTCACCTACCGCAGAACGCGTTAACCCTTGCTGGGGTCAATTAGTAAGCCAGGCGATAGGAAACAAGCGACACAACAAATGGGACAACTGCAAGACAGTAGCTCTAAGGGTCTGTTGATCGCTATCAGATGCGCGAGGAAGTCTGAGCGACAGACGGAGAGAGAGAGAGAGAGAGAGAGAGAGAGAGTTAGTGAGAGGGTTGTTAATTAGGAATTAAACAGGACCCACAGCTACAGCTAAAAAAAAAATAAGTATCCTTTTTTTCATAGCGTTCATCCTTCGACCGCAGCCACTTTCTTTTGCGTCAATCTGCGGCCTAATGAAATGTTTGATGGGCCACACGCTCATGGTGGCTCTTGCCACCAAAGTCGAGGCATCTTCGGGGCTACCGATGTGGGTCACTCACTTGGAGTATGTGTGTGTGTCTGCGTGTGTCTGTGTGTGCGTGAGCTTCGTTAATGCCAGAGCTGGATATAGTTACTAATTGTTTGTTATTAGCGCGCTGTTCTGTAACTGTTTTCCTTTTATGTATGTGTTTCCATACCCTGCCAGTAAAGTCACAGGATATGTCAAATATATAGTTAACTGAAAACATAAACTGATAGTCTTTAAATATTATATTATGTTGCATTCATTAAATTTAAAGATAAATAGATAGGTTTGTCTTTGACTAAATAAAGCTTGAGTTATTAGTTAATAAGTAAATAAAAAACAATAATTAAATTTATAAATTAAAAGGAGCCAAAATGAATCCAAAATAATATGACCAAAATTTTATAATAAATACAACTAATGATTTTATTAGCTTAGATTAAGATTCCAGGAAACTTTAAAAAAGTCTCTCATAGACCTAATCTTGCATTACAGTTTATTGTGCTAACTGAATATTCTGAATATTTTAGATCACTTGGGAAGCACAATATTTATTAGAACAATTTAGCAGGGTAACTGTGCGTTGAGCTGCACCGCAGTTTGCTTTTCAACGGTATTCCTTAATATCGTTTTTGGGATTATGCGCACGCATTGATTGTAATCTTTCCTTTATTTTTTTTTTCCTCGCTTTGCCAGAGCATGGGACACGGGAGATGGAAGCTTGAAGATGGGCAGAACTTGGAGCTGGGAGCACGTTGATCGATAGCCATCACAACTCACTTGATGGGCCGCCGATCTCAGTGCTCCTCAGCTTGCAACTCGTTTTCTGCAATTTTTGTTGTTGTTTATTTTTTTTTGGTTTTTGCATAAAACGCGCCTCATTTGCTTTACATGCGAACAGCAACAACTGGAGATCGAGTTGAGTTTGCGTTTGAGTTTTTAAAAAGCGTTCAGCGCCGGCGTCGCCATCCTCATCAGTGGTACTCAGACTCGAGGACCACCCAGGCAGTCAATATATTTACCACCAAGGTTGACTTGCCTCGGCCAGAAGTGGCGCAGCTTTTGCATTCAGTTTTTGGGGCTGCAAATTAGAAAAATGTTGCACGAAAATCAATAAAAGCTAATGGATGTTCATTTTGGGGCGGCGACTAAATTGCAAGCGCAGTGTTGGCACAGCTCTCTCTCTCTCTCTCTCTCTCTCTCTATCTCTCACTCTCTTATTTTGTTTTGTGTATTTACCTCTGGGCTAGTTTGGCTCTGCGAATGTTTGGCGAACAATGTGAGATAATTGCACTCGAAGTCAGTTCACTTTTCTGTTTGGGGCCATCATCAAACTGCCGTGTGCTCACTTATAAATGCAAGCTGTCTCTCAAATTACACCCGAAAGTACTTTCAAGCAATTTCCGTTTTCATTGGGTTTATTTTTTGCGCTTTGTTGTGCGCGATTTTCGTTAATTTTCTTACTAGTTTTCAACAGGCCAATTTGAATAAATTTCAACTTACGTTGGTCGTTTTTTGCTTTAAATTCGGACCGTGTTAAACTTTGGGCCACGCAAAATTTGAGTGTTTGCACTAATGAAAAATCAACAACGTGTATATGAGAGAAATTTGCTTTAAGTGCACGTAATCAAATTGTTGATGAGCATGTGAATCATTTTGCACTACAATTAGTACTGAAGCCAGGTGTAAATAAAAATAAGCGAATTCCATTCAATTTGAATTATAATTCAGTCGAAACACGTCTATTTACAGCCAAAAAAATAACAAATCATTTCAATTGTTTGCGATATGTTAGCCTATTTCTACTTTTATTAAGAGATAATTATTTTTCTTGAAATATAATAATAAATTGATAAATTCCAGTCAATTAATTAGCAAACGTTTGATTTTGATCCTAATAGCTGCTAGCATTGTTAATGTAAATACTTTATTCGTCTAATTTCTTGCCAGTTGTTGCCATTATTTATCGCACAAATAAATGTTATCGTTTGGTATTTAGCCCTAGAATTCAATTGTGTCTGCATTGTAAATTATTTAACTTGCATCTGGCAGAGAGTTATAATAGTTGTTATATCAACTATCGCAGCAAACTTGTGCCTCGGACACAACACCTCTTAAAGGAAAACAAGGTGAAGATGGAGATGAAGAAGAAGGGGGGCAAGCGAAACCATTGCGCAAAGCAAATAAAATTATCTCATTACAAATTATGCCCGCAATGCTCAAGAGAGTTGAAGGTGGAGTCGAGTCGAGTGGATGCTGCCTTTGCTGCTTGTTGCACGCTCTCGATGCGCGTACGCTAAATAGATTATGTCAAATGATCGAAATCACATCATAAATTCAGTTTCATCCGAGGAGGAGGAGAGCACCGCAAAATCCCAAAAAAGCACAACAAAATAAAAACTGCAATGCGCGAAGCCCAAAACGGACGATGGTCGTTGTGGCTTCAAGTGCCGCTGGGTGCGAAATGAACGCGTCTAAAATCAAATAAGCCAGGGCGGCGCAGTGTAGGCGTGTGTGCAGCGGGGGGGAGGGCGGCGGCGAAGGCGGGGGAGGTGTTGGAGGGGCGGGAATGGAAGGTGTCTGCTTGTGGTCGCATCTTTGCATCGTTGGCTGCCTCTTTAACACGTTTTAAATGGAATGGCGAGCAGCGCGGCATTGATTATTGTTTTGCATGTGCCTCCCCTCGCAATCTTCGCCTCCGCGCTCCCCCTCCGCGCCAATGTAATACGAGCTGAGGTCGAAACGCTGGTAGCCAACGGCGCTTTGAAGGTGGAGCTGTAGCTGATAACGCACCACCACCGACACCAACAACGACTTGAGCTGCAGCTGGAGTGACAGAGCGGGTGAAAGAGATAAAGAGAGAGAGAGGGGAGAGAGAGAGAGGGGGAGGGGGAGGAGGAGGGAGAGCGAAAGACCGTCTGGAGGTGCAGAAGTTTGCTTGTTTGCCAGGCAAACAATAAAATATTGCAATGGCCAGCACAATAAATTCAATGGCTAAGTACGAATCAAAAGAATCGGGCATCGCGGGCATCGAAAGAATCGAAGGAATCGCATGAATCGCATGAATCGCAGCGCAGCCTCCTCGATGACTCCCTCACACTTTGCGTGCAAAAATCGATCAGCGCAAAATGGAAATTGAAGTTAAAAAGAGCTCAGAGCCCGTGGCGCTTTAAGGTTATATGCGATTTACGCGCTAGCGAGAGTTGATTGCACAGTTGTTGCACAAAGTTTGGACAATCAATATGCAATATATTTCATTGATGATCCTGATTAATTCATTCACTAGTTTGTTACGCACTCTAAGCAGTTTAAATCACACGAAAAATTGTTGTGAAATGCATTTTGCTTTGGGAATAAAGTATTCATAAATCTGACAAATATATTTTCGTATCAATTTATTTATATCTGCATTAAATAAGTTATAAATTTATTTATTCACATATTAATAAATTTGTATATATATTCATTTGATTTCAGCTAATGGCATAATAATATTTTTGTAATCATACCTTATACCATTTGATAAATGGTTCAGAGCTCAGAACCTAAAAACATAAGCGACAGCTAAACCGCAATTTAAGTCAAAGTAAGTACTTTTCACAACATATTTAATATTATGTTATTAACATTGAAGTGAGGCATTTAGTTACGAGTTATATTTACAAATGTAGTAAATAAATACTCAGGGCAACCCTCGCGTGTGTTGCGTGCTAAAGAGTGCAACAGGCCAATGACTTTGCATGCAACTTTTGAAGTCGCTTGTCGGCTTTTGCGTGTGAATTCGCTTTGAAATTGGATAGGTTGCAGTTATGTTAGGAAGGATTCGATGCCTGCAATGGATCGATGACGATGGCTGTTGTTGCTGTTGTTGTTGTTATATGTTACTATGCACTATTGCTGCAGCGAAGGGAGACGAGAAATTTGCTCTGGATTTGAGAGGCACAGCTGGGCAGTGTCTTTGGCATTACGATCATTGCCAGTTGAAATCAATTTGCAAATGGTTGAATGCCACCGCATCGCCCTGTGCCGTGCCGCCCTTTTGTGACACTTTTTTTTTCTTCCGAGCCGTGTGGCAAGTGTAAAAAATGCATTTGCTTTGGCATCACAAGTCATCATCGGTTTGGGGTGATAAATTTTCAATTTGTTTGGCTTTGAGTGTGACTCACACTTGTACACACACACACACACACACACAGAGACGCACTCATACTTGCGCTGACTGAGACACCCACAACGCGCGTTGAACTCTGCTGCTGGTAGCGCAACGAATCGCAGTTGACACGGAGATAGAACACAGAGGACATTGAGGGAAGAAAGAGTGCGAGCCGACGTTCATCATGGCCCATTGTGTGTAGTGCAACATTAGGTCATGCCACATCAACTATAGCTACACCTACTAACTCTTGTGTGTGTGTCCCGCTTTCTTTCACTCTCTATCTCGCTCTCTGCATACCATTAAAAACAATAACTCTTTGTGGCAAACTCTTGTTTCATTCAGCCACTTGGTGGGTCCGGTCCAACTCATAAATATTCCCAGAGAATGCAAAAGAGAGTTGACCATTATCTATGGAGCAAGTGACAAGTCCATTAGTGATGCTGCCTGCTGGCAACTTAATTAACATTTGGACTGCTCTAAACGGCGGCTACTTTATGATCGGCTCTATCAATTTCCATTTCAATAACTAGGAATATTTTAGTTGGAGTCGCTATTGTCGTTGTATTTCCGGCCAACATTAAAGGTGTTTTTTTCTAAATATCAATCACTACTATTTAAATTTATTGTAGCCTGGAGTTTGTGTTAGTTAATATTTTAATACAGTTATTCTCACTAGAACTTTTCTTGTTGCCACTTCGTCTAGCGTAGGTTTTACCCAACACCATTTTTAGAATTCACGTTCACTTGAAATCCGAAATCGATCAGCTATAATTGTTAATCGCCTGATTAGAGTTAAAAGCTTGTTGTGACACTTGTTTTGCGTCAATCAAACACAAAAAATCTAAAATTTTGCTAAGCATTTGAGCGTTTTGTGCGGATTTGTTTATATATTCTTTGTTAACTTTTTTGGTTGGGGTTTGCTTTCAATAACTTCAATTGATAGCACCATATCTCTCAAGTACGCATTTATATTAATAGAATTAAATATTTCCCTCTGCTTTTGCATCAAAATCGTGTCACCATCCGATAAAACGCTGGCATTATTTTTTTTTTTATTGTTTTTGGTATCAGCATCTGATATTTGAATGTGGGGCGTGCCATAATACTTATAGAGGAGATATGATTAAATTGTGATAGCTGCACATCTGAGCAAAGTTTAAGCACTTTCAAGCATTTCAAAACAATAGATATGTTTTCGCTATGAAGTGTATTGGCTTGTAGAACTGTTGGTGGAGACTACTACTCTTTTTTGAACAGAAATCAATTAGATTGATTTCCAAAATCGAGGTTTTAATAACTGAAAAAATGCCATTGAAATAAATATAATAATAATAATAATAATATTGGAGTATACTCTTATGGGTTAATATTCATTTTTGAAAAGATCATGAATAATATGAAATCATTTGAGGCAAGACGAACATTAGTTTTGACAAATTGTAAGTAGCTTGATGACAAATTTCAAATACGAGCAGTGCACACAATTATATGCTTATTAAGTGCTAATATCTGCATTAAAGTCAAGTGATCTTGAAGATTATTTTATCATTCGCTTGTCGTGAAAATTATAAATAATTTTCATGGAACGAAGACAATTACTGATAAAACCAAAACTCAATTAAATATGTGACCTGTTCAAGGGAAAATGAATCAGATATATATATATATAAAACACCATTTACACAGATAACAATTTGAACACGAGGCGCAAGAGCTTTAAGTATAGTTGGGTTCACAAAGCTTTGTATAAACAATGAATGCGCTACATTCGACGTTGTATTATTGCCCTAAAAATAATACATAATGAAGCAGATTGACAGTGCTTGAAAAAGACACTTACAGCGTATCTGGTAGACGTAGCTAACAGCTTAATCACACCATCGATTAAATGGCCGTTCAATTTGTTGATGCAGAAAATCCCAGACCTTTGAAGTATGCCGAACTTAAAACTCAAAGATAATGCTTTTTAGAAAGTGCTTAGAGCGCAAATGGGGAAAAGGGGAAAATTATTAACAACAATAATCTACCAAGTCTCTTTCTTTTTTTTTATCTAAACAAAAGCTACGAGAATTTGCAAACTTTTTGAATTTTCTGACTCAGACATTTATTTCGAATATATAATAATATTTAATATTAGTTTCTAGATGCAATAATCAAAACATTATTTTGCTTAATTTTAAAGTTATATAAAATATTATTTTCTTGCATTCAAAATTGTTTTTTCACTAAAAAATTCTTAAGCGTGTTGATGAAAACTATCACCAAATTGGATCTTTTGTGAGATTAAAGAAATTGCTCATCTTTATAAGCAATTGAAGACAACCTTTTAGAATATCATTTGATAGAACAAAATTATTCGTAGAATTAAGAATTCCGCGATAAGAAAAGGCCAAAAGCGTTGCAGGAATTCTGCTGTCCAACAATAGAGTATTGTCGTCTAATAAAGTGGCCAATTGCCGAGCTGCTGAGCGATGACGTAAACACTTATTAAAAACAAATGAAACGAGCCAAGAGCAGCACTTGTCTTCTGATCGTTGCGACCACCTGATAACAATATCGCCACTCACACTGAACGAAGATATTAACCCATTATCTCAGTGAAATCTGCTGTGATTTGATTGAATTGCACGCGTCCATGACCAGATAAGAACCAAAAAATATTCGGGTATAAATAACAGGTTGAGCAGCCGAACGTTAGTCGAAGTTTAGTAGACAAACCCATTGAAATCATGCTCAAATCACTTGCGATTCTCGCCGTCGTCCTGGCTGTGGCCAGCGCCGAGCTGCATCGTATGCCAATCTACAAGCACGAGAATTTCGTGAAGACCCGCGGCAATGTCAAGGCCGAGGTGGAGCATCTGCGTGCCAAGTACGGCCTGCCCCTCAACCGTGATGTCAACGAGGAGGAGCTCTCCAACTACATCAACATGGCCTACTATGGCGCCATCACCATTGGCACTCCCCCACAGAGCTTCAAGGTGCTGTTCGACTCTGGCTCCTCCAATCTGTGGGTGCCCTCCAGCAAGTGCTGGTTCTTCGATGTTGCCTGCATGAACCACAATCAGTATGACCATGACAAGTCCTCCACCTATGAGTCCAACGGCGAGAGCTTCTCCATCCAGTACGGCTCGGGCAGTCTGTCCGGTTTCCTGTCCACCGACACCGTCGACGTCAACGGCTTGGTGATCAAGAGCCAGACCTTCGCCGAGGCCACCTCTGAGCCCGGCACCAGCTTCAACAATGCCAAATTCGACGGTATCTTGGGTATGGCCTATCAATCGCTGGCTGTCGACAATGTCGTGCCCCCCTTCTACAACATGGTCTCCCAGAAGCTGGTCGATGACTCCGTCTTCTCGTTCTATCTGGCTCGCGACGGCACCTCCACCACCGAGGGCGGCGAACTGATCTTTGGCGGCTCCGATGCTTCACTCTACACCGGCGATCTCACCTATGTGCCCATCTCTGAGCAGGGCTACTGGCAGTTCACCATGGCTGGCGCCACCATCGATGGCCAGACCTTGTGCGAGGATTGCCAGGCTATTGCCGACACCGGCACCTCTCTGATCGTCGTCACCGAGGAGGCCTACGAGATCTTGAACAATCTGCTCAACGTTGACGATGAGGGTCTCGTCGATTGCTCCACCATCGACAGCATGCCAGTGCTGAACCTCAAGATCGGCAGCGGCAGCTTCACCTTGGAGCCATCTGCATACATCATCCAGTCCGATGGCGAGTGCCAGTCGGCCTTCGAGTACATGGGCACCGACTTCTGGATCTTGGGCGATGTGTTCATCGGCAAGTACTACACCGAGTTCGATTTGGGCAACAACCGCATTGGCTTCGCTCCAGTGGCTTAAGAAACGCAATAAACTGAAACGACTATAGCAAAAATCTTGCATGTATTTGACTTGGGTTCGAGAAGTTCTTTGAGTTGCCAATTCCCGGTACTTATTGCCCGCAACAGTCTGCGAAATGTGGCAAAATTGTGAATGTAGGTGTGTCGCTTGCATGTGTGTGTGTGTGGTTACATGTGGGACCAAGAGATTCAGTTGGGCGGTTGTACGAAGTGGGCGTGGTCAGGCAGGAGAGCTTCACAAAGATTGTAAGGCTTGCTTGTGTGTGTGTGTGTATGTGTGTTTATGTGTGCGCGTTATCAACTGCTGCTGATGGTTTAATAGATTGGAACTATAGATCTCTATACAAAGATGCACATAAATGTAGTTTGGATTCCAAACACCCTCTAACAACATTTCGGCTGCAGAAAATACATTTAGCGCACGAAATTCAATGAAAAACTTAGAAGTTTACTTTTGTTGTCTACAAAAGAATTAATAATTATTGAGACTTGTAAATTTGCTCAAATGCCGAGATTGTGCTAAAATAAATATAATATTCAAAATCTCCAATACTTGTCGTCTTTGTTGACATAAGCTGCTTATTTTGATATTATTTATTAAATTAAAAATAAAATATTTCAAGATATTTGCAGTGTATCGATGTATGCGACTCATGGCTGATAAATAATAAATCAATTCTAATTGCTTGCGCATTTTTGTGCAAGATCTAATTTATGTCATTTTAGATATGATTGTTTCTTAAGAATTGTCATGCGCATGATTTCACTTTCTCATTTTAATATTGATTATCTTTGAAGAATTCTTTGAATACGTATAATTTCTCTTATGAGATTGGGTTTCTTTTAAAACCATATTTTAGTTAGTTCTGTCTTTTTGGGGTCTTCCGAACTTACATTTTACATCAGAAACTACCAGTTACTAGTCCTCGAGTCTACAAAACAACTGATTAGCGCCGTGAAAACAAATGGGTTCGATACGTGAGCTTGAAGGGTTTTGACAAGTCGAGAACGCATAATATTGATTAGCGTAATGTAGTATCCACTTGTGAGCGGCTTTGGAGCTTTCCCTTCGCCCAGAACTAACGGCCCTCTTGAGGAATCCGAAGCAGAGTCAAACGGCGAATCAGTGAAGTCATCAGCGTTGCGCACCTGAAGAGATAATAAGTATGCGGACAGCGGCGTCGAGGCAATCGAGGTTGATATTAACAGTATCTTATCGAAACCTCCCTCAGATTTGCCATATAATTTGATTTTGATAAGCGACTTTTGCTATAAATATGCGACTTAGCAGCGCTTAGGAATTAGTCGAACTCTGAGTAGACACACAAAACACACACACACAATCATGCTGAAGACAATCACAGTCCTGGCCGTTGTCCTGGCCGTGGCCAGCGCTGCCCTGCATCGCGTTCCCGTTCTCAAGGTGGAGAACTTTGTGAAGACACGCGGCAACGTGAAGGCCGAGGTGGAGCATCTGCGCGCCAAGTACGGCCTGCCGCTCTCACGCTCCCTGACCCGCGAGGAGCTCTCCAACTCGATGAACATGGCGTACTATGGCGCCATCACCATCGGCACACCCGCCCAGGACTTTAAGGTGCTCTTCGACTCCGGCTCCTCGAATCTGTGGGTGCCCTCGAACAGCTGCGACAGTTATGCCTGCGAAGTGCACAACCAATACGATTCGAGTGCCTCGTCCAGCTATGTGGCCAACGGTGAGAGCTTCTCCATTCAGTACGGCACTGGCAGCTTGTCTGGCATTCTGTCCACCGACACCGTGAACGTGAATGGCTTGTCGATTGCCAGCCAGACCTTCGCCGAGGCCACCAACGAGCCCGGCACCAACTTCAACGATGCCAAATTCGACGGTATTTTGGGCATGGGCTATCAGACCATCGCTCAGGACAATGTTGTGCCCCCCTTCTACAACATGGTCTCCCAGGGTCTGGTCGACAACTCGGTGTTCTCCTTCTACTTGGCACGCGCTGGCACCTCGACCACCAACGGCGGTGAGCTGATCTTTGGCGGTTCCGATGCCTCCCTCTACAGCGGTGACCTCACCTACGTGCCCGTCTCCGAGCAGGGCTACTGGCAGTTCACCATGGCTGGCGCCTCTGTCGATGGCTATTCGCTGTGCGACAATTGCCAGGCTATTGCTGACACCGGCACCTCCCTGATCGTGGCCCCCGCTAATGCCTATGAGCTGCTCAACGAGCTGTTGAATGTGGACGATGAGGGTCTGGTCGATTGCTCCACCGTCAGCTCGATGCCCGTGATCACCTTCAACATTGGCAGCGGCAGCTTCACCTTGGAGCCATCTGCATACATCATCCAGTCTGCTGGCGAGTGCCAGTCGGCCTTCCAGTACATGGGCACCGACTTCTGGATCTTGGGCGATGTGTTCATTGGTCAGTACTACACTGAGTTCGATTTGGGCAACAACCGCATTGGTTTCGCTCCAGTTGCTTAAGCAAATGCAAATAAATTGTGTATTATCAAGTTGTAATATCATTGAATATGAGTCTGCGAATTCTCACTTTTTATTTGTTATCTATTTTAACGTATTCGTGGAAAGGTTTTTATCGATTATCTTTTTGCTTTGTTTGTTGTTTGTGCAAGCAACAAAGGCTTATTTTTTTGGATAAACAACACTTTGTGAACCTATTTTTAGCTTGCATTTTTGGCTCTAGTCCAAAAGGCATTTACGCACATTTCTTTGATGGAAAACTACTAAAAACTTTTGTAAGATGTTTACTATTTATTATTGATATGAACTTTGCAATCACTTTGCAAAAATGATTCCCCCACAAGTTTCACCATAATATTTTTAAGGTCTTTTACAAATGCTATGCTTCCGTGCTGACTACTTGTGCTATCTTTTTCAAAGCCTACGATGAAAGCATGTATCACCAATTGTATTGTATATTACTAATTGAACACACAATGAATTGCAATAATTCTGCTGAATTTGGCTTTTAGTAATGTTACATTGTACACAAGTAGCAAAGTAAGGGTCGACTGTGCTCAATATTGAGATAACTGATTAGCTCTAGGTGCAAAAATAGCCTCACATTTAATACTATTATACTAAAATACGCTGCATTAAAGTATATTTGGTATAATGATAAATATACCACAGCGTATAAAACCAAACACACCTGTGATCTCAGATTTAGTTGTTAAAATAGACAGATAGAAATATATATATACTTTATGGGCGATGCTTCCTTCTGCCTGTTACAGGCATTTCCTCTTAGAAGCTTGCTTTTCACGTTGTGTTTAGAGTAAGCGAAGCAAAAGAGTTAATTGAAAGCGAATACCAGTTAATTAGATTGTGAGATCAAGTTTAGCGAACAAAAGTTCTCGATCCTACCTCAATGCAAGCTCCAAAGGAGGCCTTGATTGGGCACGACCGCAGTGATTAGAAATCAAGTTAATTAGTATTCAATTAACTCTCTCATTCTCTCTCTCTCTCTCTCTGTTTCTCTGTTTGTGTCTTTCACTTGCTGTTGGCGTAGTAACTGCTGCTTCTAATTTGATGTTTCGACGCTCGCAGCGTCATCAATGACGAAGCTTCGGCCAGCACCTGCCGGGCGTTAACTCGGGGGGGAATTTGTTGAGCGGGCGCTTAAAATACCATCAGAGTGACTACCTTTAAGCATGTTTCGATACATACATACGTTCAACACACAATATCTTATCTATGGCAGATTTGCATTCGCTGTGATTGATTTCCCCACAGCGATAACGAAAGCCAAGAAGTTGTGTGCCCTATAAAATTGTGTGCACTTGCTCGCCAGTAGTTTCAGTATCGCATTGAATATCCAACCAGCACAACCCACCATGTTGCGCACCCTATTCATACTCGGCTGCCTGCTGCTGTTGGCAGACGCTGCAACCAAGTTGCATCGCATGCCGCTCCACAAGAAAGTGAGAGAGAACATTAATCGCCAGACGATCAAAGCGGAAGCGGCACGAATGCGTAATCGATACATAGCTGCGACAGCAAAGGCAACCAATTTGGATGCAGTGGGCACAATAACGACAACGACGACGACGACAGCGTCGTCGCAGTTGAACGAGGAGACGCTGTCCAATTCGATGAATATGTATTACTACGGTCAGATCAGCATCGGCACACCACCCGTCACATTCGAGGTGATGTTCGACACCGGCTCCTCGAATCTGTGGGTGCCCGCCTGGAATTGCACAAGTGTGGCGTGCTATGGCGACGATAGCTACAATCCCAGTTTGTCCAGCACAGCCGTGCAGAACGGTCAGGGCATTAAGCTCACCTACGGATCGGGCGGCATTACCGGCGTTCTGGCCACAGACACGGTGATCATCAATGGCCTGACGATAACGAATCAAACCTTTGCCATGGCCACCTCCGAGCTGGACTCATCGTTTGCCGACATGGAATTCGATGGCATACTGGGCATGGCCTACGACGATCTGGCCGCCGACAGTGTGACGCCGCCGTTCTACAACATGTACACACAGGGCTTGATCAGCCAGCCGGTGTTCTCGTTCTATTTGGCGCGCGACGGCAGCTCAAGCAGCGGCGGCGAACTGATCTTTGGCGGCTCCGATCCAACCTTCTACGCGGGCCCAATGATCTATGTGCCCATCTCCACCGAGGCCTATTGGATGTTCACCATGCAGAACGCCTATTTGGCCGGCGTGCAGTTGTGCAGCTCGTGCTCCGCGGTCGCCGACACCGGCACCTCGCTGATTGTGGCGCCCGCCGATGCGTACGAGACGATTTTCAGTTTGGTCGGCGCCAACTTGGACGGCACTGTGCAGTGCTCGCGAGTCAGTGCGTTGCCCGTGCTCAAGTTCAGCATTGGTGGCATCATTTTCGGTGTGCCGCCATCGGCGTACATCATCAACTCGAATGGCGAGTGTGTGCTGGGCATTGAGACCAGCAGCGGCATCGATTTCTGGATTTTGGGCGACATCTTCCTGGGGCAGTACTACTCGGAGTTTGATTTGGGCAATAATCGCATTGGTTTCGCCTCGGTGAAGGGACTGCAGTATTCGAAGAACGACAGTGCGCGTTTGGTCAGCATTTATGCGGCTGTTTGCAGTGTTCTCTTGTTTTTTGTGCTGAAAATGTTTTGAATCTAATTTCGGAGTTAGCCGCAGCTAGCTAAAATCAATTAGATATACACAAATATATATTTTTTTTTCGAAACTAAAACATTTTGGGTTTACGAGTGTTTTCATTTACCATTTCATTTATTTTAGAATTCAACAGTGATATTCTAGGCGTTTTACTGGAAAGTTTTAATGTGGAAAGGCAGTAAGTAGTAAACTGTATTCGACCAAATGTATTGTATTTGTTGTAAATCAAAAATTCGCAGCTTTTACTCGGCTCAATTTTGAAAGCTTAGCAACAATAGATGGCGGTGATAAACGCTGCTCTCAGCTGGATTATAAACGAGCTTACAGCTCAGCTGATTGAGTTGCATCTGGAGCAGAAACCGTTGCACAAGAACCGCACGAAAAAAAAAGAAAAACAAAGTAAAAAACAAAGCAAAAAAGAAAACCAACCAAGCTACAGAGTTCTTTGCGGAGAGTGCGCTTAATTGGGCCGCCAACGAGACCGCGTGATTTATTGTGAAAGAGAAGAAGAATGTTACTTGTGAAGAGAAGTAGGAGGTTGAATTGAGATGATGATGAGCCGAAGATGAAGTGAACTGCATTTCGCATTATTTATGTGATGTTATTTTTTTGTTTGTGCTTCTTTGCGGGGATTAGGAATTACCCGGCCGGCAAGCAACCAAGTGGCAAAAGGCTCTCGAGGCTCCCACACACGGCGCAGAACAGCCGACGAAGATGGCAAAGAAGACGAATCTTGGTTGGTGGCCAACGTTGGATGGATTGCTGGAAACGATCGATCGATCTCTAATGAGCGTTGGGACTCAATAATAATAACGAGTGCAATTGGGCGGCATCGACTGCAAATTTATTGGCCAAGCAATTGCACATTTCGACGCTCATCAAATACCAATAAAATATCATTTGTTGTAATTGGAAGCGGACCACACGATCTCTTGCCTCCACTTCTGACCCACAGTTCAGCAGCATTTGGAAAGATCGCTTCGCAGTCCCGCAGATCTTTAGCTGGTTGTTTCTCGATTTCGATTTCGATCTTCATCTCCATCTCCAATTCGATCTTGTTGTGCTTCTCTCGCTGTTGCTGCAATCTGTCTCATTAGTTGGCAAAGCGCTTGATTTATTGTTAAGTTTGCTGTTGTTGTTGCTGTTGTTGGTCAATAAATCACATTAAAATATTTGCAAAAACCACTCTAAAGTCGAGACATTGGCCAATCTGCGGCTCAGCTTGACAAATCTCTAAACGAAATCAGTTAACAACTTAACTAATGATTATCAATGTGTGCATTTAAGCAACGGCAACAACTGCTGCAGCAACAACTGGTTGTTGTTGTTGTCGATAAGTCGCGACAAACAACTACTTTCTGGTTGTTCTTGTTGTTGCTGTTGTTGTTGCCTGGATCAGCGGCAATCAACAGACACTCGCGCTCACACATCTTTGATAACGGCTTTGTCGCTTGATTCATCTGCGAATTGTGCATTTTATGCATACGCGTAGTTTGTGCCGCAACAGCCAAGACAAAATGTTAGTAGCAGGAGCCTAAGAGCTTTTGACTGCCTTTTGGATATATAACTGGATTATTTATTACTACATTAGGCACCGATCTGAATACTTGTTATACAACTTTTAGTTTGGCTTTTACCACAAGTATTATTAGTAGAACAAACGCCAAAACTCTCTTAATTATTTAATAGTTACATACACAAGTAGCTTTAAAACTTATTTTAACATTGGCTTCAAATGATAAATATTTAAATGCAAAAGGCTTTATTTTTCAGCAGTTTTATTTAATTTAAATTACTGCAAAGCTCGTTGGATGGCTTAATTAATAAAGTAATTTTTGTTGCTTTGCATTCGCAAACATTTTGCAACTGGCCAAATGCAAATCTGTTTTGCTTTGACAAACAATGTCGCAGACGGCAGCCCAACATCTTCGATATGTATGCGTTTATTGGCAGCTAAATATGCGACAACCCTAAAACCTCCAGCGCAACTCAGAGACGGAGACAGAGAGAGAGAGAGAGCGCGATAGAAAGAGAGTGACAGAGAGCTCCCCTTGTGTGTATTTTGAAATATGCAAATTAAATGTAAATAAGTTTGCAACTATTTGGCAAAGCGCTCGCTGATCGCGCAGTGTAGAGAGAGCGGGACAGACAGATGAACGACAGCGTTGCCAGATGCAAGTCGTTGATAAAGCTAACCACGTTGTTATATTTGTGGCTGTTGTTCTTCAGCAGTGCTCGGTGCACAGATAACGAGGTGAGTCAAACAAATTTTCCACTTGGCCTACGAAGAAAGCAGGCAAAAGGCAGAAATGCAGAAGCAACGCTGAAGCTAAAGGCAAAGGCAGCAACGAAAACAAAAACAAAAACAAAAGCCTAATAAGAAGCACGTCACATCTGATAAGAAAAGTCAATCGATAAATTTTGTTAAGCTGATCTGTCGCTGCTGCTGCTGCTGCTGCTGCTGGACTTGCCAACTTGTCTTGCGTTCTTGTAGCGCTTAATTGTAAAATTGTTTATTATAAACGCAATTAGTATGAAGTCGCGAGAGTGTGCGGCGTGTGAGTGGAGAGATAAATCAAAAAGGATAACTCTGCGATAAGGCGCAACGCCAATTGCATGCGATTCAGGAAGCTCTCTATACCCTGCAGCGAACAGAGAGCGAGAGTGTTTAAATTACCGAAATAACATTTGAAAGTTTTCAACTGTCTTTACGCAAAAAAAAGGTAACGACGTAAGTACAAAACGTATTTACTAAAGTAGGAAAAAGCGAGTTTGCTAGAAAGTCGTGTACAAATAAAATAACCATTTGCTGCAAATGTTAATGCCAAAATAATGAGTTACAGTCACGTTGCTTAAAAACTGTTTTTCTATAGTGACATTTTAAATTTACTGTGTTGACTATTTAAAATTATAAATTGCACACAAACTATTGTTTAGCAGAGACACCAACTTTTTGAAGCTTTTAAGCATACAATTTCGTATCGGAATTTGGATTCAAAAATGATAAGATTTCTAAAGTATTTTCACACAGCGTAACTTATGGTCTGTCAAACGATTTAGCATTGAGTCACTTGAGTTTATTCGATAACCGATAACATGTTTTTTGCCTTTGTTTTTTGGGGTCGGTCGTGTAAGTGATTACAGTTTATGAGTTATTGTTGTGGCTGTTACTGCTGCTGTTGCTGCTGCTGTTATTATTGATATTATTTACTTTAATCTGCTGCATCGCGTAGTGACTTAATTGCAATGGGTAAAAGTTTTCTTTGGCTAACCCCTTAAAAGTTGCCTCCCCCCGTGTGGCAACTCAAGCTCCCTGGCTGGCTGTGAGGCACACGCATGCGGCACACTTTTGCGAGGAGGCCAGCAAACTGTGTAATTTGTAGCAATTTTGGCGGCAAGCAACAAAATGCTGAAATGCACAATGAAATTGGGTCAAACTTTTATAGTTGACCGCCATAAATGAATACGACGCGTCGCTCAAGAGAGGGGCCAACACTGTGGATGTCAGTCCAGTTTTCTGTGGTGCCACAATAAAAATTTAGCTTAATGAAAGTGTTTTTCATGCGTTGGAATTGGAGTGATGGCTTGATTGTGATGCCAGCACTTGGATTATGATATGTAGTCGTATTTTTTTTCTCTTTTTTTTTTGGCAAAGCGATCTCAGTCTGCGATCGATTACACGATGACGACTACGATTACGATTCCGATTACGATTTTATGACGAGTTCAGTGTCGAATACGCGTTGAAAGCTCACAGAATTTTTTGCGCTTCGCTTGCGCTGTTGACTTGAAATCATTTTGACTGGCACTTTTATTTTACCTTGGCATTTATGGCATAATTTTGGTCATCATTTGCTGCTGCCGCTGTTGGTGCTGCTGCCTCTGTCCTTATAGCACTTCGCAAATGATCACAAATGATCATAATCATGATGCTGATCTACATCAGTAGCAATGATCGGTAGTAGGCAACAGTAGCGAGCACAACCTGAGCATTGCCCCAGGGATTAAGCGAACGCACAAGTGTTTCTGGGTTTTTTTCCACTTTATATGACAAGGAATTTCAGTTAGGGAAAGTTGCGGATTAAAGCCGCATATCCTGTAAGTGTGGCATATAAATAAAAGTATTTTATAATGGGTATCAGGCAATTGAATATAATGACTGCCCCATTAATTGAAGCTCTGGCAAGTGAGAGTGAAACATAAGCATACGAGTATGGACTTCTTTTAAAACTGTTGAAAATAGCCGTATATCGAAATATTTTATTTTTATATTTATATTTCATATACGTAATTACAATAATTTAGCCCCTTGCATGCTACTAAAAAAGTCGCTTTCAGAATGTGGAAACACCAAATATTTCATAGCAGAAACAGTTGCACTTCTTGTCAGTTACTATGCAAACAGTAAGCAGTGCAATATCTTTACACTGCTTCGCTTGACATTTTTGAAGTTGCAACTAAAGATATAAACTTCTCACATGAGATAAGAAATGGATGACATATTTTGTGTATTTGTTCGATTAAATACTGCAAATAAAGTAAATCGAGTGCATATTGCTTATTTTGTGTATTCGTCATTTTGAACAAACGTTTTACATTGTTTTCACTTACGTTTCCCACGTGGTTCTGATATGCATTCAACATTCCCCACATAAGTTCCTGAATGAAGCCATCAAAGCTAGACACTTTACATTTGATAGCCGCCCATGAATATAATCCTCGATACTCATTCGCAAACTGAGCGCTTAATTTATGCAAAAAACAACAATAAAATGTAGGCAAAACTTGGAGACTACGGAGACTGATGATACTCATAGCATGTAGATTAAGCTTATCTCCTTGAAATCTGATCAGTTCAGCGGCGGCTCGTTAAAAAAATCCCACAAAATGCGCTGTTTATCAGTGTTGATCAATCAAGGCGGATATTGATATTTATGCGACCGAAGAAGATGATGGGCAACGTTGCTTGATGTAAGTAATGCTGCCATTAAATTGGAAAACATTTAAAAATGTGGCATAAATTAGCGCTTTATCAAGTTTAAACTCATTAAGCCGCCAGAGAGCGAGCAACAATAAAAATGAACAACAAAAAAGAAGAGAGCCTCCTCTTTTAGTTAGGTAATTGTATTGAAGTTACTGGTTGCCGAGTGACTTAATTAGCATGCGAAAAATGCGTTGGGTATCAATCAAGTGTTGTAGGCTGTGCAATTTTCATTGAAGCTGCAACTTTCTTTTTGCTTTTGACGGGAGATCGAGAAGGCAAAGCGGGCAAAAGGCAAAAGGCAAAAAGGCAACGCGCTGCTAATTGAAATATTCTTAATCAGATTTTATTTCGCAAGCGATTCGCTGATGCATTTAATCCGCAATTACTAACCGAGAGACGCGAGCGATACGAGCTTCGCAGATGATTGCCAGGTTGGGCGAACGACTGAGCGACTGAGCGGCTGAGCGACTGAGGGACTGAACTGAGGGACGCCTATGGTTCAATTTAGCGTAAAAATAAAGCTGGCTGCTGGAAAATCGGAAATCTGGCATCTGGCATCTGGAATCTGGCAATCGGGCAATCGATTGGCGGCACGCACCGCGCACAACAACCGTGCAACTTATTATGTTTGGCATACTCACTCATTATGTGTGTGTTGTACATACATACCTACATATATTGCTGTGTGCACGGGGCGACCAGTTTTGTCCTTAGCGCTTAACAAGGTGGGCGCAACGCACTTTTCGACATGCCCACTTTATGCGAAAGAAAGTGGGCCTGCTTTCAAAAGAGAGCGAGAGACTCGCGCGACTGGAAGCTAAGTCGTTGAGATTAAAGAGCTGCCGTTTAGTGGCTACTTAGCCAGCGATAAAAAAAAAACCAAAACCAAGAAAAAAAGGGAAAAAACGGCCTCAACTGAACGTGAAATTGCGTTAAATGGCGTGGCACACTGGGGCGCACTGTGGTGCCAGGCGGATTTGGGGCAAGCTTAACAAGCTTGTAAGCTTAAATGGCTTTTTAAAGAGCTGCCGCTTTGCCAAACAGTGTTCTCTGGCTCCAAGTTAATAATCTGCACAGCAGCAATTACAAGTAGCATGCCGCAGAAAGCGGTCTTGTGCAACCTACTGCTGCGTAGAAGAACACAACTAATGCTATTAAGCGCTCATCATGAACCTGATCAGCCACAGCAGCAGCAGCAGCAGCAGCAACAACAGCAATAGCAACAGACGTCACTCTGTGCGCTGTCCTCGCTCGTCATGTTGAGGCCCCCAAACAACAATCTGTCCGAAAAGCGATAAAGTTATAATGGCGCAAATGTCGTACACAGTTTTGAAATGGAGCCAGACAGATCGCCTCCCTCCGCCCGCCACAATTTCCGCTCCGCTCCACTCCTAAGCAAAGTCGCTGGAGCTTTGCAAAGACTGTTTACAAAGCCGTCTGACAGAGTTTTGACTGCTGTTTGGCTCCGTCGGTTTAGTCGGTTGATGTCGCCGCATGCCACTGAACTTGATAGACTGATCTCTTGCCAGCCACAGGACAGCGTATGTCAGATGAATGGATCTCTGCAACTCCTCTAGCTGCAGGCGACGACACGCTGTGTCTGTCAGGGGTCGGCGGAGAGACCATAATTCTGTTTCACAACTGTTGTTGCTGTTGTGTGGCTTGAAAGGCGGCACAGTGGGCGTGAAAAGTATGTAAGCAAATAGTGCATTAATATTGAATGTTGCCGGGCATCGAAAGAGAGCGACTTACTAACATTACGCCAACTAGCTGCTCGCTCTAAAAGCAACTGGTTGCGCCTAATTGCGACCTATATCTGCAATTAGGCAGACAAATAACTTGAAACTAGTTTCTTTTTGCGATCAACGATTAATAATTTGAAGAGCGCATTAGCACAACAAGTTGAATTCAATGTAGTTTATTGGGAGTTTAATGTGCGACAACTTGGGTTGAAGGCGTTGTCTGCAAAGCAGGACAGCAGGACTGGAAGAGAGCACGCGTTACAAGCATAAGGTTTTTAAAAAGTTTCAAGTTTAATTTTCTATTTATTTTTGCTTCTTTGCTAATACACTTGCATTGCATTCCTTTGTTCATTAATAAAACTTATTTTTGAATAATCATTAATTATTAGATCAGCAATTCGTGAAGCAGTTAGTAGATGTGCTTGTCGAAAGAATTATAAAAGTGATTTCAAATGAATGCGATGCTTGTTTTTATTAACAAAGTTGCGCTGATCGATGGCATTGCAAACTGAAAGCAAAACAGCGGAGAAGAAACTTGCAAAGCCACTGTGACAAAGTGTCACAGATCGATGGAGCTAAGAACTCGGAGTCTTAAGAGCGAGATGAAGCAAATAGATTTAGAATTGCAGAATATATTGTGCTGGAATGTGCAGTAAAGTAGAGCGAATTAATTGAAAAACTAATTCAAATCGTCGAGATTGCGAGAAAAAATAATATTTGAATTATTACAGTTGAATGTGCGAAAAGGAAATTGATTAAAACTGAACCCAAGATCTCAAAGAATGTTTGACCAAAGGTTAAACTTTTTAAATCAGCGCTGTTTAGTCTTCAATCGAGTTGGAACGTTTTGTTGCTCCACTGTGCAACAATGGGGCGAACTAGCGATTTCAGCTGGCGATTATCATTTCAATTACGAGCAAGCTGCATTTCGTTGTCGGTTTGGCTGCATTAGATGAGGAGGTGGTTGTGGATGTGGCTGTGGATGTGGATAATAATCCCCGATACATTGTGTATCTGCGATGGCAGCGATCGCTCAATCAGTCAGCCAGAAGACTGGAAGCGTTTGCAATCTAAACACCTTCTCGGAAGGTGGATCAACGCTGTGCACCAGCACATTGTATGGCGTTGTATGATTGTGTTGTCTATAGCCCGGAGCTGCTGGCGGCTATTTGCACAATTCCGATGGGTTTTTCGTACCATAATTTAGGCGCGGGCGAGTCATATATCATCGCTGGGAGATGCTTGACGGCCCCGATGGCCGGCCGACTCAGTTGTGATATATGACTGCAATGTCCTAATGATAATGACGTGCCGAGGCCCGACAATGCGACCGAGACTGAGACTGAGACTGAGACTTGAAGCGACGCTGGAGTTGTAGGCGGGTAAACACGAAGACGACTGCGGGGGGATGGGCGAGGGGTCGAGAGTTGAGCTTATCTTTGGAAAGAGTTTTTCATTTCAAAATTAAAAAAAAAAAAAAAAAGTAGAGAACAAAATTATTATTGATTTAAAAATTGCCGTTCAATAAAGAACGAACGACGCGCGTTTGACACACTCGGCAAATGTTGACATGGGGCAAATGTGGATAGAGGTGTTTACCTGGTTGATTTGTTGATCGTTTGATTGGTTTGTTGTCACAGCACGCGACGCAAGACTCGGCTCGCATGGCTGCCACCAACTGCTGACACAGTTATGCAAGTTCACACACAACACCCACGCAAGTCACTTGAAGTTGAAGGAGTCGACGTCGTTGTTGTCGACGCCGTCACATATTATTAACCGTTTCAATTCCATGCATACATTTAATATTTACATATCCGATCGACCGATCGCACAAATTTCTGTGTAAATAATTCCCCTATCAGTTTCGAGGGTCGTAAAAAACGAAGAGAGAGAGAGCTCAACGACAACGCGCGCCAAAATCATCCTTAAATAAACTCGCATATCTCCCACTTCTCGCTCTCTTTTTCTCATTCGCTCTCTCTCTCTGTCTCGCTTTGGCCGACTTGTTGTTGGCTTGTTCAAGTGAATTTACATTTATCATATCGCACTTACAGATAACTCTCGATCCATCTAAACTATTTATCAGCCTATCAATAGTCGCTCTGTCGCTGTTTGCCTAACCAAGTGATTTACATTTTTACTGTGGCACACACGGAAACGTTCAATGCGATCGCTAACTGTGTCAACGCAACCAAGAGATTATTATTGAACAGAAATAACTGAAGATTATGCTTTATTCACCGTCTCAATCAGCTTCAGTCATTTCAAAGTATTATTGTTATTATCTGTAGATAATGAAATGCTCATTGCATTTAGTTACCATCTCTTCAGCTTCCTCGATTTGGGTTCCTTATAGCAACTGATATTCATTTAGTTGCCACAATTTAATTAATATAATTTTTAGCTCAAAGAATGAAACTTACCTTGCTAGCTGTCGACCATTAAATACAACAATTTTGCGGCACTCTTAAAAAGTAATTCGTTAAATTTGAATTTATGTATGCTTCAATTTTTAATCTTGGCTTTGATGCCGACAACAGGACAAAAAAAAAAAAAAATGAATAAAAGGGGCGAAAATTTACGATGCGCCCCGGACAATTCAAATTCTAACAAACTCTTCATCATCTAAGTGACAGTTTTCGTATGCAGGGCAGGATGCAATGGGAAAGGATGAAATCATGCATACATTCATTGATCCCTGTACTATATTATCAGCCATATATCCTGCCATGTAGTTTATCACAGAGCGATCGTAAACTATTTTGTCTGCTGTCACATTCAACCAAACTGTGAACTTCTTTGAATTGCTGTTGAATTTCCTTCTTTTTTTTGGCAACGCTCTTTCTCGCTCAACTCATTTTCATTCTGTGAGCTGTTTGCATTTTTGATTGATCGCTTCATACGTCGTACCACAAAGAATGAGAGTACCACCAAAAATGTAAATGCAGCAAAACCACAAAGTCAAAAGAAGAAATATCAAAAAAATCAAAATAATTCGAAAAGAAATACATAAGTAAAATCAGGAGGAACGATTGGAACATTGACATCGATCATCATTTGGCGGCAGCTCTCTCCTTCTCCTTTCTCTCCTTCGTAGTTTCAACGTCGACAAATGTTGATAATCAAATCAAAGAAGAACACAGGATCAGATCAAGAAATTGTGATTGTACTACACACACACACACACACACACATACACGAATACAGGTTCAATGGAATCATCATAACATCAATTCAAAATGTGAGCGAGCGAGAGGGCGACAGAGAGAGAGAGAGAGAGAGAAAGAGAGAGCGAGCGAGGTCGACTCTTTCTTTGCTACCTACGCAAGGATCGCAAACGATCGACAATCGTTGATATGGCTGCATAATTAAATTTAAACAAATCAAACTGCCATTGCAGCAAAGGAAACAGAAATCAAGTTGTACATTGAGACCACCAGAGAGCAGTGAAAGAGCTGCGCTCAAGTGAAATAATTTGCTGGCCCCAGCTACAGTCTGCGATCGACTGATCAGCCGATCAACCGCCGATCGACCTACACACATATATTGAAGAAGTTGCAAGTAGCAAATGGGGCAGCGACGAAGCTGCAACAAAAACACATAAGAAAGCTGCAGTCGAGAGAGCGCAACTCTGAGATACCAGTCACAGACATTTTAAGGGAATAATAATGAATAAATACACAGTTTTTTAATTGTTTCTAATTAACTAATAGTCTAGTCAATCAAATTTTGATTAATTTCAGTTAAGATTCTAGTTTCAAACTTTATTTCTTTCTTAAGTACAATTGACTTGCGTGCGTCATTAAAAATTTTAATTAGTTTTTTTAATCCTTCTACAAAAGCCATTTTTTACATAAAAGATTATACAATTAAAATACAAATATTTTGAGACTATTCTAATGTTAAACGTATTTAGTTTTATAACAAATTTTGTAATGCTGAAAAGAGCGTAATTTTAATTAATGAAAATCAATCTCACTACAAAAACATTTGCCACTCAGTTGTTATGCCCGCGTCCTGCATGCCGGGTATTTCAAGTGAAACAAGTACAACAAGCTGGAGTTGGGGCTGTGGCTGTGTTTTTGTTGCTGTCTGCTGCGCTGATCGTTTAATCTAGCGCTAAAGATCTGGCAGCGTCCTACGTACCGCAAGTTGGAACTTGCAACTGAAATGATTGAATTGTGTCTTGCTGTCGATCAGTGCGACGGTGCGTGAGTTGCCTGAGATCGACTGATCGACTTGCCTTCTTGATCGCCAGACATTGATATTGTGATATTGTGATGCATGTGTGGATTCAGTTTTGTATGCAAAACGATCATCGCTCCAGCTCCAGCTCCAGCTCCAGCTCCAGCTTCAGCTTCAGCTTCGACTGCGGCTTCTGCATTTTGCATAATGTTTCGCCGCTGGACATGCAAAATACTTGCGTATTTTTATTTTATTTTTTTGCTAGTCACAGGCCACAGTCACAGTCACAGTCGCAGTCCGCTTTGACTTTGAGTCCTGTTTCCGATCGCTGTCGCCGACTTTCACAGTTTTATAACAAATTTGATTGAATTGCCATTGCCATTGTGCGCCATTGAGTGAGGGGAAGTTTTTTCTTTCCGTTTTGCTTTTGATGTCTGCACCTTGCAAATGATTATGAATTGATTTTTGATTGCGTTTTGCATATTATACTCGTACTTGCGTGCATATCTTAAGGATATATACGTGTATATATATATATATATGTCTGCATTCAAATTGTGACTGGGTTACCGTTACAGCAATTCGTCATCAGCTGCTGCTGTTCCTGTTTCTTCTCGTCGTTATTATTGTTCCTGTGCTTGTTCTTATCTTCCTTCCTGGTAATTAGCACACGTGTCGACGCTGATCAAAGCTGATCTTTTTGATCTAGGCAACATGTGCCTAATCATCACAAAGATGCCATCACACACGTTACGTTGTTGCACAATGATTGAGTCATCTCTCAGTTGGCCATCATGATCACCATCCATCATCGCATAGGCAAAAATCTTGCGCATTGTGTCGTTCCTGGTCAGTTTCTTTTTGTTTTGCTGTAGGTAGCCAAAATACTATTTAATGAAGTGTCCCGCGTTGTGAGTCCTGTCCAACCTTCGCTCTAATGTGCCGTAAATGCTTATGCAAAATCCGTGCCCGGGGACGCATAGATTTGCTTACACGTGCTATGCTCCTGGGAATTGCACGGCCTCAGGTAGCCACTGTTATCAGCAGCGTCAGCACATGTGAGATGCAGCTAGCGAGATAATCGTAGTGCATCAAGATTGCGCTGTCCAAGACAAGTTGAATCTTATCAAAACTCTGCTCGAAATCTATGTTTATGCTCGAGGAAGTTGCTGCTGTGTCTCACGCTGCAAATAAATGTTGCCATCGTTGCGAGATATAGTTACATGTTATTTAACACACACACACACATACACACATGCATAAGCAAGCGAGGATATCTTTATGAAGCTCTCCTGTCTGACCACGCCCATTTAGAGCAACCGCCCACCTGGATTTCTTGGTCCCACGTGTAACCACGCACACACACATGCAAATGACACATATACACTCAAATTTTTGGCATGACACACACGGTGCTCTGGGCAAAAAGTACCGGGACATGGTTTGTAAATCAACAAATTTGTGTATGTGCTTGGATAGAAAACAAATTTATGCAAAAATAGTTTACATACTTTTAGACAATCACAAATGTTCTTGACGTTATTTTGACCTCGAAACATTTAAATATTTTTGTTTTCTGCACAGATTCCTGCTACTTTTTGCCCACTGTATAAATCGCAGTTAATCGCACTTTGCACCAATATGAATGTCTCATTATCATCTAACCACAAATAGACGTCGTTTGTCTGAATGAGTCCACAACATATATGAGCAGTTTGGGCACTTGATGCTCGCCGGTTGACTCTATAAAGTGGCGGCAATCTGTGGCAGCATCTGCTATCTGGCTGAGTTAAGCGCAAAGCTCAAATGTTAGCAGGCATTGCCAGCTGATAAGCTTCCATGTAAGCGACAGATGAGGGCCGTTGATATAGGGATATAATAAGTATGCAGGTATTGGGTAGTTTGGAATCTTAAATCGATTTCTTATGTTGCCGCACTTATCGCATGGAGTCGGTTGGGCGGCGAACTGAATGTGGCAGGGCAGCAAAGTTGAAGATTAGCCAAGTGGCAAGTTGATTCCATTATCAGTGCCGCCACATGAGTCGATGTAAGATATATTAAGAGATAAATAACACTGGCTGCATAAAAACAGATCGATGAGGTGCTGCGACGCGAGGCGAGGCAAGCAACTTTATTAGAGCCTCTTAACACGATTGCCAATTGATAGCCCCTTTTACTTCATTTGCTTTTTGTTTGTTTCTGTGGTTTTTTTTTTTTTAGCTGTTGCTGCTGCTGCTGCCAAAAGACATTAACAAACTGGCGAGCAGATCAACAGATCAACTGCGATTCGGGGGGAGATCAACTGTTTTGCCACAGATACGGATTCGCAGTGTGATCAGAACCGATCAGCGGATCAGCGATCAGCGGATCAGCGCAATTAAAATGTTATCGCTGTTTGTTGTTAATGTTGACGAGCCACAGCGCAAAGACTTCCTGTGTGCTCCCCGTGCTACACTCTAACCACTGTGCGGCATGGGCGCCAAGGTGCTGCAGCTTGTGTGGGGATTAAATGTAACTAATAATTATATATAGAAATTATGCATCAACTAGCGCAATGAACGGTTTACTAAACGGGCCCAAAAATGTGCTAGTCAATTAATTAGTTTAATTTTGCCTGAATATAATCTGTATAGAATGTTCTAGTTGTCGATTTAATTAAAATATGAAGCGCTCTACACATTGTTCAGAAATTAAACACTATATCAGTTTAATCCACTATATAGAATATTTTAATATTTTCTTAAATGGTGATAGAATTTATTGCCGCGTTCTGAGTCAGTAGAAAAGTTCCATCGATGCTTAATGTAGTAAAATAATCTTTTTAAATCGGCTCGTAAGTTATATAGGACTTCTATATTAATTAAGCGTAATTCCTCTAGCAGGTTTTCTAACAATAAGTCTACTTGTGATGTGTGACAGCGTTGAACCGCTTTTCGAACCGGTTTCGCTGCAAAAACTGAAAGTTTTTCTTGCACTTGCATGACTTGCTTTAATTGAATATCACAGCCAGGATGTCAGCAGCGAACGCACTTAAAGTAAGTGTATTATTGATTCGTTTCGCAGTCATTTGCATGGAGCTGAAGCTTGTTGCTTCACGCCTTTGGCATTTCGTTGAAAAGTTAATTTAATTAATTGCCAAACACACACATTTCCCATAAAAGCCGTGCAGTTTGATTGTCCAGTTGCGGCAGTTGTTCCAGCCGATATAGTGTTATATAGTGTTGTATATGCAGCGAGAAGAGCTCCCATTTCGAACTTCACTTA
The DNA here is from genome assembly GCA_035047445.1 of Drosophila siamana. Classification (NCBI taxonomy): domain Eukaryota; kingdom Metazoa; phylum Arthropoda; class Insecta; order Diptera; family Drosophilidae; genus Drosophila; species Drosophila siamana. The sequence goes on from JAWNPP010000078.1 coordinate 17,351,536, forward strand.
AGGCGCAAACTTGAATAATTGGAGTTGCAAGTTGGGCATTTAAAACTGATTCGTTTTACGAGCACATTGCACTCGCCTTTATGATTGGCAATTAATTAGGCCAAAAGCACGAATGCGAAAATGCTCTTGAATACACTCTGAATGCTGAATACTCAATACGTGAATACGTGAACACTGAATACTAAATGCTGTGTTGTTGTTTCCTCTTCGGGCCTGGAGGTTATTTGTTTTTACAGCTACCGCACTTAATAGTCGGCCTCTCATCGATACGCGCTACGATTTGTTTGCTTAATTAATCGCAGCTGTAATAATAATAATAACACAAGACATTCTTCTTCTTCTCCATTTTGTTATTTTTTTTTTCTTCGTTTTTGTTTTTTAATAATTCCCTTTGATGTCGTAAGCAGGCATGAAATTTGGTTTTTCTGTTTTCTGCTTTTCTTCTCTCCTGGAACTTGAATCGATTAACACGCGCAATTGCATTTGAATGGCAAATGTGGCGCATTGCATTGTACTTTGGCATTGTCCGAGTGTGGCCTTCACCCTTAACCTCTTGGCCTAAACTCGCTGAGGGCCCCGCTCTCTCTCACACTTGGCCATTGTGTCGCCATTGTCTGGCGATTCGACATGGCAATAATAATAAGAATCAAAATATGTATAAGAATGCTATGCTAATCCTTTTTGAGAGACGTGTGTGGGCTGCGCCAGCGCGGGATTAGTGTGATTTTTTGTTTAATTTTTCTTCTGATTTTTTTTTGGCATGAAATGAGTGCATCAAGAGCAGACCCAAAAAAAAAAAAAATAAGGAAAAATGAAGAACAAAACGCAACTCAGAAGAAATGCGTTTTTTTTTATTGTAATACTCGGTCGACGAACGAACGTGCCAAGCAAAAGGACGAGAGAGAATCCAGAGAGCTAAGACCTCGATGAAGACCACCCTAAAAGAGTCGAGCTACGAAAATTTATTGCCGCATCCAAGTTTGGGACCTTGGAAAGGACCTACTTAGCCTTAGACGCCGCCGCGCATGCGCAGACACTTCATTTCAATTTTAATTAGAGCAACGCTTGGAATTTCTTCTTTCTTTAGGGAAATTGTCTGCATCTCATTCCCATTTCATTTGCCTTATTTCTTTCGTTTTGTTTTAGTTAGTCTGTCGGCGCATTTCTTTTGATTGTTGCGGGGACCTTTTCGATTATAATTAGATGGCAAAATGCCGCTGCAAGAAATTGATTGTTAAATAATTTCCTTGTGCCACCTTTGCGGCGCTGATTGGAGGCCGCGCAGTTGCAGTTGCTCCATGGCCAACTGATTGCCGAGTGTGGCAGCAACAGTACATTGAAATTGCCTATCATACAGATAGAATAGAAAAGGAAGAATACAACTGTAAGATTTAGTTGATGTTATATTTTATTGAGAATCTCTATTATATATTACTTGATTTGTAGATAAGTTAATCAATTTAAATTTATTTTCCATGTTTTAAAATAAATAACAATGCATTCTGGTATAATAAAAACATATTTTCAATACCTAAATATTTTAGAAGGTGGTCGTTTAAAGGAATATAATTTCATGTTTGTGGAAACGTTTGGCAATAAAATAGAATTCTCTTTTGCCAATAATTGTAAGTGAAACTATGAATTTTACACACTTTTTGATAAAATGAAATTGAATCTTTTTATACAATACGTTTGCAATACGTTTGTAGATTGTAATAAATTATTTGTCTTGCAGTGTCGATGACAATTGCTAGGATTGCTAGACTATTTCTTATAGCAATAGCTTAATATGTATTGTAAATTGTATATAGATTTATTTGCGATTTTTGAATGAATAAATTTGTTATTTATAAATGTTTTGTACTAATGGTCAATAGTTACTATTATAATGTGGAATGGATGTAATTTCTGGAACTCTGTGGGCAGCCCTCGCATTAGCCACTTGCTGCACCCATTCCTGGAGTTGTATGCAAAATATGCCGACACAAATCAAAAATGAAATCGGCCAATGGCAGAGCTAACGAGGCGACCGACAGTGGCGACGTTCTCCAGCTAGAGCAGCAGGGGCAACGAGAAGGAGCAGGGCGCAACAGCTACTGATTCCCCTGCTTCTGTGGCGATTGCTGTGGCAATTGCTGTGGCGACTGCTGCTGCTGCTGCTGCTGTCTGCGAATGGGGGAAAATTAGGCGTAAATTTTTATTGGCGACAGTTGGATAAGAAGCAACGGAATTTTAGCTGTGAATTCGTTGTAGTTGTTGTTGTTGTTGTCGTCGTCTCGCTTGCTGTATTTGTTTGCTTTGCAATGAGAATATGCCATACAAAAGGGCAAAAGCAGCTAAACCACTTAAGTGGTAACAGCCCCCAGACAAACAGACAAAACGGGCACAAAACAAAAACAAAAAACCACTTGGACAGTTTCTGGCGAAAGAAGGGTTAAGAGGTTGGCTTCTTATTATTATTATTGTTGTGGTCTTGTGAGGATAATATTTAGATTGAGGGCGGAACAGTAGCTGACAAAATGTCGAAATATTTCGCCAGAAAACGGAAGAGTTGAGATTGAGAAATCGAGTGCAGTTCCGAGTAGCGAGATGAGTTGAGACTTTTTCTTAGTTTTGTTTTTGTTTTTGTGGACAGGAAGTGTGTCTGGGCATTTAGCAAGAATTGCAGTTATTGATAGATTGATACCAGCATAAAGATGGCTAGATGGCTTGTGTCTGGCGCGTGTGTTTTGCCAAGATGCTGGTCGGTCTATCTCTCACTCTCTCGCACCGTCTCCAGAGAGATAGAGAGAGAAAAAACCGCAAGAGAGCGACAATATTTGCCAGGTGTGTGTCTTGAGAAAGAGAAGGAGTCAAGGCTAGGAATGTAAATGTTGCAGCTGTGCGCCCCTCGTGCCACAGCAACAGAAATGTCAGCGCTAATTGTGTATAAATATTTTGACCAAACACAAGGCTAAAACCACAGGGCCCAAAAGGCAAATGAGCAACCAGCAAGAGCCTGGCAGCATGCATTCACACTCTAATAGATACGTTGCCAAATGCTGTGACAATTAGAAACTGCTTAGCTTTGTGCCACGGCTCAGCATCAGCCTCAGCCTCAGTCTCAGTCTCAGTCTCAGACTCAGTCCACAGAGAGTTCACTTCATTTGTGTTGTGTTGTGCTGCGCTGTGTTGGTGGCTCAAACCTTGCTCAAACCTCTCACAGCATGCTAATAACAGTTAAGAACCCAAATTGCCAGTTTTTGCTCATTTCAAGGTATTTCAGCCAGCCATCATGTTGTGCGGTCCTTTACTTGTCTCGTACCAGCATTGTTCGCATAGACAATGTTTTGACCGCATTGCCAAAACCAAAATATATACAACAACCCCCGCTGTTGACGGCGAGTCCACGAGAAAAACACAATGCACACTATATGTGTATATAGTACATATATAGCCAGCTATATGTCCAGTGATATCAACTCACTCCCTCTGCTTAGACTTTGGTGGTCCCCAGAAACAGTTGACAATTCAAAACTCATTGTCATTGTGCGCGTTTTAGATGCGTGACATCTTATTTGTTGTGCATCGCTCTATTCTACTGCAGTGCAGTGCAGTGCTAGTTTCTCGTCAATTGTTATTGAATTGAGTCTTCAATTCTTGTCATTCCCTGTGCTCATTGTTCGGCAATTCGCCGATTCGAGATGCATTCGCTGCGATAAGATTTCAGCGTTAAGAGATCGCACATCTGCTACCGCAAATTGCATTAACGTGGCCCATACACAATTGAGGCGTGATTGAGGCGCTCTTGTGTCTGCGTTGTCGTTGTGTGCGGTAGCTACTTACTACTTTTTTTTCACTCACCTCTAACGACCGCAAATTCATTTGCCCAGTTCTCGCATTGTTCGATTTTGGCAATTGTTTGGCCTCTGGGCGCCTAGGGACCTCACCGAACCATCGATCGATCGATCTACCGTTCATCTTCCTTGAAATGTCTTTCAAATACAATTCCGCTTAGTCGAGGCATTTGGCCAAGATCTCTACTCCCAACTGCCAGCTATTTATATGTTTAATAGCTACTGACTGCCATTGTCTCATAATTATTTACTTGTTATAAATGATACTATGGTAAAAAAAAATGTTTTTATATTTAAAGCATTTTACTTAAACATATTTCACAAAATTCAGCAAAGTTTTTAGCTCGCAAACATATATTTAAATTTAAATTATACTAAGACAGAAATATTTTAATGATGGAATAATGTGTTTTGTTTTAAAGCCAGATTTATTCATTTATTAGAGTAATCGTGCTTAAGCAATTAAGAATCAGTGATTCATATATTAGATATAAATGTGAGATTTGAAAAATATTTAGTGTGAAGAAGACCTCAAGAAAACAGCTTCAGTCATGTGTTTGCTTAGAAGAACAATCTATTTCCTTGTAATATTTAACAGATACAAAAGTATCTTATAGATACATGCATTTTCCGACACTCAAGTGAGGCTGTCGTATTTGTTGAGATGTGCACACTTTGTTTCTAAGTCTATAATTACGCTATGCAACTGTCAGCTACAAAAGTAACTGCGAGATATCTTCATGAGCTCTGTCAGCTACAAAAGTAACTGCGAGATATCTTCATGAGCTCTCTCAGCTACAAAAGTATCTGCATCAGCGTCGTAGATCCTGCTGACTACGCACTAAGCTGGCACGCCTCTCCCGCCTCGCCATGAAGTGCACTTAGTCTCTGTCGCGTGCGTGCTGCCCGACGGCTCAGAGCTCATTACGTCAGCCTAATCCAAGCGTCAAGCATATCCATTTGCTGGTCAGGATCAAAAAGGGGGAGGCAGCGAGAATGAGAGAGTGAGTGAGTGAGAGAGAGAGAGAGAGAGAGCAAAGCTGTTAAGCGCATTCGCTGCGCATGCCGCCCACGTCATTTCCTCGTCTTTTCTCCACTTTCCACAGCAGAGGAAAATTAATTAGTTGAAAACCAAAAAAAGGTGTTGGAAATCTCTGATTACGCTGGTAATTTTAGACAGCTCAGCAGCCGCGTTTCGTTCTGTAATGCGAGTAATTCCCATCATCCCAACTTTGACAATTTCCAATTTTCAAATTTCGTATATCCAGCATTTATTTCTATTTCTATTTTTCTCGTTTTTTTTTCGTTCGTTATCATAATCATATTTGCCACGCCATCGTTCGTGAGTGTGCAATTCTACTACGCACAGGAAACAACTCAATTTGTACGTATATCCTGTGCGGCGTGTCGCTATTTCTTTCCCTGCTCCTCTCTCCCTGTCTCTGGTGTTATTTTTGTGGTTTTTCGTACTCGTTTTGATGGCAATTTCCCAGCATTTAGGCGTTTACACAAACATTTTCTGTATACATATGTATATATTTTTTTTGCTGCAAATAATAGCAAGAAACACACACAAAAAACATTTTATTTTGTCACATTTCCTTCCGTTTAGCTTGTAATTACAAACGCCAATCATTTACTTTTTTGTTATATTTTGCACTGCAATAATATTTGTGATAGCAGCAAATGTTTTACTGCTCATGTTTGTCTTTCATCGTTTTTAGTTTCTCTAATTCGCATTCTCATTTATTTGCTTCATTATTTGCATTTTCATTTATTTCTGAAATGCGTTTCTGCTTTAGATCAACAAATTACTAATTTTGGACATATACGATATTCTGATCACCATCAGTGGATTTTGTTTGAGTTTTTAACACTAAAATTTGCATTTACACCAAATTTGTGCTCAATATCTCCTAACATTTGCAATTAAATTATATGCTTCCACATGCCTGATTTAAAGCATCCGCTTGTATTTTAAAAAGCAACCACAAACGATTGTTATATTTCATTATTGATTTGTAGAAAAGTTCTTGGGTAAACCAAAGAGCTGTGTGCTTTCGGATGCCCACTTCAGCTTACAGAGCATCTTCTAGTCGAGCACTCTCCACTTGCTGGCTGTCTGTAGCATAAAGTGTTACAAACTGCTGCCAAGTTGCTTTCAATGCTCAATGGGCACTTGCCCAGTTCTGGCAACTTTCAAATGCTTAAGACAGTGGCTGATCTACTTGAGAGAGTTGCTGATCCCCCTTCCCCTCCTCGCTCCCCACTCACCAACTCGTCGTTTACCCCGCCTCCTGCTCCTGCTGCTGTTTCTACTGTTGCTGCTGCTGTTGCTACTGCTTGAATGTGCCTGTCAATGTCCATAGATATCTAAATTTGTTTTGCTCTCGAGGCGATGACAGGCGAGTCTCGGATTTAAACGCGTGTTGCCTGTCAATTACACGTCACGATATGCAGCTCAAAACTCTTTCACAACCCAACCAGACACGCGTCTCAGCCTCACTTAACACACAACAACGGCAGCAGGCATCGCAGTCATCGCAGGCATCATCATCAGGCAGCAGATACTTTATTTCTTCGTTCGATTTTCTTTGCGTTTCTCATGTGCGCGCCAAGCAGCCACAAGTGCCACAAGTCGCGTCAGTTAGGCAGTCAGTCAGTCAGTCAGTTAGTCAGGCAGTCATCGTGTTGCGTCTGTCTTCATTATGCATTGACTGGCGCTGCATTTTGACTTTTAAGACTTTATCAATCAAGAAAGAAAGCATTAACTAAATGCGAGTAAAGCAAGAGTTTCTCTTCGACAGTTACAATTTCAGTTGATGGAAATGCTTAAAGCAAAACACAACCAGAAATAATGTAACATTCAGAAATGTTTATGGTTCATTGAAAGAATTTATGTAAGAAAATATTACAAGTCTATCTAGTTTTAGAAACTACAAGACAAATAGGAATATAGTTGATTGTAAGAGACAAATGTTATGATTGCTATAAATTCAGTAGTTTTTCTGTTTTATTTAAACACTTTTGACATTCTAAAATTGAAATTATAACTATAGAAATATGTAAAATTATACTTTACAGCCTTGTCTAACTGCTTTAGAATGCAGAACCTTTAAAATATTAAAAAAATATGCTCGACAATATAATTGCCATAAATTCAGTTGTAATTTATAGACGTAGCCCATTTATATTTAAGGGGCTGTTTCAAAGTCAACTTTGCTGGGTTCTTTGATGCTTTGTTTTGGCTATGCAAAATTGCCGTGTCTTTCGTAGCGCCGACTGCACTTGCCTCTTGAACTGACGCGGTTCGATCCGCCCCTGAATTGGCTGAGAGTTGGTCAATGAAACCGCTTTGGCACTTGTTCCACCGAATGAATGCGCTATGATGCTGCCCGGCCTCAATTAAAACGATAACCTGCTGCGATGTCGGCGGCATTCTGTGCTCTGAATTTCGAAATTGGCGGAAGCAAAAGGAAGAAAACTGAAATGAAAAACAGAACGACAGGCGTCGACGGTGTTTGAGGCAAATGTTTAGGCCATAATTGTTCACGCCTTGGTCGCGTAATAGATACTTTGATGCGCCGGCCTTTCCTGGCCCTTCCTGCACTGGCGTCTTGGCCTATATTTATAATTATCCTGAACACATCCTGCCTGCCCTGCCGCCTGAGGTAGTAGGCAGAGATGCCTATGCAAAGCGCCACTAAATGCTGAAGCGTGTGCCGCAAAATGCACATTTATCGTATCAGAAGTTGTTCCTCAATCGATAGCCTGAATTTCTCAGGAAAAATCCCGAAAAAATATATATGTGTATGTATTGCCTGCTGCGCAAGCAGAAAGACAGGTCAATGTCGATAGATAGGGGTTTTGGGCTGCCCGCTGCTTGCACTTAATTGCAGCTACAAGATACAGTATCTTGTAGTGCGTATCTTGTATCTTGTAGTTTGTAGATTTTTCTTCATTTTTTTTGGCGAAAAACACAGCGAGCAGTGTGATGCATCTTGCGATTAGTTTAATGGAAACATTTGTGCTAATTGTAGCAGATACAAAACGTACACAGCCAGAAATTAAACGATCTTACATAAGGAATACAATTTTGTATCGAATAAAAATATCCTTCTAAGACACAAAACTGATTTCAGTCACTTTTCTTTTTCTACCCTTAAAGTTCTGTAGTCTGTTTGATTCCTCTTTCTAGTAGGTAATTTTTCTCAGTGTTGCTGGCGCGCATTTTGAATGTAGTGCAGTTTTTTGATGGTGTTTAGAATCGATGCAAGTAAACTCCCACATTTCGGGCTGATGTTGTGTTGCACAAGTGGGTGTGGCAAGCAGGCCGAAAGGCGGCCACAATTGCGAAACGCAAAGAATAGAGAATCAAATCTCTGCGTTGCCCCTTTGTGTTTGGTTTTTTTTTTTTTTGACCTTTTAATGCTGTCAACGCGAGACCGCCGACTGTTGTGTGTTGCAAGGTATGCGTAGTATGCAATTGCGGCAAGTACACACTGTTGCCGCTGTTGCTCTCTTTGCTGTTTGCAACTCTGAATGTGGGCCATTGCCGGTGACACAATGCCGCAAACAATGGTGACAATTTCACATCTTAATGCACATCAATGCGCGTTACCTTTGACCAGCTCTGCGATGTCGGCTCGCTTTGAAATGCAGTTCATTTTCTTCAGTGTCTTGTTTTTTTTTTTTTTGCAAAGCGTATTTTGCTTTTTTGATAAATCGATTATCGCATCATAGGAGGCAGTCACAAAAACAAAGCCAAGCACAGCAGCGCAAACAAAAAAATCTATGTATTTATAACTATGTCGGCAAAGTGAGATCAAAGGGCATTCAGAATGGCCATCTTCTAACATCTAACCTCATCGTTGTCAACCACATCATCATAGTCATAGTCGCAGTCATCGTCATCATTATCCTCATCAGTTCTTTGTGGTCGCTGAATGCAGATCCATCGATCCCATCCATCGATCGTTTTGTAGCCGCACTTTTGTGGTTGACATTTTTTGTTCTTCTTGTTTTTGTGTGCTACGGTCGGTGACTTTGCTTTGATGCCCCCGTCTCCGTCGTTCCTTCTGCGCCGATCCAGATACAGTATATGCGACTTTGACCCCGACGCGCGGGTTATGCTTGATCTGCTTTTGTTTTGCTTTCTTCGTTTCTCTATTTTTTTTTGGCCTTTTCTTTGCTTTGCACTCGGAAAATCTGATTTCTCCATGCGATTTTAACTAAATCTACTCTGTTTTTTCTTTCTCATTACTGTTTTTGGCGGTAATTCAGCGATGTTCCAGGGGTCCAAAGACCGCAGCTTAGGCTGGTCAAGCGTAGAACTCTGGCGAATTTGCCAGTGATAAGATTGGAGCAACTATCGTTGCGGATCGCGATCGAAGAACTCATTTTCTGTAGCTGCAGCACAATACTGAAATAGTCTTCTAAGGGGAGATTTTTTGGAGATCACACATATTTTCCTAATAGATAATATATTTTGGTATGAATGCTTGGAGCAAGAGCGCCCAACAAAGGCTTTATTATACCAATGTTAATGTGTGATTTGAGTTGGCTACAGTGGTTTTTTTTTTTTAAATAACCAGTTAAACTATGTGACGTTAATAGTTCAGTAAGTTGGTTATTAGTTTAGACTTGGTTAAGAAGTCCTTGTAGGTAAACATAATATAATACTTTATACAAATAATAAGAATTAATTGAATTATAAAATCAGTTAACTTTTTTTATGAAATACGAAGAAATGGCTTCATTTGGCTTCGCTTTCGATTTCCTTATTTGTACATTTTACAATTTGCACTCTACTCGCTGGGATTACCCGCCTTCTATTTTGCTTAATTTCAAGAATACACAACTTAGTTCTGCCTCATCATGTGCCAACAAAATGCCTTTGTTTTGCTGCCGCCCGTGCATTTCAAGCGTTTAGCTTAAGGTTGATCTCTTGCTGATCAGTTAGTGCGCTGGCTGAGTCTATGGCCCGTGACATTGTCGCGCCTTTAATAGCAAACACATGTGTCCAGTGTCTAGTGTGGACAACGTTTCGTTTGGTTCCGGTTCCACTTGCCACAATGTCAAAAATTGCTTGACACTTTGTCATACTTGTCGCAAAAATGCGGAAAAGCGGGAAACCCTTGGGATTGCCCAAGCAACAAGAACAACAGGTAGAAATTAGCGTAGCGACACCTACGCATTGGCCATGCTCGTTACGCTGCCAAAAAAGGACGAACTGACGAACTGACGAACACTGAGAGCCGCCCGCGGATACTGAGAGAGAAATGTCTCGAGCTGCGCAATTCGCTTTGACTCGCTCGCTGGGGTGCAGCCATAAAGTCGTCGTTGTCGTCGTCGTCGTCGTCATTGTCGATGGCGCAGCAAAATCGTGAACAAAACACGAAGCTGGAGCTGAGGCTGTAGCTGTAGCTGAAGTTGAAGCGGGGGAGCCTCGAAGGAGTCGAGGACACGCTTCAATGCACAAGAAAAGAAACTAGCGCTATGTGGGAATGGGAATGTCGTGAAAACATAGAAACGTAGAAACGAAAATAAAATAGAAAACGAGACAGCGATATGGCAATATAGCGAGCAACAGAAATCAGTTTTCATTCTGAGCTCAGACAATGGCCATCAGGATATTCCAGTGAAATGTCTTTTCAATGGATTTTTGCCTTTGTTGTCGTCGTCTCTATCGAGTCTCTCTCGATATGGCTTTGGCTTTTGGATTTTGATTCTGCTTTCGCTTCTGCGCCGAGAGCAACCTGCATTAAGGACACGTGTGTTGTTTGCTGTTGATGATGTTGATGTTGCATTGTTGGGAACTGCGGTTAGTTTTCAACATGTCTGTCAACAATCGCGTCGAAAAGTTGAACACCGAACCCCCATTTCTGAAGGGTTGTCTGTCTGCTAAATGTTCTGTCTGTCGATCGATCCTGTTGTCTGGCTGCTGCAAAGTCATTTATGTTAACTACCGACAGTTCACACTGTGCTAAATGTAGCGTGTGTGCTTGATACCAAAAAACCAGGACGCTGAAAAAGTGAAATGCAATATCGCTCCGACAGCGCAGATACTCGAAAGATACGGGGAGATGCGGGGGTTGCTCTCCAGCAGGTTTCTTGCAGAGATAGCGAAACAAGAAACGATTGGAAACCAGCCTAATGATACCAAGCATCACGCTGTGCTCACAAGGGAGCTGCAATTCGATAGGAAACTGTTAAGCGACATGATTTCTAATCAGTCTGTTTGATTACAAACTCAAAATTGAGTTGCCTTCGCATTTAAAGAGAGAGAATGTTAGAAAATGAAAAGAAACAACAAAATATTGGCAGCAGCTTAAATATGATTTATTCGATAGGTAAATGAAGTTGTATATCACTGAATTCAATCACGTTTTTTGTGCAATGTTGAAATAACAATTATAGAAATCTTTTTTATGAAATACACATTCCTAATTGTATACTTAATTGTTATTAAATGTTGCAGCCGATCAGAAAAATATAGGCATATTTTGATTCTATGCTTTAAGTCAGCCAATCTTAGAATTGTTTCAAGGCAAATTGAGACAATTTAACTTTGAATTTTGCTTACTTATTTAATCTATTTAATAGCGCTTAATATGCTTAAGTTTGTTTCCACGAAATAAATATTTATTAATAAAAAACATAAGTTAAAAGCAAAGGCATTGAAACTCAACTGCAAATGAATTTATTTATGATATTTAAATATAAATTTGAATCATTATTTTCGAGCACAAAAATGAATTCGAAAAACTTATATTTTCGTTCAGAAGAAAACATATTTTCGACTAGAGGTTAGTAATTACTTTTGGGCTGCTTACAAATTCGTCAGCCAAATGCAGTTGCAAACTCTCAATTTTGTTGAAGCGACAAATTAAACTGTTGTCCGTCAAGTGTCTTGAATACTGCGCTAGTAATAGTTTAATGCGTTTTCCGAGTAGTATTTAGAGGCGAGCACTTGATGCATTTTTCCGCCGAACGGCTGACCAAACGAGCGAAGCAACAACAGCTCAATTGGCGCACGCTGAAGTAGAGGAGTCTAGGACAGACTTTGGACACTCGCTGTCGCCGTTGGTCGTTAATGAGAGAGGTACCAGGAAGGCGAGGTGATCGTACTTTTTGGATGCCACTTGACGCCTGGTTAAGTGCGAAATATGACAAGGAATTCGAGTGATACGGGCTACGGGAGGAGCAGTCGCCGTAAAGGACACGCTGGCGCAACAAGCGCGCTCGTATTTTGACACATGGCACATAAATCATGTCCAGCGAAGCGCAGTCTCATAACTCAAAAGTGCCAGGAAACAACTACAAGTCAAAGTCGATATCGAAGTCGTTGTCGCTGTCGCTGTCGAAGTAGGACATTAGAATACAAGTGTTCGGGGGGCGGGGGCAGCGCCCGGTTTTCGTTTGAATTGCGACACGATAAAATAACATTCGGCTCGGATTTCCGAAGAGCGGCGCACGATGGCAGACGAAAATAAATAAACTGAGCAGCGCGCAAAAGGACACTTGAGGGGACATCGAGGATGAGAGATGAGAGATGCAAAACAAATACGCACTTCCTGCGACATGTCGGACATGTCTGGCTAAAGTGCCGCACAAAAGAAGTTACTTCCTGGACCAAACTCTTCAAAAAAAAAAAAAATATATAAAAATAAAAGGCCCAGGAATAAAAGTGAAACTGAAGAAACGAGGCAGCAGAAAATGAATTTATTGCAAGTTGTCGCTCGACTGAATGCTTAGCTAAAATTGCATAAAACTCGCTTGCTGTCGATGCGAGCCTATTAAAGGACATTGGCTTAGTCTCGTATTTTGACACCTACACACGGTCTAAGCTTCTCTTCGTATTTTATTCTTATTTTCTTTTTTTTTCTATATATATTTCTTTTGATATCCGGTAACAATGCTGCAGGATTTCTGCTCTCATCTCAAACTGCTGATCGTCTCGTCTCGTGTCGTTTCCTGGTTTTATCTTAAGCTGACATACAATCACATTTCGCATTGTCCCTGCTACCGGCTACCGTCCTCCGTCCTCCGTCCTCTGGCCGTCGTCTCGCGCTCTCTCGCTCTGTCTACCTAACACGGGCTTCCTCTTCTTTTTTTTTTTTTTAATTCATTTTGAGGCAAAATCTCGCTTCCTGTTGCTCGTCGTCCTGCAAGGCGGGTCAGCTGCACAGAAGCAACACCCATTCTCCCAACCTCCCTGTGTCCCAATTTCCTCCTCTTGCGATGCATCCCAAAACTATGTAGATCACGTTGCACGTGTCCAGCGATCATCGTGTCGTCTCTACACTTTCGTGGTGGGCGTGGCTCATTTGCATTTTCTTTTCGCATTCCTCGAGCTCGACTCGTGTCTTGGCACACGCTTCGCTTAGGGGTTGGGGTTTGTTTAAGGGGGTAAGTTCGATTCACGCAAGTTCAGGAAGTGCATTTTATGGCTTGTGATTACGTCCAGCTTTCCAGGTCGCCTAGCCTTATTATTATTATTATTTTAGTATTCGTTTTGGGGTGCGCCAGACACGTGGTGTGGTTCTAGGACTTTTTTTTTCTTGTTGTTGTTTGTGATCGCGTCGCCTTTGCCTGCTTTCGGTTCGCTTCAGCCTCTCAGGCGTGACTGCCTATTTCCGCTGTCCCGAGGCCAATTTATGCGCCATTAACACAGCTAACCAAATTGAAACTCGTTCAGAGAGTAAATATTAACAACACAGAAAAAATACCCGACAAATATTTGCTGCAATTTCCGGTGCAGCGTTGGGTTGATTATCGAGTGGGTTGCCAGGCGCCGGAAGTGACGCAAGCTTCGTCAAGCAAGGGGCAGACGTGAGTCATAAAGCATATCAGCAAACAAGACTCGAAGATGACAAGCACAAAAGTTAAAATCGTACACAACTTTACTCGCGTTGTTTTATTTAGCTACTATTTCCATATATTGTACTCAAACTTCACTTAAAAAAATGAGCAGCTATTTATAGCTAGACGTTTCATATTCCACAAATATGCTGTACTTGCAGCCACTTGAGCTCGCTTGAGAGCGGAGAGCTGAGAGAGTGCCATAAATCATCGACAGACAGGCAGATAAGATATTTGTTTGCTTGCCTCATCATAGTGTTGCAACAGAGTTAAATGACGAGGCTCCATTTCAATGCAGATCGTTTAAACAATTTGCGATTTGCATAGAACACAAATTTGCAATTGCTTTACAATTTTTCATTTACACTCTACTGCATTTGAGTATAGTAAAATATGTAAAAATGTTCTTATTCTTTGAATATATGTAGAATAATCTTTGTTGTTTATTCCAATGTATTTCCATTTTATGAAGACCAAAGAATGTCCAAATATAAAATATTTCACAAAGTTGTTGGGAAAAGGTTAAAAAACAAAAGCATTAATATAAGATTCAATAACTTTAGATAAAAATAAGAAGTAAAAATAAATATCTAATTAAAAAAAGGCAGATAAAAATTTGCAAATGTTTTTGGAATTGCATTTAGGAAGTTATTTTGACTCACTGATTTGCTGAACAAAATGTTGTCTAAGAAATGATTTTGGACTTTGGCGGCTCACATTTTTCATTAAACTTCTTTAGTTGTGAATACTGAAATAGTTTGAAGATTTGCTGAAATATTGGCTAAATGTTGTTGGCGTTGTTTTTAAATAAAAAGTTGTGGTTTGAATTTGAGTTTTTAGATTGGTTTTTGTATTTTCTTTGTATATTATTGCAGTTCAATAATAATAATAATAATAATAATGTTTAGTGTCTTCCATGCTTATAACAAAACTTAAAACTAGCTAGTTTAGTGTCTTCCATGCTTATAACAAAACTTAGAGCTAGGCAAAAAAAAGTGTGGCTTGTCTTCCATTAGGGCTAGTCAACAAAAATTGGGTTTGGGGTCGAACTTAAAATAGCTGGGACTCGTTTGTTGTTTTCACTAAGGCAACAGTTGCAGGATATTTACAAGGATGTGGCTTTGTACAGAATGTTTGTTGGTGTGTGTGTGTGTGTGGCGCTTATTGCTCCTGCCACGACGAGATGTAGTCGAGCAGCTCCTCATCATCGGGCTGCTCATCGCTGAAGCTGTCGAAGGACTCGAATTTGAACTGATGCTGCTGCTGCTGCTGGTGATGATGTTGCTGATGCTGATGCTCCTCGGGCAGCTCCTGCTTCACATAGCTGGCCGAGAGATCGGAGTCGCTGTACGAAGGCGTGGGCGACGACGAGTGATACGAGTGGCCGACGGTGAAGGCCACTTGACTGGGACTGGGACTGTCGAGGCTGCTGTGGCTGTTGTAGCTGCCGTCGTTGCTGCTCTCGTCGCCCGAGTGGCTGTAGAGCTGGCGCCGCGACTGGCCGTCGTCGAGCATGTCCTGCAGGCCGCGTATGTACTCGACGGCGATGCGCAGTGTGTCCACCTTGGACAGCTTCTTGCTGGCGCCGCGTCCCCCATTCGACAGCGTGTTGATGACGCTCTGTGGCAAGTGCTGGCGCAAGTTGACGAAGCCGTTGTTCACCTGCTTGACGCGATTGCGTTCGCGGGCGTTGCGTCTTGCCACCGATGGCATTTGCTCGCCGTACGGCATGCTGTTGTAGCTGAACTTCTTCTTGGCCAACACACTGCTGGCGTGTTGTTGTTGTTGTTGCTGCTGCTGCTGCTGCATGTTCTGCAGTTGGCTGTTGCCCAGCGGCAGCTTGGGTGCAATCAGCTGATGTTGCACGAGCTGCTGCTGCTGCTGCTGCTGCACGAGTTGTTGCTGCTGCTGCTGCTGTTGTTGTTGTTGTTGGTGGTGCAGCAACATGATGTTGCCGTTGGTGAGTTGAAAGTGCTGGTAGTTGTTGCTGCAGACGCTCGTCATGTTTGTTTGTCGATTGTCGTGGTGCGTTCGAAATATCCGAGAGAATTGCTTGTTGACTGTGTGGAATCAAATTCCGCAATGATAAACCTCGTCCTGCGCGACGCCCTTAAATACCCGTCGCCCTGGCGACGTCGGCGTCAACAGCGGCAGCGTCGACGATGGCGACGGCAGCAGCGACAGAGACGGCGACAGCCGACAATGATCGCTACCTGCCTCGGAGTTGTGTGCCACAAGTGATCGACTCGCTGGCTCTCTGCTCGCATGGGGTTAGGGGTTAAAACTCTCTTAGGGGTTGCTTGCCAGCTACATGTGGGTGCTCGCTATCTCTCTCTCTCTCTCGCTCTCGCTCTCGAGTTGTGTCCTTTGTGTCGCAGCTCCTTTTGTTTGCGCTGCTTGCTCGCTCTTCTTTTGCCATTCGCATTTTCATTTCATTGGAGATTTTTCCAACAACGAAATCGAGACTTAAATCTCTTGTGCACAATACTCACACACACACACACTCACACACGCAAGCACATCACGAGAGATCCTTGTCACAGAAATGTGTGTATGGAAAAAAAATAAATATCGTAGACGAAGGACTCGCTTTTCAATGCACTTCCACTTTTGTCGTCAAGAAAATGTAAAGAGGACGACGTAGACGAAGAAATACTACGTAGATATCTACAATCATAAATAAAGAAAATGAAAATGAGAATGAAAATTGGAAATTGAAAAAAAAAACACAAGGACACAACATTGGCGACGGCACAGAAACTGCGCCACAGCCAAAGATCCAAAGAATGAAGCAGCCACTTGCATGTGATCCATCATCGCAGGCCAAATTGCGGAGGCAGCCACTGTGCCTCTTGTGGCACTTTCACTGCCAAACTCGCAGCTCCCTTTCGTTGCTCCCTTTCGCCTTTGAACGCTGTACAGTGTGACAAAATGTTGGAGCTCTGATTGGATTAACAATGATTGCAAAAACTGAAATGCTATTTGCTATTAAAATAAATGTGTTTTAATTACAATTTTTATTTAATTTGATCATAGTGATAATAATTAAAATTATTTAAATAATATAAATATTCCTATTAAAAGTCATTTCATTACTCAAAACCTTTTTCAAAATCATTCGCGAGCAACATTTAAATTATAAACAGTAATAAATACGGTTTAAAATTTAGAAAATTTCAAATCATTAGCATACAAAATTTAATTGCTTGAAATAAATAATAAAAAATATAATTAACTCATTACCAATTTAAACAATAATAATAATAGTAATTAAAATTATAAAAATTATATGAAATACATATTTTCATTTATTCATATATTCGAGAGAGACACCGATTAGTTTTCTTTTCTTATCTCATTTTGCTTGAATGACTTCTTTTGACTCTTCCAATGTCAACTAGCTACTGAATTTTGTACAATCATTTGCCAATTGAATATTTTGATTCTATCCCACAACATAGTTTGTTTAATGTTCAATTTTTTACATTTAGTGCCTATGCTTCGAATTAGTTGAAGTCTGACAGTATTAAAAATTTCGAAACAAGGTAAACACATAATAATAAATGCTCCTCTCTTTCGCTGTAGTTAATTAGCATACATTTCAGAATTCAGAAATGGATTAAGTTGTATATATATTGCAACTCTTTTGCTTCCATCTTTGCGTCACTGTGCAAGCAGTGCAGTTGTGAATCCGTCGTGTGTCACAGCTCAAGGCTTTGGCGTTTGGCGTTCTGTCTGAATTCGCGGCTGCGTCCGAGTCTGATTCGCAGTCTGTGTCTGGGGCAGCAATGGCCTTGGGGCGAGGCAATAATATGCTAGCGAGGCGCAAGCGCAACTGTTCTTTTGCATTAAGCATTGCCGCATTGCCGCATTTGACACGTGCTTCCGATCAGGGTGATTAGCATAACAGCAACAACGACAACAGCAACAGCAACAGCAACGAGCAGAACAACAACAAATCCCACAAGTGTGTGCCGTCTCATGCATATAAAGAGTGAGGCTCTCTAGACACTCTGATTGCAACTCATTTTGCATTTGAGCTTTGTCACGAAGCTGCTGCTGCCTGCAACTTGACGACCGGCAAAACTTAACTTGACAGGCCGCTGCCACGCTGGGGCAGCCAAAGGGAAACGAACTTGGCGCTAGGTTATTTATGTGTGTGCAACAGCGGCAAGTGAAGTGGCCCCCATAAAGCGCCCAATCATAAATTTGTTATGGGCTGGCAACAATGTTGTTGTTACAGTTACAGGGCCCTTAACAAGATGCTGCGGCTGCTTCTACTGCTGCTGCCGCCGCCACAATAATCCAATAAATGCATAAAAAAAAAATACGAAATTGCCTTGATTAACATGGAGCTGCAGCTGCCGCAACGCTGCAATCGCTTAATCGTAATCGTTTTTTAAAAGCTGCCATCGATTCGAGGGCATGCTCTACTATTCTCAATTTTCAATTCCCGATTCCCAATTCCCTTATTCATTAATGCATTTGTAATATCCAGCGGGCACCGCGAAAACTATGTTTAAAGGGGTAAATCCTTTGCGTCATCGCCTACACGCCTACACGCCTCCCAGCTCCTTGCTCCCTTTTCGCCGCCACGCCCAACAAAAAAAGTAGTGCGCAAATGGGGAAACTTAAAAAACATAAAATGTTTTGGTAGCATTTTAATTAGCTCTGCATTTTTCCATTTCTTTGATTAATTAAAGTGCTTGTAATGCTCGCGGCACCTTTTGCCATGACAGGGGGTAGCTGCAAGGCAGCGACGACAGGTAGCAAGGAGCGACAGGATCCGCGCAGGGTTGCCACGTGAAGGCAAAGCACTTATGAGACGTCGGCTGGCGTCCTCTATGCGACATTGTCGATCTAATTGGATGTAATGGGAATAAATAGGCTGCACTGTGGCGCCATCTAGCGTTGGTGTGCAGCACTAATAAGAAATCGCAATGAGACAATAGAAAACCAATTGGAATGCAGTTTTAATCTATTTGAAGTGAGGAGCAAATGGGATTAAAATTACAACTGCATAGCAAAATGCTGTCGATTATGCTTAAACAATACTTTTGTTAGATATTACAATTATTGCCTGTTTTAGAATGTTGATTATATGTTGTACTTTATTTGATTTGCTCTTTTGCAAATTATGTATGAAAATTTCTATGGAAGGCAGTTTTATTGTTGAAAAATTATAATTTTTTCCTTTGTTTTATACCTCAGCAAATGTCGATAAAAGGTTAAGGAATTTTTATACAAGAAACTGGGCCATCGATTGTAGAAATATGGATATTTGAATGCACATCTAAGAAAAAGAAAGAGTGCGCTATAGAGTCAAAGTGTCACAGGAATTCGTGTGTTTTCTAAGAACTCTTGAGGCGCCTTTGGCAAGCTGCAAACTCAGAACACTCAACGGAAGCACATTGCGAAGTGCGCTGCAAGTGTCAATGGGATATCGATATCGATATGACAATTAATTACGTATTTTATGTGTCTGGCGCTTCATTAAGCCTAATTGAGAATTCCAAGCATCAACCGGCAACAAGAGCAGTAGCAGCAGCTACTGAATTCTGTCAAATCAACAACGAGCGAGCATCCAGTTGACCCCCGATCACGTACTCAGTGTTTGTGTTGAACGTGATGGAGTAGGTCAGAGTTGAGAGTTGCAGGTTTGGCACTGATATCGTAAGCGTGAAATCTGTCAGCCTGTTTTTTTTTTTCTTTTCGCCGTGTTATCGTTATCGCACATCGTGTTGTGGTCATCACATTAATTTGACTTTTTATGGGTGTTCCGAGCGGAAATTGTCGTCACTTTCGCGGCATTATTTTTGTTGTTTTTGTGTTGGATTTTGGAGTCGTCCGTCTTGTGCAAACGAAGTGAAAACATTAAAGATTGCATTTTTGGTGTTTTATTTTGTGAGGTTTGGGCTTTTATTATATTCCTGAAAATGGGGATTCGCACGATCACACCTAATAACGGTAATTTACACGCACGCCACTCGCCGGTAATTGCGACGCCAAATGCGCGGCAGGATACGCCGCATGAACTCGCGTCAAGCCAAAGCCAAAGCCAAAGTCAAAGCCCAAGCCCAAGCCAAACCTTCAAAAGCCAACGCATCCCGATGAGCTGAGTGAGATAACAGCAGCAGCGGTGGCAACAGCAGCCACAGCAGCAGCAGCGGTTATTAAAAACGTGGCAATCGGCAGCGGCGGTTGTTTTTGTTTTGTAGTTGCAGTTGTAGTTGTAGTTGTAGTAACCGAATACGCCGCCAAGTGTGAAAAAGCAACAACAGTAGCCGGCAAGTTATGCGAATTTTAAATGCCCTCAAATCTTGCGAATCCTTGAGCAGTCAGTTCGCCCATTTGCCTCACAACTTTGTTTGGCAGAGAGTTTTAAGGGGTATGTAGAAAATGTTTAATAAATTAATGCATATGTAGAGTTAAAGTAAGATGTGGAAAATACTAATGTCAATACAAATTACTGACTCGATATGACACATTTTGAGATTAAAATTAATATTGAAATGCAAGGAATATACGAAATTATTGTATAAATATTGAAATCAATTTACATCTATCCATCGATAGACTTATTTTATGCAAGTTGAAGCAAGGATTGATGGAATGCGACATGAATTTAAAAGGAATACGGAATCAGCTTTACAATGATGGAATGTGGAAAAAAATGCACTCTACTTGAACTTTACATGGGCAGATAAAATGGTATTCTATCGAATAGATCGCATATAAATACGAAAGCAAATACAAATCGACTGGTGGTTGGTTTTAATGACTTGCTACTTGACAAAGCGTCATATGCTCAAAATATCAGCGAGGAGAGTATGAAAAAATGCTGTCGAGGTGTGAAAAATAACTGGCCAAGGCAACTCCGAAGAAAGAAGGCGGGGGAGAGGCCAAGAGCAGAGAGACAGAGAGAGAGGGAGGCAGAGTGAATGAGATGGGGTTGGAGATGGAGATGGAGATGGGGATGGGGGCAGCCTGTTCCTGGGCACGCATCGAAGGTGTTGAAAGCTTTGCGCTTCTAAGAAACGTTTGTCGTTGTTGCTGCAGTTGCTGTTGTTGTTGTGATTTTGGATGGTTGATATGAAAGGCGCAGCTACTTCTGAAGTACGACCGGTCTCCATCCCTCCCGTTCCCGCGCCTGCCTTCTGTCTTCCTCGCTCTCTCTCTCTCGCGCTGAAGATGATATTTGTCGATGGTGTCGAGGTGTTAAAATTACCCCAAAGGTACATAATAATTACCTTAAATTGCAAAAACAGCGAAATAAATTTCAAACTGGCAGACAACGCGCTTGCGATAGGTGCGAGTGTCTCCCCCCATCCCCCAAAAAGTCCCCGCTGCCTCCTTGCCCTTTAGCCCCTCTACCCGCTCTGCTTGTGTTGCGTTGCCGTTTGAGCGGTCACGTTTGAAGCGCATTTAGCGTTGCCAGATCGTTGGCAAGCAGCATGCAAATGCCTCTAAATGGGGCGTGTGTCCTCCATAAAAATTGAATGCTGTTGTCTGGTAATTAACGCGGCGGAAGAGTGTGCGATGCAATGCGAGCAGGGGACGGAGGGAGGGGGAATGGGGGAAGGGGGGAAGGGGGATTGTTTCTTTGTATCGATGGGGACATTTTGCGTGGCTGCCGCAAAGTGGCCGCAAGAATAATGACAGAGCCAACGACGACGATGGGGCGACTGCAAAACACTCGCCAAATCGCCAAGTCGCCAAGCTCAACTTCGTGTTGCCACGGGCCGATCTATTTAATTAATTGCTAACAAGTTGAAAATGTTTAAATGGTTTATGGCCACAGAGACAGCGGGGCAAGTGCTGCGCCTTGACAGCGCTTTGTGTGCGTGTCTCTCTCTCTCTCTCTGTGTGGATCCCTTTTAGCCATAAAGACAAATTGTAGGTAGCTTCTTCTTCTTCTTTTTGCGGCCATAAAGCGGCAAGGCTCCGCTGCCCTCTGTTCGCTGTGCTTTTGGGGAGCCCACAAACGTCACGATATTTTATTGGACAGGTCATGGCTGCGAGAAGTCAAGCTAAAGCCCTAAATGCATCATTACTGCCGCTTTCAACTTGCTGCCCCCAAGGCAATTCACTCACCACATTAGCTACAATTGACTTTAAATGGCACGACTAAGACAACTCAAGTCTAGTTTGCAATTTGCTTGCATTTGTTTGTTTATTTCAATTCATTTTAAAGAAGTTGTTGAATAGAGCTAACAAGTATTTCAAAAGCATTTCTAAGGTTATTTTTATTTCTATTACATTTTTAGACTTAAATTCTAAATAGTGTCAAGTTTTAATTATGAAACTATTTTGATATATTTGCAGATGCTGATGAAGAAACGTCACAGCTGTTAAATTACGTAAGTACAATTTTACAATTAATTTAGTTGATATTATATAGATTATTTTATATTCATATTATTGAAAAATGGTCATTGGAATTTTAGTTTTTTTCTATAAAGACTTTTCTATAAATTAAGAAAAAATTTTCATAATATCTTCCACTCAAAACCCCAATAAAATGCAGTTTTTATTTGATAATATCAAAAATGTGCAGAATTTAAAATATTCATTTAGATATAGATAATTAATTTGTGTTTCCTGACTGCAAATTTCATTAAAAAATATCGTTTTTCTGAGTATTTTTGGGTGATAATCGTTGTACGATATAAGAGGCTTTATACGCTCGTTGAAGCGCTGAATCGCAAGGTGTGTTGAGGTCCGAAGTGTGGCGCAAAAGCGCAACGTGATGACAGTTTTGGGCGCATATACAAATGGGTTGGAAGTCGACATTGATGTCAACGCGCTGTGTCGATCGAAATGCAGATGGAGATCGAGATCGAGATGGCGATGGCGATGAAACTGAAGATCGTGGAGATCATGATGTTGATGACGATGGCGATGGCAAGACGGTGATCTTGGCGCGAAGCAAATTTATCACAGTTGAGAAATGAGTTGTGAGGCAGCAATTATCATTAAAAGTAACATGACTGCCGTCGCAGCGAGACAAAGCAAAAAAAAAAAAACAAAAAGAAAAGGATGGAAAAACTGGCACAAACTTTGCCCCCGGGCTGTGTCTCGTTTGTGTCTCTAGAGAGCGACAGTTTGAGTTCATGATCTCTGAGAGAGATCTCAGAGATTGATCTAGCTGCTAATTAATGATTAAATGTTTTGGGTCGTGGAGCTCCCGTTGATCTTATGCAAAACAAATAGTCGATGGAAACAAAACAAAGCTAATGAATTTGCGGTTATGATGGAAACAGCACAGCGGGATCAAGGATCAAGGATCGGGCAGCAAGGATCAAGGATCAAGGATCAGTAGCGAACACGCGTCGTCGTCAATTTCGCAGAAAACGCTCTGTTACAATTTCAATTTCTGTTGAAAACAGTCTCATCTCCCTCTTGTTCTTTATCGACTTGACTTCTGCTTCGCATTGCATTTTCTTTGGCCTTTTTAATGTAATTTTTCATGCGCGTATTTTTTGTTCTCTCTTTTTTTGTGGCTCTTTTCGCTTTGTGTCGATGCGCAGCAGATGCAATTAATCTAAATCCAATTATAAGACAAAGCGAGCAAGCAACATTACACAAAGCGAACAGACTGCTCACAAATTCTTGGCTCGATCTCCGGTGATATACACCGATTAATATTGAAATCAATACGCACTCCCAAGTCTTTTGTTTAACGCTCTCCCTTGCCATTCCCCTTTTTCAGTCCGTTTGTGTGCTGCCTTCGGGGCTGGCGTATCACATTACTTCTTGGCCCTGGTTGCAATCTTCTTGCCTTTTGCCGAGGCTAACAAGATGCATAAAGTGTCTAAATTGGTGTTGAACCATATTACCCCTTGACTGCAACGCCTTCCCCCCTCTCTGCAACACCACACCTTTCGCATGCTCTGCTCCAAAAAAGGCAGCAAGCAAAGAAGTTGCAAGAAGCTGAGCAGCTTTGTGTGGAGCGAGCGGCGAAAAGAATATTGATAAATTCACAGTTTACTTAGAGAGCAACCTTGAAGGAAATTTAAATTATAAGACATTTATTTTTATTATTAGATACTTTAAATAGGTAAACAAAAACTAGCAACTAAATATAATAAGATATGAAGATTAATTAATTAATACAGGATGCCTAACAATCTCCACACGCATGTAGCATAACAAATTATTCAAATTGAAAGGCAAAACATTTAGGAACTTGAACAAATTAATTTCAAAATTAAGAAAAAATTATAAAATCTATGTCGATATGGTTTTCAATATAAATAAACCCAATATCGAAAAATTCCACTATAAAAATATAAATGGGAAGGACATTCTTTAAATTGAAGACTCGATTAACTTCAGATGCTCGAGTTAATCATGACTTAAGCTGTATTTTTTGATTTTAAAGTCTACTTCTAATAGGCAACTTACAGCTGTCCAAGGAGCTCCAAGCGTTAAATAAGCCATAAGCCGCTTAATATAAAGAGGGTCACCCACATGAGAGATGAAAGGGGAGGGAGACCGAGTGTGATTAGACCACACAACATAATATGAGAGCGATGCCGAGATTCTAAGATCTTAATATGCTGCCATCGGTGATAAGAGCAGCAACTACTCCAAGGATAAGTATCGAATCGAGAGATCGCATCGAATTGAAGAGTCAAAGAGGCCTAAGTCAACACGATTTATGTGACTTGATTCCACCGAAAACTGACAATTGCAATGCAACTGAAGGTGCGAGGTGAGAAGTGAGAAGTGAGACGACGATCCCGCATGATTCCGAATTGAAGTACGAAAGGATTAAAGACAGCGCCCACGCGAACAATGGGGAATTAAATATGAAAAATCGCTGGACCAGCCAAGGATGAAGCCAATGAAATTTATGACTTACTTAACGCGACCTGCCGCAAGGATCCATCTACGGTTCATGACAATGCATTTTGTGTCGCGCAGCGTTTGCCGTCGATCCTGTGGTCGTTAATAGCGCATTAATTTTCCTACCACCAACCCAAAAAGGAGAGAGAGAGAGAGAGAATGAGTAAAAAGATAGTTAAAAATACTTTGGCTTCTTTGTATTTGCTCGTTATGATTGTTATTAGTATTCGTTCATTTTCTTTATCGGCGCGTATCTCGGGCTAAAAGGACCAACGAAGAACGAACAACGAACAACGAAATGTAGCAGGAACGTTATCCTGCAGCGTCGTTTTAATAATTTCATATTTCATTCGGACACGACGGGGTTTTTTTTATGTTTGGTCATCGCAGTTTGTGGAAATTTACACCGTCTATCAGCAGCTCAGATCTTTATTATAACCACAATAGCTCACTGCCACATTCCTTCTTGCCCTGCCCTCCCCCCTTTGTGTATCTATCTCATTTTCAACTGGAAAAGTCTTTAAAGTGCTGGAACGTGTCGTTGCCCTTAATTGGCATTTAAGCGATCTAATGAACCGATATACCAACGGCCAATTGATACTTGATGCTCGCCAGGCAAAAATTTAAGGATATCTATAGGTTGCATAAGCTGTACTTGAGTTGAAAGATGGACAGTAATCTTAAAGTGCAACACAGTAGTTTAATCATTTGCAGGAATATTGTTTGATAAATTGCTATTTCTTTTAAGTTGACTATACTCAAAAATAGTAAAAGTAATCACATTAAAAATGTATAAATAGCGGCACCAGAATTTTAGATTCTATATTTGTTTATATTTTAATGCTTGGCAAAGTTCATTTCAATTTCAATTTAGTTTCTTAATGCCATTAAATTCAAGTGTAATTCAAATTTAAAATATGCAATATTATTTGCTTTAAAAGGACTGAAAAGTTGAAAATCAGCGAACCTAAAAAGTAGTTTTATTTAGTGAAAAATATTACTTCAATTGATTGTTGGCAAAGTGAAACATACTTTGGATAGCAACCACAATGTAGATACATTTTCTGAATTGTTGCAGTTTAGTGTGGCATTTAAAATAAGGGAGGGAAGCTGCCGGAAGTAAAGAAAGTGGGACAGAAGCTGCAAATTGCCGAAGGCAATGCGATGAATGCCCCGCCGAAGTAGCTTCACTTTTCTACCCTAAGACAATCGCTCTTGCTCCCTCCATCTCTGTCTCTTGTTGTCCCTATCTGCGGCAGCTTTTGACGCGTGTTAACTTTCACTGAGCTGGAACGGGAAGCGTGTCTTTATTTGCGTGCATGTCTGCTGCCGCTGCTATTTTGAATGGCAACGCGAAATCGTTGATTGACTCGACACGCGTGACGAGCAACAGCAGCAGCAGCAGCAGCAGCAGCAGCAGCAAAAAACAAAACAGAGAAAAAAACAGCAAAGGAGGGAAAGGGTGGGAAAGGATCAAGGAGCAATTATGCGACTTGAGTGAATTTCTGGCAAAGTGTTGATAACTTTATTTCAACTGGAGATTGAAGAAGGCTGAAACCCCATTTGCCCGGAACTGGCTAGTTAAAATGTTATTAAGCCGCGATCGTGTCGAGCTCGAGATTGTGGATTGCGGATTGTGGATTGAGGACCTCACAGCAGAGCGCTAAACTAATTTTAATAAGACTTGATTAAAATGCAATTTAGCCAACGAAAATTTATCAATTGTATGGGACAAGATGAGCCACAGCGACCAGATCTTCTCCTTCTCAGCTGACACGCAGCGAGTTGAGCCGACAGCTGCCCGGCAAAAGATGGCAAAGACTGGAGGATCAACTGGAGGAACCTTGGACCTCACTGTCTGCTGGCTTAAATAAAGTCATTAAATTCAAATCAAAATTATGCTGCAATTTTGTGATTTTTTTTTTTCTGGTTCACTTCTTCTTTTTTTGGGTGGCCTGGCGATGAATTCAATTACCACAACAACAGCAAACAGCAAACAGCAAAAAAATTGCAAAATTAAATGTAAATAATACGCCAGACAGTCGGGAGGGGGAAATTCAATATGCGGCAAGTGAGAAGATGCATTGAGAAGCCTGAAGTGAAACCGAGACGAGGCACATGCCATTTCACCTAGACAGAGGGAGGGAGAGCCTTGAGTCGCTGGCCGTTGGTTGGCCATTGATTAGCCACGGGCTACTGTGCAACGAATGTGTGCCACCGTGTGCTGTTGCTGTACACAGCTGCAACAGATGTCAACTTGACCTTGCAACCAGAACGAAATGCAAGCAACCAACTGGCGATTTTCATGGCTCGTCTAAATATTTACACCCAACAAAAAAAAAAAACGCAAACAAAAGCGAATTGTGAAATGTGAAATTAATTTGACTACAGTTGGGCGACAATGTAAACAAACGTGCAGCACAATTGTGCCAATCGCTTGCCACACTTGCAGCATGCTGCATCAGTTGCGCTGCATGGCGCCTGCCCAGCAAAAGCGCATACGAACCTCATACAAAACTCATACGAAACTCATTTGAATGCACTCACACTTGGCTGCATTATGTAAGCATTCACTTGCCCCAAAAAAAAAAGCAAAAAGAAAAAAATACACACACTCCACTTGCCACTCACTGGCTGGAAGCCACAAACAACTTGGAAGCGAGCAAGTTCAATGCATTTATGAATGAAAATTTCGCACGCTTAAAACACGCTTCAAGCTGCAAATATTGCAACGTTGGAGCAGCCGCGGAGTGCGAGAGAGAGGGAGCGAGGAGTGAGTGCGGCGTGCAACGCGGCTGCAAGACGCACTGCACCTGATAATTGACAAAACCTGACAGCATTGGGGATACTTTTTTTTCTTGTCTTGCTGCCTGTTGTTGTCTGTTGTTGCTTTTGGCCCAAACCCGTACGGGAAGTGGGCAAGTCAGAGGCATTAAAAGAGGCTGAGCAAAGCAGCAGCAGCAGCAGCAGCAACAACAAAAAAACGGAATCTTAAAAGAAGCAAAAAATAAATATAAAAAACTGGAATGAAAATGCAAGTAGAGCAGCTTGGCTGCCAGCACACTTTGTATACAGATGACGACGACTACGACGACGACGACAGCGCTGAATTATTATGATAGATCAGCAAAGGGAAGACATTCACTTGAACTACGTTTGACAGTTGTGCGTTTACTAAGAATGCATTTGAAAATGTTTAGTAGTATTGTTTTTATTTTGTTATTTTTTGACAGTTTTAAAATGCGTTTAATAATTATAAAATTCTTAGACTGTTTTCAATGGATCAGCATTCAATTTACGCATCAGAAAACTATTATAAACATCCTTTTAGTGATCTAATTTTATGAGGTAAGCAATGCAGCAAATTAATATAAATGAATTTGTCGCTATTGGCGAACAACGTTTGAATTATTAAAATGATTACTTGCATTTGAGAAAATTATTATTACACATTTTATGTAATTTATTCATTGTTAATTCAATAAATCTCTTTTTTAGCATTTTATACAGAGTTCAATAGAGAAATTTAATACATGTTTGCTGTTTTTCAAGTGAATTTAAACTCTATCTATCTATCTGATCAACTCTGAGGGTTCAGTTAATTGGCTCTAAATATTTGTGAACTTAAACTCTTATGAACTGTCGAATGTTTATTCACTGTAATAAATAATCTAATAATTAGTTGGGTAATATTAGTATTTAGCTTTCTATTTCTTTAAAAATTATTGTGTCGACACTTTCCAAAACATTTCAGTTAATTATATGACCAAGTTTTCAATTTTTTTTAATTATTTATTATGTGAGTTCATACGAGAAAGTATTTTTAGGTTGTGTAATTAATTTATTTGTATTTTTAACACCACTTTCTTTATTTATCCCATCGTATAAGCAGCTTGCAATGCATTTGAGTCAGTTGCATAGCCAGCATTTGCCTTGTAGAGCAACGAGAATTGATTTCATTTGACAGTTTATCGCTGAGGTTTTTGCGGTTACACAGCGCTGATTGCCTAGAGCCGAAGATGCTGATGATGACTGAAAGGAGACAACGATAGTGAGGATCTGAAGTGCGCAAGAGTTAGATGGGAGGCTGCATAGAGAATGCGAGGTCAATAGACGTGATTCCTGGAAGACTGCAATTGACATATCAATGGATCTTTCGTTTCACAATATTTGCAGGCACTCAACAAGTGTTGAGGTTGAGGCATTAAGGCTGCCAGGATCAAAGGATGTACACAGATATAGACAGCCACGATTGCATGCATATCAAAACAAATATAGACATAGGATATGTGGCCACTTCAAAGTGGGAGACATCATCGAGAATAAAAGAAATACAAACCAGGCAACAACAACAAAAAAAAAAAATAAAGAAACAAAAACTGTTTGGTCATCAGGCATGGCGCAATCCTTTTTAGGGTGAACAAAGAGAAGCACAAAAGGATTACAAGCGCCAATGTCTGGCGATAAACTCTTGAACTCTTTAATGCCGCTCGCCGCTTGCCGATTGCTGCAACTTGCAGCTCGCTACGCAGTGCGCGTGGCTTATGCGTTGCATCCTGCGCCAACGGGTAATTACACCACATGATTTATGATCGGAGGCAGCAGGCCCCAAAAATACAACAAAGCAACGGACTGCGCAAGGTTTGCGGCGTGGAGCGTGCAACGTGCCCCAGCCAAGCAACAAACGGACAACAACAATCGATCGATCAGTTCAGCTCTGTCCGCCCATTTTGGCCCCTTTGGGGCAAGCCAAGTGGCTCAGTCGGCAATAACAATAACAACAAGGGCGCTCAACTCACAGATACCCTGCCGAAAATATGCAAATTTCTTTAGCAAGACACACCTGAGAATTTAAGCATTATTTGTGGAGTGAAATAATTTAAAAATATTGAGGAAATCAAATAAAATAAATTTAGCTTCATTTTGCAAATTTAATTATATTTAAAATAGGCTTTGAGGTTTATAAAATGTTTATGTAAAATTCACTTAATTTGTCAAAGTTTGTAATTTAATTCGCATGAGTATTTATTGGCAATCGATCGATTAATGCTTGTGCTTAAAATGTTGGTGAGTGGAGTGAATTTTTGAAGAAGTTTAAAGGTTGTTAGGAAAAAAGTTTTATTTCTAAACGAGGCTAATTTGAATGAAGTTGACTTTATTTGCTTAATGTAAATGGGAGCATAACCTGTGCTCAGCATTGAAGA
This sequence comes from Drosophila siamana, assembly GCA_035047445.1. Lineage (NCBI taxonomy): Eukaryota > Metazoa > Arthropoda > Insecta > Diptera > Drosophilidae > Drosophila > Drosophila siamana. Next base: position 17,381,291 of record JAWNPP010000078.1, read on the forward strand.
GCCACAGGGTATAACAACAACAACAAGAGTAGAGAGAACAACTTGCCGAGATGCGTTGCAGATGCGTCTTGGTGATTTTTATGCAAATGCAACAGTTGAACCACTTCGCTGTCCGCTGCAGACGGACTCAGAGTGCGCTGAGAGTGTTTGACAAACTTGCAACAGCGTCACCGCCACCGCAGATTGATGACACAACAGACGGACAGACGGACAGTCGGCGATACCGTGGCATTGAGCCGTTGGGGGGAAAGGGAGAGAGACAGAGAGGGGGAGGCAACTTCAAAACTATTTGCCGCGATGCGATATTAATTTTTCGCCTTACTTCACATTTATGAGCAAAATCCATATAATCCATCAAAGAACATCTCAGACGTTTCGTGTACGTGTTCCGGAATTTCAATGTGAGATATCGCCAGAGACAGCGACAGATAGAGAGATAGGGAGAGAGAGAGACAGAGGCAGAGAGATGGAAAGAGGGATAGACAACGCACAGACAGTGAGAGACACCCTTAAGAGTGCTCTTGCTACGTGCCGCAGCTCTGTGCAACAGCAAACAACATCTGCAACTCGCAACTGGACACTGGGGCACGTGTGGCAATGCCAAACATCATCGTATCGCATCGCATCGCTCGGTTGTCATTGTGTCGCTTGCTGTTTCATACTGAAATCGCATTTCAAGTGCCGGGCAATTAGATGCCAAAATAATAATGAAGAAAAAAATGGAAAACGAGAAAATGCAGTCCACTTGACACGCTCTGTTATTGCAACGTGTTGCAGCCTGCCACGCCCAATAGCCAGTTGAACTGTGTTTGTGTTGACAGCCCACAGCATTAGATAAGATCTCTAGGTTATTCTTGGTCTCTATTCCTGCATCTTTAGCTCTGTCCTAAGCTGCTCTAGCAATGTGCCAAAGTAAATAAATAAAATTAACTTCGAAGTAGTTGCTCAAGTTTTTAATTGAGGCCAACGTTGTTGGTGGTCGAAGTTGCTTTACTGCGAGCTGAGTCTTGATCTAGTGGGTGGCATAATAATAACAATAATTATAATAATAACGATGATGATGCCCATGTGTGTATTTAAGGGCAGATTGTGGACGTTATAATTAGTAATGCTCGCTGTGTGGCATATTTATAAAAGTAACTAACTTGGGAAACTCTGCAGAATAGTCTCAAAGTTTGACACAGATTTTAAATATTTAATGAATTTATTTACAAAGATGATTTCGCTTGTAGCTACAATTGTTCTTTTTATGAATATCATAACTTCTCTAAAGACTTTTGGATTTTAAATTAAACCTTAATATATTAATTCCCCCAAAACTATACATTAATTTCTCTATGGCGTATTTTAAAAAGTAACTAACTTGGGAAACTCTAGAATAATCTAAGAGTTTGTAACAGATTTTAAATATTTAACGGATCGATATAATAATTTAATTTACCTTATTGCTTCCATTGTTGAACTATTAAAAAATTATTTCTTTTTAAAAGCCTTTTACAGTTGAAATTACGGCATTTATAAATTTAACTATATTTTATACAACTTCCTTCGTCCTAGTTAGGTTATAATAACTACAATTTTTGGCATTTCAGTTCCGTTTTATAAAACTGCCTAAGATTAAGCAGAAGATTAACGCGAATTTTGCCTGCTTTGACTCCAGATTAGCGCTGGCAAAATAAGAATAGCTTAACATTAGCGGTCGATGATTTCCTCGTCAAGAAGGTGTCATTTGTGTCACCTATTTTGCAAGTGTTGCTTATAGGATCTGCGCGTGATTTTCGCCAGCAGGTAGGCGACAGTTTCGACAGAACCCCTTCCTGCGGCTGACAACCAAACTAACAAGGACAAGCGACTGGACAGTCCAGCGAAGACGCAGCCACCCCGCGGGCAGGTGTAATATTTAGCGCCCTAAACAGGTCACAATTTCTTCTTGTTTGTCAGGGTCAAGCGCAGGATCAGAGCGACATTTTGTGTTTGTGCACGTTTTTTTTCTTCTGGATTTTCCGTGACATCAATTGTTGTAAAGTCAGGGTCAGGCGCAGGGATCGTAAAAGTGCAAAATGCAGAAGTGCAACTCTAGGAATTTCCTGAATGTCATAAAAGCGTTTTCAATGGTTCGGTGCACAAAATGTGAACCGAAAAACTTGACAGCAAGCAAGACAAACAAAGAGGGAGTGAGAGAGAGAGAGAGAGATAGAGAGAGAGGGAGAAGGAGGAGAGGCCAGGAAAGAGAGACTAAGCGCCGGCGCAGCGGCAAAAGTTATCACATTGCGTATGTAACTACATTTATCACAATCTAATATGACAACTCGAATAACTTTTGCTTGAATGCGACGCCGCAAACTTGGGGACTCGCTGCCGAGACTGCGACTGAAACTGTGACTAAGGCAGAGACTGTGACTGAGACAGCGACAGCGACAGCGACGACCGAGTCGTCGCTAATTGGAACACATATCTTCTTGCTTCAGCGCCAGATGATGTACGTGCAACATGTTGGCGATTTATGCATCCTCTCGCTGCACAATGAAGATATCAGAGCGCGCTCACTTGTGCTGCACTTGTGCAAATAGTTGGGCGACTATCAAAATTGCCCAACAACCCAGCCAGCAGTCGCGATAGATAGACCGAGGAAGAGAGGAGAGGGAGGAGAGGGGGACGCACTGTCTTTGGGCCCCCATCAATAATTCATAACGCTAATTAATAACGCCCCGCTCAAATGTTGCGTGCGAGATGAAAGCCGAAAATGCCGCCTTATGCACATATAACAGGATAATGAACTCGACCCCGGGCTTGAAAGTCCAGGCGTCTCTCTCGCTCTCTCACAACTGCTGGTGCCTTATTGAAATTCAAATAAACCTCCTTTTGTGGTCCGCAACATTTTGATTGCGTTGCGGCCGAGTTTTTGTAGTTGTCTTGCTTGCTTTATATTGGTTTTTTTCTCTTTTTTTGGGAGGGGGCTATCGCTGAACTCACATCACGCCTTAGGTGTAAAAATAAATGTTTAAAGTAACAACTTCTTAAAGAGCTGAATTATGAGTTGCACAGCAAAACGCCCGCGCCCAAAAAAAAAAAAAATCAAAAACCAAAACCCAAAAGAGTAAAGCGGACGCTGCTCCATCAATCTGCGTATCCTTAGAGCGAGCGAGAGAGCGATACTTTGAGGCAGCCCTATAATTTGTACAAATTTGTTGGACTGATTGATGCGATGGCGGCGCGTTTTTTGTGTCTGCGCCACACAAAGTTGTACCCACGCCAAAAAACCAAAAAACCAAAAATGAAAATATTAAAGACTATATGAATCCTCGACCAAAACGAGGAATCTATTAAGTGTACAAAAAAAAAAAAAAGAAAAACGATGAAAAAGCAGCTGTCGTCCTTACATTTATTCATAAAGTGAATAAACAAACTGAACAATCCCGATTGTGTGTTGCTGTTTATCAAATGCTCATTTCAGTTTCAAAGAAACACCAGCGAAAGGTGAAAGTTCTTCCGGCGCTGTCATTTTCAAATGGCCTCTAATCCTTGCCTACTATTAAAACACAACAAACAAGCGGCGAGTTGGCTGCTGCATTGAGTTGTCAAGTGTCAGCGTTGACATTGCAAGAATAGCGAGGGGAACCGTAGGGCGGGAGTCGAGAGTTACCCTTGCACTGTTCCTTACTTTTCCTTTTTGTTGTAGTTTTTTCTTCTTTTTTTTTTTTTTGGAGCACGACCCCGACCTAGATCTCAAGATCGCACAATGCACTTCTCAACTGCTTTTGTTCGCTGGCTCTTTAATATGTCAAAATATAGTCTAGCATCTTTATTTTTTTTTTGTGATGCTAAATGATTTATTATGCTTGAGCTGTGTCACAGTCTTGTTTTCGAGGCGTGGGAGCGCTGCATTCATACGGACAACAAATGAAAATACGAAAGAGAAAAGAAAAGGATTTTACTGCGTTACGAGCTGCGTTGAGCTGACGGCCAAGCCGGAAAATACAAGCGAATTCTCTTGTTTTTGACACTTGGACGGACGCATATTCAAAAGTTAACACTCAACTGACTTGAAGGGTTTGTGCTGTATAAATACTAAATAAACAGAGCAGTTTGTTATGAAGAAGTTGCTTCCAACTTATACAAATATTTGTAATTTTATAAGCATAAAAATACATATAACAAAATCTGACATATAGGATGTATTTTAATATATATAAAATAAATGTACACAAGTTTAAATAGTATTTATTTAATTTATTTTGTGAACAATTTGAAGTTTCTATTTATAATTAAAAGTAAAGTAAGTTAGAAATGATCATACGAATACATAAAATTAAAAAGCATTAAATTAAGTTGAATAATGGAAAGAATTGCAAAAAATCAAATTATTTCTCAATTTTATCTGAATATATTTTATTCAATGTTGAAAACGTTGGCAGACAATGTTTGAACTTGTTAATTGTGTGTGTAGTTGAAATGCTTTTAATACTCTTTATTCATTTAGTAAAGAATAAAGTCCAACAGAGGATTGTAGCAACCAATTTATAAACCAAGGTTTTCAATACTTTGATGTGAATGAGAAACATTACTGACCGATTCTAAGCTATTTATAAAGATCTCATTTCTGTTGATATCTCTCTCAAATTTGTTTGATCGACCTTTATCGATGACGTAGCTAAGTAAAATCGTGCTTGCTTCGTTGCCGCCTATTTCCGTTTTGCAAAATGTTAGAATTCAGTTGAATTAGCATATCGCGAAGCGCGTATTTGAATTGTTGCTGGCGATAAGGTTTCCCGGTACCTCCCGAGCGCTCTCTCTCTCTCTCTCTCTCTGTCTCACGCACACACTCTCGCTCTCTCTATCTATGTGTTTGCCTCACTCTCTTAGCACGCGTCAAGGGAGGGAGCATGGCTTTTATCAGCCGGCTGTTATTTAAAGAACCTACCTGCGCTTTTTCAACTAATTTACATGCGGTTCCCCTTCATTCCACGTGCCACGAAGCGTCAGCACTTTTAGGGGCTTTTAGTTTTTCCACATTCCCTAATCATCCCCCTAAGCAGCTACCTGTACATAGACAGGAAGATGATGATGGTGATGATGATGATCGCTCGATTAGGTAAAAAGGGTTTAAGGCAACGTGTTTGAGATTAGTATTAACGGTTTATGATTCTTCGCACTCGCATTCGCTGCGCCAGAGATAGAGACAGGCGACAAAAGAGACTAAGAAGAAGGCGAAGAAGAAGAAGCCCGCACATTCTGCACTGCAATCAATATTTATGTTTCTCCATCAGCATCATCATCATCATCATCATTGTGGGCAATTTTGCAGAACTGGATTGCAGCAATCTCATCAGCGCTGCCCGCATGAAATGTCCCATCGTCAAGTCAATTATGATGTTACAGTTGATAGCAGACCCCGCCAACTCCCCCCTCCCCACCTGAAAAGCCATTTAAGTTGAAAACTCAGCGCATATTTTTAGTTACATATAATATACTTTTTTTTATTTTACTTTTACATCAACTAATTAACATTGAAAAAAAATGTTGCTTAAAAACTATTTAATGCTACTGGTTTTTTTTTATGTTACTGGTATCAAGTTGCTTATGGGAGACGGAAAAAAAAAATTAACTTAAATCTAGTGCAAAAAAAAAAAAGAAAAAAATTGTGTCGAGTCTATTTACAATTTGAGGCACTTGGTTCAACTCAAAATCATTGACTAGAAAGCAACTGGCAGTCGTCGGAAATGTGTTTGTTATATGTGTGTTTTTGTGTTGCAATTCACTGTTCTTGCCACAGCGAAATGTAGTCGAGAATCTCCTCGTCGTCGGGCGTGCAATCCTCCTCGTCCAGCTGAAAGTGTTCGTACGGCTCGAACTTCAGCTGCAGCTGTGCATCGTCCAGGGAGCTGCTGCCGTTGCTCGATGGCGGCGCTGGCGGCGGCGACAACTGTTGGTGGGGTGCTGCCTCAAAGGTGCCGGAGTCAAAGGACATGCTGGAGTTGAACGACGATGTGGGCGAGTGGCAGGCGCCCGTTAAAGTTGCTGTCGCCGGCTGCAGTTGTTGTTGTTGCTGCTGTTGCTGTTGCTGCTGCTGCTGCTGTTGCAGTGTGGCTGCAAATGCGGCAGTGTTGCCATTGAGACTGATGGGCGTCAGCGGATGGTTGGGAAACTGTTGGCGCTGCAGTTGCTGCTGCTGTTGCAGCAACGTCGGCAGATTGCTGTGGCCGCTGTGATAGTTGTAGATGTGTTGGGTTTGATTCGAGCTGCCACTCGAACTGCCGCTGGAGCTGTTGCTGCTCTCGGTCTCTTCAAGGCACAGACTCAACTGCGGCAGCGTGGCACTGTTGGCCACCGTGCTGCCGCCGTTCAGATCATCGACGAGATCCTGCAGCCGGCGTATGTACTCGACGGCGATGCGCAGTGTGTCCACCTTGGAGATCTTCTTGTGCGGCCCACGGCCGCCGCCCTTGGTCAGGTCGGCGATGATCGACTGTGGTATGTGTTGGCGCAGGCGGGCGAAGCTGTTGTTCACCTGCTTGACGCGGTTGCGTTCGCGTGCATTGCGTCGCTGCACCGACTGCGACTGATCGACGTTGTAGGGCAGGGCGGCTGCGGCGGCTGTGGCAGCTGTTGCATTCGCCAGCGCCATGCCACGCGGTGTGTATTTGCGTGTCTTGATTGTCAGTGATTTTGACGACTGTTGCTGTTGCTGCTGTGACTGCTGATGTTGCTCGGGGGCGGGCATAATGTGCTGATAGCGCTGATACATTTTGGTGGCGCCACCAATTGTTGTGGGAAATAGCTCGATGCTGCTGCTGCTGCTGCTGTTGTTGCTCAGCTGCTCTTGAGCTGCATTTGCATTGAACACCACACTGGACATGATTTGTTTATGTTTTTGCTTTGATTTGCTTTCACTCACGCACTTTTTTTACAATTTACAAAAAAAATATATAAATATCTATATTGATATAAACAATATTATTGAACTTCAAAGGAATATGCAAAATGATGCGGGAAAAAGTTTCACTTCAAGTTGATCGTTTGACACCTTGCACAAGAATGAGTCCCTTCGTCCTAAACCTTCATGTTTTGTACTTTTCCAAAAGCGCGAGAGCAAGGGAGTTTACGCTCTCTCTCTCTCTCTCTCGGGGTCTCACGCTCTCTCGCTCTCTTGGCACGCTCTCGCTCGCTACCTGTGCAGCACCTGGCGAACTTGAGTTGCACTCACGCTACAGGTAGCGTCATTGAGTCGATCGTTACCTGCGCTCTCTCGCTCTCTTTGCGAGATAAGCCAGCGAACGACTCGACTCACAAGTTGTGAGTTTCACTCAACTGCAGACTTTTGAGTGGCTTTTCGGTTGTCTCTCACGGATTTTGTGCTGCGTCCTCTTCAAAGTCAAAGTCGTCGGAGCTGCCTGAGTCGCGCTCTCTGGCAGCTGCTGGCTGCATTTTGGCATGCCAACAATTTGATTTCCGTGTTAATTAACTTAGCTGAAGCCGCGCGCTCCTCTAAATTTCATGTGCAACTCACGCACACGCCCCTATATTCATTAGCGCCGGCAAATGACGATTGTGACTGCGATTGTCGCCATCGCCCACTAAAACGCAACGCAAGGCAACGCAACGCTTCGGCATGCGATATGGTCTCCAGCTCAAATGAAGGAGCCAAGGATTCGCCGAAGTCTGCTGCTTATTTGTTATGCAGAGTCCGGCCTCGCGAGGTGTTCAAACAATTTCACATATGCCTCTAATTAAACGATCAACAAGATCACAAGTTTTTCACTTCCGTTGCAAAAACTGTCGCTCTTTCTATCTCTTTTTTATGTCTGCTGTTTGTCTCTCTCTTGAATCGCTGACAGACCGCAGTTTGGCAGATTGATCGCCAGGTGTAAGAACAGCTCTCGTTTTTCAACTCGTTCCCATTGTTCACATTTCGCATTCGGCATTTCGCATTTCTGCCGATCATCAGCGTTTCGGTAGCCGTGTCAATTTTCCATTTTCCAGCCCAAAACTCTTGACAATAATTTTCCTTTTTCCTCTTTTGCCGCACACCGGCATGACAAGATCCTTCAATCCTTTTTTGACAATATTCCCCTCGATCTGCATGCCGCAGATTTCCCTTTTTTCTAGCCGCATTTTTGTGCATTGTAATGGAATATCTGCCATTATTTTTGCCATCATTAACACTTTCATTGTGCAGATTTTCTGCTGCTGCTTCTTCTATCTGCTTTTTTTCTGGCATATCCTTTGACATCTGCTATTCAAATGCGTTTGATTAATGCAACTCGCTTCTCCCCTTTCTCTCCTTTCGAAATGCTGAAATGTTGGCAATAGCCAAAGACTCTTTTGTCTGCGTTTTGTGTGCAGTTTGTGGTCATTGTTTGCTTTCGCCGATCCTTGCTGGCATATGTCGCCATATGCTTTGATTTTGAAGTGCATTTGCGTAATGATCGTCGAACCAACAAGAATAGATCATGTTGTAATTGATTGGCAACAGTTCTAAATGGGAAAATGTTTGTAGTACAGCAATTGTTGTGTATAGAAAAAAGAAAGCCTATTATTTGGCAGATAAGTTTATGGGATTAAATCGTTGTTGAAATGCTAAATATTTGCGCATTGAATCATAGTATATCTAAGCACACAAGATCGATCACTAAACATTTATTTGCTTTGCTATTTGTTGGCAGATCAGTTGGCATTTTGTAGACCAAAATGCAGAACAACAAAAGAGAGAGATTACGCTGTATTCTGCTGCTAAAAATGCCTTTAATTTTATAAAGTTTTCACTAGTTAAGCGAGTAGTCTTCGTTGCAGAGAGGAAATAAATAATAATGCAATAAATCATATAGTCTAAACACACTTTGTTTAACTTAAAAGCAATCGCATCGCTTTTTTTGTGATTTAATGCTGATGTTAAAACCTGAATAAAAGTCCAGCTATTGTAAAAAATTAAAACCGATAGTTTATAAAGTAAAGCATTGAAGGAATACGTTGCTAGTTGTTTCAAACATATCGTAGACTGTGATTAAAGGGTTGCAGATTCCAGATAATTACGTTCTCAACTGATCTGTGCCGCATCTCCAGCTTAAATCGGACTGCGCGAAGTCAAAAGTTTGCGCACGGTTCAAGCAAAAAGGAATTAGCATTCAACACAGTCTCTTTCGAATTGTAAGCTGATTGTAATCTGAGTAGAGTTGCAAAATCAAGTTGATCAAGTGATCTAGAAGATCTACGGCAGGCTGCAGATTTTTATCAACCTGCTTCACTCACTAGTCCTTTTTTCTTCCTCTCTCTCTCCCTCACTCTCTTTTCTCTACTCATTGTTGCCACTGGCAACCGCAACACGAAAAATAATAATAAAAAGTACAAAAAAAAAAATAAAAAACACCTCCGCCCGCGACACAAATATCCTTTGCAACGCTTGAAAGATTTAAATGCATAATTACTTTGATATGAAGCATAGTTCCGGACCGCGGTCCCAGGGCGCGTGCGTTAATTGCGTGCAAGCGAGACGGCAAACGGTGAGGTAGATAGAGAGCGAGCGAGAGAGAGAGAGAGAGAGAGACAGGACTGGCATATCCTGACTGGGGGCGAGCACGTTGAGCGTTTTTCCTCGAAACTGGAAATGCAAAAATGAATGTTGTTGCATGTTAATTGAAACAAGTTTCCGTAAGGACTTGATACCCCCTATCTTGCAGCCCCCCCCCTTGTTGCAGCCCTTGGCCTATGCGCCGCTGTCCCTGGCAACGCTGTTGCAGCGCTCTCGCAGCGCGATGTGCTGTGTGCTTCCCCAGTCATTTTCGTAGTTAATATTTTAATTAAATGCAGGCACAGGCACTGGCCCAGACCCAGGCCGTGGCACACAACAGGCAGCAGGACTCTGCTCAGCTCAGCTCGACGCTCGACGCTCGACGCTGACGCGTGGCAGGTGCAAGCACCAGGATCTTGTCGGGGCACGGGCTTAGACAGCCTTCTCTCTCCCCCTCGCTCTCTGACTTTGTCTTGGCCGCAGCTGAAAATGAAAAGACAACACCATAAAAAAAAAGAAAGAAAACATTTTGCTAGGGGTTGCATTCTCTGTATCCAAAAAGAAAGAAACAAAACACATCCATATACGAAAAAATAGGGGAGCCAAGTCGAGAGACGCTGAATCGGAGTCCAAGTTGAAGTCGAAGTCGGCTCATTGAACTTTGCTCAGAGCTAAAGTTCAAGACGCAAAGACAAATCAAACTGCGACTTTGTGATCGTCGTTCAGCTTTCTGATTTGCTTTTTTCTTTGCTGTTGCTCCCTCGCTCGCTTTGCTTCTTGCTTTTGGCTGTCTACACTGCTCGTGAGGCTCAATTAGCTATTGGATAGCTTTAATATAGGATTCAAATATGAAAATTATGCTCAGTTATCATATATAAACTGTTGACACGTTTCACATGCAAAATCAGTAACATTTAATTGTAGAAATTTATAACTAACCATTTTATGGTTATTAGTTAGCCTTGAAGTAGAATAAAAGAAGGCAACAATGTTGCAGTTATTTAACGCAAATTAATAAAACACATTACAATTTGTGAACCCTTTAAAAGGCGTTGCAAGGTCTAAAGGATAAGATAATCAAATTGAAACTTTCAAACTTAGCAATAAATGTAAATTACAATAATTCATCATACAACAATTAAATAAGCAATAAACAACATTGCTTTTAAGTGGCTCCAAGTTGTTCAGGAAATATGCGAAATATTCAAAATATATTTTTCAAATTTGAAATGACGCCACTTTTTCCTAAATGAAATTGAAATCTAAGATTTAAGTTAGAGTCAAAGTTGTTGTCCTTTAAAGTGCAGATTCTATTTTATAAAGATAATGTAAGATTTAAGTTAGAGTTGAAGTTTTTGTCCTTTAAATCGCACATTCTATTTGGTTTACTGAACTGAACCATTTATGGCATTTAGCATTACATTGAGTGATGTTTGAGTAGCTCTTCTTGCATCTAACAAAGTAAGAGCATCAATGTTTCGATGCCTGTTGCATTTAGGAAAGTCTCTTGTGTATTTGCTGTGGATGTTTTTGGGGGTTTGCTTTATGAGTAGTCGCGGGCCACAGCGAGAGACAGAGAGACAGACATAGCTGATAACTATCATTACCCGCAGCGTAATGTGTGTGTATTTGAGCGTGTGTTGGAGTGTGTGTATTTGGCTACATTTCTGCGGTTGAGCCGCAAGCTGAACCCGCGTCTCAGTCTCAAAACTCAAACTCAGACAGCGACTGCGACTGCGACTGTGACTGAGTCTGTGGCCGATCATGATGATGGGAAGGAAACGCAGCCAAGTGGCAAGAGGCAACAAGCAAGAGGCAAGAACAAACGGCAGTAGCACGCACCATTAGATGCGGTCAACATGAAAACATCTGCTCTTCGGTGCCGTGTTCTGTTTGTGTATTCATCTTGGGGTCAACAGCAACAGCAACAATAACAACAACTCTAGGGATAGCAAACTGGCGTGCGCCATTTTCAAAGAAGCAACAGAGAGATAGAAAGAGAGAGAGAGATGGAGCGAGGGGAAGGCGAAAAGCGTAGTGAAATGAAAAGTGTTTGGAAGCGGGCATAAAGTCGCAAGTCTCAGTCACAGTCGCAGTCGCTGGCTTGAGATCTGATCCAATCTGATGCAAATGAAGCCATTTGTGGGCCCCCAGAATGATGATGTTTATGGCTTACACAGTTGCGGCTCATTAAATTTTAATCAATTTTTGCCGTTCGCATTGCGATCGTAAATCGCAGTTTAGTTCGGGATTAGCGCATATAACGTTTAATTTTCAAAACGCATAAAATTTTGTAACAATGTCTCGTCGACCAGTTTGCCGGCCTAGGAATGTTTTGTTTTCGTTTGTTTTTTTTTTTTCTTTTTTGCGCCATGCCGACGATCGACGATCGTTCAACATTTTGCGCCTTTTAATGGGTTCAACGTTGGCGACGCGTTGCGCCTTTTGCGAACTTGTTTCTTAGGCTCTTTTTCTCTTGCTGAAATTGCCCTTTAGCTTGTCTCCCGTTGACTGCAGCAGACGGCAGCTCGCTTTATTGATTTTTAATGAAGCGAACGATCAGTTTTTGTTTTAGGTTTTTTTTTTGCTTTTGCTATTACTTTTTTTTTCATTTCAGTTTGCCGTGGAACGTGCGGCGAGAGCACACACTTTAAATTAACTAGAGCACTTCCTGTCTAGCCAAATATTTGGCAACAAATCATCAATCAGTTGACTTCTGACTGTGCATCTAATTTCGCTGCTAATTTCGACACCTTTTTCTCGGCACCAACAACAACAGCAACACACACACACACACACCTACCTACTAAAAAGAGATAGAAGGATAGATGGAGAGCGAGTGAGAGAGGTGTGAACAAACAACGACAGTCGAGCGCCTATTAGTGGCAATTTTCAGCTGATTTACGCAGCAGCAGCATGTTCCAATTAAACTTCTCTAAAATACGAAGTGAGCCTTTTAAAAACTCATTAATCACACGCTTAACTATGCCCCGCAAACGACGCGACGCGACGCAAGTCTCATTTGCAGTCGTCCCAAAAGATCGATTTCAAATATTGCCAAAAAAAAGGTGCGAACCAATTTGCACCTCAGACGTGGCAAAAAAAAAAAAAAAATAAAATAAAGAAAAAGGTCGAGCGCTGTCTGCCCTGCCTTGGTCTTTGGGTCTTGACCACAAGTCCTCTCCGACTCTCTTTTTCGACGTGGCCCAGCCCAAAAGTTACGACTAATTTCTATGAATTTCACGCCTACCCTCAACCATATACACTCGCATTTAGTTTAGCTCTCAGGGGCACAACAACCCTCTGCCTCTTGCCTGGCGCACCGGCGCCAAGTTAATGGATCATCGAGTCCAATCCATCAGACAGTAAAGTACTCAGAGCCGTTGTTGCAGCTGCTGCTCGTTAGTGTTATTCCTATAACTAAAGCTTAACTAATTGAAATGCTCGTTTCGGAACTCGATAATCACAAAGCAAACACGCTCTTTAAACTCTTTTATTGCTAATCAATGAAATCAATGATTTGCTTAGCTGCACATTTTATGGGCTATTGCTGTATTACTTTCATGGTCAAAATGTAGCGAGATTATGCTACTTTTAAAGGTTCTTATGTTTGCTGCATGAAATCCACATCAAGTATAATCAAAGAAAGAGTCGTTTGACTTCGCAAAACTCACTTTACTAATCTTGTTGGAATTCCAGAGAAATCTGTGCAAATCATTTCAAGTGATGAATTCAAAATCAGTAAGGTTTAAATCGCATTGGTGACAAAAGTATCCCTGTCAATCCGTGACTAGTTCTTGGAAAAAAGAATAACTACAGTATGAAAAAGGAACAAATGTCCTTTTTTTTAATATGGATAATTTTGATAATTCAGTTGTGCATCTAAGATTGCTTTCCAACTCGAATTCTGCGCAGAAAACACATAAATCGGAATTTATTTCATATTTCATTCGAGAAATTACCAGAACAACAAACAAATTTTATGGACGGCAGCGAAGCTCGCATTGTCTTTTCTGGATTTATTTCAGTTGTAAAAGTTACAGTTGATCTAGAACATTAGCCAAGCCTGGAGGACATCGTAAATAGGTTCTTTACAACAACTTCGTTTACGATGTCGATTGAAGCTTTAAGTTTCGACTGCCGTTGGCTGCTTTTCGGGGGGATCGTTGTGGTGCCGCCAATTAAGCCATTAAATCTAGACATGCACCAATTTAGGTGCCTTCAAATTATTCGGCGACCACACATTATAAATTTTAAAACAGCAGCCATCAAAATACCGACTGTCGACAACTAAAAAAACTACAAAAGCAAAAACAACAATGCAACAGAAAAGGACAAACTTTTGTCACAAACTGTCAAAGTCCTGGTGATTTACTTCCAGTGTCAAGTCTGGGGCAACAGCACAAAAACCTAAACTTGAGTGGCAACTTTCGGGTGTCTGTTGACTGCCTGCTATGTTTGATTGCCGAGAAATTAAAACGTTACGCTCTAAACTGAAGTTGACATGTGCTGCAATTTCCTTCTTCTTTCCGCAACGTTTTTATTTCGTCTTGTTGTTGTTTTCCTCTGTTGCTCTGTTGGCCATCAATCAAGCTGGCAAACTACACAAAAACACACACATATAAACGCAAAAACACGACTTGTCGACAGTCGAAGGCCAAAATGCATTTCTTGCAATTTTTGCTAATAAAATTTCATGAATTATATGCAAAGCATTATTCAGTCGCAGCCCCCACGAAGTTGTTGTTGGCTCGTTTTGAGGGTGGATCGACTCGATCGATGCTTGTTGCATGCCTCGAGGCGGCCTGCAACTCGTACACACACTCGTGTTGTGCGCATTATAAAACTTTCAACACCTTCGCAAACGAACAGCTCAAATCTTTATTGCAGCTCCCAAGAGCTCTGTCTTTAAATTGTTTCTGATTAGCTGACTCTCTGCCGCATAGTCAATGAAGTCTTCACATCGAATGCCTCCCTCCCCCTCGGTGAACCCCTCGAAAACAGTTGAACTGTTGACCAGTTGCGTGTTGCAGCATCCTCTCGCTGGTGGTGATATATCTGCCATTGCGTTTCTTGCATATATAATTAAGGCGTTAGTTCTGCTCCGGATTCCGTTGCTGGTTTGTTGTCGACACCCAATGCGAAAAGCAAAATAAACTTGCAACTGTAGTCTGCAATTGCACATGAAATAATCATAGAATGCATGCAAATTAAAATGACTTTTAGAAATGTATAAATAAAACTAAGTTATGAGTTTATAATAATAATAATTGTTTTCAGGACAATCTATTGCTTCATCATCACAATGTACATATATTGTTTTCAGTAAAATTATAGCTGTATCTCATATATAATAGAAAATAAATTTATACACAAATATAAATATTAAACTTTCTTATCTTTTCAGGCAACCTCTTTATCAACATAACATTGAATTTGGTAAGTAATTATTTTAACCAAATTGTATGCTATAAATTGTAATTTTGCTGCGACAAATAATTGAATTTCCGCAATTGAAAATAATACAAAACAAATTTGGTATGCTTTGATATTGAGGCAGCTGCTTAGATAAACTTAAACACAACTAAATATCATCAGAAATGAGGCAAAACAATCGTCAAATTTTAGTTAACTGTGAGGTACAAAAGAAATCTCGTTAGAAGAATTTCAAAAGTAGTTTTCTGTTGCCTCTCGGCTCGATCTTTGCTCTGTTGTTCAAGCCAATTGACTACTGGGGCTCCTGGTTAGACCAAATTCGCATCCATTGAGGCGAACAGCGACACGCAACTTGCCCCCTCAGCTCGTCGCGCCCTCGACGCCCTCGCAGACAGCAAAGTGGACGCTGTCTCTGCTCTCGAGATTGTCATCACGAAGCAAGAAGCGAACAGAGACCTGCTTCTCTTACTCTTACAGACAAACACACACAGGATACGTTGGTTGGTCGGGTGTTTGTTGTGTTAGAATGTGCGAGAGGGAGAGCGTTGAGTGGGGGGAGTTGGGGAGGGGGAACTTCATCCAATGGGGGCCTAATGCAATAACAAATATTTATACTTTTTGCGATAAATGTTTGCGTTGGTTAATAAAGCGATTTGTTATTTCAGTTTCGTGCTCATAATTTATATGCTTAAATTGGATTAACTCGTCGTTGGCTACACGCATGCCCCCGTTGCTGCCGCTTGCTGCTTGCCACACTACGCTTTGTGTGGTTTTGCGAAGGCGTTGAGTTGCAGTTGAAGTTGGGATTGCGATTGGATTTGTGGCCGTTTTGTTGTCGTTATTGTTGTTGTTGTTGGTCTGCTTTTGCAGCATCTCGCTAGCGCCGCAGGCTCTTCACAACAACACCACACAACTGTCTCTCTCTGAAGGTGTGAAAAAAAAAAACGAACGCCAAGTTTATTTACTTTTATGCAGCGTTGTTGCTTTTTTTTACTGAAATTTACCTTAAGCAAAAACATAACTTTTATGCGCTTAATGTAGTTTATACCCTTGTTGGGGTATAAGCATTTTACAGCGCGATGTGGAAACGTTTTTCACACTCTCTATTGACTTCAGCTGATGCTGAGGGTTTCCTTAAATTAAACTTTCTATGTGAGGTTGAAATTTATTACAACTATTTGTTTGAACTTTTTATTAAGGCTGAATCAAATAATTCAACTACGAAAAACTTTTTATAATCATTGTGCTTGTTTTACAATTAATAATCCATCTAAAAATGATTTGCTTTTCAATTTACTTTCGAAAAATCAAGTCAAGCAGTTGTTAATATTTAATATCTGTAGAATTTGTTTCTTTCAATCTATTTTATGATTTATCTATCATTTTGTTTGCCCTGCTGGCATAGTGCATTCAGTCTTCGGCAATTAAGCTGAACATTTTATGGTTCGTTCTCGTTTCGATTTGGGTTTTTAGCGTGTTGCCATTTTAATCTGTGCAAGTGCTTAATGGTTTTTGCTGTACATGGCAAATTACTTAACCGGCAAGTTAATGACAACACCTACAAAAAGAAAGAACGAGAAGGAAGTCCAACGAACTGTCCGTTGTCGGGAGGCTAGCTAACATTAGGTAGCTGGGGACCCGGGCACAGCTTGAGAGTCAGCAGGAGCTGTGTGGCTGTAGCAGGAACTAAGCGATCATTTACAGGCAGCGATCATTTATTTAAAAATTATTGCCACATCGATCACAGCGAGAGGCGCAGAGACACCGAGAGAGACTGAGAAACTCTGCACTGAGACGAAGTCCCAGTCAGAGACACACGATCGTTGTACAAGTCTGAAATCAGACTTTGGCACTGCCCTCGTGTGCCATTTCATTATTATAGGGCACGTCTCCTTTGTAGATTGCTGCAGATCGTCGTTTGACTCTGTTTTATTTACCCGTCATTCATAGAAAATTGGGGTATA
The DNA here is from genome assembly GCA_035047445.1 of Drosophila siamana. Classification (NCBI taxonomy): domain Eukaryota; kingdom Metazoa; phylum Arthropoda; class Insecta; order Diptera; family Drosophilidae; genus Drosophila; species Drosophila siamana. The sequence goes on from JAWNPP010000078.1 coordinate 17,398,196, forward strand.
ACAAAGTTGTGGCAATTGCCAAGGATCCGTGGCGATAAATGCTAAAACTGGTGCAACTAGAGAGTCTAAAATATATTTACTTGTTTGGTATAGTCATTAATTTAATAACAATCCCATTGCCAATTTTGAATAAATTTCTTTGAAGTCTTAAATGTTAACTTGATAAATTTGAAAGTAGACTAAATTTGTAATAGTTTATCTTTTCAAATTTCGTCGAGGCTTTTAGTTTGTTGTTGTTTGCTTTAATTAATATAAATTAATAATATGAAAAGAACTCAACTTATATTTAGATTAATGTTTGCTTCTGATAGTAAGGCATAAATATGTTAAATATAATGGCATAAAGTTAAATGCCAGGTATTTCGCAGGCGATCTTGTTCTACTAGATTTTTTCGCTCACTTTTTTGTTGCGTACATTTGATGGACCTGCTGAACGGGCAACGGGCAACGTGCAGCGAGTCGACGGACCAGAGACCGGATATGCTGCACACGCACCAGCCGCGAATGCACTACATTTATTTATGGATCCGCCTGCTCGCTCGCCCGCTCTAACTCAGTCCTGTCTCTCGTTGTCTGTGTGTGTGTGTGTGTGTGTTGGAGAAAATCAATTGTAATCTTTGAGTTTGATGAATTGATTTAAGATTGCGTAGATTTTGATAAGCGCACAGTCTGGACTACTTGTCTGCTCGCCTCCTCGTGTGCTGTGGTGGATTGTAGGCTGTCATTAGATCGCCTCGCGCTCGCAATTAACCACAAACACACACACAGTACTTACACTCTCTCTGTCTCTCTCTCTCTCTCTTTCTCTCGCTCTTCCTCGCCAGCTCTTCAGCTTTCCCGCTCACACTCTCTCTTTGTCGCACTTGAGGCGATAAGCATAGACATTATAGGCAATTTGTTGTAATTGAAAATTAAAGTGTCAGCCTGTGGCATTCATTAATGCAACAGCCACAAAACTGCGGGCACGCCTTGCGACTTGCGACTTGCAACGTGCAGTGTGTGCAGCGTGCAACCTGCTCTCAAGCTCAGTTTTGTCATCGGGCATCGGACATGATCGGCTGTGGCGATAAGACGCGGGCTTTACAAACAGCAGATCCCTTGGCCTTACATTAAGCTGATATGCAAATTATGCGGCCCGGGCTTATTCCAATGAAACGACTTCTCCTCGCCTTGGATCGCATCGTTTAAATTAGCGTTAGTAAAAGTATGCCAGGGACAAAGACAGAGACGCAGACGGGGTCGGAGTCGGAGTCGGAGTCGTAGTCGGCGTCGGCCAGGGCCAATGCCACTGAAGGATCAGTTCATAACACAGCAGATTATCGATCGATCGATCGCGCTCGCACTTGCGCTCTCCCTCTCTCTCCCTCTCTCTCTCTCTCTCTCTCTGCGTCTCTTTGGCTGTATTTGTATTTAAAAATTTACAACTTTTGTGCCCTTTGCAACGTTTTAATAATGTTTTGATGAATTTTATATGCGCCGCTTGTCGTCGCTGATCATCGTGGCTTTCGGCACTTAACCCGGCGATCGTTCGATACCCGGCCTCAACCTCAACCAGCAGCCAGCTTCAATCGCCTTTCGTGGCGAGTGTCAGTTTATGAGCTTCTTATATATATTTAAGCTGCTGCACTCCTTCTCCTACGTTTGCCTGCCGCTCCACTCTGTGCGCTATAAGCATCAGCACTTTGTCATCAGTCTGCGCATATAAATCGCTGATCGACAGTCTGAGACAACAATATGTGCTGTGTTAGTGCTGCGCACTCGCGCTCGATTGATTGCGCCAAATTTGTTGATAACAGTTCGAAGCTCAGTTGCGCTTTCAACTTGACGCGACGCTAATTGAATGTAATCATTGCGAAGCTTTGATTGATTAAGTCTGCAATGTGCTTGCAGCGCTTTTGGCGTGCAATTGATGCAAAGCTCTAATGTGCATAGAAGCTAGAAATTTGGCTGCTTGTAGCTATATTTAATAGACTTTACAACGAATTTACGGCTAACATATTTATTTTTACTTTTTTGCTTAATTCTGAATTTCGCTTTAAATAGATTTTATTTATTTTGTTAATTAATTAACTTTTAACATTTTGCTTTTTGTTGAGGCTTAAAGCCAAACGTTTTTAGATCATTGTTCGACAGGTTTTTAGCTTTATTATGAATTATTTAAGTTATGATATTGAATCATGGCGAATTTAATACAATTTTAATATTCCCTAGCTTAAAGTCCTCTTAATATGCAGAGTATTCGACTGGCGACTCGTTTTGCGCCGCCAACTGAACGCTTTTAATAGGCAGCCGCGTTGTGACGATAGGCGATCGATGTGGCAAGTGAAACGAGGCTGCCTGGGACCGTGATCATGATTATGTTGTTGGCATTTTTAACGATCAGCCTAGCAGCGACTCCTATGCATATGGATGAGCATGTTGTTCAGTAATACACAACTATACAAGCTACTTTGTCGTCCTGCGCTGTCAGCCATTTGACAATGCACTAATTTACGAAACACCGCCGCACACAGGAGAGATATAGAAAGATCTGGGAATCGAGCGCAACGAGAGATCGCTAATCGATTAAATGCTGCGTCTTTTGTCTTTTGTGGCTTTGTGGCTCAATAAAGAACGTGATAAATTACACGCACACACAAACACACAGAATGTCAGCGAAATTGAAATTGAAATTGGTTGCGCTTATTTTTCTGTGTTTGCATTTACTGCACTCCCCCTCCCGCCACCCTTCTCGTTGTTGCAGCTTTTCCCAAGTCCCCAAAAAAAAAAGCAGAGAAACAATCACTCGTTGAATCGATCGTAGTTGGGGGCATCTCTGGTGGCCACTTGCAGCAACTTAATTTCAATCGTTGTCCAGCTTATTGTTATGGCTCTCACTCGCTATCTCTCTCTATCTCTCTGTCGACATCTCGCTTCCACTTGTGTTTGTCCTGCTGTGAAAACAATGGAAACTGAAACGAAAACTGGAACTGGAGCACACCCAGGCTGCATGCAGCGATAATAAAGTTTAAGGATCTGCGACGATCAACCGATCAACCTCTTGCTCTCTCCCTCTCCCTCTCACTCTCACTCTCCTCTCTCTATTTGGTTCTCTGTCGCACTTGCACAACGCAGATAACGCAAGTCCAATTATAGTGTGCGTTGTTGCAATAAATTCGTTTATCGCCGCTGCGTCAGCCAAAATCATTTAAAAGCGATCAGTTTTTGCTCTTTTCCGTTTTTTTTCGGTTTTGTGTTTTTAGCTGGCTTTTTGTAGTTCAGATTAAGTGATTGGGCAAAGTTTTATGGTTAGTAGTTGGGTAGTGCCGTCTTCTCGGCATACACTAGCAAAGAAAATATCCGAATTTGCATTGGCAAAAGAGCTGAAGCGATGCACAAAACTGTTACTATAAGATGTGATTTCTACACTCAGAGCCAGGGACTATAGCACTTTAATCGAAATTCTTAATGCTCATTATATTTTGTAGCAAACAGAATGAAATATTAAAACCAAATATATTACAAAATGAATATCTGCAAAATCATATTTTTGATGAATTAATTTTATGAATCTTGAAACTAAAACAAGATTTTTTTATTTTATTTTTCCCTTACATAATTTTGAACAGGAAAATGCTCTTGTTATTGGTGAGTCTACCAAAGTTTGTTGTACAAATTCATGCATATGTTAGCAACACAAACAAAACTTGATAGAGTATCTCAGTCTTCGTTTAATCGCCGCTGTCTGGGAGCTCGAATGTTTTGTTGCTGTTATTCGGTTAGCTTACAAATTGATTGAGTTATGTAATTGCGTTTTCGGTGGACTTGCTGCTTTACATGACTGCGCTTCACATTTTAATTAAACAAGCAGCGAGTTGAGTAAACAGCATGCAAAGGGGGCAGCAGAGTCAGGATCGCGCAGGGGCCAGCAGGCAGGAGGCAAGCAGGCAAGGAGGCAGGGAACTGCAGTTGGTGGATAGCGGTTGTCACAACAGCAGCATTTTGAGATTTTGGCATTTTGGCAGCGATCAATGCCATTTCGCGTGGCATGTCGAACGCTGAAGTTGTTGCTCCTGCTCCTGCTGCTGCTGCTGCTGGATCTACTTGCCCCTTGCTGTCCCCCCGCTCCCTGGTTGCGTCTAGATCGTGCAGTGCTTCAAGCACATCATAAATCACGCAACACATCGAAGGCAACGTCGCAACGAGGCGACGTCGACGTCTCTTTAGCATTTTAGCGCGCACTTGTTGTAAATTTCGTCAGAAAACGCGTCGACGCTGGACATGCACAAGTGTGTGACTTGCCACCGGTTGCTGCTGCCGCACTGTTGCAGTGTCCAAAGCTCTCTTGCCACGTTTGTTGTTGTTGTTGTTGTTGTCGTTTTTTTGCCCGATGACGTGCGCACAATGCGTGCGCATAATTCAGTTGCTGTTGCAGCGCATCGTGTTGCATGCAACGGCACGCCGCGGCCGCCCCAATGCTGCAAGCGCGCTCATTCATTCATGCAACAAACAGTCGCCGTCAGTTTTAGGCTCATTGATTCACGGCGCACACACACATTCCTTTTGCTTGCCACTTGTCAACACTTCATTTCGTTGTTCAGTCAACTACTCCTTTTGATAAGTCAATCATGCCAAGTGGCAAGTGGCAAGTTCGAGTGCTGCTGCTGCTGCTGCTGCTTTATCGCATTGTTGTGCTAAATTTCGTGTGCATTTTGCTTGCCTCGAGTACGGTGGAGATCAGCTTTGTTCTTGCATCTTGCTTATTGTTTGATCCTTTGATGATCCTTCGATTTTTGCATGACATGTGCAACATGTGCAGCAAGTGCAACAGGCCAACAGGCCAACAGGCCAGCAGACCATGGGAAACACCAATCGCATCGCATTCATTAAACACTTTACGCTGACATTCGTTCCTTCTCAATAAATCGCATTCATTGATTGATCCACGTCTGCTGTCCAAATACCATTTCAAGATGCCACATCTTCTTCAGTTTCGCTTCGCTGCAGATATTTATAACCTATGCCAAGCAATTTCAAGTTCTTTGCATAGGATGTAGAATGCTTTTAAGAGCCATTAGCGATGCCAGGAAGTATCTAAATATAATACATTTCCTATGTTCATATGGTTTTAAATAATGTCTTAAATTCATTAAACTAATGGAAATATGCATATTTAGATTTGCCCAATAACAACAGCAGACTCCATGTTAAGAATGTTTCTTCCATCAACCTACAACTTTGAGAAACTGAACCCTAGAACTATATAATTTGTACAACAATTTCTTGGGTTTGGTGCATATAGAAATAACTTGGAAAATAGTTTCGTTAACTTTTGAGGAAATGAAAGCAAATATGAAACACACAAATTTGTAATAAATTTAAAGTTAAATCGTTAAAAATTACTTTAAACTGTCAAAAATGTTAGTGGTCGCAAATTTGCTAGCCTTGTCACTTGTGATAACTGCATTCTTTAAAACCATTTCAGTGTAACATTTAAAATGCATAAACTGCTTGAAGGAAGCAGAAGACTTTTGTTGCTCTCCTGCCGTTTGAACGCACGTAATTTGCTCCCACTTAGCACGAAATGTTTGGTCAGATTGTGCACTTTGAGTATTTTTTGGTTATTTTCATTTTTATTTTATTTTTGTTGGGGATAATCGCGAAAGCGAAAGATGCTTGGCGAGCCTGGCTGGGCTTAACGTGGAGGCTTATCTTGAGAAGTGTTGCTCCAAATATTTTTTCACAGCTCATTAAAATGTAATTTGAGGCGCGAAATGTTTTGCGCTTTGCGGCAAAAGTAATAAACCGTTGCGGCGATATTATCTCAACTGAGTGAGAGAGTGAGAGAGGTAGAGAGAGGGAGAGAGGTAGAGAGGTAGAGAGCGGCTAAATGGCAACTTAGCGTTGCACTTGCGCATTCAACAATTTAATTAAAATGAAATTTTCGAATCACAGAAGGGACTGCTGCAAATGCAACGGCGATCTGGCCAAGATAGCACTGAGGTAGACTACGCAAGGGGCTGTAGTGAGGAGGGGAGGGGGGAAGGGAGGGGAAATGCTCGGAGACTGGTTGCTATGCGGCCAAAGTCAAAAGCTTTGGGTAAAAGCCATGGCTGGTCCCCTTGTTGGCCAGCCTGACGATGATCAATGATTGCAGCGCCGACGCGACGCAACACGTGATCAAGATCACAGCGAGCAGGAGACGGTGGAGGAGGAGGAGGAGGTGGTACGCGGGGGGGGGGGGAGCAAGCGCGGAGAGTGTAAGCGGCATGTAATGCGCCATGCATTACGCGTATCTGGTGTTGTCATCGTGTCAGTTGCTCGCATATTATTAATTGGCTGCCCCATAGAAGTGGCAGCTACTAGCGAAGACTGAGGCCGCCAGAGAGAGAGAGAGAGAGAGAGAGAGTAAGAGAGAGAGGGAGAGAGAGCGGGGTAGAGTCAAGCAGATATATCCTGGCACTCATAAATGCGCTAGAATTTATGTGTTAATTTGTCTCGCCGCCAACTGTTGATTTATTTGTAATTATTTTTGTGGGGCAGCCGAGTTGCCGCTGTTGCTGTCACTGTTGCAAGTACAGAGCACAGAGCACAGAGCGGCTGCTGCTGCTGTTCGGCCAATTTGTTGCATTGCCCAGTTGGCGAGTCGCAGACATAATCATTTCTTTTGTGCGCCGCAATTTGTATTGTTCGCATAATTAAATTGACGCTTGGCATTCCAATGCAGTGGCCGCTGTTGCCGTCGCGGTTGCAAGGTCTGACAGTGACACGCGCAGTCGCAACTGGCAACTCGCCAGCAACTGCAAGTTGCAAGTTTTGCGGCATAATTAGCAACGATTAAACACTTGTCGTCGTCCCACCCAACGCTGCGCTTCAGCAGCAGCAGCTACAAAAGCATTTCGCCGACATTGTCGGATTCTTCTGGGCTGCAGCTTCGGTCTATTTAGCTATTTTATGAAGCAGCAGCTTCAGCTTCGTCTCAATTCTGCCGCATTGTATTCTGCTGCTCCTTTCGGATTCTGTTGTTCTGTGGCAGACGCGGAATTTGTCAAGCGCAAGGACACATTGCTGCCTGCAATTAGGAGAAGCTGCTTGCTGCTGTTGCTCTCGGTCTCCCAACTCAATGGCAATGGCAATGGCAATTGTTGTCAGGCTTGTTTGATTACCATGTAATTGGCTCTGTCTCAGCCCTGCCTCCTGCTCTGGAGGCAGCGAGAGCGAGAGCGAGAGAAAGAGAGAGGCAGTGGCTACATTATGTAAATACTCAATTATGAACTTATTGATTTTAATGAGCCTTATCAATTTGCCATATTTAACAACAACAAAAAAGCGCTTAACTAGCGCAACAGCTAACGATTGACAGACTAACGAATACTCTGCAAGTGACTGCACTAAGCGTGCAAATTTGCAGCTCAAATGCTGTGAAAAATTATAAACAAAAATGGGAATTTAGTCAAGGAAACGAATGTCAAGATATGAAATTAATTGAAAATATTTTGAATGTAGTCTAATAAAATATAGTAAATTTATGTCTCAAAAAATGTTATCTCTTAATAATCCGCTACCCTGACAAACATCTGTGGCTGCCTCTCACTTTTTTTGCCACAAGTTTTTGCCACACATATTCAAACTGCTGTAGTGAGTAACGTTTATGCGATGCAAGAGTGCTTTAGCAATATATCAATCAGGCTCGTCGATACCATCAGTTTCATCGGCCTCATCATCATCAGCATTATCATCATCATCAAGCGGCAAGGTCATTGCATAATTACAGCTCCCAGGTCAGCACTTGTCGCTCTGGTGTCGTTTATGGTGGTCTTCGCTTTTAATGACTGCGCCGCGTGCAATAACTCTGTCGACTCGAAATAATACAATCATATATTGAATATAGAAAAGTTTGAATACAATTTTCTAATTATTTCCTCCCCTCAAATACATTTTTTTTTACAAATGAAGTAATCTTTTTGATAATCATGGAAATATTTGTATTTTTAAGTCTACATTAACTATTTATACAACTAAATTATCTACGTGTTGCCATTTTTTTTTTTGTTTGCCCCTTTGGGTCATTATCTGTCAGCGACTTTACAAAGTCCTGCACCATCGACAATTTCGACAATCTTCTTGTGACTGAATCGATATGTAAATGTTATTGGGGAATGCGTGAAGCCGGAATGTCAAATCGAAAGCTGTGCAAACAGAACTAAATAAATAAATAAATAAATATTTATGAGGAAGCGCAACAGCAACAGCAACAGCAACAGCGACGACGAAGGAACTCAAGACGCAGGACACACACGCGCCAGGCGGGACAAATAGACAAACAAGACACGGGGACAACAAAACTAGACAAGCTGCAAAATGTGCACCGTTACCCAGAGAGCGAGCGAGAGAGGGGCCAGACGAACCAAGACAAGGACGAGGAAGGAGTGCAGTGATGAGGACACTGATTCGGTGGCAGGGACAGGGGCAGGGGCAGGGGCAGGAACAGGAAGACGACGGCGAAATGTGCAAACGCGTGCGCCGTAGAACCCAATGCCACTTTGCGTCTCAAGTGATAAGACTGAAGGGGCAGCAGGAGCAGAGCGGGAGAAGGGGTAAAAAGGACTCTCGACGACACCAAGAAAATATTAATTTACACGATTTGTTGTCAGCTGTCAGCCGAGGCAAGCTGGCCTCGAAAGGGCTGCCGAGAGAGAAAGAGAGAGAGGGAGAGAAAGAGAGGGTTGTAGTCAAGGTGCAACAACTGCTGCAGCAGCGGCACGTCCTCTTCTTGTCTTGTCGTGGCGTGCGGCGGCGACAGGCAAATATGAGGAACCCAAGCGACACGTTGCTAACCCCATCGCACACACACACACACACACACACACATAGGCACACACCTTTTCATACACCTTGGCTGGAAATCAAGCACGAAATCAAAGACATTAAACAGCAGTTGACAGGCGACGCCCCCGACATGTGCAACATTTGCACGTTGCAGCTTGATGGCTATGATTATGCCACACATTACACACACACAGACGCACACACAGAGACACACACTTGCTTGCAACATGTTGCCAGCGACGTTGTTGCCAGTGGCACATAACTAGCGCAGCATCGAACACAACGTTGCATTTGGGGCGTTGCTGGACTTGTTTGTAAGCACAAAACGCTTTTGCCACCTCGGGGGCCGCAATTTGCTGCTGCGACAACTTGGTTGAGTGGCCCGCAAATTGGGGAAGTTGCAAGAGTTAGAGCAGAATTTGTTGCCGCCTTGCAATCCTGCAAAGTAAAAGCCCAAGTCAGTCAAATGTCTTTTGCTGTAGTTACAATTTTAAGCATAAACATTCAAGTTTAACGACAATGCTCAAATTAGAATAAAGCAACATAAAGGCGTGTTGATGAATCTTCAAGTTTACTAAATGAAACTCGTATTTATGCTTCTAATGTTGCATTTTTCAATGCAGTTTTATATGCTTTTTATGATTGTCAACTAGAATTGTTAACTATTGATAAGAAATAGAATTATTCGTCTAGAACTATTTAATATTTATTGTTTTTGTTTTAGCTGCTATTTCTTTACTAACAATCGACATTTTAATACAATTGTTTGCAATTATATGCGTATTCAACTAGTTATTTGTTTCTTTATTTACTGCATATCTGTTGCGCTGTGTTTGCTGCTTATGATAGTTAAGATCTTTGCTGTTTTCTTGTTTGTGGTCTATGTCATAATTGTGGGCTTTATGCATTTGCTTTGGTGGTCGGTCGGTGGTTTTTGCAAATGGGATTTGCAATTACGACACCGGCCGCAAATTATGCAAAATTCCCTTAGAGATTGCCGCATAGATTAGATCACCAGTAGCCGATTTCCCTACGCATTCCAATTCTTTTGCTCGAGGCGAGGCGGGCGAGAATAATAGAGAGTTCGCGTAGTCCAGATCCCGTTGGCTTAGCCGCAACTAAATGCGGCTTAAGAGTCTTGTTAGGCGTGAGATTTGTGTGTTTTTGTGGTCTCTCGTTGGCTCTCGGCGTCTTTGCTGTCGGCGAAATTTCAAATACACATTTCCCGGGAAAATGGGAAAACTGCAGGCCAACGAAATATCAATACGCACAATGACAAGAGTTGTTGTGTGTCGACCAGGATGCATGTGAGGATTTGTTTACATGCAAAACACACCGAGTGTGCCGTGTGTTACTTGCCTGTGTGTGATTCTGAGTGTGAGTGTGTGTGCGTATGTGTAACCTGAGACGACGACACGAGTCTCAAGTCTCCAAAGTCTCGGGGAGATAAACATCAGCTTGCAGCAAAAGTCAAAGTCAGCCCGAGGCAGCAATCTGGAATCATCTCCTGCCATCAGCAATAACAGATACAGATGCAGGATGCAACTGTTCGCATCCTTGCATTTTCAGCTTGGCATGTCGGTTGGCTATAGACATATATTATATGGGCCGCCTGCAGTTAGCCAAATGCTGCTGGGGCTGGCCGCCAAAATAATTAAGTCGTTTGTGCAACAATTAAATAAAATTCTCGGCCCAACGAATAAAGTTCTTATTTCGTTTTCTCTCGCTTCATGTGTTGTTTTTCTTTTTTTGTATTTTATTTGGCTCGCAATTTGTTTAATTGCACTTGGTGGCTGCAAGCGACAGTTTAACATACGAGACGACGCCTCAAACACAGCGTGAGAAAAGCCCAAAGCATTGTCCCAATGCCCCGATCCAGGACATTCATCATAAAGACACGCCGCGCACAGTGACTCAAAAATCGTGAAGATAATCCAAAGCGTTATTTGATATAGCTTGTTGCTGCATGGAGACAAAGTTCTATAGTAAATTTTTCATTAGTAAATTAATGGATTCATTTTATGATCTGCGTGAATCAAAATATATAATTTGTAAAAGAATGAGCATTAATTAAGAGAGATTTTAATTAAATAAGTTCTTCGTCTTGTAATTTTGCTTTTATTTAAATTTTGCTTCCCTTCCCACCTTATTTTCAAGAATTATTTGATGTCCTAAAACCCGTTGAAATTGCATGGTCCATTTTTATATTGGCGGTAACCACTGTGCTGGACTGTGGAGAAGGCTTTCACTGCCGCCAGTGGCAGTTTGTCTGTCCATTCGTCTCTCCGTCGGTCAGCCTGTCGCTGCGTTGACGACGGCGTTGGCAGCCAGGGACTACTGTGCAACGCCCACTTTTTAGGGCGCGCGCATAATTACATTTTTTTTTTTTTTGTCTTCTCTGCAAATTCCAGGAGCTGTCCCGACTCTCTCCCTACAGCTGTGAGCTGTAGTGTTCAGTGGTCAGTAGGGTTGTCATTGCCGTTCTTGTGTGTTGTTGGTGTTGTTGTTGTTACTGTGTCTCAGATGGTGCGTGCCGAGCGGCAATTGTCACATGTTTTGTTTGGTGCATTGTCCGAGCAGCACTCGAGACAATGTCGCCTGTGACATGTGGGCGTTGATCGCGCAAATCGTCTTTGGTTTTGCTAAGACTAGTTTGTCAATGGCAATTAAGATGCCCATTGTTTCTGGGGCGTGCAAAGCGGTTTTAAAGATCTACGGATCACAGCGACCAACTTTGAACGCTGTGCTCTAGTTTAGTCTGCACTGCGATTGAGCCAATTTATGTCATTCCATCGGGTTTACGGGTTTGTCAACATCAGCATTGTCGCATGGAAATCTTTTGCAAAATCTCCCCCCGAAAATCGGATGATCTAGTTCTGTCTGGTCGTGGCTTGACTTTGCCACCAAGTTTCACATGTAGCTGACACATCTGCTAAATCCGCTGAACTAGATTACTTTGCGAGAGGCTTGACTTTTGTCACACATCGCATTGTTAGCGTCCATTGAGATCCTCGAAGTGTATGCCATCAAAGTGTGAGTGTGCGAATAATCATAGTTGCTTTCCTCACGCAAGTTCGTCGCCCAAGTCATTTGTTTTGTCTAGTTCGTTGCCTAAGTCATTTGTACACTGCGGTTCGATGCCTAAGTCATTTGTGCAGACAAGTTCGTGGCCTAAGTCATTTGCCACACAAAGTTCGCTACCCAAGTCTTTTCATTTAGTCAAGTTCGTTGCCAAAGTCTTTTGGTCAACTAGCAAGTTTTTTGCCTAAGTCACTTGCCCAATCAAGTTTGTTGTCTAAGTCATTTGGCAAAATCAAGTTTGTTGCCTAAGTCATTTGGTTTTTGCTTGCAATTCTCATCGATTTTGTTGGCCAGCCTTGGCTGGCTCCCCTCGCTGCTCAACGTCTGCAGCAAATCAATCAAAATGATGCGCTTTGATCGACATATCACAACGACATATGTACGTGCATATAACGAATGCGAAATATATTTAACTAACAAAGCAGCGCCAGCAAAATGAAGGGGACAAATGTGCTGCAGGCACAGAACCCGTCTCGAGTTTTAACATAAAAGCAATCATAATCCCCACACAGCGCTGACAAAAAAGTTGTCAATTAGGTTCATCAAAAAGCGCGCATAATATTCAGAACCCACAATTCCACATGATCCACATACGTTTTCCGTTTACGTTTCTTCGCCGCCCCCGCTCCCGTCTGGCGCTGTGTATGTTAATGCGGCCGCCCGAGTAGTCAAATGGAGATCTCTATGCATCAGTTTCGTTGTCGGCAGCCAAGATCAGCATGATGTTGATGATGATGATGTTCATAATGATCAACTTGATCGTCGTCGTCAGGGCCAACCACCCAGGCAGTCGAGCGCATTTATTATGATTGCATTTTCGGGCAAATATTTGTTGTTGCTGTTGCTGTTTCTGTTGTTGTTGTTGTTGCAGCTACCCTGCAGCTTAGTTAAATGAGACATCAAGATGAAGCAAAAAAAAAAAAAAAAAAGAGAAGGAGTCTCAAATCCAATTGGGATCAGATCGCATCCCATTTTGATTTCCATAGAGCTGGCTACCGGTTAGCGCTTGATCTGCGTGATCTCTGGGGATCTCTCTCCGCACTTGCCACTTGCCAGTTGCAAGTTGCCACTTGTTGTTGTTATTGTTAATAATGATGTTAAGTTGATGTTGTTTTTGCATGTAATGCCCCCTACAACTCGTCGGCAGCTCTCTCAATCCCATCGATTCGCCTTCTGTGTGAGAAAGCGAATCGTTGCAGACTGCAGCATTTAATGTCTTCATTACGCTTCTCCCCACAACACAGCGACAGCGAGAAAAGGGCTACAGCCTACGCCCAGCAACGATGTTGTCGTCGTCGTCGTCGTCGTCGTTGCTGGTGCTCTTATATTGTTTATTTATGAATGTCATTCAATTTATTATATCATTGTATATTTGACTTGAGAGGGAAATGAACGCATTTGTTGCTGTCTTTCTGCCCAACAAAAGGGCGCTGACCAGACAAACACACACACACACACACACATACACGCAGACAAACAACTGCTCCACAGACAGTCGCAATTCGCTGGCCCGCTAACGGGCTCTTGTAGGAGTCTCGATTCGTTCGTTAGTATCGTCATCATCTTCCGACTTTTGCTCTTGGTCTGTTTTGTCGTCATCTTTTGCAGCATTTGCATCATTGCCAGCGCGGAGCTGATCTGATCATCGTCATTTTGCGCTTCCGCTGCGAGTCCACTGCACATCTCAAGCACATGGCAATTGCTGCTGCTTGGCAATTAATCAATCAATAATCTCTAATCAGAATTGGTCACGAAAAAAAATGTTGGTCTGCTTATTAAAGTTTTTCAAGCAGTTCGCTTCAATCTGTAGACTATATTCTGATTATGACAATTTAGACTTTAAAATATCTTAAAATTAATGTAAAGTCCTTTATTACTCTAGAGTAATTTAGTTAATATTTACATTGGCTTTAACTGTTTACTATGAGGTCTTGTTGTAGTGCATGCGTCATTCGGCTTGTTTTGCTGTCTGAGGGAATGCGATGCGGGAATTTAGCTTGTGCTTCGTCGCCGCCTCGTTTGTGGCAATGTTCTGATCGCGCGAGCAGTGCTCGATTATTGTATATCATCATGCCATACACTCTGTGTCTGTGTCTCCGTTTCACGGCGTCGTCAAAGAGCAGCTCAGCGATGTGATCGAGGCGCTTAACAAGTTTTTGTGTCCCCCTCACTCGCTGCCTCTCTCTCGCTCACACTCTTGCAGCATTGCATAAGATAATTGGTGATTTTCATATCGATTTATGCATCCGCTTGGAGACTAGAGCAAATGCTTTTTGTCAAACTCCGATCAAATGTCGGCCGATAAATGTCGCACAGCGGGAGCGCATAAAAACAATAATTAAATCATAAATAATACATTTCTCCTGCACGAACGTGAGGCGTCACTAACTCAATGTCAACACGCTGAATTTATTGCTCTATTTGGGGGTCGAAATCCCAATCAAATCACAATAAAAATAGTCACACGCCCACTTCTTCGTCTGCAGCGAGATTTTCGGCTGCTGATAGGCGATGGCCAAACATTTAGTAAATATTTTCAGAGGACCAGAGCAGCCTGCTGTGAGTTTGGTGCGCGGTTTGACTTTCTCCCGACACTCGAAGGAAAAGGGGTGTAAACGGTTTTCTGGTGAGCGACGCACGCTGTGATCAAGTGGACTTTCGTTGGCTGATTGCAAAGAAAGGGTATTTGGCTGCGACGCGTTTCCTGGAAGGTCCTGGCTGGCTAACTTGGCTAGTTGTTAATGGCCATCATAATCAGCGCAATTATATTGCATTTTCCACAACGCTACAGCAATTTCCAAGAGTTTTCTCCATTCCTCTGTTGTTTTTTTTTTCGTGTAACAAATGAGCCGCGCCACTTTGTAGCGTGCCGACCGTTTGGCCGCATCCTTATCCTTGTTATCCTTGCCGGGCCGTGCAACCACAAATGTGCTAACGAATCTTGCAGCCGTCGGTCGCCATGCACAAACATTGCCCAATTAACGCGAAGTCGCAACCTCGCAACCTCGCAACTTGCAACTGAAATCGTAATCGAAACTATGCAACTAAACTGAAAACTCTCTCGAGAGTTTTGCGGGGCGTTAAACGTTCTCGCACCTCGCTGACTCGGCAAAAACGAAAACAAAAATAAAAAAAAAAAACCGAAAAACAAATGCAAGCATGCCTCCGAAATGAGCGCAGACCTCAAGTGATCGTGATCAAGTGCTTTGCACAGCCACTGTAAACAACGGTGTGCAGCCTCTGTTTGCGCCAACTTCTTGTTCGCTTCTTGTCTGGAGAAAATATGAAGTGTAGCCTATGGTTGTAGTATGAAGAATTTGTCCTACATTTGCCTGCTTTCAAATGCTGTTTGTTTTTATTTCTAAAAGGGAGTCGACATTGAAATCGAGTTTCTTGTAGTGTAAATAACTATTTTAAGTCTTAACTTGCAAGCAGATAATTCTAAATATATGAAATTTACTATTAAATTTGCTTTGAAATAAGGATTTAAAATTGTAAATAGAAAGTATAACATTGACTAGCCACAATTGTTCGAAAGTGGAGTTGTTTAAATAACTATTTCCATTGCTCTTAGATCAATCAGTTTGCAATTTTATATATGGGAAAATTCCGCACAATTGGTGTGCTAGGATGGTCTCTGTTTCTTAACGAAGCCACTTTCTCATCTCTCAATTAGTCGACTATGACTATCAACAACTCTATAAACTTCGCAATCAAATGCCAAGCAAGGTAGCAGTTGATAGCCTTGATATTAGAAGAAGAGTGGCAATTAAAGCTACTAGTTGTGCTCGAGTTTAGCCGCAGTTTAGTTGCTTTTGCTCAGAAGGCGGTTCATTAACTGTTCGTTTGTCTGTCTGCTTGTCTGTCAGTCGTGAAACGTGTTTTAATTTAGCTGCTGTGCCGCTGAACTGAACCTGAACTCTGATTTGAATATAAAGTATAGCTGGGAATGGTTGTAATCTCTGTTTCCCCCTTTCTCTCCCTCGCCCTCTGTCCCTGCATCGATGTCTCCTTTTCATTACTCTGCTTGGGTGGTGTGGAACATCGAGTGATACACTTGGAGTTCGCATATCGCATGTCTCCAAATGCGTGCGGCTTACAACATTGAGAAGTGAGCGACACTAATCTTGAACAGATCCGATTACTACTGACAGCAGCAGCGGCTCCAACTTGCAACAACAGACACACAAGGCTCCACAAAAGGCTCAAGACTCTCTGCTTGATTGCTTGCTGAGTGGCCAAGTGACAAGTGGCGAAACATCTCTTACCGGATTGGCAGTTCGACATGCAAAATCAGACTTTAGACTGCCGGCCTAAAGTGCAATCACACACATTGGGTGGGAATCGTGTCTCGGCAAAAGAATCTTTGCTTTTCCTTTCTATAACATTTGACTCGTTATCCGGATCACTTTCATTTTGTTGGCCAAACAAGTTTGACATATTCAATTGAAGAGCTAATTTTTTTTGCTGTTCTCTAAAATACACCTTAAATATTAATTTATGCCAATTAAATGTTGTTCTTTTTGCTCATTGATTTGAGATAATATTTTTTATAGTGTTACAAAAATTAATGCATATTAAAGCCGCCGATGTGATAAAATATGAGTTACGAACATAGACAAATCGTACTTAAAAAGGATCTATGAAAAAAAAGAGACAGATTTCTTTGTTTGCTAATCGATTGGTAGTTTTTTTAGAGGCAATACAATTTATATTTCATATGCTTTGTTTTCTTTCATTATACAATTATTTGTGATTATTAATTGTCTTTTAATTTAATTGTCACTCGAAATTTATTTCAACTATCAAATGGATTGTGTGCCTTTGTTAGAGCGGGGTTTCTATTGAACTTTCTTTATGCTCCATTTCTTTTTCACACGCAAAGTCTACTTGTAGAAATCCCCCTTTGATTTGGCGAGTATCTTTCCATTTACTCTATTAGTTTTTTCTCAGTTTCTTCGCAGCATCTTCCCCCCACGGATTTGATGACAGATTCCCCCTGGATTCCCCTAAAAACGCGCTCAACCTTTTGCTCTCGGCTTGTGAAATAAGTCAACTGATATTAAGTCATTATTCAAGCAGTAATATTAACGACAAGTCTTTGTTTGTGAGCGAGTCCTTTCATTTGTGGCTTGTTAACAATTGTTGCTGTATAATGTAATAATTTTGAGCGGCATTGTTCACATTGTAGCTGCAGATCAGTTGCGTCATTGTCATAAATCGATCGCTAATCGTTGTAGTATCCTGGCATTGTCCTGTGTGTCTCTGTGTGTGTGTGTGTGTGTGTGTGTGTGTGTGTGTGTGTGTGTGTGCACTGATCTCATTAGTACGCCCCATTTAACACCTTTTTCGTTGTTGTGCGCGCGGATCAGGTGCTTGCCACATGGCGGCACCGGCGTTTGATCCTTGCGCGCCGCAATCAGGTGCAACAAGCTGCATTTGGCTAACGATCTATTGTATATGGGCCACAGCACGCCCCACTTTCTACTAATGATGCTGCTCGACATTCGAAAGGATCTTCAATTTCCAATGCAATTGTTGCTTTGCTTCTCACGCCGCGACGCCTTTCACGCTCCCATCAAAAGTCCATTAATCGCTTGCCCGGCAGGATGTTAAGTGCACAGAAAGAGAGAGGGAGTCTTCAAGCGAAGGAGAGACAGAGACATAGAGTGGAATTTGCTGGGCAAATATTTGCATAAGCCTTTGCGGAAACCGGAAAAGCAAAACCGCTAAAAGCAAAGCCGTAAACAGCAAACAGCAAACAGCAAACCGCACTTCCCTTCCCACAGACAAAAGGAAACCGCTTTAGCGGAATTTTCATTAACAGCTAAACAAATATGTGCAGATCGAAGAGAGTGTGAGAGAGAGACATGCAGAGAGAGTGTTGTAGATCACGCATTAGATTTCCTTGCCAAACCCACATCAAAATCGAACAAAAATCAATAAAAAGCAACAGATTTTCGATCTGCAACAGCTGTGGTAACTGACTGACTCACCGACTGACTGACTGCCTGGCTGAGTGAGTGTTTTCATGAATGAATAAATATAAAATTGATTTCAACGCCCCCGCCCTAAGTTGACGCCCCGCGCGATCGACATCAGCTCATCAGCATAACAAACGCCAGTAGATTTGAAATCTCCAACCCTTTATTTGGGTTTCGTTTCTTTTTGGTTTTGCTTTTTGGCACTTCCTCCCCTCGCTGGAGCGACGTGCCTGCTACAGAATTTCATTTAATTTTTTCTGGATGTTTTCACACCAAGCACATCACTCACAGGTGCCTGGCATACGCATTATTGTTGTTGTTCTTTTCCTAGAAACGCAGCCTCCAAATTGATTTGGATGCGTTCGATTTGCTTAATTGAATTTCGTGTTCAGCTCAACGATCGACGATCGATTGTAGCAAAAAACAACAAAAAAGGCGGCTGCCACTTTATTAGATTCACACGCACGCTATAGATCACAGGAAGCAGGAGGGGAGAGGAGAGGAAACAAGGACGGAAAATCGAATAAAATGCAGAACATTCGTCTTCACTAATGTTGATAAATCAATGCGAAATGGCGCAGCGAATGCATAAGTATAGAAGATTCTGAAGATGAAGAAAATTAAATAAAATTCGAATTAATAATTTTCTTAGAGTATTTTCTAAATATTAATTAAAATTGAAGTAAAGTTTGTTTACAGCGGGCGAAGCTGAGAGGCAAATTCTTTAAAAGATTTTATATGTATGTCTATATTGGTTGAGAATATATGCGTATTTGTAGCTAATTGTATTAACAGTCTTGAAGAGCACTTGAACTGCAGCTCGATTTTTCAGCCTCCATCATTAGTCACTTTTTGCCGTTGTTATCTATCAAGTGGATACATGATTTTGGCAATGTTCGTACTTCTTTTGAAGTCGGGGCAAGAGCTACTTTACGTTGGAACATAACACGAGAGATTCATTAGAAGCAAAAGGCCTCCAACAATAAATGCTAAATGCTTATTGTATTGCGGGTCACCCACTGACTTCGCCGTAAGATGCGCGCCAAAGTTGAAAGGTTTCCTTTTTTGCCAGGAGTTTGGCTTGCTGACAAGACTGTGACTTCTGCTCCTGCCGCGTGTCAAGACAGAGAAAGAGCGCGAGAACTAGTGAGCGGGAGAGAGAGAGAGAGAGAGAGAGAGGGAGAAGGGAGAAAACAATGGTAAGCCGGACTCGCAATTAGAAACACATTTTGGGCGCAACGTCTGAAGAGGCTTACAAACGCCTAGCAAACGCCTTACACAATTTCATTTTTGGCCTAAAACCCGAACAAAACACAAATTATGTGAAAAGAATGACAAGAAGTAGAAGTAGAGCTAGAAGGGGAAGCAGAAGCCCAGAGAGCTAGAAGAGAGCCTTATGCAATTTACGCCGACTACTTTTCATTATTAACAATTGTCATTCTCAATTGTTAGCTGACAATGGGCCAGGGTTACCAGTTTAGTTAGGCCTGCGACACTGAGCCACGTGCAGAGGCTTGCCAAAAAGGATAATGCGAGTGTGTTTGCCGTATTCTCGGTTTCTCGGACATTCGCCACACGCTGCGCGCTGCCGATCGATGTTTGTGCCCACGGTACATTTATTTGCAATTGTCAAATGATCTGCATAAATGTCACACTGTGGCCAACACAGCTGGCAACTTATGCAACTTTCCGGCAGTGCCGGGCTCGTTTTCAACGGAAGCAGCTTCAAAGCCAGCCGAATAATTGTCTCCTAACCAGGTCCCACAATAAACGTCTGACCTTGCCCGAGAGAGTTAACGTTGCTGCCCCACCATCGGTCGCATCGCAGTCGTCTGTCATTCGCTGCGATCATAACATTTCATTGCCATAATTTCTTATGCAAATATCCTGTGGCAGCGTTGCGAATTTATTAATTACTCGACAAATGCCCGCAACGCAGAAATTCGAGTCTACTACGATGGCTACGATATTATACACAACATCGGAGATCTTCGGTCTTCTGGCTACCGGTTCCCAATTCGCAACTGGAAACGGGGCGCCGTGTCTGTAGAAATCTCTCAGCTCTCCATCTCTGTCCCCCCGCTCTCTCTCTCTCTCTCTCTCTCTTTCTCTCAGTCGCTGTCTCTGTCGCTGTGCTGTATAATTAAAATGTTCAAAAAAGCGACAGTGTTCATTTTTTCATCATAAATTTCAAAAAGATTGCAATTTTTGCGAGTTTATTTTCGCGTTGTTTTTCGCTTTTTTTTTGGCGAGACGCGCGCATCGCCCATTTGAAGTGAGCCGCATGACGCGCGGCGGCAATGACAACCGTTGCTGCTGCTGCTGCTGCCACAGATTGGGGCAATATGTGGAGAATGGCAAAAGCTTAATGGGAATAGAGCTCAGAGCGTTGAACGCGGATCAGGACTGTGATATAGTTTTTTTATTTATATTTTTTTCTTTTGCAAGTCTCGGTTTCAGTTTTGGATTCAGATTCGAATTGTGGACTACATTAAATTGGCAGCCACTGTAGCGACAGTCTGAGGTCTGAGGTCTGAGGTCTGAAGTCTGCCAACCAGTTTAGTAGTAGCACTCTTTTCGACATTTTTATGCCCTGTAAAGCTATACAAAGGCGGTATATGTTGCAGAACTATATTTATAGAGAGTACAGGCAAGTTGGCTCGTAAAAACAAGAATGAACTCGGGAGCTAAGTGAGCAGGAATTCTCAATTTTTACATAAAAGTGCTTGAAGCCACAGCATAACTAATTCTATGGAATAGTCTTTAATAGCTAGAAAAGCTGCTGCATAAATGTATAATAAATACTAGCTGAAATTTGGCTTGAAATTGCCCCCAACAATTATATAAAGTTTTGTTAAAAGATACCTTTAATAACTTAGTAAAATTTATTAATACAATGAATAATATACTTTCATACAAAAGTAAATGTTTTCCATGGTTTGATACTTTAAAATTTAGGACTTATGTTTACAGGGTATCTGAGAGTCTTGAGCTGTGACAACTAGAGCAGTTTCACTTTGGTTTTCTTTTCATATTTTTTGTGTTTCGAGTAATTTTCAAATCAAACCAAGGTCTGGGGCTGTCGGGCGACTCGAGGCGATGTTTTTGGCGTGCGCGTGCGCAGCGGCAATTTGATGAAATGCATATGAAATCAAAAGTGAATTACCGAGAGATTCGCCAGCGACAAAAGCAACAACAACAAGTAGCTACAACAACAGCTTTAAGAGTCGACTAATTGGAACAGTCACGCAGCATATTGCAGTTGCACATTTTATATATATGCGAATATTACAGTATATCATCCAGAAGTAATGCTAGAATGTTGAGTTGCCGCAATGCCAAATTGATGGACTGCTGACATGATGGATTCATTCGTTGTCTAGGCTGCTTTGGCTGAGGAATGCGCCCAAGGGCCGTCAGCACTCAACTCTGGTGGTTCAGGCAATTAAATATTGTAAATTTCATTATAAAAATATAAAACTAAAGTTTGAAATAAACGAAACTCTTGTGAAGCACGAAGACGCCAAATTGACAGCAAGTCAACACGATGATAAATTCAATTTACGTTCTACTAATTGCAATGTGGATCAGTTACTAAGAGGTTTTTCCAACTTATATTGAGTGCTGCTTTAATTTAAAGTGTATCAGTATAGAAAATTCTTTAGTTCTTCTGCAGAAAATTTGTTTCTATATTCATATAATCCTTTTTTACTTATAAGCCTTTTTCTTTTATGTTTTACAGCATATTGAATGAAGTGCATTTCGATTGCAATGGTAAGTGCAAAAAGTCAATATAAATTTCCGTTTAAATGACAGTTTGAATAACACTTCATTGCCAATAATATTGTTATTCGTGCATTTTATTAAAAATTTCGTCAAACTTCCGCAACTTGGAGCTTATTCATTCAGTTCAGCAAAAAACAATTCTTCCTTTAGGTTTTTTTTTTGTTCTTTCTTTTTTTTTTTTGGTGGCAATTAAATTCTGCTCGAGCTGTGGCATTGTGGCAAAAAGACTACAATTAAAAGAAAAGAATACAAAACTGCAGTGGCATTTTTGTGATGAATTCGCTGCTCACTTTGTGTAATTAATTTAAATAATTTCGTTGGCCCCATTCGTGTGTTGGCAGAGAAAGTGCCTCCAGCTAATTGAGACATTTGTCGTTGTCGGCAATTAAATGCCACAAAAGCGCAAAGGACTTTGTCAAATTCTACATCAAAAGAGGTGGATCGCAGCGAAAACAGACAAAAGACAGAAAACAGAAGCAGAAGTTTCTTGATGCAAGTTTAAAGAATTTTTTGAAGGAGTTCACGTGGTAACCATTGAAATGATGTGATAGTTGAAGTTTATTTTATTTGTTTTCGATTGGCTTTATTATATCCTTATTATTTTTATTCTTATTATATATATTCTTAACAATATTGTACAATTGATTGTATAGAAATTTTAAAGACAATTCTACATACTTTCATAGCACTTAATGCCTTTAATTGCCAGGCTTAAATATTTCTAGTGAACTCTCAAGATTCTCATTGCTTTTACTCGGCTTCTCTTTCATATTCGTGCTGCAATTGCAGCTCTCATGAGCATCACAAATTTAAGTACTTAATAAGTGATTCATATATCATTTTTAATGGCCATCTCTTACCCCCTCTTTCCCCTCGTATTCAACGGGCACTTGTCGCGGCCAATTTGTGAGCCTACAAATTGCGGATTGCGCAATTGTCACTGCAACACCGACTGAGCTGCATGCAATCCAATTACTTATGAGCATTATTTGTAACATACTCGCCTAATCCCCAAATGATTGACCCTCCATTCAGCTATCGAGTGAGGTTCCCCTCTGGTCCCATTATTGATTTTTCAGCTGGAAGAGCTGTCGACTATCAACTAGAGCTAGACCTGTCTCTGTCTCCGCTCTAATCAGCTTAGCTAATGAAAACTTCAAAAATTAGAGTCGACCCCGATCGCAGTGCACGCAATGCCAAACGTGCAACACGCAATTGTCCTTTTTTCATCGTCGTTCTTTTCAAATTGCGTCCTTGTTGCAGCTCGTGGGCGTTTTTAATTGTTGTGCTCGTGGAAACTGGAATTCGAATTGAAAATTGTAACAATACAACGAGGGCTAAGCGTTTAATTTACGATCGCAGAGCGACAAGTGGAATTGTAGAGATATAGATATAACATACATACGTATATATTTTCCATTCTCTTTTATTTCTCGCTGGCCTGCAACAAGTGCAGCTTCTTGACAAATTCTTGATACTTTGTGCTCTCGAGCTCTGTCTGTTGTTGCCGACCCGCAATTGTTTGTCATGGCAATGCCCACTTTTGCGTGTCAATAACTGCAATTTGGCAATCGGGCAATCAGGTGACAATATCTCTTTTTATCCCATCTTCAGTTCCTTGCGCGTTTTTCGTCGAATGCTGACTGCACTTGTTATAGTCTAGTACTTCGAACTGTCTAACGACACCGACAATTGTTCTATTTTTTTGTTAGTGCCAATGCCCACTTTTTATTAGGGGTCTGGTAACCACAGACTAGGTGACAATAGCTGCCTTCTACGATTACTATTCAGCTTTGTTTCTCACGATACATTTTACGCTCCTGATATTACCGCAAATGCAATTTTTGTAAAGTAAACAGCTTGACTTTGTTTGTGACCGGAATAAGCTGCCAAAAATATCATTTAATTTTTTATTCTAGACCACAATTATTTTAATTTGTCATTAGATGCAAGACAAATACTAGTTTTACCAAGACACACGCTGCTGGTCCAAAGGCAATTTCTTGACCAAAATTAAATTCAATTATGAAAGACCTAAATAAAAGACTGTTGATGTATGAACAAAATGTTTGTACCTTTTGCCCACATTAGATACTTAATTCATCCGACTGATCGGCTATTAGCTGAATGAGCAACTATTCGCAAACTTGTTTAATTTCTTGCTGTTTCTATTCCGATTAACTTGCCAATTTCTCATGCTACATTTGTTTTGTATATTCTTGGGGCTCTTAGGCTTGCTCCCTTCCCCTTCTTTAGCTTTCCGCTTGCGACTTCACTCTCTTAGCCGCACTCTTCGCTGCGGTGAAATCTGGGCCCGCGTTGACAGGCAAAAATGTCACATAAATTACATTATTCTTTGTCAACATTTGTGAGTCAAAAACCGTGTTCAGTCTTCATGTTAAACAAATAACTCACTTGCTTTGCTGTGAATGTTGTCTCGGTGTTTTTTATTCATTGTTGTTGTTGCTGTTGTTATCGTTTTTGTTGTTGTTTATGCGAGTGTTATTTACGAGACATCAGTCTCTGGCAGACGAAGAAGATGCAACACATTTTGCAGCTCTCTCGTGTTGTAATCAGAGCATCCTTAATAAATCATAAATTTATACGGCGTACAGTCAGCAGTGTTGCCCCCCCCCCCCCCCCTTCAGTTGCCTCACTGCCCCTAAAAGCAATGCATGTAAAGGAGTTGGCCTTACTTCGGAGTTCCCAGTCTCAGTCACAGTCTCAGTTTGAGTCCCAGTCTCAAATCCAACTCTGGCTGCAGGGCACATGAATATAGTTGCCTGCCTGGGGCATTCTGCATAACACAAACTCACATATACGTTGAGTACACAGGAGAAAAATTATGCTCATGATAACACGACAAAAAAAAGCTTTAAATGCAAATATTATAGTTCTTTTACACTCAAGTCTTGAATTCAAAATCATTAATATGGCAAATATTTCAGAGGTCCTGGATTGAACCTCTACCAAATTAGTAAATAAAATGGTTTCTTTTGGAAATATTAAAAGCAAAGTATAACAAAATAAAAATATAGTTTGATACAAATAAAAAGAAACGATAGATAAAAAGCAAATAAAAAGTAATTCTTTGCTTTATTTCGAAATAATCCAAGTTTATTGTTTGAATTGTAAAACTTTGTTCATTTATTTCGCTCCAATTTGAAATGGTTTGCATTTGATTTGAGATGTTCTTAATTTTATATGGTGTTTTTCGCACTGTGTATAATGTTTGTTTGTATGTATGTGGGGCGAGTGGCAACGTTGCAACGATCTGTGAGCTGAGGTTGGGGTTTCGTTTCCATTTCGATCATGTCAAACGTATTATTAACTTCACACAAAAAGCGTTCGATTTTGCACCGTTTGCTGTCGCCGAGTTTTGTCGTATGTCGCCCAATGTGACCGCCACCAAAGGCTTCAGAGACTCTCTGTCTCTGTCTCTGTCTCTGTCTCACGCTCGCTTGTTGGTGTCTCTTTCGGTGTGCATATATTATGTGTGCTGGGCAAACCGGAAATAATAATTCGATAAATGCGCCATGAAGATGCGGCCCCCAAAACAAAACCGTTTCTTTTCGCTGCTGGCTGCGTTGCGAATCGTTTGCCAGACCCCAAAACCTGCAACGTCCAACGAAATTGGAAACAAGTTGCAGTTGCAGTTGCAGTTGTAGTTGCAGTTGCAATTGGAGTTGCTGTTTGCCCCCTCATTGAAAATGACGGAAATGCGTATGGCAATTCATTGATCTATTAATGAGCCGCCTTCGACAGCGCAGAGCGGAAATGCGCGTGGGAGTCTTGAGCAGTCTTCAGTCTTCAGTCTGCAGTCTCCAGTCTGCGGTCTACAGTCTTCGAAGGCAGTTTAGAACCTGCACATCCTGAGGTGAACTGAAAACAGGACATGACTGCAATTGTTGTCGTTCTTTTTGGCCGTTCTGCATCGCTTATCTGGGCAAAAAGCATCGCGAATCACAATGCAGCAGCCGCCGGCTTCCGTTGCGATCGCCCCAAAAGCAAAAGCAGCCCAACAATTCCCTTTTGGATCGCTTCACTTGGCTCTTTTGTCTCGCCTTTTGTTTCGGGGGCGATCCACAAGCAAGTTGTTCAGTTTTTCTTTTCGCTTACTTACTTGGCCATACATAACATATTATTAACTTGTCATGATGGGAGCGTATTTAATTAGCAAAGTAAGAACGAATGTAGTTTACTATATGTTTTAATCAGTAGATCTATTGCGTCGTTAAGTAATATAATATCATCGTATGCTATTAAGAATAATCAATTTATGTGTTGGCCATAAAACATTACTGTCAAACAGTTTTTCTTATAACATTTCCTCTCATTTGAGTAACTTAATTTTCATGCTACAAGTTAAATAACAACAGTTTTCTCTACTAACACATTTGATATTATATTCTAGCAGCAAAAGTTGCTTTGTAATTTTTTCTTTGGTAAAATATAATCATATTTGTGATTATATATATATCATATATTTTTTAATGACGATTAAATATAATTAAAATATGAGAAGTGTCTCATAGAGGAATTTCTATTAACAAATATATACATATATTTTTTTGGAATAATAAGCCAGCGTATTTCGTCGTCGTTGTATTCTTGCAGATAGCTTTGGGATTGAGATTACTTTTTTTGTTTTGCATACATTTTGCACATTTCTCAAAATTAGTTCAATAAAGCAGCAGGCATAAAACTGCAGGTATCGATCGATGGCGATCGTTTTGGAATTGTCGGCACTCAATGGCCAGCAAAGTCAATATCGCCGATGCAAATAAGCATGAAGAAGAAAACGCTTTTCGATTGATTAACTTGTGCTTCAATTGTGCAAAAATGCAGCAAGTAATTTAACTTTAAAGAATACGAGTGATCTCAGCTTGATCATTTTGTGAATGCAAATTGTTAGCATAATTTACTCATTTTCTCATCTGCCACTAAATTTGTCGCAAGTAGCAGCAAAGAATGTAACGGTAATCGTAAAACAAGCATGAAATACGGTATACTTTAATTTGTAAACTTGCAATACAATATTTGTGCCTTATTGTGTTGTTTTTGAATATCAGCAACTGCGAGAATATAAATACTTTTAGATTTCTGCTTACACTTTAGAGAGAAATAAATACTAGTAATAATAATAATCACATTTCAGCAAAAGTGTCTTAAATCTTGTCTACTCTGAATCAATTTTCATCATCTTGTCTTGTCTAATTAAATAACAAATTGAATGCTTCGAAAATAAAATTAAATCTCGAGAATATTTTTTAATTTGAATTCTTTTACGTTTTCGATCTAACAATTTCTCGATTTAAATTTAGAAAATATTATGTTATTTGTAGAGAAAGCTAGAAGTATATAGAAGTACTGAACAGTTTTTTTTGCATGTTATTCAATTTCATTTTAGCTTCAGCTGTTTGCATTATTTTCCCAACATTTACCAACAACTCCAAGAAAAAAGTTTGTAATTTGTTTTTAAAATCTTTAGCTATAGCTATCAGTTTAATGTCCTCCATGTTTGTTGAAAAAAAAATTAACTTATATCATAAACTTAAGCGCTAATTGTCTTCCATATTAAACTAGAGCAGTCTTATAAACTATATAAAAAAACACAGGCACAAACAGCGCTCTTACAAATAATTTGTACAAAAAGTCTTCGAAAAAAAAAAATCAAATAAATTAAATACTTTGCGGTGGTTGCTGAGGTAATACTTTGTCAGTGTGTTGTCAATGGTTGTTTGCTGGGCGTGTGTGGGCGTGGCAGTTGACTAGTTGTTGCCAGCAGAGGAGGAGAGCGTTGTGCTGCTCTTCACAGATCGTCCTGCCAGAGTGAGATGTAGTCAAGGATGTCGTCATCCTCGGCGCCCGAACTGCACGAGTTGTTGCGATAATCTTCATAGCTGCTGGCAGCAATTGGCTCCTGCTTCAGCTGCGCTGCAGGCGCGGCATAATAGTTCGATGAGGAGATGGATGACGAAGAGGAGGAGGAGGAGGAGCTGTTGCTGCTGCTGCAGCTGCCGCTGGGCGAGATGAGTTGCAGTTGCTGTTGCAGTGCATAGAAATTTTGCTGCTGCTGCTGCAGTTGTTGTTGCTGCTGCTGCTGTTGCTGCAACTGTTGCTGGTAGCTCAAGTGTTGCTGCTGTCGCTGCTGCTGTTGCTGCTGCTGCTGATCGTTGTCGTCGATGAGTCGCTGCAGTCGCCTGATGTACTCCACGGCCATCTTGAGAGTGCTCACCTTGCTGAGCTTCTTGTTGGCACCGGGACCAATGCCGCGCCTGCCGTTGCTCAGATCGGCAATGATGGCAACGGGAATGTGTTGGCGCAGCTGGCTGAAGCCGTTGTTCACCTGCTTGACGCGGTTGCGTTCGCGAGCATTGCGTCGCACAACGGAGGCGCCACCCAGCAGCAGCATCGGCTGCTCGCCACCATCCAGCGAGTCATCGGACAGCGCTAGCTGCTGATGTTCTAGATGCTGCTGTGGCTGCTGATAGCTTGGCTTGGTGTAGGGCGCCAGCTGATGCTGATAGTGCTGTTGCTTGCTGCTGCCCAATGCCATTTTCGACGAGGTGATGAAGTGAAGTTACGAGTAACTTGGAGAGAAGTAGAAGTAGAATCTTTCGACTTGGCTGTTGGTTGTTGCCCTGCGAGCGCTGTCGCTGTTCTGATGCCCTTCCCTGCGCCGTGCGCGCTATTTATAGGGCTGCTCTGCCCCCTCTCGGCGGCAAACACGCATCTCTCGAGTCTCAAATATCTCACCTGCCTACCTGCCGAAAGGTGCAAAACCCAGCAGAAGCAGCAGCAGCAGCGACTGCGACGGCGGCAGCAGAAAGCAGCTCAGCAGCATCACTCAAGGATCAGTAAGGCAGTCGCTCACTCACTCGATGCGTTGCTCACTCGCTCACAGAGTCGCTTATTTCATTGGTTTACTCAGTAGCTCAATCGACCGCTTGGTCGCTCAGACTCTAGCTGCTTTTATCGCTCGATCCTCAGTGGCATTAAAACTTGACTTGTTCACTAAATGTCTTCACTTAGAATAGTTTTTCATTTAGTTAACAGTTGTTTGTTCTTTAATGTCATTCTCAGTTTTTGATGGGTTCAGTAATTGTAACTAATTTATTTATCATTAGAATACCTATAGATATTGTGTCTCTTTCAACACTGATTTGCCAATGCCTATTAATTTAATCTTTATTTGTACATTGCCTTCATTACTTATAGGTACAACAAATTAACTTTTTGTTGTAAGCCTTTAGTAACTTAATTATTGCAATGCTGCTTGTTTTTGATAGCTTTACTTTTTACTATTAGTGAATTCAATCTATACTTTTATTAAGCATTTCTTTACTCTTTACTCTTTCTTTCTTATTTTTGAGGTCATACATAATTTTCTTATGACTTTGCTCAATCTATTATAGTTGATTTATATGTGATATTTATTGATTTAATGTGTTTTGAATATTTAGCTTATGCATAACAGGATGAGTTTATTGATTTTATTTCTTCCTTCACTCATTCACTTATTGCTTCATTCAATTTCTTCTTCTCTCACTTAAGAGCTGCTCACTTGCAGCTCAACGAGTCGCTCTCTCAGTCTCAATTGGCGTTGATGCTGAGCAAGTTGCTCAGATGAGAGTTTCATGCTCAAACTCAGGCTCTTTTCGAGTTGAAGCTGCCGAAGTTCCTTTCTCAGATGCCGACGCAGAGCAACTTCCGCTCTCTCTCTCTCTCTCTCTCCGAGTTTAACTCAAACTCAAACTGAGTTGAAGTTCGAGTGAAGATCGTAGTTAAAGTTGGAGTGCAAGTTGTGGTTGTAGCTGCAGTTGGCGCTGTGATCTTTGGCTGCAGCTGCTGCTCCTGTGATTATATTGTCCGTCTGCTGCCCTACAGCTTTGTCTGCTCGCCTCTCTCACTGTCTTGCTCTCTCTCTCTCTCTCTCTCTCGCTTCTCGGTCGCTGTGTGTTGCTCGCTGTCGCGTGCCGCGTTGCGAACCGGTTGACTTGGCTTTCGGCTTTCGGCTGCGCTTCTCTTTTGCGGTCGTGTGGCGAGCTGTGCTCCTTCACTACCCCGTCACTAGTCCCCAAGTGGCCCAAGGTGTGCGCCGCCCTTAAAAAGACGTTTAATGCATTAATAGCCGCGTCTCTTCAGTCTAGCTATAAATTAGACCCAAGACGACAGAGAGTGCAGACCGTCAATGCTCAAGGTCTGATCGTTGAATGCTTCTCTGCTGCTCCTGCTGCTCCTGCTGCTTTTGGCTGCTTTGGCTGTTTCGTCACCTCGACCCGCCGGAGGCAGTTTTCTATTAACACTTCTAATGCCTCGTTGTCCTTTATGCGCAACGTAGCAACCTTGGTCACCATCACCAGCAGCATCACCACCAGTTGCGACAAGGACAACGACGATCGAGGAACGACTGACACTCGAAAGCATTTCGAAAGCATTTAGCATTTTTAGTATTTGCCATTTGGCATTTGGCATTTAGCATTTAGCATTTAGCATTTATTGAATGCGAGCCACAGGCCAGCTTGGACTCTTGTTGACCTTTTATGACACTCGCTGGTTGCACGCTATGCCGACCGTGTCAAAGCGATTGACAGCATTTCCTTCGCCCGCTGTGCCGCATTTAGCACTTGGCACTGCAGCAGCCACAGCAGCGGGAGATTGCAGCACATTGCAGCGACACTATATATGCGTATATATGTGTGTATATATATATATGGTATTTAGTGTTCAATCAAAGAGTCAACCAGATGGTCAGAACAGTTTCCCTTTTGCTTCTGCTCTTCGACGACCTTAGCAAATCCTTGTTGATGCAATAGACATTCGCTGTGGCTCAGTGAAAGGATCGCGCCGCTTACTGATCGTGAGATTCTGCAGTATTGCATGCTCACCCCTCTGCCCCCACTCCCCACTCCCCACTCCCCACTTGCATCGCTCATATAAATTGTAAATTATTTTTAAGTTTCTTGCATTTCGCGTTCCATTCGAACGTTAAGCAGGCCGGTTCGGCACGCTTAATGCCGCCTGAACAGGCCACAAAAGCCGCCAGCGTATGCGCTTTAAATACGACGTGTGGATGCTCTAATGCTTATTTATTCACTTACTTTGTTTGTTCTCTTTATGGCATTACTTATGCAGAAATCTGCAGAATCAAGTTTTTACTTTAAAAGCCATTTATTATTAATTTTGGAAAGTGTCTGCGATTGTTTTTTTAACGTTTAATTTTTATCCTTTCTCTTTGTTCCATTACTAGAGCTATTCTAAACAATTTTCAAACGCCGCTGAAGTGAATTCAATTGTTTTTCTAAATGTATTTATTTCAATCTTTTCTTATGAATGATTTTTGTTAGTTTTATTTACTTTTATGGTGCAACGTGATTTACAGCAATTACAAATGTGTACAAGTCGTTCGCTAAAAAATACATAAAATCGTCTCAACAACAAGCAACCATTTTGCTTGTTCAGGCCCAGTTTAAATTTTGGCCCAGTTTAATATTTGATTTTAATGTGAGAATGAAAACCATTGTTATTATTATTATTAATATATATTGCATATATTTTCGAAGTCGTATATTGTCGCTGCAGTAATTAAACTTTGAGTTATTTAAGCTGGTAATAATCGTTATATCAAAGTTGTAGCCACATTGCAAAGCACTGTGAATTATTTGAAGCCAAGTTGCCCCAGCTAGCTGTTGTTGCCACAACGCGAGCAGAGTGTCGGGCCATAATCAACAATTGTGGATGCCGCCACCGTTCGCTGTGGTAAGGTGAGATGGTGGAGAGACTTTGGCAGGCAAAATAAAAAAAAACAGAAAAGTTGTTGTGGCTGCAACAATAACGACAGAGCGAGAGAGAGGGGGGATGGAGAGGGGCAGCATGCAGATATATTTTGCGATCGGCAGCAGGCGCTATCATTATCTGACACAAAAATTTAATATAAATTATGTTGACATGTTGGCTTAAATATGGGACTGAAGCTGGCAACTGGAAACGCGGCAAAGGCAGCATGCAGAGCAAAGGAAATAATTGAGAGTGAGACTGTGATCGTAACGCCTAGCCAGCTAAAGTTCAATACTGACTGCCGAGCTTCCTTCTGATCCTGACCAATAATTGCTAGTAAGACACAGACAACAACAAGAACAACAACAAAGAAAAAAGATAACAAAACGCGTAAAAGAAATGAAACGAATATGAAACGAAATGAAATGAAATCGAATTCGGATTCGCATCGAAATGAGTCGAGCCTTAAGAAGCGGCGGCAATGCGAATAGCAATCGCAATATCCGCGAATGAAGTCGTCATTAATATCGACTCGGGCCTGTCAATAACTTGACATCGCATCATCATTTTCTTCTTTTTTTTTGTCGTCATCTCCGCTCTCTTTTGCTCTGTCTCCAAGCGGCTCCTGGAACTCTTTTGAGACTCTTCTGTTTTTATTTTTTTTTTGGGACGTTGCGACTGCAGTTCTGCAACTCGATGTTGTTTTTCTTTTTCAACTTTCAGACACTTTGCGGTACGAATTTTGACGCGCCCCAAGCCAAGGTCGAGCTTCCACGTATTTGTTGTTGTTGCTGTTGTTGTTGTGTTTTCTGGCTGCTGTTGTCATTACTGCACTTTGCATAAGTTGAATGTTAATCACATTTCGACTGTGTCATTTTGAGTTTTCAATGTAATGCTCTTCTTGATGATCTTGGGCAACTGTTCAGTCCTGTCATTGTCATCGTTGCTGTTGTTGTTGTTGTTGTCGCTGGCCACAGGCAACAGGACATCGATGCAATCGATCGCCAGCGATCTCTCGATTATTGACCACACAAAATGTACGAGACATTGACAGCAACACTCAGTTATTATCATAAGTGCGAGTAAAAGTGCTTAAATTTTAAGTACATTCCAAAAAAGACACAAAAAAAACAAAAACAAAATAAAGTGATGCATTTGTGAAACCTAGCAAGAGGAGAGCTAAGAAACTTGTCTAGAGACTTTTAATATAGTGACTTATAGTTCAGGTAGATAGCTAAGTGGATAGATTTAATTACCTTGCTATATAAAATTAAGTCTAAATATCTTTGTATTTTAAATTGGAATTTTCATACCTAATTCCTTGTGCCAATTATTTAATTTTAATATTGTTTTTCCTATATACAAAACATTTATACACTAATATATTCTAATTCAAAGTTATTTAACTTGCCAAATAGTATGTAATTTATTCAAATAAATTGTTGTACATAAGCATACATAACAGTTAAGACATTAGACAATAGTAATATGAATTGAGGAAATATTAGCTACTGGAATTATTAATTGTAAATACGAATATAAGTCTACCATAAGCTTCTTAATAATCATTGGAAATCTCTGATTTGTGTCGTGAGTTTATCATTTCCTTAGCCTCAGGTTGCTGTTCTTACTCACTCTCTTTCGCCTGGGCTCTTTCTCTCTGTCTCTCCCGCTCTGTACGTTTTGTTTGGCTGCCCGATGATCGAATTGTTGACATCTCGGGCTGTCAAGTGTTCATGGCCATCAAATTGCCGCCTGTTGATGGTCACTTGAAAGCGCAGAAGCCGCGCCAAAGCACTACAAAGCTTCGCTCAAGCTCAGACTGCGCGAGTGACACCCACTCGAAAGAGATAGCAACATCGAGTGAGAGAGAGAGAGAGAAAGAAAGAGCTGCACTGAGGAACTGATTTATGTGCGCCTGTCAGCGGCTGCTACGAAAGCGACTTCTAAGGTGCGCATTTTGACGCCGCCGCTGCCAATTCTATTGGCTTCGCATTCGCAATGATATTTATGGCCGAAAGATACCGCGATCGAGCGGCGAGAGGGGCGGCGTGGAGGGTAAAGTGGGTTGAGGCTGCTCTTGGGCTGTGCGATTTTTGATTAATTGTAATGCGAGAACTTTGATTAATTGCGGCCGCGTTGCGGGGCCCAACAACATAACAATTTGTTTTCGCATTGCATTAAATCAACGCAGGCTGCGGCAGGGCCCCAGTTTTGTTGTTGTCTGTGCAACACCTTGGCTGCAGCGTTGCCTCGCTGCCTCGATGCGACGGACATATCGATCGATAGTATTTATGAGTTGTTCGCCTGAATTTATGAATGGCCCCCAAAAAAGATCAACAACAACAACAGCAACGCCGACGACGACGACGACGACGACGGCAACGACGATAACGTGCGCTCGACAATTATGCAAAAAGTTGTCAAATGCGGCCGCAAAGCGGTGCAAAGTGGCAAGTGGCAAGCGGCAAGCGGTAAGGGGCAAGCAGCAAGGGGCAAGCGGTAAGAGGCGTGCCTGCTGTGACTATCAACGAATTATAATCAACGACGACAATGTTCGAAAAATTACCAAACGAAAATTGTACCAGTTTTTTGTTTTCGCCAGCAATTTACATGTCTTCCCGCCGCACGTCGCCGCTTCCCCGTTGCCCTGCCACTTGTCTGGTGTGGCAGCACTGTCTTCATCCTCTTCAACAAAACCAATCAACGCGTCTGTCAGCCACAGTCGCTGTTGCAAAGTCGCAGTCGCAGTCTCAAGTCGCAAGTCGCAAGTTGCCGCTTATCGGTAGCCGCGCTGAAATCAGCTTCTGGCACATCACGATCACATTGCGCGGTAACCTCCGCTACCTCCGCCCTCTGTCCACGCCACCGCTCCTCGGTGTCCCTCCCCCTTTTTGTCTATATTTGCCAGCCAGTGGCCAGCGCCTTTGGCGAACCGTGCTCGTTGCTCCTGTCACAATTACAACAGCAAGTGCAGCAGACTAATGACAACCACGACGACGACGACGGTGGCAGTTGCCGCCACACACTGCAGCAAGAACGCGCAAAACAAGTCCAAAAAGTACTTTCTTAAAAAAGACAACATTTTACAAAAACACAAATAAAATGAAGCATATTTGATTGCTTTCATTTATTCCTTATTCTAATTGTGCGCAATTTAAATATTAAAATTTTGGAGTATAAAATGTTCAGATTAATAGCACACACAATCGATAAAAATGGAGAATAAAGTGTTATATAAATATTTTATGCTTAACTTTGAAAAGAAAACTTTATTTTCCGTCTATAGAAGTTATAATAAATAATTTGAATTTTCTTATTATCATAACTCCGATGTTTAATCATATTTTGTATAACATATAACAGAATTTTCAACTTAAAATTGAACTTAGTACGTGGTATGTATTTTTACTAAACTATTATTTAGTTATAAATATATTTCGACTAGAAGTTCAGAGTTGTTATCAGGCTTTAGCAAAATTTGTTTTGCTTTTCCTTGTTTTTGAGTATCAAAGACTGTCATAAATTTTGTTGCAATTGATTTTTTTGGCCAGTCGCTACCACTGTGCGGCGACTGGGGCAAGTTGACACGGAAACTTGATATGGCACACACGCGTCTTGGCCCGCGACTTGTTGACTTGGCTCGGCTCGGCTCGGCTTGGCTTGGCTTGAGCTGACTCGACTTGACTTGACTTGACTTGGCCTGGCCTGTGGCGTGCGCGTGCAGCGCAATTAACTTTGTTGTAAGGCAGCCAGGCAACACTTTGACATTGACTGGCTGCCCCTGTCGCTGCCCCTGCCCCTGCCCTTGCCCTTGCCACAGTTGCTGTCTCAACTCCAGCCACTGTTCACTTTACACTGGTTTCCCAAAGACCTGGCGAAGACGACAGCGAGGAGAGAGGGCGGAGATCGTGACTGAGACTGCGACTGCGACTGCGACTTGGGGCGCACGGCGACAATTTCACCTGTTGTTGCAACGTGCAGCGGCTGACACAGTAACTTATATTATTTGCATGCCACTTGCTGCAAGCAGCTAGCGCTGTGATCTGAACTGGTTTCTTTTTACATTTTTTTGCTTCATTTTATTTTTGGGAGTTGTCAGCGAGCAAAATGATGGCGTAATGAGCCGCAGTCTGCCTGCCTGCCGCCTGCCTCTTGCCGCATACCTCTAGCCGCTTGCCGCCTGCCACGTGCAATGCCAACAAAGTGGGCTGTGCCCCCGGGTCAGTGGCTAATTAGAGCACAACGCAATACTCAGGTGTGTGCCCCCGAGACGAGGCGAGGCAAGTAGTCCTCGTTAACTAGATCGCCCGCTGCGTGCGAGCTCAACCCAGAATTGAGCCCAGGTTAATCCTAGTTGATCCTAGCTGCTTCACAGTGCTGACTATGTATCGATGCTAGCTAATTCCTTGCGATTTTTAGCTGATTGCAAATAGGTTTTGACTGTTTCTAGCTAACTCGAAATTTGAGCTGACTTTCAATAGATTTTCAGCGAACCCAAAATTAATTCTTGCAATATTTAGCCGACTCCACATAACTAGGAAGTATATCTTGCTATATTTTTAATTGGTTCTAGACAATTGTTATATAATTCTAGCTGAATTTAAATGTATATTAATAGTCACTCAGTTGATCTTAGTTGTATATTAATAGTCTCTCAGTTGATCTTAGCTATGTCTAGTAAATTTATAATATATTCCATATAATTTATTTTGACGATTCCAGTTAAATTTTAATTGATTTAACATAACTTACAAATACTTACTTATCGTGAGAATTTCTATTGATGCTTTACAATTCTAGCCAGCTCTTGAAAGATTCTGGCAAATTTAAGTTGAATTTGAATGACTCTAAAGTGATTGTCGGTAATTTTAGCCGCCCCTAAACCGAACTTGGCTCATTACTCTTGCTCTATGTTAAATTTTGCTGTCTCTTAGAAGTTATGGTTTGAATCTATATTTTTTACAACGATGGTAGTTGAAATCTATTTAGTTATACATGTCATTGCTGTTTCTAGCTGGCTGTTAGCTATTTCTAGCTACTTTTTGCTGATCGCTGACCCTCGCTGACCCTCGCTGACCTCGCCCTTCTTGCCAATTAAATGTGGGTCAGCATGGCAATTAATTTTTGCAGCTTAGTACATCATTAGAAACAGCAACAAGCAAACTGACAGTCGTACATACAGACAGACCGATTTGTTGCATGCCCCTCAATGAGCCGATTGCGTGCGTCTGCCTGTCTCTGTTTGCCTTGCCTCTGTCTTTGTCTCGGTTGCTGCATCTGCAGCCAAGTTTTGCGTCAGTCTTAACTGATTCTCATTGATTAATTGCCATCATTAGCATATGGAAAGGACGCCATGATTGATATGATATGGCGACTTGTTGTACCCCAAATATGGACTGCCAGCATCATGGGGCATGGGGCAAGCGGCAAGCAGACCACCAACGTCGACCGCTGTTGTGGCACGCGGAATGCGGCTCTTAATGTGCACAGCCCCTTAAAA
Source organism: Drosophila siamana (assembly GCA_035047445.1). Classification (NCBI taxonomy): domain Eukaryota; kingdom Metazoa; phylum Arthropoda; class Insecta; order Diptera; family Drosophilidae; genus Drosophila; species Drosophila siamana. Next base: position 17,435,138 of record JAWNPP010000078.1, read on the forward strand.
GGCTGCAGCAGCCCAAGACAACAAGTGTAGCGCCAACTTTACAGCTTAGAGACAACACGCACAGAATGAAAGAAAGAGCGAGAGAGAGAGAGAGAGAGAGAGAGAGGGAGGGAGGGAGGAAAGGACACAGCACAGAGGACGCAGAGACAGTACCCCACTTGGGCACTGGGGCCAAGTCAGCGCGCTAATTGTTAACAAATTGTGGCCCAGGCCAAGCAATTGTGGCCCAGCCAACGACACGCAACTGAGAGCTGCGAGCTGAGCTGAGACCTGAGACCTGAGATCTGAGTTGAGAGCTGGGCTGCATTTTGGGTTGCAACAAGTCACACGCAATCCGCGCGTAACTGAAAATCCATTACAAGCGGGTCACGACACAGCACGCCATCCACATGCAACCTCAAGCACATCAGCAGCATCGGCAACCTTAGCTGCAAGTGTAACTCGCAGCGCAAATACGGTAGCCAACAGCATGTCCACTGTCTGTCCGACTGGGTTGCAATGTCGGCTCAATTTGTGGCGGCTTTTGCGGCTTTTGCGGCCTTTATTAGATGCAACAAACTGTTTGCTGGACTCTCTTTTTTATAGCGGATGCCGCAAGCATTTCATGGCGTTCACTCCAAAAGCATTTCGCTTGCGAAGTCAAATATTTTGCAAAACTGTTTGAAACAATGTTTGTAAACTTTCTACTCCAATGTTGTATATCAATTAGAAGCACTTGTTAACGAGAATTTCCACATTTCTGAGAGTGCTTAATTAGTTTTTTAAACGTGTTACTGCTTTCCGTTTAATCGCTGTTAAGTTGTTTGAAATAAAATATTAAAACAAGTAAACTAAATCAAATTTTACGAGTCGAATTCCCGGTACTTTTTGCCCAATGTCGTGTGTGTGTCATGCCAAAAATTTGAGTGTATGTGTGTCATTTGCATGTGTGTGTGCGTGGTTACACGTGGGACCAAGAAATCGCGGTGGGCGGTTGTTCTAAGTGGGCGTGGTCAAGCAGGAGAGCTTCGCAAAGATTCTAAGGCTTGCTTGTGCATGTGTATGTGTGTATGTGTGTACGTGTGTATGTGTGTTTTTGTGTGCTTGCAATCAACTGCTGCTGCTGTGAACTATGAAATGACTGACAAATCGATTTTCCTTTAAGCTCTTTAAACGTGGAATTTGCCTTTGAATTTTATTAAGAACTATTAAAATTAGTCGAGTTTTATTTGATGTTTTTAATTTCACTTATATACAGATATTTTATATTTATTTCTAATTAAAAAGTCGCTCCGTTACTTATGCTTTATACGCATATCGCAATTAAAATATGTTTACAGATTTTAATATTTAGATAGTTTTATAAATTAACTTTTGATTGAAATGCATATCTCTATTAAACTTTAATCGATTTTGTGCTCATAAGAAGTCAACTCCTATGGAGTTCCTTTCGCAAAGTGAGACTCTAATACTTAAGCTGGGCTTGATGAACCGATTGATTGCCAATGGAATTGGATTTGTTGTGAATGGCTTCCTAAAGAAAGTAGCTGATGCACTAATTAATGTTCGATTTCTGGGTAGGAAATTGCATGTTGTGATCTCTTCAAGATGCTTGCCAAGTTCCGTTTCGCTTCCTTTTTTTTTTCTTGTTGCCGATGCTAATGAAGAACAAAAAAAAAAAGGCGAAAAGTTTGCTTACATTGTAAGCACGTTCTGAAGCTGAGAGATTGTGCCTAATTTCTCTGGCGAAGCAGAAGAAGTCGCGCTCGCTTGCTTTTCAATTTCATTTTGGCGCATTTACACGTTCCAATTTATGTGCATGTTGCGCTTGCTGCCCTCAGATATTGTTTTGTGGCAGGTTGCAGCTTCTTCGGGTTTCAGTTTAAAGTTGGGCTAATTGGCCGCCTATAGGTCGTAAGTAAGTATGTTATCAATGGCTAGATTGCCGCCCCATAATCTGCGACCATCTTCATCATCATCAGTAGCTGCTACAGTTGCAGTTGCAGTTGCAGTTGCACGTGGAGCTGCACTTGTTTCTTGCTGATCGTCGCATCATCGTCTGGGGGCCATAACTTTCCATCAAGAGTTTCAATTTCAATATTAAAACGCGTTTGTGATGCGACAGTGGCAATTGCTTCGATCACTGCGATCACTGCATCGATCGCTTCGATCGGGTAAAAGTGAATAACTACCTGTTTTTTTTTGCATTTTTTTCTTTTTGGTTTTTGGGATGATCAAGTGGAGTCCCCTCATTTTTTTTTTGTTGTGCTGCTTTTTTTTAGCCGCCGGCCCCATTGGAAATTCATTTTCACTCTGGGCGCAGCCGCAAGGCAACTTCATCATCAGCTCAATGCGTTCGTCATCATAATGATGATGATGATGATGATCGACCGCAGGCAAAAGTGTGCTCCAGTTTAATTGAAAGCGGTTTTTTGTGTAACGGCCTTGATGGCAACAACAATAACAACAACAACAACAATAACTACAACAACAACTGCAACTGACTGAGTGACTGACTGACTGAGCGATCGTCCACTCGCCCGTGGCATGCTTCCAGTTTGAGGTGTGAGGCTGAAAGGCTTTATCAGAGCCCAAAATACACGAGTTACACGCGCTGCCCAAAACTTAATAACTCTGCGACATTGCATGCAACAGGCCACCGTCAAAATACACAATATTTTCATCTACTCGCTTATTTATATATCCAGATTTCACATTTAATTGACTTTTTGCCCGCGTGTTTGTAGATTACCAATTGACTATGGTTGCTATAATTGTGAAATTTGTAATAAATGTTGGTTGGTTTATATCGACTGCTTTTTGTGATATCAAATTTTATAGAAGTGTTATACTTATCTTCAATGTTATAAAAAAAACAATATTAAACTGTAAAAATATCCGTATTTAAATAATAGTGAATAGATGACTTAAGAGTAATCTAGCTTTAAAATCTTCAGTGTCGTGCGATAATTTCGCATTTTGGTATAAATATGGTAATTTTTTTATGTACATATTTCTGTCATCCTTTTGTTGTTTGTCTCTTGAAAATGCAGACATTTTAATTGCACAACATGAAACGCGTCCTTGGTAAATACGCGTTTTACATATGTTTATAAGAAAATAATTTTGAAAGCAATTAAACAACAACCCAATTGGTAGACTTTGAAATATGTGAAGTTGTCGGTGACATATTTGGCACAACAAAGTATAAAAACTAGAAACCTACAAATGTGGAATTGCTGCCAATATTCTGTATTTGTATAAATAAAATCCAATATCATGGGATGGCAAATTCGCATTGAATGTGTGGAGCGTGTCCTGGTGTCGAGTTTGCTTCATTGCAGCTTTCTTACTTGTTTTAAAAACGGATTGCATTGACGGAATGGAAATTTGTCAGTTCTCACCTGGCAGCTCACATATTTGTGGTCTAAATTGAACTGAATTAAATCAAGCTGCGACTGAGACTCAGCTTTTTCTTTGCGGCCTGCAGACTTTCAGTTTTGAATGCGGTTGACCCAGAGCCAAGGTCGCAATGGCAACGGCAACGGCAGCGCAGAGCAGGGGAAAGCAGAGCAAAGGAAAGATACAAAAAGGAGAAAAAAAAAACAGTATAAAAAGAAACGAGCATGAAAAGTCTTTAAGATAAGTGATGAGTGCGTTTCGCTTCCCTTCGAACGAACAACTCAATTCAATCGTCAAATGTGTGGCAGCAGTTGGCTGTTTATCGACGAGGTTTTATCCTGGCGGGAATACAAGAATAACCTTTTAATTAAACCATGCAACAACGGTTATGGGGCGACAACGATAACAAAATCGTTTGACGCTCTCATCGCTCTTCACGCGTGTTTTTTGTCATATCGCAAAAGCCGAGGACGACGACGAAGTCGTTGTCGAGAAGACCCAACCCGATCCTATCCGCATTTCATATCCGACTTTGGCTACGCCACATTTTATCGTCTCTACCGATTGTCGCACGCAGCGTTTGCCTCGCGTTGCACGCTGCACGCTGCACTTGCGTTTTTATCAATGAACGATTGAGCAAAGGTAGCTCAACCTAACCTAACCCTAACCCAAAACCAAAACTCAAACCTCAAACTACAGCGAAAAAAAAACAAGAAACGCTCTCATGAATGAAACTGTTGCCTTGGCTGCATTTGGCAAGCGATTAGATTGTCAGCGTTTTGATACCCAGTAAACAGACAAAGCACAAAGGGTATAACTATTTTTGGTTAAATATAGAGAGAATTAAGACTGATGAAGTGATGCTAAAGAGGCGTAGTTAAAGGGTTAACTTGCAAAGTTTGTCTTCGATTGTATAGAAATATTAGTGTATACGAGAAGATAAATTATGAATGAACGATCAAGTAAATCACAGTTAAATAGGCGATTTGAGCTCAGTAAACATATAACCAATAATGAAAATAACTATGATAATCTTCTTTAACTCTATTATAATTTAATGCTCAATTGAAGAATGGAACTTAAATATTAATTTAGAATTAAAATGATTAATTAAAATGATTTAATTTGAATTAAAATTAAAGATGTAAACTGAGATTCAGATTTTTATTTTTTGAATCTGTAGTGTTAAATTAGTGTTAAAATATAGACGATGCAGAGGTGCAGATGATGCTGTGCATTAATGATTTGCCGGAGAAGTTGCTCTAAATATGTGTATGAGATATTACAGGGTAGAAGGGCAGTGCTGCTGTCATCTATATAAGTAATGAGACTGAAATGAGGGGCAAGTGCATTAGTTGCACAGCTGCATTCGATGCTCTACCTGTTCAAGCAGCGATACACGTATCAATGGCGAAAGATACAATTGTATCTCATACGCAATACTTGTGTGTGTGGCTGGCTGGACACACGCTACACTTGTCCAATTGTCCACTTGTCCATGCAATCGACTATCAACATTTTTATGCGTCTGCCACCAACAACGCAACGTTGCTGTTTTTGTTGCAGTGCAAACAATTTCGTTTGTTGGGTTCTTTGAAGTTTGCTCGCATTAAATGCGACATTAAGTGTCAATCAAGATCAACATTCGCTTGCTTTTTGTGTGTGTTTTTCTTGTGTTGTTTTGTTTTTAGCGCATTTTATTCACATTTTACTTAACGCATTTCACGCCTTCACTTTGAGCCATCAAAATCAATTACAACTTAGTTAAAAGACGCATACAAATTGTTTACGCGTCGTCGTCGCTTTTAATTGAAAAAAAACGCAAAAAAATAAAGAAAAATTTTAAATCTGCGAAATGCCGAAACGAAAGACTTAAGCAACGAACTTGCCGACTGACACGCGTTGAAATGACTTAAGCAGCGAACTTGGTGCAGCTACCACAGCCGCCGCACAGCAGGTCACAATTTCGTTGTACTGGTGCAGTATAGTATGGCCACGCCCCACAGCGCCCGCTGTTTGTTGGCGCCTTCAATTAAGTAGCTCTATTTACAGCGGATGAGCTGCAATAACAAGAACAACTCTTGAACTGCTGCTCAATCAACAGCGGAAGCCATAAATGGCAGCTTGTTATTAACGCCGTCTAGCAGCAAATTAGCAAAACTGCAAAAACCGCCAAAAACAAAGTCAAAAGAAGCGAAATCAGCAGCCAAACCACAAACGAAAAAACGACAACAACAGCAACAGGAACAACAACAAAAAGCAAAAATACTCGCGATTTATTGCATTTGAATAAGCGAAAACCGTCACTAATGATAGTGCTTAAAAGCGAACAGCGAAGGGCGGTAGCAGGAAATGAGGTCGAGAGTAAGAGTGCTTGGCGACTATCTCAATATTTGTTTTAGCTGCCAGTCAATGAAAATTTCTATAATTTGCATGTGCTGAGCTCTTTTTCTGAGTGTGTGTGTGCAGCTCGTTTGTTTTGCTGATCCTGGATCCTGGCGATCTGAGAGCTGCCTATGTAAATCATGCCACAACACAAACCGCAAATTAGCCACACGTCTGCCGACCGCCGACCGCCGACTCTTTTGTGGCCTCTTGTGTCCAATTCCCGAGTACGTTTCTCGTTAACTCGATGCGTTGCCTTGTTGGCTGCTTAATGTTTTTCAATAAATTTTCAGACACGATTCGCGCGATTCACAAGGCGGCGGAATGAGGAACGAGGCACGAGGAATCCGGCAGCAGACGCGTTAATAGAGCAAGTGTTGTTTTGCTCACTTTTGGCGTTAAGTGTTTCGCACAGCAGTCAGCCGGTGGACAGGGGAAGCCAGAAGCGAGCGGGGGGAACTCGGTTCGTAATCAAAAAGTAAATAAATGCCGGCCAAGCAAGGCTTTCGACTTGTTTGTTTTTTGCTGTTGCTGCCGCTGCCGTTGCTGCTGCTGCTGCTGCTGCTTTTCCATTGCGAAAGTCACAGGCAAGAGCCACGCCCACTATGCAGCACGCCCGCCCGGTCTCCGGCATAAATCATGCACCTAAATGAGGCAAGGAGAGGGGGGCGGGGAGGGGAGGTGAGGCGAGGGAGACAGAGACAGAGACGGAGACAGAGTTCGCTCACAGGCAACTTGCGACAGCGCAGCTTCCAAGTTGCCAGTTTGCTTCCCTTGTAATTATGTGTGAATTTTGGCACAACCATCATTTCACACAACAGCAGCAGCGTTGTCCACCTTCCCTTCCCCACACTCCTTTCCCCGCCCGCCACCGACCCGCCCAGTTGCCACTTTAGTCACTGGGGCATTTTTTGGCGGGCGTGTGCATGCAAATGACTTTGGGGCTGCGGCGCCGGCAGACGAAACATAAAAACATATCATTCCAGATAAAAAAAAAACGAGTTTTTAAATTTACATCGTCGGCCGGGCAGCGCACAGCACATTATGAATCAATATTCTGCACATTTCAGTTGCGAATGCCACTCGCAGCAATTGCAGACTGCAATTTTTTTTATTTTCATACAATTCAGGCATTTCCAATAAGCCGTCTAAAAGTATGCTACAGTTTATTTAATGGTGTCAAGTGGCGCCATCTAGTAGTAGCGGTTAGCAGCAGCAGCAGCAGCCAAAAGTGTGCAGTGAGCTGCTGTGATAATGTCATTAATTTGTGCCATTGAGACATTTCCACATAAATTCAGTTTATTTGTATTTAGATTTAGATTGTACACTGTTATTTTTGTGTTGGAATATTTTGCCAAACTTTTTCCCAATTCGTCTCCAGTTATTTAATTATTTTGGATAATTTATTACTCCCTTTACTTCAATAAATTATTACCCAACAAATATTGCCATTTCATTGATTTGACTAACAAAAGAAAAGACAATTGCTTGGCAAAGTTTTAATTTATTTTATTGCTTATATGACTATAATGAAAGAATAAAATAGACAGCAGAAAAAACAGCGACAACAATTGTCGGCAAATACGCAATGTCTAGATAATAATAATAATAATAATAAAAAAAAAAAAATTTAAAATACTTAAAACACGCACAAAGCGTGTGTTTTGTGTGTGTGTGTGTGTGTGAAGTGAAAACAGTGCGTGACAGAAAAAGGAGTCCTTATCGAGTGAATTTCAAGTGCAGCGTTCTCTGCGTCGCTTTTTAGCCCTGATGGTGGTGATGCCACCAGCCCGATTGACGCGCATTCACATAACTCTTGAGCGCCTCGCGCTGCTGCGGCGCCGGCTGGTGGGTGGGAAAGAGGTGCGGACCGCTCGTCTCGTAGTTGATGCCGTTGTGCTGGTTGAACACGTACGCCTTGGGCACATCGAGGCCGCTCGTTGTCGTCGACACGCTCACACTCGACACCGGCGACTGTCCGGCAACCACATTCGGCTGCACGGCCGGCAGATAAGTGCGCGGTGGCGGCGACGGTGTCCAGCTGGTGGCCAGCTGTGGCTTCGGGGCCGGGCGGTAGGGCTTGTAGATGGTCGTGGCCGGCTGCTTGGGCAGCGAGACAGCGTTGGAGGGTGGACCGTAGGCATTGTTGCGCAGATCGCAGACGGTGTTCTCGATGAGGGCGCCGAGTGGGGCGGTGTAAATGCGGAAATTGACATCGCTGTAGTCGAGATCGGAGAGCAGGAAGACGGGCATGCGATCGGACAGCACCCAGACGTTCTTGTGCTCATCGATCTTGACGTCGGCGGGGAACACGAGACCCACATCGTCGCGATCGACGATGCCGTGGAACTGCGGTGTGTACGGCATCGACGAGTGCCAGCAGCCGATGGCATTCTGATCGATCAGATTGAACAGCTCGACACCATCGTCGCTCATCACGCGTGCCGTGGTGTGCGCATTGCTGCCGCGCTCATCGAGCGCAATGAACTCATGGTAGCTGTCCTCGGTGCGCGACTCGTCGCGCAGAATGCGCGTGGACACCGCGAACTGACGATGGCTGGCCAGCGGACTGAAGTAGAGGGTGCGATAGCCGTCGGAGCGAATGGGCGAGAGTGCAATGCCAAAGATGCCCTCCTCGCCCCACTGGAAGTTGAGGCCGGCGATGTTGTAGTCGCCGCGCAGAGGATCGGGGAAGAAGTAGGAGTGGGCGGAGAAGCGCCACGATTTGTTCTGCTCCCACGAGTAGGCGATCAGGCCGTAGCCCAGCTCATCGGAGAAGTAGGCGAAGGCATCGTCACAGCTCTTGCCAATGTCGACGGCAATGTTGGCAATGAACGTGTTGGGGTTCGTGTCCTCGGCGCGCAGCTCGTAGCGTCGGATGCGTGTGTTTGTCGTCAGGTCGAACACGTTGACTGCATAGGGGCAGGGATTCGTTGTGGTGTTGCCAATGCCCACGGTGCCGGTGTCGAGCACCCAGAGGCGGCCGCACTCGTCGACCTTGATGCGGTACGCGGTTGTCACGCTGTTGGCGCAGTCGCCTGCGGTGTTGCTGCGCCAGTCTGGGTAGGGGATCAGCTCCGGGGAGCCCGTCAAGCTGTGGTCCATGTTAATGTAGGTGAGCGTGGCCGGGATGCCTGCAAGAGAAGCACAGGTTCATGAGTGCGATGCAAGTGCGGGTAATTTGCAATGTAGTTAGATGACAGATGAAACAAAGACTGGTAAGAGAATAATTGGCAAAAGAAGGCAGAAAACTTGAGATATTAACAAAGACAACATCGAAAACAATAACTATGAAAATAGCGAAGTCAACAACATCGTCTTCAACACAATTATTCATCAATTAACAGGAGATATGTCAAAAGAGAAAAAGAAACGTTAGGCAAGACAACAACCGATTAAAACAGCCAAAACAGCAACCAATCGCAGTGCAGACTGCAACCAAAAAGCAGCCTAGTTAACAACCAAAATTGCAGTAAAGACAACTGGGAAAGCATTCATAAAGACTGCGGCAACATCATTGTATTTGAGTTGAGCGTAATTGTCATGTCGCTACCAATCAAGCTTATGTTCAACAACAGCCTGTTAAACTGCATCACAGGAATCTCAACTTCATCAACGAAGTCGTCATAAACATGATCTTCATCATCGTTCAAATGTTCAGCGACTCTGGTTCATTATCAGCGCCGTCTTCATCATCATCCAACTCGACGACACTATTTCTCGTTGACAAACTCAGCCGTCGTCGTCGTGTTGTTGTCTTTGGCTGCCACATTTCCGCTCCAGTTGACGCGTTTTGCGGGCGTTTGCAGGCGTTCGCGTTGCCTCGTAATTGCTGCCACCTGTCTTGGCCAACTCTTCAAAAATGGCCTGCCTACTTTTCCCTCCCCCTTCTGTCTTCTCCTGCTACTGCTGCTGCAGCTTAATTCAATTCGCTTCCCTCCGGCGACGACGGTGCTGTTTATTGCACATTAGCTCTGACAATTTTGATTGTTCTTGCTGCAACTTTGACAGTCGTTTGGCTTTATTAACTCGATTACCATCGTAAAACACACACACACACACACTTCACTTGTTTGCTAAGCTGCGCCATAATTATCACTTGATGGCGCTTTGCAGCTGCTTTACAAATTATGGAAACCTTTGATACTTGCAGTATTTGAGCTGTAAACTCTATGACATAATTTGTTCTGTTGCATAATAAGCATTATTGAATATCAGTTTCTTTTTTCAATAAACTTTGAATGGTTCAAATATATATTTGATAGCATATTCTTACTATAGATGTGAGAAGTTTCACACACATCACATTTTAGGATAATTGAATATATTATTGTGGTGTACATAATTTAGATTTTACCCTCAAAGATTAAAGTAAATGTTGCGCAAATTTCACCCTGTTTCTTTTTTCAAAAAATTTCACGCCTCGTCTTTGCAACAATGTTTCAATTTGGCATCGAAATGAATGTGATTGGTAAATTCGATCCATTAGCTTGCTTAACGTCTGCGGCGAGTTTAGCCACAGTTTCAATCAAACTCATATCAGACTAAGTGGCTTTTTGTGCAGCGACTTGGCAACTTGGCAACTTGGCAGGCAATTAACTAGGCGAGTATCTTAATCTTAATGCCAAGTGGAGGATCAGTTGTCCAACATGCAGTTGTATCCTGCATCCTGATTGAGCGTTTTGCTTTAGTGATGGCTTTGAAAACGTGGCAAATTGAAGTTTTTGGCTTTGGCAGCTTGTCAAGTCTGCCAGGCTCCCAGGCTGTCAGGCGATCAAGTGATCAAGCTGGCAATCTATTTAAATTTCCTGTTGAATGGATACTGTAGATATTTTGGCGCGCCTGTTCCGACTTCAACCTGTTGCTGCTCAAATAAATGATAAAAAACAAGTCAAACAATGTAAAGACGATGGCGCATTTGAAATCATTAACGTTGCTTAGCGCATTTGTAAACTGTGTGTGTGTGTGTGCGTGTGTGTTGGTGTGTTTTGTGGGCAATGAATTTCCCAAAAACAAGCATTCGAACAACCTGTTTGCCATTTTGTCAAATCACATAAAGCACCACATTAATGCCGAAGGAGCCAAGCGATCGATTTCAGAGCCACTTTACAAATCGCTGGCAATCGATTTGTAATTCAATTACTGGCAATTGCAATTGCAAATGACATGACAAACAATTTGCGCCGACTTCGATTCTGTTTTTCTGATTTCTGTGTATGTAATGTGAGAACCACACGCACTCGCACATTATTCAAAACTGTCGCGTCGCATAAAAATCACAACAATCACCAAAATGTATACGTTGTGTATTATTCGTGTGTTTCATTGATATTTTGATTGATGTTTTAGGCCTCATTAGAGCGTACAACTTGTCAACTCTGCGCTGCTATATATTTATTGTCATAATTGTAAGCTATGAGTTTTACTTTTGATTAGCTAATTGATTTGTGTTGTGGCTTTGTGACTTTCGCTCTTTTGACTTTATTTTTTATTTTTTTCTCGTTACTATGCCGCACAAAATCCATTGAAGCGTTTTGCCACCGAGATCGTTGATCGGCTCAGCGCTGTTGTGGCTTTTTACCCTCAGCTCATTACTAAGGCGACCTTCTGGGCCTAGCGGATACCGTTGCAGACATTGGCATTCCAATTTTGTGGTCATTGTTTGCCATTCTTAAGATAAATGCTCAAAAGAGCTCCCCAAGGCTGGGCTAGAAAGCTACTCAGGGATTAGCCTTAAAAATTGAGAGTGCTGTCAATTGATTTTATGCAACAGTTTTAATGACTTACGAGACATTTTAAAAGGGCTAAAAATAGGCAGCAATTCGTACTGTTGATTTTTAAAATAGATTCTACAAAATTTTATTAAGTGTGACTTTATAAATATAATGCATTATTTTTTTTTTTTTTTGGGTAAGTTAAATGTATTAATGAATTGTATTTTCCGTCAGTTTTAGAATTCGATGTCTTGGTTAAGGTAAAACTAGTTGCATTTCAATGTTTATATAGATTACTTGAAGTATCTATTAGACTGCAGAATATAATTGTAACCTGAACAACATTAAATAAAGTTTCTTTGGATAGTACATATTTATACACAATATATTTCAGCATTTTAAAGACTTAAGTAGAGTGAAGTAGTCATTACAGACAGACTTCGTTCTATTGCTCTGGTTCCCTTAATAAATTGAATAATTGCAATGCAAATATTTGCAGAACAGGTTAAGTTAATATTCGAACTCAAGCTCGACTTGTTCTACCCACACAAAGACGAATATGAATACGCAGACGAAGACGAAGTCGAAGACAAATACAAATGCGAGTATTCATACTCGTTGCAATCGAAATGCAACTCTCACTTTGCAAAGCGAAGTCGCAGTCAGTTAATTGTTGGATATGAACAAACGATACGAACTTAGGTGCAAATACATATTTATATTTAATTTGTTTCTATTTATTGGTTGGCTTTTTTATTTCGTATTCGTAACGGTAAAGCTATAGTCAAGGCTATGAAGAAGCCTTCACAATTGGCACTTGGTATTATTTATTGGTTCATTTCGATGAAGAACCAAAGCACTCAATGCCGCATTCATTCATCATTCATTATTCACTTTGCTTCGATTTATTTATTACTGCTCGCAATTTCTGTTTAATTGCCATACAGAGTTGGAAAAGTGTTTAAATTATGAGAAATGCTGCAGAGCTGTGGAAATTATTAAATGTCACGTATGGCTAAATAATTATTTATAATTAACCAATTATGTTCCTTTCTTATGTTTATTAAATTTTGTGTTTTTTTTTTTAATTATTTTGTTTGAGCTGCAATTTGAGTTTTCTGGAAGACTCCACAATGATCTCGAAGAGCTTTAAAACAATTAAACGTAGAGAAAATTTACGTCTTTTTAACGACTTCGTTTTAAGTGTAGCAATTTGTTTTAAAGCTTGTCATATTATTTTTAACTTATAAAGTATGAATTAAAAGCATTGAGTAGTAGTCGGTAGTAAAAGTTTAACTGGAAAAGTCACTTAACAATGTTGAATTGGAACTGCAAAATAGCGATAAGGAAAATGCAAAAAAATGTAAATTTGGCAATTGAATCCAAAGAGTCAGATCGAAATGCATTAAGAGGGCAAATTGTTGGCATTCTTGCATGTGGAATTGGCCAAGACTGCCGATCAGATTAGCGACCAGCCGACAAGTTACCGAAAAAGAATCGAGCATTGCACATGAGATGCATAAAAGTGTAAAGCAGAGTTGACAGCCAGTCAATCACTTGATCAATTTGTATGGGAAACAGCAGCGTGTAATCGTGTAATCGAAAAGTGTGAAAGATTTCCATTTCAATGTTTGCTAATGATGCCCAAAGCAGGCCAGCAACTTGGACAGCAGCCACTTACCATCACGCCAGCGAGGCACGGTGACGAAGAGACGATTGCCAAAGTGCTCGACGCCAACGGGCAGCGCGTTCTGTGGTATATAATCGCCTGTGGCGATCGCCTGCTCCTTGAGCCTCTGGCTGGGGAACGCGAAGTCCAGTTGGTTCCAGCTGTAGCGCTCCTGCAGCTTGTAGGCCGCCCGCGTGGCGCTGACCCAGAGCAGCAGCAGGGCCAGCGACAGGATGCTTTTCATTGCCTGTGCGTACATGGCGTATGCGCAATAAACGTTCTGCTTCTTGGCGAGGGAATTACACTTGCAACACACACTTTGCAGCGCACTTGCCACACACAGCAAACAACAACAATATGTGTATTTAAAAAAAAAAAAGAAATTTAAGCAAGTGGTGTCCTTAACGGTTGCGATTTGAGTTTGTTTTTGAATGACTCCTTTTTTTATTGTTTTGATTGCCAAGTTGTGAGTGGGGGGAAAAACTCAGCTCGAGCGGCTGCCGCGTTTCTGACTGTTGGCCATATTTTAGAGCCGACGTTTTATATAAACTTATTTTGCAGTCGGCCGCGGCGTCGACGCAGCGCAAACGCAAACGCAACGCCTCCTCTTCGGCGAGGCTCGAGTTCGGCTCGCTGCGACTTCGTCGTCTTCCACTTCGTTGGAGTTCGTTTCGACGATCGACGATCGGCGAGCTGTGAGCTGTGGGCTGTGGGCTGCGAGCTTTGTCTTTCTTCCATGATTGATTTTCACGCATGTTTAGATCAGCCGCCTTTGTACACAACCTCCTCGCACCGCCCCCCGCTCAGAGCGCAGAGTTGCAGTTCCGTTTAATGAATTCGCCTTTTAATCGAAACATGGCCAAAATACAAAAAATTAAAAAAAATAAAAATAAATAGAAAAAAGAAGGCAGGCAAAAAGCCACCCGTGACCTAACTGACCACGGCCCCTCGCCGACGCCTTTCGCTGCGTTTTTAATTGGCCTCAAAACTTTTTGGTTTTTGCTTTTGTTTTCGGTTTGGAGTTTTCAGTTTGCTCTGCTATTTTTTTTTTCTTCTTTTTTGTTTGACTTTGATGATTCATCGCCGAGGGTCAAATAACGCGTAGTTTCCGCCTAAGGTGGCAATACCCTTTACTTCACTCTAGGCTAGCTTCACACTCTTGTTCCATTCAAATCGCACCCTTTTATTTCATCAGAATATTCATTTATCAAGCAATTATTTTTGCTATTATGACAATTTAGTTTAGCAGATTTGAAGACAGAGCAAACTATGAAAATTTAATATGTAGAACATTGGGATTTAATTGAAATTCATATGCACACATAAAGTGACAAGGTTTAATTTAATTTAATTGAGTGTGAATGTTTAAAGTTGACTTAAAGTGTGCTAAATGCTTTTCTGTACCTTTAACTTAACATACGTTTAATTTACATATGTAATGCATATAGAATAATTTGCTAACCAGTTGGCTTGATTAATAATGCTTCTATAATATAAATGCTTTGCAATATTTTTATATGTAATGCTTTGAATAATTAATATAATTTTGTGTAGTATTGATAAATAATTTGCAAAGCGAAAATAAATAGAATTTTAGACAGTTTATTGAATTTGTATTACTAAGAGTAAATTCTTAATGATTTTGCAGTAAAATGCAGTCAATGGCCTCAAGTTCTTGATGTCAAAAATACGGAAAATAACTTGATCTTAATCGCATTTTTGGTGCATATTTTTAACATGCTTGAGGCAGTTAAGTTAATTGTGCAGTTAAGCGCATGTAATGTATATAATTTAGTAGTTAGAGTACACTTGATTCGTTGTTGGGCAGTTTGCTTTGTGTGTATCGCGCTCATTTGCTTTTTCTGCGATTGGCAAAGAAATAAATTGTAATTGCTTTTTTGGGCAAATCTTTTTTGATTGTTTACGCGTGAACCGGAGCTCAGAGCGCTGAGCTCTAAGCATTAAGCTGCGCTCTGGTTGCCAAGCTCTAGGGCCCGTCTATCAATGTAGAGCCGAGCAGGTGGCGTTTGGCTTAGTCAGCGGTGCAGAAAGTGGCTTCAAGATTAGTGCCAAACATCGATTGGAAGCGTCGTCTTGAGGCTTGAGGAGGAAAGTCATTGGGCGCCATGCATTGAGTTAATGCGCAGATCGAAGCGTTTGATAGCCAATGAAGCGACGACGATTTGACGCTAGTTAGGTGAAATGAACTCGCAATGAAGTTATTCAATGCACCAGAGCATTCGGCGTTTCGGTGTTTCGGTATTTGTCTTGGCCACGTCAAGGTGTTGTGGACGCTCAGCAAGTCGATTAAAGTGCCGCCAAAATGTGGTCTGCGTGCAGCATGCTGCGGGCATGTGGCAGCATTAGGCTGCAACCAAACACTTGACACGGCTCGCGAATCCGGTGCCATTGCAAATGCAAATTGCCTCATAAATAACACCTTATTACTCGTACCTTGCATTGACCACAAACGCAAACATCTGAAACATATTTTTATTTTTTTTATTTTACGTACAAGAAGCCGAAATCATAAAGCGTCGTTGCGGAATGCGAATGCGAATGCGAATAGTTGCTCAGCCATTGAAAGTTGCTGCTCAACATCAGCATAAACATCAACAGCGAAGTCGGCATCGGCATCGGCATCAACATCAATTGATTTATGATTTGTTTCCATTACAAATGTGCCGCACTTTATCACGCGAACTCGACAATCACTTTCATTTCGCCTTCACAAAAAAAAAAATAAAAAATAAAATAAAAAGAATGCGTAATAATATGGGGGAGGGTTGTCTCAGTGGTCGAATGTAACTACAACTTATTTGCCAGTCGAGCACATTTAATTACTGCAATAAACTCAGCAAGCAGCTTATTTTCGCACCCTATATATTTGCAAAATTGACTACAGCTTGTTTGCCAGTCCAGCAGACTTAAGACAAATTATATTTAAAAGTATTTTGCTTTAAATTTGATTAAAGTCTGCGAAATCCAGTTCTAAGCTACAAATAAGTCGATTCTCTTTCTGACTTCAATCGTTTGGTAGTCGAGTAAAGACAACAAAAGAAATTGCTCTATTATATTTTTAAATTCTCATTGAAAAATTGTCGTGCTTTTCTTTTGTAAATATTTCATTGAAGCATCACCAACCATCACTTCTCATTTAATATGCAAAATATATAATAATTAGCTTGATATACAATTATCTAATGCTTTACTTTATATTTCTTATTTATTGCAAGTTTATTTTTGCTTTTATTTTTGAGTTATTCAAGCTAGGGAATTAACTCAAAATAAATTATAAATTGGTCTTTTATATACGACTATATTTCTATGAACCCAAAATAATGTTTACCAAAAATAGAGTTTTATTTTTGTTTAAGCTCATTTCTCTTTATGGGTGCTCAGCTGAAATTTGCAATTACTCCATAATTTACTTGCAATTACTCAGTGCTTTAAAAGGACATCCTAACATGGATTAAGCCGTGTTTAACTAATCCAATGGGTGGCCACTGAATATGCACTCGGATCATAGCCAGCAGACAGCTGAATTTGGGCTTCAAAAGAAGCTGCGACAAATCCAATGGAATGCAATTTACCGCTGTTAAATCCAAAATCTTCGCCACAATTTTGGAGCAGAATTGAGGGAGTCAAAGGAGCGAGGAGGGAGTTGAGGGAACTGCAGTTGGGCTGTTGAGCTTATGATTGAAATGTGGAATTACCTTATTTAATGTGTGTAAATGCTAGAACATGCTTCGCATTTTCTATGCGCATTTTATTAATTAATTTTTAGTTTTACGATCGAATTGCAACATTTGCTTTGGTTTCCTTTTTTTCAACTCGCACACAGCACATAATTAATTACCTATCTATTGACAGACGGTCAGCAACAATAGCAACAACAGCAACAACAAGGAGCATAACAAACAACCGCAACGACATGGAACCAACGGTGCAAGATTGTTGAATAAGTTGCCACCGAACATAATAAAGAGCAGCATGCGAGCTTTGCCTGCTTGTTGTTGATGGTGGGTCAGTTGTGGTTGGCTAACGAGTGTGGTTCAGTGCTGTGCGTGTCGCGCTGCGTAAGAGGAAGCAGCAAGTGCGTCACACAGTTTGGTGAGGCGAGAGATAGAGAGAGAGAGAGAGAGAGAGAGAGAGGGGAGAATGGCCACGTCAGTGGCCAGACGATCCTCGAGTGAGATAGTATAGAGTTAATGCAGCATTTTCGTGTATTCATGTATAATTTATGATTTGTGCTTCAACGCTTGTCCCCACACACATGAACAACAAATAACAACTCCTGTCCCCCCTTCCCTCACTCTAACCCCCTCTGACAAAGTCATAGTTGGACAAAAACAATTTTCCCAATAATTGAAACACGTTTTCATCGTCTCATTTCGCTACGTTTCGTTTCGTTTCGCTTCGCTTTTAGCGGCAAGCAAAACAACTTTATCAATTGGCCAAAAGCGATTGCTTAAAGTCATTACTTTATAGCTTATATAGCAGTTACCTGCATCCTCCTCTCAATAGCAATAAACATACTATACTTTGCTGCAGACCACCTCCAGTCTGTCGCGTTTTTCTTCCCATCTCGATATCAGCTTAATTTCCACTTCATTTGCATGTCGCACGAAGAAGAAAGTCCTTTGCCTGCAGCCCATCGAAGGCCAAATGCTCTAGACAGGCAAAATGAATACCTATATGGTAATAATAATAGAAGCTGGAAATAAAATTTGCACTCTCAATATAATGCCGAACATACTTCAAATTGTTGCCAATTGCAGCATGTTCTTTATTTCAATTAATTCAATTTACTGCAAAATAAAAATACAATTAATAATAAATGATTATAAAATACAAAGTGAAGATTAAGCTTGAATTTCTTTGCTTTAAATTCATAATAATTTTTTTCTCCGTCATATATTTTATTAACCATAAAAATGTAGCATTTAGCTAAGATTCAGATCGTAGCTAATAATAATAATAAGATGTATTTTAATAAACCCAAATTTCCAACATTTAATTCTCAGACGAGCAAATAAATTGAATCTCAAATACTTGCTTTGTTCAATCGTCATTACAAAACTCATAAATATTTCTTCTGAACATATAGATTAAATTAAACCTGGCTGCTGAAAATCAGACGGACGACTAGGATATTTTCTGTCTGATCGATGGCTTTGTGAACACAGTGAATAAAGTCACAACTATAGGGGATTTAATGCAATCCCGTAGAGTATCAAAGAAAATGGCAATTAATGCGTGTTGTAACTCTAATTTCGCTATCTGTTTTGGCTGCAGTTGCACTTTGGGTGTGTTTAGTTTTCAGTTTTCTGTTTTGGTCTCGTTTTTTGTTGACAGATGTTCGTTTTGGTTTTGTTGTCACTAATTATCTGCTTATTGCTGTAAATGGTGGCATTCACATTTTCCGCATCCATTGACTCTCAACTGGAACCCGAAACTGGAAAGTGACTCGAAAAATCTGCTAGTTGAAATACCGATGCAGTTCCCGTTTCAAGTTCAATGTCATTGGCCGTGACATGGCTGCTTTTTTTCTCTATTTCTCTTCTTTTTTTTTTTTTGTTAGTTTTTGTCTTTGATTTATTTGTGTGTTGAGCGGTTTTGTTGCCTTTTGGCTGTGGCCAACAACAGCGTGTTGTCATGTCCAGCTGGCTGGCTGTCTGACGTCTGTTGTCTGCGTAGATTTCCTGATTCGATGCAAATGCTAATGAACGTCTGTGGAGTCGAGTACAAAACATCATTTGGCTAACTAGCTGACAACGTTTGGCCAACTGCAAAACGACAACAATTGCCACAGAGAGTCATAGACATACTGGTAGACATAATTTGCGGCAATCGCTTCTGTTTCTTGCTGCTCGCATGTTGTTGTGTCAGTCGCAAACTTGTCGCCCGTCGATGAAGCTGAGCTGCAAATTGATTGTTGCATTAATCGCCGCCTCTCTGTGTGTTTGTGTGTGTTGTTGTTTTCCGCCACTGAAACCACCGCAATCGCCACCGCAACCGCAAAGTCAGCGGACAGCGAGCAGCTAGCACAGCAACTCAATTATCTAAATCACTCGCGCTCAGCATATTACACATATAGACAGATACTCGTGAATACACTCGCACCGCTGTTTGAATGGCAATTGAATGCGCGATCCGATAAACATTTACAAATCTTTCAGACACGCGCCAAAGTCAATCCAAAGACACACACGATGGTTAAGAATTCATATACCTTTAACTCCAGCTTGTTTTAATATTTCTAATTTAGCTTTATCGCCACTGCAACTGCAGAGACAGCAAACAGCGAGCAGCTGGCTCAACAACTCGATTATCTAAATCACTCGCACTCAGCATATTACACTTGACAATCTCACGAATACACTCGCAGATACTCGTGAATACACTCGCACCGCTGGCGAACAGCCGCTGTTTGAATGGTAAATGAATAAGCAATCCGATAAACATTTACAAATCTTTCAGACACGCGCCAAAGTCATTCCAAAGACACTCGAGCTGCGGTTTATTCTCTTCTTGGCTGCCATACCCTGTATATTAGTAACTGGGGAGGAGCTTTTCAATGTGATGAAGCTTAAATTCACACTTATTTCAGTGTAAATTGATTTCTCCTTTCAATGTGTAATCAAATTTATTCCCATTTGCTTAATTGTTTATCTGAAAGTTATCAATGAACTCATTTTTAAACCATTAATCGATGTAATTAATGCCGCATTCAATTTTAATTATTATTTACAATAAATTCGGAATTAAGGGGTATAGAAAATGCATCAAATTCTCTCGCATTTCAATTTTCCGTTCAAACTGTCGATAAAATGGAAATTAATTTTCTGTGGTAATTAATTGTTCAAGTTATACAACATTCCTGCTAGATGCCCATGTTGCTCATTAACTTCTAGGGTATTTCTTTGTGCCAACGAGTTCTTATTTAACCATATTTACAAGAAATTCCAGTAGCTCTAACCATACATCATAAGACATAACTAACTGAGCATGCTTTGAACATGAGAGCTGTTTAGATTGTGAATCTTCACACAGCGTTAAAGACAACTCACCGGCATGATATTTTGACAGTGTAATTAGTTTATTTGTGCACAATAAAACGCAGTGTTTAACAGCTTATAGAGATAAAAAAAACTATAGTATAGTAACAATTGGTTCTTGGCTAATGCTTCCTACACAGTATTTAACAGTTGGGTGCAATAGATCCCGAATTATATTAGTTCAACAGTTGATATACATAGACTATCTAACGTAGTAATCAACAATTGACAATCTTAATAAATAACAACAAAAAAAAAATAAACTTAAGCGAAGAAATTGTTGTCTAAATCACTGTTTACCACCACCAGGGATGCGGTGGACGAGTGTTATCCGCGACATCGATATAATCGGCATTTACTATGTCCACCTGGGGATCCTGAGAATCCTGAGATTCCTGCACCTCCTGGGCCACTTCGACGGCTTCGAGGGGCTCCACAGCGGCCGTCCAGACCAAGGGGGCAACGAATGCCAAGACGAAGAGTAGACTGAATATAATGTGCCACTTCATGTTGATCCAAACTATTGTAATGTGCTCCATTCTTCAGATTCACCGACTTATATATGACTGATGCTCCACGGACTTGACTTGCGCAACTAAACAGTCGTCTTCCCATCTAACCCATTGTTTTCTCATTTTTTGCAATTGTTTGCACACTTTTGCTTTATCGGCGACAGTTTGTTTATCTTGAAAGTGGGTTATCTTAATGGGGTTATTAAACTGCCGCGATCTGGTAAAAGACACGACACGACGTCACATCTCGAGATGATCACAAGATTTGCTGATATTGGAATTGAATCTTAAATGCTATGAATCGTAACAGCTTGAATACGTTAAATACTTCTAACTATATATTTTATTTGTGAAAAGTAAGCCCAAAATTGTGTAGAAATTTTAACTCGGCTTCGATCTGGCTTCAACTGGTTTGACTTTAAGCACATCAAAGCCAAAAGTGATTAATGTGCAAATACAACGCCTCTATCTTGAGTGGCCTTCTAATTAGACAATCTGGAAAGTAGGCAATTTGCTTATAAAACAACGATTTGTTAACACTTCCCATTGTATTTTCTCTTGACCTTGAGCTACATTGGAGCTCACATCTCCAAGCTATTTATCTAAGAGTGAATCTTATTTGCTCAGACAAAATACTCATAACTCTCTCTTTTATTTTCTTTCCAGCTCTTGCAATTTAATAAACAGCACAAAGTCTCTCATGTAGGTAAGTTTTTCATCATTCAATTTAATTGTTTTATTTCAAAACTTTGATCTAATCGGACTCAGCGCAAATATCTCTCGATTGAAAATCCCCAAAGCACAGCTTTAAGTCGTAAGGAAACTGATTTCTAAAGTGCACAAGTGATGGAGAAGTAAATCCACTTTTTAAGCCGGATAAAATATTAATTTCGTTATTTTATTGTGACAAGTTTTCGGCACTTTTGAATTTTAAATATCATGAATTACACATTTAAATATGAAAAGATGTTGATAAGTCGCGATAAGAAGTCGCGACAGGCCAGCCAAGTTTGCTAGGAAATCGCTGACAAATGGCATTCGACATTCGCCGTTGAGCAAGAAAAACAAAAAATTTAGTGTAAAATCGAAATGTGAAATTCGAAATGCGAAATGCGAAGTTTAATTGAAATTGAAATTGGACACTTTGCTCGCCTTGCTGT
Organism: Drosophila siamana; assembly: GCA_035047445.1. Lineage (NCBI taxonomy): Eukaryota > Metazoa > Arthropoda > Insecta > Diptera > Drosophilidae > Drosophila > Drosophila siamana. Next base: position 17,457,020 of record JAWNPP010000078.1, read on the forward strand.
TAAAATGTGCGTGTGAATTGTACGTTCATTATTTTCTTCATTTTGTTTTGTTATTTGGTTTCCTGGTGAAAAGTTGTCATTGTTGTTTGCTGTGTTTTGCTGGCAGACACTAACAGGCGTATCAACCAGTTGCCATTTGTGCTCAGTATTGGCACTTTTCAGCGCAATTTGTTTTCAATTAAAAACTATTTAAATCTCCTATCTGCTAACGAGTTGCTACTGTCCACGCGAATCCCGTTTTTCTTTGACGCCACCTGAAAATTCTTCGAATTGCCATTAAGTGCTCCAGCTTATCGAGGAAATGAGCTCGCATTATAAATATACTCGATAATGATTTGTGTAAAACGAGCACAGTTGGCATTCGCTAAAAACAACCTTACAAAACAATAATTGCTCTCGATTGACGTTGATGTGGAGATTATGTTTCCATTAATCCGCTCATAATTCAGTTGAGTATGCAAATCGTTTATGATCGGCGCCATAAGCTACTATATTTTAATGCACTTCGGCTCTCAGAGCAATGCATTAATGCACAAAGTGATCTACTTAAATGTTTATTAGTTGTTTAATTTAGAATGCCAGCTGTTTGGCAAAATTGTGTGAGAAAGGAATTCAAAAATAATTGTCGAATTTAATTAAAATACTTATTTGTCTGATGCCAAAAGCAGCTAAAGTTCGCTACATGAATGTGATGAAAATAAAAACATTTCCTCTTGAATATTAAAATATATATTTATAAGTTACACACTCTCGTCTGCTGCAACGAGTATTCACTGTATTGGTTTTTTGTAAGCAATTATCGATGAACGATGATCTGCTTTCCTATAAGATAACTAACTGCCCCCCATGTGAGTGGCTCTTAGTGTGTGGCAAGCAACGTGGCTGACTCGTCGTTGCCGCTTTCGGCATTTAATTGGTTGTTACGATTGCGCACATTAGTGGGACACCCTGCTGGCAATGTGAAGGACTTGATATCATTATTTGAGAATTGTTTTTTTGCTTCTTTTGTGGCGCAGGGGGAAACGCCCAAATACTCGGCGTCTAATTATGCATAAAAACACAGTGCTTGTGAAATTATAATGGTAACTCGATAATGTGTAATTGCCAACCCATCGTGAAAAGCAAAGCAAAAAATAAAGTAACGCCAGGGCAACATTTAATTAAGTTGGTATTTATTACAGAAGTGAACCAAAGTTGAGAGCGGAGTTGAACTGCGAACATGACTCGAGCACTCGTCGTACACAATCCAAATGACAGCTCCAATACACTTGGCTAATATTGCTGCTGCTGCTGTTGCTGTTGCTGCTGTTGCTGTTGCTGCTTGTTTATACAACTGGCTGGCTTCAAACACGGCGGCAACATAATAAACTGTTAAATGAAGTTCGTTCTGGCGTCGTGTTCTGCTGGCGATGTCGATGTCGATGTCTCGACCTTGTCACGGTTCTGCTCTGCTTCGTCTACACAGCTTTTGACGACAGACATCGCTGTAAATTCATTTGGCAATTTTTGCGAATCGCAATTGCAAATCCAAGTGCCAAATACCATAAATCTTAAACCATATCTGATTAGCAGCCCATTCCAATTCATCGCTAGGAAATTCTAGCAAAAACAGTAGCCCCAACTTATGGCAATGGGCTACAATTTAATAAATAGAATTAATAGAATTGTAGCTGTCAAAATTCGAGTACTATCATTATAAATTATGCTTGAAGAACATATATTAGCTGACTTCGGTGTGTAAGCATTTAAGGCCCTTCTATTTCCGCTGAAAGCCCTTTGATTTGAGTTGTAGTAAAAAATGGATTAGTCATTTAATTGGAACGGAAAAATATCTATAGAAATTACTAATATTGATATTATGTTAATTTTTTCGTACTTTTACTTGATAAATTTTCATTTCTTAGGTATGTTAAACTATGGCGAGTAACTTGCAGAATTCCAAACCTCTGATTAAGATATTAAATCTCCCTTTGTTTCTCGTTATTGTTATTTTTCTCTCAGCAACTGAACTAGAATTCTAATCAAGTTGTTACGGAACTCTTTTTGAACTGTACGTTACTCTATAAAAGCCATTTCAATTGCTTGACCAAATGGCCCATAGTTCAGTTACCGTTGCTCTGATTACGTATACGCCCCGTTTGGCAGCCAAGGCTGGCAATGAATTTGCGCGTACTATTGGGAATTGCTTGTGAATTTGCCATTTTGCAGACGGATGTTGCTGCGTAATGGTCCAAGAAAAGTCCAAGCTGCATGGCTCGCGTTCCACACGCCCCTTTAGTGCCCACACAGAGCCCAAAATATAGCAAATTGAGCAACAAAGGCAAACAAAGTGGCAAAGTGACCGCCGCCTGCCCTCAGCAGCCAGATGGCATTGGCTGCTGTTGTTGTGGCTGTTGCTATAGCTGCCCACGGTTCGATCAATCAATCAAATGCCAAATAAAAACTGTGCAGCATTTCACTTTGCAACCGCTAAAAATAGTAACCCAATAAAGGTCGCTTAGCGTGTGATTTGCCAAAAGATATCCTATGGAAGCAATAAGTAAATTAATGAAAATAACATTAAAATAAATGCCATTAAAATTATTATGTTGCTGAATAAATACTTGCTTAATAAATAGTTGCTAACTTATTCAATTAATTCAACATTACATTGTAGTCTGTCATGCGCTCGATACACATCGCTTGTTATACAGTATTTTGAAACCACAAGTCAACTTAAAAAAAAAGACGCGTATACTTTATTTTACATGCTCACAAAAGCTGGCTGCCATGCCACCGTGTGGTTTGTGTCTTGGCTAAGCACAGCCTCCTGAGCTTTAGACGAGTTCACAGCATGAGCTTCAGACTTAAAAACTAGTTGTAGAGTCAAAAAAAAAAAACAAAAAAAAAGGAAGCAAGAGTATGTTAAACTGATCAAAGTGTATGCAAGTAAATATGCATTAAAACTAAAACCACCAGGTGGGCGGGGCTGGCGTGTTGTCCCGCACATCGATATAGGCGGGATTAACTTCCGGCGGCTGTGACAACGTCGGGTACGTGTTTTGACGCGCCTCTATGGGATCCAGATAGTCTTCCTGCTCCGCCTCCGCCTCCTCCTTCTCCTCCTCCTCCTGCAACTGTTGCTGCCTCTGCGGCAGCGAGCGAGCGTCGAGCAGTTTGCTGTTGCTGCGCCATCGCAGCCGTTTGCTGTTGATGCGCTGCGGGGCGTCCGAGACGGGAGCTTGCTGCTGGGAGCGACGCTGCAGCTCGGCCTCATTAATCGCCTGCAGCGCAGCCGCCCACAGTCGCATTATATCCCGATTATCCAGATCTGCAGCAGTGTTGTTGTTACTCTTAACTGGGCTGGCGTTGTTGCAGCTGATGCTGGCTGCAAGCAGCACCACAATAATCCACTGGAATTGCATGTTGCAGCTGTTGGCAGTCGCTGATAACTTTTGCTAGAGTCGCGACGTCTGTGCTCGGCTTTTATACGGCAACTTGTGGGAGGTCTTGAGGCGTTGACTCTGCGGGGAACTCGCCGAGAAACAGATAAATAAATAAAGCGACGCGTATTGCAATAGGCAAATGGCAGGGGGGAGGAACGGTGTCGGTCCAATGTTAGGCAAGTCTTGACATCATTCGATTCTATTTGAACTGCATGAACTGCTCTCGCTGCCAATATGAGCATAATAAATACTATCGAATGTATCCCAAATAGGCGACTGTGCTTCTGTTACGTTACGTAACAACGGCCGTGTGCTACAATTACGCTTACGTCTTACGTCATCCGTTTGCCAATTGAGTACACAGCGCACAGTCAGAGGGCTTGTCTCATCGAAAGGTCAAGATCAGCAACGCGTCGAGTTCTTTGCTCTATTCACTCGAACATGGCACGCATAACATGCCGCTTACTTTACACATGCAGGGTATCATTTAGTTGCGCAAGTCTGTCATTGTGGTATTTCGATTTAAATGCTATGCTGCATTGTTGTTCAATATATGCCAGCTACACGAAATAGTAAGTCCAGGAAGTGTTGGCACCGTGGAATGTTTGCATAAATTAGCACACACAATTCATGAGTAATAAATGATTTCTAAAGAAGATCTCCTTTTCAAAATCAGCGAGTTCTTTATGTTGCATGCTTAAATCAACATAGTAGAATATTATTTTTATTATTATATTTTATATATACTTCGATTTTATATGTGTATTAGGAATTATGATTTTAGAATAGTTATATCATTATTTTTTTAAATTTTTAAAGTCGAATTCTAAACAATCAAAACTGATTGCGAAACTTTTTTGATATATTATAACGTATATTTCGAAATGTTTTATTTTTTATTAAGTATCATAGTCAATTTTTCGACTCAAAAGATTTAACTTCATATTAATTTGTACTTCACAATTTTTGCTTGATGGCTTTGTATAAAAAAATTAAATTTGTATTGCAATGCGCACCCCGCAACATATTTCTAATTAGACGACTACATATTTACCTTGCACTCGCACGCTTTGTCCCACTGTGCGCATGGCAAATAATGGGAACTGAGACGAGACAATTAATGAGCCACCAGCTGCTGTTGCTGCTGCTGACGCTGGCTTTTATTTTTTGACTGCTGCTCTGGGTCACAATAGCAAAACGTCAGTTTGCCAGTCCATTGCCCCATTCTCATTGCCCTCGCAGTGCAGGGTGCAGGGGGTGGTGGGGGTTGGGACAGCAGCACGTGCTGCACATTATAACGGTACATTTACTCACGCACTCAACGCGCGATTCACACTCACGAAGCTCACTCGAGCAATGCGCACAATCGCCTCGGACTGCGATGCGAGTGCAAAACGAATCGTTGCACGTTGAGTGAGTTTTTCTCGTCGCTCGTCTTTGAGTGCGCAAATAAGGGGAAATTTTGGGCATTGGGAAGTTTCGCATGTTTATGATTTGCCAATTGCCGGCAATTGGACTTCGACTGTCGTCTGCTGCTTGTTGTTATTTAGTTGTGTGGCCTTCTGGCTGCTTGCCACCCAGAGGGCCAATGAGTCTGCTAGAAGCTGCAGACTGGAGGCTGGGGCACGTGTTGATTTCCATCTCGTGGGGGACAGATTTTGGCAAATGGCGCTGCCAACTTGCGCCGGCAACTTGACTGATTAGTTGACCACTATCAGAAGTTGCTGATGTACACAAAAGATGCCGGTAACTGCAAGTCTAATCCATTACTTACGAGTTATTTGCGATAAGCTGCAAGAATTTGGGAGTCTCTGGCTATAGAATAAAGCAATAATTTGTATTTATCTCTCTTTTTTCTGAATTGAAATTGCACCAGGTGCATTAGCTCTTCAAACAGATTGTTTTTTAAGCTGATTTGCCATTGGATTGAATCAGACAACTGCAGCAGCCTTGAGTCTTTTATTATTTGATACTTTCACGGTAAGAACCTGAGCTGCTATTGGGACTATTAAGTTGATCTAAGTAGAGCAACTTACGTTACTATTGACACATAGAAAGCTTTTAGTTTAGTGCTGAATTGTTCTCTTTCAATAGTCCCCCAGCATGTTTGCAGCTACTTAAAACTGCTGAAAGTTATTTCACTCATTCTATGGCTTAGTTTGAATCATTGAAAGAGATTTGTTTTCTATACTCACTTTTCGTAATCTATTTGAAAGGCTTTGAGATTTTCTAATCGCACTAGATAAGCCGAAGTTAGTTGAATTTATTGCTATCTAATTGTAGTTTTATGCCTACGCTATTGCAATTCATTATTGGTTTTGTGGACAAATCATTTGCGCTTATTGAGCCATTGCTTTAACGTTTGAATTCAAGAGGGCCAAGCTGCAATCATCTCAACTTATGGCTAATTTCATTCATAATTGCATAATTATTGCTGAAATGGCGGCGAATAAAACAGCATTTGTGGAGACGTTTCGTATAGTCTTTACATATTTTTTGTTGTTTATTTAAAAACGTATAATTAAAAGTCGTTTGTTTATATTGTATCAAAAAAAAAAAAAAGAAGTGGGGGAGAGAGAGAGAAAGAGGGATTATATTATAAACGTCTTGCGTAATATTTCTCGTGCAAGATCTTGAGCTCTATTATCATCATCTCTGGCTTGCCCAAAATATATGGAATTCTTTTTTCTTTTCATTTCTTTTCTTTTCTTTTTTTTTTATAATCTTAACGATCTACAAGTGGCTGCGTTTTTTGCTTTTTCGTATTTTTAGTTTTTTTGTTTTCCTTCGTTTAGTTTTTCTTCATTTTGGTGACTTTTGTGTTCACAAAGTGGGAGAGAACTTAAATAATATGTTTCAATATTTTAATTATGGTATGTGTAAAAAGCTAATCGCGTTTTAAGAACGAAAACAGACAAAAGAGTTGTTAATAAAAAAAAAAAAAAAGTAAAAGGAAACAACATATTACAGAAGATGGTTTAAAAGGTAATTTTTAAATCGCTGGCCGAGTGCGTCCACAGCGAACGCCACTCAAATTAGGAGTGTAGCAGCACAAGTTGAAGTTGAAGTCGAAGTTGAAGTTGAAATTGGAAGTCGAGGAACGCCGAGGAAGTCGAAAAGGGAGCGTGTAACGAGCAAGAGGGCAGCTGCGGTTGACTGTGGGCAAGGATTGGTGTACAAAAATAAAAGAGAGAGCGTTGAGAGCGCGAGGAGTGGTGAGGAGCTGTTGGGAGGTGTAACTGCACTTCCGCTAAACAGCTTCATTTCCGCATCGTCCGTTGAAAGTGTCGCGCTGGAAGTGGAAGTGGACGGAAGAGGACGACGATGGGAAGAGTTTGCTGCTGCTGCTGCTGCTGCTGCTTCTACTGTTAACGGGTTAGCGGGTTAGCGGGCGAACCGGTTAACCGGTTTACAGTATAGTGCCGGGCTTCCGCAGGGGCAAACGACGACGCTGTCCCAGCAGACCCAGACCGCGTGCCTGCTGCTTTGTGGTGGCCTCGGCGGGCTCAGTTGTCTCCTGCTCCTTGGCCGCACTCTCGCCGGCCTCCTCAGAGTTGGTGGCAGCGCCAGCTTCGTCCTTGTTGCCAGCTACCTGCTCACCAGAGCCATCATTGTGCTCCTCCTCAGCGGGTGCTTCTGCAAGTGAGGCAAAGTGTGTTTATTAGTTGCAGATAAGAACAGAATTTAAGGACAGATCTCTGCTGATCTGGCTACCCACCTGTAGTCGAGGTAGCCGCCGCTGCCGCTGCGCCGCCGAGGTGCAGGCGACGCTTGGCTAGCAGCGGATTGATTTTGCGCGGCGCCACCGCCGCTGAGGACGCTGGGGAGGCGCCAGCAGCTGGTGAGCCTGTGGCTACTGTGGCTGCGGCCGCCGGCTTCGGCTTGGCCGCATCAGTCTTGTGCAACGCATTGAGGCGCGGTCGGTTCTTGAGGCGATTGAGACCGGACACGGGTCCGGCATGGTTGGCAGCGCTGCCGGCAGCGGCATCGCCCTCCTCAGTCTTCTCGCCGGCCTCGCCACCGGCCTCCGCCTCGTTGCCCTTCACATCGTTGTGATGGCTGCTGTCAGCCGCCGAATCCTCAGCCGCCTCCTTGGGTGCCTCCGTGCTGGCCCCGGCGCGTCCCAGCTTGCCGCGTGGCAGCAGCCGATTGCCGCCGGCGCGATGCAAATTGAAGCGCGACGGACGCACCGGCTCAGCAGCTGCAGCTGGCGCCGCTGCGGCCGCCGACTTGCCAGCCTCCTCGCCCTGGCTGGCCTCGTCTCCGCCAGCAGCGCCCTCGGCAGCCGGCGCCTTGGTGGTGGTGGTGCGACTGCGTCCGCGCAGGTTCAGGCCGGGACGACTGCGCAGCGTGCTGCGTGCTGTGGTGCTGGGCGTTGCGTCCGCGGCGGCGGCGCCATCGGCGTTCTCTTCGTCACCCGAGGCAGCGGGTTTCTCGGTGGTTGTGGTGCTGGTACCGCGCAGATTGAAGCGGTTGCGTGCTGTGCATAGAGTTGTGCTTTAGCTTGGTTTGGGGGGGGGGGGGGGGAGGTTATGGAAGATCTGTGCTACTTACGTCGGCCACGTGCGAATCCAGAGCTGACGGGCTTCACTTCCTTGACGGGTGCTGCCTCCTCCTCAACAGCGGGCTCGGCGGCGGGCTCGGGGCTGGCGGTGGTGCGTGCGCCGGGACGTGAGCGACCGCCGATCGAGGGACGCGAGAAGCGATCTGCGCAGAAAAGAAGTGGGCGTTAAAATAAGAGCGATTTATATTAAAGACATTACAGGAATTGAGGGACTAGCCAAGTCTTAGGAACAGTCGAAGCTGCATTGCCTTTGGAACCCAGGAGATGCCTACACAACAAGTGAGCAAAACCTCTGTAGGGTCAATCGATTGTCTCCAAGTTGTCCCTTCAAGATAATTACTCCTTATGATTCCGTCAGACGCTAATCAATGCTGCAGGGTAACAAAGATGCCCAAAAAGCTAAATATTCCTTTGAGGGTTAAACGAATGAGTAAATTCCTTTCGGAATTAGGCAACTATTTGTTTCCCTTAAGGCTAAACAACTGTCTGAAGTAAAACAGTCCTTTAGGTTGTCACTCTCTGTCCAAGCTAACTAAAATACTTCAAGATTCAAGTCAATCTACAAGCTTAGAGGGCTCTCAAGCTGTCCTATGTCGCAAGTCTCCCTCTAGACAACTCAAGACCTTCGGGGTTTCCTCTGCACTTACTTCTGCCTGTCTTGGTGGGCTCTGTGGGCGCCGACTCAGTGGTGGTTGAGGTGGTGGTGGAGCCGCTCTCGCGCAGCTTGAAGCGGTTGCGTCCGGCGAGACCATTGAGACCCGATCGCCGACCGCCGAAGAGCGAGGGCGCCGCTGTCGTGGTCGTTGTGGTTGTGGTCGGCGCCTCCGTCGTCGTCGTGGTCGTCGTTGTGGTCGTCGTCGTTGTGCTGGTCGTCGTCGTCGAGGAAAGCTCCTCGGCCAGGGTGGTCAGGCTGCCGTCGTCCAAATCGGTGCTGGCGGTGTCGGGGCTGAATGTGGTCTCGTCTACGCTGCCATCGGCGGCCGTTGTCTCCTCCATGTTGAGATTCTCGTTGGTCAGTATGGCGTACAGATCGAGGGCGGCCTTCTCCATCGAGGGCGTTGTCTGCTCGATCTCATCGTCCAGCTTGGCGGTGATCTCGCTCTCGATCGCGGTCGCCTTCTCCTTGGCAGCAGCAGCGGCTGCGGCTGCGGCAGCGGCGGCTGCCTCCTGTTCGACGGCAATCACTGGCTTCAGCTCCTTGTCGCCGTTGCGCGAACCCTTCTGCTGTTTCTCGTCGGTGTTGAAGGTCTCGCTGTCGACCAGCTCCAGGCTGGGACGCTTGACGCTGATCTTCTTGCGCTCGGCGGCCGTTTCCAGCGAGTCCAGCGCCGGCGTTGGCTGCACATCGATGTTCTTGCCGCGACTGGGGAAGCGTGTGTTCAGCGGCAGACGCTCCGAGTCAATGTCCTCGCCGTTATCGACGTTGCTGGCCGCACGGCCCTTCGCCTTGCCGCTCTGCAGACTGTTCTCGCTGGGCGTGGCCGGTGTGCTGCGATCGATGTTCGAGTAGCGGGTCTTGCCACGTGTGTCGGCCGTGTCGGCGGGTGCCTCGACGGCGGCGGGGGCAGCGACGGCGGGCTTGGCTTTGCTGTCGGCATTGGCGTCCTCTTCGTCCTCGTAGTAGTAGACGTACTCGTACTCGTAGTCCTGGCCGTTGGGTCCCTTCTTGATCTCGATGCGTGACTTCTTGTTGTTCTCGCTGCCGGCGCCGTCGAGCGCAAAGTTCTGGTTGACGAAGTCGTCGTGGGGATCCACCAGCAGATCGTCGTCCAGATTGTCGATCTTCTTGGTCGCCGTTGGCTGTGGCGTGGTGGTCAACGGCATAGGCAACTGTTCCTCCTGCTGTTGCGTCTGCTTGAGCGCCAACTCAGCCTGGGCTGCCTCCTCGATTTCGCGTCGCACCTCGGCCAGTTCCTCCTCCTCGATGGCACGCTTCGCCTCGATGCTCTTCATCACGTCCTCGTTGATCAGCGCACTGAGCACGGGATTCAGCTCGGGACGCTCCTTTGTGGCCAGCAGATTCATGGAGTAGTCGGCGGGGTCAGCGGCACGAATGCTGATCTTGTGCGACGTGTGGAAGCCGTCTTCGGACGCTCCGGGCACCTTGTGCGCCGTCTCGAACTCTTCGCGCTTCACCAGCGGATCGGACAGTTGCTTCTCCGATGGCGTGGCGAGCTCCTCGCCGGCCACCAACATGGCCAGACAGCCCAGTAGACAACTGCAAGAGAGCGCAAGAGAAAGGCAATTTATTAGTTGTCAGCAAAGGAGAAAGAAATCAAGGTGGCAGCTCAATGAATTGAAGCCAATTTTGTATTTAACAAACGATAAAGGAGAGGGTTAGCTTAAAAGAAAGGCGAACTGTGTCCAGGATGCATTAAAGTAAACAAATTGTGGACTCAAGACCTGATCTTGAAGAAACAGTTAATTAAGAAGACGTTAGAGACAATCTAGAATAAGTGGATGTGAATGTCAAGAGGAATTGTTTCAAAATGTATGTTCACTTATATTTGTAAGCCATTTATTGTCATTTCGATTGATTCTGAAACACGAACAAAACTTAAGGAAACGTTTCCAGACGGAAACTGTTATTAAATCATGCTGAACAGTCAGCATCGAATCAAAGCTTAGAAGTTGAAGTTGATCACGGCTTAAGGATTCCCTTCACCTTCTATTGATTGATTTCAAATGCCAATTATTCTCAGTTAATTTTCGTGATACCAACAGTCGACGCTCTAGTGTTTAATTCTTCAAATCATATCATATCATATCATATTAAATCTTGCATCATATTAAATCTTGATCTCCGCTGCAATGGAGTGAATTAAGATGCAACTGCTTTGAGTTTCGTTAATCAGCTGCTTGAAATGAACTTGACCTACTCTTGCGGCGCTGCTTTTTCAGCTTTTAATAGCCAATCAAGCTTGAGCGCTGAATAAAAGTGCTAAAAGTCTCTCCCAATCTGCATTTAAAATCAGTTATTTATTTTTTTTTTTTGTGTTGTTGTTGTTGTCTTTCGTGGTGTCTACTCAATGTCTACGGACTGTCTGTTGAATGCCTGTTAGACTCGACGGTTCACTGTGATCATGACCTAGTCTGGCATTGCGTTGCCCAAATTGAACATTGATTGGAGTATAATTAAATCATTTGATCAAATTACGCCCCGAAAGCTAATCAAGAGTCGAGAGTTTTGGGCTGGGTGGATTAGTGATGCGATGATTGATTTGGCTGTAAGCGCGTGATCATCGCGTGATCTCGCGTGATGATCAATCATGTTGGGGCGCAGTAACAACGCAATGATTGTAGATATGTCGATATGTTGCGAGTGGAAAAACCTTTCACAATTTCTGTTTGGACTCTTCATGTGGATGTAGATGTAGATGTAGATGATGCGATTGCGCATGCGATCGTCGTGTCGTGCAATTGCAGCAATAGTTCATTGGGCTTTGCGAATCCGCATTGCGATGCAGTCGAGAAAGACCGCGGGCCGCGGTGCTGGCGAGGAGGGGGAAAGCAGCTCAAGGCAAACCACAAAGTCGAAAGAGTAAATAAAATGGAATCAAATAAAATACTGACCACGGGCCACCGGCCAGTTGAAGTCGTCGTCGTCGTCGTCGTCGTCGTCGCAGTCGGGAAACTTGAGACAAGGAATTATGCGAGTATGGTAGACAGATATGTGCATATAATACTCGTAGTTCGATGTTGTTAACGTTAACGTTAACGTATCGAATATTGCTGCGAACCGGTTTTCAACAAAAGGTGTTAACCCATTTCGATTTCGATTTCAATTTCGATTTCGTTGGCCATTTCAACAGAGCTGCTGCGGCCCAGCCTCAGTCACAGTCTCGCTATTAAAACCAGACCGGGCCAAGGGAGGCGACGGAGTTGACTCCAGAGCCGGGCGACGTCAGTGTTCGATATTTAAAGACCAAGTAGACACGGGGTCGAGTCGCCTCTAAATTCCCGCTGACTCTCCCTCCCCTTCACCATCCCCTTCTCCTTCCCCTCGCGGTCGCGCTCTCTCTCTCTCTCTGCATATGTTGGCGCTCTTGACGATAACTTTTAACATTTTGAATTATGTGCAGTTGGCATCGTTTGCAGCCCCATTCGCTTTTTTTTTTTTCAATTTTTCTCTTTTCTGTAGTTGTTGTTGCAGGCGAACAAGTTTCGACAACAGCTCGTTGTAAAGGTAGACAACTTCAACTTATTTTAATTGCAACAGCAACACTAACAACAGCACTAACAACAACACTAACAACACCATCGCCAAAAACAACATCAGCTGGCAGCCCAAAATGGCCCAAGAAACAATGGCTCCAAGAAAAGTTATAATTATGTCTACACATCGTGCAAATTGCCAGCAGAGGAGCAATTCTTTTTTATTTTCGCAAATACCCTGCAACTAAACAGCGAGTATGCAGCGAATGTCGATGGGATGTGATGGACTGGACAATTGGTTAGATCATATAATATTATATTCTCTAGCTGCCAATTCATCAGATATGTTGGAATATTCAACTAAATAAATATCAGTTAGTTGGTTCGAATATAATAAAATTAAATAATAATTATGTTGATATTATAATAGATGTTAATGTAGCATGACAAAGCATTAAACTTAGAAGAAAGTTGATGTATTAGGAATTGGCCTTTAAACTCTGAATAATTGACAAATATATCGCTAGCTCTTTTAACAGGGCATCTGCTGTGTCTATCATTGCGTTGTGGAGCATTCGCTTTAGCTCTAATTGTGTTGTCTGAGGTAACTGCAAGCCGCTTTAGTGGGCCGAGGGGGCGACGACAGAGATACTAGAGGAGGAAGAAGAGCGTTGTGGTTATAGAGTCAGCTGTCCGACTTCTTAGCCGTGTTATGCATGAGGTGACAATGCGCACATCGCCACACAGCACAACAAGCGACGAAACACAAACAACAGACACGAGAGCGATGGAGACATCGGACAGCCGAAAGCCGTATAATGTGCAATATTGGCTGGGGCTGGCACAGTGGGCTGGCATACGCCAAAAATGGCATCACAAAATAGCAGAGAAGCGAAAACACTAAACCATTAAGACGCCCACATGGCGGATAATTGTTGTTTTTAGCTTGATTTATCGCTGTGTGCGCCTGTGCGCTTGGCGGGAAGTGCAACTTGGCCAAAATGATTGATTGAGCTTGATAATGTGATGGCTATGCTGCTATAGCATCGTAACTGTCACTCCTTAAATTTTAATTTTCTTTTACCAACTGTTTATTGCGCATTTTTTGTTGCAGCTCTTAACCATAATTGTTGTGGGCTGTGTGAGCTTTGAGTGCTGCATAATGTAAAGTTTATTTGCTAGAAACGCTTTTGTGTTAAGCTTTATTTTGGCTTAATTAACTTTTTATTAATGTTGAACTCAAATTTAAATAAAATTTCCATTAATTGTAATTGTTGTTCGCAGGTCTTTTTAATTTAAAACACAAATCTCATCGAAAAATGCTGATGGAGTTCTTTAGTTCTTTAGACAATTATGGCTGTGAAAAATATTTCATATTTATATGCAATGTTTGTTGGGGGAACGAACATAAATTACAAATTCTAATTTGGATGTAAAAAATATTTATTACTGATCAATTTTAAAATACATTTAAATGCAATGTCTGATGGAGGAACGAACATGAATTACAAATTCTAATTTGTTTTTAATGGTTTAAAAATAACAGGACTTTGCATTGTAATATCATTGAATAACATTATTCACCACAACGTTAGCGCTTAATTGACCTGTCGATCATTAGTATGACTCGTTTGTAGTGGCAGTAAATTCCTTAGAAATGTAACCGGCTTTTCGATAGACACTCGCATGGTGCGTTCTACAGTCGGTTACATTGAACTCTCGGCCTTTCTATGCACTCAGCTTACAGGCACTCCCCTCATTCCATTATGCGAAGCACAAACTTTTACTTCCTCTTTGCTGTGGCTTTGAATTTCTTCGCTTTGCATTTGGAGAACATTCTATTTTCAAGGCATGCAGTTTGCCTGCCATTGACGTTTGGGCGCGTGTTCAACTGACTGTGCACCACGGTGACAATGTCAGAGAGCAGCAGCAGCAGCAGCGGCAGCAAGTGTGTTGTGAATGTGAATGACTGATTAACTGCTTAACCGTTAGAGTGGGAGTATGCGAGACCCGAGTAACGGGCCAGCAGCAGATTGAGGGAGCACTTTTGAGGCATGTAACGTTCGAGCTGGGCAAACTGACTGAATGACTGACTGACTGACTGAGTAACTGAGTGAGTGAGTGAATAACTGACTGACTGAATGAATGACTCCATAGTGCCAGCTGCTGTTGTTGCTGCTGTTGCTGTTTTGCGGCCCTCCCATTGTCTTGTCTGGCTGCGATCACATTGGAAAGGCCACTTGGCAACTGGGCGACGCTTTTCTTACAGCTTCGCAGTTGCGGGGGAGCGGAGTGTGTGTGTGTGAGTGTGAGTGTGAATGTGTGTGTGTTGGGTGTGGCATGCATGCAATTTGTATTTGTAGTTTTTGTAGTTTGTTTTTTTTTTCTTCTTTTCGGCGCATTTGGCAATTCATTTGTTGGCCACAAATTAAAAACCAAAATGCCAAAAAAGTGGCAGCCGCGCATGCGTTTTGACGCTTTTTGGCCATTAGATGCGGCGCCGTTGTCTCGCTGCCTCAATGTGTGTGTAAGTCTGTGTGTGTGTGTGTGTCTTGGGTGTCTGTCTTCATAGTCGCTGCTGGAGGCCATTGACGTCGTTGAGAGCAGTGAAGCAGCAACAGGCAGCAGACAACAAACAGCAAACAGCAAACAGCTAACAGGCAACACTGTTGCTTAAATGTAAAATAAGTTTTTTAGCTTTTAGTTTCTTAGCTTTTTGTTTAGCGTTTTTTGCATTGTTGTTGGATGCGTTGCAAAAAGGTTTTTGACTTCCATCTTCGGGCCCAGCGTTTGCCTCGCGTTGACCTTTCAGAGACACGCAGCAGCATCAGCAGCAACAAGAGAAACTGATGCCGATGCTGATGCTGATGCTGATGCCGAAGCCGAAGCGAAACGTTAGTCAAGTCAAGTCCAATTAGCTGCCTTTGGGAATTTTTGGCCTTTGCATTTGGCCTTTTGCATAACCGTAAAAAAGCCAAAAGGCTGTCATATTTATTTATTGGCCAACTAGCTGACTAAGCGACTAACTAACTGGCTAACTGACTGATTGACTGACTGAAACTGATTGACTGACCGTCCGTCCGCGACCAGCTGTTTAATGCACAACCAAACTTGTTGACCAAGGCCAACAATCTGCATGCCAAATTCATGCGCTGTTTTCACTTGCCCCTCCCCACCCTCCACTTCTCGTCGCTGCTCGCTCTGCTCTTGTGGCCTGTCATAAAATGCTGCTGCATCGCATTTTTATGCTCGCCGCTTACATTGTAAACTACGTGCAACTGACAGGCCAAAGACAAGGCAAGACAAGACCAGCTGTGGAGTCAGCTGCATCCTTCAGCACAGGGAACAGCGAAAACATTGTGTGCGAGAAAGTGTGTGTGTATTTGTGTGTTTATGGGTAATCGCTGACCAGAGCCAAGTTAACAACAACAGCAACAACAACAGCTCCGTGTGTGGCTAATGTCAAAAGGTGCTCGCTGCTGTTGCAACTTGTGGCCAACTGCGAAACTGGCATCCAGAATGCAGTTAACCGTAAAATTGGCCAATTGCCCAGACGTGTGTATACACTGCGTATACGCAATGAGCTCGAGGGACGTTGTTGCTGTTGCTGTTTCTGTTGCGTGAGTCGAAGAGGATAAACGTCAAGCGATATGCCAAAGCGATAAGCGCAACTAATGCTACACTCAAAGAAAACGATGAACATGCTGATGTGCGATGGCTTAGCTAAACACATAAACCACATTTATTTGAACATCTTATCAGCGGACAAAAGATGCAACTTAATGAGTGTGAAAAAATACATTTATTAGCAAATGTTATCAGCATTAAAAGATGCAACGCAATGGCTGCGAATGAATTATGCATTTCAATAAAGAAAGAAGAAAAAACAAGTTATATTGATATCAGCGAAAGGAGTGAAGAAATTCATGAAGACAGCAACTGAAATATTTGCTGGCATTTTTAGGGTGCATAGAAAATTGTGAGAGTTGAAATATTTGAAGCAACTGCAGACGTGACTAATTGCCTAAAGTCTGAAATGCTCTTGTTTTTGCTTTAAATTTAAATATTGGAAACAAAGATTACAAATGCTGCAGTTGCTGCAAATTTATTCCTGCTAAAGGTACCCAGTTTTAATAACCTTAATTTAGGAGCTGAATTCTATTGTTTGCTATTTGTTAAGGACATTTTTGTCCGCTTTGTATCCTGAAAATTTCATGAGAATTAGACTTGTAAATTTGTGTTCTAAACACAGTCGTTTCATTTGCAATGCCAGCAATTAAAAACTGCATTATTTAATTTATACTTTCGCTCACTGTACAGTCAAACCTCATGAGTTTCTTTTCGCATCAAAGCTGCTTTAATTAGCAGCGTGTGTGTTCTGACTTTTGTTGGTTAATTCAAAGTTCATTTCGATGTGATTTTTAGATGCAAACTTTTTTTAATTGAAGTGCAAGTTTTGCGCTTTAGTTTGGCATTCTTTTGTTTATTGTTGTTCTTGGTTTTGTAATTGGAATGTATTAAATACTCACATTTTGAGCAGCATTTTTGCTATTTGTGTGGTTTTGTTGTTTGTGGCTCCTGAAGCAGCTAAAGTTGTGGCAGTTGTCGTTATTCTTGTTGTTGTTGTTGTTGTTGTTGTTGTTGTTGTTGTTTATGAATTTGCACTTTTGAAAGTCAAATGTTCAACTATTGAGAAAACAGTGAAAAAAAAAGAACAGAAACGTGAAAAAAATGTAAGAAAAATTTGCGAAAATTGCATTAAATATTTATCGTATTGATGTGCATTAGTTAATTGAATTTCATCGATTATTTTTGGTGTCGTTTTACGAGCGCGTTTTCAATTAGTTTTGCTTGACGGCTGTATTTGTTTACTTGTTGTATTTTTGTTGCTTGCCGTCGACGTTGTTGTTGTTGTCGTTGTTTTTGTTGCTCTTGTTATAATTTGGTTGTTATAGTATTCACATTGTTGCACTTTCACTTTTCACTTTTAGTTTTCGACACAAAAATCAATTACAAATCTCGAAAAATCAACTTCAAAATTCAACTTCAGCCCCAAAAACAACATTTGCATGTCGCTGCGCTTGTGTGTGTCTATGCATATGTGTGTGTGTGTGTGTGTCTGTGAGTGTGTAACAAATTTTGAAAAAATTACAAAAAAAAAAAATAAACAGAGTACAAAATAAAATTTGATTTGGTTTGGCTTGCACTTTAAAAATTGGAAAAAATTGCTGTTTGTGTTTTTTTAGCGGAAATTTTTCAAGTTTGTTTCTTGAGTTTTTTGTTTGTTCGCGTTGCATGTAAAATGAAGTCGCGGCACTTGTAGCGGCTGCCTTTATATGCGGCCAACTCACACACACGCACTCACACATACACACACAGACATACAACACACACTCACAGACACAGACACAGATACACGCACAACTGTTGTTGTTGTTGCTTCTTATACCATAAAATTGTCGCCGTCGTCGTCGTCGTCGTCGTCGTCGCCGTCGTCGCCGCTTCGCCTTCGTCCGCTCGGTTTCAATATTCAATATTTATTACTTTTAATTTGTGTTTCGTATATTATTTATATATTTTTTTTAGCAATTTTATTTTTTCGTTGTATATTTTCTTCTTTTTTCTTTTTTTTGGTTTTATGTTTTTTGGGTTCGGTCTGATAGATCGGGATATATTGGTGATCTTGGCGCAGCTTTCGGAGCAATCACTTTCGATTTCGCTGCCTGCTGAACGTGAAATGGCAAAATGATGAACGCAACAACCATCGAAAACCGTTGCCGTTGCCGTTTCAGTCGCTGCCGCTGTCGCAGTCGCAGCTGGCGTCGCCGTCGACTAGCGGCAACATAACCGCAGCCAAAGAGACACATACAGAGAGATAGAGAGAGAGACGGAGAGAGAGCGCGTGAGCGATCGCAAGCGAGATGGCAACGTTTGCCTCGAGATTGGCAGGAGCGCTGTTGGCTTTTCGTTATGGCCATGTTAACACTAAATCATTCACACCTGCTGCTGTTGGTGTTGCTGTGGTTGCTGCTGTGGTTGCTGCTGTGGTTGCTGCTGTGGCTGTGGTTGCTGTTGGTGTTATACTTTCTGAAACGCAGTCGTTTTTCAATGGCGCTGCGACATACGAGGAAGTTCAGTTCAGCCAAGCTGCAGCACTTAATAGTTGCTCTGGTTGCCGCTGCTGTTGTTGCTGCTGCTAGTTGCTGTTGTTGCTGCTGCTCTGGTTGCTCAGCTTTGGCCTGCAACTGTTGGGGCAAAACCCAGCGACATTCACTTGCATTTCGGGGGATTCTCTGCATACGCTCACTGCTCGCTGCCCGCCCTCTCTCCCTCTCGCTCTCCCTCTCTCCATCTCCCTCTAAATATACAATATGCATATATATATATATCGCTGGTGTGTCTTCTTGCTTGCTCTTTCTTTGGTATTTCATAAGCACAAAGCAAACTGGTATCTGCTTTGCTGCTGGCCTCAAGGCCGTTCGTCGCCGTCGCCGTCGCCGTCGCCATCATCATCATCATCATCATCATCATCATCATCATTGGCATCGTTGATTAACCGCATTACACATACGACGCGTTGGCTGTGCTTCGCTTTGCTTTGCTTGCAATTAGCAGGGCAGTCGACTGCCGAAGTCAGCGCTGAAGTCGCAGCCGCAGTCGCAGCTGATGCCGAAGCCGAATCCGGGCAGCAATCAACGCCGATCGCAGATCATCGCCATGTAAATTATGCCAAAGATTTTGTCGCTGCTCCGGCCGGCGTCGCCCCTCTCTCTTTCGCTCTCCCCCTCTCTCTCTCTCTCTCTCTCTCTTTCTATGTCTCCCTCTTGTGGTCTGGAGCAACCTGATCAAGTTGACCATTCGCGCAATCGCGCAACAACAGCAACAACAGCAACAACAGCAGCAACAGTCAACAGCAGTCTGCTCTGCGCCTTGCTGTTTGTTGTTGCTGTAAATATTATTATTCAATCTTTTTTAGCTTATTGATTAACCGTTGTTCATTTGCCTATTTATGCAATTTTATCATTTATGCCACACTTTTTTTTCCAGCTCTTTACCTCATGGTCTCATTGACTGCGAAATGCACTATAAAAAATAAAAATAAAATTGAACAACAAAACGGGAATCTCAATCGAGATTGTGGCTGCTCGTAAATGACTTTCGATTTTGTCGGTGCGACAAATGTCAACTGAACCATTTGGAAAGTGGTTCACGAACTTGGTGCGAAACATAGCCAATAACAAAAAGGCAGCAATCACAATAAGTTTGACAGATTTCATGGCATTCCATTCAGATGGCAACATTATTCAAATGAATGGGAATTCAATTTGCAATAAAAGTGATACGAAAACCGGTTCAGCAAAATGGTTCAGCAACTGATTGAATGTTTCTATGAATGTTTTAACAAATTACTTCAGCATTTTGGCATTCTCTCAATTTCATCATCAATCTTTGTCATTATATTCGATGCCGTTAATCAAGTTATCTGCAAAATAGGCTCAAACAAGCTCATAATTGGAACATTTCAGGAGACCGGTTCACAAGTGGTTTACCCACAAAAAAAAAAAAAAAATTGTCATCAAAATATTGGGGATTAAAATGTAATCAGCTTATGGATTTAATTGCTAAACTGCTGCCATGTAATAAGCCAATGCGAACGAGTTGCAAACCGGTTCAAAAGTGGTTCAGCGAGACAGTTGTAATGCTGAAATTCGGTATGCTGCTGAAGTTTCGGCGAGTGGAGATCGAAACTGGTTCAAAAATGAGTCAAACCTATTGAATTTCACACTCTCTTCGCCGTGCCGATGAATTCCGTCGAGTTGAGCTGAGCTGAGACGAGGCGAGGCGAGGTGAGCGCACAGTTCGAATGGCATCACTTAAAGGTGTTTTTTTTTAGTGGTTTTATAACGCCAACACCGACCAAAAATGCTCCAACTCCCCCCCTTCCCCCTCTGCTGGCCTGGCACTTTATTTGGTTTTGTTTTAGGCGATTGATCAATCGATTTTCTAATTAGCATTGATCGATAAACCGAAACTCGAAATGTGTTTTTATTTATTTTCAATTTGGGAATGCGACAAATAATCAAATATTTGCCTCGCCTAATGGATCTCTGATGTCGGATGTCTGATGCCTGATGCCTGACTATTTGCAATATTTGCCAAAAATAATCTCGCCAGCGAACCGGGAAGCCGAATCGCAATCCTGCAAACAATGTGCCTCGATTTGGTCATGTAACTTAACAACAGCTGCTTGCACTCGCACCCCTCTCGATCATTATTGCTTTGGCCTTGGAGATGGCAACGTTGCCAGGCCGATTAAATTTCAAGTGATCGTCGCCTGGAGCCAGAACAGCAACTGCAACTACAAAAAAAAAAATACAAAAATACAAAACAAAACAAAAAATGGGAAAACTGAAAAAATGAGTCAAGTTATGCCGAGGTCACGTTGCTCAAGTTACCAGACCGGAGACCCCAACGAGAGCCTCGTTAACACAGCTGCCTGGCTGCGAAATGGCAACAGCCACAGGACAAGCGAGACAAGCGTGTTAATGCCACATTCGAGCTTGGGGCGTGGCGGCAGTCGAAGGACACCGCAGCAACAATGCTAATGATCATAATTGTGCATGTGAAATACATATAAGTATAGGCTTCTTCAGTGTGGTCAAGTCCTGAAAATGTCAATCAATAGCCATCAGCTGCTTGAGTTTCGCAACGTGTTTGCGAGTGAGATTTTAGAGCGATGAAACTAAATGAATGCGAGTTCTTGCTCTTGTAAAGTATGTGACTAGTAATTAAAATTTCTTAAAGCTTCAACTGCAGATCACAATGGACTTTTGAAATGAAATTTCTGAGGAAGAGTTAACAGAGAGTTAAGAGTTTAACAAAATTCTTAATAGGGAAATTTTGTTAGCTCTGAAGGCACATGCAGAATAATTGTATTGTTACCTCTAAAGTCGAAGCTTCGAACGTCAATTGGTGACGATTTAGACGAGAAATGTTTGCAAGCTGCCAAAGATGACTAAAGATCCCAAACGAAGTGCAATTAGCATTGGAGAATGTTAGGAATGTTTCGAGCGGAATTAGTTGAGTAAATTAATTAGCCAACAGCTACCTGCGAAGCTGTTGTTAATGTGCCTCAAAAGCGTGTTAGAGCTTTCAGCTAATTTATTTATTTGTGTGACTTTAACACCATCAACTTGGCGCGACAATGAGAGGAGACGAATCTTGTGCAGCGAGCACTGAAATAAGGTCAAGGTCAGTTGGCAAGAAAGAAACTTGCGATGTGGCATTTGAAATGCATCGCGCAACTTGCAGCTCGCAATTTGCAGCTGTTAAAGCATAATTGCGATGTTGATGGCGATAAGTTGATGCACTTTTTGTTCTCTCCCTCTTTTGCTCTTTTCTTTCTTGTTTCTGAGGCTAATTAAGTCTGGAGTTAGGTCACATTTTATAAGTCGCGTCGTCGCTGTTGAGTTGCTAATGGGCTTTGGCCTGAGCTTGATATTTCGCAGAGCACTTGAGCGAGACTTTTATCTTCTTGACAACATTTAAAACTTTTTTCTGTTTTTGTGTTTTGGTTGTTTTTTGTTTTTTTTTTTTTCTTTTTTTTAATCCGAAAAGCGACATAAGACAAGAAAATAAACAAGCAAATGACATTCAAATCTTTTTGGTATGCGCACCGTTGACGTTGCCGTTTTATGAGTCGCCAGCGAAATAAATAAAATACTAATAATAAAAAAAACAAAAAAAAAACCGAAACGTATTTTCAAAGGAACTTCAGACAGCGTAAAAAATAAAAATAAAGTTGTTAAGTAAAAAGTAAAAAATATGTAATAAAAAAAAGAAGAAATTAACAACAACTGTTATTCAACAATTTGAGTGTGTGTGTGTGTGTGTGTGGAGTGTGGAGTGTATAAATAAACAGGAGTGGCCAACTTGGAATGTTAATGCGCTGCAATCGTTGGTGTTGCCGAGAGCCACTCCAAAAGAGTCGCACGTAGGCAACAACAAGACCGTCGCTGACGCTGCCGACGTCGCTGCCGGCGTCGCTGCTGGCGTTAACAGCGCAACAACGCCAACGCTCGTTGGCATCGCTTACAGCGCCCGGTCTCAGCTCAGTTTGCCTTGCCTCGCCTCCCTCTCCCTCTCCCTCTCTTGGCCCTGCGTTGTGCCCAAAAGTTACGTGAACTCTGCACAGGGCATCGAAGAGGAGAAGAGATAGAGAGTGAGCGAAAGAGAAAGAGAAAGAGAGCGGAGCGTGAGGTGGCAATGGTGTGTAACAGAGAGGGCAGAAAGCGAAGAGGTGAAGGTGCCTCAAAGGAAAAGAAAGACACATGTTAAAGATGTAACATGAAAATAGAAAGAGAGGGAAACACTGGAGCAGTAAAGGGGGCCAAAAAGGGAAAGACAGGAAGAGGTGAAGGTAAAGGTAAAGCGAAGAAGGGAGAAAGAGATGAATATTGAGATTGAGAGATGTTAAAGGAATTGTCAATAGGAAGAGAAAGAGAGTGAGAGAGCGAAGGAAGGCAATGGAGTTAAAAGGGTCTCAAAGGAAATGAAAGAGAAGACATGGAGCTGTCATGGAAGTAAAGAAAGAAAGAGAAGTTATGGATATGTCAAAGGAAAGGCGAGACAGCAAGCAATCATAAGGAAGCGAAGGAGAGAGATAGTATTATAAAAATGAGAGAGAGAGAGGAAGTCTGTCAAACTCAGAGAACGACAAGAAGTAGAAAGTACTGCAGAGAGAAAGAGTGAGCAGCACATGGTTAGAGAGAGAGAGAGAGAGAGAGGTAGGGAAAAGGGAAAGACAGAAGGACGACATTGTCCAGCTAGTGTGATAAGTGTTTGGGGAGAGCGAGGGAGAGAGAGGGAAGGCAGCTGTATGAAAGGGAGAAAAAGTGTCTGGACAAAAGCCATAGAATTAACCCGCCTGCAGTAGCCCCTCCCCACTCCCCACTCCCTCTCTCCTCCCTCCCCACACGCTGTCGATCTAACAGCAGAGTCGCCCATGTGAGTGTGTGTGTGTGTGTGTGTGTGTGATTGTGGAGAGTCAAGTAAAATTTATAACTGTCAATTATTATGCAAGAGTTGTGAGCAGCAATCGCTGGATTGCGCGCAAAGGCAATCAGGAAATACCCGAATCCAGAGAGCGAGAGCGAGAGAGAGAGATATGCAGTGAGAGAGGGGGGAGGGGGAGGGGGAGACGGTGATGGAGCCAGAAAGAGACAGGCAGACAGTTATAAACACTTCACAAGAGCTGAGCCCAAAATGAGTATCGAAAATAAACACAAGAAAAAAGTTCCCTGTATCTAGAGTTGAGACCAACCGAAGAGGCAAGAAAAGGAGAAGCAGAAGCAAAAACGTACCGCAATCCACTCGCATAATCGAAACACGTAGTAAACTCCCCTTTTGCCCTCCTTCCCATCCACTTGTCCATTCCCGTTGTCCGTCCAACGTTCTGCGTTCTTCGTTCTTCGTGCTCGACTCTTTGTTGTTAACAGTTTGTCGCGTCTTCTCGCATTATTTTTAGTGCTCTGCGCACTTCTTTTTTTTTTTTTTGTTTAATACCCTGCAGGCTGCGTGTTCGACTGTGCGGCGGCAACGCGGCTAATAAGCTTATGAAGTTTATTTTATATATTTTCTTGTTCCGCTTATCTGTCATCTGGCACCAATATCGCAGGTCTGCAATCTCGCTGAGACGCAGACAGGATGCGACGCTGCTAAGCTGCTGCGAAAGGTCGCTAAGCACTCAAGAATTGCGACTCTCGCTTCCTAATTCTCGACTTGAATCGCTCCCCAATGCTTAGCAGATATTAATGTCAAATTATTGTGTAATTCATCAATTTGTGCGGCTTAAAGTTGTTGGAACTCAGCAAAACTATTTACCGGAACACTAACAAAAAATAACGAATAAGGAACTTTTAAATGAATTCATTCATTTTTACTATCGCCTAAATTCTGGACCTAATTGTTTTGATGATTCATTCATCATTCATTTTAAAAATTACACAGTATCTGGCCGTCTACTACACTTGAATTGCCTTAGCGGTCACTCAATTATTTGATGACTTCTCTTTTTGTTTTGTTTTGTTTTACACGCAAAACACTTTTTATGTGTATTTTTGTAAATTGTTGTTGCCGTTGTTGCTGCCGTTGTTGTTGTTGTTGTTGTGGTGCTTTTGGGTTTATATTGGCCATTGTCGGTCGTGTTCTTGGGAGTGCCGATTGCCGGTCTCCAGGCCGAACCCCGGTCCAGCCACAGGCCCAAGTCCAAGCCCAATTTCAATTCCACTTCCAATTCCAATTCAGGTTCAATGTACGCTCCGAAGAACCTTAAGAGCGAAGCTCAAGCAGTCAAGAGGAGTGAAGCGGTGTGGGGGCAACAGTAATAATAAGTGTAATCATCATGTTGATAATGTGTTCATGCCGATGATGATAGATTTTTGATGTAGGCTGACATTTAATGATTCACTGCAGTCGTTGTGACTGTTTCCACATTTTTTTCCTCATGTTGTTGTTGTTTTTGCTCTTTTCGCGACAACATTGAAAACTCGAGTTGATTCTGAGGCGAACAAAAAGCGAAAAAGCGAAAAAGCGAGAATTGCGACCTTCATCGATGTTTTCACGATTTCCGGTCTGATGGTTGGGTATTTTTTCGCTTTTTTCTTCACTGTTTCTTGGTATTTTTTAGTATTCCACGAGTCAGTCTTCAATTTTGAAGTTCGAGTAGTGCATAATTAAGCTTGCAAAGCTGCTGTTGCCGTTTTAATTTTTTTTTTTATTTTTTTTTTTTGTTTTTTTTTTTTGGCAACAATTGAAGGTCTTTTTCATCAATTTATAGAGCAACTCGCTGAAGTGTGAAGAGCAGCAGCAGCAGCAGCAAACGAAACTGAATTTTAACTGCATACTAAACAGATCAACGAGAAGGACAAAGATCTAAACGAAAAGCAAGTTAGCAAAACAGGAAGACAAACGATCTAACGTGCTGATCAGCCAGATATTTGTATAACTTTATAACGACAACTTTGATAGATGTGCTAAGAAGCCAAACGAAGTGCGAAACAATACAAAAATGTTATGCAAGCGACGCATTTAAAAGACAGGTCAAATTAAAAGCGAAAACACGAATTGCATAGAACTAACCACAAAACTCTTGAAAGTCTCTTGAAGTTCAGTTCAATTCATTCAGAAATTATATTCAACGAAAAGATGAATATAAGAAAACATTCCCTATAGTGAATCATATTTCTATCAATGTCATTTCTAATCAAATTAATTAATATATATGAATATGTTAAGTTTAAGCTTTTTACATTTGTATGAAAATGAACAAAGTATTATAAATGAGCATTGTAAGTTATGAGTTATAATTAGGCTATTAATTTATGCCGTGTTTAGTGTAATCCCCAATTATCTGTGCAACAAACTTGAGACTTGATTTAATAGCCAAGGTCTGCAGCTGAAACATTCTTCGTGTTGCATCAGTTGGCGGTCTTGATAGAGTTTTTATTTTTGTATTTTTCTTGGTCTTTGAGTCATGCATTCAACTACAGCGAGTATTCATCATAATGAGTCGGGTTTTCATTGGGTCAACTCTTGAGTCTGCAAAATTGTTAGATCATAAATCTTGAGGGGGCCACAACAGAGCAACGGAGACAGAGAGAGAAGAGAGAAGAGAGAGAGAGAGACAAATTCGACCCCCTGCTGCTGTCTAATGACTGTCCAGTTGCAGTCAGCTCACTCAATCATGCCAGCAGTCAATCAATCAATCAATGCGCCATTGAAATTATGCAGCAAAGCATCGCCCAGCCTCTAAGCTGCTGTATTTGCTTCTCTTTCGCACACACTTTGTTTCTCTCTCGCTGTGTGCGAAATAAAAATAAATAAAAGAAAAACTCAAAACATTGATGATTAAATTATGAGCCAGTTTTGTAGTCAGTTTCCAGCATTCAGCATTCAATATTGAGTATATTCAGTATTCAGTTTTCAATGTTCAGTATTCAGCATTTGGTTTGGTTTTTTTTTCGTTTTTTTTTTTTGGGTATTCAGTATTTAATCGCGTTGTAGTTTTTGACCCACTTTGAATTGCCGCTGTTGTTGTTTCCTTTTTGCTGCTCTTTCATTACAAAATTTGTGTTTAATTTTAAATTGTTTAACTTGAAATTGAGTCACGGCGTCTGACGGCGCTCTGCCAGCAGCGACGCAGGCAGCGACAGCAGCAGCGACGAGAGCAGCGCAGCCTCGAGAAGTTACATAAAATGGCATTAAAACGATGCAAAGATTGAGTTGTGGGGACCAAGCATAACGGCCAAAGAAGAAGAGAAGGTGTGCAGAGAGTGAGAGAGACAAAGAGGGGGAGGGGAGGGGAGGGTGGAGGGTGGAGGGGAGAGTCTCTGGGCACCGCAGGCGAAAAACCTGATGCGAGCTAAAGACGAACAGCCATTTGGCATTTGCATGCAACTCGCGAGAGTGTTAAAAGTGTGTGTGTGTGTGTGTGTGTGTGTGTGTCGATCAGGTGGAACAACAGCAGCAACAACAACAAGAGCAGCAACTGCGAGTGCAGCGATTGACAGACAGATTCAAAGCGAAGCTAACTAAGCTGATCTTGCAACCGTTCGAGCCAAAGCTGCAAAAGGTGAACAACATTTTTGCCGACTTCTCCACTTCTCTTAACTTCTCGACTCTCCACACTCCCCCCCCCCTCAACACTCCAGTCACCGCTGCAAATTCTCCCATTGTTTTCCACTTTTCTCGCTTTGGCATTTAGCACTGTGACATTATTGCCACATTTGCCGCACTGCGCACCGAACACTGATCACTGATCATCACTGATCTCTGATCGTCATCAATCTGAAATGCTGCACACACAACTTCGACTTCAGCTTGGCAACCGCTTCTTCCGTCTTCTGTTTCTATTGCTTCAACAACTGCTCCCCCCTCCCTGCCCCGCTGCCCCCGCTTTGTTCTCAGCTCGGCCAATTGACGACAACTTTAACAAAATGATTTTTGTTTCTTTACGCTTTTTGATAATTTGATGATAATTTGCATCAACTCAAAACTTGGTCTATTTTTTATGGCCTGACCACAATGCTGATGGCTCTAACCGTGGCTTTAACTCAAGCTCCAGCTGTAGTTGTTGTTGCTGTTGCTGTTGTTGTTGTAGCTGAAGCTCAAGGCCAAGCCCAGACGTCAGTCGTCTCAGCATTTCAGCATTTCAGCATTCAACATTCAGCATTAAGCGTCAGCCTTAGAGACAGAGACAACTTTATATGCTAACTAACTAGTTGAACTAGATTTTTGTGTGTGTGGCTCGATGGCCCGGTTTGAGTTCGATTATTGAGATCGACTGCGTCGATCGAGGCACAGAAGGAGAAGTAGAAGTGGAGGTGGAAGGCGAAGGAGACGGAGAAGGAGACAGCGACGCTGATCAAGCTTAGAGATGCCAAATGTCTCTTGTTCTCATTTCACTGCCAAGCCATTAATTCTGTGATTTGTAGTTGAAAATATTGTATTTCTTGTACTTTCTTCAATGGAAAGTTCTAAAGATGTATTTATTTGTATGTTGTAAATTCTTTGGAATAAATGAAGCAGCATTTTGTTATTCAACAAGTTCTCTGAAAGTAATTTGCAATATTTCTTTTACTTTCTTTACAGCGACAAACTTCTATTCAATGCCCTGAAAAATGTATCACTTAAAAGGTAAGTTTATACATCAATTTTCTATTTGTTTGCCAATAATTAGATACAAATAATTCGAGTGACTCAAATATTTATTAGCTCAAATTGAAATTCTTTTGGATTTGCAATTAACTTTTAATTAAAGCTAAAGATCCAAGCAAGAGAAACTAGTTCCCCGTTTATCTTGCTATCAAATTTAAGCGCTTATTTTATTTTAGAAACATAAATGATAATCTTGCTGTCTAGCCAAACGGCCAAATTGACTAATGAGATCAAGCTGCAAGCTGCTATGGAAATCAACTTGCAGTTGTTGCCTCAAATCTAGATCTCGTGCTCATTTTTGCTCCACTCTATGCTTCTACACATATGGAGATCAGACTGAAAGTGAGAGTGAGATTATGCTAAAGAAATGCGAGTTGAATGAACGAATAGAGAGTTTAGTGCGATTAATTTGTGGATTGTTAATTTCATTAGCTCTCTCTCTCTCACTTTGTGGGTTTACTAAGAACTGGCAAAGTTCTGTCGATTAGTTGGAATTGTGAACTGATCAAAAAATAACCGAATTGCCGCGAAATTCGATGAGTGTTCAGGGTTCAGTGTTGAGTGTTGAGTGTTGAGTGCTCGGTGTTGTGTGCTCGGTGTTTTTGGTGATCGTGATCTACTTGTCAACACCTACACGATTTTTGGGCTTTTTTTGCGGTGGATTTTTTTGTTTCTTTTGTTTTGTTTTAATTTCTGATGGGCCCTCTTCGAGTTTGTCGCTGGTTCCGGTTTCCAGTTGCCGTTTGTCGTCTGTCGGCAGTCGGCAGTCGGCAGTCGGCAGTCGGCAGTCGTTTTGTTATTTGCCTTTTGGCCATTTGCCTTTTTGCCGTTTGCCGTTTGGCGTTGCGGTTAAGTGATCAGCGTTGATCAGCGTCGATCGCCGATCGCCGATCGCCGATGGTCAGGTTATGCATTTGGCCATTTGGCATGCGGCTTGTGACTCGACTTGGACTCGTCTCTCTCTCTCTCTCTCTCGCTCTCTCTCTGTCTGTCTCGCTGGCATCCACTTAGCCTACAGTCTTAACTAATTATGTGTGGCCCGCAAGCCGGCGACGGATGGAGGAAGGGCGAAGTGTTCGAGGGACGGGAGAAGCGGGGGCATCGATTTTGAATTTACATTTTGTTGTTGGCTTTTGACGCTGACGTAAGGCGAACGAAACACACAAAATTGATAATAAAAACAAAATGATGATGGGCACCAAAATGTTTCGCTTGATTGGTGAAAAGTTTTTGGCATGTGAGTTGCATAGTTGTGTTCAATAGTATTCACATAGTATTCATTTGTAGTCGCAGCGTCGTCGTTATTGTTGTTATGCTGCTCTTCTTGTTGTTGCTGCCGTTGTTGTTGCTGTGCATGAATGGAAAGTGCACTGAAGATTCGCCACCATCTATTCGTAATTGTGAAAGAAAGTTGTTGGCTGAACCGAGGCAATTAGCGACACACAAACAACAACAAACATCACTCACACTCACACACTCACTCTTAACACAAATCCAAATGAAAATCAAATTTGAACATTTGCTTATCTCAAGCGATTGTTTAAACTCTGCACATTTGACACTGACATTTTAATACGTAAGCTGGCTTTTGATATTCGTGCATAATTATTCAGCGA
This sequence comes from Drosophila siamana, assembly GCA_035047445.1. Lineage (NCBI taxonomy): Eukaryota > Metazoa > Arthropoda > Insecta > Diptera > Drosophilidae > Drosophila > Drosophila siamana. The sequence goes on from JAWNPP010000078.1 coordinate 17,486,497, forward strand.
GTTTACATATTCAATTTCATTTCAATCCCGAGATAACGAACAGCAAACCACTCTTCAATCAATTGCGCGAATCTTGCATGCTGTCAGCTCATCTTTATAGCAATTCTGTGTGCGTTGAACATTGTATTTAAATAGAATATAAATGTGGAGCAAAATGCAATATTATATTTCAGAAAATAAGTCGCAGCTTTGAGAAGTTCTATTTAGTTGAGTTTAAGCTTGATGTTTAATCAATAAATATGCTAAGAATTATAAGAACTTTACATGCTTAATGTACTGCGTTCAAATAAAATGTTCAAGCCAAGTTATTAAGCATCAGATGCAAGAATAATTGTAACACAAAGGATTGAATGTATAGCTTGTAGAAATTGCCTGCTGCTGAAGAAGCAAGTGTTTAGTGAATGTGGATTTGGATTTGCAATTGAATGTTGGATTTCCACTCGATCTTCACTTCCACTTCCAGTTGGAAATCGCGGGCATAACTCGGAATCATTGCAGACCAAATCGGAGAGCACTCTCTTCGTTTTCTAAAAATACCAGCAACAAGAAACAGTCACAACATTAACAACAACAACAACAACAACAACATTATGGAAGTGGGCGACTGACAATTTCAAGGCTAATTGTGTTGGCTTGAGCTTGAGGTGGCCATTTATTTGTGCAATTGGCCAGCTCTGGATTCGATGAAGATCATGTGATACAATCGCCGCATGCTTGCAACAACTTGTGGCACTTGCTACGCTGTTAGAAAACTCGTTGGCCGCTGCGGCGACTTTCATTATTCGTTGCGAACCGATTGAACAATCGATCGACGTTTTTGGAAATTGGCAAAAGCCAAGAAATTGCCGGCAATAAATACGAGCAACAAACAAACCAACAAAACAAACCAATAGACGACTGACAGACCGATAATAATAGTGAGTGTGGTGAGTTGTACTCGTGAATACACTCACAACGCATGTGTTGCAAGTGCGCCACAACGAAATGCAGTTAAATGGCAGAGACCATGAAAACGTTAGAAAGAAATATATTGTCTGGTCGCCCCCCGATACCCAGCAATGGCAGCGAACAGCGGGTAGCTGCAGCTCTGATTAAATGTCGCGAACGCAATTGATAGAAAGGCAAAGATGTTTACTGAAATATACTTATTGAATAGCACTTCAAATGTTTCCTGCTCAGCTTGAAGCCGAAGCAGAAGCTTCCTAAAATTAAATTTAATGGGATTTCAAATATTTCTATAATATTATAAAACCGCTAAAAAGTAAAGTAAAATATATGCAGTTTATGAACTGAATTAAATTTAGTTGCTTTAACGATTTCTAGTGCATTAAAATAAAATATAACTTGGAAACTACTTAAAATGTTATGCTGAAATAGATGACATAAGTTTGTTAATATTAATTAAACAGCTAGAGAAAAAGACAATATAGAGAAAAGAATACATAGGAAAGAATATTAATAACATCAGTAACTGTTTAAACGAATCGGTTTGCTTAATTTGCAATTAAATTAGATGACTTCACGCTGCCTAAAATTCAATATATTTTACTGTATTTGAATTCTCTTTTTTTTACGGCACATACAAATTGTTAAATGCAACTGCAGAGTGTGAGCTCACCTCGCCAACATTTACAGGGTAGCGGCAGCTGCGTTCAGTTGATGTCGATGTGGAGCTTACCATTTCTTTTTGCTAGCCAGCGGCTGTCATCAATTGGAAACTGTGCGAAATATTGATGAATGTTGATCGCAAGTGTTGCAACAGCAACAGCAAAAGCCACAATGTTGATGATACTAACAGTAATAGTTACAGCAACAACACATAAAGATAACACTTCACTAAGCACCCTTTTCACTTTTTATTGGCGCTCTTCGGCAGCGGCAACAACAATAACATAAACAGCAACAACAACAACAACAATAACATAAAAAAAAAGCAGCATAAATGGTCATGATAATAAAAAATACAAAATAAATGCATTTGTTTGTCTTTGTTTAACGTTTTGTAGCCGCAGCAGCAGCAACAACAGCAACAACATTGGCGTTAATAAAAATCCAGCGAATGTTGTTGCCTCTTTTGTTTAGTTAATTGCATAGGTGTGCGTGTGTGTGTGTGTGTGTGTTGTTTTTTTTCACTTATTTGTGCACACACATAAACCACGCACTCTCTGCTTCTTCGCCAGCAGGGCTTGACTATCTGCCCATCATCAGCGTGTCTGTCTGACAGTCAGTTTCACTTCCTACAACCCACATGCCACACTCCCCGCTCCGCCCCGCCACGCTCTTAAGTATGCAGAGCGCTCTTTAAACGCGTCCAATTACCTCAACAGACTTTCCGTTAATGTTTCGAATTTCGAAAAAAACTGGCAACAGAAAACCCAAAAGAAACACAAATAAAACTCCAAATAAAAACATAACAAACAAACATAACTCCGCACACACACACAAACACATGGCAACTATACGTATACATAATATATGCCAAAGTGAACTGCAGCCGGGAATGGAAAATGGGAGTTGAGTTTGCAGTTAGACGCAGAAGGGGGCAAGGGGGCGGAGGAGGGCGCAGCATTGCTGCAAGCTGAGTGGGTGAGTGTCTCGCACACACACTGAGGACACAAGCCTGCAAGTTTGACTGCGATCGAGAGTCGAACTCCAAAGGCGACTGCGACGTCAACTGCAACTGCGACTGCGACGCTAACTGCGACTGCGACTGCGACTTGGTTGACTGCCTCATGGGCTGGCGGCTGTGTTGCCAACTGTTGCACACGTCGCACAAAGTTGCTGGCGAGACCAGAATTGTTGATTTTGTAATTGTTGTTAGTTGCATTTGTTTTTGTTTTTTTTTTTCTGTTTGTATGCGCTGCGATTTCTTTTTTTTTTATGTCTTTATTGCAGCCAGCTTAACTTGCTGTTGCCTTTTTATTATTGTTGCCGTCGTTGTTGTTGTTGTTGTTGTCGTTGTTGTTGGGCAAGCAGAGCTGAAGCCGCAACAAAGACTTGTCGCGCAGATCATTTGAGATTGTCTGCGCATGAGTCACAAATGCGGCTTGCGGCACATTCACTTACTACACACAATATACGCTTGAAGCTCAAGAATCAACTTAAGTGTGCGCTGCGAATGAATCACACCTCAATTGGCCAGCGAACTTCCGTTCGTTAACCTAGAAATTACTAGCTGAAATGTCTTGACAATTAAGCCGCGTTCAGTTTGCTATTATTTGTGCTAATCATTTGGGTTACAGTCAAGATTTGTGCCTTTTAAACTGCGCGCGCCTTGCATAGCAAGCAGCTGCTGAGCATTAACTTAAACATGTTTGAGCATAGCAACTAGCTTTAATTGGCGCTTATTCTGGTGTGTCTTCGCTAAAAGTTTGGTGCAAACGGTGAACTTGGTGTCTAAATAAGTTTTAGTCCAAACGGTTAGGTGCGTGTCCACATAAGCCATTGTGCTTAATTGTTGTGAAGAGAGCGGTGAGCGCTTATTACGCTCTTAAAATGTAATCTCTTTGTAAACTAAGAATATAAAGTGGAATGTATTTTATCTGATACAATATAAAAGTATAAATCTAAGTTGCTTGTATAGCAAGACAAGTTAGTAAATATACATAATAATACATAATTCTACGCTTAGGACAAATATAAAATTTCTAAGCTCTGTGTAAAGCACTAATAATATCGACGTTAAGCAAACTGAAGTTTAAATTGTGCAGAGCTGTTAAATTGAAGACAATCTCTTATACTCTGCTAAGCCATCGTCAAGTGTCGTTTCCTGGCTACTTTAGCCGTGACGCAAACCACAATCCAACTGTTCCCAGTGCCTTCGCCAAACGCGTTCCACCATTTTTGACGAAACAAAGTGTGCGAAATGTGCAGCATACTTTTGGGCTGCTGAAATTGTTATAAAAAAAAAAACTTGTTGCAGCCGTAAAATGAATTAAGATTAGATAAAACAAAACTGAGTGTGTGAACATAAAGATAATTGGTGCGCATGTGAATCATTATGCTGCGTTGTGATTGATTTTATGAGCAGCAATTTCACGCACTCAATTGCCTGATACGGTTGATGATTCTGGCCACAATTTTGCGATTGTTGCCATTCATCCATCGATCAATTCGATTTGGCTGCATTTGAGTTTTTTTTTGACATGCGATGCTTTTGAGTTGTGCAAGTTGCGCTGTTGAGGGAGGAGATGACATCATGCGCTGTTTGAATGAAATCGATCGCATGAATGACCTAATAAAATACTACAAATGAATGCCATGAATCAACTGCAGCAAATTGCCATGCGAAGTGCAGCCCAAAAAGGGAGCGGGGGTGGTAGCGAGGGGGAGGGAGGGAGTGTGAGGGAAATTCAGAGCCAGACTCACGCTTTGAATTTCATCAGAAACAGACGCGGTGTCGCCAGTTCCGCCACAAACACAGAAACACACACACTTGCCACACCCATCACACACCCCACCACACGCCCCCCTTTCCTCGCTCCCGACACCCCTTGCACCTCGTGTTGTGTGGGCGTGTTGGGCGTCAATTGGACAACGCGTGACGTGAGTAAAGTAAGACAAAGACAGCGAGACAGAGAAAGAGAGAGAGAGAGAGTGTTTGTTAATTAATTGCAATCGTAGCAATAAAATATGCCAATTCGTTTAATCATCTCTTTTAATTGCCACACACACAGATCACTCTGCTCCCCCTCCCCCCACCCCTCGCTCCCTCGCTGCCCCCTTGGGGCCCATTCAAATGGGATATCGACAGCAGTTTGCAACTTGCGGAGTATTTTCTGTTCTATTACGCATTGGCCTCCGTTGAACTTGTGACGCCTTCGTTTTCTTGTTTATCATCAACATAATCACAAACACGCACACACACAAACACACATATAAACCACCCACAGATGACTGCGTCTAGTTGAAGCACCTCGATTCAGCAGCAGACGCAGCAGATTAAACCAAACAGCCAATTGATTGAATCACTTCTTTTGTTCGCCTTCTACTTTCCTGTCTCTCCGACTCGCTGTCTCTCTGTCTAGCTGCTTTCTTTCTGCACTTGCGGTAGCAACGACTACGCACATACCCTGCAAACAGCGCAGATTAATTAAATTGCACTCGAGTTGACGACTTACAGAATCTTCTATATATTAATTGGGCAGTCGCTGTTGATATCTCCCATAAACTAACTTCATAAATTTGCATAATCTATTAATTTACATCATTAAATAAGTCATCTAATAATTATGCTTGCACTACAAAATATAAATGTATAAAATATACTGTATAATAGTTAATTCATTTTAGGGACCAAAGTTTGCTTCCTTTTACGATTATTTCCTAGGCTTCGATTAGTAAATAATACCATTTTATTATTATTTACTTAGCGCTCTTTGTAAATACATAATTTTACACAATTTGCCGATCAATCGATGTCACGTTTAGAGCTGTCAACTTGCTTAAAGTTTTATTTTATTATTTGCTTGGCGCTCTTTGTTAATCAAGATATATTTATGCAGCGATGATCATCGTAGTTTTGGTTGATAACAGACTTTTTGAATGCATTACACAACTTGGTGAATGAAGCCAGAATTCTGAGAAGCCAAGTGAGCGCATAAAACACTCACTCGTTATCAACAACACTCACCATCGATGATGACTATCGATGACTTCTGATCTCAAATGTGACACACTGGAAATGGCAGCAACTGAAATGAAATTTCGACTAAAAGTGCTGCAACTAAATGCTGCAATTTATTAATTTAGGCATGTTTAATGTATTAACAATAGGCAGGCAAGCGAAACTAAATTTAACAACCTCTAAAATAAGTGACAAACATTTTAATTACAATTGATTTTATCACAATGGCGACAATCTCGCAGCTCGTGGCTTTCCTTCGATTCTAGATCAACAACGCATCAATTTTGTTTTAGAAAAACTGTTGGCTGTTGTCGTTGTTATTTTTATCATATTTGCATTGTGATTCCCGATGTGTTGCGCTTCGTTTACATGGCCCAGTGTGAGATAATCATCCCGAAACTAGCGACTAAGTGTGAGTTTTGATATCAAGCCGCAAGATAACTCGGTCAAGTGTCGTTTGCGTCATCGACACGCAACTAATATGCCCTGCGTTGTCTAGGGCATCATTTCGCATTTAGCAATTCGCTTTTCGCTTTTCGCATTTCGCGTTTTGTATTTAGCATTTAGCATTTCCAATTGCCATAATTTGCATTTGCATTGCGCCATAAATCGTCAATGGATTGTGCAGAAACCGAAATCGGTTTATAATGGACAGACGCGTAATTAGAATCCGAACATCAACATCGACATCAACGTCATCAACACAATCAATGGCAACATTGAAATTGGAAATGAGAATCAACATTAAAATCGAAATCGAAATGAAAGGCGCAACTAAATGAATCGCATGGAATGTAAATCAATTTACGATTTGATTTCAAATCAATTTTTCAACTGCGCCCACAACAAATAATCACAGCAGCAAAGGGGGAAGGAGTGATGAGGGGTGGGGTGTGGTGGGGTGGGGTGTTGAGGGGAGAGCGCAGCTTTTGTGTTCATTACTCATACGCCACGTTGGCCAATTGACGTTGTAAAAACGTTGGATAATAAAACGCTTAAAGCTAAACGATGTTGGTGTCGAACGTTCGTAGATTATTGCCCAAGGCAAGGCAGCTCCCCTAATGCCCCCATCTCAGCCCCTCCCTCCCCACCTCCCCCTCCTCTCTCTCTCTCTCTCTTCTGCGCCTCCCTCGCCGTCGCGTTAACAGCAACAGCTCGGCAACTGCATGGGCTTGATGTGCCTCAGCATGCCCTGTAATGAAAATATCTATCAGATGACTTTGAGTATATATACAATGTGTGCTATAGCTCTGCAAAATTGGCTTAAGATCTGCTGCAGATATTCCAAAAGTTGCGACTTGCGACTATAAACGTATGAGTTTAGCGCACAGCTTGCAGCTCTGTTTTTAATCGCCTATAATTGTTAATCACTTCAACAACACTAAAGCGTATAGACATAATAAATCAATTTCATATTAAGTATACGCACTGATCAACGCTTCCACTGCAAGTCCCTAAAATTAAATTCGTTTGTACATTTTGAATATAGAAGTGAATTAAATACATTTCAATACAACTTATTTAAAATGTTAAACGTTATTAGATCGCTAGTTTTGTGATATGTGATATAATGAATTTTCATATTAAGTATACGCACCGTTTGACGCCAATGTCCTGGTAAACTCAACTGTAATTTATATGCTAATTTTGTGCATTTCGCCACTGAAATTATAAAGCCAATAGCAGCAAAAATGTTGTCAGACCTAAGTGAATAAATTCAGCAGATATTCGCAGGGTATCGCTGAGTCGGGCAGGCTTCGTGTGCCGCATTCTAGCTAGTTGAGATTGCGATTTTGTATTGTTTTTATGGGGATTTGATGATGTGTGATATATGACACGCAATGAAAGGCACGAAACATTATTATGCAAATGCGACGCTTTGTTTTATGGCCCATAAAAGCCATCAACTGGCTCTCTGTGCCACGTTCGAGTTGCCAACTTGCCAACTTGCGAACCGTGCTGCCAGGTTGCAAGGCGTTTGCCACTGCAACGGCAACTGCAACTTTGACTGCAACTTTGACTGCGAGCGAGGCAAATTAATTGCAACTAATTACAAGCAACAGCCGCAAAAAATGCAACAGTCAGCGGCACAGCAAGCAGGCAGAGACCACACGTGCTGCTGTGGCATAAGCCTAACCCCGCTGCCACATGCCACAAGCACTCACTCGACGCAGGAAAAACCCGGAAGATGATGCTGCACAAACCTCGTCTCCGTCTCTCCGTTTGTCTCCCGGTCGCAGTCAGAAGAGTGGCAGCTAGAGAAATGGCAGTGCGTTGATTAAACCAAGTTGTGCAGCATTTGCCACACTCCCTGCCCCTGGCTGCCTCGGTGCGCGGCACGTTGCAACTGCATTTGCAACATTTGCGCAGCGCAACAATAAATGCAGTTTCATTGAAGTTAATCAGCCATCGCCCAGTCAAACAGTCGCTGAACCCGGCGCCGATCTTGTCAAGCGTTTTGCATAAGAAAACAACCAGCAACAGCAACAGCAACAGCAACAGCATCATCAACTAACAGCCGCAACATTGAACAAGCAACAACAACACATAAAACAAATTAACAAATTGAATGAAGCATTGAGCGGAGTTGCATGTCAATACACTGACCAAACAGCAGCTTTAACTGGCAACCAGTTGCAATCTAGTTGGCGTCAAAGTCAGCTTGAAAAGGCGCAAAATTAGACAGAAAAAGAATTAAGAACGAATTCAAGTTCTAGTTGACAAGTTAAATTGACAAGAGTTAAGCAAAACAATTTTATTTAATCACATTTATTTATCACATTTGCATGGCTAAATAAATAAAGTCAGCTATAATCTAAATAAATTTATAAGTTTATTTACAAATGCAAAAGCCAAAGAATGAATTGAAAAGTGTTAGGCACAAGAGTTTTCTTGAAATATCACATTTTCATGACTTAATATATAAAGTCAGCTATAATCTAAATAAATTTATAAGTTTATTTACAAATGCAAAGCCAAAGAATAAATTGAAAAGTGTTAGGCACAAGAATTTTCATTAAATATCACACTTGCATGACTTAATATATAATATCTAAAATCTACTTCAAGGCAAATTATATTTTGTCTAAGCTTTTCTCAGCTCTTCATTTACTTATTTTCATAGCCTTGCGATTAGCATCTCAAATATATTTTCAATAATTAAACAACTTTCTTCATTCTTTGCTGTGTTTCTCAGCTTGTCACAATTTGAAGCTTGTCTCAGAAGTGGCAGCCAGTTTTGCGCAGTGTAGCCAACTGCATGCAGCAGCGGCTGCTGCTGTTGATAGGGTCAGCTGCTGTGGCATGTTCTCTTTTCATTTTTCGCGAATATTTCTTATTTCATTTATTGGAATTTATTGTGGACGTTTGCATATTTATGTATGTTGCCGTTGCTGCTGTTGCCGTTGCTGTTGCTGTGTTGCATTAAGATGAAGCTGCTCCGATAATGTCATTTGTACTTATTCGTCTCGCAACCCACAGCTGAACCGAACCGAACCGAACCCAACTGAGCTGAGTTGTGGTGTCCCTGCCATTTGAATTCAAATTGAAATTGAAATTGAAATTGAAATGACTTTGTTGCAATGTCGTCCAATCAAATTCGCATTTCGCTTGGCGCCGCCATTGAATTGTCTGCCAAAGTGCTTGTTCCTCCACCCCCCGTTGCCGCCCAATGTAATTGCTGATAAGCTCAATCAATTGGATATTGAATGGTCTCATTAAAATTTACAATACAATACAATGCATACTCTGCACTCTGTGCACTCGTTGTCGCTGCATGATTCACCAGCACTCATCGTTAACTGATTGGCTCATGGCTGCCTGTGGCGTAAAAAGTTTGACTGTCGCCAGTCGGAGATCAATCAATCAGTTAAATTTTTGCTCTTAGAAGGCATTTTCTTCAACCACTTTTTCCCGGATTTTGCTCTATTTCTGCTGATGTTTTCAACTGCTCTACTGCAAGTAGTTTCTATTAGTTACAAAATTAATTTGACAACTTGTTGTTAGCCTTTGCTTTCCCTTTTTTGCTTCCACTTTTCTCATTGATTTTAAAAAACCTTCCCGCTTTTTTGAACTACTCATTAGCTTCGTTTTTTCTTTTAGCCGCTTCTACTCTACTTTTCCTTAATATTTTCTTTATTATTTATCCATTTGCTTGGTATATTTTGCGCTATTTGTTCTTCAGCTGTTGATCTCCGCATCTCTTTTTTTTTAGAGCAGATGCTGTCCTAGGTCAACGTGAATCGAGTTGAACCTTGGAATACGCTCTGGACGACGCATAGTTTTTCCGTTGAATAGCTGAAATGTGCGGAATGCTGTTGAGAGATGCTGATTAAATTTAGCATCCGATTGTTTTTGTTTCAGTTCTCGCTACAGTTTTATTTTGACTACTTGTGACTGCTGCGACGAGCGATGATTGCAGGGTATGTTTATGGCGGCAACTGCTGTTGATTGACGCAGATCGTGCATAATAAGTTGAGCCTAAACAACAAGTCGACAGTTGTGTTGATGTCGATGGCCTTGTTGTGTTGTGTGTGGCAACGATGACTTTACAACAAATATATTGCATATGCTGGCTGCCTTTTTCCGCTGGCAGCGCGCAAAAAAGTTTTTCCGCTTTTCCGCCAGCAAAAATGCAAAAGGCAAACGGCAAACGGCAAACGGCAAAAAGGCAAACAAAAAACAAGGCAGCCGCTAAAGGAATTCCAACGCTGATTGGCAGCGTACGTGCGGGCGTGCTGCAAACTTGGCCAAAACGTGGCAAGGAGGCGGTGGCGGTGGCGGTGGCGAGTGCGTTGTTGTGCCTAGTGTCAATTATAAGACATGCCACAGAGAGAGATAGAGAGAGAGAGATAGAGAGAGATAGACAGACAGCGGCGCAGCTCTTGGCCAAGTGCTTTGGGCGTAATTTATGCATGGCTCATGCAAATATTTACAGAGAACGCGTGAGGAGACGTGGGGAGGGGGGGGAGGCGGCAGACATTCAATCGATCGATCGATGGATGGATGGATGGATGGTTTGTTGGCTGAATCGTCGATCTAGCGATGCCATCGATCAATTGCCAAAGTCGAGAAGCGAGAAGCGAGTAGCGAGAACCGCAAACCAAGAGCCGAACCTAAATAAATGTCAAATAAATAAAATGAACAGGCAATAAAAGCTGACCAACAAATGCCCAGTGCCAGGGCGAGGAGTGTGGGGGGGGGGGGGGGGGTAGGGCGGTGGCAGGGGCAGGGTTGCCACTTCAAATGGAGGTGTGAATGTGGCCACTTTAATGAAAACAATAAATCTTCATCACTCGCAGAAAGCGAATCGCATCGCCGCGCAATGAATTCAACTGGCAACAAGTTGCAACTGGCAAGCGCCCAGGGTTGCCAGGGTTGTCACTGGCACACACCACGAGCGGGGAGGGAGGCAGCCGATAGTTGACTGTCGATGCGGCCCATCGCTCACAGTCGCCTCGCAATTAGTAATTTATTGAATAAAAATGCACTTACAATTCAAACGAAACAATTTATGTGACTCTTACTCTTCCTCTCACTCTCTCTGTTTCCCTGCCTCTCTCTCTCTCTCTCTCTCTCTCTGTTTCTCTGCCTCTCTCTCTCTCTCTCTCCCTTTCTGGCTCTTGCCTTTCTCTGGCATCATCTTTACTAGCGTTCAGCGAGAAATTGAAACGGAAGTGTGAATTTTTGATTAATTGTAATGAAAATACGCAAAAAGAAACACAAAATCAAACAACTGTCTACAGCAAGTAAATGCCAGACGCACAGATACCCTGTAATTACGTCAGCCAGCCGGATTAGACTCGAGTTGCATTCCTTGTTGCTGCCTGACAAACTCAAACTAAACGAAAGGATCCTTCAGTGAAAAATCGCCATAACTCGATCGTATCCTGCCGCATTCGAAAAGGACTTGCATTGCTAGGATCAGTAGCACCAACACTACCGACTTACATTAAAAGATATAGTGGTCATATAGGGATCGGGGACTTGACATTTTTCTGCTCCAGGGGCTGTGAAAACCGTGGTAAAAACACAAAATACTAAATAACTCGGCAAGTACAAGGACGATTCGAATGTCCTTTGGCCAGATGATAGTCCTTAGTTAGCTAAGTAATTTGACATATCGCTTGTCAGGATACGCCAGGATATTATCGAGTTATGGCTACTTTATTTTAAACTAAAATGCCCTTGTAACTCGCTTGTTGACAGGATGTTCGAGGATTTTAATGCTGCTTCATACTTTTCATGGTTAGCTTTACCAGTGTGCCAAAGGACATCGCTGAGGTCCTTCGGATGGCCGAGATACGAAAGGTAATTCGATTTTTTGATCATTTTTCCATACCTACCCCCTGAAAAAAAAGCATACTGCAAAAATGGGAATATACTGAATATGCTCGAATGCCAATTGATAGATTTATTGCCAGGGAATCTAAAAGTACAAATCCTTTTGAAGCGCGAAAGGATTTGGAGGCGTCGAAGTAATAAAAATGCAAATTGTTTTGTCGTATGCTGATTTATTATAAAAAGTTTCAAATGTCTTATTTATCAGGATTCTTTTAAATGTACTTTTGCGAACAGCAGTGAGTGGACAACGTTGCCACCCGATGCGCAGCGAGTGCTTACAGGGTATTCGCGCTCTATTGTGCGAGGGGAGCCGAGTTAAAATTAGCAATCGCACGTAATTGCCCCACAGAGTGGGTGTGTCTCAGCAGCCACAGTTCCCCTGGCGGCGGGGTGGCGACAGAGGGGGTCGGAGGAGGGCGGCAGGCGGGGGAAAAGGTTGCGCATCGCGTCGTCATTGGCGTCATTGGCACTGACAAATAACTGAAGAGCCGCAGAGCAGTGAGCTGTGAGAAATGATCTGTCAGACGACAATTATGCAACCCATTTGCCATTTGCCACTTGCCACTTTGCCAATTGCCCAAATGCCATTTGAATGTCCCGCTGTTCGCCTCTCGCCGCACTGCCAAATGGCAGGCGATAAATATGCGAGTAAATGCAATTTATCGATACATTTCGATCGTTTGTCAATCGATCAGGCGACGGGCATTAGCATCTACGACCCAAGTCGATAAATTGCATTTTATTTGTCGTGGCATCCGCTTAATTAAGCCAGCTGTGCAAATAACACTCAATCTCGCATTCCAAGTGCCAAAAGATACACAACACTCAGTTCGTTTCCAAGCGATCGCTGCTCTGTGCTAAAAACTTCAATTTCATTCAAGAGGTCGAGTTCTCCGAGTCCCAAAAGTGGAGCTGAAAGTAGAAGAAAAGCAATAGAATCACAGACATTTCCGGACATCAGGAGAGGCAATTATAATTTACGTGATTTGTCGTTACTAATTTAAGGGTGTGGCCAGCTTATATTGTTATATAGCGCTCTTGCTCCCACACTCTCTCTCTCTCTCTCTCTCTCTCTCTCTCTCTCTCTCTAGCGCGCTCTCTTTCTGTCTGACCCCAGCACGCGCCCAGTTGTCGGCAAATGGCGATGGCGACAACAATTCACAATTGACAATTCACAATTCACAATTGACATTCACCGGCGCAATTAATCATCATCACCGACTGATTGACAAACGAATCACAAATAAATCAAAATTCAAAGCGACAACAACAACTGCAACTGCAACAATAACAAGATCTATTGCCAATGGCCACGTAATGTGCAATTGCGGCTTGACACAACAACTGCAGCATGATCGAAGTATAAAATACCCTCAGCTTTAACAATTTATATGCATAATAGGAAAAATAATCCTAATTTTGGAGAGCCATTTATTTTTTAAATTAAGTTAGGCAATCATAAGTACAACTACTTTATTGAAAGGGTCGAAGAAAGTCAATACTGCAACAACAACAACTGGAGCATGATCGAAGTATGAAATACCCTCAGCCTTAACAATTTAAATGCATAATAGGAAAATAATCCTAATTTGGAGAGCCATTTATATTTTAAATTAAATTAGATAATCATAAGTAGTTGATAGCATTGAAAGGGTCGAAGAAAGTCAATACTGCAACTAGAATTTTCATAGAGCAGCTCAAGTAGACAAAAAATTGGCTATCTGCTGAATTGCAGAATTTTCGGCATAACAAACACACAATTTTTACAGGGTATACAGGATTATTTGCTTGTAGAATGTTTTTATTGACAGCAGCCTAAAGTTCGTTAACAACCGACAGCGTTTGTATGTTTACAGGGTATTGCTTAGTCTAATTCATGCACATGCACGATTTTGCGCCATTTTTCATGCCCGCTGACACGAAAAAAACTATTTACACCTTGAACAATTAGCATATGATTACGAATTATGCTTGCCTGCAAACCCCATTGTGTTTGCAATGCCTTTACAGGGTATCTACTCTGGCTGACAGCAGAAATCAGCGACCAGTCGGAGTGTCGCACATAAATCAATCAATGGCAGCAGAAACCGAAGCAGAAACCGAAACCGAAACCGAAGCCCAAACTGAAGTCGGCTTCCAGCGAACCCCGCGTTCTGTCGTAATCGTAATCCTGCCCAGGACTGGGCGATGACTGCGAATTGTTAACTGTGAACGCTGCACGTTGCATCTGTGTGGTATGTGGCAAGTGCGTGCCGCAGCCATGTGGCAACAGATGACGCACGTTTTTGTTTGGTCGCCAGGGGAAAACCCCGTCGCCGTGTGTTTTTCACGCTAACCTCGCCAACAATAACCCGAGACGATCACAAGGGCGAGCGAGCGAGAGAGAGAGAGAGAGAGCCAGACATGCACTGCTTCACAACATATGGGTTAAGGTGCCGGAAATTCCCAAACCCGACCAGAGGCGGCCCACAAAACAGGTAGCTGCTGCTCGCCACAGTCGAGAACGGGATCAGGTTCAGTTTGAGGTTCGCAGGTCGGAGGTCGGAGGTCGGAGGTCAGTGTCGAGGGTTGATTCGCGATGCGTTCGCAACGCCCGCCAAGAAGCCAATTTAAATAAGCAGCATAAACAAAGGACCAAAAGGACGACCAACCTGAACGCTGCAAATTTTATGACGCCGCCCCGATGCCACGATTTTCGATTATGAGACTCTCGGTCTACAGTTTGAGGTCGTCGTCACAGTTCAGGGCTCGTCTCATTCTGGGCTTTTCCCACGGCCCAAAATCGCATTTCTCACCTCGTCACCTCGTCTGCGCCCCTTTTATGGGCCACCTGAGGCACCACATCTGTTTTTCGCACATTTCGTTTCACAGTTTTTGGTTTTTATGATCCTAACGCTTCTATGGTGGGAATTTACGTGTTTCCTCAGTTTCCGCGGATTAAATCACCCCTGATACCTGTCAACACAACCCACCCAATGCCCAATGCAACCCACTAACCGAAACTCTTTAGACCGCAGCGCAAAACCATTGCCACCGAACCACAATTCGCTGACTTTGTTGTTGGCTTACGAGCGCAGCAAAAAGATTCCCTTTCCTGCCCCTGCTAAAGATTGATCAAATGTTTGGCTGGATCTCCGCTAACACTGCCGAGATGATCGCTTAGATCCACAACACAAACTGTTTATAGGATTGCGACGTTATGAACTATTTCATTCTTGACTTTGCAGCTAGTTGAATATTTAATAAATGCAATGCAATTAATTAAATAGACAGCTTCTCATTGAATACAATTTGTACAAACAAAGTTTCAATTTTTAAAACTAAATTTGTAAATTTTGCCCAGCAAACACAACTCAGAAATAACTATTAATTTTTAGTTATTCAAAATTAATCATGCTTCTTAAATTACTTATAATTGAAAAGCATCTTTTAAATGCAATTATTTTGGCATTATTTATTTCATGCTGAATCAATTCAAGTATGTTCTTTTATTGAGCAAAATACTCATAAATAATCGCTCCCTGCTTTCTAAAGAGAAGCCCGATGTAAGTTGTGCCTAATCTGGGCTTGACATAAGCAACATTCCCAGATCAGTTGATTGCGCAAGCACTGGATGTAATCACCCTAAAGTCAAAAATGCGAAAATCTGACCGCACTTAAGAGCTAAAAACTTGCAGGAATTTCTTCACTATTGAATAAACAGAATCCGCAAATATCCAGTTTGAGTATATCTATTAATACAATTATTATTGCCGATATTTTGCATCACATATTTGAAACTTAATGGAAATACCTCGAGAAATGGCATTACCAAGAATCAGCTGCTGCTCTCTCACTTCACCGCTCTCCGCACGGCACACACACTTCCACTCTGATTGTTTCACTTGTGATCATGTCGCAAATATTTCAATAATTCTGGTACATTTTTTGTTTTATGTGCAATTCCCAATGGCGAAAAATAAATGCTTTCCAATGTTTTTCGTCGGCATTAAAACTCGCATGCCGGGCACTTGAAAGCAGTCGTCCCCAACCCCCAACCCCTTCCCCCTCCCATCTCTGCACTTAAGCAGCCTCCCCGTGTCCCACTCTGCTCCTTTTTTTTTCGACCAGCTGCCGGCTTTTAAGCTGCTGGCGCCGGCGCCGTCGTCGTCGCCTTCGCCGTCGCGGTCGCCGTCCGTCAGGGTCGTCAATCTTGATGGCACTTTGAGCGACATTTTGGACTGTCCAATGTCCGATGTGTGTGTTTGTCGCTTGTCGATATATAGTACTTGTGTCTATTATATGGAATATGGATGTAGCCAAATGGGGGGCTCTACACAAAAATACCAAAAAACACACTCAACAAACGGCAAATGATCGGCGCCAGACGGGCATAAAAAATGCGCCAAGCAAGGAAGCAACAACAGCAGCAGCAACAACAACAACAACAACAACAGTTATGTGACGGGGAAGGGAGAAGGAGACAAGGGGGGGGTGGATTGGTGCCGTGGGAAGCGGGCGAGTGGCGCATTCCCATTTGTTTATTGTTCAAAATGAATTTGTTTTAATGCTTTTCCTTTCAGTAACAAGACGAAACACACAATTTTTGGCAGCTTTATATGATCGGACCGGATCGCACCATAATCATCGTCGTCTCCATCAGACGCAGCCAGACTGAAGAGGGGCACGGTGGTGGGGCGGGGGCGGTGAGAGATCCAATTAATGCGTTGCGATTTACTTTATCATGCTCATCTTTATAACTTTTATATCGCAGCTTTATCCGTTTTGCATTTGTTGCCCTCCTTTACGACTGCGCATTAATAAATTATCTATGCCTCCCTCTCGCTCTCCCTCTCACTCCAGCTGGCTCTGTCTGTTGGCCAAGTCAATGCCATTAATGTGGTCATAAAGCAAAATTTTTTGTTTTGTATCGTTTTCGTTTTGCTGCTGCTGCTGCTGCTGCTGCTGCTGCTGCCGAATTTTTTGTGTGTGTTTGGATTCTGATCTGTTCTGATCTGTGCTGATCTGTTCTGGCACTCGGTTAGTTCATTTAACGCCCACTCGCCCACGCCCAGTGGCTGTGCCACGCCCAATATGATTGCTACTGCCTCCCCTGGCACTTGCAACCATCCCTTGGACAGCCAGGCAACTGCTCAGCCATAGCCATGATTCATTAAAGTCTAAAGAGCTAACTAATAGTCGAAAATTTCATTAAATTTGCGTGTTTCAATTTTTTCGTGCTACCCTGTAATTAGACGCCCCCCTGGTGGGTAGCTTCAAGTGCTGTCTGTGCCTGATTATTATTTTAATAATCGGTCTGCATTAAAATTTTAATAGCAAATTAAGTTATGCCGAAATCTTTACAAGAAATATGTGATTCAATTAAGATACTTTTTAATATAAGCTTTAGTTTGAAAAAAAACTAACAACTGTTGCTTGATATAAACAATAATAATTCAGAATCTAATGCAGCTACAGTCATTAAATTTCTTATAGAAAATTATATTAATACATAAGTATTTTCGCTGCTAGTGAATAGTTTATAAATGTGTAAATGCTTTAATTTCTAGGCAAACACTCGACAAAGATCATCTTTGAGATGTGGTTATAAAAACTATTTCTATCACTCATCTATTTATCTATTGTTGCCAGGGTACGTCTTTGTCGAGCTCACTCTGCGTCGCTGCATAGTTAGTTGCCTTTTTTATTGTTGTAGATTTCGGTTGCGTTTTTTTTTTTTTATTCGTGCTTTCTGTTCAAAGCGCTCGACAATACTCGAATTTTGTACAAGCAACAACAATATGGAAAATGGGGAAAACAAATTTATTGTGTCTGTGTGAGTGTGTGTTTCTGTTTGGTTGCCTTTTGATTTCGCTAATCGTCAACAAAAACCAACCCAGAGATGATCTAATTATTGACGCACGAATCCGCAATGGCCAAACAACAACAACAACAACAACAGCAGCAGCAACACAAAAAGAAAATTTTTCAAATATTGTAGCTAAGCAATTTTGGTTTTTTGTTTTTGTTTTTGTTTTTGGTTTTGTCTGTTTGAAAAGCCAGTCAGACAAACAAAAGGCGGCCAGCAGTAGGAGGAGGGGGGGAGGATGAGAGGGGATGGTAGATCGGGCGGGCGGCGGAGGAAAGGGGGCGAGCGCATTAAACAAGGCAAATGAAATGAACGAAATCAAAAATCATTATCCAAGTCATTAGCTCTTTGGCGGCTGTTGTTGTCGCCTCGGCATTGTTGTTGTTGTTGTTGCTGCTGTTGTTGTTGTTGGCTATAATAAATCTGCTAATGTATGCGCCAAAAAGAAATTGGCCCGATCTAAATCGTTTCAAGCGTTCCAAAACGCTGCCAAAGGGTGCGCGCGTTTTCAGCGCGTGCTTGGCGCGTTTTTAAACGCCTGCAGAAATGGTGCCTCAGTATTTTGCTCGCACTCTGATTGCAGAGGAAAAATACGAATAAAATTGATGAATTTAAGACTTTAAAGATCACAACAATTTAAAGATCAAATAAAGAAAACCTTTAAAAATATCCGCATGATGTCAAAGCGAAAATCTTACCAAAATATTTAACCAAGAACTCAAGAGAGCAACTCAGTTAAATTCTGAAATTCTGAAAAAATAGAAAAATAAAAAAAAAATAATAGAATAGTAAATCTAGAATTTTCGCGCTTGATTTGAAATCATTTATTTAATTTTGAATGTGAGTTCACTATGCAGCTTTCACGCGTTTTTGAAACGCGCGCGTTTTGCGCGCGTCTTTCGACGCTAGCGCAGCTGCTGCCCAGCGATCTCAAAGATACACACACACAGACAAACACACCCTCTGTTCTGTGAGCGTAGTTCATATTTGTAGTTTATGGCGAGTGCTTGGAAATTGGTTCATGGCCAAAACAGCGCTGGCCTCGCCAGATAATTTTCTGACTTCCACACTCGTCGCTTGAGGTTTCTGCTCCGCGTTGAATTTGTTGGAAAATAAACAAATTAACTAACTAAACAGTTGACTAAACTTTACTCGCCCCCACTGATAAGACAGCGGCCCCTTCTCCCCGCTCCGCAAGCGTTTATTCACATTTCGATTCTTGGTGCTGTTCCACCAACCAATTGAACGTAAATTCCGCATTCGTTTTTTGGGGGGAGATTTTCCAGACGCCGAAAAAGACTTGTTGTGTGTGGTGCTCTTTGGAAATCCCCCAATAAATTAAATGCCAACCATCTTGAGCTCAAATGGCGATCAAAGCGACAGTCGACAACAGAAATTGGCAGCGCTTACTGTTAATGTTATATATTGGGGATTTCTAACAACATATTCTATAGTCTGCCGTCAGTTAAAAGTGGCGAATTAAAGTGGAATCAACTTGAAATTTGCAGTAAGTTTTTAGTAAATTGCATTCAATGATAATATTCAAATGGATTCGGTATAAATGCAGTGGATTTTCACTAGTTTTCTATTCGTTCGGATCGTTGGGATCGTTTAAAGAGTTGCATATTTTTGATCTAGCTGAAATTGGTGCAGGGAAGAGAGAGAGAGACAAGTTAGTGGACAGGGCTAAAGGCAACATTGTGAATTTACGTGATCCAGATTAAGTTGTTGGCATTATCAGCTGTAATGACGATGTGATTATGATCATTATCAAGAGCAGACGAGACGCTGGCGACGGCGACGGCAGCAATTTTGCGAGCATGCAAAAAAAAAGGCAAAACAAAAATGGCCAAAACGAAGGGAAGACGCACAAAACTGAGGCTGTTGTATTTTCGTATACATATTATTATTAATATTATTACGCTCATTTTTAAGCTGACAAGAGGAAGAGCGACAGGCAGCAGCCGAATGATAAGATCTCTCTCTCTCTCTCTCTCTTTCCCTCTCCCTCTGGGTCTCCCTCCCCCTCCTTGTGTCTGTGCAAAATGTGTCTGCAGTGGGCAAGGCTGCAATGGGATTGCTGCAGAGGATTGCTGGGGATGATTCGCTTGGCGTGCGTATCAAAATATAACCATAATAAAAATGCTCGTAATGATGCATCATAAATCGCGCCAAATGCCGCCGGCTCGCGCTCTTTTCCTTTTTTATTTTTGTTTTTTCAGTCGCCACTCGAAAAATTGCATGATGCGAAGTGTTGCAGATGCGACGACGACGACGACGATGGTGGAGGAAGGGCGGGGGAGGCCAGAAGGGGGGAGACATAGGTGTGTGGGGTAGAAGACCTACCTGTGCAGCCATTTTTCATGCCGCATTTCAGCCGCTTGCTGTTGTTGCCGCTGTCAATTCAGTGTAAATTTCAACTATTAAATGCCAATTTATGGCGCGTAGCTTACAATTTTTTATTATCGTTTTTATAACACCTTCACGAGCCCAGGGAGCGGGGGCGGGGAGGGCAGACGAGGGCGGGACTCTGGCACTGGGCGTACACCGTTTAACCAAACTGAGGCCCTTCAGCAACATTCCGCCCGCTGTCTCGCAGCCTCCTCTCTCCTCCTCCATCTTCTCCGCCTCATCTCGCCTGCAGTCTGCAGTTTGTAGTCTGCTGCATTTTGAGTTTTGTTTCTCGCTTTGCTGTGGCGTGAGAAGAGATTGAAAGAAGGAATTTACAGATAAATCACACTAAATCATTTCAATGCTGCCCCCGGTACCTGGCGCATGCGGCAATGCAACTTGCAACAGGCAACAGGCAACATCAACAGCGGCAGTGAGCGCTGCGAATTTTGAACGCCGGCGCGTACTAATCACTCGCATTGTTACACGATCACGGCTCAGCCAAGTGCGACAGAGACGGAGCGACAGAGAGAGAGAGAAGAGACCGAGACTATCGAGCTCAGTTGAGTTGAAAGTCTCGCCTTGACTCTGCGCAAGCATCAGACAAACTGGAGTCCAACTGCCACTCAATTTGCAGCTGTAAACCATTCGCAAATACCCTGTAAAGCGACTCATTGAGCATGACCAACTAGTAAAAAAGAACTTCTGCACAATGACAACAGCAGTTGTAGAAAAAGCAACTGTATTGAATGTACTTGTTAAAACAATATTAAAATTAAATTATATGCTATAAATTTTCATTTAATAAAAGTGAATGCACAATAGTAAAATTAGCAGTGAGACATTCAATAATAAATTGAAATAATTTCCATAATAACAATAATAATCTGTAGAATATCTATGTTCATATCTATATAGTTTAAAGATTCAATTCCTTTTTACACTCCTCAGTTATCCTAAAATTGACTAACCATTAAAAATAAAAATATTTCAATTGATTATAACTATGAAATTCAAGGTAAAAGCGAATCTATCTTCAACGCATTCAGAGACTATTTAAACTTTAAACTACTGGCATTATTATAACAATTGAATGGCAGTTAAAACCACTTCCCTATAAAATGATCGCAAAAGCAAATGTAATTTAGGGCATTGTATACACAGTACTTTTTTAATATTTCATAAAGAGTGCGTGCTTTAAACTATTACCAGCTGAGATTAAGTCCAATCTATGGAAATCTAATGCATTATTTGTGTAACAACTTGTGTATATTGTCGTGTCGTTTACTGGCTGCGTTCCCACAAGTTCATTTCTATCTCTATTTCTCACTGTCTTTGCGCATCTTTCAATTCCCATTGGCAGCAGAGAGGGCAAAGCAAAGCAATTGGTCATGCGGCCTCTGGAAGCACGCACTAAATTGTCAATTATGGGAAACAAATTAAAGGGAACAACTCGAATCTGATTGCCGAGTTTCAAATTGCGCTAATAGAGTACTTAAGCTTTTCAGCAAATGGCTGAGCGCAAGACGCTGGAGGTTGGGGAAGCAGTTGGAGTTCTCCCAGCTGGGGAAAACATTTCGACAGGCTGGGGAATAAAACAAAACAAAAAAAAAAAGCTTGAAGTCTTCAGAAGACTGACCAACGCCCTAGCTGTGCAGCAAAGCAAAGCCAAGCAAAGCCAAGCAGCTGTCAGCAGTGACATGCACAATGTCCAGTGTCCAGCCAGCAAAACTCGACAGACAACGCGGCACACACATTGTTGCCGCACATGCTGGCAGGCTGGCTGCCTTCCTGACTGCTCTCCTAGCTGCCTGCCTGGGCTGGGAGTATTAAAATTCCAACAATTAGGGAACATTTCACATGCCTTTCTAATAGCCAACAACGAAGCCAACGGCCACTGCAACTGCAGAGGGTGGCAGCGAAGGCAGAGACAACGACAGAGAGAAAGAGAGAGCGAGTGTGAGAGGGGGATAAGCGTTGCAACAAGCTGATTGTTCCATGCTGATGCTTAGGTTGGAGGCAGCAGCTCGTCAAGCTGCTTTGTTCCTGTTGCGACACCCCGTAAATAGCTAGCAAGTGATGAGGAATGCCTCAGCTTTGGTCTTGCTTGCAAAAAATGGAGTTTATTGAATATATAGAGATAAACTGCACAAATTAAGCACGAATAAACAACAAATTCAATAGACTATTTCACTGCAAAGTCGCTAAAGTCAGTTGTGCACAATATTTGCTGTTAACAATGCCACAATTATTGCGACAAATCTTAAATTTACTCATTCGTCTACAGCGTATCTGCAAGTGCAGCAAACGCAGTTAGTCCGTCGGTCTTTTGTTGTTGGTCAGGCGCAAAACTATGCAATTTCATAGCAAAGTTCTCACATACAATAGACTGGCAACAACAGCAAGGAGCAGTTGCAGTCGCAGTCTCCGTCTCAGTCGCTGTCGCTGTCGCTATCTCAGTCACCGCCTTAGCCCCAACTTCGAGTTCGACTTCGACTTCGACTCAATTCCAGACCCATCCCCAACTCCAACTGCAACTTCAACTCCATCTACAGCCCCAGAGAGCAACAACATGTTGGCATGTCAATAATCTTGTACTCGATGGAGCCCAGCCTCAGTTGCCGTCTTCAGTCTTCTGTCTACTGTCTTCTGTCTTCTGTCTCGTGGTGGGAGTTGCTGCCTGGGCAGGAAAGGAAAAGTGCGCAACAACAGCAACAACAAAACATGAATAGTTTGCGCAACTTGGCGGCTAAAGCGACTAACAAATACCCTGCAAGCTAGTAAGATGATGCTTAAAGATAAATAAAATGCCTTTGATTTATAATTTTGTGTGGGGTTCATTTGTAACAATTGTGATGCTATCTGCACTTACTGTAGAATTTAGCTGAAATTTACTTGAAGCTACGATGCTAGGATGCTAATAAAAAGGTCTCACCTTCTCAATTCTAAAATATAATGAAATAAGCAAATAAAATATGCATAAATGAAATCATTTCTTCATCTGTTTTGCTGTAACTAATGAGATGTCTTCGGTCGACACTACTTCAAATATTTGGACTAGCAAACCTGCCTTGCAGCTCAGCCGTTTTTGCAGGGTATGCGAAAACAAGTTGGCATTGTAGTGGCTCTTGCCGTGGCAAGCGCAACAGTTGCTGCTGCTGTCGATGCTTCTGCTGTTGCTGCGTGTCAGCGATCGCAGTGCGAATGAGCCTGAGAAATTGTGAACACACACACACACATACAGCAGATACATCGCACACACACACACACACACACACTGCAGCGTTGTAGGTGTTGAGACAGTCGAACACAGTTGATTTTGATTTGAATGTGTGGCCAAGAAATGGGCTGAAATAGCCGCCATCGAACTCGACCCTCAGCCTAGATACATTCGACATTCGATTATCTGCGAGGGCAGAATAAGAAGTAATCGACCTCACTGAGCAACTAAATGCCAAATAGCTGAACATATAACAAATAAACTTCCTTCAATACGCTACAATTGTTTAAAATCTAAATTTTATTTACTGTCAATAATTTTTCATACTTTTAAACGCAGAATTGCTTCAGGCTACAAATATTTTAAATACCAATTTCAACTTAATGCTTAGAATTAGTTTTTAACCTTTGAGATCAATTGCTGATATCTGATAAACGATTTGAATCTCAAATTAGACATTTCGACAAAGTTCTCCAGTTATCCGCTACACAATTTGAATTTATTTATAGTGCCCCTCGAATACTATAATACAATATATATATAGTAAACTACGCCTTCAACCTGTACGTGACTTTAGATTTCCGTTTCAGCTGCTGCCACTTTCTCTAATGCCGCTCGCAAAATTTTCCAACTAAATATGCGAAAACAACAACAAGCAAAACGACGTAACACAAATCCATGGAAAGCGAAAAGCGGAAAATCAAAAGAGTCGAAATGGTAAAAATGCCAAATTGAGGCAATCGCCGTCACATCCATCAATTATTTTCGCACACCCGACCCGAGACCCGACGATGACGATTATCACAGTCGCCTCAACATCATCAGCAGCATCATCATCATTATGATCTGCAGCTCCCTTGTCACGCACAGCAAACACTCGAGTCTAGGCCTTTGCGTGGGCGTGCAAAAGAGAGAGAGAGAGAGAGAGAGACGGAGACGGAGAGAGCGAGAGAGAGCAAGATGAACGTGCCAAATAGAACGAGCACGCACATAGATAACAAATGAGTCTGAAATTGCAATGGTCGAGTCGACAACATTCGAGTTGAGTCTCCCTCAACTCGATCACGGGGCCACCCCGCCGTTTGTCGCCTTTTGACAACACACACACACAGACACACACACACAGACAGCGACACCCCGAACGTGAGACGTGGCCAAGAAACTGGGCAACGAGAACAGCAACAACAAGTAAGTCCCTCACACGTGCGATTGATTCCATTGACAATCATCAAGCATCGCAGCAAACAGCTAAAACAACAACAACAACAACAAGTACATTTTTTGATATAGTCACACATCTATGCTGAACAATCACATCCGATACACGAGCTCTGCTCGCTGCATAATGAACTACAGCAGCGAGTATCAATCGAGTATAATGTATGCATCTATTTATGTACTATACTCGTGTCTGTTATCTCGCATCTAATTGCGATTGTACGCACATTCTCCACAGTTTGTCCGACTTTCAGCTCGCCAATGCTGAATGCGTTGAGCATAATATATATAGATATATGTATATATACGTATATATTGAATGCCAATGCTAAAGCTGGTGCGCAAACTAAAGAGAGAAGCAATGCAAATGCAGAGAGCAATTAATTGATAATGAGAGTAGTAGCAATTAATTGATAATAAATTGTAATAATTACAGCAACATTCAATTGACTGCTAATGCAAATGTCTCGATCGATGACTAATGAAATTGCTAATGTGTCAAAGCCGAACTAATAGCAATGCCAATGATAAGAATAATTGTGGCAAAGCCACAAATCTAATGCATACACAAAACGTTAATTTAGTTGCCAAATTCAAAACGAAATTCACATTCACATGACATCAGCATTAGCCACTAATTATAATAATTATATTTATAATGCGAAAGATCTGCTGACAGTGTAAAAATTACAAATGAAATGCTGTGTGGCCGACCAGAGGCTTCTTAAAGATATCTGCAAACATTGCGTATACGTCGAGTGGTCGCTGAATAGCAAATATCGCGCATACGCCACGTAGTCGGTGTAAACTGTACTGTAGCGTGTAGCGACAAAAATGAAGAGATATCGATACGAAATTGACTAACAAATATGTATTTCTATTTCTATTGTGGCTGCTGTCGCGCCCCCTTTTCGCAGTTGACGGGGGACGGGGCACATAATACACTATACTCGTAAATAAATAAATAATTACCCAACAATTTTGTGTGCTGTCTGCAAATTGCGATGGCGATGCCGATGGCGATGTCGATGCCGATGCCGATTGCGATTGCGATCAATGAAAAAGTTCGAGGCGCAATGGGCAATGCCTTCTTGCCACTTGGCAGCAGCAACACACACAGCTCTCAGTGTGTCTGTGTGTGTGTCGCAACGCAGTGTGACTGTGCCACACACTACATTGAATACTCTTACGTGCGAGTGTACGCAAACTATTGTCTTAATTATGCGCTGCTGCCGCCGTCGCCGCTGCTGCTGCTCAAGGCATGACTATCTAATGCTAGACAGCCGCAGCCGCTTCGCTTACTCATCGCCTCATCAACTGCCCCACACACAAACACACACGTAGAGCTCTCCCTTTTTGAAATCTTCCCAAAAATTGCTAGCGTTCCGCTCTCGTTGCCATCGTCTCGCACTGACCATCGGCATCATCATCATCAACAGCAGCAGCAGCAGCAGCATCAGCATCAGCATCGTATTTGCCATCGGCATCAACGTCACCGGCGGCCGCCACTTGTTTATGTCTATTTGAGACTCTTGCAAGATCACGCGCCGTCGCGATCGCTGATAAAATTGTTTGCTGTTGTTGTTGCTCTTGCTGTTGTCTGTGACGATGAGGACTGCGAGTACTACGAGTACTGGGTGCTAGCTACACACACACACACACACACACAAACACACACACTTTAGTCTAATCTTCGACTGTTCTAATTTAGCGACATACACAAAATCATTCGCAAATCGCACACTAAAAAACATCCTTTACATAAATAATCGCACACATACATATGCACACATATATATTTTACATTCAATTGATTAATCATCCACATACCTCATCATTGTGCTCTCACTGTGATTATATAAATTTAGGTTGCCAAAACATACTTGTTAATGTGCCGCAAAACTATTTTCTATGTGTATTTTCCAATTGTTCGAGTAGATCGGGAGTTATTATGCGTCGTAGTAGACTTAATTAATTGATGCGAAATTATATTTATACTTGAAGTATTTATACCTATAACTTATTCATAATATTATATATGCACTGCGACCGTCCGAGGTCATTAGACTGTACGAATCTGCTAAATTTAGCATTGATGTGTGTTCTGATTGATTGTAACATCGTATTTTATGTCTTGACTGTCAGTTGACCACGGAGAATGTGTGCTCTTGTCTGTTTTCAAAACACTGGGCTGCCTGATAAGTTGCGTAGTATAATATGGCGGAAACACATTCGAAAGGAACAAATTTTCGAAGGCTGCAAATACGTTGAATAATGCAAATGTTGTCGCAAATATTTTGTGAAAATCGATGTATTTACTATGAAAATGCGAGCTCTTTTTCACTCCTCAAAAAGTTCCATGTTAAATGTTGTTCTACTTTATATGGTAAATGGAAAGAGCAGAAAAGCATGTGATCAGCAGGGCTGTGTAAACGATCAGGAAATGCGATGGCATGAGACTCACTCAGCAGTCGCTAATTGTTGCCGACTTGTTCGCCGAGTCATGCCGCCCACTCTTTTGCAATTAGAGTGTCTAATTTCAGATATATGGCCAACGTCCAGTCGGTAATTATGTCCGTTCGCGGCCATTGTTTGGATTGCAGTAAGTTATTGCGGCTCTGTGGCCGCTATCATGTGCTCGCCCATGTCCAGCGCTGATTTATTTGTGTCTCGGGATCTCTTGACTATTTGGTAGTACTACATCGAGTTGTGCTCACACTCACTATCTCTGTGGCTGGTCATATGGCAACAGGGAAGGGGGGGTTGAGGGTCGAACGGTTTTAACAAATGCACGTGCCGCGATATTTATGATCGCGTGTTGTTTGTTTGTTGGTTTGTTTACTTCGCCAGCTTTGTGTTCTCAGTTCCCAGTTCTCGGTCGAGTCGGCTTTGCCAACTCTTGTTCCCCTCACCAAATGCGCTAATTGGCGCGGCATTCGGGAATCGCTGATTGCCAATCCCAAGCCCAAGACCGCTACAGCAACAACAACAAACGCCACAGTTTAGAATCTATAGCCCAAAAAGCCGAAGCCAAACAGCGGAGCGGAGCAGCGAGAGGCAAAAATCAGCAGCTGATTAGGCGCTAAATGCTGTGCAAATATTGCGAAAACGAAATGGTAAACAGAACTGTTGTTTGCTTAGCGCTCTCCCATAATCTTAATTAAGCGCAGCGGCGGCCAAGCGAAAATGTGCCGCTGGAATGGTGGAATTCGGAACAATTTGAATTGCAAACTAATGCATTTCAAAACTGTAAATGGGAAGCAAGGAGGCAGATAAAAGTTCAACAATTGGAACAGTTGAAAATGGAACATCACAGGTTGGAACAGTTGGAATTGAAACACAAGAACCTAAAATACAATAAAATCTAAAAGTTTGCAGAAAAACTAAATGTTGAAACAGTGGAATTGGAACACTGGAATTGTAACGTGTTAAAGATATAGCACTTTAAACATAGCTAAATACAAAAGTAAAATTAGTATTTTGGAACTGTGAGTTAAATTTGGAACGATGGAATGTTATGCAATAGTATTTGAAACAGCAAACAGCGCACATGAGACAAGAGATGGACTTTGAAACAATACAAATATAAGCAGAGAAATTGAAAAGTTCAAGAATGCTAGGAAAGTTGTTAATTATAACAATCGGAATGCAACAAAACAAAATCGTAGTGATATTAATTAGTGACTGAAAGACTTTACTTTTAATTGAGCATCTGAGACCCTTTTGTATAAATTAGAACAAAGAGCTTTGAGTGTCGTCATCGCAAGGGAGCAAACAGCTGCACTGAGATCTGATCTAATCAATTGGTAATGCCACCAGACGGGGCACGAGGCAGCCAACCACTTGGCTGTGGCTGTTTCTGTGGCTGTGGCTGTGGCTTTTGCCGCAGCCTGCCAGTTGCAACCCTCTTGAGTTGCAGTAGCTGTGGCAGTTGCAATTACAGTTGGCTGACGGGCTGTGTGCATATTGAAAGCGATGTCTGAGTAGACGCCGGATCGTGACGGAATATGAATGGAAAGGGAAACCAGATTAGAGGTATGACAACGGCAATGACTACGAGTATGAGTATATGAGTATGAGTGTAAGTATGAGTGTAAGTAAGTATGAGTGCGAGTGCTTAGCTAGGTAAATAGTTGGTTCGCTGGGCACTCGACGTCTACCACCAGACATTCCATGCACAAATGTTTTACGACTATTTTTAGCCCAGCCTCGAAATGCATAATACATTCTAAATAGACGTAGTGTGCACTTGCATATCGGCTACGACTATAAGTACAACTATGCACATATAGTATAGCCGACTACAACTGCTCGCTATCTAAATTTGTCTAGCAAACAGCGGCAGCGAGATGAGGATGAGGCTGTGGCTGTGGCTGTGGCTGCGGCTGCGGCATGACGATGATGGATCATCGTGATGGCATCTCCAGCATTTCACGCCAAATGACGTCAGCAGCTGCAGTTTACATGATGCAGCCGCCAGCCGTTGGCAAGAGGCAAACAGCAAGTGGCAAGTGGCAAGTGGCAAGTGGCAAGTGTAATCGCAATACTCACACACAACATTCCAAAAATATCTTGGCATATTTTTGGCCAAAAATCAAAACATATTTTTGCATTTACGCACAACTTGCAATAATAAAGGCGTCTAGCCGAACGCAGCCAACCGATTGCACAACTTTCAGATATCCTCTGTAGAAAAAAAGACGTTCGAAATTGTCGCTTTAAATCGTATTTTCCAAAAAACATCTGCTCGACTTTACCAGATTGTGTGTCTTAGTGGCCATAAGAAATGACTGCACGACATTGTCTTAATCTCAAGAATTTCGTTTATCTATTCGAAACCCCCTAAAAAATGTTTTGTTTATCTTTGGAATATTTGTGCATAATAAATGACTTCTTAACTATGTGGCACCTTATGACATTAAGATTAACAGTTTCATTTGTTTGCCGAGACTTTCAAGCGACTTTACCTCATGGCTAGCAATAAAAGCTCGACTGCAGGATACCCAGGAAAAACGTCAAACTGTCTTTAATTATTAAATATCTATCTATGAATAAATTTAACTGAATTCGTTTTTAATGTATTTAATTAAAGCCTTGAAAATGCGTAGTACATCAAATTTAAATGCCATAATGATTCAAACACTCAAATAAATTCCAATAAAATTCTATACTGCAAATATAAATAAAAATGTTTTGAACAAGCGGTCGTCGAATTAAGGAAACTATTTGGGAGACGTGCAAACTCTTTTTCGCTGCCAGATTCAAAGGGTATTTTATGTTTGCTTTGCTTGTGCTGCGCGATTCCAATTGCAGTGCAACAGATTTTGGCACGTTGCGCATACGCCGCGTGCGCCAACGCGGCGCTGCCTGTCGTAGGTTAGTGTCGAGCTAGATCGAAACTGGAACCGAAATCGGAATTGGAATTGGAAGTGGAAGTGGACCTGGGCTGGGTGGCGTTGAGCGACAGCGCACGCTTCATTGATTCGATCGATCGATAGAGCGAGCCATCGATCGATCGATCGATTGAAGTGCGGGAGTCAGGTGAGGGGCAAGGTTGGAAGCGGGTTGGCCAACAGACTTGGGCTAATGGCTAAAGACAAGCCAAACACAAACACACACACGGACAATATAAAATACACGTTATGGTAGCAGCAGCGACAATTGAAATTCAAATCCACAATAAGGCGAAAAGCAACAACAAACTAATCCAGCAAACGAAGCGCGCGCGTCGTGCATGTTGACAAAAAAAAAAAGAAAAAAAACAAAAAACAAAAGCTCCACAACAAAAGAACGTCAGCATCGACGACGACGCCAGCAGCGGTAGCGACAGCGACGTCAACGTCGTCGTCGTCGTCGTCGTCAGTGTCACGCAGCGCAGCTGTCGGCCGTTGTCTATTTTGCGATTGTCACATAGCAAACGAATAAAACAAAAAAGAGCGCAAATTTGATAGAGCGATAGACAGAAAGACAGAGAGAGAGAAGGACAGAGAGAGAGAGGCGAGTGTGAGTAAGTAACTGAGTGCGAGGGGGTGGCAGAGCAGCGCTGTTGTTGGGAAGAGCGACACAGCGAGCTGAAGCGAACGCCGGCAGCGGCAACGACGACAACAGCGACGACGACAGCGACAGCGACGACGACGACGCTTTTAATCTAACATCAGTTTGTCCAAGATCGCGAACGCCGCTGGGAAAGACGAAAGACGTGCGCGCGACAACGAAAAACGCAGCGAAATCGCAGCGAGCGCAAAGAACGAAACACAAGAGACGAACCTCCCCATTCGCCCCCTTTAAAAAAAAAATAATACCCCGACCGAGCCGAAAAACACAAAACGAACCACAAAAAAAAAAAGAAAAAACACGCGAAAACACGAGAGAAGCCGAGACGATCCATCCGAATGTCCAGCATTGTGTCCTGCAACACGAGAAAAAAGACGGGCAACCATTTCTCGCCACGAGTCGTCGACACATAAAGTGCGAAGTATTTAATTATTACAATAGATATTACAATCCAATCTATTTATACACATATAGAGTCGATAAATGATTGATAGCATAAGTCACTGCTGCACTGCACCACACCGCACCGCATCGCACCGCACCGCACTTTAGTCGCCGCCAGTCAAAATGTTGTTGTCGTTAAGCCCCCACTAAGCATTTAAGGTATGCTAATCGCTGCGCCAACTAATCAAAATTCACATAAATCGTTTCACTTCAGCATATTGTACATATGTTCGAGTATATATCATTGTGTCTCCCTCTCTCTCTCCCATTCGCCCGTGTGCAAAGCACATTCCCGGCTAATTTCAGAGGCCAACTGATCAAGTTATTAATGTGTGTTCACAGGGTATTGCACTGCCCTCAACCATTCCGTACAACTGACTCAGCGAACTGGGCTCCTGATGGAGCAAGGTGTCTGAAAGTTGGCATGATTAATGCTTAGACTGCCCGATAGCATATATAATCGAATCTGTTGCTAAGGCACACACTATATTGTTTAGTTGTCATAGAGATTGCAAATGAAATTCTCAGCACAGAAGTTTCCCGAAGGAAAAACATTCAAACAAACACTTCAAACACTTGACTTTCATGTACATATTTCCCTATATCTAAAATATTTATTCTTATGGCGAGTGGGGAGGGCATCCAATAGTCGGCATCTCGTACTGTTTTTTTTTTTTTTTTTGGGCCACAGGAATGCTGATATCAGAGCCACAGAGCCAAGGCCCCAGCACTTAGCCGAGACACACACCCCAAAACAACAACAACAACAACAAGCAGAGAGGGGAAAAATGCCAATTATCTGGCAATGAAGTTGGCTTTTATTACTATGTTTAGACAGGATGAAGGGCGACCAAAAAAAAAAAAAAAAGTGCATACATATGAACAGCGAAAAAAAAAGTAAAGAAATCAATCGATCGATTGATTGTAATTTTTTTTGTTTTTTTGCTTTTGAGGACTGTAACTCTGTAGATGCCATCGGATCTCTGTGCCATGATGAAATGTTGGAGAGAGAGCAACAAAAACAACAACAACAAAAACGAAAAAAGCACAATTTACAATTTACAATTCAATGGCTGTTCGAATCGCGTCGGGCATTAGCAATTGGTGTGACTTACAGCATGGAGCGATCAGCGATCACCGCTGAACGCTGTTCAGCGATCGGTGAACAGCCAAAGCAAAAGCAAAGGGCGTGGCAGGCGGTGGCGGTGACGGTGGCGGTGGCGACATCGACATCGACAGAGATAGAGATAGAGGCGGGGGTTGCTGGGCCAGCCGCGAGGTGGGTGGAGTGCTGGGGGCGGGGCGGGGCGGTGCGGCGTGGAGCGTGGAGCGTGGGGCGTGGGGCGTGAGGCGGGGAGGACAGCCGGCGACGTTGGCATTAAATAAGCACATAAATTGCTGGCGTTGATGACGCAGCCTTTGCTATTTTTTCGTTTTCTGTTTCTGTTTCTGTTTCTGTGTTTTTTTTTTTTGCCTCCAAACACATTCTTTGGGTATTTCGCTGTTGCTGTTTGCCATTTGGCATTGTTGTTGTTGCTTTCTGTTTTGCACTGCACTTTAAAGTCGACCTTAGCAAATGCCAGCGAAATGAAACAGTGGAAGTGAAACATTCACTAACTACAATCGTGTCGAAAGCGAGGTAACATTTTCACTAAAAGAATATATCGCAGCATTAGAATCTCAGCTTTTAGGATCAGTGAAAATCGATGGGCTAGGAAATTAACTAAGATAATCTGTCAAAAGATTAGCAAATATTGTGAAACAATGTGGTTGAAACAACTGAAAATGAAGCATGCTAAAAATATAAAATGTCAGTAGCAAACGAAACAAATTGAAATGTAGACAATGTAAAATAAATAAATCATCGGTCTTAGAAACAGCGAAAGAAGCAAGAATAAAGGAAACACAATAAGAAATAGGAACTGTGGAAATGCAACAATAATATTAAACAATTGTTACAGAGAGTACAAAACAAAAAAATAACAGAGAAATTTCGAGAATTAAGTTGGTGATAGTCAACAAACAACACCTTGCAATTTTTCGCAATTTTTGTAAAGTCCCTCCATACAAAATGTCTACAAATTATTTAATTGATCGCCAGCACTTTTGTTTTCTAGCGATTTTCCCACAATGAATCATATCGTCAAAAGAGCGAATGCTCCGAATCTAGTTCTGGATTCTTCC
Source organism: Drosophila siamana (assembly GCA_035047445.1). Taxonomy (NCBI): domain Eukaryota; kingdom Metazoa; phylum Arthropoda; class Insecta; order Diptera; family Drosophilidae; genus Drosophila; species Drosophila siamana. The sequence goes on from JAWNPP010000078.1 coordinate 17,519,824, forward strand.
ATATTTATGAGCTCGCATTACACACGACCCAGCGCTGATGATCAATGATGATGATCAATAATGCACGCTACATTAGAAATGGCTTAATTTATGCACTTTGTCCCACTGTGCGAGCGAGCGAACGATCGATCAATTGATCAATCTGCGGGCTGCTATCTGCGATCTGCGATCTACGAACTGTGATCTGTCACAGGTTGTTGCCGGGTTGTTTTATTTGCTTTTACGGCCGTGTTGTCAGCCAGTTGTCAGCTGGGCAATTTGGCGAAATACTCGCATAAATATTCATACAAAACTCAAACTCGATGAGTGCTTGAAAGCCACTTTATACTTTCCCAACTTGCTAGCTTTTCAAATGCTAAACTCGACACATGACGTATACTTAATATCAACGTAGCGGGCTCTTCCCAAAGATATGAAGTTAAAACAAAAAAAAGCAAATAAAGCGGGACTGGCTGAGTCAGAGCCAACTGTGCTTAAGAGCATAAGATACATACATACATATGTTGTTACCAAGACATAAAGTAACCGAAAGGCGATTAAGAATTTGTCGCTTACCCCAAAATGACACGCGTCACAGTCCCCTGAAAGTAAGAGTTGTAGAAAACGTGTGATTAATATCGAACAAGTTGGCGGCTGCGAGAGTAGATTAATCATTGTTCATTCGCGCTGCGACAAGTCGACCAAATTTGTTCGATGATGGATCACGGCCGCGATGTCTACAAAAATCGAGCAAACTAAACAATCAACGCAGAGCAAGAAAACAACGAGCGTTGAGTATAAATAAACAATTGCATATGCCTTCAATGTGAAACACATGTGCAGTGGCTATTGCCTTTTGCCATTTAAATCAGACACAATTTTTTGTGATTTACTTTGATTGGCATCTAATTTATGATTGACAGTTACAAACGTTGCGTCGAGCGTCGAACAACCAACCGATCAACGGTCAATGAGCAATGTGACAACGACAGCAACAGCAACGGCAACAGCAACAGCAACAGCAAGCAGCAACAAAAGATAGATAGATAGATACATTTGAGCCTACCGCAAATGCGGATACAAAAATACAAATTAAGATAGATTCGAATAGAGAAATACACTCCTAAATACTGAGAGTTAAAGCTGCAATAGACTTGTGAGCAAGCACTTAAATTGCAATAGAAATTTAGCCAAAGATGCAACATTGCTACAGTGGCAAAGATGCAGATAAAATACTAGAGCTTCACCGACGATGATAGATAGATGAATATGCTTAGATATTTAAATAGGCATTTGGATGACGGAGAAGTTCGATATATAAATCGCAAAAATGCAGATAAAATACTAGAGCTTCACCGACGATGATAGATAGATGAATATGCTTAGATAGTTAAATAGGCATTTAGATGACGGAGAAGTTCGATATATAAATTGATATATTTCAATTCAAAAATCAGCATATAATGAAACACAAATTTATGAACAGCAACAAATACAAATGAATCCGCTGTTACGAGATAAATTATTTGAACAGATGCATAGAAGAGCTGCATAATTTGAGCGATAGACAACTTTGGGGGAAGCGAATCACATAGAAAAGGAAACAGCAACGAACAACACATATACTTCCATAGACAGAAAGAGAGCGATAGAGCTAGAGGTAGAGGAAGAATTGGCAGCGTCTTGGCTTACCTGATTGTCAATCAGACGATGTCGATGTCGACGTCGACGTCGATTTCAATTTCGATTCGATTCGATGGCAATGCCGATGCGAATGTTAGAGTCAACGTCGACGTCGATCTCGCGCCGCTGGCTGCGGTTGTCGGTGCGTCAAAAAACCCAAGACACGCTGCCAGCTACCGTTCGATATATGTATAAATATATATATGTATATATCTCAGTCTCGGATTACGCGTCGTATGCGCAACGTCAAAAGGTGGCGGCAAGCTGCATAGAATGTTCCAGTTATCAGTCAACCCAATTAGTTAGCGCACATTCTGGGCCAAGCAATTACATCGACAACTGTAACAAGAACACTAACAACAACAGTAACAACAACAATAACAATAATCAATCAACGCAATAATAACGATGATATAATTCTTAGTCTAACGATCAGTTCGATGGGTCGAACAATCGCCTGCTACCGTTGTCAACGCGGTGTAAACACATTAAAGTCTTAACTTGGACAACAGCCCGATAAGCAAGCAATCTATACTGCACACATTATTATATCTTGTTCATACACATATACATATATATTGTTTGGTATATAGTCCATAGATCTTTGAGTAACCGGCAAGTTTAGTAAACGAGCAAACAAATGGCAACTAATTCCACCGTAAAGTGGCATTCTATTCTTCGAATCGTAATGGGAAATAAATCGCATTTATGTTGTTTATATGTCGTCTGCACTTGCATACAGATAAGTTACACACGAATGCAGTTAGTCGATGATAATAACTGCTCACAACAATTTCGCTGCCTGCGCCGACGACACTCGACTAGAAGAGTTTTGCAATCAATCGCTTTATTGGTCTCAAGTGTTTCCCTAAAACTTGTCTGCGATTTTACCCTAGGGAATTATCATTATTTGATTGGATTACAATCTTTCCTGTTGTGACAACTTTTATGATGATCGCACTTGAATCTAATATATACATAAAAACGAGCATTGCAGACACTATCAATAGATGATGATATCATTTATTCTATTGACTAAATTAATCTACATTTAATCGCTCTAACAAATATCTTGATAATTATGGCTCAGAAAATAAATTGAATTACCTAGCCAAGAATTGAAAATATTTGAATAAATTGGGTACAAATACGAACCTAATTGAAGACACATGTAAGAAAGTACTTACATAAAAGAGCCGCTGCTTTCTGATTTATAGATTGCTTTCTGATTCTGATTGAGCCGAGAAACACTTTGAGTGCCTTGAAGGGAGAAGTGAAACAATATTGCGGCTAATTTGCATTGCGGCTTTTGCTGCTGCAAGTGCAACACAAATCAAATTCAACAGTTGCCATGGCTGTCTATGTATGCGTGTGTCTGTGTGTGTGTGTGTGTGTATGCGACAGCGCTGTCAGCGTCGATGCTAACGTCAACGTCAACGGCGACGTCGACGTCGCTCGCTAAAAGTACATAAATCAAAGGAAAAAGCATTTTTCTGTTCATTTTTGCCATTCGGCGACCGTCTAGAAAAACTGTTTTCTTTCCTATTTCTAATTTTCTTGTTGCTGCTGCTGCTGCCGTTGCTGCTGATTGTTGATTGCTGTCTGTTTGTTATTGCTGTCGTTGTTGCTTCTGCTGCTGCTGCTTCTGCTTCTGCTTTTGCATTAGCATTTTGTACGCATGTTTCAGACATTTAACATTTTCTTTTCATATTATAGACAAGCGACAGATATCGCACTTCTCCACACACACACACACACACACACTCAAAGAAATATAGTATTTCGATCTATATGTTGTTTTTTTTTGTTTTTGTTTGTGGTGGACTGTGAGGCCAAAGCATTTATAGGAATATTTCAAATCGCAGACGACGAACGCGACGTCGACGTTGGCAGCGGCAGCGACGTCGCTGCGAGCAGCGCTTTAAATGAGGCTGACAACAAAGCACACACTCACACACACATACGCAAAATAAGTAAAACGTAAAATAAATAAAACACAAATATTTCTCGCGTAAAAATGCTATGCAAAAAAATTATGAAATGGAAAAGCGGCTAAAAGCCAAAAAAAAAAAGAAAAAAATCACACACACACACAGAAAAAGAAAACAAGAAAAATAATAATAAATAAATAATAAAAAATGCGTGTTGCTGTCGCCGTTGTAGTTGTTGTTGTAGTTGTCGGTTGCCATCTGCCTATTTTCGTGCATATTATTTCATAATTTTGTATTCTTTGCGCTTTGGCTTTAGTTGCTCTGCAACTATTTTAATTTGTTTTATTTTTGCTTTAAGAGTGACAGAAATTATTGTTAACGATATCGCGCGATTTTATTGCCAACGCCTGGCGCTACATTTTAATTGTTGTTGTCGTTGTCGTTGTCGCTGTCGATGTCGCCGTTGTTGTCGTTGTTCTCGTTGTTGCTGTCTGCCTTTTTTTTTCTGCTGTCTTCTGCTTGTTGATAATGAAATCGACATCGAAAGCAAACAAATTAATTAACTAAACGCCCTCCCCCACCCCCCGCAACAACAGTCGCATTCGCAGTCGCAGTCGCCACTGCGAGCAGTCAGCAGTCAGCAGTCGTCAGTCGGCACTCGTCACTCGCCACCAGAGTACAAGAGTTGTCTGTCTGACTGAGCTCTGCATATTTGTACTCTACCCGAAAAGGGTATTCCCATGCAGCCAAGTGCTTTGCGACACTGCCGAAACCTTTGGGAATTACTTATTTCACTTAGATAAACAATATCAGCTATACAGCTTTATTGACAGGCCTTCGCAATGCCAACTGACTATCGGAACTCGGTTGTTTGGCATGCTATCACTGTGAAACTTTGGCAGTGTGATTTCTTAAACTAAAAGAGTGATTATGGACTGTGAGAGAATAATTGTTCATCTACTCAACGCCCACAAACTAACCGAACTTAGCTCATAATGGTCAAATCACAATGCAATTTAGAATAATTTCTTACGCCAGTAAAAGAAGCAAAATCAGCTCTGACAACCCATTTTCACTGCCATACAATCATAAACTATTCAAACTCTGCTTTTTGCGAGGCTATCATTATGAGATTTGACAGTTGCTCTTCTTAGACTAAGAGAGTAATTATAACAACTATACACAATTATTCCCACATCTATTAAATCATATTTACCTAATCGAGCTCTGCTCAATGAAATTTTTTATAGCTACATTTTACGTATTCAAAAATATAATAGCAGCCATGTAAAGTTAATTTTACTTCCATTAAAAAATAACTAACCAGCCGATCTCAGCTTTAAGCGCAGATAATATTGTGAAATCTTGTGAAGATCTTCCTCGTACCAAAAGTAAACAAACAAGCTGTAAAAATTTGGTTTTGCATCCATGAAATCGAAACTAACTAACTGAACTCAGCTCTCAGTGAAGTCAATAAACTGAAACTTGTTAGAGTAGCTGCCCAATCGAAACCGATGCGATAAAGTTCGCCAGCTCAAGGGGAACGTTGAAAGAGCATTGTGTATTCGTGTGGTCGCATTTGAGATGCGCTCCACAAAAATTTCGTATGTACATTGTCATAATTTCTTTCATATTTCTTTTGCCACATTATTTATTACTAATACTTAATATATTTGTGACCATTTTTTTAATTGCGCTCACACGTGCCACACAGTCAACGCTGAGCGACAAAAAGAGCAACAACAAGTCGCGAATCATGCTACGAAGACATAAATACGAGAACATGCTAATGTCTACATAGTTATACACATATTTGTATACATATATATATATATATATATGGGTATATATTTATATAGTTGTGTGTGTTTCTGGCTTTAAAATGATATATCGGCGGCCATAAAGGGATTTGTCGCCAGCCAGCTCGTTGGCTAGTCAGTCAGTCAGCGGAGACGCAAAGAGTGGAGAGGAGACGAGAAATGAAAATCAAATCGAATGAAATGAAATGAACGGCAACGAAATGAAAATGAAATGAAATGTGCAAAATGGCAAAAAGGAAAATTTAGCGCAAAAGTCGAATGGCTGTATGATTAATCTGCTGATTTAGTCATTCCCAGAATATTTCTTGTGTAGTATTTTTGTTGTGGCCGTGGTTAATTGATCGTATAATCAAGAAATTAGCAGCTTTTGATTAACGCCTCGCCATGACTTGCAACTTTGCATAATCAAATCTCTGGCTGGCATCGTGTATCTCAGCTGGTCCTTAACACAACACTCCAAACTAGTTTTCATAATCCAATCGCCATCGCGATCCCAAGCAAAAAAAAAAAAATAAAATAAAGAAAAATACTGCAGAGGGAATTCTTCAGGAAGAAGATTCTTTGCTGGCTTCGGTGTGAGATGAATCATCATCATCATCATCATCATCAACGGCTTGGAACCACTTTTAACCGATTTTTAATTGAACTTGAAATGCAAATGATTTTCTAATTAAAACAATGAAAAAGACAAAAACCATCCAACAAAATATACTATGTTGATCTATGCATATTTGTTGCCTGCTTAAAGCATTTTGCTTGCAAACAACATCATTTTGAGGCTTAAACCGCTCAGTTTTGGGATTAGGATTTGGGGAGCTTGAGATTAATTGCACAACAACGTGAAGTCTTGTCATAAATATTGTGCCAAGTGGCCAACATCCTTAGCTCGGCTAATAAGTCTTGCGTTTATGGCGCGATTATTGTGAAAATTTGTGGGACAGCAAAAAGTAAATAAAATGTTTAACACATAATAAAAATCAAAGCTTTTATCTAAAGCAATAAAATTGCATAGATTTATTTAGCGGCAGGCATTTGATATTTTTAAAAACATGCTCAGTATTAATGTAGATAACGAAAGTGATGCATATAAAACAGAGTCTCAGCACAGGAATCAATAATCCAAAAAATAAGTTGTTCAGAAACTTGCAAATGCAAATGAAAAGTGATTTACTAAGCCATAAAAACTCGGTTGAAAGAACAACACAATTGCAATATTCTTTAGTATATTGACAAATGTGTTACTTCAGAAATTTTGAAGTTTTCGCTCAAATTAAATAGTTTCTAGCTGAGTTGGTTGTGAGGCATTATTTAAATGTTGAGCGTTGCGCTTTTCTCATTCGAATGCAAGTCTGTGATTGGTTCGCAGGATGCTCAGGTCACACACACACACACACACACAAATCGGTCTACCTCTTGTTTGCGCTGCAGACGCCCATGCAACGACACCGACGCCGACGCTCACGCCCACGCACAGTCGACGAGGCTGCGCAATTTGCACAAGCAGCCACCTAGACAGACGGACAGAGAGACAGAGGCAGAAAGCCAGGTAGTCAGGTGTGAGAGTGTCGCGTTAGCAACAAATGTTGCGGCAACATGTTGCGACACAGAGAGCTGCACGCAGTGAGGAGTTTAGAGCAGAGCGCGCAAAATTTTGCAAATGTATGGAGTGGGAGGCGGAAGGCGCGCGAGCAGCGGGTTGGGCGAACGCGCACGCATGCGCGCAGCGCAGCGCAGTCAGCGCTCATTCAACTTTGCATGGAAACCACGACGACAACGACGACGACGACGACGACGCGTCGTTCGTCATCCAGCAAGCATCTCTGCGACACGCGACTCGCACAACAACAACACAAACACCATGAGAACACAGTCGCGCAAAGTTTAGCAAACAATAGCAGCAGGCGTCGCTGTCGCTGTCGCCGTCGCAGTCGCTGTCGCAGCAGCAGCAGCAAACACGACCAGCCAGCAAAACGAAAAATGCTGCAAAGAGCCGAGCAAACGAACGCGCACGATCAGCAAACGACAGAACGACGACGACAGCAGTAACTTAGTTGCTCTCTCACGACATTGCGCGCGCTCTCTCTCTCACTCGCTCTCCACATTTGTTGCGCTCTCTTTGACGTCTGCAATTTTTTTTTGGTGTTGTTGTTGCTGCCTGCTAGTCTGGCCGCCTCGTCACAGTCTGGCTGCACGCGCTCTCTCTCTCTCTCTCTCTCTGTCTGTTGCTGTCGCTCTCTCTCGCTCTCTCTCTCTGTGTGTGTGCGTGTGTGTAGCTGCTGCGCTCTCTTGATGTTGCGCTGCTGGCGCTGGCAGCGCTGCTGACTGCTTGCGTTGGGCCTTAGTTTATTTATTCAAGCGACCGATACCGTGTGTGGACATTATTTTTCTAAACGTTCGCAACCGCACAACAAACACACACGCACACACAAACACACACACGAAACACGCACGTCGTCATCGCGCACACACAAACACACACACACACACACACGCTCAAACGCAGGCAGCAAGCGAGCAGCGGCGCAGCAGTCAACAGAAGTGAACGCAGCGCAGCGCAGCGCAGCACAGCGCAATATACTCGCCGTGTGCGCGCCGTGAGCTATCTAGTAGATAAAAACTCGCCGACTCGCCGACAACGAGCAACAGACAACAATCAGCCAAGAGCCAGAGCAACACACACCACAAACACAACAACAATAATAACAACAACTATAACTATAACTGAATTTCTGTTTTTATTTTGCGGCGTGTCAAAAACAAACGACAGCAACAACACATCAAGAAACACACAAAATGTGCAAAAAACAAATTGTGAATTAAATGCAAAAAAAAAATGTAATTATGCTAAAAATCAATTTCAATCATTTTTGAATTAAAAGTGCAACGCAAAACAAGCAAGAACAACTGAAAAAAAGGCGAAATATAAAAAAAAACACGCGTGTGTTATCTAATCATAAAGCAAAGAGAAAGAGAAAGAGCAAGAGCCAGAGAGAGCCATAAGAAATAATAACAATAATAATATAGCAAAATATCGGAAATAAAAGCAGATTGCTCAAGAAAATATAAACACACATAAAGCCAGCTCGTCGGCTGTCTGTCGTAACGGTAACGGTAACGATAACGGTTCAGTTCGGTTCGGTTTCGGGTTCGGTTTCGGCTTCAATTTACGGTTCACAGAGATTGTCAGAATATTTTTTTTTTCCTGTTGCCAAAATTGTAATACTGTAATATATATATATTTTTTTTTTGGTTTGATTTGGTGCTGTGAAAAGAGCAAAAAGTGCTTAACGACAAAAAAGAGAAAAGAAAAGTAAAGAAAATGGTCAACAACATGACGAATAATAATCAGAATAATCAAAATAATCACGATGCTGCCGCCTTGGCAACGGCCACAGGAACAGTGCAGACTCTGGACAACAACAAGCCAACAGACAACAACAACAGCGGCAACAACAGCGGCAACAGCAGCGGCAGCGGCAGCGACACAACGAACTGCATCACATGCCATCAGCATCAGCAACAGCATCACTATCAGCACAAGCTGCTGCTGGTGGCGCTGCTCCTCTGCCTGTCCAGCGTCTGCAGTTGGCCCCAAACGGTGCAGGCGCGACGCCATGCGCCGCTGATGTTCGAGGAGGCCGACACGGCCAGACGCTCCAATCGACCAGCTGGTAAGTCTCGCTTGAACACTATTCTATTCTACATACATATCACATGTCACACAATATATCACAATCGCATTGCATAAGTTGCGCATACGCCCCGTTTTACCTGCGCCAGGTTTTTCCCCGCAGGTAAGCGACGACGTGTTGCACACACAGGTCTTTTGGCTGCTCGCCCCTGGCTCGCACCCTTAATCCCCGTCACACACACAGCCAGCCGGCGCAAATTTTAGTGTCGGGGTTTTCCATTCTTTTATTTGCGCTCGACAGTTTTACTACTGCTACGGTGCACAACTATTTTCCCTACACGTTTTTTTTGTTTTGTTTTATATTTTATTTTTATGCCTGTGCTAATCCGGAAAACGGGAATTCCCTTCCGCCTTGCACTGACCTGGCCGCAGACACAGCGACGACGCTGCGACGACTACCCCAAAAACAAAGCAAAACAAAACAAAACAAAACAAAAAACAATGCTAGATTGTCTTTTGTCTGTAAGCTGCTTAGAGACTGCGCGCGAGTCTTCAGCTCCTCCGGCTTCGGCTTCGTCTTCTGTTCAATTTGTTGCAACTCACACGCTTGATTAGCTGCATTTCCTGTTTGTTTGCTACCCAGGGCACCTTTAGCTCTACCTACATCTTCCATTTCCATTTCCATTTCCAATTCCATTCCTCTTCCCTTTTTAGCCGCATATTAGTTTAGTATTGTATTATTAGTTTCTTTTTTTTTTTTTGTTTTCCTCTGCGCGCTGTGTTTTTTCTTTCTGATTTTTTTTCAATTAAAAACAGATTGCGGTTTTATTGTAACGACTTTGAGCCGTTTCTCAGCTTACAATGCAAAACGAGGCGCGTTTGTTGTTCGCAATGCTGCTGCTGCTGATGATGATGATGATGACTGTAGTGCTCAATAAACTGTAACTCTTTGTAGCTAACAACCTATTTCCATGGCAAGTTACGAGTCCAGTGCATTGTTCACAATTCCAATGCAATTAGAAATCATTCCATTTGCAGTTACAATATCCTCAAGTGCAATTCAATTTAGTTATTCTTCCATTGCCATCGTTTTGTCAACTAGATAGCTGTGTTTTTATGATGATGATGATGATGCTGATGCTGATGCCTTTGCTCGTTTGCCTAAGACAAGCGACCAATTTGTATTTAAAATGTAAACCGTTATTATACAACTGCTCGTAAAGCGGCCACCAAATGGCCTCCAACAACTTAAGCTATGCTGTAGCTTCACAACTTCACAACAACAACAAATCACTGACTTATCACAGCCTGCCACATGCCACCCACACATGGCAGCAACAACAACACAGGGGAGAGAGAGAGAGAGACGTGGTGCTAATTAAAAGCTCAGCATAATTTAGTCGTTAGTCGTGGCCCACAGACGGCCACGAAATTCGGGCAACGGCAAATGCCACCAACACACACTTGTAATTTTTTTAATGAATGAAACGATGGGGGGGACAGAGAGGGAACGCGGAGCAGGGCAGCTAATCAAACATCAGCAACCACGCAGCGAGCGAGCGAGAGAGCGAGAGAGAGAGAGACAGAGAGAGAGCGAGAGACGTCTGTCTGATCTGGCCAACAACTAACTAGCAATTCGTTTTGTCCATTTCGCATTTAATTTAGCTGATTAACAAGCGCTGTCCCCCCCCCCCCCTTCCCTTCCCTTCCCTTCGCCCCTCCCTCTCTGCGACTGCGCAGCCTACATGCTGTTGCCACGTCTCCCCCCCACCATCCGTCTGTTGGCATTGCTTTTGGCCCATTCGCCATTCGTCAGCATAATTCATTTATTCAACTGTCTGCCGCCCAGTTAGGTGTTAAAAAGTTGTTAACTTATTTTTAATGAATGCGTGTAAAAGACAACAACACAAAACACAACACAGCGCAGACCACAGCAACACCAACAACAACGACGTCGACCAAAATCAAGATGTGCCTACGTAAAGCAGCAAAACGAGAGACGAAGACGACGACGACGACGACGACGTCGAAGCGTTCCGTTTTGGCATCTCGGCAAACATATCCATGATCTTTAACGAATACAACAAGAAGATGAAAAACAACAACAACAACAACAACTACCACAAACAACGAAACACGTTAAAACGTTAAGTCGAAGTCTCAGAGCCCGAGTCTCAAAGTCTCAGAGTCAGCGCAACGACGACGTCTGTCAGACGCCAAAGTTTGCCTTCTTTTTTTTTTTGTTTTTTTTTGCCTCTTTTTTTCGCCTTTGCGCTGCTACACTTCCAAACGAAAGTTGCTTGATTTACAGCTGGGGTTTGAGACGGAATCACACTCTATCATTTCATGTCGTGTTGCAAATAGTTGAAACTGTCAGCACTTGAAATTTATGGGATCCGTTAACTAATAAACCGATCACATTTCATTAACTGGCCATATGGTTGGTGATGTATTATAATAGTATTATATGGTTAACTAGCTCAACAGTTTTACGAGCTGTAAACCGAGAGCCGCAGCGGGCTATATAAATAATTGAATTGCCATAATGATAAGCATTAAAATAGTCGAGATCTTATGTAAATGAATAGAGTTCAAATCAAATAATTCTTGGCAGTCGATTATCATTAGTTGGCTAATAATAATATAGTCTATAGTTTTAGTTTTAGCGCATTCAGTGTTCGACTAGCTGCACTTATTTTTGCTATAGCCTTTTTTTGTGCATTTGTTTTTTGTTTTTGTATTTTTTTTTTTGTCGTTTTCGTTGTTTGCGGCTGTCGCGACAGCCTCCCAAAAACGAATGAGCCTGGCGTCCGTCTCTCTGTCTGCCTGGCTGTCGTCGTCGTCAGTGTCAGTTGCATGTCAGGCAGTCGAAAACGAAATGCAACCAATTTGTTGCCGGTTGCAACAACATCGCCAAACAGCCAGCCAGCCTTTTTTGGCTTCGAGACGAGGCGTCGCCATCCTCTGCGATGCGATTGCCACAACTTGGAGCCGCCGCAAGCAAGCAAGCGAGGCTTAACTCGGCTTAGCTTAGCTAAGCTTACGTACAGCGAAGGGGGGTGGGGGGATTGGGGCGGGCAGCGAAGAGTCGCGTGTGTGTGTAGGCAGAGGAAGCACTTAATGCCCACAAAAGTGTCAAATTGCAGCAGAGTTCGAGTTGCAGTGCGAGTTTTCGGCTCGCCCACCCAAAAACCAACTAGAGAAAAGAAAAGCCAGACATGGCTAGAAAAAAGGCCAAACAAAAAGTCGATAGAGACTGTCTGTCTGTCTACCCGTCTGTCTGTCTCTGTCGGTGTGTGTTAATTAATTTGACTCTGTTTTTTTTTTTGGTGGAGTGTGTGGAGCGCGGGGAAGGCGTGAAGGGGGAGGGGAGGGGGGTCTGCCGACTGCAGTCGCGTAGGCAAATAAGATAGAGCCACAACTACACAAACTAAAGCTATAGATACAGATACGCTTCACAGATTTCGTGGGTTTCGGATTTGTTCAATTTTTTTTCTGTCGTTTTTTGTGTGCCGTTTGTTTTTTTTGCCATTTCCGCTCCACATTTGGCGGCGAGGGGAGTGCGCAGCAGTGTTTGCCGGAATGAATGCAAATCGAACGGGAGTTTGTTGGCTTCGCTTCTGGTTCAAACTGGGCAACAACTGGGCAACAACTGGGCTAATTGTCGCGCTCATCTTGTTGTTGTTTTTCATTTATTTATTTGCTGTTTTGGTCGCAGCTTCAATTTCAATTCGCCATTCATAAAAACCAGCAACATTTCGATACCGTCGGCCATGCGATTTCATTAGCACCCCGCACATCATCGCACAGCGCGAATTTCACATCTCGGCATTTCGCATTCTTGTCATGCATTAATTATCAAGGCGCAATCAGCTTCCTTCTCCCCCTCTCCTCTCCCCCACCTCCTCTCACCACCCTCCCTTCGTCGCCCTTCGCTCAAAGAGATTTTTGTGTGGCTGCGCATCATCTAAATTGTGCATCGCTGATACGAGGCGGCAGCCTTTGCAGTCAGTTTCTATGATGTGTGCAACTGTTTAGACATTTTCTTTGTGCCGCGCGACAGCGCCGCTTGCCACATACCCTCGTTTCAAGCACATTAAAGCTTAAAGCTCGCCGCGTTCGATTCAAACTTATTTTCGAAAGCACCTGCTTAACTTTTAGTTAGTCGCATTTCGTTTGTACGCGACCCAAAAAGTCAATTCAAGTCGCGTGCAACGCGCAATCATCATCAGCATCATCAACGTCATCATCATCAGCAGCAGCAGCTGCTGCCCTTCCTGCCTCTTGTGCCGCACACATCCTTAAAATATTTGTGCAACTTATCAGCGCATTTAAAATTAGCAGCATCGCTCTTGTTGTTGTTCTTGTTGTTGCCGTCTGCTGCCTCTGCCGCAGTCGCAGCCGCTGGCAGCGCCAACGTCGACGTCGCTGCCTGAACTTTTGACGACATCTGCGACGGGGCAAGTCGCAGTCGCGTGATTTGTTTTGTAAATGAGGAAAAATGCAAAACTAAAACCAAAAAAAAAAAAAAAAATACAAAAAAAAAACCGCAACAGCCGAAAAAACAAAACCAAAAAAGCGCAAAAATAAAAATAAAAATAGTCATTGAACATGTTTACGGCCAGAGACGTTGTCAGTTGCCAGTTGCCTTTTGCTCTGTTCCAAAATAGCCAAAACACACCGAAAGCGTGAGAAGGAGAAGGAGAAAGAGCAAGAGCGAGAAAGAGGGAGAGTGAAAGAGACAGAGAGAGACTGGGGGAGAAATTAGCTGCTTTGGTAGACCAAGCGCAAATTGTCTAAACACAAATTTCACAGACACAAAAAATAATTGCAACCGCGTTCGATCAACAAACACACACAGTGCCTCCCCGCAAGCAGCGCACACAGCACGCAAAACACATGCAAAGACTGCAGCTCATTATTTTGCCTAAAGAAATTGTGGCGATGTTCAATTTATATTATATTATAATATATTCTAATTGATAGCTTGCAAATGCGGTGACTTTTCCAATCAATTATTAATCGGCTTCATTTTTCTTTGAGATTTGCAAAAGCTCTGCTCAGTTGTCGGCCTTTAACAATTCCCAATTTCTTGAAATTATATTTCAATCTTCATTTCTTGTCCACCTAAACTTGTGCTCAAAACTATTTAGTATTAAATATATCCCTGATTTTTTGCAAGTTCCTTTTCATGTTTGCCAACAGTGGCTGGCAAAGCTTTCGAGCAACCCGTCGTCAAAGAGGCCTCTGAGTAATATATCTAACCAGCCACCAACAATTCGAACAGAGTCGTGTCGAGTCGAGTCGCGTCGTCACCGGATGCGGTTCAGTTATATCATCTATATATATGTGTGTGTATGAGACACTATATAATGTGTAGAACACACACAACGTCGGTCGGTGTGTGTTTGCTTTGGGTTATGTATGGGCTAATTGCATAGCAATTGCCACTCATTATGATTGAGGTGCTCTCACCCCCCCCCCACTACCCCCGCTCCCTCCGCCCCGCGCTCAATCGACTTCCTTCTTCAGTTTGTCGGTGGCGTTTTTTTTTTTCGTTCGCTGTTTTACATAAGCAGCAAAGCGCGCAAAGTTTTCGTTTCATTAGATGCTCTTTTGGCGATCAGCAAGAACAACAACAACAAATGCAACAACAACAACAACAATTGAACGAGCCCCTTTTCTGTGTTGTTTTTGGCTGTGCGCGCGCGCGTTTCGCTAGCGACTTTAAACGCGTCAAATGCTGCGGCTTTTTTACTTTTGAACTTTTGGGTAATGAGAAAATTTTCTCGCCTGTGTCAAAGGCGGGTGGGAGGCAGCAAAGTGTCTGCTGTCTGCAGGGCGTGAACAGCACACAACAAAGTAATAGACTGACTCTGTGTGTGTGTGTGTATGTGTGTGTAGTGTGTTTGTCCATCGGCAACGACTTTTGTTTGCCGTCACCGTCGCCGCCGCCGTCGTCTGTTTGCTCTCTTCCCCTCCCCCCCTCTGCTCGCACATCTAGCGCACGCCTCACACCTACCGCAGCTGTCATAAATTATCAAGAACAAGCAACCGACTCCCGACTCGCGACTCCCAACTTCGCGGCGGCCGCACTTAATCAGCCATTAGAGATCTCTTCATTTCGAGCCCAGCGTCGTCGTTGTGTGTCCCCAAAATGGGCGCTGCGCAGTCTCCCCAGCTGATGGACTAAGCAGCTACCCTAGACTGAGCTGCAACTAAGCAAATTTAATAAATTTCTTAGCTTTAGGGTGACCATGAGTGCGCATTTGGCTTTTGGGTAACCGTGTTTGAATTTTGAAACTAAACTTTAGGAAAACACAAGTGCGTGTCAGAGTGACCAGCCTTCTTTTTTTTTGTGAGCAGCCTTGTTTCTTCTTTAGCTTTCGTGCATTGCTCTACAAATTTTTACAGGGTATGCGCAACCGACAAATGCAGCGCGCAAACATTTGAAGAGTTGCGCGCTCTCGTTGCTGCTGCTGCTGTTGTTGTTGTCGTTGTTGTTGTTGTTGTCGTTGTGCTTTGTTAGCTTTGCACTTAAATAATTTAATTGCTTATAAAATAAATAAACTGGGGCGGCATGACGAGCCATCCACCAGCCAAAGCGGTCGAGCAGCCAAGCGAATGTGTTTGTCGTTTTCCACCGAATGCATTTTCCAAAAATAAAATCAAGAGAAAACGCGCAAGACACCAAAAAAAAAAACACACCAAAAGCAACGTAGGAAAATACACACAATATATACAAATATATATGTATATATATGTATATGCCTTTTTTTTTTTGGTTTACTTTAGACAGACTTGTTCATAATATTTGTGGTGTGCTTTCTTTTTGTTCTGTGCCGACTTTGTGGCCCCCTTCAGCGTCTTTGGCTGCGTCCTCGCCACGGTTTTATTGAGTCGACGATCGATTCGATTGAATCGATACGATACGATTCGATACGATTTGATTGATTGCCCCCATTGACTGATTGACAGTTCAACACTTGCAGCTGTCAAATTTGTGAGCAGCGCTAATAAATGCGGCAACAACAGCCACAGCGGCAGCGGGGGGCGTGGCGAAGAATTTGTTTTCAATGTGCTCCATTCTGTTTGTGTGCGTCGTATTTTATTGCAGTTTATGAACAGCGGCGTTGAGCTTTAACTTTTGCGCTAATTATTTTGCAACAATTAATGAAGGCGCAGCTGAAAAAAAAACACCGAAATAAACAATCAACTGACTGACTGACTAACTGACTGCATGACTGACTAAATCACTGACTAAATGACTGACTAAATAACTGACTGACTGACTGGGGCTGCTCTATATAGCGCAGACATCGGACCATGGCTATATGCTGCTGCCGATGCTGATCTGTGCTGATCTCTTAACTCAATTAAAAGCAGACAACACCACCGAAAGTTACGTCGCATTCCCGACTCACGACTACCCTGTAGCATGCGCTTGCAGCAGCGTTGCACAACGCTCTGTGGCAGGGTGTGTGGCAAGGCAAACTGTGCGTAAGTGGATGGCAAAGAACTGCCAAAAAAAAAAACAAAAGAAGAAGACAGAAGAAAAGCACAAGGAATACACAAACGCTGCGCCAATGTGACGCCTCTGCCGCAGTCGCAGTCGCAGTCGCAGTCGACGCTGGCAGCGGCAGAGGCAGCGAGGTTCTGCGTCATGTGAGTCAGCAACGCATTTGGCAAGCGACGCGATTTCAATGCGCTGCTTCGTTGCTTGCAGCAAATGACCACAGCAAAGACCAAAGACACCAACACACACACACACATAAACACACACACACACACACAGTTGCAGTGGGGCCACGTGTTGGCGATGTTTATTAGAAGTTGAAATGCCTGTCGCTGCCTTTTGACTGTAATTAGCACATTGTGCGACGATATTCATCTGTTTGTTGTTGCACACACACACACAGCACATCAAACAACAGCCAGCTAGATGCCACATGTTGCAAGCATATTATTATTCTTGTCCCTCTTGTTGCCAAGCGACCAAAAAGACGCAGCCTCAAAATGCGGCTCGCTAAATTTAAGTGCTTTAAATGAGCTTTAAGTTGCAATTTAACTTGCCTAAAATGTGCTTTTATTTCTTTCTTCTTAATTAATTTGTTATATTTTTAGCAGCTTTAAAGCTGCATTAAAAACGTTCAAGAGCTTCCACTGCAAAGCTCTTAGTTTTTGGCTGTAAAGCAGCCCTTTTAGCTGTGATTTTCAGCGCGTTTCCTTTGCGAATTTGGAAGCAGTTCGCTATCGAGCAGCTTTCAGGTGCTTTCATTGTGAGCTGGCAGCTAATTAGTTGCCTGTGATTGCTGTGTTTGTGTCAATGCACTGCCAAAAATATAACAGCAACAACAACCAAAGAGGCGTCAATTTATTTGTAGATATTTCGTCTTAAATTCAAATTATAAATAACACACGTACATTTCTCTGTGTGTTTGTGTATTTGTTGTGTGTTTTGTGCTCAATGCACTCAATGCAAATTATTTTGCGAACACAAAAGAGAGGGAGACAGCGAGCAAAGGGAGGGAGGGAGGGAGGGAGGGAGGTGGAAGTGCCACGCCCACGCCGCATTTTTGTGGGCGCTAGAGATGTAGTTGTGTTTGTGATTGTTGTGTTGTTGCACGTTTCGCATGTCAAAAGCGTTTTGCATCAATGAATGAATTTGGCAAAAACAATAAATAGCCTGGAACAACAATGATTATTTGCAATGCCAAAAATTGTTGAAATAACAGAGAAACACAATAACAACAACAAGAGTTGAGGCAGCAGCAGGCGGGCCATAAATCAAAAGTTTAGACAAATTGCAACACAAATACAAACACACAACACACACACACACACACACAAATAAAGCGATAGATCCACAGTGCATAATTAACAGCTGGCTTTTAGTTGCTGATGAGTTTGCAGTGGCTGCTGCTGCTGTTATTGAACGCTCAACGATCAACGGAAATGAGGGGCGGGTCAGCAACAGCAATAACAGCAGCAACAACATTGGACGACAACAGGAAGAGCGAGTCTGTTAACTGGCAGCGGCAGCCTGTTATTGGCTGCTGCTGTCGCTGTCGCTGCCGCCGTCGTTTAACAGCAGCAGCAGCAGCAGCCGCAGTCGCCGCCGCAGCAGCAGCGGAAGCAGCGACGCGGCGACTGTTGGCAACATTTTCGGTCTTTGCTGTAAGCAGTTGGCAACATTTGTGCGTGTTGCCAACGCATTTGTTGCCGCCGTTACAAAACTTTGTGTACGAGGTGAGGCATTGATTTTGTGCACCCAAAAGAAATGTGTAAAGCGCATTTTGTGGCGCCAATTAACGTGCAATTTTTGGCAATTATATAAGTACGACAAATATATATACATATATATATATGTGTATATATTGTGTGTATTTATAACTAAAATGGTCAACTGAGCACAGCAAGTTTGTCAAGCAGTCGATTCGCGTTGTCTTGTGTTGTTTCGTGTCGGTTCGTTTTGTTTTGTTTTTTTTTTTTTTTTGGGTTTTGTATATAATATACATACATAAATATTTATAAAATGTATTGCGCGTAAATCGGCAGCTTGTATCAAAGGCGATTCCGTTGTCTCGTTGTCTCGTTGTCGCTCTTCTTCACTGATTAAATTTCTATTGTTGTTGCTTGCATTTAAAATTGTGTTTCTTTTATTTTCGCACGCAAATAAAACTGGCGCCAATGAAAGCAACAACAACAACAACAATAACAACAGCAACGAGAGCAACAGCAACAGCAACAACAACAACGAGACCAACAGCAACAGCAACAACAACAACAACAACAGCAGCAACAAATTATAATAAGACCGCCACTTGATAAACGTCGCGCGTCGTTAGCGCCACTTATCACGTATACGCCATGTCGGGCAATGCCGCCCCTGCTGCTTGTTCGGCTAAGGTTGTCGTTGTCGTTGTTGCTGTCGTTGTTGCTGTTGCTGTTGCTGTTGCCATTTGCTGAGGTTGTTTCGCTGCTGATGTTTGCCTGGGCGTTGTTTTCATTTTGCTTAGATAGTTGATTTGTTGCTGCCTTTATTATTTTATTTATTTTGTTTTTTTCTTTGGTTTTAGTTAATCAGTTGTAGCCCAGTTTCTGCCAGCTGCTTTTCAATGATAACACAAAAACGGTGTATCGAAAAAAACAACACACACGAAAATAGAAATAAGCGTTAAAGTTAGGCAACGAGCCGAGCCAGAAGAAGAACAATCCATCAAGCAAAATGCTCTGATATTTACGCCCCATTCATTGCCATCCGTTTTAACTGCTTCGGTACCCGATACCCTTCACACTTGCTTGCCGGCATATTAGCTGCATATACAGCTTGGCTTAAAGTCAACTTCAAAGTGTTGCCGCTTAGCTTGAAAGTGGCTAGAAAATTACACGCAGTCAAAACCAAATTTCTAAACCTTGTTGAGATATTCAATTTCTGCTGCAAATGAGATAAAAAATATACGCCTGTTGTCTATATTTATTTATATATGGGATACCACATAAATCATAGTTTTTACTCGCTCGGAGTTCACGTGGTAACCTGCAGTCGTGCCGCCCGCTTTCCTATCATCATTATTGGCCATTATTTTGGGGAATGCTATTAGGTATTTTGTATGTATGTATTTTTTGTTTCTTTTGGTTTCTTTGGTTTTGGTTTTTTTGCGCGCGCGTTTTGTGATTTGGATTTTATGGGGCTGCCGTCGGCGCCAAAGAGTTTAAAGTTTTAGCATTTGTAATTTGGCCGAACTGGCGAGCGTCGCCTGTGCGCCTGGTAATTAAAATATATTAATAATTTAACGCGCTTTTGCCCGATTTGCATACCAAATAACAGCCACAAAATGCCATCCAATTAACAGCAACAACAACGACGACGGCGACGACGACAACAAACACAAAATGCCGCTAATGAAATTGAGTCTAAAAGCCTCAAATCTGTCGTTCCTCCTTCCCTCCCCCCTGCCCCCCTTCACACCTCTTCCCGCTGAGTCCGCCCCCTGCTAACAACTTGACACTTGCTGGCGCCATCGACAACAACAACGACAAGAACAACGCGTTGTCTACGCTTTTGTTTTTACTACATTTATTTTTCGCATTTGTAAAATTGAAAAACGCTGCAGGAAACGCAGCCGATTGTGGCGCCAGATGTGGCCGGCAACATTTGTGTTGCTGCCGCTTGGCAACATGTTGCCAGCTGGCATTTATATGGCCACTAAATCAACTAAAATTCTTCCTTCCACTGCAGCTTTCTTCGCGCTGGAAAATCTCAAGTCTCATTCTTTACATTCTGCACTCTGCAAATTTATTCAGCGCTTCCCCCGTCCCCCCCCCCCCCCCTCTCTCTCTCTCTCTCTCGCTCTCTCAGCATCTTGCCATAAACTTTTCCATTCCCATAGTCATTGACATTGACTAAATTTCATTTATATGGGCAAATGCAATTAACTGGCGCCAGCATTTCCCATATGAAACAAAAAAAAAAAACCATCAAATTTATATATAGACAATTCTACTTTTATGGCCGACGCAACAACTGGCAATTGAAAAATGCAATTTAATTCATATATTGTTGACTTGTTTCTCTCTCTCTCTCTCTCTATCTCTGTCTGACTTTTAATTAATCTCTGTGGTTTCTCCTCTGATTTCATTTGCAGTTACCGAATGTCAGTTTGGCAAAGTTCTACGAGAATTGGGCTCCACTTGGTACGCGGACCTGGGACCTCCATTCGGCGTCATGTATTGCATCAAATGCGAATGCGTTGCGGTAAGTTCAACATTTCAACTAAATACATAATTAAGCTACTTTGAGTCAAGATTTCAACTGCAAGTTGATGTGCGAAATACACTTTGAGATACATTTGTATCTTGTTCGTTTCGGGCGCAGCGACGGCGGCGGCTGACTGAACAAATTAAGTCAAGTCTGCGCTGATAGGCGGCCAACTAATTGACTAATGACTGCCGACATTTGCTACAAGCAACAAGACAGCAACAGAAACAACAACGTTGCCAAAACACCAACAACAAAAGCAACAACAACAACAAGGAGAAAAATGAATATAACAAAAAAAAAAACAAAAAAAATGTTGTGTGGCGAAAACAACTAGGAAAATAGGAAAATTATTGGCGAAAAATGTATTTTCACTTAAGTTGGGGCCAAAACGTGGCAAGCGCGCAGAAGAAGCGCATAATTTATGGCATTTTTACGCATGATTAATATTGATTTTAAAGCTCTTTTTATAATGGCGAATGCGCGCAAGACCACGAATGCTGTATACCCTATACATCATCTATCTATACTATATATACTATATATATATATATATATATATCGTATATATAGCTGCTTATCTACGTATGCGAAACCGAATGCCGAACCTTTGCCAAAAACAAATTGAAAATTGCGTTTTCCTTCCCCATTTATTGTTGTTGTTGATTGAATTGTTGTTTAAAGCGAATTTTTGCAATTACGTCGATAGCAAGCTGAATGGGGTTGGGAGGGGGACAAGGGAAACAGCATTGAAAATGTCAAACTTGTGTCTTCGTTCAAGTTCTGCGTCGAGTGTAAAAATAACAAAAACAACAACCCAATTTATACACATCAAATACATATATTCTCCTACTCTACATGCACATATATATATATATATATATATATATATATATTTGAAATATATATATATAGCATGTTTATAAGGCAGGCCCCGAAAATTAATTGACGCCATAAAGTCTTGGCGCTTGTTGTTGTCATTGTGCGTCTGCCATCGACCAGACGACCCAGACACAAGACACCCAAAAACCCCAACGCAAATTTACGTAGTACGCGTCCTACAATATACTATATATCTCGCCACATACTATATAATATCTAGGGCAAATTACTCTCAAAGCAGGCTCACTTTTAGCTACTTCCAGCTTTTGTTGTTTGGCTCAAAGCTTTCGCAGTCTAGGCATTTTCTAGAGCTCTACTGATCTCTGCTCTATTTGAATCTATTTGCCATTTAATAAGCTGGCAATTTATTTGCATGCATCCTTGTGTTGTCTGCGATTATTGTCCGATTTCAACTAAACTGCGTTTCAATCGCTTTTCAATTTTCCCTAATTTGTTCTGAGTTGTGCACTAAACTTTTACAACATCTGCGGCGCTGATCGGCGGCCACCGTAATTCCCAAGACAAATCTGCTCATAAAATACTTTTAATATTCAGTTAACTCCGCCGTTCGTAATCAAGGCGCAGTCTCTGTAATGTTGTCTGAACATTTGTTGTTAAGTTGTTTAATGAGTTGGTTTTATTTATGTTTTAATTTGAGCAGTTGTACTTTTGGGTTATTAACTTTTCTCTTTTGCAAATTGTCGAGCTAATTGAAGCCACATAGCTGCTCTGCTTTCCGCTCTCTCCCCCTCCTCGTCTCCTCGAAGTCGCGGGTCCCAGACTCAGATTGTTGGTCGCAGTTTCTTGACTCGATTCGCGATTCGCGACTCGCGTTTTAATGGACCTGTCCAGCCACTGGGCATTTGGTCATTTGGTCATTTGGCCATTGCATAAAAGTCAGTTTTGTATTAATTAATTATAATTTATGTGGCTGCAAGACTTATAAACGAGCACATCATAAAATGATAGCTGCTGCCTTCGCCTTCAGACGTTGCCTTCTTTCTCTCGTCCCCCATTTCCACTTCTCGTCTGTTTGTTTGTCTGCTTTTGCTGTAAGACTTAAGAACTGATATGCCATCGTTAAAAGCAACAACGTTGGCAGGCCAATAAAAATGAATTCATATAAACATCAAAAAGACAACGACACAACACTCTCAGTCAGTCAGCCAACCAGAGATCTGAAATGAATTAACACACAAAAAAAAAAAAAAAAGAAACGCAGCAAAGGCAAAAAAAAAAAAAAAAAACAACAGAAAAGCAGAGCAAATTTAAAATGAAAATGCCAAAAAAAAAAACGATTTGGAATTATATATAAAATTATAAATATATTCATATATTTATATTAAGAAAATCGCAGCTTGATTTAGTTCTAAAATTAAGCAGCCCGGCAGCACTAGGCAACCGTCAATGACTCATAGATACCCTGTAAACAGCTGAACTTTAGCGCACACTAAATACCACAAATTTGTTTAGTTAAATAACTTTAAAAATACACTCAGAAGTGGGGGAATAATATAAGAATTAGAATTGAATAAGCAAATGCAGACTTACCAAGCAAATGCAGCGTGTTTAGCTGCAGCAGTGGCTGAGTTCACGTAGTCAGTAGCGGCTGCAAGGAGACAACATTACAGGGTATGAGCATAGAAAACGCAGAATGTTCATAAGTGTGTGTGTGTGTGTGTGTGTGTGTGCGAATGGCAGCGCTAATTAATTTTGCGGCTACAGAAATTATATAAAAAGTGAATAAAAAAATAAATAAAATATACAGTAATGGGCATCGGGACAGACAGAAGTGACACATTGGCTCATCCACTCAGCATAACTAATGAGATATTATACAAGTAGTCGAAGTCGAAATTTTTGCATGTTGTTTATATTTATTTGACTCTTTTCTTTTCTATTTTTTTTTTTTCGTTCGTTTTTTGGTTCTTTGCTAATAAATATGTTTTGTATTTTTGCTCTTTTGCTCTGCTTACAGATACCCAAGAAGCGACGCATTGTTGCACGTGTGCAGTGTCGCAACATTAAGAACGAATGCCCGCCGGCCAAATGCGATGATCCCATCTCGTTGCCCGGCAAATGCTGTAAGACCTGTCCCGGAGATCGTAACGGTAAGTCGCACAAAAGCCAACAAACAAACAGACCAAACATTTCTATACGTAGTTAGTAGACAAACTTTCGCTCATGCCAGCGAGATGCGTCATGGGGCATGTTCAAAGCGAAATATGCTCGATGCGACGAGAGACGTGAGACGAGAGACGTCGGCAACATAGCAGCGCGTATAAATTAGCAAAATATCTCAATATTTTGACACATGCAATTGTTTGTTAAGCATCATAAAAAACATAAAAAGAAGAAACGTTCAATTGGATTATCAGACAGCACAAGATATCTACATACATCATGTGTACATATATAGATAGATAGATAGAGTTGGCTATAAAAATGATATGACTTGTTGCTTGTAAAGAATGCTTTTGCTGTTCAGATACGTATGGATATATACATATATATATATATATATATATGCGACTTGTGTAGTCTATGAATAATTAAGCGTAGCAGCTACGGCAGCTGTACAACACTTTTCAGATCACATAATATCCATGTATATAGCATATATATATATATATATGTGTGTGTGTGGATAGTTTGCGTTTTCGGGGCATGAATCGGACCGAACGAAACGCGTAAATTGTTTATGAAAAATTACTTGGACCGAAATGAAGGTCAACGCTACGCAATTTATAATTCTTTTTTATGCCATTTGGCTGCTTTTGTCGCCTACCCAACATATTTCGATCTACACACACACACAACACCTCCTTTCTACCGCCCCCCCCCCCCTCTCTCTCTCTCTCGCTCACTCGCTCACTCTCTCTGTCTTTCTCGCTCAGTCTGTCGCTTGATGTATGTTATTTCATTTCATTTCATTTCGGTTTTTTTTGCATTTATTTATTTCGTCGTCTTTTGCATGTTTCGTGTTCGGTGTCTGCTCCGATTTATTTTATATCGTACAACTGCTCAACATTATTATTATGATCGTTGCTGTATCTGTATTGTGATTATTATTCATATTATTATGAGACACCAGCATTGAGGCAACTGGGACTCGCTTGATTCGCGTGTTGTTGTTTCTTTTTGTTGTCTTCGTCGATGTGGCATTGATGATGAGTTGGTGGACGCATTCTTCGACTATTCCGCCGAATTTCATCCCCATTGGGAGCACACACGTGTCGTGGCATTAAATGCCGCTGGCCTACTAACTAAAAATTCAGTAGTAATAATATCCTTGGTCGAACGCAGCTAACAGCAGTCGTGATATATTTAGAAAGAAAACAAAAAACAAGCGACGCACTGAATCACTGGGCAATTCTTTGGCTTTTGCTAATTTTCTGCATGAATTGAATTCATAATTAGAAAAGAAGCGAACTTATGAGGAAAGTCGCTAGAGTGTGTGTTTGTGTGTGTGTGTGTGTGTGTGTGGTGTGTGTGACATTTTTCGCATAATCAGGCGAGTGCTGGCTGAATTCCAGTCAGCCGTTTTGCCGCTGTGTGGCATGAAGCAGAAGCTGTAGCTGAAGCTCGTAAACTGGTTGCCTGCCACGGCAAAACTTGCAGCAAGTTGCAAGCAAGCAGGCTGCGGCTGCTGCGGCTGCTGTGGCTGCAACTGCTGGCAGCACATCATTAGTTTCCGTTTTGCGGCAATATTTCATTTGCTTATGCAAAGCCGTTGACCTTTGTCGTCCCCAATTGGCCGCCCCTCTCTCGCTCTCTCTCTCGCTCTATCTCTTTCTCTTTCTCTCCCTCTCTCTCACGCTCTCTGTTCGTCTAGTGGAGATTTCACTTTTATTCCAAGTTGGCCAAGTTGCCACAAATTGCGGCTGCCACGTCAAAAATTGCAACAGCAGCTTCAGCATCGACTGCGACTTGGTTGCAACTCGTTTGCCATAAATAGTTAGAAGGCACGGGCGCGGCCCCAACTTGGCTCGCCTGCCTGCCTGCCGGCCTGTTAGCTTGCCACTGCCACATGCCCCGCCGTGGCAAGCTCCTCTCTGCTGTGCTAGCTATTGTAAAAATATTTGCGAGCAACAACAGCAACGAGCTGCTTTTGATTTACCAAAGTTATTTCTCTTTTTTTCCCCATTTTTTAGCCTAACTTGGTGCATGCCACGGCTGCAGCTTTTGTTGCTGCTGCATCTAACTGCAGCACACACCAAGCTGCATACTTAGATATATTTATATATATATATATACATATATATAGGCAGCCAAGTTTAGTGAAGCAACTTGCAACTCGTTGCATCTCTCGCTGAAAATTGCCCACGATAAATGCCCATTTTTGGGGGCAGAGCCAGTGTGTTGTTGCCGCATTGCAGCATTGCAGCATTGCTGCATTGCCGCATCGTCGCCGCTCTCCTCTGCATTAATTTATGCATTTTTTCAATCTTCCGCTCTCGTCGCTCTCTTGCGCTCTCGCTCCATCTCCGCGCAGTTTACATTTTTTTTTTCTTCTGTTTTATAATGACATAACTCGAGCATTTTAACGCTTATTAAATTATCTCATTTGCCGCCGCTAACGGCGGGCGGTCCACAGATCGAACAGGAGAATGAGAACAGAGTGAGAGAGGGGAGAGTGAGAGAGGGGAGAGGGAGAAAACATTTACCAGGTAGAGACAATAAAATTTAATGCCTCTTCGCTGGCAATGTCAATCGTCTGCAATCGTCTCTGAATCGTTTCCAATCATTTCATTTCATTTCTGTGTTATTTTTTTTCTTCGTTTTTTGCCTGTTTTGTGTTCGATTTGATTCGAATCGATTTGGGGTCCATTTAAGAGCCAACGCATTGGCGCTGCCTGACAATTCAACTTGATGACATCTTTTGTGGTCAATGCGTTTGCCTTTTTAGAGCATTTTATGGCCTAACCCCAGCCAAAAAAAACAAAAAACCAACATTCCAACTTTGTAGTCTCAAAAGGATGGACCAAAAAAAAACAAAACACGCCAACAACAAAAAAGTATCAAGATGATTATCGCAGAGGCGTGAGTCCCTGCTTATAGTTGCGTCGTCTTATCTGCTATCTGCCGTCTATAGCTGTCTTTATCTGCCCCTCTCCTCCTCTCTCTCTCTCTCTCTCGCGCTCTTTCGCTGACCGTTGCCCGTGGGCCATAAAAATTTCAACTTTATCGACCAGGGCATCAAAACGGAACTGTCTATTAAAGGCAAGAACCTCAGCACTGCGCTCAGGTAGTTTCAGCCGCTCAGATCTCTGCTGATCATTACTTAAACTTGCCGATATACAAAATAAGCGGAAGCTATATCGCTCTCCATCGCTCTCAGTCTTTTAAACTGCCTTCGTTTAGTCCAAATTTAAGGCAGGCTTTGCCAAACAGTTGAGCGGTGAAATCTCTGTGTTCCCAAACAATTCTAAACATGCTTTGAACTCAGTATTTAATCACTATATAGATTTGGTATTTTATTCGCCTTCCTTTTGCTGTTTGCAACTGCAGCCTGAAGCTGCCGCTTTGCCTGCTTCAACTCCCTCAATTCTAGCTACTATTTAGTCTGCTCGTTTGGCTTACTTTCGAGCATGTGGAGCTCGTTTCATTAGAGAACCTGAGAACGAGAACTACTAAAAAAAACACTTTCAAACTTTTGTTAATGAGCTGCGCCCGGCAGTCTTCGTCTGTCCATCTGTATTCCCCTCCCCCCTGTGTGAGCGACTTGCAAGATTTGAAGATTTCAAGATTCTGATTTCATTTTCGGGGACGCTCAGCGGTCAAAGGCGCGGTGGGGAGGGGGAGGGGGGCAAGGGGTGGAGGAAGCCACATACCAAAGCGTTGACTCAATGCCGAAGGTGTCGTTTGTCTTTTCCACTAGCTTTGTCGGCTTCTGTCCAACCGTCTGACCATCTGTCTGTCTGTCTGTCCGCTCGTTGTGCGTTTCTCGTGGTTGTCATGATGGGCAACGTGTCGTCGTCTTTGTGCGCACCAAAACTCATTTATCTTGGCTTAAAGAAAAAACAAAAAAATAAAAAAGAACAGGCCAAGACCGACAACAACGAGCAGGAGAAGAACCACACACGGCATAAAAATGAAACGAAACGAAACGAAACGAAATTCATTCATCTGCAAAGCGAGCGCAAGTCAAGGGCAATGCCGAGGGTCTCTCTCTCTCTCTTTCTGTCTCTATCGCTCTCACTCTTCTGGGGAGACCCAGAGACAGAGCCAAGACAGGGATATGTTGGTGAAGCTGGACCCAGAGCTGCGCGATCTTTGCGACCAATAAGCTAAAGAATGCGCCAAGCTGCCGCAGACGACGCGTCAAATTGAAAAACGCAAAAGATGCGAGAACGAGCGGGGGGGGGGGGGGAGTCGCAGAGGGGAGGCGGGGGGTCAGGCAGCGGCCTTTCGGTCAGAAGTGGCTCGTATTAAGATCAGGCGATAAGATCGGACAGCCAGAGACATTGAAGCTACACCAATACAATCGCAGTCGCAAGTCGCAGTCGCAAGTCGCAAGTCGGGCAACCGCAACGCGCTCTTGGCCTGCTCTGCCCCCAGTCCCCCCCCCCCCTCTCTGCTGCCTCTGCCGGGCAGTTGAGTCGATATCACCTCGGCCTCGGCTCAATAAAATGCTATACAAGGTGTCAGATTTGTCGCCCTTCATTATGCGGCAAGAAGTTGATTTTATTTTACTTTTTTTTCATCTTCTTCTTCTTCTGCTTCTTCTGCTTCTCGCTGTGCTTTTTGCGGCTTAACGCAGCTGTGGCTGGGGGGAGAGTGGAGTGGGGAGTGATGAGAAGGAGGCAGGGAAGCGGTGGGGGCAACGAAATAATCGAAATTCCAATGCAGCATCAACTTCAGCTTTAGCCTCCAACGGCTGCTTATTCTTTATATATATATATTTTTTTTTTGGTTGGCTTTTTCGCGTTTATTTTTGTGCTGATACCCTGTAAACAGAGAGGCGTCTTCGGCTACTTGTGCCAATTGCACAATAGCGACATGTGATTAAATCCATGTGTAGATTTTAATTAGTGCTGCGTATTCTACAAGTTTCAGCTGGCAACGTTAAGCGCTAAGCTGAGTTACTTGAGGTGCGAGATAAGTGCGAAAATGCAAGTGCTGATTGCAGGGTAGCTGCCAGTTGAGGCTCGGCTTGGACGTTTTTATAATCAGCTTTAGGAAGCGACTTCTAACGAAGTTGAAGCTGTGGCTGAGTTGGTGATTTATGTGCCACTGTCAATCAATGCTGTTCTGAATGCAGAGACGTCGCCGTGTGTGTGTGTGTGTGTGTGTGTGTGTGTGTGTGGTGTTTATGCCTGCCCCTTGTCACGCCGGAAATGTCCACCTACTTTCACGCCAAGCCGATTCCTGGAAGTTGCATTTCGGGTCTCTCTCGTTCTCTCTCTCTCGCTCTCGCTCTCGCTCTCTGTCTCGCTCTGTGTGCTGCGTGTCTAGTTTACCTGCTGCGTCTCAATTTATGCACGATTAATGAATGCCACCTGGACGCACACTCGCACTCGCTCTCTACCTGCCCCTCTTTTGTGCAGTTCATTCATTTCATTTCGTTAAATTTCATTCACTGCGTGCGGCTTTTGCGCTTTGAACCTGCGCATTCCAATGTAGAGCAAAATTCCACTAACCGATTTTTCCATTCCATTCATCTATCTCATTTACAGACACGGACGTGGCTTTGGATGTGCCTGTGCCCAGCGAGGAGGAGGAGCGCAACATGAAACGTAAGTAACACAACAACAACAACAACGACAGCAACTAGAAACACTCTGACAACGCTCCCAGGTCTGCAATTAACTGCCATTGAATTGCATGCAAAACTCAGCTCACAAACTTTGTGCAGTCGTCGTTTAAACGGCCGATGAAAGCAACTGAGAAGCAGTCGAACAATTGCAGCTACATTTAGTTGCATAAACCTCTAGCCAACTAACTGTCTGCAACACATAAACCTCTAGTCAACCAACTCTCTACAACTCCTGCACATATCTGCCACACACTCAATTTTAATGCTCTAATCCTCACCTCCACTCCACACACAGATTACGCGGCGCTGCTAACGGGACGCACATCGTACTTCCTCAAGGGCGAGGAAATGAAGTCCATGTACACAACGTACAATCCCCAGAACGTCGTGGCCACCGCCCGCTTTCTGTTCCACAAGAAGAACCTCTACTACTCGTTCTACACATCGGCCAAGATCGGTCGACCGCGCGCCATTCAATTCGTCGACGACGGCGGCGTCATACTCGAGGAGCACCAGCTGGAGACGACGCTGAGCGGCACGCTGAGCGTCTACCAGAATGCCACCGGCAAAATCTGCGGCGTCTGGCGGCGTGTGCCACGCGACTACAAGCGCATACTGCGCGACGATCGGCTGCACGTCGTCCTCCTCTGGGGCAACAAGCACCAAGCGGAGCTCGCGCTCGCCGGCAAGATAGCCAAGTACACGGCGCTGCAGACGGAACTGTTCAGTGCGCTGCTCGAGGCACCAGCGACGCCGGCCGGCGGCAAAGCGACAGAGCCACAGCTGGCGGGTGCGGGCGGCACAGCGATTGTGTCGACGTCGAGCGGTGCGGCGAGCTCCATGCATCTGACGCTCGTCTTCAACGGCGTCTTTGGCAGCGAGGAGTACGCGGATGCGCCGCTCAGCGTGCGCATCGAGCTGCCGGAGCGCAAGGAGCTCATCTTCGATGAGGTGCCGCGTGTACGCAAACCGTCCGCCGAGATCAATGTGCTGGAGCTCTCGTCGCCCATCAGCATCCAGAATCTGCGACTGATGTCGCGCGGCAAACTGCTGCTGACCGTCGAGTCGAAGAAGTATCCGCAGCTGCGCATCCAGGGCCACATTGTGACGCGCGCCAGCTGCGAGATCTTTCAGACGCTGCTCGCCCCGCCCTCGCACGGCGCCACCGAGCTGAGCAGCAGCGGCCTCGCCTGGGTCTATCTGAACACGGACGGCTCGCTGGCCTACAACATCGAGACGGATCACGTGAATACACGCGACCGGCCCAACATCAGTCTGATCGAGGAGCAGGGCAAGCGCAAGGCGAAGCTCGAGGATCTGACGCCCAGTTTCAACTTCAATCAGGCCACCGGCAGCGTCGAGAAGCTGGGACCCAAGGTGCTCGAGTCCCTTTACGCCGGCGAGCTGGTCGTCAATGTCGCCACCGAGCACGAGACGAGCCTGATACGCGGCCGCCTCGTGCCGCGTCCCGTCGCCGATGCACGCGACTCCGCCGAGCCCATACTGCTCAAACAGCAGCAGGGCACAGCCGCCGACGGCGCCAGCACAGGCGCCATGGCCATGGCCTGGATGTCCATTGACAACGAGTGCAATCTGCACTACGAACTGACGCTCAGCGGCATCGCGCACACCGCCGCCCAGGAGCTGCAGCTGTACCTCGAGGAGAAACCGATCGAGGCCATTGGCGCGCCCGTGACACGCAAGCTGCTCGAGGAGTTCGCCGGCAGCTACATGGAGGGCTTTGTGCTGGGCATGCCGTCCGCCGAGCTGATCAAGCTCGAGACCAGCGTCTGCTATCTGGAGCTGCGCGCCAAGCACAGCCACCAGCCGCTGCTGCGCGGCAAGCTGAAGAGCACCAAGGTGCCCGCCCACTGTTTCCCCATCTACACGGACAATAATGTGCCGGTGCCGGGCGATCACAACGACAACCAGCTGCTGAATGGCGAGACGAAATGCTTTCACTCCGGTCGCTTCTACAACGAGTCGGAGCAGTGGCGCAGCGCCCAGGATACGTGCCACATGTGCGCCTGCCAGCGCGGCCAGGCCAACTGTGAGCTGATCAAGTGTCCGGCGCTCAAGTGCAAGGCGGCCAGCGAGCAGCTGCTGCAGCGCGACGGCGAGTGCTGCCCCAGCTGTGTGGCACGCCGCGAGACCGCCGCCGATTGGCATGCGACGCCGACGGCGGCGGGCGGCAGCTCGCCGGCCCTGAATGGCAGCGAGCTGTTGTTGCAGCAGCCGCGTCGCGGCTGTCGGCTGGGCGATCAGTTTCATGCCGCCGGCGCCAGCTGGCATCCGTTCTTGCCGCCGAACGGCTTTGACACGTGCACCACGTGCAGCTGCGACGCCGCCACGCTGGAGGTGCGCTGTCCGCGCATGGTGTGTCCGCCGTTGCAGTGCAGCGAGAAGCTGGCGTATCGACCGGACAAGAAGGCCTGCTGCAAGGTCTGTCCCGAGGGCAAGCAGAGCAATCACGGCGGCAGCAAGCATGGACCGAGCAATCCCAATGTGTTGCACGACCAGGCCATGCAACGCTCGGCGGCGCACAACGCCGAGGAGGTGCTCGCCGCCGGCGGTTGCAAGGTGGTGAACAAGATCTACGAGAACGGCCAGGAGTGGCACCCGATTCTGTTGTCGCACGGCGAGCAGAAGTGCATCAAATGCCGCTGCAAGGTAAGTTTCAAAATAGCCCCTAAGAAGTGCAATTTTAAACAAAGTCACTAGCTTTCGAAAATCTTAAAATTTATGCCTTCATCGAAATACTTGAGAAAGAAATACACTTTTTTGACTTGTGGCAAAAAACCGCGAAGTTTTCCTTGAGCCTATTTAAATTTGTTGGCAGTTAAGCTTAAATTTTCGATTTAAAAAATGATCAAATAATGCTTGTGATTAAATTTAAACTAAACTTTCAATGCCATAGTTTCCTATTCACTTTTTAGTATAAATCTCAAATTTCAATTCAATTTAGCCTCCTTAATCGATCTTTTGCAATTAATTCTGATTATTCTTATTATTGAACTTGCTTTAAACAAATAACAAGTCAATGTTTGACACTTTGCAGAATTGTTATTAATTTGTTTGCTACAAATGCCAAATTTCTGTGCAACTTAGTCGCTGCAATTTGTCTCATAAACGTTGGCAATGAATTCTTTGAAATGCTGCCAAATTTAGTTGCTCTTAAACAGAGTTATTTAGAGAGCATTTCGAGTTGTTCAACAGCAAATTACGCAAGAATCTAATTCCACATTGGACTAATCAAATCTTTCTCTATTCTTTCTTCTGCAGGACTCGAAGGTGAACTGCGATCGCAAGCGCTGCTCGAGATCGACGTGCCAGCAGACGCGTGTCTCGAACAAACGTCGCGTCTTCGACAAGCCGGGCAGCGAGTTGGCAGCCCCGCCTATCGACGAGTGCTGTTCGACGCAGTGTCGACGCTCGCGGCGCCACCACAAGCGGCAGCCCCACCATCAGCAACGTGCCACAAGCAGCTGAGCGCACACAGAGATAGATAGAGAGAGAGCGAGAGAGCAACACAGAGTGAGAGAGAATGAGAGAGCGAAAGCGATCGCGTGAAACAGAGAGCGAGAGAAGAAAACTTGTATTATATGAAAACTGCAAACACAGACACACACACACACAGAAGAAGAGAGCGAGAGAACGAGAGAAAGGACGAGCAAGAAAGAGAGAGAGAGAGAGAGAGAGGAGAGCACGATCGATAAATCGATCCATAGACGGATGAAGTTGCAGCGATATACGATATATGATATATGTAGTAGGCTATAACCAGTGCAGAGTTGGCTTTAAAAAATTCTCTTCTTGTGGCGCGCATTTTGATCGATCAAAACAAAAACAAAAACAAAAACAAAACAAAAGAAATGAAAAACCAAACAAAACATGATAAACCAATCGAAATTCTCCCGCTTCTTCTATGCACAAACTTATTCTTCTGCTTCTTCTTCTTCTACTTCATTTCAATGAATTTAAATTCACATTTAAATTGCAATTTGAAAGCGCAAAAAACACTTGAAACAAAAGCAAAAAGAAAAGAAAAAAAAAACAAAAAATACACAAGCGATATATATCGATTATAGTATATCGAAAGATATAGACCATATATACGAGCATGTATATATATATATATATATATACGATTTAAAATACATACACACATATACATATATGTATAAAAATATATATGTATAATTTAATACATTTTTTTTTTCTAATTTATGAGAAACAAAACGCAGTGGGAAACGCTTTTGGGCGCGATTAAACGCTTGTTATCGTTATCGTTCGTTATCACTTTATCGATACAACCCACACACACACACACACACACACATGCACGCACGTCCCGTCGCGGCGCCAACCAAAAGTTTCGACTGATTGACTGAATGGCAAAAATATCTAAACAAATATTTTTAGTGAATAAGCAAAACGTTTTTTTTTTTTTGTTTTTTTGTGGCAGAGCGAGAGAGAGAAAGAGAACGAAAAAATGCAAAAAAAGGAAAAAAAAAGGAAGAAAGAAATTGAAAATTATGCTTTTCAATAGTGAAATTATTTTGTACTAATTGTTACTTACTCACATACACACACAAACACACACACACACGCATACATACAAAAACACATATTTTTCAGAGCGTATTACATAAAAAAAAGAAAGAAAAAAACACATTTTTATACAACAGAATTCAAAATCGATGTACAAAATTTGTTCAAAAAATGAAAGATTTGAAAGCAATCACGAAAATGCCATGTACACATATTTATACACACACACAAAACACACACACACACACACATGCAATGGAAATCAAACAAAACAAAAAACAAAAATGAAATTGTATTAATTTTTATTAAATTTTATTCTATTAAATTATTCTTATTATTATAATTTTTATGTTTATTTCTTGTAGCTTATATATACATACATATATAAATATATATACATATATATTGATATATTGATGAATTAATTGTAAACAATTCATTGCGAAATATTTACTAAAAAAAAAAAAAGAAAACCAACAAAAAAAAACAACAACAAAAAATTATGAAAACAAAAACAATTGTACTAATAATTTACATTTAGTGTTTATAAATTTAAAACAACAACAACAACAAACAAAAAGAAAAACAACATAAACAACAAGAAAAACCCCAAAACAACAAAAAACCACACAATAAACAACAACAAAAAACAACAAAACATAAACGATTCTCGATTATTTTTATTTCGTAATTTTTAAAACACACATTTTTTTTTTGCAGTCCAAAAAAAAAAACCATAGAAAAACCATGAAAATAAATGCGAAAATTTATAAATATCAATTTATAAAAATATTTAATAACAATTAAACAAGCGTCGTTTTCATTTCACTTGAGTTACGCTTTCCGGGAAATTTCAGATGTGGCGGGCATTTCAATGCGACATCAATATGGTCAACCATATTAATGCGGGACCGACAAAACTTTAATTGGAACGACTTGAAGCTACGCTGCAAGTCAAGTTGGCAATCAGGAAGCCTTAAAACTCCAAGCATAATACCAAAAAATTAACAGAAGGAAGAAAGAAATAAAAAGCAAGTAAAAGTAACAAATTGTTGCGTTATTTTCAAAATATTATCATTTGAATTGCTCCAATATAATATCATTTTAAAATATGTTTTTATAGATTAGACGAAATATTTTTTTTAATGCAAAAAAAAGCTTTTTACATTGAAATACTTTGTGGAGATCAAAATGTTTCCCTTTTTTTTTGCTTATGCGTCAGTTATACCCCGACAGCGTTGCACTGCTTTACAGGGTATGCAAAATGTGCATGGCTTACATTGAGTATGTGAACTTGTTCTCTATCGCAATATCATTCATATTTGGCTGGAAATGATGATTGCATGCCTCGAATTGGAGAGCGTTGCCATTTAAAGTGCGACTCTCTCTCTCTCTCCCCCCCCCTCTCTCTCTCTCTCTCTCACTCTATTTGCCCGTTAGGAACTGCTTTGATATCATGCCACACATCCGCCGGAATCGGCGAGGCGACAATTTTGGCCAAAAGTCGTTGAGGCCACAACCAATAAAAGTTGATTGACATGCGACAGTTTTGATGACTATCCAACTTTAAAGCTTTGGCAATGTCTGATTAAAATGTGAGAACTGAAATTGGAGATGGCATAAAGTCGCTCGCCAACCAAAACTCACGCTGCTAAAACTTTATGGAACTGTTTAATTCAGTGGACTTAATAAGCGAAAGACACAAAAACGAAAAATAATAATAATTTTCTCATCTTGCAAGTACTAAATCTGTTTTTGCTTTAGATGCTTTTATATATACGCGTTTTAGTCAAATGTTTTTACGCAAATGTTTAGCAAATTTTAAGCAACATCGGCGACAACAACAACAACAACAATAACAACGCAAAGCAAACGTAAATAGTTCAGCTAATGCATTGACTGAGTGCAGAAAAGAGAGGCGACAAAACTGACACAGATCAATAGACAGCGCGATAGAGAGAGAGAGAGAAGGAGAGAAAGATAGTAGAGTAAGAGAGCATGCGTTACACAAAGTTCGCAGTGTGAAGAAGTCAAATATGCGTCCCACAAATACCCTGCACAAAAGGACAAATCATCTACATTTTTGGAATTTACAACATGAATATTTCAAATCCAAGCACGTCGAAATATCTTTAAAAATAAGTTTATGTTGCTCTTAAACTAATTCAAAATTTTCTGCATTCAATTCTTATTTAACTAGAAAACTACACAAGTTGAATGTTGTCAAAACTAAAAGAAGTAAAGAATAAATAAAAGTCGGGAACTAACTAATCTTATTTATGTTATTTATTTCTTTAAAATAATTATAGTTATTTCTAACTAAATTATATAGCATAAGCAACTGCGATCTTCTGGCTAATTCTTATTATTAATAATGAAAGAAGAAATAAAAGTCAGGAACTAACTAAACTTATTTATGTTATTTATTTCTTTAAAATAATTATACTTATTTCTAACTAAATTATATAGCATAAGCAACTGCGATCTTCTGGCTAATTCTTATTATTAATAGTGATGCACAAAGAAAAGACTTTGCTTAAGCGACAGTCTCATAATTTGCAATCTGGAGAATCCCCAGCGATAAGTTCTCAACAAAAACAGCATGAAAACAGTTTAGTTAGCATTACAAGATTCTAGGAAGATTAAAGCCAAGTGTGCAATAAAGAACACTTAAGCAAATGGCAGCTGAATGATTTACTGGCTAGTATATACCCTATGCTGGGCCAGAGGGTGAGTGTAGGGTATGCCGAGTAGTACGTTGGCTGCGCAAAAAGCAAATGAAATCGAATAATTAAATATTGGCATAGTCACACCTTGTTGACAATTATTGACAGGCTGATTGGCAAACAGCAAACAAATGAATACGTCGCCATTTGAGGTGACGACTAAACAACCAACCGACGGGTGGCAGGAGGATGAGGTAAGCTAAACGAGAGGTAGCTGAGGTGGGTGTGGCACACAAGGCAGCTACTGTGCGCAAAGACACAACACGCAAGGGCCCCCGATGCAATCAGCGATCGCAAATGCAAACCGCCAAAACCGTAACCCGAAGCAGTTCGAGATGCAGATCGGGGGAAGTGGAAGCAGAGAGCGGCGGGCGGAGAGAGACAGGTAACCAAGTATGGCTGCAAGTGGCGCTTGTGGCGTTGGCGTCTGTCGTGTTGACAGTTGAGATGGCATCTTATATTGACGCTATATATGGCCGATAAATCGCATCGCACAGGGACAGACACAATTGTCATTTGCATCGCTATCAAAAGCGAACCAAAGCAGCGCAGAGCGGAGTGGAGTGAAGCGAGTTGAATCGCATTGAATGGCAGCGGATTTGGAATGGCATCGCATCGCATGGCATGGCTCGGAATTGGCCAAACCTTAGAGCGCCCACATTTGGTGCTGCTGACTGACAACAGCAACAACAGCAACAGCAACAACAACAAGCGCAGCACGAATCGCTTAGATGATATCTAACAGCTCTCAACTCTCTATCGACTACTCTATAGACTATATACAAAGTCACAAGGCATCGATCAAAGCTGCTCGACTTCAATATACCCGCTAAACAGTTGCACAAGAGTTAAAGAAATATTTGTTAAGGCAAGCAACAATTCCACTGTTTAATTTCTTATAATACACCTAACAAGCTAACAACTGTTAAACAAAACTTTCAACTCTGTCAATGCTATCTCGTAAAATAAATATTAATAAATAAATGAAATAAAATAAATATATATTTTATAAATACAAATTAATTAAGCATATCGTCGTTCTTTTGTATTAGATTCTTAGAATTGTGCGAGTTCTTTGGAAAATTATGCCGAACATACTTTATTTAAAAAACTATACGCTTTTCATAAAAATTTCAATGCACTTTTTTAGGCGCTTAGAGTAGGAAATAAAAAAAAATCAGCCTTATTGCATGATAAATTCTATAAACTACATTGTCATTAATGAACAATGCAAGAATATTGTTAAAGAATAGTTCAAGGAGTCATAATAAACATTTTTATATGCGTAGATTTATTTTTATAAAGAGCAACAAATCTCATTTTAAACGATATTTAGCCTATCAGATTTATTAGTTTTATAATCCTCACTATTTGATTTGCTGTTGTCAAAGCAGAAAGAACAAATGAATTGACTAATGTGACTTCTACATTTTCGGTTAGCTATCATACCCTGTTAGCACATTGCGTAGCGGGTATAACAACAACCCGTAGCATTGGCTCGCTTGATTTACGAGACACATCCAATCCTACATGTGTATAAACATACTCGCATTCGCATTCGCACTCGCACTCAACGTTGCAACAGTTAAGAAGAAAAAAATACAAAGAAAAAAAAAAAAAAACTTGCTCACGACATTTAACCGACACTCATAATCATCAATTATCTCAGCTGTCGAATCGGGCAATTGAAATTGAACATGAAATTGAAATTGAAATTGAAAATGAGAATGAAAATGCAATTGCAATTGCAAATCCGTATCAGAATCGGAATCCGAATCGGCATCGCAATTTCAATTGGAATTGGAAGTGCGGCAAATATGCAAAGCATTTTCTTAACTTTTATTGATCTCAAGTTACGATTACTACGGCTTAATTCCCTGCTCTCCACAGCTCCCCAGCTCCCCAACTCTCCATCAAACCGAACTCTGTTGTGACTGCAGCTGTCAGTCAATTGGTTGCCTGCTTAGCTCAATGAATGATCAAGCGATCACAATGTTTACTGAACAGCTTCGAGTGCCACACAGTTCTTCGATCACAGCTGTTCAATATTCCAAATCGAGATCGAAGAGGACATTAATAATTTCAACTTATGGTTGATAAACTAACTTCTCTCTTTTGCCATATGGTATTGAAGGTTGAAATAGAAAATTAATTAAACGCATTTCACATTGACGAACAAATTGTTCTAATTGAAATATTCATTAATATATTAATAGCCACATTTAAATGCACTTCAAAGTTCACATATTGTATTTCTTTAAATACAAGTTTCCACTGCTGTTTAAATTAGTCATTGAAGAAATTTGTTGAGTGAATCTGTGTTAATTATGCAATTTCTCTTCGATTGAAGCTGTCGTTCAATGACTGAATATTTGACCAACTAATTGAAATGCGATGCCACAATCGGCAATATCTATATATATATATATATATATATATGACTATATGTACTGCATGTTTTCCGCCCGCCGTGCAACGTTTGGCATTCAACACATGCATTCAACATTGAATCGAAATTGAATTTGGTTGCAAATTCGCTTCCTTCAGTTTGCGCTGTTGTCGGTTGTCGGTTGTCGGTTGTCTGTTGTCTGTTGATGCTGTTGTTGTTTGCTTGATTGCAAATGCAAATGCGGCAATGGGTCAAATCACGTTGACACGCGCTGTCGCTGGCTAATTGCTGCAACAAGCAGCGACAACAGCAACAGCAACAGCAACGTCGACAACACTTCAAGTGATCCAAGTGAACCCTGGAGATCGAATGAGAGAGTTGACTCAGCTGTCAACGGCTAGAGATAACAATGCAACCGAAGAGAAACTAAAATGAAGTATGATCTTTCAATTTTCAGTGCTAAGTAATTATTATTCAGCACCAAAGTCAGGCAAAATTTAGGTAAAATGCTAAATTTAATTTGATTTTAAAACGATTAAGATTTGAGAGATGGAAAACTAAGTTAAGCTTGTGTCTCTTAGCTTATGGCTGAAATTATTTTCAAAATGCTAACAAAAAATAATCAAACTTTTATGCAGATGTTTTTTACAGCCACACTTTAAGAATCCTTTCTAATTGCAGTGCAAATCTTTGTTGTGTGCTACTTGAGCTGCTGAACTTTGTTCTATTTACTGCTTAAGTCTGTGGTCTAAAAAGATTTTATCAGCTGATGGATTTGTTAAGGTTGTTCAATATAAATGTAAGGGTTATATTTAGATATCTGTGCACAAGAAAAGCCTACAACAAGTTGAACGCTTTGATTGATGCCACGGGACGTGTAACTTCAACTTCAATTGAATTGAAATCACAATGCTCAACGACAGCAAACACACCCTGCCATCAATCTAACTGTAAAGAATAGAGAATGTTCGGTTTTTTTTTTGTGTTCAATTTGTGCTGCTCCAGTTTCAACCAAAAGCGATTTGCTTTCAATCAATTTGTTGACCACGCGCTTTGTTTTTTAAAAGCAAAATCTAAATTCGACAAATCAAAATAAACACGGCTAATCACAAACAAAGGCTGCAGCGACCAACAGATATGCTGTAAATTAAATTGAGCAACTCCGAGAGTTGAGCATAGCCCATGTGCTGGACTTGGCAGTTACAGGGTATGCGCACAAAAGCCAAAACATTCAAAAAGAAAAAAGACAAACGAAAATTTCATTTTTATGAATTTTACGCCAATTTGGCCAGAACATGTTGACCAGGCTCCGAACTGGACATGGCCATAAAAACCGGCTGAAAGACAAATTTGGAGCTAATTATAAATGCAGGCAGCGCCAAAAAAAAACAATTTGAAAAAAGAAAAACACAACGCACAACACACAAAAGTCACTTTGGCCAGGTCTCAATCAATTGGTGGGCGGACTGCCAACCAGTCAATGAATGAATCTGGCCGGGGGGAGGGAGGGGAGGGCGACCGGATGGCGGATTGTGTTCATGAATGAAAACAGACTTGGATTCGGCAACTCTGCGACTTTGCGACTTTGCGTCTCTGGTGTTCCGCTTGTGGGCGAAGTTAAATCTCTGTATGTTTCGGATTCGGCTTCGACTTTGGCGATTTGGCGATTTGCAAAGTGTGAAACTAATTTGTCAGCATGACAATAACAGCCAAAAGCCATAAACATCATAATAATATTCAATAAACATCAACAAAATGCGACAATTAGTTGCCACCGATTTTGGCCAGCAGCGGCAACAACAACAACAACAACAACAACAACAACAACAACACCAACAAAGCTGCGAACTACAAAACGTACCAAGCGGCGTATGCGCAATGTGACAGCAAGGGCAGCTTCGAGACACAATTCCGCAGCCACTTTGGCCAGGCACAAAGCTGACATTTCCACAGAAACTTCTGCTGACATTTTCTATTTATTCCATGAATAAAAATTCAGCAGAATGCTGAAGAAATAAGTGTGGAAATCAGTTTAAGTCTTCATACTTTATGTAAAACTCAATAAATTTATTATTTGAATCTAATGCAAAACATTTGCTGCAAAGATATCGCAAAGATGGCAACAAAATATATTCAAAATCGGCTAACTTAAGCAAAGACTTACATTTTTGTCGAGAAATTTATTTCAAGTTAGCCAAAAAATGTTTACTGCATTTTAATAATTGCAATTGCTGTCATTTTACAAAGACAAAATATCATAAACTTGAACTAAATGCCAATTATAATTTGTTAAATTCTTTACAATTATCAATAATCTATCTCTAAAATTAATACGAAAATCAAAGAACATGCGTCGTCAATCGACAATAACTCTTGAAGTATTCATAAGTATAAATTCTATAAAGTACTTAATGCTCAAATTTCTTTTCAAACTAAATACAGAAAGCATAACTCTACATTAAACCCTTTTGCCAAAAAGATTACAACTCATTGATCATTCAAATCAAACTAAATAAATATACAATAGGAAATCATTTAATTAGTGCCACAAAAATTGCATTCAAATTGCGATTGCGAATCGCTGCAGAGCAAAACAGAATTTCGTTGAAAACTAGAAGCACTTTAGCGTCAGCAGCTTGTAGCCATAGATCAAATGGATCGATCGATTGATCGTTCGCTTAATCCGGCTGGAGACGTGGAGATGCCAAAGAGAGAGAGAGAGAGAGAGAGAGGGCGATAAAAGGAGGAGGAGTGGAAGACGTTGGGAGGTGGATTGTGGTGCATTTCATAATTATAATAATTGTCTATTTCTGTTGCAACAATTTAATTGAATTATAAACGTTGAGCTAATAAAATCGATGATGTAAATTGTGCTCGCTTGCATTTAACACCTTCGTCTATGGAATTTCATCTATTTTTATTTATGATCCATACATGTTGAACAAAACATGCTGCCCACCACTCTCCCCATCACCCCCCGCCACAGTCCAGCGTTCGCCAGCCGGCGACACCCGCGCAATTCCCGCTCAGCTCAGCAGAGTCGCCGTTAATCGCATGCAAATCGTATGCAATCGCAAGCGCTAAAACAAAACCAAATCAAATCGTATCGCCAGCGACAGCGACGGCGTTAGACACAGAGATGGAGATTTTCAACCAGAGCTCAACGAGGGAAACTCGAAGAGTTAAGCTAAGAGTTTATTCCTTCAACATTAGCTTGCAATTCCAACTCTAACTATTTAAAATCGTGCATCAAAATTGGTGCGCAAGCGAAGCTGAGTTTTTTTCGTTAATTTTAGCTTAAACACAAACCAAACAACATGGAGTTCAACCTGTGCTTATTTAAGAGACACTCTAGACACAGAGATGGAGGTTTCTAGTCAGAGCTAAAGAGGTTTATATTTATAGCTAAATATAGAAAGTTCACCTAAATTCCAATTCTAACTATTTAAAATCGTGCATTAAAATTGGTGCGCAAACGAAGCTTAGTTTTTCTTACGTTAATTTTAGCTTATCGAAGACACAAACCAGACACAGAGATGAAGGTTTTTAGTCAGAACAATCAGAGTTTATCAATCTATATTTACAGATAAATATAAAAAGTTCACCTAAATTCCAACTTTCACTATTTAAAATCGTGCATTGAAATTTGTGCAAAACAAAGCCGCATTTCTTTGATAATTTTAGCTTAAACACAAACCATAGCACGAAGTGCAACCTGTGCTTATCGAAGACACAAACCAGCTGCAGCTATCAAGCGTATTTGCGCATTATTCAATATAAAGCTATTCAGAATAAGATAAATAATTGTAAATAGCGCTATTTTGAGTTTTTGTTGTTTACTTTACACATTGAAAACTTATGCAACGACCCTCGATAGAGGGAGGAATTGTACGATTGGCCTCAAGACACGTTTCGTTTGGTATCGTAAGCTTGCAGCTAGCGGCATATCGTAGTATCGCATGATATCGTATTATATCGTGTCGTATCATGTCGTTTCGTGTTGGCTCGTTGTCATTGTCGTCGTTGTTGTCGTTGTTGTCTTGGCCCGGTCTGCTTTGGCTCGATGTCGCTGTAACGGCAGCAACTACAACTGCAACGGCATCTGTATTCTGTATTCTGTATTCCGTATTTGTGTATCTGTATCTGTATCTGTACTCGTATCTGTATCTGGAACCGACGCTGTCTCGCTGTCTGCCTGTCTTGGCTCTGGTTAAAACGCCTCGAAATGCCGCCGGGCTGTGTAATTGTAACGCAACAATCAAAATCAATTGCTATGTAAATAAAATTGCAAATTAAATTACAAATTGATTACCTCACTGAGTCATTAATTAAATCGACAAATTCAAGCAGCGACAACAACCACAACAACAACAACAACAACAACAGCCTACAGAAGGGAGTTCGTTGGTCAGGGGAGCAAATAGAATGATGAATGTATTCGAATTACTTAGCTGATCTCACTAAGTATTTTCTGTTTACTAGAGCAATTCCCTTAATCAATGAGAATTGCCATAGAAAATATTTGAACTTCAACGTTTCACATCTTCTTTCTTATTCATTGCAATCTCACTTCTTTTTTCTGCTTAATATTGTTTTACTTTGAGGCATCTTCTTTGATCGACGTTCTTTTTATTCTTTTTCAAATTAGTTTCCAGTTGTTCTTCACAACTTTAATCAATAACTTAATTTACTAAAGTCACTATAATTTCTATTGCATATTTCATCTCCTTGCTTCTCAATGCAATTCGTTATCATAACAACTTCTCATCTCTTTCTTTCCAGTTTTAACTCATCGGTTGTAATTTAATCTAACGCTGCACAAACATTTCATTAATCATTTTTCAATCAATCACTTCGCTTCCTATAAAGTTTCTTCTGTCTAATAATATTCGCTCTTGGATCTTCTGCACTTTCAACAAAAATCATTAGCCATCTTTAAAATTTTGTAGTTTTGTTTCATATTCAAAAATATCTAATT
This sequence comes from Drosophila siamana, assembly GCA_035047445.1. Lineage (NCBI taxonomy): Eukaryota > Metazoa > Arthropoda > Insecta > Diptera > Drosophilidae > Drosophila > Drosophila siamana. Next base: position 17,563,914 of record JAWNPP010000078.1, read on the forward strand.
TCTCAGCTCCCTCGATTTGTTGGCATTAACCATCGATCCAATGCTGTCAATAAGTAAATCGATCCATCGATCGAACGTTAATGGAGCACAAAACCAAAGTGGCACAGTGGGTAAATGCAATCAGAGCTACAAAGTCGTTTAACAAATGCTCCAATTAGCACAAGTTGTGGGCGACGCGAGGAAGTGCGAGAGAGAGTGAGACAGAGAACGTGAGCGGGAGCGAGAGAGAAACCGACGCGTGCCAATAAACTTAATGAGCAAGAGCAAGAAGAGCGAAAGACAGACGGACATAAAAAGAGAGAGGGAGACAGGAAGACGTAGAGTAGAGGGGGGAAATCAATGCCAAAGTGGAAGTTGGATGTTGGATGTTGGAAGTTGGGAGCTCGTGTTTCACTTCTAGGTGGAGCTGCAGTTTTGTGGAGAACTTTGGGCGCAGCAGCCAACGAGTAAAGTCACAATAAACATTTTTCGGGCGGGGCGCAACTCGAGTTAATGCCAGCAAGCGCACGACTTGCACATACCCTAGACTAGCAAACAGTAAGATGAAATTAAACACCACAAAATAAGCAGTGGACAAGAGGCAATTAAAGCAACGCTATCGAGACATAGTTTAAGATTATTACATTCCAAAAACTACAAATTCTCATTTTATTATGATACAGCTTTTCATAAACTAGATAGAAATGTGATTTTGCATAAATTTGGACCATAAATAAGCGAATAATTTGACGTTAACTAAGCATGTTTATAAAATCAACACAACTTTGGCAACTTATAAAGACTTTCGCTGATATCTTTCAATTACCATCCTAAAAAGGTGTTAATTATAAAAAATCACAAATTGTCAGAGCAAAAAAGAAAATATAGCAACAAATTGCATACAGATATAATCCAAATATTTACCACAATAAAAAAAAAAAACAAATTTCATTCAATTATTTACCAAATATTTGTACCACCAAAAGTTGAGATTTTGTAAGCAAATATTATAAAAATGCATTTGGTTTCTTAGAAAGAACACTTCAACATTTCTTTGACAGCTGTTTTGGGCAGTTAAAAGCAGCACAAGCTACCCCATTGACACGACTTTAAAGGGTGCTTTGGCGTAGTTAAATGTGTGCACAATAGTCGCGAGTCAAATGCAGAGACTTGGAGCCAAGATCAGTTGACTGGCACGACATTTGGCTAAGTTATGGTCTGGCCAAAAGCTGCCTGCGCTTGAAGCAAACCAGGGGGGGGGCTGCGGGGGACTGAGGGGGGCGGGGAGGGAAGCTGCAGCTTGACGTTCGCTTTAAACTTTTGCTTGACCAAACGAGGACAGTTTGTTTTGTTCAATCTGTTTGCGTTGACTGCAATTTGGACAAGCTTCTCCTCCCTCCCCCTGCCACTTCACTACTCTCCGCTCTTCCCCCACTGCTGCTTTGTGTTGCGCTGTGTTCAGCTTGAACTCCCTCGCCAATTGTTTAGCTTTTTAGCCGTGCCCAAGCCTGGCGCTGTGTCAATCAGCAGCAGTAGCAGCAACAACAAACATAGACAGCGAGAGAGAGAGAGAGAGAGCAAGGGGAGCGAGGGGGAGGGGGGGAGGCAGTTATGGGGCGTGCCCGACCCCAAATGCCAAAGCCGAGTTTGTTATTCGTTCGATCGTTCGTTCGTTCGTTCGTCGTTTGTTGTTGTCGTTGTTGTTCTCTTTCATTAGTCGTGATTAGTTTTGAAAAGCCAAACAACAACACAACTCTTTGCCAATTTCGAATCGTTGTTGCTGCTGTGCGACTGCCACACGTCGCAGACAACAACAAGAACAAGCAACGCGGCAACAACTCAAGCGCCACTTGCGGCTCTTGACAAATTGTGAGCAGCGTTTGCAATTGAAACAATTTAATCCAAACAGCAGCAGCAGCAGCCACAACAACAATAACAACAACAACAGCAATCAGAGCAAGCAACAACTTCAAAACAAACAACGCACAGTGGTGCGAAAGCAGCTTAATAAATAAGTCAACTAAACTTTGTGAGCCAATCAATTAAGTATCAATTAAAATCGATCAAAATCTATTTCTGAACTCTGCTAAACTATAATTAAATTTAAGTTTAAACATTTGCTAATAGCATATTAAATTACGTATACGCAATGTGCAATTTTAGAAACGTTTAGATAAAGTTTCTTCAATATTTGCAGTGTGCCAAATAATTCAAATCGGTGTTAAGTGTATAGCATAAAACGAACAAAAACCTTTTTGTAAATACATATTATTAATAATGCAAAATAATAGTAATATATAAAAATGACTGCTGATCAATATTGTATATAAAAAAGAAGTCGTTTGGCATTCAAACCAAACCAAAATTGCACGAAGACTGATTGTTAAATTAAGAAAAATTATAAATATAATACTTAAAAAAAAAAAAGAAGAGAAAGAAGTTTCCGCTTTAAAAGTTTCAAGTTAACATAAAATGCACTCTTGGAATTTCAGCTGCTAATTCGCTAATTAGTTGCAAACTCTATCATAAATTAAAGACCCTAAAATAAATGTGCCTGAGACAATTAAAGCAATTTAATTTGTATGAAACATAGTGCAGAATTTTGTGCTATTGTTTATTGTTAATAAAATTCAAATTCATACAATTTATTAAGAAATCGTATGATTTAAATTAATATATCGCATCTTATGCTTGCACAGTTGCTTGGAGGCAAAACTAATCTTTAAAGTACTGAAAATTTGCTCAGCATTCAAATGCAATATTAGAGAAAGTTCAATTTGAAAATATCATATAATAAAATGAAAAGACTTTCAAATAAATAGTTCCATAAAGCTGTGGAAAATGTATAGAAAATAAGTACATGGTAAAGAGATAGACAGATAGATAGATAGATGGATAGATAGATAGATAGATAGATGGATAGATAGATGGATAGATAGATGGATAGATGGATAGATAGATGAATAGATAGACAGATAGATAGATGGATAGATGGATAGATGGATAGATAGATGGATGGATAGATGATAGATAGACAGATAGATAGATAGATATATAGATATATAGATAGATAGATAGATAGATAGATAGATAGATAGATAGATATATAGATAGATAGGTAGATAGATAAATAGATAGATAGATAGATAGATAGATAGATAGATAGATATATAGATAGATAGGTAGATAGATAAATAGATAGATAGATAGATAGATAGATAGATAGATGGATAGATAGATGGATAGATAGAAGGATAGATAGATGATAGATAGACAGATAGATAGATAGATGATAGATAGATGTTAATTCACAAAGACCCAATAAGAAATCAGTGAAGAAGTGTCAAAGAAAGCAGTTGCCTAGAGACGATGTTGAAGCGTTGATTGCTGGCAGATTTAGACGAAAATAGAACTAGTTCACAGTCCGCAATGCAGCAGATGCAAAAAAGAAACAAACACAACAAAAATGTGTGATTAATTGAGATGGTGAATGCGCAGCGAGTGGAGTGAGTGAGTGAAGTGTTTAGCCAGATCGAATGGGCAGGCAGTTAAGTGCACTGAGCCGCGGAACTGGTTCACCGGCGATAACACTCGAATGGCACATTAAAATAGCAAAGCCGCAAAGTGATTAATAGCCATTTTACCGTTTACGAAGTGTTATCGAGTGCAATAAGCACTGAGTAAGTGAATAGTTTATGAATCAGACGCTGGCTATATACATGCATAAATGCATTAAATGACCTGCCATCAACTCGAGGAAACGAAGCGATTAGCGCAAGAGTCGCAAGTGTGGCAAAGCGTCCACTGTTGTGTTATCGATAACAACAAATTGCAAATGCTGCATGCATAAACATGTCACAAGTCGCATGCAAATTGGCCAGCGAGCAAACACATGTCAGCCGCAGAGCGAGACAGAGACAGAGACGGAGACGGTGAGAATTCCTTGTAACACCGGGCGTATGATGAATGTGCATTTAATTGCGGCCTGCCACAGCCTGGGGTCAAAGGGTAACGAGGGCTGCGGGGTGCAAGGTGCGAGGTGCGAGGAGAGCGAGAGCAAGGGACATGGGCGAGTTGTAGGCGAGCGCTAAATGTTTCCATTTACCCGCATTCAAGATTAAATGCTATAAACAAGTGCGGCGCGCTCGCTGCTGGTGCTGCTGCAAAAACACGACAGCAAAATAGATAATAAATAAATAATAAATAAAGTAAACAAGCCGAGCAACAACAACAACAACAACTCTGCTCATTTGCATATCAACATTTCACATTCAATTCATTTGAAAGCTTTTCTCACTTTAGCGTCAATTTTGTTTTTTTTTTCCATTTTTTTTTGTTTTGCTATTATATTTTATTTATTTTTTTTGAAATTCAATGAGTCGCATTTCCAGAAGTCGCACTTACCCCAACGATTCCGCAAAAACACATCGCAGCATCGCAGCTAGAGATGACAGCGTGAGCGCACGAACAACACAGCGCACGCGTGACACGAGCGAGAAATTAATGAAATCAAAAGCACGCAACTGAAACGATTGATTTAATCACGGATATCGACGGAGATTGAAACTTTTTTTAGACACGATCGAAACACGAATCACGCACATCCCATAAAAACTGCAAATAGCAAAGAAACAGTGCAAAAATAATTAATTAGAAAGAGATGTACTGAGTAAATAGATGCTAAAAAATTTTGGATTGCTCAATTATTTTGTTGATAGCACAATTTACTAAGCAAAATCTTGCTTAATGGTCTCAAATAGAAGCAAAATTTGTAATCTAGAGTTAACTAATCACATTTTTCTATGTTTTCAATTTTTATATGTTTCTTATTTAATACTGCAAATTATTAAATGTAAAGCTAAATGGCCATTAAGTGAGATATTGTCAAAAGCGAAGCATTTTGCTGGCAAGCACGTCCAGACCTGTGCAGACGTGTCACGACACGTCGCCCATCGCTATGGCAACCAAATGGGATCCCATTCGCTTCGATTTGAATCGATTGCCACTAATGTATTTATTGGCATTGATTTACTCGTATGATCTGCCCCAAGGGGCCGCAATAAATATATTTATGGATGGCATTAGGTAAATGCCAATTGCAAATTGTAAATAGCAAATTGTAAAATGCAAAATAATGTGCAACAAAACTGTAATAAATTTGTAATTTGCAATTTACACGAATTAGAACACAACATAGTAGCTATTATATTTTTTGTTGCTCGCGGTGCATTTTTAATTAACAACTGGGAATTTCATGCAAAATTTGCGAAATGTCACACGTTGAAGGGGGAAAACCAAGAATACAATTTTCACATACTGAAAGTGTTGTTTTAAATGTGGCGCCTAAAAGGCTGCTGCACTTTTTAGTTGCCCAAACTTGACGAACCACAGTCGCGACGAACAGTTAGCCGAGACACAAACCAGCAACAAATGTTCGACGCAGCGACAACAGAACGTGCTCCACATGCAATAAGCTCACACTTAACAGCTGTAAGCAACAGCACTTAACATGCAAACGGTAAACATATCCTGTTGACAATTGAATATTGCCTACTTTTTGGTAGCAAGTTATATGCAAATATTTAGAGCTTTCCGTTTCAAGAAACAAAAGACATTAAAGCAAAAATGTTGAGTGCAAATGTAAGCAAATGGTTCGCAGCTGTTAAAAAGCTGCAGAGCTTAACATTGCCGCATTGCTGTAAATGCGGTATATTTTGGGTATATTTGCAGCTGTTAAATAGGACATTCTGCAGCATTCACTTGCGGTCACGCTGTTTGCCAACATTCCCACTGAAACGCCGAAGACGACGGCAGCAGGATCGGTCGGTGCAAGTTGAATTAATTTAGAAAATTAAATTGCTTGAATTAAATACCCACACACACACATATGCACAACAAGCTTAGAAGTTGACCAGGAAATTGCAGCAAGATTTTGTCGTCGCTTTGTTGACGTGTTTTGTCCTTTTTTTTTGTTTTTTTTTTGTTAGTTGACAACGCTAAGTTAAAGTGCGAAAGTTGTAAATGAATTTTTGTAATGCCTCTAATTGTTGAATATGCTAATGAGTGTGCAAGTATTTGTGTGTGTGTGTGTGTGTTTGTTGCAATTGTGGCTGTGGTTGTAGTTGTAGTTGTTCGGCTGTTGGCAACGCCAACGCATAATTTAATTCAAGTGAAAAATCAATACGAGTGTACCGTTAGGTATAACGGTAGTTAGTGTTTTTGTTGTTCTCGTTGTGCATTGCGCATACTTCGCCTGCGTGTGTAACTGTAAATTTTATTGAAAAAAAAAACAACAACAACAACAAGAACTCGGAACTAAGCTTGCTGTGTGTGCGTGTGTATGTGTGTGTGTGTGTGTGTATTTGCTGTTGCCAGGCAAACGCATTTGCCTGCCCCTCCCCCCACACCCTGCGCCCACTTGCAACTCGTTCTCACAGTTATCCATTATCCGTTTCGCCCTTTTTTGTTGCTGCTGTTTTCCGTCTTGCTTTTTGTGCTCTTCTTTTTAGGTCACAGTCGGGATTCGATTTATACGCCTTCTTATCGCCGTCTACTTCGCTGCACTTGCTGCCGGTTGAAACACACTCTCACACACACACACACACACGACATAGGGTGTATGTATTGCTGGCAGCATGCTCAACACTTACGCAACGCTGGCGACATCTGACGGCGACATTAGTCAACACTAAAAAAAGAAACGTTTCGCAAGCGTAACAACAACTGAAAGCAACGCAGAAGGAACAGGAGAAGAAGTAGAAGCAAACAGTTACAGTTCATTATTATGGCAACCAATAGCAACTCGTCGGCGACGCCATCGCTGGCCACAACGCCGGCAACAACGCCCACGGCGATGACAACGGCGGCCACGACGGCCAAAAGACTGGGCTACACATCGCCAGCTGCTTCCTCGCTGTCTTCCGTCTCCGCCTCGGCCTCGGCCTCCGCCTCTGCATCCGTCATCTGCGAGGAGGTCTTCGACGAGGCCTGCCTGCCATCATCAGAGGGTGAGTGCCCCAGAAATGTAGTTCATGTTTAGCATACTCCAAAAAACAACTGAGAAAGCTCACTAGTCGAGCATACCCGCTAGCCTTTTTTTTTATAAAGAACTAACAGTAGAAAAGCGTATTAATCGCCAAGTTAAACAATGAATGAACTACAAATATCGCTTATTTAATGATATTTGGCATTAAAATGGAACAATAGCTTCAAAATATTTTACAGAGTTTAAAATATATCAAAGGTTTTATTATGGACATTAAAATTCGAATCCTTGCTAAATGCTAGTTCATTCTTTTGATATATGACATGATATAGATGCCAATATTTATGATTGTTTGTTACAACAATCTTCACAAAAGTAAAATATATTCTTTAACAGAAGTTGTACAATATTTTTGATTTCAAATATTGCAAATAAAACAAAAGGAAATCAATGCCAAAGAAGCGTTTTTGCAAGGGTAAAAAATGTTATTAAATTTTACTAAACAACTCTCAAAACTTCAACAGAACTTGCACCTAAAGTAAAAAACATTATTGATTGATTTTAAACAGCGCAAATAAAACCACAAGAAATCAATGTTATTCATTTTTAATGAAGCGTTCTTGATAGGGTTGCAAATCAAAAGCAAAAAATATTATTGAATTTTACTAAACAACTCTCAAAACTTCAACTTAAGTTGCACAATAAGTGAAAAACATTATTGATATCAAACATTCCAAATAAACTCTCACAAAATGTCGGCAATGGAATTAATTTCTAATGAAGCTTGCAAAAATAAAGAATATAGTTTGATTTTACTGCCCAAAACTTAAACACAAGACGTACAATATGGAAATGGAAATCATTATTGTATTTTCAGCAATGATATGAATTTTAGAAGAAAGTAGCTTGAAAGGCTTGCAGATCTATTTCTAATTTGTAATTCATATTCTTTGATTGAAATGCTAAACTCGCGTTTCGCATGTCGTTTGTATTCTTAGCAGCGTTTTCATTTGTGTTAATGTCGCAATGTTAAAGCAATGCTATTAACGTCAGTCACATTGTGTCGCTGGCATTGTCATCAGCATTGTCCTGTTGTCCTGTTGTTGTCAACGTGAATCTGGCGTCACCCTTCTATGCAGCAATTCATTATTCAAATGCGTCAGAAAGTTGCACAAGCACCAGCGACAGCTGTCGTCTGTGAGAGACAGCTAAAGACGTCTTCTTCCATGCGATTAAGTCCCGACCGTCAATCTGCGCTCTGACGCACGTCACTTTAAAGCGGGTTTGCATGTAAACTGTCGTTAAGTGATTTCCAATAAGTTCTCTCCCACCCATGAGACGAGCAACATCCTTGACTACACACAGTAGTTTTTCCGAGTCAGTTCGTCGTGTCCTTTTGTCAATGTTAAATTTGTGAAATGTCATCATCTTTGCGCACACTTCTTCATATAGATATATGTACAATATATATACTATATATATTTGACCCATACTAGAAAAGAGAAACTGTAACCAAGCTGCTTGTATTTTGTAATTGTTTTGGTAATACCTCGATTGCATGATATGTCAAAGCAAAGACAAGCACAGCGGTAAGGTCGAGTCGAGCCCGGTACCACCCAACAGCCTTCTATCAAACTTGCCTGCTTGGCTTGTGAAAATGATTTCCTTCCTCTGTGTTCTGCTACCCAATTAGTCCATGCGAAGCGTAGTCGAAGTGCGAGTTACATTTGTTGCATTCATGCCCCTTGAAATGTGACTCGAAATGAAATGAAATGCGATTACATGATATAATTATATTACCGCACTCACATACATACATAGTATACGCTGTATATATAGCGTATTAATTATGGAGTTTACATGATATTTTTGTTTGTTCGCCGGGTAGTCGAGGAAGGCGTGCGGAGGGGGGGGGGGCGTAAATATTTCTCAGTGCTTGTGGGGTTTGTTATTTAATGCGTTTAGCGTTGTCCTTCAGCGCGTTCGCTTAATGGGTCAACCTGCAATGCTTTGTGTGGCCAACGAACAACAACAACTGGGGTTGGTTGTTGCTTTTCCTCTGTTTCATTTTCTTTCTGTTTCCCCCTTCGGTTTAGGGTTGGGTTTTGCTTTGGGGTTCGGTCCTGGGTACGGTTTCGGTTTAGAGGACACAACAGCTGTTCCGGGGCTGAAACTTTGCGGGCAAAAACTACTCGAGCTGGTGAACATTGTGCGACTGTTGTTGACAAGCCTTTTGGCTTTCAACGTCGTTGCCAGTTGAAATTGTGGAAGTTGTCAAGTGACCGGACCCGCTAACCAAATTGTCTCCTATGCGTGTGTGTGTGTGTGTGTGTGTGTGAGTGCGTGTTCGCTATGGCGACGTTGCGCCCCTAACAGAAACAACAGCCCCCGCTGTGAAGTGCGTCAAACGGCTTTAAAGCAAAGCTCAAATCCACCCAAATACTCTGCAATTGCCAGAAGTTATTAAACTAACGAATATTACAACTGAGCATTAGAAAACAACGTTAACAACTTTGGGTAAGAGAAAGTGAAATATCTAATCACAATACTCTCTGATTGAATTGCATACTAAACTTGAGCATATAAATACAAAGTGCAATTGAGTGTCTACAAAGATTAAGCAGCTTCACAGTTTAGTAACGTTTTTTTTTTATAATAATTTTGGGTGTAGTGAAGAGTTGCAATTTTGTAAAATGCGCTCTCATTAAACGACATCATTTCCTAAACTGTCTTGTGTCCAAAAGTGATTTAGGATAAAGAATTGCATGTGTTTAATTCAAAGAATTTTGGAATTATGCATTCAATTGTCTGACTTCAGAGTTTCAGCTGCTAAACTTCAACTGCCAAGCGACAGCAGAGAATAAAGTATAATATAGATTGCGCTTAAATGATCTTAGTCTATGAAGAGAATTTAGCCATTTAAACATCTTCGAACACAATTTGCTGTGCTTGCCAAATTTATTTAGATTATTTTCCAAATGGCTCTTTAAGTAAAACCCGAAATTGCCTAAGCTCATCTACAATTTGGCCAAAAGCTGCTGCATTGTCGGCATGCCCCATTTTGCGACTAGTCCACAGAGCAGTCGAGAAAAAGTTTGTGTGGTGCTCGCTGCTCGTTGCCAGGAGAGACGCTGACCGCTGGCTCAAGTCCCAGCGAATGTGTTTGTTGTGTGTGGTTTTCTGTTGACTGTTGACGGTTTGTGTGCTGTGTCGAGTCGAGTTGACGCTGTGCGTTTGCTTGTTGCAGTGTGTCAAACTAGAGCTAGAGAGGCAAGTGTCTGTGTGGCAGGTGAAATCAATAAGAGCGTAATGCAAAATGCAGGGGCCACGTCAACAGAAACGGGCCGGATTGGAGACGTTCTTAGCCCGGCTTTTGCTTTTGGCCAGAGCGCTGTTTGCACAGCCAAATGGAATTTTTAAGCATTGCAGTCTCAGCTCCAGAGCTTGCAGCAAAATGCAGCGATTAGAGCTTCAAGATTCGTTCGGCAGCCGCCTTTCAATGCGCCTCAATGCTCCATTGAAAGCAAGAATCTCTTTCACTTTTCTCGTTAGTTTTTCATCTAACATTTTTTCGTTTTTTTTTTTTTTTTGGTTTTGTTTTCGATTTCCTTTCACTGGCGGCAGCATTGACGTCAGGCTGGCCGTGTTTTTTTTACACATTGAGCTCTGACACAGTTTGTAGCGCTTTCATTAGTCTTAATTGCTATTATAAATATTATGTGAGCTAACCCAGCTAACTGGGCCAACTCAAGCAACGTTACCAATTGGCAGCAGTTCGCCATAAGCCTCGAATATCAGCAGGCGGCCAGGACTCGAGGCTTAGCGCTAAACGACAGCGATTTTAAGTCTCTTTCATTGAAGAAGGTATTCAACAAATTGCTTATTAGTTGCATAGGCAACCAACTTTCAGTCAGTCAAAGAAAGTGCAAATTTCAAGTTGAAATCATTGAAAAATCGGCACTTCAACTGATTATTCAACCTGAAATAAGAGAAGGCAGCTTAGGACTTGAAATATCCTTAAATTTCTACCCTTCAAACATTGAATTTTCAATAAACTCTGCCTTAAGTAAGAGAATACAGCCTACAAGTAAAAAAGTTCTTGAATTTCTCCCGTTAAACCTTTAGATTTTCAACAAACTGTCTCTGGAATAAAAGCAGACAGCCTAGGATATAAAATATCCCTGAATTTATCCCTTTAAGCCTTTAGATATTCAATAAACTATGTTTGAAATAAAAGCGGACATCTTACAAGTGAAATATCATTAATTTCCTTCCATTAAACATTAAGATATCCTACAAACTCCGCATACTAAACGTTTAGATATTCAACAAACTCTTCCTGCAATAAAAGCAGCCATCCTAGGATATAAAATATCCCCGAATTTCACCCATTAAACCTTTAGATATTCAACACATTCTGCCTAAATTAAAAGCAGACATCCTAGGATATAAAATATCCCTGAATTTCTCCACTTAATCCATTAGTTACTCAAGCAATTTGAAATAGAAAAACATATTTAAATTATTTGAAGTTCTAGAATTCAAAGTATCATCTTTCTTCCGGAATTTTCTCAAGTTAGCATCGACAAGCTCACATTCAATTCAATCATTTGCTGCCAAACAAAACAATTGAATGCTGAAAGTGAACTCGAATTCAGAGCATTAATTGTCAACATTTATAAATTATAAAAAAACAATACTCGACAATTCAAATCAAAGAAAGCAATTGCTGAAAATCAACTCAAATTCACAGCAATAATCCTCGACAATTATTAACTATATAAAGGCCAAACTTTCGTTGAAAATCGACTCGAATTCACTGCCATAATCCTCGGCAATTATTAACTATATAAAGGCCAAACTTTCGTTGAAAATCGACTCGAATTCACAGCCATAATCCTCGACAATTATTAACTATACCAAAGCCAAACATTTGCTGAGAGTGAAGTTGATTTGATTGCACAAATCATCGACAATTATTAACTATATAAAGTCCAAACATTAGCTGAGAGTGAAGTCGATTTCATTGCCAAAAACCTTGACAATTATTAACTATACAAAAGCCAAACATTTGCTGAGACTGAAGTCGACTTCATTGGTAAAATCCTCTACAAGTATAAATTATATAAAGTCCAAATATTTGCTGAGACTGAAGTCGACTTCTTTGATAAAATCCTAGGCAATTATAAACTATATAAAGGTCCAAACATATGCTGAGACTGAAGTCGACTTCATTGATAAAAACCTTGACAATTATTAACTATACAAAAGCCAAACATTTGCTGAGACTGAAGTCGACTTCATTGGTAAAATCCTCTACAATTATAAATTATATAAAGTCCAAATATTTGCTGAGACTGAAGTCGACTTCTTTGATAAAATCCTAGGCAATTATAAAATATATAAAGGTCAAACATTTGCTGAGACTGAAGTCGAATTGATTGCAAAAATTCTCGACAATTATTAACCTTCGAAAGCCAAACATTTGCTGAGACTGAAGTCGACTTCTTTGATAAAATCCTCTACAATTATAAACTATATAAAAGCCAAACATTTGCTGAGACTGAAGTCGGCTTCTTTGATAAAATCCTAGGCAATTATAAACTATATAAAGGTCAAACATTTGCTGAGAGTGAAGTTGATTTGATTGCACAAATCATCGACAATTATTAACTATATAAAGTCCAAACATTTGCTGAGAGTGAAGCCGACTTCATTGCTAAAATCCCCGATTTTCCCGCGATTTGCTAAACATCTATAAAACAACCGACCTCTTGTGGCTTGCAGAGATCAACGACTATGCGACGCTGATCGGCATCGAGCCGAGCAAGGAGACGCATCTGCTCTACCTGGCCAAGGAGGGGCTTATGGCCGCCCTGCCCGCCGAGTGGAAGATTTGGTAAGCAAGACACTCACTCCACACACTCCACACCCCAAAACAAACAAGAAACAAGTTAACCCGCAATTCTCTCGACAGCTACTCGGAGGAGAAGAGCGGACACTACTACCACAACACGCGCACGAAGCAGTCGCAGTGGGATCATCCCCTGGACGCCGTCTATCGCGACCTCGTCGAGCAGACGCGCCACAAGCTGCTGACGGCGGGCGGCGGCGCCGGAGCCGCGACGCCGATCATCGACAACTCGGACGATGTGTCGCAGCTGGATTCGGGCATACGCAGCATGCAGGGCACCGACGAGCTGCTCGACGACATGAGTTCGCCGCTCAACAACGGCAGCAGTCAGCAGCAGCAACAGCAGCAGCAACAACAACAGCCACAACAGGGAAGCAGCGTTAAAGCAAGTTTCCCGGCTGCCAGCGGGTTTAGCGGCGGCGTCAGTCGCTTCCTGGAGTCGCGCAGCAAGAACTTCGGCCCCATCTTCCAGCCGGTGAAGAACACGCGCTTCGAGGTGGCCAAGACGAACGCGCAGATCAGTCTGGCCATGAAGTTCGGCCAGACGGCCGTCGCAGCCCCATCGGCAGCCGCGGCCACGGCGGATGGCGCCCAACGTGCGGGCGCCTTTCAGCTCTCCGGCACGGGCGCCATGTTCCTCAAGTCGCGTCGCCACCTCGACCAACAGCAGCCGCCGCCAACAGCGCCGACGACGACGACGACGACGGCGGCGCCGCCCATTGAGCTGGGCAGCACAACGCCCGGTGTGAAGGGAATTTTGCGTGACTCCAGCTTGACGGACATGCGCAGACGCTCGGAGCGGGAGCGGGAGCGTGAGCAGCGGGACGAGGACGTCGCTGGTGCGAGCGCAGGGGGCGAGGACAAGAAGAGCGTGCGCTTCAACCTGGAGCAGACGATACGACTGCGCAGCTCGCCCGATCACGACGCCGACAACGCTGCACGCAAGAGTCCCGAGCTGTCCAACAACTCCGATGACGACGTGGAGCCAGCGGCGCATGGCGAAGTGTCGGACAACAATGGGGAGCGACAGCAGCGGGCAGACGGCAACGACAACGACGACGACGACGACGTGGACGAGGATGAGGATGATGACGTTGACGACGTTGACGACGATGACGTCGATGACGTCGACGACGACGACGACGACGATGTGTGGGACGAGGACGTGCTGGACCCCGACGCCATGGTCGGGATGTGCAGCCTCAATCCCTTCATCAGCGACACCAACAACAAGTCCATACGCATCATCAATCTGCCCAAGGCGCAGACCATACAGATGCTCAAGTCGCAGAGCGCCAACGCCAACGCCAACGCTGGCGACTTGGAGCCACTCAAACTGGGGCTCGACAAGCTGAAGGAGAGCGCCGCGGTGAAGCCGCTGTACGAGGACACCGAGGACTCCGACTCCAAGGGCAGCTCGGTGCGCAGCTTCATCATCAACAAATCGGAGCACGACGGCGGCAATCCCTTCGATCTCGACGAGCTGGGACGCAAGCACAGCCACGAGCTGGAGCAGCTGCAGCGCAAATCCGCCCAGGCCGCCCAGCTGGCCAGCGACAAGCTCGGTCTGCGCTCCCTCAAGATGGCCAGCAAGCTGGTCGGCCTGCTGAAGCAGAAGGACAGCGGCAGCGGCGGCGTCGGCAGCGGCGAGGTGCTGAACGAGGCGGCGGCGCTGCAGCAGCTGCAGCAGGACATGGAGCTGGTCAAGCGGGAGCACGAGGCGCGTCTCAAGAGTCTGCGGCACGAGTACGATCTGCGGCTGACCTCGCACCAGCACCAGCTCGAGGAGGCCTTCGAGCTGCAGCTGGACGAGTATCGCGCCCAGCTGGAGCACCAGCTGCAGGCCAAGCGCGCCCAGGTGGTCAGCGAGCACAAGGCGCGCATGGCGACGCTGCAAACCAATCACGCCGAGCTGCTGCACGAGCTGGAGCGCGATCTGCGCAGCGAGCAGGAGATACTGCGACGCGAACACGCCGCCAAGCTCGCCCAGATGCGCGACAAGCTCGCCCACGAGCTGGAGCTGGAGAAGCAGCGGCTGCGCGACAACGGCGAGGAGCGACTGTACGAGAAGGTGCGCTGCGAGAAGCGGCTGCTGGAGGACAAGTATCGCTGCCTCAAGGAGAAGTATGTGCGGCTCAAGACCGACGTCAAGCTGTCCCTCGAGCGTCGCAGTCGGCGTCGCGAGGCGCAGCAGGCGCTGCAACAGGGCCACGCCTCCTCCCATCACCATCACAACAGCCAGCAACAACAGCAACAGCAACAGCAACAGCAACATCAACACCAACAGCAGCAGCAGCAGCAGCAGCTACAGCATCACAATCACACCAACACCACCACAGGCTCGGAGACGGAGCGTTCGATCTCGCAGAAGCCCTCGATTGGCAACAGCGAGAATCGCTCGCTCAGCTACTCGGAGCAGGCCACGGCCGCCGGACTCTTGAGCCAGGCGAGTCAGGGCGCTGCGGCGAAGGTGAAGCCGCCGGTGCCGCCGAAGACGCATCTCGGCAAGCCGTCGCCGGGGGGGGGCATTGCCAGCAAGTACATCAAGCAGCTGCAGCTGCACGACGACACCAACACCTCGCTCAGCCAGTCGGACACGACGATCTCGAACAACTACAGCAAGGGTCGCTATTTGGCTGCCTCGGCCTCCGCCTCGGCGACGGCGGCTGCGACGCCCACGGCCACGCCCACAGCGACGCCTACGCCCTCGGCGTCGGCGGTGGTGCTCAGTGATAATGGCAACTCGGACTCGGAGGCCATCGCTTTGCATCAGCAGCAGCAGCAGGAGAACAACAATAACAACAACAACAAGACGCTGCAGGCGCCGCGTAAAAAACTCTTTTCGCGCACCAAATCGGCGTCCACATCGCGCCTCAACTCGTCGCAGCCCGAGCAGCAGCAGCAGCAGCAGCAGCAGCAGCAGCAACAGCAGCAGATGCCACGTCCCTGCACTCCGGTGGAGAATCTGCGGCATCAGCTGCAGAAGCTCGAGGATCTGGAGGATCAGTTTCCCGAGCACACGCTCGACACCACCTACCATCTGCGCTATCCGTTCACGGACATCTCCAACGAGCACGCGGCGGTTGTGGGCTCTGTGGTCGGGTCGGAGCTGGAGTTCTTCAAGCATCGCATCCACTTGGAACGCGACTCGGTGCGACGGGCGAAGGAATCGTTGCGCACACAACGCACCAGCTTCAGGGCGCGTCAGCGTGAGATCAAGCAGCGGCACAAGAGTTTGGCGCTGGCGGCGCCGCCGCGACACTCGCTGGACCAGCTGATACAGGAGGAGAAGGAGCTGACCGAGATGGAGGTCAATTTGCATCGCACACGCGCGCTGCTGGGTGAGAAGGTGATTCGACTGCGTCACCTCGAGCAGAGTCTGTTGCGCATCTACGAGAAGGAGAAGCCAACGCTCGAGCAGCAGCAGCAACAACAGTTGCAACAACAGCAGCAGCAGCTGCAGCTAGAGATAAAAGACGATGCGACCACGCTGAGCGATCTGTCGTCGCACTCGAGCTCGGGCTTCAGCAGCACCGACTTCGCCAGCGGCGCCGATCTGCACAAGCGCAAGGAATACTTCCAGCAGGAGTCCAACGAGTGCATACAGAACCTCGAGATACTCAACGCCGAGATACGCGAAATACTCGACATACTCAGCCAAAAGCAGCAGCATCAGCAGCAGCACCAACAACATCAAAGTCACGCGCTCTCGGCACTCAACTTGGGCATGTCGATGCCGCCGCTGATCTCGCCCAACGAGCTCAGCTGGTCGCACATGCTCAGCCAGCAGTCGTCGTCGGTGTCGGCAGCAGCGGCGCCGCCACCGCTTGTGGCAGCCACACAGCAGCAGCAACAGCAGCCGACAGCGGTGCATGCACCACAATCGATACCCACGCTGGCCGATCGCCTGGAGACGTATCGCCAGCTGGCCGCCGGTCGCATGCACAGCTCGATGGGCGGCGCCATTCTGGCGGCCAACACGATCGTCTCGCAGAGTCCGCGGGCCGTCAACTACACCACCAGCCTGGTGGAGCGCACACGGGATCTGCGCAACTGGCTGCGGCAGGCGAAGACGGAGCACGAGCTCCTCACCGGCATGGGAATGCAGCACGGCCTCTCGCTGCACACGGCGACGAGTGGCGCCGGGCTGAGTGGCATTGGCGCCGCCGTGGGCGGCAATGCGGTGGCGCCACCACAGACACCAGCAGCGACTGGCGTCGGTGCTGCGGTGGCGCCACCGGCGGCAGCAGCTGCGGCGGCAGCAGCGCAAACTAATTTGTAAGCCTTCGAGAAATTAGGAATCACACCGTGAATCAAGACTTAAGTTAGGCACCTTTAGTTGTTACGTTTGAAGCTGTACATAGAGAGAGAGAGATAGTGAGAGAGAGAGACAGAGAGAGAGAGAGAGAGAACCGCCTTTTTGCCTTTGTTTGCATAGCTGAATACCCTGTAAACTCTACTTTGTGCAGCGTTCGAGTTTTAAACTTGTTTCCCCAAATGCTTATTTCATCTAATTTAACTAAGTGAATTAACTCAAAGTTAATCTGACTGTCATAGTTAATTAACAACTACACAACGCTGGCTAAATAATTAACATCATTATTACACATCTCCTAATTGTTGCAAATGTTTGAAGCGTGCAAATGTTTAGACTACAATTCACCAAGAAATGCTAATTCCGCATAAGGAACCGTTGACACAGTTACCCTTGCAGTCGAGTCTCTCATCCGAAAGTCTCCGATTTAACCGACTAACAACTGCAGAGTGCAAGGGTTTTATATGTGTATAACTGATATGATTATCACTATGATTTCTCGATGTGACTTAACTACAAATGCACAACTATAGTAAGCTATACATCTAAATATATATATAGACGCTAATCAAATGTACTTCATATTATATCCGATATCTCAAAAACCAAAAATACTCTAAATAGTTAAGCGAAGACAGCATCGTTTTTTTTTCCAAAATCTTCAATTGACTAACAAAGAAAAAAAAAAGAAAAGAAAAGAATTCAGAAATCTATAGCTCGATAAACGATATTACTACATATAGAACACCACACTTAGCAAAAGATATCTCGAAACGATTTGTGAGCTCTGTAAGTTGAGTTTCAATTCGATAACAAAAGTAATAATAATAACAATACTAATAATCAAGAAGAAAAGTTACATAATAATTATTGAATGTTTAAATGTTTTATCTTATAGATATAAACCAGATCAAGTGCGAATGAAAGGTGTAGAGAGATAGAGAGCGAGAGAGGCAGGCAGATGATAAATCTCAAGCACAATTAACGGTATGCAGGAAATATTGTTGAAGGTTGTTTTACTTAGGCATGGATGATACGAAATTAATGACATGAAATCGATACAATTTACTTATACAATTTAGCTAAACGAAGATACTTACTTAAACAAATTAGACGAGATACACTAAATACTTGGGATGTACTACGTATGCTTCCCAGCAAACACTTCCCGAACCTTCCACTATTCTCCTACCTAACCAAAAGAAGCTAACTTAAACAATAACATTTATCTATATATATATATATATATATATATATAGATATATCTATATATCGAAATCGAAACTAGCTAATGTTTTTTCTAAATATTTTTATGATAGACCATCCAGATACAGCAAGATACTCGATACTCGATACTCGATACTTTTTCTACTATTTTCTATGGCATTTCTAGAGTATTACGTCTTAGAAACTCAACACTATTTCAGTTCCTGACCACAAACACACACACACACACTCACACACAAACTGAAACTCACACATTTAGATATCGTAGAAGGTTAAGTCTGAATCTGAATTACCGACAGTTGTGCCCCCCATCAATAGTGAAAGTATCGGCGAGAAAATGAAGAAGTTGAGATGCAAAGTGTGCCCATATATGCCATATATATATATATATATATATATATATATATATAGAAATACGATTGCCTACGATTATTATCGATCGATTATCGATTACCGTTTATAATATATATGTACTTATGTATATGTGATGTTGTGATATTTGACTCTAGCGATATAAGGCTTAAGTTCCATTGATTTCAGCTTTCACTTCCGTCCTGAGTTTGTAAACCTTCCCCTCTCCCTTCCCCTTTCCCCCCAGGATTAAACAAGAAGACGGCGTCAATTGGTTTTCCTAGATACATAAAAAACATACATACAACATATATTCATGTGATAGCTACGCGAAAAATTGTAAAACTTACAACTTTAACTTTAAAAGCAACATTGCGAGTTCAGTTCGTTAGATAAGTATTACCCGATATTATAATATACAAAACTCTCAATATAATAATAATATCTATATATATGGTATATATTTATCAACAAATATCGATCATAATTCGGATGAATTCTGTTTCAAATGCACCGCTAAAATCATACAACAAGAATCTATATCAAGTAATACTTATCGTGAATCGATAGCACAATTTACAATTAGTTCCCCACGATTCCCGCCTTCCCGGTAAAACTTGTAATACTACCTACTATGTAATGAATGGATATAATGAGAATATTGAAATTTTTGCAAATTGTTGTTTCGGTTTTTTGTCGATAATTGAGTACAAAAAAAAAACAAAAAAAAAAGAAAAAAGAAAGGAAAAACGTATTTTGGCCTAAAGCGTAAATCAAATGACAAATTCTATTAATAATGCATTCAACTATCTGAAATATAAATGTGAACAAATTATTATATTGATTGATTCCACAGACATACAACACAGACACAAACATTCGTTTGTTGTATAATATATGAGAGTTGTTCAAACTGTCGATAACTTTTTGCTACATTCTCTCGTAATACTTTAAACTATCGTTGGCGCTATCGACAGTCTGCTTCAACCCCATATACGATACGATACGATATGGCGAGCAGCCTTCTACAGCAAACCAGAAATCGGGAAGATCCCGGATCGATTGAAGATTGCTTAAGCGAAACACAAACACACACTCATATACACAAAGAACAAGATAAACAAGATTCCCATAAACCAAATAGAACGAAGAATAATTAAAAACAAATTTAATGAAAACAAACTAAATAATTAGCACGAAATTTAACATGAATTAGTAAAGAATGGCAAATAAAGCTAAATAATACAATTATAATCTCGTGTCTTTTATTTCTATCTTTAGAAATTCTAGCAAATTAAGTTTAATTGGTTATTTCATTATCGTATGCAGTTTAATTAGTACTGGGAAAACTATGGCAATAGAAGAAAGCAAAAATAAACAGAAACAAATCTATTTTGAAACAATAAAAACGAAATCGCATAACCAAAAAGAATCATCTGGTTAAGGAGTCGTTAAGTTCATATAATGTAGCATATTTTCAGGATCCCTGTGGCAGAACACTTGAAGTTCACTCAAGCAGTTGCAATAAGAAAATATATTTGAAATTTCGAGCAATTTTAATAACGAGTTTCTTTTTTTGGACAATAAACATTGAAACTCTTTACAAAAAGAAAACCCCATTATTTTCAAGTGCATCCAGTTTTCATGACTGCATTTCCGTCATTGCACGACAACTTAAGCCCCTTAAAGCGCCCTCTGTGGCCAAATAGATAAAACTGCAAGGTCAATTGTTTTGTCATAGACGTCGCTCTGCCTATCGTCATGTCGTCATATCGCTATATCTCTATCCACAGCAGTAGTCTGTTATTTATGTTCGTCTTTTTTTGTGGCCACCTTCACTCAGCAGACCTTGCGCTTCACAACCAGGCCAAGGGTATAATGAGTTTTCCATTAAACTTGCAGTGAAATAAGAGAGTCAAGTTTAAGAAATATTCCTATAAAAAATATTTCGTTTTTTAAATATTTCTATAAAAAATATTTTGTTTTTTTTTTCATTATTATTTCTACAACTCAATTACGAATCGCTGATATATAAATGATCATCACCAGTTGCTGATAACATAAACGATTAAATAGAAATATTAGAAATAGACAATTGGGATTTTTTATATAAATTACAAATATACATATATAGTCTATCTTTTACAGCACCTGCTTAAATCGCTCACTATAATAAAGGGTATTTCGGCGTCTTAAATTGTTTATTTGAGGTTTGCTTTTCTGTTTTTTATGGCCATTTGCTTGCCAATATTCTTGTCAATTCGATAATGAGAGAATGTCTGTGTGCGTCCCCCAGGGGGGAGGCGCGTTGAAAAAGGGGGGCTGGGTCGCTGAACATTTGGCATGCAAACATGCTGACGACGACACTCGCGGCAAGTCGACTCGCGGAGGAGCCGCCATTCGTTGATTATACGCGCTCACAAGAGCAAGCGACGTTCTGCTCTGATTTACCGTTACGCAAAAAGCAAGAAGCGACACAGGTTTTATCAATATTCCCCAAGCATGAATTACAACTACCTTGCGCCGCCCGCGCCCGAATACGAACACGAACACGAACAGCTGTCGCGCAGTGCGACAACGACGACGACGACAAGCACGACGAGCAGCCGAGTGAGCAGTCGGTCGGCATCGCCTTGTCGCCATGGTCGCGGCCAACGAGAGCGCGCCAATTCACTGACGCCGACGCAGGACGACGCAGCTACGCCGCTGTGTAAGCGTCCGCCGCGACCGACGACGCAGCTTAACGAGATCTTTCGGCCGCGCTGCAACACTGATCCAAGTCGTAGTCCCACGCATAACGGTAAAAAGGCGTCGACGACAGCGACACGAAGCGTGCTCGGCTCGCTGCTGCGACAGACGCTGAAGGTCACTTCGGCTTCGGTCGGCTTCAGCGCCAGCGAGGAGCGGTAAGTTGAAGCTTTTAACGGTTGAGCAAAGCTCGCAAAGAGCTCGTTGTGTGTGTGTGTGTGTGACGAACCTAAGATCAAAGCAAATGACAGAGATGACCTAATTTCTCAACGTTGCCCCCTTCCGTAGTTTTTCTGTTTTTCTGCTCGGTCATAGCATTAAGATTTGCATGTAATTGTTGAAATAGTTAGGGCTATTTGCTTAACATTTACTATTACATGCAATTCGTTTTGTTTAGCTTTGCTTAGTTTTGTTTATCTGTCAGCTGCTCGCATTTTTTGGCGTTCGTCGCCCATTTTCCCGACTCGTTGCCAATTAATTTATTGCATGTGCTTTTCGTTTTGTTTTCGTTTGCACAATAAACAAATGCATACAAAACTTTTGCCCACACAGTGGAATGAAACCATGTGATTGGTTGCGGCTGACAGCCGATAGATGGCAGCAGTGGCGCAACTTACATCAGCCGCTAATGAGCTTGACCTTTTCACGTCTTTGCATTTTTCTGCCTTTCTCACCAATGCCGCCGCTAGAGATGAGCGCACGCTCTGAGATCGCTTGAGTCACGCGAATCACGCGAGTAAAAATAAACAATTACACACAATATGCCGCTGTGTGTGTACGTGCATACGTGTGTACATGCGATTAACAGCAAGTCTGTTAATTTAGTTTTGTTGCCAAGTCATCTGTAGTCATTAATTAAAAGCACTATAATATAATTAATGTAAAACCTAGTAGGGGGGCACACGATAGTCGGTGACATCACGTGTGCATCTCACAGCCGCGCCCACAACTACAACTACAACGACAACAATGGCAATCCGCTTAACACAAACACATACAGACGCGCACATGCATTGTACACTCTGTAGGTTTGTGTGTGAGTTCATTTGAGCAGCATAAGCAAGCTGCTCCTGACCTCCTACATAATCACACATGTGTCCATGTGTGTATGCCTGTTTGTAGGTGTGTGCATGCGCAGATTGCGGCATAACAAAAACAACAAGCTTGCTTCTCTCACGTGAGAGAGCGTGCGACAAAATGCCGGCCACGAAAGCAGCAGCAGCGACAGCATCTGAGCGCGGCTCACCAACACTTGCATACACACTTACAGACATCTGCATACACTCACACATGCACATTTACAATTTCTATTTGCATATTCTACGTCGTTCTCTTCATAACGGCACAATGGGGTGATTTGCTTGGCACTCGCTCTCTCTCACTTTCGCAAATCTGCTTTGGTGGGCTCAGCATGTTTCGCAAGCACTTTTAAATGGCGGCCGCCTTCTGTAACTGTTAACAGTAAAAATACCAAATTGTACTTACATCGCATGTTCGCCAATATGTTCCACTGTACTGCTGCTGTTTCTTGGAGGGTTGCTTGCAAAGCTTACACACATCTGGCACCCACTGTTCACAAAATTCACCACCACCCAACGCAGCAGCTGCGACGGCGTCACGACGTCGCTGCAGGCTCACGACGCGCTGCCATTGCTGCTGCTGTGAATGTCATAATGCCGCGCACAGACAGCAGCAGAGTAGCAGCAGAAGCAGAAGCACAAGCAGCAGGCAAAAACCAAGCACACACACACACACTCACACGCGAAAACACACGTATTATAAGCGCTAGCAGCGGCTTTATTTTCTTCACGTTTTATTTGTGTAGTGAACTCGACGCGGCGCGTTGTTAACGAAACGAATATTTCGCAAATTATATTTCCATTATTAACGCAAAAAAAAAAGAAAACAACTAACAAACCAAATAGAATTTTTGTTTGCCGATTTTGTTACTTTTTTTGGGCATTTTTCGTGCGCGGCATTTTAAGCGAAACACGCAATCCGTCCGCCCGCTGCGTTCTGTCCACTGTCTTTTTATTGCCATTTTTCGCATAGCGTGTGGTGAGTGTGTAAGAAGAAGAGCTGAAGCGAAAACAAAAGCGACAGGCAAAAGTTAAAGCGCACGCACAACAATCAAAACAACAACACAATTCACAAAAAGTGCAAAAAGTGTCTGGAAAACTTGTATCAAACGCAACAGCATGTAAAACTATTCCGAAAATTTGGCAAAAATCTGTGTGCGAATGCGAAATCAAGGTGAGCACGGCCCTCCCACCACACACATCATACTCCCCCTACTCACCTCACCTGCTCCTTCAGCTACAGCATTCACTCTCACTCACTCACTCTCCCTCTCTCACTGTGTGTGAGTGCGCACGTGTGTGTGTGTGTGAGTGAGTGTATTGACGTGTGCGTGTGTCGGCTTTTGGTAAAGCAAATGCAGAAGAAGAGCAAGAGTCTGCATCTTGCTGTTTGTTTTAATATTGCCTAATGCGGCTGCTGCCTGCCGTTTGCATACTAACACACACACGCACACATCTACACGCATACTGGGGCTTCCTTCTGATTGTGTAATTGTGAATTATGGAAGTGCAAAGCGCAAAGCGCAACCTTTAGCGCTGGGCACTTGGCTGTGTCAAGGTTCGCACAGTGGAATCACGCTATTGCAAAACTATTCCGAACTAATCGTGTCGATTTAAATATTTCAATTATACACGTTAATTGTTATTACACAATCTTATTATTATATCTTCTTAATAATATTGGGTAACAAGTTTAGTTTTTTGTAATTCAACATATCTAATTATTGGAAAGACAAATTCATTTACATAATTTTTTTGCAAACAAGATTTTGACACTATTCAAATTCAGAGCCTGTTTATGTGCATATGAAATTATTAAATCGTAAAAGTTTTTTGTTATAAAGAAGTTTACAAGTTTTTTATTATACAAGAAATTATAATTTAGCGTATAAGGTTAAGTTCAATATCATGTAACATGTAAGATGTATCGAATGTTTATTGCGAAATTTCGTGAAACTGTGACAAAATACATTTGATTACTTTTGAATAATAGCAAATGTTGGTTTTACAGGAGTTTGTGCAATGATTATACAAGTGTTTCTAAACTATCATCTGCTCTCCACAGATTAACACAACTTGCCACAACTGGTTCGCTAGGCGACAATGCGAAACGGAAGCACTCGAGGTGAGTCCATAATTGTCCATATAATTGATATGATAATATCAGGCAATAATCGTAAGCGCAATTGTAATCATCATTATCATCACCATACATTTAATGGGCAGCTGTTTAAGGTGCTCGTCGCAGCAATTACACCTATAATATATATGTATTATAATATAATGTGATGATGCACAACAAAAGTGTATTTTATACTCCTGAATTTTTGGTATACGAAGAGATTTCATCTCTGCTTCTTGCGAGTGTACTCCAGGGTTCAGAGAGTCCGCTATAGAAACTGATTACTTGGCACGAGTGGGTCATCAGATTGTGAATTGGGCTCAATGCACGACTTGAACGACTTTGGAAGTGGAAACAATAACAAACCTTAATCAATTTGCCACATTCTGCTGAGTACATCATCCACACGTAACGCCCTCCCTCATCTCACCCGAAAGTAGAAAATGGGATTAAACACACACATCTATCTCTTCATCTGACTATCTGTCTGCTTTGTAGGGAGAGAGAGAGAGAGAGAGAGAGAGGAGAACAACAAAACTATCAAGTATTTTGTTTAAATAAGTGTCGTGCGGAGATTTATTAGACCCCTTGCCACCATATCGATAGAAGTGCCTCTCTCTCTCCCCCCCTCTCTCTCGCACCCTCTATATATAGATCAGGCATATATCGCATGCCGATTCTGCCTGCGTCAATTCCAGAGCCAAAGAGCGAGTTCATTTGATTAAAAAATTCTTTCGTCATCACCATTTGTTGTCCTATAATTCACATAATCTACACTGAGGGTATTTCTAGCTTTTAGCTTACTAAATGAAAAGATTACTGAATCGATTATTATTTGCCACTTTGAGTGCTTACTTTCGATTGAGATTCAAACATTTTTCCACTCCATAGTTTTGAAAGTGTATCGAATTGTCGGCTTGACAAATGGAGAGCTCGTCTTTCTTGTCTTCTACTCGAATTGTCGTGACTGATAGCACGCTCGCATCTTGGGAATGGAAACTGCGAAATGTTTTCGTACTACACCCAAGAAGATCTTCATTCACAGATACTTATATTCGTCCATATAAACACATACATTCACTCATGTATATATTGCTATTTATGATCGTAAATTTGTACGACTTGTGTCAAAATATTTGGTTGCGCATTAAAATGGATCTGTCAGTTGAGAGCCGGGTGGTCTTTTTCCAAAAGGCGAGTCAACTTATCAGCAGGCTCACGGATCGAGATAAAAGCATCTATTTATAGTGCATTTTCTACGTATTTCAATTCTCAAATTTTTCACCACAACGTTCATAAATCCTATCTAAAATGAGTGTTTTCAAAATATAATTTATACTATTGATTCACATTATTATCGCGAAATGTCTTTAGTCAGCTCGACAATTTCTAGTTGCTTTCCTTTGATTCTGTATTTGATGACAATTAATAGAGAACTATATTTGTGATTAAAGGCCGAACAAGAAGGTTTCATTGGAAAAGAAACCTGTTTATAACATTGATGGATGTCGTGTAAATTCGTATATCCAATTAGCAATTATGAAATTATCTAATTTCACCTTATCTACAGTCCAATGTATGACGAATTAAAGCGTTTAAAACTTGTCAAGAGATAAACTGAGCGTTCATTTTGTATGTTCAGAGATCACGATATTCATAATTTATACTTGTGTAGTCAGAAAAGTCGATAAAGTATTATTTAAACAGATTATTAATAATACGAAAGGAATCAAATGTTTGGGTCAGTAATTTATATATTCTCCATTTCTATAACTAATAATCTGGAAATTCAATTGTTCCATAGTTAGAGCAAATGACGATTGCAAATTCGAGTACTGAATTACAGGAAATCCCCTTTAGATTTGACTATATAATATAGAGAGATCTGAATGCAATCGACACATATTTTATTAGTCATTTATCAGGCCACCACGCTGAGTCGTTGTTCCGGGTCCCAATTGGAAATTGAAAATTCATTAAGTGTTGCCAACTATACGCCAATGTCAGACCACCTGCACGGCATAGCTATATAGATATTGATATACAGATAGTCAGACAGGTGGGTGTGTTGTTTTTGGGCTATACTATACTATACTATGCGTATGTTCGTTGCTCCTATCATAATTTATTTGCTTCATTAGACCAGGTGTACAGCATATTGTATGTTGAGCTGTCGCTTGTCGTCGCATTTAACACCTGGAAGGCATTAGTCATATGATTTTGTCAGCGGGAGTACAAAGATTAATTCAGCTTTCGGTAGTTTTTTTTCGTACTTCTGTTTTTTTCATAGTGCTTAGCGATTGGGTCTTACGCAAGGTCCTATCAATCGTGACGTATAATCGACACTATCTATCAACTCGGCAATTTTGTTGGCTTTATTACTAATTGCAATCATTTGCACAGCTTTTCTTCTTGCCTTTTTTTTTATTGCCGCTGCTGGCGATTTCTCTACAAAATTTCCTCGTTTTGTCAACCTGAGATTTGCTACATCTTCTTCTATTTTAATTACATACTTCTATAGATGGTTGCAATGTTGTGTTTTTTAATGACACGATTAAACCAAACACAAAAAAAAAACGCCCCATGAAAGTGACGCCCCACATTAAAACAAAGCATAACGACTACAAAGCGAACTTGCTCGACTTGGGGATGCCCTGTAAGGAGTAGAAAGATGTTGAAAATCGTTGTAGCTTTAGCAGAATTCTATTTGTATTCTCTAGTGCCTTCTGTAAATTCAACCCGACAATTATAGCGAAGTTAGATTATTATCGCCAAGTAAGAAGACTTATCTCACAATTATTCTCAAGATTATCTTTAAATGTCGTAGCTCAATCTGCTAAAGTTGCTTTGGTATGTTCAACTAAAAGAACTAGTTGATAAATTTAACTAAGGAAGTATTTTAATAAATTTAATATTATGAGAGAAATTGCACAGAACTTACTGATGAAGCTAGTCGGAATATTTGGGCACACAATTGGGATTTTGGAAGAACAAATGTGTATCAGCATGCAACGAGACTTATCTAGAGTTTTGCCAATAAGATTATCTCAATGACGCAATGAGTGGCTGTCTTTAGCTCAGAGCTGTTATCAAAATCACAAAGTGTTATTTATATTTGGATCTACTCTTGTACAAATAGACTTTAATGTTTGTTTAAAAATGCAAATTTAGTGCAATCAACCTTTCGAGCTACAGATAATGAGTGAAGGGTATCAGATCAAAAGTTAAACAAAGCGAAGGTTCCAAGTGATGTTGTTGTTGTTGTTTGTGGGCTGTCGCTTGGATGTTGCGGTTTTGAGCTGGCCCCCAGAGCTTTAGGGTGACCATGACTAGAGGGGTTAGGTTAAGCCGCTGTGCTTGAGGCTGTGTGTGTCTGATTATACGTGTGTGTGTGTGTGTGTGGTAGGAGTGGTGCCATAATGTCACCTCACATCCCAGACATCAGTGCTGGCATATCGATAAATGGGCCGCACTTATCTTTGCGCTTTTATCAAATATAATGTGCTAAAAGTTCAATTACGCCCAAAGAACCTTGTGTGCTCTGTGGGCGTGTCTGGGCAACAGTGGAGATGGGTTGACGGAGTGGGGGGTGAGAGACATGCAATTCACCATTCACCACGTTTTTATTTTTATTTTGTTGTCCACTTTGGTCGTTTCGCATGATTTTAATGCTGTTTATTTTTTTTTCTTTTCTCCTCTTTTTTTTTTTGTGTCATTATTTTTGCACAATGACAAAATGGAAAAAACTGACAAATCATCATCATAGGTAAAAAGCAAAGAAAAAAAAACGCTACACGTGTGTGAGTGTGTGTTTGTGTTTGTCTGTGTATTGGCAAATCGTTTTAGGGTCAGTTGAAGCAAAACAAA
The DNA here is from genome assembly GCA_035047445.1 of Drosophila siamana. Lineage (NCBI taxonomy): Eukaryota > Metazoa > Arthropoda > Insecta > Diptera > Drosophilidae > Drosophila > Drosophila siamana. The sequence goes on from JAWNPP010000078.1 coordinate 17,592,501, forward strand.
AGCAACTTAAAGCTGAGCTGCAGATCTCTTGGCATCAGCTGCTGCAACTTCAAGAGAGTGCGGAGAGAGCGGGTGACAAAGAGAGCGAGAAAATATCGGCGTGTAGTTTGTGTGCTGCTTCTTCGTTAGCTCTCGTCTTCTATTCATTGTTAAATTTCTTAACAACAACAAGACAGGCAGCGCCAGCAGCTGCGACGCCAACGCACGACCGCATGATAAGCCCATCGAAGAAGAAGTTTAATACACGCGCAGACACACACACACACACACGCACACATACATATTTATAGTGCCGTTGCGACGCGTCGCCGTCGTTGTCGTCGTCTCGTGTGGTGGTGGTGTTGTTGTTGTTGGTGTTGATGTTAGGCCGCTGCTTCTGTTGCTGGACGTGCGGTCGTCGGTCTGGCAGCAGCGGCGCTTCAATTTCAAATTCAGTGCGAAAGCGAACGACAACGCGAACGGGCAGCAGACGGCGTGTGAGAGAGAGCGAGCGAGCGAGCAAGGGAGAGCGAGCTTTTTAAGCAGCGTTGGCCGCTTTTCCACATTTCGTTTTTTTTTTTTTTTTTTTTGGTGTGTGTTTTTTAATATTCTTTTTGTGCTGGTGTGTGTGTGTTCATTTGGTACGTTTTGTTGTTTGGTGCAGCACAAATTTATCAACAAATAAAAAAGTTATTTATATACACACAAACACACACACACATACACACATAAATAAACAAATAAAACAGCAAATATACATAGTAGATGTTTATGTGGATGGCGCGTTAACAACAAAACAAAAGCCGCGCCGCATAGAACTAGCTAACAGTGAAAATAATAACAACATTATTTTGTTGACGATCAAGTGACATCATAAAAACAGAAAAAAGTGACTGAAGGGAAACTGTTGCCCATTTTTTGCCGTTTACCGTGTGGCTGTGTGTCGTGGCCAAAAATAAATGCAAAACAAAAAGAAACACATAACAAAATAAGAATTGTACTCCAACAAGAACTACGTGAAGAAGAAGCAGAAGCACCAGCAGCAGCAGCAATAGCAACAACATGTGGTAAAAGCACAGAGAGTTTGTTGCCTAGTCAAAACAAACCAACAACAGCTACACGGCGTGTGTGTGCTTGTGTGTGTGTGAGAGTTTGTAAGCGGAGGACAGAGAGAGAGAGAGAGAGAGAGCAAATTTATTGAATGCCGGGCGGCTGCTGTGTGGCGCCATCTATGGCCGGACCGCAAAACAGCTGATGTGGGAAAGGCAGCAAAGCAAAATAATAGCGGAAAGCCAAAAAGCGAGCGATAGGGGACTACAACTGTGATTCTATTCTATCTATCTATTATGTATATTATCTAAATCTAGACAAAACAATGATTGATAATTCTAAATACTTATCAGTTGCTGCCAGCTGAAAACGTTTCGAGTCGCGTTGCGTCCAAATTCTAAATGAGAGAAAAATGTATAACAGTTAGAACAGTGTATAACAGTGTGAAACTGTAAACTTCAAAAACTGCACACACAAAAACATGTTCGAATTCTATTTTTGCCATTTTTATCGTCTTTTGTTTAGCGTAATTTGTCCGTAAATCGAAACAGTTTAGAGCGTTGTCGTTAACTTAATGTTTTAAGAAAGTTCGCAAACATTTGCTATTTTCAATTTACAAATAATTGTTTCTAGCAAACTTTGCATAAATTTCAACGAAATACGCGCTTAAGATAAAATTACGAATTTCTTTTTCCGGTTGTAATATATTTGGGTCACAAAAAAAAAAAAACAAAATAGAGACAGAAAACATTAAACACGTTGATGGATCGCACTGAAAATTGAATAGCAGCTGTCTGAATAAGTGTTCTATTTTTATGGGTAGCGACTCAACCAAATGTTGTTGATTGCATATTAAGTAATAATAATTGCATGCGAAAATGTTATTAATCTCTGCTCTGTGCAATTTGAGAGGCACTTTTGAATAGTTTTTATAGATGCGTTTTAATTAAAATAGCGCGCTCGCTCATTGGGGTTAATGGGGGGGGGCCTACTTAAGTCTATTTGTCCTACAAACTGTTATACGCACACACACACACACACACACAGACACGCACGCATTCGCAGAGCTTTCAAAAGCTCACCAATACTAATGCGTGCAATATGTATAAAAATAACCTGAAATCGTTTCTTTGCGCTAGTACAATGAACTGTTGATGATGTGATGATGATCATGTTGTTGATAGTGAAAATAAGCTAAGAACAACCAAGTAAAGCAAGAAAAAAAAAAACAAAAGAAAACAAGAAAAAGACTGTGAAATCGGCAGCAGCAACAAGCAAAAGTCCAAGTCGAGCAACTGAAGTAAAAGTAACCACAACAATGTCCACCATCAGCGAGAAGGAGACGCAAACAGCTTGGACAGCTGCGGGCGATGCGGAGAGCACGCTGCAACAGCTCAAGGCCAAAAAGAACAAATCCAATTTGTTTCTCATCAAATCCTACAGCTTCATTGACAAAACCAACAACAATAACCACAACAATAATAATAATAATAATAATAATAATAGTATTAAAAATAATAATAATAATAATATGATGAATCGAGCAAGTGCCAAGTTGACAACAGCCGAGCTGCTGTCGCCCGACATGGATCCCTTTGTGGACATCGCTTCCCTCGTCCTCTCGCAGCCCAACAAGAAACAAAAGCCGCCGAAGACAAAGACAAAGTCGAAGACAAAGCAGAAGCACAAACACAAACAACATCAACTCGACGACGAGCTGCAATTTAGCGAACAGGAGGCATTACTTCTACGCCGCAATCCCGCCCACGAGTACGAGGAGCTCTTGCAGCAGCCCAACGCAACGCCCGGCTCGCTGCCACGCCCCCAATCGCTGCCCGCCAAGGTGCACTTCGAGGCCGTCGCCAGCGTGGCGTCGGCAGCGACGCCGCGAGCCCCAACGCCGAGCGCCAAGCGTCTGGGCGGTGGCCACATCAAGCGCGAGTCCTTCTTGCGTCAGAGTCTGCAGTCGATACGCCGCAGCTTTGGCTCCAACAAGCATGCGTCCAAGCTGTCCATGATTGCGGCTGCCTCGCCAGCTGCGTCGCCGCTGCCATCGCCGGCGGCGGCGTCGCGCGTCTTCTCGAATGCCTCGACGACGTCTTCGGCATCGACCACATCGTCGACGACATCGTCGTGCTCGTCGTCGGCGGCCATCAGTCTGCTGACCAAGGCGCAGGCGCACAATCACATGCTCGACGAGTTCCTGCCCACGCCCGTTGTCCTGCTGCTCAACGATCATCCGCAGGATGTCTGCGATGCTGGGCGCGCCAGCAAAAGGTAAGCGTCGCATTTTGTTTGAGGTGGGAATTAAGCAAAGCCTGCAGCTTTCATGTGCTTGCAAAGCACAGTTGGGTCTATTTACATGCACTGAAAGCTTAAAAGCATTTTTTTTTAACGTTAATCAGATATTTTTCCAAAGCTCTGTATTTTTTTATTACACTCTTAACTAAGGTGCTATTATTAAGATCGAGTTAAGCCAATCTTGCAGCACAGTAGGATTTTTATGCACTGAAAGCTTTAAAGCAACTTCTTTAAACTTGAACCAGACAGTTTTTAAAAGTTTTGTAATTGTATGCTATTTGTTTAACTAGTGGGCTGTTACTAAGGCTTTAGAAGTTAGAATTAAGCACAGATTGGAGCTTCCATGTGCTTGCCAAGCACATTTGCAGCTATTTTTATTGCTTTAAAGCACATTTTTATTAAAGTATTATTTTGATGCCACACTTTTTACTCGTGTGCTTTTTATAAAGTTCTAAAGCGTTTGTCGTTCATTAGTGACTTAATCTATAATTTATTATTAATGTGCTTTTCCACTTAAAAGTCGAATAAATGCTCTCTTAATTCACATTTAAGCATTTGATTCAGCTTCGAATTCAATACTACACATTGAACTAATGTGCTTTTAATAAGGTTTTAAATGATTTATCTTCGCCGATTTAGTCTGCGTTTTTTTTTTTTTAATTTCTCTATTCCAAAAATTGCTGCACTACGAAAGCAATAAAGCAAGCAGCAAACGGAATTCGAATTGAATTTTGGTGTGGAGCGTTTTTCGTTTACTTGATCAGAGTCAAAGTGATCTTGGCTTTGGCTGCGGCGGGGGAGGCACAACAACGACCAACAAACAAACGACTTCCCCAATTGCCCATTCGGCCATCCGTCAATGGGGGGCAATTGAGAGACCGAGCGCTCGATGATATTCCGATTTGCATTCAGCTCGTGTGGCCAGCAGCAAAAGTGAATGAGCGATTGACTGAATGACACGCCGAGACAACCGATAACCAGATAGACAGGCAGACAGATAAATGGGGGGCGTATATATGTCGCTATAATTACGCAAAACATCGACATAATGCCGTGACATATTTGGTATCTGTATACATATGTATATCTGTATATATGTATTTCGTATTTGGACTCTGCAATGCAATTTGCCGTTGCCAAAGTTTGACGATGGAATTTATCATTGACGTCACAACAACAAGTTGAAATTTTACTGATATCTGAGATTCTAATCGGTTTGAAGAGCTACTTACAGATAAATTTGCAAGACAGTTAATTGGTATTCTCGAATAATACAAGATAATAGAAATTTACAAATCGAATCAGTTTCGTATGAGTTGTAAAAATACTCATGAATTTGTTATTATGTATTTTTCGTAGAAAATATTCTCGTATTTTTTCGCGTGAAAATTCTCTTTGAAATTGTGGGAAAATTTTTGGCAAATCAAGATGTTCAAAATTATTACATTGTAGACATGCAGCAAATGTTTGTGTCAATTTACTGGATTCTTTTCCATAGAAAATCGCAGAAATTCCTGCTTTTATTGACTACACACATGAATTGCCATTTTTACAATTCGCTTACTTTTCTCAGATTCTATTATTGCTCATGGCCGCTCAGTTGAAGTTAAGTCTTGCGAGTTATTAACTCGAGAAGCACTATAAAAAAAACTGTATAAACTGCTGTAAATCTGTTTATCACGAAAGCAGCCGTTGTTATGTGGTTACAGGGGATCAAGGGCGAGGAGGAAAATCCCCCACCTCCGATGAAAAAGCAAAATGTATACAAAGTGTCAACTCTGCCTCTGTAGCTTGAATGTTGTTGATGTTGTTGTGGAGAGAGAGACTTGATGGCATTATTACGCACAAGTGCAAAGTGTGTATCAAGCGCTTAACCCCGCGAGGCCCGCGCTTAACCCTTTGTTGGCCCCGCACCACTTAATGCAATCTGTACAATTGAGCATTAAGATGCGTGCAATTCGTAGGCGTTTTTATACCGCTCTGCCTGAATGTGCAACACAGTCGCAACTGTGGGCGATTCACTTAACACAAAATAGTGCAAAAAAAAAATAAAAAAAAATAAAAAATTTCGAGTGCAATCGCGTTGATTGAATTTCCAGCGCTCTTTTTTTTTTGTGTTGCTATTAGACGCATCGTACCCCCAAGTGGCACCCAACACGCTGTCTCCCTCTCCCCCAATCTTTCTCTCTCTCTCGCTCTCTCTGCCTCCCTCTCGCTTACTCTCTGTTTGTGCATTAACACAAATGGGTCAATTGTTCGTTATAGGTTTTGAATTTCATTGCAATTTGTTGACAAATGTAAAATTTGTTGTAATTTTCCTTCATCTTCTTTTTTTAAACGAACGCAAGCACTAAACTGCTCGCTGTGCAAAGTTTATGCTGATAAACAGCCCATAAAAATACTAAAAATAATTCTTTCATTTTTCTATATATGCATCTATATATGTATATATATATATATATATATTCATAATATATTTACACTTACTAAGCTGTTTCCCAGCAGTTTATTTGCTTGAACTGCAGTTTGCACACAGTCGTGCTTTTCACGAGCTTTAAAACGGTAAACAAGTGACACGGAACGCAAGACAAAGCTTGGTGATGACTCAGTGCCTTAAATGTGCTTTTACAAGTGACAATATAAACGTCAATTAGACTTTCAATTAACAAACGATTCCAAACAATTTAAAGGTATTCATTTGCTTTCATTATTAATGGACTATCTGAGTTACTATATTAAGCAGCATAAATGTGCTTCTAAAAGCTTTAATGTGCTTTTTAAAAAGAATGCGAAGTAGTTATTAAATTACATGTTTTCATTGAATTGCTTCTCTTTAACATTTTAAAGCTTTACACTTTTAAATAGCTCGAAATCTGAGTTACAAACTTTCCTGTGCTTTAAAGTCGAATGCGGAATTGACGTTTAAGTTAATGAATTAATGAATTCTCTTTGAAATGTTTAAGCTTTGCGCTTTTAAATAGCTTGAAGTCTGACTTACAAACTATCATGCGGAATTGTCGTTAAACTCAATGAATTAAATTGTTTACTGTGGCTGTGTATGCAACATTTCCGCGCTTTTGACGAATCAATCAAGCGGCAGAAATGTCTTAAGTTGACGCTTTCAGCTGGTGTCATTGCTGTCGTTAAGCTCAGCACTGAATGTCTCTTTTTTTTTTTTTCTTCTTTGCTGTTGGTTGGGCGTGAAAGCGTGCTTGATTGATGTGCTCCAGTTGGGCGAAGAACAATGCGAATATCGCTGGCACAACGATCTGCAATCAGCTGTTTGCTGTTGTTCTTGTTCTTGTTGTTGTTGTGGCATGATTACAGTTGTGTACACTGGCTGATAATCTATCCCGTTGCCTGCCATCTGCACTTTTGTCTTGACGAGATTAGCGCGTCGTTTAAAGATAATCGCCTGCATTTAAAGCATTTGCACTCGCAACACCCATAGACAAGTCTCACACACTGCACTTGCCCCCCCCCCCCACACACACACAGCATCAGCCTCCTCAGTCGTGTGTGGCCCCCACTCGTTGCTCGCCCTGAAAAAAAAAGTGCGCTGCGAGCGAGCGACGTGAAACACACTTCACATTCAATTGACAGCGATCCGCTCAGTCTCTTTTTCGTGTGCGATTGTGTGTGTGAGTTTTTGTGTAGTTCTACTTAGATGCTATGCCATTGAATAGATTTTAATAATTTCTGTCTGTCAGTCAGCTTCAGTCGCCATCGAGCGGCCGGCGAATTCAAATCCCAACAAAGCGAAACCGACATCACATCACATAAAGTAAATAGTTGCAAATATATACATATATATATATATAAAATATATAAAAATACTTGCGTATTTATTTCGAACATTGCGCCGCACACGCCCCATAAATTGTATTTTGGGTATGTTTTAATTATCATTAATTCATATTTGTATAAATGTTTTGCTAGCCAACTTTTATTTCACTTGTAGTTTTGTTTTGTTTGCGTTTTTTTTTTTTTTTTGGCAACCCCCAGTGAAAGTGTTTTGACGATTTTTGTGATATTTTTGTTGAAAGTTTCAAGAAGAGAACGGCGCAAAATCAAATAAAAAACAGCTGTGCGCCGGGCGTGTCGAATATGAAATACACTTTGCGAAATAATTGTTGTCGTTAAGCAGCGAAGAGATAAAAAGCATAGTTGTAAATTATGCAAACAAGCTTCGCAGTGTGCAAACCTGACATTTATTGTCGATAACAATAAAGATTGCGCTCTGTTGAAGTCGATTAACACGCTGTGAAAACTCGTAGCTGGTGAGTAGAAATGTTTTCATAGAAACACTTTGAGATGAAATCGCAAGCCAGTAGATAACTCTAATTTCCTGTTAACGATTATTAAAGATATTTTTTGATGCTGGCAAAACTGGGTAAAAGCGTGGAATTGTTTACAGATTTGCAGAAACACTTATGGTCGTATTTGTAATGAGTAGATGATGATTTCCTGTGCTTAACTATAGTGGAGATGCTGACAAAGCTGTTTAAAGCTCGCTAAATTCAGTAGCAGTATGATAAAACATTTAAGATTGTATTTGAAATGAGTAGACGATGATTCCTTATACTTAACTATTTAAAAGATGCTGAAAAAGCTGTTTAAAGCTCACTAAAAGTTTCTACATTCAATAGGAAAAGCTTAACACCTTTAAGAAGGTATTTGAAATGGGTAGATGATCAATTCGTATACTTAACTATTTAAAAAATGCTGACAAAGCTGCTTAAAGCTCACTAAAAGCTCCTACATTAAATAGCAATGCTATAAAACACTTAAAATTGTATGTGAAATTAGTAGATGATCAATTCGTATACTTAAGATGCCGACAAGGCTGTTTAAAGCTCACTAAAAGCTCCTACATTCAATAGCAAAATCATACAACGCTAAAGATCGTATTTGAAATGAGTAGATGATAATTCCTTATACTTAACTATTTAAAAGATGCTGAGAAAGCTGTTTAAAGCTCACTAAAAGCTCCTACATTAAATAGCAATGTTATAAAACACTTAAAATTGTATTTGAAATGAGTGGATGATGATTCCTTATATTTAACTATTTAAAAGATGCTGAAAAAGCTGTTTAAAGCTCACTAAAAAGTTCTACAGCATCAACACACTTCAGATCATATATTTGAGCTATTGTGGAGATGCTGACAAAGCTGTTTAAAGCTCGCTGAAAGCTTAATAATTCAATGCCAATACAATAATAATCAACTACAGTCCACGATTATTCAATTATCATACTTAAAAAGCTCTTTGAACACCTCTTTGCTTAATCTTTTTGATCTAGTTGCAGCCAGTTGTATCCTCTGGGGGTTCAACGAGGCAACCGCTCTGTCAAGCTATAGCGAGCTGACTTCACCTAGACCTCAAGTTCAGATAGGCAGGAAGATAGTCGATGGACAGCCTCCGTGACTCGTTAAGCGTCGTCTAAACGATAACTGACTGCTGCAGTGGGATCTCTCTCTCTCTCTCTCGCTCTCGGGAGATAATAAACAACAATATTGTTTTTTTTTTTGCTTTTTTTGTGCTGTGATAAGCGCGCGACACACACACAATGAATTCTTTGGGAAAAACGTAGCTCCCACACAGTCAGAATGTTCATATGCATATATATAAATATATAAAGCTTAATTTAATGTCTTTTAAGTGCGAACCGGTTCGTTATATATATACAGAAAGAGAGAGAGAGAGAGAGAAACAACTAAATTATCGCCAAGTGACAAACAAATAAACAAACAGACAAATGGGTAGAGAGACGGACGTTGAAACTTGGTAAATTGTCGTAATTATATCATCACAATTATAAAAGAACGTAACACACAGTGTCATAAAGCGTTTCGAACTTTGCGCCAAACTAGTACATCGAATATTGATATATACATATATAACATATGTATATATAATCGTTTTGTTTACTTTCGAGCCGAACGGAACTGCGACTACAGCGAGAAAGAGCGTGAAGATCATTTTCACGCTTCTATTAGCTGACTCATTAGCAGAGCCACGTCTAATCTCAATGGAGCCGCAAGAGAGGGGGACGAAAGGGGGGGAGGAGAGGGGAGTTCAGTTCTTTGGCTTTGGCCAACAACTATTTACAACTCGTATGAATATGTTAGAAGCATGCCAAATCAATGGAACCACGTAATTGGACTCTAATATTATGAAATCGAAATGGAAACAGTGTGGAAAAGGCAGAACACAACAAAGAGAGAGAAAGAGAGAGAGCGAGAGAGGGAGAGGGAAGCGGAAGACGCTCATTAACTAACTGTTTATATCGTGAGCAGAAGAATAATTGTTTATCGCGTTGTATACTACATAAAAACTGCGGGCCAACCGCTAGAAGCAGGCAATTACAATAGAGCAGTCGAAGAACCCAATGACTAAGGGAAATACAGCTAGAATTTTAGCAAAAGAAGTTTGAGATTCTCGAGTAAGTAAGATTATATACCCTGGAATTTAGAAATATTGATGCCAATATGACAAGACAAGATATGAAAAGTAATAAAAATAAAACACAATAGAAACATTAAGTTTTGTTTAATACTGTATGATTTACAATATGAATAAATTAAACTTTCTTTTAGTGCACTTCACTTTTTAAAACACTGCCAACTTTTGACTATCTTCAATTCCACAAAGTAGTTAACATTTCTAACTCAATTTATGGCTTTACAGCGTAACTGCTAGTCGTGCAAGCCGCGCTTCCCATTCGTACCTGTGTGGCAAATAAAACAACGGCAATAAATCGGCGAGCATGCCAATAATATATATGCACAGTTCAGAGGCCCAAACAATTATTTATGATATCGCAATGAACTTCAAAGCTGACGCAAGCGAAAAATAGCCAATTATTTGCCTAAACCGCCCCCCGACTCTTCTCCTCTCCTCTCGCCTGCTCTCGGCTCGATTTGTTGTTGGAAAAAATAGCACACATTTCATACAATAAATTAAATTTGCATCTCTCAGTGGCAGAGATATATATACATATTTTTTTGGTAACCGCTAATGCGAATCGCATGTCGCAAAAAAAAAAAAAAATATGTCTCCAATCGCTCTGGAGATTACAAGTGAAAATGTGCAATGGATAATAATATATGAGTGCCTTGCGTGGTGCTGTGATAAGTTGTTATTTCTGTGATTACTTTATGGCCAGCCAGCATTTTCAAATACCCTCTGAATCACTAAAGTATTGAAGAAATGCCTGTAGATATCGCATTCATATTTGGCTTGAATTTTCTTAAAACTATTTCGAATGAATATTGAATGCTTAAAATAATTTGATTAGCAAGTTCTGAAAATTTCCTAGCGATTGATTAAGAAATGTAAATAATGTAATGAATATTGAATGCTTAAAATAATTTGATTAGCAAGTTCTGAAAATTTCCTAGCGATTGATTAAGAAATGTAAATAATGTAATGAGCTCAACTTTGGTTTATTAAAGGGCATCGCACAGTCGTCTTGATTTCGCTTATGTGCTCAAACGCAAACTAAGCTGATAAGCAATATATTTGGTATTATGTATAGAACATACATATCTGTCTATATGCATAAAATATATCTCAACTATTTACCTGCTCACATGATTCACTGCGCTATTAGTTAATGGGTCAGGGAAAAACCCTGAGAGATATATGCGCATATATCTATATAGTATTTGTATTCTATTTGATGTTCTTTTTCTCATTTTCTGCTTTCTTGGCATTCACAAAAACAGCTTGTATATACTATCGATATATATGCATATGATCGTGTTCTTCCTGGATTCTGTGATTTGTTGTTGTTTTCGAACAAATTTCCATGATATTTACGAGCGAATTTTTCGCTTTACGTTTTTGGCACCAGATGAAAATTCATTTTCATTACGAAATCCGTTTTGATTTCCCACCAGATTGCATAATTAACACACAACTTACAGCAAAATTGAGGAGCGGAGAGAGTCGTAGTTAGTTTATACACAATTCTACTATAATTTAGTGCTACAATTTCCGCTACAAAAAAAAAAAAACAGAACAAAAACAAACAACAGCTGAAAGAACAATAAATAAAAAATCGCGCGTTTTTCTCACTTTGTTGCGGCGTCAACAGCGCCGAGGGGGGCTAGAAAGGAGGTAAGGAGGGGGGGCTGGGGGATTCAACTCTGGACTGGAGACAATGTCGACGACATTTAATTAGTTGCGTGTCTGACATTCAGTCTGCCTGCCTCCGCCTTCCTCTCTGCCTCTGACTCAGTTGCTGCTGCCACTTCCCGCTGCTGCAAATCTCTTATTGCCGCCAGGCATGAAAATTTAATGCTGACCTGTCGCCACATCGCCTCTGCCACAGAGGGAGGGGGGAGGTAAGGAGGAACGTCTCTTACTCTTGGTGCTGCTTTTAATGCAATTTGCGCTGCATTCCATATGATATGCACCACCACCACTTTCAGTGGCTGCTATAGCGAAAGCTTAGCGCACGCGGTGGTTGCACATGCCACACAATGGGTTAATAAACTTTGCCCTTGCTCAGCTGGCAAACTATGCAATTGAATGCACTCGAAAGGGTTGCGAGGGAGCCTCCAAAAGTTGCCAAACTAAATACTTTTCTTTTTACAGATTTCTTGTAGTCATTCACAACAATAAAAGTAGATGAACTATGTCAAATATATAAGCTATGCTATGTCATAATCATAGTCAAATATTAAATGAACCCATAAATATAAAAATGTTTAAAGTAATTTGCAATTTGCAATCTAAAAAGAATTTAACTTTAAACTAAAGAATATGTCTAAAAGAAATTGCCTGGCCATAGATTAAAATTTATTTCGCAATTGGCATTTAAATTGCTATCTTCCTCATGCTGTCTCTCTCCCTCTTTCTCTCTCTCTAATGCCTCAATGTGAACAAAAAAGTCTTAAGAGATCAGGGCTTTAAATTGACACTTATTTGCAATTCCAATTTGTTTTGGTTTATCCAATAAAGTGTTCATTAAGGAAGTAAATATTTCGCATTGTATTCTTTAAAGATGTTGGCTATAGCTATTAGAAAACTATATAAGCTGCATTTAAACCACATTATTAAAGATATTTTATGTTGGAGATTTATTTATAATTGCAACTTGTTTAATTAAGGCTTCATTCTCATTAAGGATTTAAATATTTCACAGCTGCATTTAAACTACACCAGTTTATTAAAGATATATCAGTTGTTTATAATTTCAAGCTTGCGCAATTAAGACTTGATTTCAAAACCTTTTCTGAGGAAATAAGTCGCTTGTAATTCCCCCAATTTAATAGAAATGAGTTTGAGATTATTTAATATTTTAGCACATTTCTATAATGCACAAATCAAGCTTCACTTTCAGTTTAGCTGTGAAGCTGCCCTCGCTGCTCCTCGTGATAATGAAACTTGGCAACCGTGTTGCATAAGTTGCACAGCCCCCAAAAGCCACACTTTGGCAATCGATACTGAAATGCAGAACTTGCTGCTGTTGTTCGCTCGTTTGCCTCGCTTGCCATTTCTTTGCTGTTTTGTTGTCGTCGTGGGTCGTTTACTGTTTTCAATTACGAAGAAAATCGAGAATGCAATTCACAAAAAAATATTTTCAGGGACAGGGCCATGGGAATCTAGACAGCTGTCAATTGTGCACTCAGTTTGCTTTCATTGGGTCGGGTCGGGTTGGGTTGGGTTGGGTTTGCGCTTGTGGTTCGGTTTACTCCCGACACACTGAAAATGCAAATGAAGTGTTGCAAAACGTTCTATATTTAGCTCATTGTGCTGTGAGCTGTGTGTAGTAATTGAATTACAGCAAAAGCATTTGCACTCTTGAACCGGTTCACAGAGCGGTTCATCAGCTGCCCAACCTTCAATTATAAACACAATTGTAATTGAAGTTTTGCTACATAAAATTAATTATATACCACAGTCTCGAGTCTCTTGGAGTTTGTTTTGTGATCTCCTCAGGATTTTCGTTGAACCGTTTTTCGCAAAGCGGTTCGTCCTGTTTGGCTTTGCGCCAGCCCTGGTTGCGGGCCCAAGACGTATAAAATTGATGTGTAGGCTCGTTTGGGGCAACAGTCAGTGTCGTGTTCTTGTGCCGTGCTAAGCGAAATGCTAATTACACCACCGACCACCGCAACACTCCCTGCAAATGCACTCGAATTTTTCATCTTTTTTTTTTTTTTTTTGTAATACAAAACGCGCGGCATGCGACACTTTAAATGCGGTTACAGCGTTTCTTGTGTCTCTTTTACCCGAATTGTATCTGAGTGTGTGTGTTTTTTTAGCGCTTAACGCAGCGTTTAACGCGCGTCCATCAAACTTAATTTAATTAAGCCATCGCCAGCTGCACAAATTTGTGCGGAGCGGCGGCGTCAACCCGAAAAAATGTATCGCTCGGGCAGCGGCAGCGCGCTGCTCTGTCTCGCCCAGAGTCTGACTGCCAGCCACGCCCCCAACTGGAATCGAGGCGCCAACAACAACACGGGCAACGAGCAGGAGACAGCACAAGAACAAGAGCAACAGCAACAGCAACAACAACAGCAGCAGCTGAAAAATGAGAAGCGTCGCATTTTACTCAAGGCCAGGTACGAAATCCCGCCTCCAAATAGAGATGCTCCTGCTGAGGTCATCACTGAAAATAGCTGACGCCATGAGTCAGCTTAGCAATTTTTCATGCTGATTGCTGACAGCAACAACAATGGCTTAAGTGCTCTGCTCTGCTCTGCTTAGCTTTGCTTTGAGTTTATCAGCAGTGTGGCATTTATTTTTGGGTATTCTAAACACTTTATAATTTCCGTAATTGGATATTGTGCAGATTAAAAACAGCTGAAACTATTTGGAATGGAAACTTAGAAATTTATGGATCACTTTTTAAACTGCGAAATGTTTTGGAGTTTATCAATATTGTGACATTTATTTTTCGGTCAATCTAAACGCTTTACAATTTGCATAATTGAATGTATTGCCACTGGAACTATTTGGAATTGAAACATACAAATCTTGTAGCGTATTTTCAAATGCGAAATGTTTTGGAGTTTATCAATTTTGTGGCATTTATTTTCGGGCATTCTAACAACTTTTTAATTTGCATAATTGGATGTTGTGAAGATTTTTGGCAGCTGAGACTATTTGGAATTGAAACTTAGAAATTTATGGAGCACTTTTTAAACTGCGAAATGTTTTGGAGTTTATCAATTTTGTGGCATTTATTTTCGGGCATTCTAAACACTTTTTACAGTTTTGCATAATTGGATATTGTGCAGTTTTAAAGCAGCTGAAACTATTTGGAATTGAAACTTAGAAATTTATGGAGCACTTTTTAAACTGCGAAATGTTTTGGAGTTTATCAATATTGTGACATTTATTTTTCGGGCATTCTAAACACTTTACAATTTGCATAATTTAATGTATTGCCATTGGAACTATTTGGAATTGAAACATACAAATCTTGTAGCGTATTTTCAAATGCGAAATGTTTTGGAGTTTATCAATTTTGTGGCATTTATTTTCGGGCAATCTAAACACTTTTTACAGTTTTGGATAATTGGATGTTGTGAAGATTTTTGGCAGCTGAAACTATTTGGAATTGAAACATACAAATTTTATAGCACATTTTTCATCTGTGAAAAATGCTTAAAAGCTTTGCTTGGCTTTGAGTTTATCAACATATATTTGAGCATTCTAAACACTTTTTACAATTTGTATAATTGGATATTGTGATGCAATGCGCTTTGAGGATGTTTAGCAGCTGGATTGAAACTTACAAATTTGCAGAACGAAACGTTTTGGAATTGGCACACAATTCTGTTAATTGGGCGCCTGTGATCTGAAACGAAGTGGAATTGAAACAGTTTTCCATAGACTTCGGAAATCGGGGCTTTTGTTGTCAGTTTTCTTTTTTTGTTTTTTTTTGTTGTTGCTTCGTTCTCTCTCACTCACCCACAATTTTGAAGTGTTCCGATATTTGTTAATGAAATTTATCCGTTATCCACAACACAATGGCTGCAACAGAGGCGTCCGGGAGGCGTCCGGCCGCTGCAACTGCACCGCATGACGATGGGGAGCAAGGGGGATGTAGACGGGGCTGGGGAGGGGGCGACGCAGATGGCATGGAGTGGCAGAAGAATGCAGCTGAAGGAGAAGAAGTCGAGGCTTTCGTTTGCGAGACTTTACTACTCAAAACACACAATTTACTCGGTGGCAATGTGAAGAAGAACGTATGAACTGATTGCGAGTTTCTTTTCAACGACGACGATAAAAAGGAAACAATAATAAATAGATGTGTATATATATACGACAGATCGATGCGCAAGTGTTGATGCTTCATTTGTTTTCCCCATTTGTTCTGCAACTGGCTAATCGCTGATCACTGATCGCTGATCTCTGATCGTCCCTCCGATTAATCAGATGACGCCGGTGTGTTCGTATGCCGTTTGCGTAGACAGCCGAGCGCCTCGTAGCTGAGCAGCGACGTTGAGGGGACGTGCTGGGAACTGGTGCAGACCTTGAGCGGTGACTTGCCCATCTGCATCAGGAGCTCCTCGATGCGCTCCGTCTTCACCTTGATGATGTTCTCCATGTGGGCCAAACGCTTCTGGTTCGCCTCGATGATCGCCTCCTTGGCCAGATTGTCGCGCGCCATCTTCTCGTACAGCGAGTAGAGGATCATCTTCTGGGGCACCTGAACGATGCCATCGCCGACCTGTTTGTTGACCACCACCGTCTTCACCTCATCGTTCTCCTCCCAGATCTGCTCCTGGGCCAGGATCGCGTTGCGCGTCTCCACCACACGCTGTCGCTTCTTCAGCCGCATGATTTCGTGCAGCATCACCTCGGCAGCGCCGTGGGCGCCCATCGAGAGCTGCTCCATGAAGTCGCGACTGAGCGATAGATTGAATTTGGCCAGCACCTTGTAGTTGAAGGTCTCCCAGTTGGCGATCTTCAGCTGGATGCTGCTCCGCTTGGGGAAGTTGTTCAGATCGATGAGGCGCGGATGGTCGCGCTTCATCATCTCGGCCAGCGGCAGGACGTCGGAGAAATCGCGACGCAGCCGTGACGTGTTGATGTCGTTCTGTTGCAGCCACTTGTGCACCTCGACGATCTCCTCGTTGGTCAGAGTCTTGCTGCTTATGGTGTGCATGTTTGAGTTGTATATATACTTGGTCGGTATACACACTGAATAATGTATATATATATATAACTATCTATCTATCTATCTATCTATATATATATATATATATATAGATCTCACGTGTATGAGCTGTGCTGCGAGCTGATTGATTCCGAGCCGAGCGCTCTCAATTTCTGCCGCACAGTTTGCTGCGATTTAGGAATTTCTGCTCAATTTTCAGCAAAAGTCGAGTTCACAGTGGTTGGATGGCTTTATTACTTCCATAAGCGTGTTAAGCATAAAGCTCAGCGTTGCTTTAAACGGCTGAAGCTCAATGGAAGCTCTAGAGTCCGGAGCTTTTTGGCTTAATCTCTTGCTGCCGATAATATTGATTGATTCGCGATAAAACTATTGTTCTTGAGAGCTTTTGTCATGGGCACATAAACCAGTTGAAAATCCACCAAGATAAGATCGTTTAGCGCCCTCAAAGCTCGTTGATAAGCTGCGATAAGGCTGGCAAATCAATTACAAATTGTAATTGATAAACACACGATAGCAAAGCTCAAGGGACTGAAAACATGAGAGTTTTTTGTACTAAAGCTTAGGCGGACAAAGCTTACAGCTGCTTATCGTTTATGCCTTCGTAAACTAAAGTGATGCAAGCTTTTTTCCAAGGACTAAGCTCCACGCTTTATCATAAATCACCGCAGAACCATGTTACTTAGTTAAATGCGAAGAGAAAGCACATTAAAGCTGCAGCTTTTTTTAACACATACAAAGCTTAAAGCACATTCAAGTAGCAGCTTTTTTACAACAAATAAAAAGCTAAAAGCACATCATCAAATAAAAACCTGAAAGCACATTAAGGCTGCAGCTTTTGTCTAACAAATTTAAAGCTAAAAGCTTCAAAGTTTCCCTTCCCCAATGACAAAACTTGTGATGATTTTAATGTTAGTCGAAGTCGTTTTTAAAGCTGCTGTTTTTTCCACAAACAAATCAAGTGAAACGCTGACAAAAACTGGCGCTGGAAATTTGCAAATTTCCGTTAAACGGTTGGTTCTTTATTAGAGCTGCCAAAATGAGACGCGAATTAAAAATTTAGCACAAATCCAGAACGAATCCATCGGAGCTTTGCGAAATACGACAGACAGTAGAAACGAATGTAGTTCGAGTGTAAATGAGTTGAGTTCTAGTGTTGTTAAGTGGAGTGAATGAGTGAATTGAGTTGTTACGTTCTCTATCGCCTGCATTTATTTCTTCAAGCGACTTCAAGCGATTGTCGTCAATTTCAGGGGAAACGGAGCCCCGGCAAAGCCAAAACCCGGTATTGGATTTCTATCTGTCAGCGCCTGAATTGTGTGGATGTTTGCCGCACGTTTCTTGGGGCGCACAACGCGACGCTTGTTGTTTGAGTTGTGGTTGTTGTTGTTGTTGTTGTTGTGGTGGTGATGGTTGTGGGTGGTGGCGTTTGTGGTGTGTGTTTTGCGATTTGCTTCTGCTGTCTGCGATGCTGCATCAGCTGGAGGAGGAGGAAATGGCGAAGTGGGAGTCGGAGTCGCAGTCGCAGTCGCAGTCGAAGTCGAAGTCAGAGTCGAAGTCGGAGTCGTTGTCGTTGTCGCTGTTGTTGTTGTCATTGTCGTAGTCGCTGTCGAGGTGGGTGGATTGAGGCGTGCCACAGCGTCGGCCACCTGCTGTTGCAACTCATCGATGCGTTCGCTCTTCAGTTGCAGCATATTCTCCAGATGGGCGCTCAACTGATTGAAGCGGGCGATTTTAGCGTTTCTTTGCTGCAGCTGCTTGACGGCCTGCATGTAATGGGAATAAAGTACCGTACGTTGTTGTTGATGATGTTGTTGTTGTGGTTGTGGTTGTAATTGCTGTTCACCTCTTTGCTGCTGACCACTCGTCGCTGTTCCTGCTCCTGCTCCTGCTCCTGCTCCCGTCCCCGCTCCCGTCCCAGCCTCAATCGCCGACGCTGAGGCATTTGCAGCCCCGGCATTGCCGTGGCCGCTGCGACGTTGCTGCATCGTCGCCGCAATGCCGACGCCGACGCCGACGCCAACGCTTGTGGCACGTTGAGCGCGCTCCGAGCGCCTTAACACCGCCTGCGCCTGCTTCAAGGTGCGCGGCCGCTGCGCATTCATATCGCTCTGTGAATGATAACCATATACCTCTTTTTTTTTTGTATGGTATTTTCGTCTACTCACCACCAAGTGCTGCCTGGCGCCCGACTGCTGCTGTTGCAACAACGGCTGCTGCTGCCGCTGCCGCTCGGCATCCGTTTCGCGCTCATCGTCGAACTCGTGCTCGTTATCAATATCATTATCGTTGTCGTTCTCATGCTCCTTCACCTTATCTTTCTCGTTCTCGTTCTCGTTCTTGTTGTTGGTGTTGGTGTTGTTGTTGTTGGTGTTATCCTCATCATCGTCAAGCTCGCTGCTATCCTTGGCCTCGCGCGCCTTGCGCTCCGCCGCCAGCTGAACACGCATGATGCTGTAGAGCAGCAGATCAACGGAGCCGGGCACACTGCGTGCCACACGCACCATCTGCTCCCGTGTCAAGTGCAGCCCGAGGCGCGTCAGCACCCGCTTGTTGAACGACTCCCAGTTGCAGAGCTTGTTCTGCACACTGTTGCGCGGCGGATAATAGTTCAAATCGATCAGATCTGGGTAGTAGCGCGCCAGCAGTCGGGCCAGCGGCAGCACATCGGTGAACGAGCGCCGCAGATTGTGCGAATTGATGTGATTCTGTTCGAGCCACTGATTCAGCTCGTACTGCTCGACGGCGTTCAGTGCGGTCTTCTTGCTCGTGTTGCGCGCTCGCGGCATCTTGCTCAGCTGTTTGTGCGAGAGAGAGAGCGAGAGATGTGGGGTGTAAGAAGTCGGGAGGCTTTTGATGTGTTCACCACTCACCACTCGCTGCAGACTGCTTTGCTCCTCGTCAAGATCGGTTCAAGACAAACTGGTATTAAAACTACTCGAAATCGAAAAAATAAACACTGAAATTCGTTAGCTACTTGAATTTTGTTGTACACTTTTTTAATCGACACTCTGTGTGCTGTTCCCCAAAAGCAACTGAATTGCGACACTTGATTGAAGCTGCGCCGTGCCTACTAAGCCACAGCCAACTAGATGCGTCTCAAACGAACTTCGAATGCGAGACAAGAAGCGACCAACGAATTTGCTCGAAATAAACCTATTTTGATTATGGCAACATTTTAGTAGTTTCCTAGCTTTCGATGCGTCAAAGCCAAGCACAGCTGCATCAGTATTGCAAACTAACTTCAGTCACTAACTTGCCTAAGATTGTCGAAATCTCGAAGCTGCCAGGCAACTGTAACAGTCTGCATAACAGAGCGCAGGCAAATAAGTATGCTAACATACGTGGACAGCTGTGCAGCTTGGCATGCTGTTAACTGAATGAGCTGCTGTTAACAGAGGGAGCTGCTGGTAACATAGCACGCTGCTGTTAATAGTCTAAGCGGCTGTTAACAGAGGTTGCTGCTGTTGACAGATGTTGCTGCTGTTAGCAGTGTAAGCTGCTGATAACAGAGGAAGCTGCAGTTAACAGAGTTAGCTGCTGCTAACAGAGCATGCTGCTCTTAACAGCGTAAGCTGCTCTTAACAGCGTAAGCTGCTGATAACAGAGGAAACTGCAGTTAGCAGAGTTAGCTGCTGCTCACAGTGTAAACTGCTAGTAACAGAGGAAGCTGCAGTTGTGGCACAAACTCGATTTTCTCCCTGTGTGTGTTTGTCTAGGCGGCGGGACGAGAAAACAAACTGGACAGCTGGGCGATGACATTAAACAGACATCAATTAGCGAGCAAGTTGATAAGCGCTGATGATAACAGCAACAATTATTTTAGTACAAAATCTAAGCTTAAAATAAATGTACAACTTCCAGCTATTACATAAACATTTAACTTTTTTTCTAGCATTGTTAGAATTTACTTTAAGTTACTTCACATTTTTGAATTTTCTGAATTTTTTTCTGGAGATCTTAGTAGGCGTCGGAGGCCCCAAAAAGTTAGGGCTGCGTGTTCCAGACGGAGCTCAGATCATTCTACAAACGACTAACAAACAACACACAACACAGCAAAAATAAAAATTTTTTTCTCTGAATTTCGAAAAAAACATAAAAGCAAAACACTTTTTTTTTTCACACAAAAAACATTAAATTGAAATCACGTGAAAATGGGCAATTTTTTTGCAAAGTTCAGGGGTATGCAGCAAGCAGCCGAGGAGGAGCGACAGATTCAAATGCTGCTCGAGGAGGCTCGCGAAGTCTGCGAGCAGATCAAACGCGAGCAGCTGGGCGACCAGCTGGAGGCGCCTCCCGAGTGTAACGACGACGAGGCCGACGCCAACGCTGGCAACAACATCGATCGCAAGGAGATGAAGCGCATTCTGGTCGCCAATCCCGAGGTGTTGGCCGAAGTCGAAACCTATTGCCAGTTGGGCGCCAAGGCCGCCATCGAGGCCGCCAACTCTCACCTCAACCTGCTGGAGGAGGAGCAGGAGAACAACAACAACAACAACAACATCATCATCAATGACAACAACGACAACGGGGAGTCAACGTCACAGCTCTCCATGCAATCGAACATCTCCCACAATCTGCAGCGCAACGTGTCGGAGATGTCGATAACGTCGCTACAATACGAGGAGTTCGCTCAGTTTCTGGCCGAAGTCGCCCGCCTGGTGCCGTCATGTGCCCCGAGATCCACGTCGGTGCACAGCAGCGCCTCGGTGGAGACGTTGAAGCCCGAGACCAAGGTGGATGTGAAGAAGAAAGACCTCAAGAAGCAGCAGCAGCAGCAGCAGCAGCAGCGGGAGCTGAAGAAACAGCAGCGGGAGCTGAAGAAGCAGCAGCAAGAGCTGAAGAAGCTTCATGAGCTGCAGTTGCTGGAGCTGAGACCACGCAAATGAGACGCCGCCACCGCCCCACACTATTTTTTTTTTCACTTTTATACCGCACGACATTCCCCAGCAATTTGTCAGCATTTGGCGGCAAGTTGTTGAGCGATGATATATAAATTTTAATTGAAAGAATACATTTTACACTTACAACTGGCGGCTAATTAAATCAGAGGAAATTAAGCCGGAGACTTATACAAAGTTGAGGGGCTAGAAGTATATAAAAAAAGTTACAAATATTGTGGGGAGACAATGCCGAGATCGAAGTAACTTTGAAAGGAAATTCGTGGCAATTTACGACAGAGAGCTATGCAAAAGTTAGAGATAGGAAGTACATAAAAAGGTTTAGAAAAATCGTAGGGAAAGAACTAATTTCAGTCGTCGGAAGAAAGCAGAGATTGAAGCAACATATTGAAAGGAAATTCGTAGGAAGTTACGACAGAGAACTATACAAAAGTTAGAGACAGGAAGTACATAAAAAGGTTTAAAAATATTGTAGGGAAAGAACTAATTTCAGTCGTCGGAAGAAAGCAGAGATTGAACCAACATATTGAAAGGAAATTCGTAGGAAGTTACGACAGAGAACTATACAAAAGTTAGAGACAGGAAGTACATAAAAGGTTTCAAAATATTGTAGGGAAAGAACTAATTTCAGTCGTCGGAAGAAAGCAGAGATTGAAGCAACATATTGAAAGGAAATTCGTTTCTTTCTTGCTTGGTACTCTGCTTGAGTCTGCGTTGTTTATGCTCGCAATCACAAAATAACTTAACTACCTTTAAATCTACTTGATTTCTATTCACAGCCACAGACAATAAAACATTCCTCTCACACACTAAAAGCGATATTCCACAGCGATTTCAATTCGTTTTTATTAATCCAAATGTGCGATATTCCATGACATTCAAAGACAGCGTCTTCAAATCGTTTCTTCGCCTTTTCGTCAATAATCCCCATGTGCTTTTAATTGAAAGCTTATTGTTAATGTGGCAAATGAATGCTGCATGCGGGGCGTTTAATTGACGGCGACATTGAAAGCGAAAGCCGCCAATTCGTGAGTTGTTTGCGACTCTATTGAACTTGCTATTGAAATGGTTTGATGCGCATTTTATGGCTGCATCGATTCCACTTTTGGCCGCCCAATGTCCTTTTGCATTATTAAAATGCGCGTGTCAAGTGCATTGTCCAAACAATGCACAAGTCTCAAAGTTGCACCCAAACCCTCCCCTCACCCCCTCACCCTTCCACCCTCTGTTCAAGTACATTTGCATATCACAGTTCTTCCTGCTGGGGGACAAAAGAACGCCAAGTGCAATGCATGACACTGAGAAAATGCATAATTCAAACGGCTAGGCGAGGAAAACTTAAAAGGCTGACACTGCGAACGCAAATATTGACTTAACGCCACGAATTTCAGCTGCAATGACAGCCAAAAAGGTGGCAGATTAAGTGGCATTTTATCTACTTATTATTGACACTTTTTTCAGAGCTGAGAAGTGCTGAAGAAAAGCAATTTTATTTGTAGACTTTTCTTTAACCTGACTTGTTGTGAACAGTTTCCTTTAAGCCACGTTTTGTGCAATGACAGCATTTCTTGCTTAAAATCAAAATGGTGTCAGATACAGTGGAAATTCATTTACATTTCCTGACACTTTCTTCAGAGCTGACAAGTTGTGAAAAAAAGTAATTTAATTTACTGGATTATTTGTTAGTAAAATAGTCAATAATACAAGGCCTCTTTTCGACCGAAATTATAGACACACAAAGGCATCTTTAAATAAACTAATTTATAGCTCGACAGCTTTTATTTTGGAGCCTTATTGAAAAGTGTTTTTTTTTTTTTAAATCAATTTATGCTTCCACAATCGCCTCAAAAATGTTTTCGACTAACACTTGCCAACGCATTATTTTCGTGAATTTAGTGTGTTGAGGACGTAAATTCAACTCGCAGTTTGAATATTTTGTCGCTTGCGAAAAATGATTCGTGTAAAAAAAGAACTTCGCCTAAAAGCATGCAGCACTTTTTTCTCGCTCACTTTGTTTGCCGTGTTCGTTGTTATCGCATTACTCATACGCCGCATGGGCCGTTTCGATTTGAATTGCAGATCGACAAGCAGCGTGGTTCACACAGTCGCCAACGGTGGCAACAGTGGCACCGATGAGCGTGCAACGACTTCCATGGCACCACTGCTGTTGCCCTCAAGAGGAGCAGCCGCCGCAGCACAGCAACAACAAACAGCAGCAACAACAACAACAACAACAACAGCAGCGACAGCCAAGCACATTTCAGGATCAGCAGCAACAGCATTAAGCGAGCAGCAGCGTCAGCAATTGATTCAGCGACAGCAGCTTGAATTGCAGCAAAGGCGACAGCAATACATACAGCAGCTCAGTCTGCCGGAGACATTTGATCCAGACGATAGGTGAGTGGGTCAAAATGCAGGGTATGTGAGTTATTAAGACGGGCAGTGGCAAGAACAAATGTAGCGCAAATTACTAAAGATGTTTTTGGCTGAAAAACTCAGTTTAATAGGCGATTTAAATAGCAACGAATTGACCTAGAAACACAAACAAGAATCGAGCTTGAAGTACAAGCAAATTTTGTCCCATGAGATATTAAAATACATAGAAGGAAAGTAAAATAGCAGAGCATTAACGCAGAAATACGAGAGGAAGTGTCACATGAGATATGAAAGAATAAAA
Source organism: Drosophila siamana (assembly GCA_035047445.1). NCBI lineage: Eukaryota > Metazoa > Arthropoda > Insecta > Diptera > Drosophilidae > Drosophila > Drosophila siamana. The sequence goes on from JAWNPP010000078.1 coordinate 17,616,549, forward strand.
TAAATGGAGAATTTAGTTAAAAGCTGTGCCAAATAGCAGAGAACTGATCAAAAAATACAGACTAAAATTCTCGCATGGGATTTTAAACAGAATTAATTTAGAAAAACAACTAAAATTCTCGCATGGGATATTAAAATATATGTCAAGGAAATCTGCTTAACTGCTGTGCAGAGAATTGGTCTGGAAATGCAAATTAGAATTCTCGCATGAGATATTAAAATAAATAGCAGGGAATTTTAGTTAATTTCAAACCTTAATTGAACTATAAATACAGACTTGAATCTCGCATGAGATATTAAAATAAATAGCAGGGAATTTTAGTTAATTTGAAACAGAGAATTCAATTAAAAATACAGACTTGAATTCTCGCATGAGATATTACACTAAATGGCAGGGAATTCTACTTAAAAGCTGTGCATCTTAAACAGAGAATTGAGCTAGAAATGCAAACTAAAATTCTCCAATGAGATATTAAACTGATTTGCTTGAAATTCTAGCTAAAAGTTGTGTGAATCCCATTTAAATGTTTAGCTGTAAACAACTTTTACTGCACATATAATTTATTTACCATGTTTTCTATTGCCTTTACGCTAAGCGTTTATGAAATATTATTGCACAAATTGATAGCAAAACACGCAAGCTATTTTTGACAGTTTGAAATTATAACGAGCTGTGAAACTTCGATAAATGAAAAGTGTTTGTTTAGTTGACAAATAAAACGCAGCGAATGAGAGCAAGATCATGCGGTGGATTCTTGGTATTCTGAGGCAACTTCCCGATTGACTGTCGCTGTGGCCGTCGCCGTCGTCTTGTTTATGGCCAACTTCCCGATTGACCCATTTCCCCGTTCGTTTATCTGGCAGCCGTGATGGTGATGGTGTCGCATAATTGCTGCCGCAATTGCTGGCATGGCAATTGGTGACCCTCGTCGATTGGCCGATTAGATAGGGCCTAGGCTAATGCGCACCTAACGACGCTGATCGCTCCACTCCACTCCACTCCACTCCACAGAACGGCGCTTGCTATTTGCTTGCTGGTTGCCCACCTGTTGGCACACGGCTTATCGAAGCACACACACTCGTCGCTATTGCTTCTTTTGCGTTTTGTTTTGTTTGCCAGCTGGCCAGCAGCAGCAGCGAAAGGGATTGGGGGGGGTGGGGAGAAGGGGAGCGGGAGGGGGGTGGTAGCTAGTCATGCGGTGTGGTTGGTGTGTGTGTGTTATATTATTATTGATAAAGACGAACATTTCTGAGAATGCCAAAATGCCAAACCGCAGATTGTTTGCCCCATGTTATTGTCTACTCATAAACTTCAAATCGAGTCACATTCTCACACCTTCCGCGCCCCGCTCGCACTTTTGGCATGTGGCCAGGTGGCAGGTTTAGCATTTTATACATCATAGATTACTCCGTACAGGCAGCTGTGGAATTTCGCAGCGCAACGAAGCAGAACGGAACGAATCGTAATCGGTTGGCAGATAAGTTGGGGTGTGAACAACGAATAGAAGAAGTAGCTATTCTTCTTCTTGCGACACTTTTCCACTCGTTGCGGGCTAAGCAGCGAGTGAGTTTTCCTGGAAGTCTTGCGCTAGCGATGATTACATGCGACTGACACTTTGATCGTGCGATAAGATAGCTTAACTTAATCTACAATTAACACAAAGCGTCGCCAACAAGTCGCGATAGCAACGAACGAGTTGTCGCTTGTAGTTAGCGAGTGTTTACTCGTTGCTTGCGACTCGTTAGAGCAGCGAGTTGTTTACTAACTGCAAATTGCGATTAGCTGCCTTTGCAGCGAGTGAATTTGAGATTTCTATTTAATAGCTTATCAATTAATTCCACAATTTGTTAGATGCCTCTCGTTGTTATATTGTATAGCGAGTGGCTTAATCGTTAGTTGAATTTACTTTACACATTACTCGCTACATTTCGTTGCACACATTTGTTGAGTAGTTTAATATGTGCTCGCTCAATCACTCGCTTGATTTGAGCTACTCGTTGTTATGGGTTCTAGCGAGTGGTTTGCTCGTTAGTTGAATTTACTTTACACATTACTCGCTACATTTTGTTGCACACATTTGTTGAGTAGATTAATTTGTGCTCGCTTGAATTGAGCCACTCGTTGTTATTGTATATAGCGAGTGGTTTGCTCGTTTGTTTGATTTGCTCTACACATTTTGTTGCACACATTTGTTGAGTAGATTAATTTGTGCTCGCTTGATTTGAGCCACTCGTTGTTATTGTATATAGCGAGTGGTTTGCACGTTTGTTTGATTTGCTCTACACATTTTGTTGCACACATTTGTTGAGCAGATTAATATTTACTCGCTACATTCATTGCTCGCTCAATCACTCGCTGATATTATAATACCATCATAATAAAAGCGACGAGTTGACTGGGCTTTAATAATTAACTAGCTCTAAAGTAGCGAGTAGACTACAACTCATGTTTAACACAACTCGTTGCTCGCCACATTCTCATAGCGCAATCGTCACTGCTCTTATTCAATAAGATAAAACAACGACGCTGACTACAGCAAATTATTGACACGCAGCGCTGTCGAAAGTTGTAAGTAACTTGGGGCATTAGTCATCATCACTCGCCGACGGCAAGCGAGAGACGTCAGTCGAGCACCGAAATCAAGTTGAGAACTTGATAAAGTATCGAACGGAATGAAAGTTTTATGGATGGCACGTGTGTGCAGCTGGTGGAGCGATATATGTGTATATGTGTATATATGTATGTTTGTATGTATTTATTGCGATATTGTGTGTGTGCGGTAAACATATGTAAAGCGATGTGTGTACACACGTTGGGTACATTATTTATGTTTGATTTCCACTCGAAACTGAATTGCAGTTGATGTGGATGTGGATGTGGATGGAGCGCGCGCTTAGCACTCAGGGATTGATAAGAAGCCTGCGGTTGAGCACATGATTCACGGTTCACATGCTGATCTGATCCACAGCCAAAGCGGGGTGGGGAAGAGAGAGACGCGCTGCGCTGCGCTGTGGTGTCGTGCCCCCACTTCAACGTCATGTGATGATTCACAGCAGAGTTGTGCTGTTAACCGGTCGCGTCGCTCAAGAGGTAGCCAATTGTATAAACAATTAATGTCACAAATACTACGTATACGCTATACTTATAATCAGTGGCTGATATTTTATGGAACATCACTCGTAGCTTTGATGAATCATATTTGCCACCAGGCACTCTTGATTATTCGTCGCGATGACTGTATAAGTCGTCTAACGCTCCTCACCACTCACCGCTCCCCACCGCTCCCCCAAATCGATCAATCGAATCGAACGACATTCCATCGATCGCATCCAAGAGCAGCGCATTATCTATTATCGCCGCAAACAAAAGTTGAAAACATATTGTTTGTTTGCATTTCATTTGGTTGCTTTGCTATCAGATAATTGTATAATTAATTGACACTTCGTCCATCCGTTGGACAGCGTTTCAGCGCCAACAATTAACTAATTGTGATAGAAGTGGAAGTGGAAGGCGGTTCGTCTGCTATCTCACAAGGTGTGTGTACAATCTGTTGCTCAACGAGAAGAAGCGACGGCAAAGCGTATTCTCGTGTAGTTGTTGGCCATACCCACTAAAAATAAATGTTTAACAGCGCGGCATGCTGTAGATGCTTGCTTGCTTGCTGCTCTGCAAAATAACGGCAACATTAACACACAGCTGTAGCATACAATTGGGCGTGCTAGAAGAGAGCCATAAGGCGAACACGGCGTAAGCGCAGAGAGCACCAAGTTTGCTCTTTGTACTCTTCTGTTAGTAACAGCTCTCTATTCTTGTCCTTTTCTCTTAAGCTGTCTTTTTATTGCAGCATAACAGCTTCTCTGTAAAGTCCAATAGCGCAGACTTTGCATAACAGCCGCAAGCAGATTGGGAACAAGTGTCTGTTAGTAGTGCAGTTATCACCTGCGAGACAACGCACACTCGTTTGTTATGCTTAAAACGCTAAACGTAAACAATTGAAACATTTTTATTGAATCTTGTTATGCAAATTACCAGGCCTACTACTTTTCTCTAACAATACTTAATTAAGCATATACCAATAAAAGCAAAACAATTATTCAAAAATCACACATTAATTACTAAAACAGCGCAAGGCTTTTACTTTTAACATAGCCAACAGCAATGCGTAGCCGTAAGCAGGCATAAATAACAGAGCCGTCGGCTAAACGATCCTCGCCCGCTACTCAGAGCGCTAATAACAGTTGTAATTCTCTTAACAGAATTAGATGCTATCGCTGTTAATCGACTTCAGCAGCAGTGTCGCCGATATAAACAAAGCGAGTGAACCGTCGCGGCTGTTTGCTGCTGCCCGCGTCGACGTCAACGTTGACGTCAGCGACGTTGGCTTTCGCTGCCGACAGCCGCGCCAACACAGGCCAACTGGCATTGCCGTCGCTGTCAAACGTTTCAGTTAATGCGAGACGCTGGCGCAGACACGACCAGCGACCGGCAGACAACAACGACAGCGTCAACAGCGAAGTGCAAACACCAATAGAATAGAATAGAAAAGAGAATTGAAAACAAACAACTGTTGAATGCAGAGGCAAGCGCCGTTAGTTCATGTTTGAGATCTCTCACTCTCAGACACACTCTCTCAGCACTCAGTTTGGTGGCTTCGTCTCGCTTCACTTGACTTCGTGTTTCTTCTTTTTTTTGTGATTTAGTTTACGTTCAACGAGCTTGCAGTGCGCGCGCAAATACAAATATAAATATTTTTTTGCAAGTGCAACGGTAAAGTGCTAATTGATTGCACTCGTACATATAATAATAATAATCGCAATTATTGAGAGCATTGCTACATCTATACGTAACTAAAATGCACGTGTCCAGTGAGAATACGCGCGGCAGCGGCCGACTCAGTGTCTTCTTCGAGCAGGATCTGTATGACAACGACGACGCCGACAACAGCAGCGTCAAATCGGAGCGCATTGCTATTCGTCGCGTTGCCAACGACTCGTTGGACATCGATACCAACAACAACACCAATGATAGCATCTTGAGCAGTGAGCTCAATGAGAGCAATGAGCGCAGCGCAGCCAAGCCTCCGCCGGTAATGCGACGTCACAAAAGCGGTGGCCGGCAATACTCGCGATCCCGCGAGCGCAGCTTTGTCAATGCTGCCAACGCTGTCGTCGGCGGTGCACGCAGCGTTGCGCGCTCGATCAAACGCATGTCGCTCATCGAGTCCAGTAGCAGCAGCAGCAACAACAACAACTATAGTGCCGCCGGCGGCAGTATCAGCAACATACGCGAGAGGACAGCGCAAGAGAGCAGCGCACAAGATGGCGTCGATCAGCTCAAGGCGAACGCCAAGCTTAGACTACACTACAACTCCACGCCGTAAGTGAAGGGGGAGCGAAAAGGAAAGATGCTGAGGGCAATAGGGAAAAGTGCAGGGCACAGTGTATAAGTGCTGTTGTAGGCAGTGGCTTAGTATAAGAGCGCTAAATTACATGACGAAGTTTAGGCCGTTGATGTTTGAGCTTTCACTGGAAATTTTACAAGAGCATCCACGAGGAATTAGAGTTTGTATTCTATAAAGAAGTCGATGGAGCTAAAAAATGCATTATTATTGACAATTACATGACACACAGGTTGCAAGCAGATGTTAAAATTGCGATTTTTCGCAATATCTTTGCGTAATCACTTGTGTTAAACAATAAATGGAATCTTGCATAAGTCATCAGAGAAGCCCAATGGCCGTAAAACATTTTTAATCGTATTGCTCAGTTTCTTTCTTTTGAAATGCTGCCAAAATGTTGCGAGAGACTCTGATGAATTTCGTTAGGTATACCCAGAATTTCGTAGAGATAACTAACTAACCCACAGTTTACTTACTGGCTAAAGTACATTTATATTGGCTGGGAAGTGACATCACATTTTAATTGGGGCAACCAAAGGTGGCAAAAGTCTGTAGCACGTGTTAAGCCAAGCCAGGTCATGCTCATGTTGCAAGTTTTTCAGCTTTCCTAAAACGAAAGCGTAGTTCAGGCAGGTCATTTAATTGGAAATTAACTAACTACGTTAGCTCAACACATCGATAACTGATAACTGATAGCGAAGTGTTTAATATTAAAGTCAATGGCATACACGAGTTTTGCTGGGATTACGCTGAAGCTTATCTCATTTCATTATTTATTTAAAATTAATGTAGTACATACATAGAAATTCAAAGGAAGTTTTCATTCACTGTTGAACTCTTCGTCTCAATTTGCACTTGGGTGGTTGGGGATTGGCAGGCCAAACGCTGCTGATTCACACTCTGTTCCATGGTATAGATAAAAAAAAAAAATATAGAAACGAAGAGAACTTACGGAGCAAATAATGCTTATCAGTTGAACTATGTGGAATGTGTTGGTAGTCAACCAAATGTATAATATTAGATCATTAGGATTCATGCATGCGAGACAGCCTGCAGACAGTGTGCGCGAGAGATAGCGAGAGAGTGGGAGAATCATAAAATATAGAAGATATGGCGAGAGGCTCCATAAATCTTGGCACACGTTTAGATTTTGCGTTTGTTATGTGTGCGCTTTTTTTCTTCTTTTGGTTTGCTGATAAGCAGCCCCCATCAATATCAAACAGCCATCGATCCATCCATCCATCCATTCATCCATCCATCCTTCAGTGAGTCAAGCATTCAGCAAACGATCAGCTGGGCATCGATTGGAGTTATCATCGCATTTTACTAAATGCCTATTGGGCATTACCTTGCAGACCAAGGCATAACACCTGACAGTCAGCAGCACCTGTTGCCCCCAGACCCCAATATCACTAATTGTACTCTCAATTGCGCCATTAAATGCCGCTCGTTGTTGTTGTTGTTACCGCTACTTCCAAGTGTTTGTCGTTTTTGCCGTATACCCTGCACTGATAAAACATTGCCCCACCCACTTTCCCCCTCCCGACAAGCGCAGCAGCTGCGTGAGAAAAAAACTGCCGGTAACTAAGCAAATATGTTGTATACTCCTTCGCTTCATACCCTGTAAATGGTGGAAGAAAAGAAGTACAGGGTCTCAAGCAGTCGTGCAAGTTGTGCCTATTGACTTTCGGTTTATTGGTGCCGCCCATAAAAGTTTATTGTGATAGGCCAATGTTATGCACACAATACCCTGTTGTAGTCATCCCGAACAGATCTACCCGGTTTAATTGTACTTGTGCTTGTGCTAGATGGCTGATTGTGTGTTCCAGTTTATCTGCGGACCTTGTTATTATTGTACAGCAAGCAGTACTTGGGCCTGGTCACGTGATTGGTTATCTTTGTGCCAGAAATGCAACAAGGCTGCAGCGTTTCGAAAGCCCAAAGCTGGGCGTCATCGTGATGGAGCTTTCAGCTTGCAGGCAGCTCGTAATTTTATTGCAGAGCTTTTAAGCGGGTTCAAAGTTTGTGCTATTAACAAGAAGCTCTTAAGCTCACAAATAGCAGTGGGTTTGAAAGGGTTTAAAGGTTTAAAGCTTCTAGCTGGAATGCTGCAGTAATTCAACTTGATTTGTGTTCAAATTTAACTGAGCTTTTAAGCTTAAAAGGGTTTAAAGGTTTTAGCTAGAATGTTGCAGTATTTCAACTTGATTGACTTTACATTATAACTAAGCTTTTGAGCTTAAAAATGTCTAACTTTGAAAGGGTTTAAAGCTTCTAGCTGGAATGCTGAAGTAATTTTCAGCGCAATTTGTTTTAAATTAACACTAATTAACACTTCACAGGGAATTGAATTGTTTTGATCTAAAAAAGCTACAACTTCTCGTTAATTTGATTAGTAAATTCATTAAACTGTCACACAAAAATAGCTATTAATACTATTCAGGAATTCCCTGTTAATCGACTGTCTTCAATAATGTGCTTTCTCCTTGCTTCCAGTTCCTTGCAGAGCTACGTCAACGCAGGTGCCCCGCTGCAGCCGAGCGGCAGTGCCCACAGTCTCGGCAGCAGTCCCAATCCCAGCTTGCGCAGCCAGCAAAGCAACAGCAAGGCCGCCACAGCAGGCAACGTCGTCGGCGGCGGCTCAACGGCCGGCGTCGTCGCCAAAGGCGTCAGTACGGCGAAGCATGATCAGCAAACGTCCGCGGCGGCAGCAGCAGCGATCTCATCCACATCTGCCGCCGCTGGCACTGGGCTCGCCACCGCCTCAACGTCGGCGGGGGCGGGCGCAGCAACCGCAACGCCGCCCGAGAAGGAGAAGAAGCGCAAGGAGGTCTCCAGTTCGCGCGTGAAGAAATTCCATCGACACTTCTCGCAGGTGTCCAAGGACGAGAAGCTCATCAATTGTAAGTAGTCGCTATCTATACTTCTGCTATATACCAAACTATACTGACTATAGATAAACGGTTTTTTGCTAGAAATCTATTTTTAAATTGCTACAAAATTATGGAAATTCCATTAATAACAAATCAAGCTCATTTTGAAATGTAGGCAAATATTTAATACAAGTTTACAATATTTATAATCACAACAAGATCATATCTTTTTTGGTCTCATTATATATAAATATTTCTTTGCCATAACTTTATTTTTTTTATTGAAAACCAACAAATATGCTTTTATATTAACTTTGTAGAGTTTGCTTATGATAATATTATTTTAGACAAATATTAAATACAAGCTAAAGACATTCTATAGTTACAATAAGTTCACTTTGTTGGATATATTGACTTTCTTTATTATCCAAAAGTGCTTCCGCAGCAGTCAATAGCTTTTCCTTTAATGAAAATCAACGAAAATACTTTTATAAGTGTATTCTAAAATCTGTTTTATTATTAAAAACATTTCAATCATTTAATTTTTCCCAATTTCTTTTATCAACTTTGCAGACTTTTCATGCGCTCTCGTTGGCGACATTCCGCTTCAAGGACATCTCTACATAACGGAACAGCATTTCGCGTTCTATTCCAACGTTTTCGGTTATGTAACCAAGGTAAGTGACTGCAAGTTCTAGTTGAAATCAGTCTGTCTGTGAGTCTGCAAACGAGCAGCACTCTTTTGAGGGTCCTACCGAGCCTCCCACGCAGCTACCGGGCCTCCCAAGAACTGTACTTGCTTACTTAGTCGTGGTTTTCTTTGCATTTGCCCTCCAGGTTGTTATACCCACATCGTCGGTGACGAAAATCTCCAAGGAGAAGACGGCCAAGATCATACCGAACGCTGTGGGCGTGGCCACCGCCGACGAGCGTCACGTCTTCGGCAGCTTCATCAGTCGCGAGGCCGCCTTTCGGCTGATGTGCACGGTGTGCACACAACTGTCCACCGGCAACGAGATACTGCCGAAGCCGCTGCCCGTCGACGTCGAGCTGCCCGAGGAGTATCTGCTGGACGACGACAGCAGCTGCTCCATCAGCGGCAACGAGAGTCCGCCACATCTACGCTCAGCAGCAGCAGCAGCAGCGGCCGCGGCAGCAGCAGCAGCAGCAGCCGAACAAGAATCACAGCTGAGGCAGCGCAACAGCAGCGACAGACATTCCGGTAAGCTTGTGAATATGGAAACTGTTTGAACGACACGCTTGACACACTTCTCCATTCCCCTTGCGCAGATCTCCCGGGCAAGAGCACGCTGGGCGTGAACAGTGAGTTGGCCCAGGTCACCATACGCAGCTCGGCGCCGCCCGTCGTCCACTACGAGGAGAAGACGCAGTCGCAGACGGCGACGTTCACGGCAGCCGTCGCCCAACATGCTTCCAGCACAGCGCCAAACAGCAGCAGCGTGTCGACTGCGGCTCCGCCTGCCGCAGGCGGCAGCACAACAACAACAACAACCGCAACGTCGATTGCTGCATCAGCCACGGTGGGCAGCTCGTTGCGGTCGCGTCTGCCGACGCTGACGGAGCTGCATGTGCTGTACTTGGGCATCATGCTGGCCATTATGCTGGCGCTGTTCTCCGTCTTCTTGCTCTACCGCATACTGGACATCGAGGCCAAGACACATCTCTACAACACGCCGGTGGATTTCAACTTGGTAAGCGACGCAGAGACAGACACCGCCTGCTGCTCTTTATGCTAATCTTTTTGGGGGCTTTTTCGCAGCGCGGCGGCAACGACGAGGACATCTTTGCGGAGGCGCTGCGCTGGCAGAAGGAGCTGCAGGACAAAAGCACAGCCGAAGCTCAGCACATACTATCGAAGAACCTGGAGCAAATATCGAAGGTGAGCATTGAACATCGACATCGATTGGGGGACAAATTCCAGCCATGTTCAGTGGGTAACTAAACTGCAGATAACGACTACTTAAGCAACGGATTTTGATTGTTAAAATGTTCGCAGTTAATCTCTAGATGTAGACTGCAAAGGAGTTGTGAATTTAAAGAATCCGTAGCTAAACTCTACATCTAACTACTTAAGCAAAGAGATGAAATTTCAAAGAATCCGTAGCTAAACTCTAGATATCGCCAACTAAAGCAAGGAAGTTGCAAAATTTATTATTTTTGTTAGCAATTTGGAATACAAACTTTAGGAGATCCAATCGCATTTGCGACTCCAGCGAGCTTTCTAACTATCTTATAGCTAATGCAATCCGCTTAAAAGGTAAAGCACGTTATCGCTCGGTAGTTATAGATAATTTTAGCTATATGTTTGCCAACTGCGGCCGAAGCTTTATTCTTTTTTGCTGCAGAGCTTTTCAGCGAGCTTGCAAACCTTTCGAATTGTGACAAACAATTAAACAGTTGAGGAGCACTCTCATAATCTTATCACTGCTCCCGGCCTGGCCAACTGGGCAGACTGACTGGCATGGCGAGCACTCGAGAGCACTCGAGGCATTCGTTGTTTTTCTTTGCTTCCTGCTGCTGCATGCAGGCCATAAAATTAAACAAAAAAAAACTACTTTTGAGATAGTTATCAGCTGAAACTGGAGTAATGCTCATGGCTATAAATATGAACATATGTGTGATATTTATGATATTTATTTGGTATTATCTTTGCGTCTATTGTTCGAACAGGTGCGTCGCAGCCTGGAGACGCTCTCGATGCTCATCCATGATCGCAGAGCGGGCTACGTGCAGTCCGAAACAATGGCGACGACGGCGGCGGCGGCGGCGGCGACAGAGCTGCAGATGGACGTGGAGGCGATGGATGGAAGTTCCAGCTCCACTTCCTCCTCCATTCCCAGTGACTGATTTTGCTCCATTTTCTCCTCCACCCCCTCCCACAACATACTACATACATATACAGAGTGGTCTAAATATATATATATTTTTTTTTTGTGTGGTCAATTCTCTAGTTGAAGAAACAATTTTACATAGTGATAGTCAGGATGAAAAAAAAACTATATGAAACTGAATTATCTAAGGAAAGGTCGCTCATTGCGTGATTAGTCTTAAGACTCCCCCACTAAAATATGCATCAAGCCTACGTCTCTCTCTTTCTTATAATATATATATATATATATACATTTATATATTAGACCTACATATAAATAATCGGAAACATTTTTGATAAGTAGCGCCTGAGCCTGCTCCAGATCCTGCTCTTGTTCCTGCTTTTGCTCCAAGTTTCCGCATTGATTCATTTATGCTTTGTTTTGAAGTTTCATGAAATAATTGAAATGAAATTAAAGTTTTTCCCCCTCGTTTTGTTTAACTTTCGATATCGAGCAACAACAACAACAACAACAACAACAATTTCATTTGTATAAATAATAATCCTGTGATATGCATATTTAAGTTTTATTTTTGTTTTTTTTTTTTATTGCTCTATTCTCTAAGTCGAAAATTATATCTCTATATCGATATAGGTTAACTCTTAAAACATATTGCTTTAAATCGAGTGGAAAATATTGAACGAATTTCTTTGTTTTTAGTTGAATTTTTATTAGTTGTATCTATCTAAAAATTAATTATAAATTACGCATTATGAATTTGTAAACTTCTGTATGTTAATTAAAACAACACACACACCTATATATGCGAAGCAAAGATACCCTATATAATTACTATATACTATATACTATATATATATATATATATACACAACTATCGCTACAACTACAACTACATGCTATAAACATAAACTCTATATTTATGTAATAAATAACTAAGTGAATCAAAAACTACTAACAGTGTATTATTCATTTATTGCTCGAATTAGCATTAAAGTCTTATACGCCAGTTTTTTGGCATAAAAATTCAATTGAAATGTTTTCACTCCGAAAAGCGCAATGAAAATGGCATAAAAACACAAAATCCTGCGTAACTGGCAGACCACCAGGACGATTTGAATGTCCTTTGGCCAGTCTATAGTGCTACAGTAGATGCATCGTTTGCCACCAGTTTCGACCATATCCTGCCAAGGATTTCTGAGTTATAAGGACTTTTTTGCTCAAAGAAAAACCCTGCTAACTCGCAGGATTTCAGGACTATCAAGGATCAAGTAACGGTTTCTGAAAGCTAATGGTGTCCTCCGCCGTTCTGCCAAAGGACATCAAAATCGTCCTGCAAATGCCCGAGCTGCAGGCGATTTTGTGATTTTATGACAATTTTTACAGGGGGGACCACGTAAAAAATTGAGTCGAATTTTTTAGTCGCATCCTGACGATCTTTGAATGCGAATCGTTAGCGCTGGTGACGCTGATTGTGAAATGGCATGGCTTTTTTAAATCGGCCAGGACACTGCCCAGTCATGGCTATGATTCAGTTATCCTTGCGGGAAATTCTGTGAAAATTGCACGAATTTCGGCGAATTTCGCGAGGAATCTAGATAAGGAGCTACTCAAGCAGTTGTCCTGTTGAATGGAGCTGAAGGCTATTGAGATTGTCACAGGATAATAGCAAGGATAATCAGCAAAATGCGCAAAATTCAGCGCATATGCTTGGCGCCAAGGCATAGAAACGACTAAAAGACCTTTGGCCAAAGGACTCGCCTGCTGCTCGCACATATTTCAGGCTACTGCATATTAATTATCCTTTATCTCACCTCCTGTTGGGCCTGCAGCAAGTCAAGTGCCAAGCATTAACAAAGGTCAAGTTGCATATTTATTACAGCGCACGTCGCCAGGACGGCACAGACCAAAGGATATGCCGCCAAGGCCTTCAAACTAACAAGCTATAGGTTGCGGATAAGACTAAGTAACTAACGAACTAACTAACTAGCTAACGACTTAAGTGTACGGTTCAAGTGTTTCACAGCAACTGAGAGGGCGGGCGCGGGGGCGTGTGGGCGTGGCAACAACCGCTGACTGCAAGTGCGCTAGGCAACCGGCTGCAGTCCCATCGCATTGAAGATGGTCGGCTCCGTGTCGGGCACCTGTTTGTCGGCATGATACTGCAGCAGCTTAAAGATGCCGGTCCCAATGCCCGCCGGCATGCCCAAGATGATGCGCTCCGAGACGCCGTTGATGGCATCCGTCTGTCCGTAGTAGGCGGCATCGAACAGATGATCGGCGGTCTTCTCAAACTGTAATAGAAAAAAAAATCCCGTGAATTGATGATGCAACGTAGTTGATAGGCGCAAATCTCGCTTAACGGCCTCAACTGGAATCGCTAAGCTGAGCAGTAATAGCATGTGGTTAATAAACGAGTTTAAATATGATTTAGTAGCGCAGTATTGCTATTAGTTGCGTGGCCGTTAAGTGAGATAAATATGCAGCTAAGTGCAATTTGGTACTTAATGATAGCGTGGCGGTTGGGAGCGATAAGTTGGTTCGATAAACGCATTTATATAGTAGCTATTTGGCTTTTTCGTGCGCAGCTAAGCGCATTTTGGCAACTAATGATTGCGTGGCAGTTAAGAGAGATAAGTAGACCTTACGAGTGCATTTCTGACAATAGTTATTTGGTCATGTATTGTACTTGATTGTTAAGTGGGTTAAATACGCAGCTAGTGCATTTGGATAGCTATTAATAGTGTGGCCGTTAAGTGAGATATATAAGCAAATCAGCGCTTTTTGACACTTAATAATTGTCAGGCCGTTATGAGAGATAAATATGACCTTAGGAGCGATAAGTAGACCATATTAAGCGCATTTTCAATAATAGTTATTTGCATTTCTCTTGAGCATGGCCGCTAAGTGCGCTAAGTTTGCAGTTAAGCGCATTTCATTATTGCATATAGTGTGGCTGTTAAAAGAGATAATTATGCCAACATATAAGACGAATTGTACTTGAAAACTAAGCTGCTTTTAGAAGATTTCTACGACCGTTAAGCGAGCTATGTGTGACGCTGCCGCTAAGCGAAGAATGAGCGCATCGATTGAACGACTTACCGATGCCAGGTTGAAGACGCTCTCGCGCATCTTGGCCAGGCCGTGCCGCGTGATGCCGAGCACCTCGCCGCGCGCTGTCATCTGGCTGGCGAGCAGCATGATGTGCCGCCAATCGACGCTCATGCCGTGGCCCTCCATCACATCGGTGATCTCGCCCATGATGATGGTGCGTGCGGCCTCGATGCCCAGCGTCTGGTAGATCTCGCAGATGTTATTGCTGCGCGTATGCTCGCCGACAACGCCGTGCGTGGCGATCACCTCGCGCAACCCATAGCCCTCGATGCACAGCTTATACGTGGGCGGCTGCTGAGCGTCATCGACCGCGATGACGGCGCGCGCAATGTGCGGCAGACCGGCGACGACGACGTTCTGTATGGTGGTGGCGAGACGCGCCAGCTCGGCATTGATGGTGGCGTTGCGTGTGGTCTCGACGCGCACAATGATGCGCGACTTCTTGGGCACCGTGTGCACCTGATTGAGCTTGATGCGCAGCCGCGACTTCAGTATGCTGGCCACAATGGTGTCCAGATCGATGTGCAGGCCCAGCACCTTGATGCGCGCCATATCGATGCCGATGACCAGGTGACAACTATTGGGGCCACACACCAGCTCCACATACGACGACAGTTCGCCGAGCGTGGTCTTCTCGATGCGCGCCTTCACCTGACGCGCAAACTCCATGCTCGTGTTGTCGCGCAGCTCGGCGGTGATGATGGGCGTCGAGATGTTCTTGGTGGCATTGATGATCTCCACGATGCGCGGCACGCCCTGCGTAATGTTCATCGAGGCGACGCCGGCGAAATGGAAAGTCTTGAGCGTCATCTGAGTGCCCGGCTCGCCGATGCTCTGGGCGGCAATGGCGCCCACTGCGGTGCCCGGTTCGCTGACGGCGCGATTGTAGCGATCGTTGATGCGTCGCAGAAACTCCAGCAGCTGCTCGGCGCTCAGGCATTCGATCTGCTGGCAGAGCGCCTTGTGCTCGCCATAGCGCTGCTGCAGCTGCCCGATGCGCTTGACCACCGTCTTCAGATGATTGCTGTGTCACAAAATGTTACTCGCTGCCTTTGCTTAGACTGTGCTTTTGCTACTCACGTTACGTCCAGCTTAAAGTCGGCACGCGACTCGCTAAACTCCTCCAGCTTGAGTATTTCCTCCGCAGTTGCGAGTATCTCGTTGGCCTGCAACGCGGGCTGCTTGCCGCACGGCAGCTGAGCGCGCAGATTGTCGTACTGATGACTCAGATCGACGGGCTTGTTGCGCGTCTCCATCGCCACGGGATCCAGCCCGTCGCCGCCATAGATGGTGTCCACCATCTCGTTGATGGCGTTGCGCACCGTGCCGTCGTAGTGCACCACCAAGTCCTCCAGGCACTTGACCAGACGCCGCTGCAGATAGCCCGTCTCGGCGGTCTTCACGGCCGTGTCGACGAGACCCTCGCGGCCAGCCATTGTGTGGAAGAAGAACTCGGTGGGCGTCAGGCCCGAGTAGAAGCTGTTCTCGACGAAGCCACGCGCCGCAGGAATCGCGGCTGCAACGAAAATGACAAGCGACGAGTTAGAAATAACGAGTGAGAAGATCGACAAGCAGAATTGTTAGTTGAATTAATTGTTGACGAGTAACGTTCACGAACAAATTAGTTAGCAATGGTTACATTACTTTAAGATTGTAATAAACGAGTTTACAAGTAATACAACGAATTTATCTCGTTGTTACAGCTAACGAGTGACTAGAGGAATACATGATGTAAAGCCACACAACAGAGATATTTATAAATGCCTTGACACGCAACAAACTTTGTTTAAATATTAACTACCAAACTACTCGCTAAACTAGTGACGAGTATTTAACGACGAGTGGAAATAATTCTCATCGCCACGACATGCAATAAGTTATAGTTATAAATACCTTGACATGCAACAAGCTTCGCTTAAATATTAACTACCAAACTACTCGCTAAACTTGTAACGAGTATTTACCAACGAGTGGAAATAATTCTCATCGCCACGACATGCAATAAGTTATAGTTATAAATACCTTGACACGCAACAAGCATCGCTTAAATATTAACTACCAAACTACTCGCTAAACTAGTGACGAGTATTTAACTAGTGGAAATAATTTTCATCGCCACGACATGCAATAAGTTATAGTTATAAGTGCCTTGACACGCAACAAGCATCGTTTAAATATTAACTACCCAACTACTCGCTAAACTAGTGACGAGTATTTAACGACGAGTGAAAATAATTCGCATCGCCATGACATGCAATAAGTTATAGTTATAAATGCCTGGACACGCAACAAGCATCGTTTAAATATTAACTACCAAACTACTCGCTAAACTAGTGACGAGTATTTAACGACGAGTGGACATAATTTTCATCGCCATGACATGCAACAAGTTATAGTTCTAAATGCCTTAACAAGCAACCAACTTCATTTACATATTAACTACCCAACTACTCGCTAAACTAGTGACGAGTATTTAACGACGAGTGAAAATAATTCGCATCGCCATGACATGCAATAAGTTATAGTTATAAATGCCTGGACACGCAACAAGCATCGTTTAAATATTAACTACCAAACTACTCGCTAAACTAGTGACGAGTATTTAAATATAATTCTCATCGCCACGACATGCAATAAGTTATAGTTATAAATACCTTGACATGCAACAAGCTTCGCTTAAATATTAACTACCAAACTACTCGCTAAACTTGTAACGAGTATTTACCAACGAGTGGAAATAATTCTCATCGTCATGAGATGCATTAAGCTATAGTTATAAATGCCTTAACAAGCAACCAACTTTGTTTAAATATTAATTACCAAACTACTCGCTAAACTAGTGACGAGTATTTAACGACGAGTGGAAATAATTCTCATCGCCACGATATGCAATATGTTATAGTTATAAATGCCTGGACACGCAACAAGCTTCGTTTAAATATTAACTACCCAACTACTCGCTAAACTAGTGACGAGTATTTAACGACGAGTGGAAATAATTCTCATCGCCACGACATGCGATAAGTTATAGTTTTAAATGCCTTGACATGCAACAAGCATCGCTTAAATATTAACTACCAAACTACTCGCTAAACTAGTGACGAGTATTTAAATATAATTCTCATCGCCACGACATGACGACTATAACCAATAAGTTATAGTTATGAATGCCTTGACATGCAACAAGCATCGTTTAAATATTAACTACCAAACTACTCGCTAAACTAGTGACGAGTTCGCTTGCAATTAACCGAGCAGAAAGTAAACTATAAGCAACGAGTAGTTGCCAGCGAGTAGCTACTAATTAGAAGCGTCGTGACATGCAATAAAGTTTGGCGATAACGACAACGACTAGCGCTTAAAACACAAGCAACGAGTAGTACTCACAGTGACGATCGAAGTGAGGCAGCGCGCGATTCTCGAAGCCATTCGGCACCCGCTTGCCGCTGATGGCCTGCTGGCCCACACAGGCAATCATCTGGGAGATGTTGATGTTGGAGCCCTTCGACCCGCTGAGCGCCATGATGAGAGCACTGTTCGTCGGATGCAGTTCGGCGAAACACGTCTTGGCGGCCTGCTCACGAATGCCAGAGAGTTCGCGCAGCATCACCGCCTCGAGGGTCTCCTCGGGCGTGCAGCCGGGCTGGCATTGGAGCGTGCCCGCCTTGAGCTTTTCGATGTAGTCGTTGCACTTGGCATAGCCGCGATCGAGCAGGATGCGCTTGTGTTGCAGCAGTTTGGCGCTGGGCGTCACATCGCTGATGCCGAAGGAGAAGCCGCGATTCTGTATGAAGAACGAGGCAATCTACAAAAAAAAAAAAAAGAAGCACAAAAGCACAAACACAATAACATCTTGAATTAGTTTACAATTTAGTGTTAAATGTGATAGTGATACGCGAGATTATTTGGCCGTGACGAGTTCACGGGTATTCGCAAAGCCCCCGTTTCTGAATTGGGCCGTAAAATCGCGTCATCTCGCATGCCAGCCGCCCAAAAACACAAACCAAAACCGACACAATTCCGGCGAAAGTCACTTGAAATGTTTAGATACGACTGCAAACCCGTAAAGCAGGCAGGCAGGCCGAATGAAGGAGGGGGGGAGACGACACGATTTAAGCACGTAAATAGCTCGTTCTATAACATTTAATTGACTGAAATCACTTGTTGGTACAAGCAACCAGGTGACGAGCTAATTAAACGACACTGCCCTACAAAATGCGAGGGGAAAGCCCCCGCAGAGATAACGAGATGAGACACGAAATACTTTTGATTCAATTACATTGTCTTAACGCATCGTGCCAGAATCTTTTCATTAAGCAGCCTTGCAAACTTTAATTCAAATTCTCTTTTACGGTGTTTCGTGAACGTTTCTCGGGCTTCTCAAGTATTCTCAAATACAATTTGCAATGCATTTGCGTATTTTTCATAACTTCCTCTTTTACTTTGCTTCCTTTCTTGAATTTCTCCCTTAAAACTACTCAATACCAATTGCATTTTGATAATCGATTTGCGAGCTCTCTATTTTCACAGTTTTCCTATCAATTTTCAACAAGTGCGACGAGTTGATAATGAGCCCATTTATCTTCAAACTGCGAGTGATGATGCAAATATGCCATCATCTGTTATTCGTTATCAACAATTATCGTTGAACAGTTCCATGGCGAGCTATCAAAGCGAGTTTATGACTAATTGGACATCAATTTGACATACTGTTCAACAATGTGCCACGCATTGGGGAAGCACTTATGCAAATCAGCAAAGAACAATTTCAAAGTGTAGTTCCGCTTTCTACACAAACGATTTTTTTTAATTAATTTTAAATTAATGCATTTTTGAATTTACTGACATTTCCTCACAGCATAATATCACTTTATTTAAAAAAAAAATCATTTTTTTCATACTAATTTCAATGCAAAAATTTAAGATGGTTTGAGTAGGAATTTTGGAAAGCAGCCTTATTGATCTGCAATTGAATTTTTATCAATTATTTGCATTCAAAACAAAGTTGGACAGCGATTTTGCCAACCATGGTGAACTTTGTTTGATAGTGTAAAGGCAACAAGTGTCAGTGTTATCAGTGATAAGTGTTTTTGCCTCGCTTGTTGGACAAAAGGAATTGACAACTTGGCAGAGAGAGAGAGAGGGAGAACGAGAGAGCGGAAGGGATTGTGAGCAAGGGAGACAGCTAGATTAAGCAAGCAAGTGACGCTAACTAGCTCTCTGGCTGGTCTGGAATCGTGCGAATGTGTGTAATTAATCTTATCGAGCTGCGCTGCTGGCCAAATAACAAGAACACGACACAGCGCAACACAAGAACGCGACACCGCACAGCTCGTGTTAATAACAAATTGTACAAAAGACACGAGAGCGCGGGGCCATTGCATATAATTGCGAAAATCGAGCCAATGTTGCGCAGACGAAAGCGAGCAACAACAGAGACAACAACATTAAAAAAAAGAGTTTCGCAACGAACGCAATGAGAACGATAGCCAAGGATCAGCCGCTAAGCATTCGATTCGTTTTACTGTTATTAGCCGCAGCGCTAACGCAGGCAGCGCCACCGCCACCGCCGCCCCAACAGCAGCAGCAGCAGCTCGAACAGGTGCGTAAAGAAGCGAGGAATTGTAGCAGGACATTCGTACTGCCCACGTACGTCACAGTGTCGACAGGTGACGGACCAGTGAAAATGTCACCCACGACAGAACGATTAATTACAAATTCGCTCTGCATCTCGTTTAGATTCATGGACGCATCATTACGGGCAAAGATGCGGCAGTTGGACAATTTCCCTGGCAGGTGATACTGAAGCGCGACGAATGGGATGATCTGCTCTGTGGCGGCTCCATCATCTCCGACAGCTGGGTGCTCACCGCTGGCCACTGTGCCTATGGTCATGACTCGTTGTACCTCGTCTTCGGCACCATCGAGCTGAACGATGAGAGCGCGTTGGGCATGACGTCGAGCAAGCTGTTTGTGCATCCCAATTATAACGACAAGATGAACAATGATGTGGCGCTCATACAGCTGCCGCAATCGTTGAACTTCTCTAGCAATGTGCAGCCGATTCAGTTGGTCTCCAGCACCCAGTCGATCAACAGTTTTGTGGGCACTCAGGCGACAATTGCGGGCTTTGGCCTGATGGACGATGAGTATCTGGACTATTCGCAGGTGCTGCAATACGCCCAAGTGCAGATCATTGCCAACGACAAATGCGCCGCCGTCTTTGGCACCGGCGTGGTGCTCACATCGACGATGTGCGCCCAGGGCTATGCGGGCAGCAATATGTCCACCTGTTCCGGCGATTCGGGCGGTCCGATGGTGATCAACAGCAATGGGGTTTGGCTGCAGATCGGCATCAATTCGTTTGTGGCCGAGGATCGTTGCACCACCGGGCTGCCGTCGGGCTATGTCCGTCTCACGTCGTTCATCGATTATATTGCCGAGACCACTGGACTGGCACTCAGCTGATAAATCTAGCCGAAAACTTCCTTCATACCAAAATAAAACGCAAATACGCCACTCGAAGCGCAAACAGCACGAATTTCCCGAGCCGTCAAAAGACGCCAATTTCAAACACACCAGTGAGATAGACAGATAAGATAGTTTTTGTTGTCTCCCTTTCTCTCGCACGCTCGCAGCTCTGACCATTGCCGTTGACCGTTGCGCTTATCGTCAAGTGCTGTCTTCCCCTGAACAGATTCCAATTTCTTTATATCTGCCGTTACATCTTATCGTTATCATCGTTCGTGCAGCCGTGGGGGAAATTACTTTGGCCGCTCTTTACAAGGCTTTTGCTGTTGCCAGCTTGTAAAGCTAGTCACTTCACTGTTATCGATAACACGTCGATAACGCGCAATTGACTGCAGCTAGATATTCCCAATTAGAATTTAGTGCTTTCTCTAGCTTACACTTGGGAAGCTTTGGCTATTGTGGCATAGAATATATATACATATATATCTATAACTTATTGTAATATTTAAGTATGCTTTGCATCAGTTTATTGTTACTCTTACTATTGTTTGCTTATCGAACTTTCCTTAAGCAAATGTCATCATAGCATAATTAAGAAATTCTTTATTGTAAAACTGCCAAACGCATGTAAATAACTGACGTTGTTAGAAACAATAAATAAATTCAATATAAACAATGAGTGCTTTAAGTAAGTAGAATAGCAAAACTACCAAATAATTGATAGATCAGCATGCGAAGAACTCTTCATTCTTCATAATTTACAAATATTAATTCATGATCCTAATTCATTCAAACGATTTTTCGATATTAAAACGAATAACTCGACTTATTATTCAAGCACTTGCTCATTAGATGGCGCAATTTCTGGTTTGCTTTAGGATAAAAACTATTTTGGCTTATACAAAATCACAAATTGAAACAAAGCATTTAAAGGTAGTGAAAACACGAACCCACAAAACAATAACAGACAACATCTATGCCCTAAAAGTTCTGTCTAATTAGTTATGAATCACCCTAATAGCCAGCTCAATAATGTTACCAACCAGCCCACAAAATAAGACAGACGCTTGACTGCTCAGAACACAGGGCCAGCCAAACGTACACAAATAAAGCGGGACAAAGAGATAAAGAGAGAGAGAGAGTAATACGCACCCTGGCCAAGCGCCACATGGCCTTGGTGGCGAAGGCCTCGCCAAAATCGCGCAGCAGCAGATAGAAGATGCACTGCTTGGTGCCCGATCCCATGGTGGCCTTGTCCATGGTGCCGCACATCAGCTCCGAGTTGCGTATGTGAATCCCTGAAAGCGAGTGAAATGGCAAACGCTGTAGAGAACAAATAAACGCAATAATAGCAAGTGCAAAACTTACAGGAATCGTTGACGCACAGATCCATGTTGCCGGTGTAGTTGCGCCCCTTGTTGACCATGTTGAGGCGGACGTGGGAATCGCTGTTGGGTCGCATCAGCAGATTGAACAATTGCTTGCCCGTCCAGAGGCGACGCGGCTTCCAAATGGCCGGCGGCGGCATTTGGATGCGCATCGTTGAGTCCTCGTTGGCAAGGAAACAGGCGGCCAGCTGCATGGCCTCCTCCTTGGTGAGAAAGACCTCCTTCTGGGTGAGCAGATAGCCGCCGGTGATGAAGTCCTGTGTGGCTGCAATCAATATTTCGCCATTCTTGGGCGTCACCAGGTTCGATTGATTGCCCATCAGTATGAGAGCCTCGGCACGCGCCTCCTCCGTCTGCGGCAGATGGAGATTCATCTCGTCGCCATCGAAATCCGCATTGTACGGCGTGCAGGCGCACTCATTGAAGCGGAATGTGCGCTGCGGCTGCACCTTGGCGCGATGACACATGATGGACATCTTGTGCAGCGACGGCTGGCGATTGAACAGCACAATGTCCTCGTCGCGCAAATGCCGCTCCACGATGTCGCCGCACTTGAGCTCCTGGGCGACCTTCTCGCGATTGCCGTAGGCCAGATACTTTTTGAAACTGGAGCCGCGTTGCTGCACATAATTGGCGCCCGGATGCTTGGCCGGCCCGTTGCGCACCAGCTGCTTCATCTGACGTATGTTGGCGAGATTGACGCGCTCCGGATACGTCAGGATCTTGGCCACACGCTCCGGCACACCCACCTGATTGATCATCAGGTTGGGGTCGGGTGAGATGACAGTGCGACCGCTGAAATCGACACGTTTGCCAGACAAATTGCCACGAAAGCGTCCCTGTTTGCCCTTCAGTCGCTGCACAATCCCGCGTGTCGTCTTCTTGGGCGCCATGTTCAGCGGTATGCCGCTGATCTCGCTGTGGAAATAGAGCGCCACGTGCAGCTGCAGAAAGTCCCAGTCCTCATGTATCAGCTCGATCTTGCCGCCCGTGGCCATGTGCCGCTGTATCACATCGTTGATCAGCAGTATCTCGCTCTGTTTCATCGTCAGATCGTCCTCGGTGGTGCCCGCCTTCACCTCGGACAGCACCGAGGGTCGTATGCAGGCGGGCGGCACAAACACGCGCGTCACAATCAAATGCTTGGGATGCGCGCCACGCGAACACATGCCCAGCAGCGCCACATCGCTCTGCGGTATCTGCTCGAAAAGATCGAGCACCATCAATGGCGTTAGCTCCTCGGCAGCGCTGTAGCTGCTCAGCGTTAGATTGAGATCACGATTGCACTCAGTGGAGCGCAGCATTTCCTCCATCAGGCTGGTGAAGGTGGCATCCTTTTTGCGTCCCTTGTACGGATCGTGCAGTATTTTGAGTAGACCGGGACCCTTCTTGACGCCCCCATTGGCTGCGGCACAGTGCGGACACTTGGTCACCTTCTTGGCCTTGGTGAGCATTTGGGCGTGCAACGCCTTCTTGCCCAGATACGAGAAATTCGGATTGTGCAGCTTCTTCTCAAACACCGCACGATCTTCAGACTTCAGCATGACGCGTGCGCACGTCTTGCAGATCATTTGCAGTATGTTGATGGTGGAGCGAAAGTGTCCGATGTGGAACACGGGCAGCGCCAAGTCCAGGTAGCCAAAGTGTCCAATGCATTCGTTCAAGCCCTGGCCGCACGTCTCACAGAGCGCATCCTTGGTGCTGATGCCCATGCGGCGATCGAGTACGCCATACGGCACCGGCTGTCGTTGTGCCTGGTACAGATTCTTCGAGATGATGCGCACCAGGGACTCTTGCTGGATTTCATCAGCGCCGCTAACGCCAAATTGCACATGTGAACTGTTGTTTTTTTTTCGGATGCCCGGCAAAATACGACAGAAAAATTACAAATTGAGTTTACATTCGGTTGCTTTTGAAGTTGGTCACTTACATTTTCTTGTTAAGCGCCGAGGCGCGAAACTGCTCCTTGGGCATGGCGTTCCAATAACTGTGCAATAGCTAGTTTAAATACTTGCAATGAAATAATTCAGCGTTTTTGGATATAACTTTTGAAAAACCATATGACAACACGCTGTGGCCACGGCATGCAAAACTATCGCTTATTGATACACGCAGCAATGCAACAGCGCCTACATAATCGAATAGTAGTAGTCAATTGAATGTCGGCTGTGCTGTTAATTATTAGTTCTGAGAAAAATTAGTTAATACGCAGCAACTTTAGCAAATGTGAAAAGAGGCGATAATTTAAAAAGTTCAACCCGAAAGTTGCGAAAATATAATTCGTTTGCAATGTGGCCAGCTGTTTTATACAAACGGTATATTTTGGTATATTCTGCAAAGTAAAATATATATTTTTTGGAAATACTATTTCCGGTCACACTGGTTCAACAGTTTGTCGTCGTTCTTCGAGGAAAATCCGCATAAATTCGCATTAAAGTCGTACCAACGTTTACAAATTTTCAAATTGAAATCCAGTATTGTTTGCGTATCAAAAAAGGTAAAAATATATCTCTGAAAACCGACACAACCTCAAAAATGACAAATGGCGTGGCTTTTATTGTCAAAATGTCATTGCATCGGTGTGTGTAAATCTATACGTGTGTGTGTGTGCAGTAAAAAATAATTACGTGCAATGTTGGCAACACATATCTATGAGTTATTCGAGCGCCCTCTGCTAATGCACTTGGTCATTATGTTGATAAGGGTACAATTACAATTTCACGAAATTGCAAAATCACGCACATCTGCCTATTGTACATGTGTTGCGTGCGTGTATGTGTGTGTGCGTGCACAAGCCATAAAGCATACGAGAAGGAAGAGGAATACCCCATATACGTTTCGTATTTTTAGTGTACTGCGCACGTTTCGTTTCATTTCAGCAGAAACAACAACAACTCGTACCGAGATATGCACTCACACACGTATGCTAACAGAGACTTAACAGCAACAGCTGAGACAGCCAGCCGATGTTAAGTTACTTACGCGATTTAACATTTTTGCATATATCACAACAATTTCATTAATATTGACGATTATTATTATCAGTCCACCCACTATCGATAGCGCTCAAAACAGCTCAGCAGTGAAATCGCAATTAATTTGCAATCATCTTTTTTTGTTTATATCATCATTACAGAGTTCTTGCGTCAGCTGAAGCAGCAAAAGTTAACAACAAACCAAGAAAAAAAATTAAAAGCCATTTGCGTGGTTAGCGTTGCCAGCGGCCATCGCAAAAAAAAAAGTTGCGCGAGATTCTCACGTGGCAGAAAAAAGTAAAAAGTAAAAAAACAAAAGTATAATCTCTCTGTTACGCTCACATTTGAAACGCAAGCAAAACAAAAGAGAGAGGAACACAATAACTACAAAAGTAACAACAACAAACACATAACAGAGATCGTTGACAATTTCAAAGGCCTTGAAGCAGAGATTTTGTTCATCAACTTCCTTATCTAATTCGTGAGATTGCATTGCGCACCCCAAGCAGGGGAAACATAATATCTTATATGACTTTTGAAAGATTAAGTGGTAAGTACCCCGCAAATAAGTGCAAACTATAGCTGTAGTTGTAATAGTTGAGGAGAGACACACAATACCCCAAGTGTAGTCGCAATATGCTGGAACTATTTATAAGTTTCCATTTTGTAAATTGTTTATTGGGTTTTTTTTCGTTTTTTCCTCCTTCCAAATAATGAGTAAGCGCGTCTGGCATTTTCCAGCAGAAGATCATGGAACGTGAACATCATTATCACATTCACTACGTGGGCTTTTTTCCCCTTTCATATGCTTGAGTGTGTGTGAGTGTGTGTAATGGGATTTGTTGTAGTCTGTTAAGCTTAAAGTGCGCATGCCGTAACCGATCAACATATACAAACACACACACATGTGCATATGTACATTTTCGCACACGGAACCAATGTTACTTAACAGCGCACTGTTACCGTGCTACTTACCTTTGCCCGCACATACAGGCATACATACATACGTAGTTTTGTCTGCCTAACAGTGCTCTGTAGCACACAATACGCAATCAATCCACATCCATCAAATGGCGTTGCTCTCCCCTCCCCTTCTTCACAAAGCAAACCATGCTCCCG
The DNA here is from genome assembly GCA_035047445.1 of Drosophila siamana. NCBI lineage: Eukaryota > Metazoa > Arthropoda > Insecta > Diptera > Drosophilidae > Drosophila > Drosophila siamana. Next base: position 17,642,736 of record JAWNPP010000078.1, read on the forward strand.
TTTGCTCGACAACAACAATGCTAGTTTAGTTACCAGTTCCATTTGCATTTAGTTTACCAATTGTGTGGTTGTTGTTATTTCTTCTGTTTGCCATTTTGCAAGCATGCCCAAACAACAACAACAAGCACTGATAAAAAGTAAAAACCAGTTTATGGTATTGGTCCGATTGCTCTCTTTCTCTCTTCCCCCATTGAAATAGGTATCATCACATGCTTTGCTTTGAAGCTATCTCGCTCTCGCTTGTCTGTTGCATTGTCGATTTGTTTAGCTTAGCCAATTGTCACTGTACTTGTTACAGTTGCTGGCAGCTAAAATCGGTTTTTGTCATTCCACTTTTAGGCCACTTGTTGCCTTTCCTCTCTGTTCACGTCATGCAACAGCTTTTGTTTTACTACAATAATAACAGATGGCAACTCTCTTTATTGCTGTCAACAAAGGGGCAACACTCAAAATAGTCTGACTCCCCTCTCCACCTCTTCCCATTTTGCTGCACCTGCTTTTATCTATACTCAGAATTATTGTTGCTTTGTGTAGCTTATAATGCCATTGTATAAGTACAATGAAAACTCTTGGACGGACACCCAACGTAAAGTAATTTAAAATATTTTGGTATTAGTAAAATTACATAAAATTAATTGTATCTGATTTTTTGTTAAACTTCTATTTGAAATGAGTTTTCACTATATATTAAATTGTGCGCTGATTCATTCCGTTGCTTTTTGGGGGTGGGGACATGAATTGCATTCTTCGGTCACGCCACAATACCCCTGGAATCTGGAACAGCAATTATATTTAAAGTACATTTATTTATATTTAAGTATATATTACGTACGCTTTTACGCTATATTTGAATTACATTTGTCATGCAACTCTATAAAACAAATGAAACATCATTCGTCATGGTTGCTCTTTATCGTTGCTATATTTTTCTAAATGCAAGTATAATCTAACCTCTCAGGCTTACAGGGTATACGAAGTCAATAGCTCCAGTTTTGCCTGCAAGCGGCAGCTCAATTGATTCAGCTTCCGATACGTCACAAAAACTGCGCTCTCTCAGCTGTGTTCTTGCACTCGCTCTCGCGCTCTTCGGCACACGCACACACACTCCGAACCACACGTGTCAGTCTGCGCTTGCATTCTGTCAGTGTTGTCAGGTTATCAGATCGGCAGTAAAAAAGGCTAAAAAAAAAGTTGAAATAAAATTATGCCACAAAATAGGCCAAGCCCGAATGCAACAAACACATACGAAAATTGAGTATTATGGTGTTTATTAGCTTCATTTATAGTTTGCAATAACTGAATTTCGCAACACCAAATTTAATGTTTCATCAGCCTACTACTTATTGATAGCACAATCAGTGTTCGCAATTATAAAGCCATCATTTTAATGACTAAAACTCTTATAGCCAATCAAAAAAAGAATAAGTTCCGATATTTGTTTGTCTCACATAATATTTATAGCTCGAACAAGCTAAATATAAACAAAGGTGTTTTCATACCCGTACGATTTTTTCGTTGTGAATTTGTAGATGTAGCCTGAAGTAAGCTAAACTGACAACACTGACACACATACAAGCCTGCGCTTGCGTTCTCTATTTGTCTTATGCATGACCTGCAGTTTTAGTTTGCTACTCCTGCCGTTTACCTCTGATTGATGGTCCGCAGTTTTTCGTTTTTAGTGCAGCATACTTTCGGGCGGGTTTGCAAAATGCCCTGACCTGAAACGCTGGCTATGCAGCATTGTATTGCATTTAGCAGGGAGGCGACAATGGAGTGTGTTGCTGTGGGCAGTGAAACATCTGTTTTTGTTGTTGCAGTGGGCCACACACGCACACACACGCGCACACAGCACATGCGCAGTGATTGTGGCACGAACTGCTGTTCGTTGGGTTCGGCTTCCATCCCTATGGAAGGACGACAGGACCTGCTGCTTATACTAAAAAGCAGCTCAGCATCGCTAACGTCAGTTTATTCGTCAGCGTTAAACCCATCGCAAGTTTTCTTCGACCATTTTCCGCATTGTACGCGTAACGTGAAAATTTTCCATGCTTACTCTTTGTGTGTGTGTGTTGAAGCGTGTGTGTGTGTGTGTGTGTGCGAGAATAAAGTATTAAGCCAGCTTTAATATTTGCATTTGGCTTAAATGCAAATAAAACAAGCCCTAAACACGCGTGTCTTGCCTGAAGTTTTTCACGTTTTTCTTCCTTTTTCGTGTGTGTGTGTGTGTTTTTTTTTTTTTTTTTGTGGGGCAAATAAAGACATGCCCTGTGCCCAATTGGCATTGTAATTATTGGATTTTTCCTCAGTTGAGCGTGTGTGTGTGCGTGTGTGAGAGAGTGTGTGTGCGTGCGTGCGTGTTTAAATACATCTGTGTATTATTCCCCTCCTACTTCTCCGCTTCGTCGCCGTTGTTGTTGCTGCTGCTCACATGTGAAAAAATTTCATTTCTTTTTCTTTTTGTTCGAGTTATCCTGCTCTTTTCAATCAAAACGAAATTTACAAATTGTAAATTGTAATGGTGTGAAACTTTAAAAATTGCTTTAGAACTAAATCTGGCTGACAAAAATAACAAAAACAACAAACATACAAAGCCACCTTCTCCCGCCCCCTCGAAAGTGCTTGCAAAAGCGATAAAAAGAGCAAAGCAGAGCACAAAACAAAAAGACATCCAACGATAAAGAAAACGATTGGTTAATCGATTACAAAAATACTGCAGCAGCATCCCAATAGCAGCAGCAACAACAACAAGTGCAGTGAATCTCTTAACATTTTCAAATTTCTCTTAACTTTTTGTGTTCATCGTCTCTTTTTGGTTTCCTTTTTTTTTTTTTGTTGGATTTGCAATATTCTTGTGCATTTGACGTCTTTTAATGCTATTTACGCTTTGTCGTTGTTACCCAAACTTTTTGTTGCCTCGTCGGCGGGCGGCGAATCGAAAACGTTCAAATCAATGCGCGGCCAAAAAACCCCCCCTCATCATCACCGCCAACACGATACCGATAACGATAACAAACGCTGTGCCATCGTCGCGTATACGGAAAAAAAGAACGAAGCGAAAAGAATTGAAGCCAACAGCAACAACTGCAACAGCAGCAGCAACAACAAGAACAACAAGAGCAAGCAGCAGAGCAGCAGTTAAAAGCACTGTTGTTGTGATTAACAAGATTCTGATTGGGATCGTGATAGTGATCGTGTTGTTGTTGTTCCTGGTGTTGTGTACGACTCCTGCCGGGGAAAACGACATCAACCTGACGCCGCCGAAGCAATTGACGTTGACGTTGACGTTGCCATTGCTGCTGCAATTTCTGGCCGCGCTCGTTCAGCTCCTGCTCGTGACAACGAACTTCAAAAGCGAGCTGCATCATATGCTGTGCGATTTAACCATCCAGCGACATACTGTGGCCATTACCTATGACCTCAGCGGTGAGTTAGCCCTTCTCCCTCCCTTTATACATACGTACACACACACACACACACAGCCACATACACTGTTTGCGTTGCTCGTTGTCGTTGTCTTTTCTGCGTTTGTGCAAACAGTTGCCTGGCTGTTAATTAACAGTGTCTGTTATTGACAACAGCAATAGATCATCAGATTTGCGTAAACGGTTACAGCGCTTATCGATTATTCACGCCAGTCGAGATCCTCGATATCGATTCGTCAACAGCTGGTGACACTCGAGTTTGTCAGTAGATACGACGATTTGAATGACAGACAGAGAAAGCAACCTTAACATATAAACTCACAGTTTAGGCATTGAGTTTGAAATTATTCGATTCACACATTCTAGGGAAATTCTCAGTGTAAATCTCAAATTCGCAGTGACTGGCACACAATATTTATTTTGTTTCTTTTTTTTTTTTTTTCTTTATCCCATTTTTCCCACCACTCCCTTCCCCCCCTCGTTGGCGAACAAGAAATGCAGATGCAATTCGAATATAAATTGACCGTGGATACAAGATAACTCGTTTTTTGAAATTATTTATCGTTGGCATCAATCATTCAGCATTTTTGATGTGGTCTAATTTCTGGTTAAGCTTTGGTTCAAAATTATTGCGTATCAGAAGAAGAGTGTGCCGATGCTTCGCTGTTCTCTTGTGAGCTCTCGATGAGGCGGCGGCATTGACAAAAGGCCAGGCCTAAGAGCGAGCAATCTGATCCGGTCGTGTCGTTCTTAACAACAACAATAACAATAACAACAACAACAAACAACAAACAACAAACAACAATAAAACGACAACTTAACAATCCATTCAAGATATATACCTCAGCATACCTCTGAATAAAAAGAGACGGCAATTGTTGTTAGTGCAGTGTGTTCTCAAGTGTTTCGAAGTGGGGTCTCTCCAATGTTGTTTACTTGCTATGCACCGTTCCCATCGCTGGCCTAACAATATACCTATGTGGGTAAGCTACAACGAGATTGAATCCGGGGGAGCCCACCATAAACTCATTGTATGCATATACATACATAAATTTAAGTACTTTCCTCTCTATCTCTCTTGTGACTCTTCACAGTGGTGACACTAATGTTACGATGTTTTGTTTTTTCAACATTTGCAGAAACACCAGCAAAAAAAGGCGCACCTCCAATTCCACAAAAACGGAGTAAAAGCTTCGAACTGTGCATGAATTCAAAGAGGCGAACTATAAGTCATCGGTAAGTTTGAATTATTTTTTTACAAGTCTTTGTACTGCTGTTTAATTAGCAAGACTATTAAAAACCTTAAAAGCCAGCCACAATATTCCGTGTACATACATTGAAATTCAAGAAATTTTCTCAAATCTATATATTTTTTAATACTAAATTGTAGTCTTAAATATTGTGCAGTTAATGTTGTAAAGTCGAGCAAACTCGCGTGTCGCTTTCTTGTTTTTTTTTTTTTTTTTTAATGGGTCACGCAGACACTATTGATTGATGTGTTTGTGCCTGGGAAAATTGAAAATTCACCAAAGCTTTTGCTCCACTTACTGTGCCGCAGTGTCCCTTGTCACGACAAGAGTTGTTGACAGCTTTGGCAACCAACAAGTGTTTGTTAATCAATTTATGCTCTTTACAATGTATACCGTCGAATAGTAGATCAACGTTTAAAGAGCTCTTCTCTTTTAGCATAATATTCATATATGTACACATGAAATGTTGTATTTTCAATTAATTGTTTTTGTTTCTCGCTTCGTTGCAGGACTTCAAGTAACAGACATCGGAAGTTACAGCCGTTCAGGTACACGTGAGCCAACCATTGTACCGTTCCAATAGTTTTTTACTAAAAAAAAATTACAAAAGTTAAAAAAAAAACATAAAAACCAAAAAATTGTAAAAAAAAAAAAAAAAAAACACCTCAATACTTAAAAATTAAGAAGAAAAAAGAAACACCAATAGTTAAGACTATGCCAGATATATAGAGACAACATATGAAAACTACACACTACAGTTAGGCCCGCGCACTACATGCGAATGAAAGGAGAGAAAGATATTGGAAAGCAAGCGAGAGACGCAGACGTGGAGGAGAACAAGAACAACAGTAATAACAGCAGCAAAAAGCTAACTTGGAAACGATCTAAATCAGTTGCCACCCGCAAAAGAAGAAACACACAGACACACACAACCACCATCACACACACACACACTAACTTACTAACGAACTAACTAACTAAATAGCTAACACAATAAATAACGTTGCAGAAAAAGAGGAGAGGATTTAGGAGGTTAAGTTGAAAGTTAATTTTTTGAAAATAGTTAAGCGAAAAGCGAAATCATTTGTTGCCACTTGATGCACGTGTCGATGCCCAGTGGACGTAAAGCGAAATCCAAATCAAAGTCGGACTCCGAAACACAATCGGAATCCTCTTCGATACGCACCCGGATCGTTATAGGATCAGCAGCAGCAGCAGCAGCAGCAATAACAAGAACAACGTTTAATCAGCGCAAGCAGCTAAGTTGAAGCAAAAAGCAAATTTAATGAACGGGAACGAAAGGCAAAACAATTGCAAAATAGCCGCTAAAGTCAACAAATTGGCGCTGCCAGCCGCACAATCAGCCATAGACACAACATAGGCCAAGTCTGAGCTGAGAACAACGAACAGACACACTCTCAATAAAAAAGTAAAAGCCGCAACTCTCGAGAGTGAGCGAGACAAGCAAAGATCGTCCAACAACAACAACAACAACAACACCACACCCCCAACCACCAGCACCACCAACACCACCACCCCCCATTCAGGTCTCAACCGGCAGCAAAAACAGTTTTGGGAATAACGAACGCGTCACCAACATCTCAAGTTGTTGAAGCACACAGACAACACATAAATCTCTCCAGGCGAACCACACATAATAAAAGGAAATAGCTACAAATTGTGAAACTATATATCATCTACATATAGTAGAGAAAACGATCTAGCACGTGAGCAAACGCAAGGAAAAACAGCTGCAAAATGGCGACCGTCAATGTGAATCGCAGCGTTACGGACATCTTCTATCGCTACAAGATGCCGCGTCTGCAGGCCAAGGTTGAGGGCAAGGGCAATGGCATCAAGACCGTCTTGGTCAACATGGCCGATGTGGCGCGTGCCATCGGACGCCCGGCCACCTATCCGACCAAGTACTTTGGCTGCGAGCTGGGCGCCCAGACGCAGTTTGATCATAAGGTGAGCTCCAAATACGTCTCTCTACTTACTTCCTTTATTTTACCTATCTCTCCGCACACACAGAACGAACGCTTCATTGTGAATGGTTCGCACGATGTGAACAAGCTGCAGGATCTGCTCGATGGCTTCATACGCAAGTTTGTGCTGTGCCCCGAATGCGATAATCCGGAGACCAATCTGACTGTCTCGGCCAAGAACCAGACCATTTCGCAGTCGTGCAAAGCCTGCGGCTTCCACGGCCTGCTCAAGGTCAACCATAAGGTGAACACGTACATTGTGAAGAATCCGCCATCGCTGAATCCGGCCGCCCAGGGCTCCTCGCTGACCGAGGGCAAGCGTTCGAAGCGCACGCAGAAGCAAAAGAACGAGAATTCCGATGGCTCCATGTCGAACAATTCGATGGCAAACAATTCGGGCGGCGAATCCGATGGCGGCAATGGCACCAATCACGCCAGCCAAACCGAGGCCGAGATTAGCGCCGCCATTCCCGAGAAGACCATTGCGGAGGACGATGACGATGGCGGCTGGAGTGTGGATGTTTCGAAGGTTTGTTTGTGGCTTTACGAGTCTATAGTCTAAACTAAAACTGTGCGCTTTCATTTCTTCGAATTCGTTTTGCAGGAGGCGATTCGTGCACGTTTGCAGGATTTGACCGATGGCGCCAAGGGCATGACAATTTCCGATGATTACGACAAGACGGAAAAGGAGCGCATCGACATCTTCTATGAGCTGGTGAAGAACAAGCGTGACAAGAAGCAGCTGGACGATGTGCCCACGCACAAGGAGCTGCTGATCGAGGCCGAGCGTCTCGATATTGTGAACAAGGCGCCCCTCGTGCTCGCCGAGCTGCTCTTCACCGAGAACATCATCAACGATGTGCGCAAGAATCGCATCCTCTTGCTGCGCTTCACCCACAACAATCCGAAGGGTCAACGCTATCTCATTGGCGGCATCGAGCAGACCGTTGAGCTGCACGCGGCCACATTGATGAGCAAGGTGGCTGGCATCTTTAAGGTCTTCTACGATCTGGACATACTCGAAGAGAAGGTCATACTGGAGTGGGCGCAGAGGGTGAGCAAGCGGCATGTCTCGAAGGAGATTGCAATGGAAATCCACGAGAAGGTCCAGCCGTTCGTCCAGTGGCTCAAGGATGCCGAGGAGGAGGACTCATCGTCCGATGACGACGACGATGCTGGCAACGATTCCGATGTGGAGATCGAGTACGATGATCGTGCGCGTGTCGAGCCATTGAAGGTGGTTGCTGCTGTCAGTGCTGTGGCCGCTGTCAATAAGAAGAATGCCCTCGATGATGAGGACGAAGATGAAATCGACATTGATGAGATTTAAGATCGGCAGTTGCAATTCATCAGTCTATGGATTAGGGGTAGGGGACAGTAAATAGCTAACCGGAGAGTGCACTAACGACGACGTAGCTGGGGCTAAGTAAGCCTGAGCGATAGCGAAAGCGATAACGATAACCGAGTAACATTAGCGTGCACCGAGTACGAACGAGTGCAATTTTTTGGAAGGATTAGTTAAGCTTCACATCTTTCTCTCAACCTCTCTCTCTTTTGCCCCGGCGCTCAAATCCATCCAATCCCATCCATTCCATGGATGTGCAACAGCAACAACAACAACAACAGCTTGGATGGCGCTCCGTAACTTTGATGAATCGCTTCGCACGATGTTTCGATTGTAATTTCATTGCATTCTTTTTACTACTACTACTACATCCATTTGTAACGACAGTAAACACATCGATTGAAATTAAATGCACATATTTCTATATGGCGCTGAGTTAAAACTTCTAACGATATTTTCCATTGCAACAACAACAGCAACCAGAACCACAACAAAAAAAAAAACAACAACAACAAGAGCAAAACAACATCAATGTTTTTAATCAAATCTTCGGCTTTCAATTGTAGTGTATTCTTATTAGTCGATATATTTCTTTTGTATCTCCCCCCACACCAATTTTTTTTTTCTTTTTAATACGAAATTTTTTTTACGTGTTTTAAATGTTTAATTAATTTTAAGTGCAGTACTTAAGCTAAAAGGCGAAAAATGATCATTAATTTCACAGTTCAATTCGATCATCGATTATGTCCAACAATATACAGAAACATTAATAATTGCAATAGCAAAAGAAACAACTACAAAAACAACAACAACATGATGAGGATATTCTTATGGATTCTATTGTAATTCAGCTTAAAAAATTTTTGCATACATTTATTAAATATATACTATACATACAAATATAAAGAACATTAATATCTTTAACCAAAATATGCCTAAATACAACAATTATATACGACTAGCTGCATTTTTAACTAAAATCACAGCAACCATAAAACGGGCGAAATTCGCTCCCCGTTTGATAATCAATTTTCGTATGATAAGTTATTATTTAAAGTCAAAAAAATCCCTACTTTTTTTTTGTGCAAACCCAAAATGCTATTTTCAAGAAATCTAATAAATAGAGACTTATAAAAATGTAAACAATACGCCTTCGTACTACGAATGGCATTAAATGCGTTTTCTTCTAGGGATAATACGAAATAACTTCTGCTCGAAACGGTTCAAATTAACAGTAATTGCAGTAATTATTCTTTCGAATTCAGTATAATGGTTGAGGGCAACTCTAGAGGGTTTGAGGTTATGTATATTTTTGTGATAATTTGACATTACATGTGATTTCGTCGCTTCTTATGAAAAATAAACTGTATATAGATCCCATTTCCAGTATTTCCATGGTATTCGTCAACTTTTCTTGGTATCTTAGTGTACTGCAACATGTGCTGTGTTACGAGAAATTTCGATCTATCTACGGAACGTTCAAAAACAGCAAAAATTGTAAAAGCAAAAAAACAGAAAATACGTGAAAGCAGACAGCGGGCAACGGAGATCAATCAGCATCAACAGTTGGCCGACTCGGTGGCAGGTGGCAAGATTCTGGCGTCGGCCGACAGATTTGTGGGCTGTGCCTGCGAAACAGGCAAATTGAGGGGCAGATTGAGCGCCTTCAGCAGACAGCCAAAGTCGATGACGCGTCCCTTGTACTGGAAGGGCAGCTTGGGGCACAGCTCGAAGGCGTAGTTGATGGGCGGCATGTCGCAGCCCTTGAAGCACGACACATCGATGAAGTTCATCAGATCGCAGACCTCAATGTCGTCGCAATCGTTGCGATTCAGCACCGACAAAATGTTATCGATCAGCTCCAGCGTGAACGGCATCCGGAAGCCGCGCAGCGTGGAGCGCACCTGGGACTCGGGCATGAACGGCTTGTTCGTCGGATTGATGTGATGGAAGTGCTCCATCAGCTCGTCGCGGCCGTTCCACAGCGAACGCTTGATCTCCAGGTGGGCGGCGGCCAACACTTTGTCCCGAGCACAGGCGTTGGGCGGCGCCTGTTCGCCGGAGAAGTGGCGGCAAATGGTGATGATCTCGTGGTCACTGATCGATGTGCCCATGAGCGCGACCAGCGCACCCTTCAGGCTCTCGAACGAGACGAAGACGGCGCGCTGCTCCATCTTCTTGTCGAGATCGGTGCAGTCGGGCACGCAGCTGGACACAAAGTCGGACATGCGCGGCTCGAGCGCCTTGCGCACCTTCTCAAGTATCTGCTCGATGTTGGTGTGCGCAAACTGGTCCGGATGGTGTTCCATGTACATCAGCGTAAACTCGTCCGCGGACACCAGGTGGAAGATGAAGTCCTTGATCGACATGGTGCCGCCAATGTAAAAGTTGCAGGGTCGATAATACAGCGGCTGCTTGCACGAGAACTTCTCCTGGCCGGGCATGAGGACGCGCGTGCGCTTCATGAACTCGCCGCCGAGGAAGCCCGAGTTGCGCACCGCCACCTCCTGCACCTGCATGGTGTCATCGCTGAGGAAGTAGCTGATCACAAAGATGCGCTCACAGTTCTCGCGTATCGTGGAGAGCATTTTGGCCCCGAAGCGCAGCACATAGCGATCGAACTTGATGAACTTGCGGAAGTCCGTCTTGGGCCGCTTGATCACAATCGACATGCAGTTGCCCGCCGAGTCCTCGTAGCTGCCCCAGCCATTGTACGGCGGCAGCATGCGGCCCGACTTGTCGTACGGCGCACACACATCCGATCTCGTCGGCTGCGGCAGCGGCGTAAACTGTTCGATGCCGTAGTGATCGCGATAGTATTGGCGTGTGAACGGATCCATGTCGGTGATGACCACAGCGCGTCCGTAGACGTTCAGCACGCTGCCGATTTGCAGATCGCGCTGGCTGTAGTACAGTATCTCCTTGTTGCCCAGATTCAGGGGATCCACGCAGTAGCGCACGTTGCGCGACGAGCCCAGCACATTCAACAGCGTCACGGGCGTCTGTTGACCCGGCAGCAGCATGCCATCGAATTCCTAAGGAAGAGAGAGAGAGTTTCGAGTTTCGAGTTTCGAGCTCTAATGTGGTTCCCACTCACCCGCTGCAAACGGCCGCGCTTGAGGAACATGCTGGGACCATCGCGGCCAGAGTTGCGTATGTGCGCCTCCTTCACCTCGATGGTATCGTCGGCCAGGTAGTAGCAGACCTCCAGCTTGCGCACATCACCCATGTCGGTGCGATCATCCCAGTAGGCCTGGAACTTCAATATCTGTCGATCGTACTTCAGGAACTGCGCAAACGGATGACGTTTCTCGGGCGGCGCACTGGCTCGCGCCTGACCACGCTTGCGCACAGCCTCGGCAGGATCTCTGAGGGAGCGGGCGAAGCAAGGCGTTGTCAGAGATGAGAAATTGCGAACAAGGGCGAAATAGCTTGATCTAACATTAGCATTGCAGTCTCAGCACCAAGCTGTACGGTTAACAGAAGCATCGCATGTTCTTTAACAGAGCTATAACAGTCTTAAGTGTCAGACTGCCTGGTTAACAGAAGGGGCACCTGTTAGGTAACAGAGCTGTACTTACACGGCCGCTGACACGGGATCGGGCACCACAATGCCGTGTTTGTTGAGGAAGCTGCGCGTGAACGGATCACAATCGTAGATGTGATAGTTGCGATCGAAGATCTGCACCGTCTTGTCCACATTGAGATCGACAATCGAAAGGAATTCATTGTCGCACGGCGGCGGCTTCGGTACGCGTTGTCGATGCAGCACACAGCCCTGAACTATACCCGAATTCTCCACCTTGGGCTCGTGTATATCGAGTGTGCCGTCCTCCAGATAATAATATATCTTCACGTTGCGCACCATGTACGGCGCATGGAAGTTCTCCTGCAGCGTTTGCTTGAAGTAGGCCTTAAAGCTGAGCACCTTCTTGTCGTAGGCCAGCCACGGTGGCAGCCGTGGACCCGTCCGTGGCGGATATAGTGCCTGGGCTTGTGCCGGCGGACAGCTAATATCGACAACAACACCAGCTGGATCCACGGCTGTCGACTGCAGCCGATCGGTCAGCATGGGTATGCCGCGAAAATTGAGTAACGATTGCGATTTCGGATAGTACACTTTATTAACCTATTAATTGCGGTAAGTGGTTATCCATTTTTTATTCCTATTTTATTAGACATCGAATTGAAACTTACATCGCGAAAAAGTGTGCCCGGCAATAGGGGCATGCCTGGTATGCGCAACATCTTGATTAATTTGAATTTATTATATGTATATTTCCTATATTATGCGTTTTTTTACAATTGTGTACTATAATAATTATTGACTTGTTCGTGCGACTTAACATACTAAGCCTGTGCTCACTCGTGCCGTCATTTTTCTTAGCCTACTCAGGCTTTTGAATTACAAATAAGGCGCGCCAATATTTTTTTGTTATCGATTGTGTTGTTATCGCTATTGTGCTTAACAGTTGAGCAGCTAGCTGCAGTGTGTGAAAACAAATATTGATTTCTTTGCTATATTTATTTATGATAATTGATTACATATTATAACATATAATATTTATTAATAGTTAATTAAGTGGTGGCGCCAAATGTGAAATTGAAAATCATTTTGCTGATTCTGTTAAAGGCTAACACGCTGCTAAGTCAGCTGTGCGAACCATGTTATTGCATCAAGCGCATTCTTGATCTCCCTCTCTCTTGCTGTCGTCGTCGTCTCCCGTGTTGGCAATTGTTGTTGTTTATGCATTTGCTCAGTTTGAAGATAAAGTGCAAAGCTTATTAACTTACAAACAGTGCTCGCACTAATGCCAAGTGAATTATTTAATTAAAACACATGAAACAGCAAGTACACGAATGTGCTAGCAGTGTAAGCGGTTTATTATTTCAATCAGTCCATAATTATATCGTCGCGCATGCAGCATTTTGTGAACGCAGTGTACAGCGTAAAGAAAAAGAGTATACGAATTTCGGTATTGCGTCATTCTATGCTTTCCTTCTTTCCTTTACATTATTTTGATTCGCAAAACGGTAAAAACGTGCGTTGTGAACGGTCGAATTTGTGCTGTGCCTTTTGTTATTGTTGTTGATTATTTCGATTCAAAAACAAAAAGAACTGAAACCGAACCAGATTTATTTAAATTTAAAAATAATCTAAACAATAATTTTGTTTGCTATATTTATTTATGATAATTGATTACATATTATAACATATAATATTTATTAATAGTTAATTAATTGGTGGCGCCAAATGTGAAATTGAAAATCATTTTGCAGATTCTGTTAAAGGTTAACACGCTGCTAAGCCAGCTGTGCGAACCATGTTATTGCATCAAGCGCATTCTCGCTCTCACTCCTGCTGTCGCCGTCGTCTCCCGTGTTGGCAATTGTTGTTGTTTTTGCATTTGCTTAGTTTGAAGATAAAGTGCAAAGCTTATTAACTTACAAACAGTGCTTGCACTAATGCCAAGTGAATTATTTAATTAAAACACATGAAACAGCAAGTACACGAATGTGCTAGCAGTGTAAGCGGTTTATTATTTCAATCAGTCCATAATTGTATTGTCGCGCATGCAGCATTTTGTGAACGCAGTGTAGAGCGTAAAGAAAAAGAGTATACGAATTTCGGTATTGCGTCATTCTTAGCTTTCTTGCTTTCCTTTACATTATTTTGATTCTCAAAACGGTAAAAACGTGCGTTGTGAACGGTCGAATTTGTGCTGTGCCTTTTGCTATTGTTGTTGATCATTTCGATTCAAAAACAAAAAGAACTGAAACCGAACCAGATTTATTTAAATTAGTTTTCTATTAGTGTAGAAAAAACTTTCGCTTATGCTATTTTTAAAAATACAAACAAAAACAAAACAATGAATTACTAAGTTGCTAAGGAAGAATTGGTGAAATTGTTAATATTAGAAAATATTTATTCAAACACTACAAGTGCATTAGAAGTCAATGCCAAGTAAGTGCAATTGTTTATGCTTTCCACTCTTTCCCCTTTGCTGCTCTCTTCACAGCTGTAGGAGAGCAAGCAGTAGGAGAGCGAAAGTGGAGAAGCATATGAAAGAAACCCCCTGTCTTACACTCTTTCATCTTTCCATTGCGATGCGCGTCGCATCATGTTTTCTGTGCTTTCTGTTATAAATCAATTAGTCTGGACATGCCCGTTAGCTAAATAATACTTAGTTCATTGAAATACACACACTCACATACAAAAACAAATACATGTGTGTCTGTGTGTGTGTGTGTTGTGTTTGCCACTCCCACACGTTTCCAATTAAATCAAATGCAAACGGAAATTGCTGGAAGCAAGTGTTTTTATTTGTCTAAAGTTTTGCGAATTTATTAACTTTATTAGTTGGCCAGATCTCATGGCAACTTCAATAGTACCGGCGATTATCATGCGCAAAAAATAGAATTAAATAAACAATATGCCCTGTAATTGGTAAGAAAATGTACAAAATAATCTAACAGCTAGTAGAAGTAGAAGAGTTTGGCTGTTGTACTGGCTACTGCTACAGTTGTCAGTCGTATACATTTCCTTCTATTCCTCGAATACTTGTTTATTCATAGCATATCTGCCAGTCAATCAGTTTAGCTTGTGTTTATTATTGATATCACTTGATACGCTTACTGTTTACACAATGAGACAACACAGCGTATTTACCGAGTCGAGCAACCCCTTTTGTCTCTTTTCTGTTCTTTTGTCTGAGCATTCAAAGTCAACATAGTTTTCTCAGGTTCGCGTAATCTATAGAGCGCTTTATTTAGATTGTACTCTATAAGGTTTATTGGAGGCCTAGGTAATCCTATACTATGTACGTATGTATGAATGTTTCTTTGATAAATAACCAAGTCGAGCTGAGATATTTCTCAGTAAATTGTGACCTTATAAACGCACACGCTTCAGTGCCTCCATTAAAAATGGTTTCATTTATTTTCCATTTCTTTATAAAAACGTACACACATAAAAATAAAACAAGTAAGAAAACTACAGTCGAGTGTACCCGCTACCCAGCTCAAATATACTAAATACCAACAAGTATTTTCGGTATTTTTTTGTATTTCCGGTATATTTGGTATATTTGTACATTCATAATCTATCACATCCTAAATCGCATAAAGTATAAAATATACCAAGCACGGTTACATTGTTCACCAGAAACAAGCCGCGTGCAGCTGCCTATGGATTTTCCCATACAAAACTGTTTCTTGAAATACTTCAAAGTTTTTCATCCGATCGCGACCAAATTCTCGAGTCTCTATCTTTAAAATTGCGCTAGTAAATCGTGCATACATTTCCTGAAGTCACAAAGCTTTAATACCCTTCTAGCCTATGGGTAGCGGGTATAAAAACTTGCATCATTCAAGTGCTAATTATGATGAAATGTATGTTCGACAAGTGAGGACTCCAAATCTATTTGAGTACACACAAATAGGGACTATCTTTAGCCATATCACTGCCATCCATCTATCGCTTAAGAGCACCACGATTTGCGTCAGACTCAATCAAGCAATTGTTTTTCTAATTATTTATTTAATTTTTCGCTTTACGAAATGAAAAAACCAAACGAGTGACACATCCACGATATGAATCAAATCATCGAAACAATCTAACTAACTGATTGTAAATACAATAATATTGGGACTTCTACAGGTTTTCTGCACGCAAAAAGAAAACAAGTCAGAAAGCTACAGTCGAGTGTGCTCGACTGTGATATACCTGCTACCCAGCTCAAATATACAAAAATATACCGAACTTTATTTTTGGTATTTTCGGTATATTTGGTATATTTATATTCCATCACATCCTAAATATCGCGTAAAGTATAAAATATACCATGCACGGTCACATTGTTCACCAGAAACATGCCGCGTGCAGCTGCGTGTGGATTTTCCTATACAAAACTGTTTCTTGAATAACTTCCAAGTTTTTCATCGAGTCTCAATCTTTAAAATTGTGCTAGTAAATCGTACATACATTTCCTGAAGTCACAAAGCTATAATACCCTTCTACCCTATGTGTAGCGGGTATTAAAAAAACAAATTCTGAACGTAGCCAAAACTGAAGTGGCAATAAATAGCAAACCCAACTACTACACCATATCCCATGCCATTATTATGGTCGTCACAATAAACCTTATCGCACAACGTCTATGCGTTTTAAGACGTGCACGTCGAGCTCATCGACGATCCAGATGCCGTCACTCCGCCATCTGGGGCGCTCGGCTTCTAATTTACAGCCACAACTAAAGGGTATTTCACGTGGTCATATCAGCGGAAGAGGGAGAACTGTTTTAGAAAACTACGTGTATGGAGTGGAAAGATTAATTCAAATATGTGATATTAACTGGCGATTTAACGAAGTGTATGTAATGAAATTTATGTGATAAATAGTTGGAAACAATCATGCCCAAGTTGAGCTAATATCAAGCATATTCTTAAGGAATCCAGCTGAAATACTAATGTATTACATATACTTAGGAATAGTAATTTCACTGTTTATGCTCAATTTGACTTTAAACTTATTGAAAATTGATCTAAATGTGTTTGTATTTTAAAGGTACTTTTAGAGAAAGTATTTCGTACTATGTATAATAATAATCTCGAGGCTAACAAAGTGAAAAAGTTTTCATAGTGTGCTAGGAATCAACAGGAGCTCAAAGGTTTTATAAGGACTAGAACTCCAATAATGCATTTTTCCACGTTTGTCCTGTCTGCATACTTGCTGGCTGCATGGATATACCCGCTTTGCGGTAGTTCATCAATGAATATGTCTGCCAATATGGCAGAAGTGTAAAGCACACGGCCCCGCCATGAAACGGCGATGAAGCACACAGCACTCAGAACTTGGAGCACTCAACGATCCGTTCTCAATCGAAGCCAAAGTATAGGCGGGTTGTCTATTTGGGTCTAATTGTTGGGTCGTGACGTGGTCGATCAGCATTTTGCCCGTCGCTCAGCCGTGTAATCTAATTGCGCGATTTGGCTATTTAAAAAGACGGCCTGAAATTGCACTTGGCAATCGTGCGGAGAGGTAAACAGAGGAAGCACACAGACAGACGGACGGACGAACGGGCGAACGGACTTTATCTGAAAGCAGCTGAGATTGCTCGTGTAGCTGATACGACGAGTACGCGACCATATCAATTATTATTGTGCATCATATATCTTCAATTCCGCAGAAACAGGTCGCATCATATAATCACAGTACGCAACGATGTCAGCCGCAGCGGCCACCACGGATCACGGCAAACTGAGCGATGTGGGACTCATCGAGGTGCAGCTGGACAGCTTGGACTCCACACACAACTTTGCCACCTCGAATGGCGGCACACCGCGCTCTAAATCTCAGGCGGATCCCATGCAAAAAAATGTGTTCAAATCGAAGGTGTTCATCATTGCAGTCAGCTTCTCCTCCGTCCTGATGATTGCCATGTGCATCGGCTTTCTGGTGCACTACGAGTTCGCCGGCGATGTCAGCGACATGGAAACCGTCGCCTTCTGGCACGTCCAGCTGCCCGAGCAGCAGCAGGTGTGGTACGATCGCGGCATCGACGAACTGAAGCTGGCGCTCAACCGCGAACTCAATCGACGACGTGCCAAAAACGTTGTGCTCTTTGTGGGCGACGGCATGGGACCCAACACGGTGACCGCCGCTCGCATCTACGGCTACAAGGAGGAGGGTCTGCTCAGCTGGGAGCGGTTTCCGCACATGGGCCTGCTGAAGACGTACTGCGCCGACAAGCAGGTGCCCGACAGCTTCTCCACGGCCACCGCGCTCTTTGGCGGCGTCAAGGCCAACTATGAGACGGGCGGCGTCGATGCCAATGTCCCGCTCGCCAATTGCACCGCGTCGCTGAACGAGGCCAACCATGTGCAGACCATTCTCAATTGGGCTCAAGTGGATGGCATGCGCACCGGTTTCGTGACCACCACGCGCGTCACGCATGCCACACCGGCGGCGTTGTACGCCCACGTGGCGGATCGGCGCTGGGAGAGCGAGGCCACGATGCCGGCGGAGGCGCAGCAACAGGGCTGCCTCGACATTGCCAGGCAGCTGGTACAGCACTCAACGGGACGTCAAATCAATGTGAGTAGCGAGTAAGCGAGCAGGGGGCAGTCGAGAGTGCACCTAACAGTGCAGTTAAGCTGCTTTTAACAGAGCTGCAAACGGTGTCATTGCAGTCGTCTGTAAATACTGATCCTGGCATGCTACATAACAGCGCTGTTACGCCGTCAATAGTGCATTTAACAGTGCAATTGAGCTGTTTTTAACAGAGCTGCAAACGGTGTCATTGCAGTCGTCTGTAAATACTGATCCTGGCATGCTACATAACAGCGCTGTTACGCCGTCAATAGTGCATTTAACAGTGCAATTGAGCTGTTTTTAACAGAGCTGCAAACGGTGTCATTGCAGTCGTCTGTAAATACTGATCCTGGCATGCTACATAACAGCGCTGTTACGGCCGTCAATAGTGCATTTAACAGTGCAATTAATCTGCTTTTAACAGAGCTTCAAGCAGTGGCATTGCAGTTGTCTGTAAAGACTGTTCATGGCGTGCTGCATAACAGCGCTGTTAAATTTAGCATTCTGTCTGCAGAGCAGCTCCATGTTAAATTGATTCTTCAACTGCGGCAAGAGCTGTTTCTACACACATACAGGACAACTTATGATTTAACTGTTAAATTCAGGTCATTATGGGCGGCGGTCGTCAGATGCTGGTGTCGAATGTCAGCGGCTCCGACAGCGATCCTTTGGACACCTGGGCGGGTCACTCGGCCGATGGCCGTAATCTCATCAAGGACTGGACGGACTACAAGAACGAACAGGGCGTCTCGCATGCTGTGGTTCAGAACAACGGCGAGCTACGCCAGTTGGATGGCCAAAACACCGACTATGTGCTGGGCATCTTTGCCAACGGGCATCTCAAGTACGATCATGAGCGTGAACACAGCGACGCTGGAATGCCGTCATTAACCAATATGACACTCAAAGCCTTGGAAGTGCTGGGCAACAGTGACAAGGGCTACTTGCTGGTCGTGGAGGCGGGCATGATAGATCAGGCGCATCATCGTGGTCACGCACGCAAAGCATTGAGCGAGGTGCTCGCGCTCGACGAGGCCGTTCAAGCAGTTCAAGCCTATCTGAAAGAAAAGTAAGCTTCAATGAGTCAGCAAGGGTTTTCTGAAAAATTTGCTAATGTTATTGATTGGTTTTTATGCTTGACATCAACAGAGATCAGCTGGATGAGACGCTACTGATTGTGACCGCGGATCATTCGCACAGTTTGACCATCAATGGACATCCGGAACGCGGTGCGGATATTTTGGGCATGGCGGGCACGTCGAAGACAGAGGGCACGCCGTATACGACGCTGACGTATGGCACCAGCTATAAAGGCTTCCAGGTGGATGCCGAGCAGATGCAACGCCAAAATCCCGCACTCAGCGACACCACCGATTGGGAGTACACGCAACAGGCGGCGATCAACACCAATGAGAATCTTCATGGCGGCTCCGATGTGACGATACACGCGCGAGGTACATCTACATTATTTATGAATGAATGTATTATATGATTTACTTTTATTTACAGGAGCCATGTCGTATCTGTTCCATGGCGTGCATGAGCAAAGTTATGTGGCCCATGTCATATCCTATGCACTGCGCATTGGACGCTTCCGTGATAGCACAATTGCCGAATCCCTGGCAGAGCTGATGCCTTTGTAGTTTTAAATCTCGCATAATCTTGCCTTGGAGTTATATTGTTTTTTTTTCATCTTTAGATATTGTGATAACTTAATTTTTTTGTTTATTAGTGATAAGCATAAAATGGAAATAAATATAATATTTAAACGCCAAAGGACGTTCGACATATAATACATAAAATTGGCGCATTTAATGTGGATCACACAGCCCTGCTGCAATGTGGCCGTTGCCAAACTTGTATCACTAACCATAGAATACATATGTATGTGTCAACTTCTCATAGCGAAGTGGTTGCATAACGCTGTTAAGTTATTGCGACCCCAGAGAAGCGGAGCGCTGCGATTAGAGAACTCCAGAGCGTTCGGCTCGTTTCGAAATTCGAAATTGGAACACAGCGCACAGCGAACTTCACAAACGCTGTTCAGTCGGAGTTCGACAACGGAACGATAAGCATGGGTGTATTTCGTTGCTCTGTGCTCTCTTTCATCGCGAAATAAGAGAAACTACTTGTAGACAGCGCAACCTGCGCTGTTGCTAATTTTTATAGGTATGCACACATATGTGCGCAAGCATGGGCCTACACATACACATACATAGAAACGAGAGCACAGAGCAACGAAATCGTCATCGTTCCGTTGTCGATCGTGTACTGAACAGCACTTCGAAGCAAGACGAAACGCTCTTGGTGTTCCAATCGCAGCGCTCGGCTTTTCTGGTGCAATCACTTCTCTATGAGAAGTTGACACATCTACATATATGTATATTCTATGGTTAGTGCTTGTATATTATTAGAATTAGATTCGTAGTAGAGATAGATTTCGGCCACATGCTGATTTTTTTAAAGCAAGTATTTTTGCAATTACTTTTGTGTTAAATTTTTTCAATTTCGTAATTCGTAATTTCAAATTTCGGAATTACGCGCCATTGCATAAATACTAATATACCAGACCCCGGGATATTTTAGTGGCTCAGCTGGTCACTCTTTTTTGGCATTTTCGGCTATCAAGGCATCAAGGCAGTTTAAAGCAGCAAAAAGAAAACTATTTTATCAAATTATTGACTGATTGACAGCAAGAAGGGGCGTTAAGTGACCAAAGTGACAAAGTAGCAAAAATGGCGTTGAAAATGTTGGTCGGACAGAGTAAGTCCAAGGACAAAGTATTCTAATTAGAGTTATCTTTATTTTGTCACTTCATTTCTACATCCACTGTTTGTGACTAACGCACACGCACACAAGCACAGGCAGGCACATATTCATACATGTACGCATATACATAAAAAAACATACGTATTATATTTGCATTGTTGAGCGTCATGTGTGCTATGCACAGAACTCTGCATTTGCACATTCTTATCAAATGACCAGCAGCAGCATTGTCATCGATTTTACAAACACACACACAAGTTCTGTCATACTAATGAAGATTCCACCCCAGCGTCGCCGACGCGCAGCAGAGCCAAAAGTGGTAGCTATAACCAAAATATTTGTGCGCTGCAAAAGCGCAGGCAGAGGCGGTGACCTTTGCCGCAGGATAATCGCTGCCTGTTCAAAAGATTCCATTATCTGGAAACTTTTTATAAGTATGCAGTATATTATCGCTGATCCAAAATGAAATCAATCAGGCAACGCCATTTACAATTGTTGTTATTGTTTTTTTATGGATGAGTCATCGACGGTGCAAATTTTGTTAAATAATTTGTGACTTCAGGAAATGTATGTAACTGGCAGAAGGAAGCATTTCCGACCCCATAAAGTATATATGGATATTCTTGGTCAGGGTCACCAGCCGAGTCGATATAACCATGTCCGTCTGTCTGTATCCTGGATCTCAGAGACTATAAGAGCTAGAGCTTTCAAACTTGGTACCAGTATTGGTGTATGTCCTACGCAGATCAAGTTTATTTTAGATTTTTGCCACGCCCCTTTCCGCCCCCAAAAACCGACAAAAACGAGTTACTAGCGCAATTTTAAAGATAGAGTCTCCAGTACATATGAAGATAATAACAGTCTTGATGGTTCCCGAGAATTTGGTTGCGATCGGATAAAAAACTTGGAAGTTATTCAGAAAACAGTTTTGTATGGGAAAATCCATAGGCAGCTGCACGCGGCTTGTTTCCGGTGAACAATGTGACCGTGCTTGGTATATTTTATACTCTATGCGATATTTAGGGTGTGATGGAATATGAATGTGCAAATATACCAAAAATAATTTTTGGTATATTTGAGCTGGGTAGCGGGTATATCACAGCCTCAATACCTTTATCTGACAGTATATGTCCTAGGAATTTTACTTCTTGTGTTTGCCAGACGCATTTTTCCTCATTCAATGCAACGTTGTTTTCCTGCAGGACATCTTTAACTTTATGAACTGCATCGTCATGATCCTTCTCTTTGATTCCGAAAATAATTGTATCATCGATGTAATTCATCGCGTTCTTGCATGAGGCTAAGAGTTCCTCGAGTCTCCTCTGAAATATCTCGGGAGCAGAGGTAACACCAAACATGAGCCTTTTGTACCTAAATAGCCCAAGTGGGGTAATAAATGTGGTTATGTTCCGACTGGACTCGTCTAACTCCAGCTGATGGTAGGCACTTTTTAGGTCCAGTCGTGTGAAATATTTTGCACCCTTCAACTTAGTCATAAAAGTGTCGAATATTGGTAATGGGCAATTCTCTCATGATTGCCTTATTTGCCAGTCTCATGTCGATGCATATTCTGATATCCTTTCCGAGTTTTGATTGCGTTCCGTCTTTTATTACGAAAAATGAAGCAAATACCTCAGGATTTTGATCCATTGATATCGGGGCCTCGAACACGCAGATTACTTGCAGAAACTCGTGCGAAGCATATCCTCTGAATTGATTCGTTGAATTCGGTTAAATATTGAAAATAGTCGCTTTATTCATCTATAGCCTTGCCCAGTCCTTTGGACTTAATAGGTTATAACGCGGTCCTGAGTCAATTACGAGTGAGATTTTGCAGCCCCCAAACCGACATTTAATTACCTCATCTTCATCATCGCTTTTGATCTTGAAACAATTTGATTTGGTCGTTTGGCCTATTACTTTATATTTGTAACAATTAATATTAATGTGGAGATTTCCCTCGATTTCATCGTGATTAACGTCTGTATGTTTGAATATGACAATAATAGCTACCCTGTAATTTGCATATATATCCTCTATTATATGTTGTATGTTATAGTAATTTCTGTGTATGAAGTTGATTGATACTAGCGCTGCTTCCAATTATGCAAATGATATTGCAATTGCTCATTATTGAGTGAATAAATGAACAAATGCTAAACATGTCAATCGTATTCTATTCAAAACTACTTTGAAGACTATGTGTATTATCTCTTTATATATCTCTTATACCGGCTATAATACGTGCAGTAAAAGTACACGATAATTGCCAATTGCTTATACCCAGTTATTCCATGTGATGAAATACTATTTCTTTGCAAAATGTTAATTTAGTTGAATGCACGTTTAGAAGGACTACATACATATAAATAATAATATCTGTCGTGAAGTTAATCGATTTATACAAAAGTCAACTAATTTTTATACCCGCTACCCATAGGGTAGAAGGGTATTATAGCTTTGTGACTTCAGGAAATGTATGTAACAGGCAGAAGGAAGCATTTCCGACCCCATAAAGTATATATGGATATTCTTGGTCAGGGTCGCCAGCCGAGTCAATACAACCATGTCCGTCTGTCCGTCTGTCCGTCTGTCTGTATGAACACCTAGATCTCAGAGACTATAAGAGCTAGAGCTTTCAAACTTGGTACCAGTATTGGTGTATGTCCTACGTAGATCAAGTTTATTTTAGATTTTTGCCACGCCCCTTTCCGCCCCCAAAAACCGACAAAAATGATTTACTAGCGCAATTTTAAAGATAGAGTCTCCAGTTTTCGGATGATTCTTGATGATTCCCGAGAAATTGGTCGCGATCGGATGAAAAACTTGGAAGTTATTCAGAAAACAGTCTTGTATGGGAAAATCCATAGGCAGCTGCACGTGGAGTGTTTTTGGTGAACAATGTGACCGTGCATGGTATATTTTATACTTTCTGCAATATTTAGGATGTGATGGAATATGAATGAACAAATATACCAAATATCCCGAAAATACCGAAAATACTTTTTGGTATATTTTGGTATATTTGAGCTGGGTAGCGGGTATATCACAGTCGAGCACACTCGACTGTAGCTTTCCTACTTGTTTCTGTCTTAAAAAAGGTTGGAGCAAGGCAGTTAAGCAGGCAGCATTGAATTTCTCGCATACCCTCTGATAATAATAATAATATATCCACTCTTTCTCTCTCTCTCCCTCTCTCTCCCTCTCTCTCTCTCTCGTTTTGCAGAGATCATGAACGAGGTGGTCAAGTACAAGCCGCCACCACCAAAGAAGGCGGGCGCTGCTGCTGCTCCAAAGGCAGCCGGCGCCGGTGGCATTGAGTGGCGTGTTCTGGTTGTGGATAAGCTGGGCATGCGCATGGTCTCCGCTTGCACCAAAATGCATGAGATCAGTGCCGAGGGCATCACCTGTAGGTCATTGAACCAATTGAAGCGATCAACATTCGACTTTTTGATTACATTTTCCAGTGGTCGAGGACATCAATAAGAAGCGCGAACCGTTGCCCACAATGGATGCCATCTATTTGATCACGCCATCGGATGAATCGGTGCGCGCTCTGATCCGTGACTTTGAGAATCCGGCGCGACCGATGTACCGCTATGCGCACGTCTTCTTTACCGAGGGTATGTGTCAGCCGTTCAGTCGGCCAGTGAATTTTATATCTATTATATTCTTTTCGATGAAAACAAAACTATTGAAGAGCTCCTCGCAATCATTATATCATATATATTTTTGCCAATATTTTGATCGACGCAGTTTTTTATAACGATTACATTTTGTCTATATTAGTTTTATATTTATTTCACTTATTTTTTGTTCTTCCATGACTTCAACAACTCTAATCCTTAAAACCTCTGCACAACCCCGTAAACTATTTGTTCCGTTACTCTTCTATATATGTATATATAAATATATATATATGATTTGAATATACATGTGTAAATATCGAGTAGCGATACCACAACGCATTTTTGAAATGCTGCAATCGCACAAAGTCATTTGTCGGCGATATGTGCGCACCTGCAAAGAGATCAATGTTGCCTTTTTAGCCTATGAAGCACAGGTATAGTTTTCAATGCAATTATATAAAAATAATTGAAAATAATCTACTTTCGAAACACATATAACACACACACACACACACACACACACACACACTACTCGTCACACGATACTCGCTACTCGCCACTCGTTGCTTCCTGTTGGCACACGTCGTTGCCTATATGTTTTTAACATTGTTTTTACTAAAAAAAAAAAACAAAAATCTGTTCCAATCGTTTGTAAAACGATGCGTCTTTTCAAAGTGCTGACATTTAACTCTGCAGTTTATGGTTGCTACAATAATAATTGATAAACGATAATACACTTCCATTATCCCCTAATGAATTAATATTATTTTTGTTCTGTATGTTTTTGCATTTTTGTTTGTTATTTGTTTTTATTGCTTTGTCGCTCTGTCACTCTATACAAATGTCGCAGTCTCTCTATATCTCCCACTATTTATATATATATATATATATATATGTCTGCCTCTAACTCAAAAACTTTACGCTCAATGAGTTTACTTTACAGGATTTAGACACTAACAAGTGCAAACTATGGGTGCTACGACTACGTTTAGTCTTCGTATAACTCTTAACGCAAAAAAAAAATATAACATCTATTAACCAAATGTCATGCATCAATTGTAGTAACGATAAGCGAAATTTTATATTATTTATAAATAATTATAGTTTGCCCGGAGGAATTGTTTAACGATTTGTGTAAATCGTGCGCTGCAAGAAAGATCAAAACTCTAAAGGAGATTAATATTGCATTTCTACCATATGAATGTCAGGTGCGCAAAATAAAACCAAAAAATACCTACAAATATTTACAAAATATTCGTGTAAAATACAAAAATATTCCCCCTATCTATCTATATATATATATATCTATCTCTCTCACCCCCTCTCTCGTACTAGAGACGAAGACATAGTAAATATAGGCATCTCTATCTAAGCGATGTAGCATTTAATGCTCTCTTTCTCTCTATCTACCACTGTGTTTCTTTAACACTTTGCGTCACTGTCTCGCTCTCTTTCGACTTGTCTCTTCAGAGTCTTTGGTGTTTGTGTATATTAACTGTCTCTGTCTCTGTCACACACACGTGCTCTCTGTTTCTCTGTTTCTATTACTGTCTCTGTCTCGCTGTCTAAATATATGTATGTAAATGTACTATATATGTGTTGTACTTGTTGTTGTAAATAACTTGAGACGCTTAAAAATCAACCAATCTATCAATCTGGACCCTGGCAATCCAGTCAGTGCGCGGTCCATTCCAGTAACATTCACTCTTCTATCGAGCATATATTAGTCTCAAACAAGATCTCCTTAAGTTTTGTTAAACTTGTTTTGTAGTGTTCAATTTAATGTATGTAAATTGTATACAGAAAAGCAAATCGTGCCTAACCTATAACACTAATATCAAACAATAATGCCAAATCAAACCAAGAATAATCCTCATCAATCATATATTAACTATTCGGCGAAATCTCAAAGAGAGAATCGCACTTAAATCAATAATAAATCGCTACTCGTTTCGCTTGACACAAAGTGACCAGGAACGTTTAAGTTCAACTCGCAACGAGTTGCTTACTCGTTATTCGTCATGTTGTGATGCGGCGAGTACAACTCCAGGGCGCAAAAGAGACAATAACAAAACTAACTGAAAATATTATATATTTTTATTCTCATGTGCTATGTATCGATTCTTATAAATTTATAACAATTGTCAATTGGTTACGTGTTCTCTCGCATACTGTTAACTGTATATATATACTGTAACTCATTAATGTTAAGTACACACACACACAAACATAACACAATCTGATTCACAATCGCGTACAGCCAACGACATGCAAATAAGTCCACATTATATGCATATGTTATTCATTGCGCTTTCTTGTAAAATGCAACGTTTCAAAAGTATACTAATTACAATTTGAAATAGAATAATATAATAAGAAATTAATTGTAAAACAATTGGTGGCAATATGTGCATGGCTTATGGATGTGCCTCCGTTTTCTCGTGCTAAGCTCAGCTGCGTTCATTCTATTTCCATATATCTGGCCACTTGGCTTTCGCTGTAACGTTGCCACACTTGTGCAAAATTCCATTAGCAAGAGAAAACGGAAAAAGCTTTCTCTCTCATTCATGCATGCCGCTCTTTGCTCTGTTTACTGCTATCTGTGTGCGCCATAACATAAACGTTGGAAGGGGGAGTCCAGCAGGCAAATGCAAATTGTTTGTTTGCTGATAAGCATTCAAAACAAGCTAATCACTGATCTGAACTGCACTGCTTGCTGGATGACTTCACCCCACAAATACTATACATACATTCACACATCTACAAAAAGTCCAGCAGGCAAAAGCACGTGCTGTTTATCGATAAATGCTACATTGCGTTATCGATGGAGCAAAGCTAGCTTGCGCTTGCTGTACTCGACACCCGCACATACAGATTCGCACCGTCCAATGGCCGAGACAACTCTGAAATAAGAAAAACCAAATAAAAAACCCATTCGAGACATTCGATAAACACCCATATAAAAATCGAAATCGAACAGAAGTTCGCCCCGAATTAATGTGAGCACTCTTTCTGTCGGTTGTCCGGTCACATTGGGTCCGCATGGTCGCCATTCTATTTACTCGCACAGGTCTTCTCACTGGACTCGCCGGACACGTTCCAATGCTTGTACTCGCCGGCCTTTGCCTCCATCCGTGGCAAGCACATCGAGCGCATTGCCGAGCAGATTGCAACGCTTTGCGCCACGTTGGGCGAATATCCGAATGTGCGCTATCGCAGCGATTGGGATCGCAACATCGATCTGGCTGCCTCGGTGCAGCAGAAACTGGATGCCTATAAGGCCGATGAGCCAACCATGGGCGAGGGGCCGGAGAAGGCGCGATCCCAGCTGCTCATCTTGGATCGTGGCTTCGATTGCGTCTCGCCATTGTTGCACGAGCTCACGTTGCAGGCCATGGCCTATGATCTATTGCCGATTGTCAACGATGTCTATCGCTATACGCCCGGACCCAACCAACCCGACAAGGAGGTCCTACTCGATGAGAACGATGATTTGTGGGTAGAGCTGCGACACGAGCACATCGCTGTCGTTTCCACACAGGTGACGCAGAATCTGAAGAAATTCACCGATTCCAAGCGCATGAGTTCCAGTAAGTGTGCTGATCTCGATAGAATAAGTACTATAAAGATAGAAGATAAAATAAGTTACGGCAAGCTAAGACACAAACCATAACAGGTATTTCCGCCAGTGCTTAACGAAAACACAAACCAATTGTAGCCTGCAAACATATTTTAACATTTGAATTAAATAAGTCTTGATCGGAATCCTCTACAAATGTTCAACCGTCGATTACAGCAGCAGACAAGTCATCGATGCGTGATCTGTCGCAGATGATCAAGAAGATGCCGCAGTACCAGAAGGAGCTGTCCAAGTATTCCACCCATTTGCATTTGGCCGAGGACTGCATGAAATCGTACCAGAACTATGTGGATAAGCTGTGCCGCGTCGAACAGGATCTGGCCATGGGCACCGATGCCGAGGGCGAGAAGATAAAGGATCATATGCGCAATATTGTGCCCATTTTGCTGGATGCAGTAAATGAGTCTCAATGAGTCTCTTGAATTGCGATTGTTTCTTAAATGTATTTTTAATTGTTCTATTGTGCAGAACGTCTCGAACTATGACAAGGTGCGCATCATTTCGTTGTATGTGATGATCAAGAACGGCATCTCCGAGGAGAACTTGACCAAGTTGTTCACACACGCTCAGTTGTCGACCAAGGATCAGGATATGGTGCGCAATCTCAGCTATCTGGGCATCAATGTTATTGCCGATGTAAGTTGAAGTTGAAACAACTTTGAAAGATTCGTTGAATTAAACGGATACTTGATCTGTTTTGTTGACAGTCACGCAAGAAGATCTATTCGGTGCCGCGAAAGGAGCGCATCACAGAGAGCACGTATCAAATGTCGCGCTGGACTCCAGTGATTAAGGACATTATGGAGGATTGCATTGAGGATAAGCTAGATCAGCGACACTTTCCATTCCTCGAGGGACGCGCCCAGAATACGAATTACCATGCACCGACTAGCGCTCGCTATGGCCACTGGCACAAGGACAAGGCGCAGACGCAGGTGAAGAATGTGCCGCGTCTGATCATCTTCATTGTCGGTGGTGTTAGCATGTCCGAGATGCGTTGCGCCTACGAGGTGACCAATTCAGTGCGCAACTGGGAGGTGCTAGTCGGCTCATCGCATGTTCTATCGCCTGAAATCTTTCTCAGCGATTTGGGCAGCCTCTCCAAGGAGGATTAAGCACCACCAACCAAGTAAGACACACACACAGCCCTCAACACACAAAATAACTTCGTAATCAGAAAGACAAAACCAC
Organism: Drosophila siamana; assembly: GCA_035047445.1. Classification (NCBI taxonomy): domain Eukaryota; kingdom Metazoa; phylum Arthropoda; class Insecta; order Diptera; family Drosophilidae; genus Drosophila; species Drosophila siamana. The sequence continues at coordinate 17,672,063 of JAWNPP010000078.1, forward strand.
AACACCACAGAAATAGAGGAAATTAAAACTATGCTTATTGCATCTAGCCAATCTGTAACTTGTTATTCGATATATATATACTTTGTTTGGAATTCGATATATTCGTATCGAAATGTTCCATTGTTCATTGCTCACCCTAGACAGGTGGTTATAGACGACTATGAGCGCACCTCTTGAACTAACTGACCCACAGATCAAAAGAACAATACACACACACACACAAACAAGCACACTCAATAATTACATACATTTATATATATATATATATATACATATACAATCCGATATGTGGTATATAAATGTATATATTGAATTATGTGTGTAAACTCGTTTATTGATTTATAGTTCAAAATTGTTCGTTGTTATTACCGAAATGAGAACTAATTTATCCGCTCTTTAAAACCAAAGTGGAAGATGAAAAAAAACCGAAAAAGAAATATATATATATACTGTTTGTTATTTATGTACACCACAAAATAAGTTTAAATTAGTCAAATGTAGTTATGCTAAATGCGAAATTCAGTTTAAACAAAAAATCCAAAATAATTATTAAGAGAGCTGCTAGAGTGTCGCACGTTTAGAGAGCCTGTGTACAGAGCTCAGTCGTGTTAACGTGTCGATGTTTAAACCTAAACAACATAACAGTATGTTAATTGCTTCTCGATGATTTCAAATGCAAATATCGAAGTGCAATAAGTTTGCCGAAATTTTCATATGCAATCTTGCACCATTAACATATAACATAAATTCCACGCAAACACACACTTAACAATAAATGCTAATAGCATGTTTATGAGCAAATTAGCTCACATTATCTATATATATAATGTTATATATACATATATGTTAATTCAGCTATATCGAATACAGTAACAAAAAAGACACACAGACACTTAACAACAGATACAACGCAATGACGGTTCGGCTTGCAGCACTTGTGATGCGAAATTCCAATTTTAAATAACAAAAAAACAAAAACAAGAAGATAAAACGAAATAATTAATTGCATAACAGCATTAGCTTAGCATTATTAAAAGCAATATTTAAATTTGCAAGGAAAGAAACAAAAAAACATGGCATATGTCTTTCAATTGAAGCCAATAACATTGCGCGCCTTCCACACAAAAAAAAAAAAAAAAAATTGAGAATCTCAATACTTAAACTACGTGTATTCGAAGTCAAATGCAACATAAACTTTTTTCAAAACTAACTAACAAAACATAAGCTTTAAACCAGTTTAATAAATAGTCATTGAACTAATTGAAAGGCAATTGTTAAGCAAAACTAAAAAACGAGAAGGGAAAACTATAATTACACAATATACTAAACGCTCTATATATACGTGCATATAAAATACTTATATTTCCACTCTTATACTTCACTCTAATACTTCACTCACTTACATACGAATGCCATACACATATGCGGGATGCATTCCGCGATTGGCAACGTAGCGATAAATTGCGTAATACACAAGAACAACAACAGTATTAATGTGTATGTGAATGCAATTGCACTTCCCCCTCCCCTTCTTCTATCATATGTATTATCCGCTCTTGTTATTTTTTTTATTATATACATAAATATATATACTTACTATATCATAATAATTATAAAATATTTAAATATATCTATATATTTTTTGTTGGTGATTTTTCATTTTATGTATTATTAGCTTCTCTCCGCTCTTGTTATTTTTTTAATTATATACATAAATATATGTATACTTACTATATCATAACAATTATAAAGTATTTGATGATTTTTCATTTTATTTTTATTTTATTACATTGAAATCTAAACAATATAAAATAAAATGTAGCCAAGTAAGTTCTGTCGTAAATAATACTTATATTGAAATGAAAAAAATATTTAAAAACAATTTAAAATATACTATGTATGCATTAGCTCTAAATGACGTCTAGTCCGACAGCACTTTCGTCTACACACACACACACACACAGACACATACAGACAGTCATCGCACACGACACACACAGTTATCGTCACACCTGACACACGCACACATACTCGTAGCGAGCACGCGTTTACCAACACTGGTGTGGCGCACTACATACGAACATCAAGTCAACCACCCCCCATCCAACCAGGGGGCGCGACAACGGCGTCAATTCGCACGCACACACTCAGCAACATCGAGTTGGAAACACGGATCACACTGGCGAATTGTCCGATGCGCGTGTGAGCGGGACAGCGAGCGCTCCAGCTGCGAGTGAGTGTGCGTATGCACGTGTTTGAGCGTGTGTGCCTGTTTGCGTTGTCATGTGCATGTGCATATGCATATGTATGTGCGTGTGTATGTGTGTGTGCGTGCGTTCGTTTGTTTTATCGGAGTAGGCGACGTATTATTCAGAATTCACGTTTAAATGTTTATTGCTTGAAGAAAACGAAATGGAAAGAAGAGAGAAATGAGAAAGGATCATTGGAGTATCTAGTATATTAATTAATGTCTAGCCCTTAAGCAAGTATTCTATAACATTAATACATATGAATTAACAAAACACTTACATATTTATTCAAGATTTAAGCAAAAACAACAAAACAAATTTAATTACTTTACAAACAACAAATTTCACAATTCTTATCATATAGTGAAACAGAAAGGAAGCAAGTATTGTTTTTTTTTACCATAATTGTCAAAGAAATTACTAGTGAATGAATTATATATACATAAATATATATACAAATTTAACAAATTTTTGCAAATTTACATAACAAGAACAATTTATACATTTTAAATGATTATACGATACAATATACTTAAGAATTGCTGTCAATTTCTTAAACATAATTAACAATTAATAAATTACTAGTAGCATCAATTGAAAAATAATAAAACAAATATAAGGAATATGCGAAATTCGAATCACAAGTTGCATACCACACAGCGAGCCGATAATAGTTAAACGATGAAAACATAACCACAGCAAACAACAAAAAAACAATAAACAATTATACAACAAATTTCAGAGTTAGCAAATTCATATACTAATACGATTATACAATATATATATACATATAAAATTTATTATATATTGAATAATAGAAACATAAATAAAAATTGTAAATTCAATAAACTTATGTTGTAAAGCGCTAGCAGTCACGATTACATGTTGATTGTTCGGCAAGAACAGTGATGATCACAGGGTGACTCTGCTGTTAGCTAGAATAGAACACCAACAGAAGAGAAACAACCACATGAACAGCAAGCCAATAGCAGTGTAATTACTTAACTTGATTAACAACAAATTATAACAGTGAAACAAATAAAATCAACTTTGCATTGCAAAGTTAAATAAAAAAAACAGCAGTTGTTTTATTTTAGCTCTCAACATAACATCACATTGTCTAATTAAATGACTGGCAATTCAGCTAAACAGAAAGTCAGTTTTTGTAGCATGCTTTCAGGCTGCGCTTATTTAAATCAAAGGGTCTATGTTAAGCTGAATCGAACGGCCAGCGGAGGTTTTTGTAGCATAGTTTTAGGATGAAACCAAGGAGCTGCAGCGCTCCAAAAACTCAAAATCCAGGATATCTCGGAAACTACAAGGACGATTCGGATGTCCTTTGGACAGTTGGTAGGCTTGATGAAGTTATGATGTTTACCACAGGATTCGCCAGGATACGCAAGGACATTCTCGAGATATGGTCTATTTTTTATTTAGGAAAAATAGCTAATATCCTTGTTGATACAAGGACTTTCGTCCTTTAAATTACATTTTCAGATACGGCTAGGTAAGTACTATCTGCATGCCAAAAAGCAACTCCCTAGCGATTAAAATGACCGACTTACAGCCGATTTTCCGATTTTAGCCCAGAAAAACGCATTTTTTGACGATGTGGGGTATGTAAAAATCCATTCCGTAGTGGACCACTAAAATTTGCATTTTTTTTTTATTTTTCCGAAAGAAACAATAACAAAGTCGTGGTTATAGTTTTCAACGTTTATTGTTTGCATTTTTGCTTTAAATTACGGTGTTTTAATGCATACATTTAGTTTGTTGATTGTTTATTTCTGTTGCTTAAACTTATATATTAAATTAAAATGTATAATTGGTTTGCATTTTCCTCTTCTTGTTTATATTGTATATAAGTATATAAATTATATAAAAATATTATTTGCAATAAATTTAGAGCTGTGGCGTGCCGAAAACAATTGGGGATGTTAAGTGTAAAATATACATGTCTAGAAGGCGCAGAAGTATATATATAAATATATATATTTATATATATATGTCTATATATATAGTATTTCTATATAGTATTTACTCATTTCTACAATTTATGTATGTATATCGATAAACGCGTACATTTATATTTAAATATATGTATATATTTTGGAAAAATTGTGAATTTAAAGCGTTTCGTATTATGTTATTTATAACAATTTCTTTGTTTTTGTTTTTGCTTTTTTTTGTTTGTTGTTTTTCTTTGTGTTCTTTGAAATATTTACAATGCACAGAGACGATTTTTGGATGTTGAACTTTAACAATAGTATATTTTTCAGCGCAGCCCGGGTGTGTGGGTGTATAACGGTTCTGCTATATAGGTAGAACTGTTTCTCTCTCCTGATTAACTGTCTGACTGTATGACAGTTTTGCTGCTTGCACTTAGTCGGTATAACTTGGTATATATATGTATATGCCTAAGCGGGGTGTGTGTGTGTGTGTGTGTTCGTAGGTGTGGTTTATGTGTGTGCGTGTATTTGTATATGTGTGTGTGTGTGTATTTACTACGCTATGGCTATGATATGTCTAGCATTTCTAAGGACCAGTCGGAAAGTGTTCTACACACTTTTAGTTCACTTTGGGAGGCGATTACAAAATAAAAGAAATAAAAAAAAAACAAAACAAAAAAAAGACAGACACACACTCGCCCTCGCTTTCACACACACTTAACCTTCCTCCCTATCGCGCTCTCTCTCCCTCTTTCTCTCCCTATTAACAAATACATACATAATAATACAAATTGAGTTTTACAGTGATATATACTACTAGATATTCAAATATATCCAGATCTAACGCTCAGTGCTGCTCCATCGATTCCATTATCTCTCTCTCTCTCTCTTTCTGTCACACTCACTACTGCTCCAGATGGATCTCGCTAGATATATATCGGATGTCGGGTAAAGCTGAATCATCAATAGCGTCCATTCGTCGTGTTGCCGTAGTACGAGGGTCGATCGGGCAGCTTTGGTGGCGCATTCATGCCGGGTCGGCTGTGGAAAGTATGCAGGAATTGATAGTTAATATTTTGTTTTTATTCGTTTTTTTTTTTTTTTTTTTTGGCATTTTTGTAATCAAATCAAACTTAAACTTAAAAACTACGTACGCTTAAAAGCAAAAGTTTTGCATGTGGGGAAAAAAACATTGAAGAGATATTACATTGTTAAGTTGTTGAATAAATATATATAGATAGACGTAGTTAATTGATAGAATAGAGGCACTCACCCACAGCAGGACACAGCCACACAACGAAATGTTAGTTCTCAAATTCGAAACTTGCAACAGAATGTGAGCGGAAAACCAACACCAACAAAAACAACACGCAAAGCAACTCTGTTAACGATACTGTCTCTCCTCTGTTTCACTGTTAACTGTTAACATCGCCGTCCACTGTAAACGGCAGCAAGCACTAAAAAAACAATCAATCCAACTGGTTTTCCTTTTCTTTTTTTTTTTAATATATACTTTTTTTTTGCTTTTATTTTTTTTTTGTTTTGTTTTGTTTTTTTGTTTTTGTTTTATTTATAACATTGTAGTTACCCCTCAGCATACACATTCATTTCATTTTAACGTTTTGTTTTTTGTTTTTTTTTTTTTCAATTCAATAAACAGCAATTAGTAAGTGCTACACTTGGTTGGGATGTTGTTCTCAGAGGGTTTTTTCATCTTTCATCATATAAGTACATATTTATTTATATATATAAATATATATATGTATGTATGCATGTATGTATCTATGTATATGCTCAAGGCGTCATGTATGTATGTGTAAGTCTGCGTATGGCTGTGTGTGTGTGTGTTTGTGTGTGTGTGCTATACTAAAACAAACACATAGAGGAGCTAAATACTTGTGACATTTCTATATAGTATATCGTTCGTTATATATATACTTTTTTTTTGCCATTATCGTAACGCGAGAAGATGTTGGAAAAAACGGTTAATTTGCATAGTTAGAATCGATTTATCGATCGAGTTAATTATCGTTTTCTTTGCCGCCACTGCTGTAGAGTTGCGCGATTAGCTGTCGATATCGATCACGCCATAAACAATAATTGTACATAGCCATAACATGCATCATATAATAAATATACACTATACATACATACATATGCACGTGTGTTGTGTGTGTGTGTGTGTGTGTGTGTTGAGTTATACTACATCAGCAGATCAGAAATCTTTTAAAAGCTATCATGTATATAATTTTACTCTGCGTTTTTGTACAGACTACAATAACAACAAATGGAAAATTGTTCGGAAAGATTTTACACAGTTTAGAGACACATTTTCGTTATAATATGCTTAGACCGCAAGCTGAATATATTTATATATTGCTTTACTTTAAGATGCAAGCTGCTGTTCTTCTCTTTTCTTTTCTTCCATTCATATGGGCACATTTACAGTATTAACTGGGAAACAAAAATATCGATAGTACAATTATCGTTAATCGCTTTGTGCTTATTTCGAATTACATTTACAATACACATATACAGATACATATTTAACTGTAATTTCATTAGCCTTTACCAACACTAACACACTCTACTCCCTCCTCTCGCCCCACTCTCTTTCTCACTGTCTGTGTCTGTGTCCATATGTATGTATGTGACATGTATAAATACCATATGAGCGCTTTCATCAAATATTTTGCATGTATAATCTCATCAAATTCTTTTTTTAAGGGTATTCTGATATCATTTAATGTATTTTAAATAGTTGCTGCAGCATTAACAAATACATATACATATGCATATACATATATATTTATGTAGATAAATATATATGCATACATTATAAGGTGGTTTTAAAAACTACACAAAAACACATTATTCACTTCTTTTTTTTTTGTTTTTTTTTAGCAACAATTACAATTTTTCTGCATTTATGCAAATTTTCTAAATAAGAGACTATGTATTGATGTATGTATGCATGTTAGTTATGTATGTTTGTATGTATAGGTTATGTATGCGCATGTTTATCAGCTTGTTCAATTTCGCATTGCTTTTTTTTGTATGTATATCGTAAAATGTAATTAACAACTTTGAGGTTAGGATTTAGAGATTATTATTTAAGAGATTCTTTGACAAGTGTAGGTGTGTGTGTGTGTGTGTGTGTTTATGATGGAATGGAATGGAATGTTAAATCAGATATATTAATAAGAAGAATACAATAAAAACGGAATGTGAATTGTTCGTTATAAATGAATTTTAGTTTCACACACACAGGAGGACACGGTCACATCACAAAATATACAAAAACATTGAAAAATAAGGCAGACAAGAACACAACAAGACAATAATACATGTAAATATGTAGTTAATAAATAAAAACACAACAACAAAAACACAATGTGAAGATGAGAAGAGAGTGGGAGCCTCGCCGCTCTCTCGCCAACTTGTCGCTCTCTCTCTTCGTTCAGTGCTTTTGAGTGTGCGTGACGTGCGTATATTGTATTCGTTCGGTTTTGCGTGGCGCTCTCTTGAAAGCTTGCTCTCTTTGCCCTGCACACTCTCATTGATATCTTGATAGTTTTTGGTAGTTGTTGTTTACTTGAATCGTGTGGCAAAGACGTTGGAGAGCTCGTTCATCGCCGCCTGGCCAACAGCCTGATTCACTTGTCCACGCATGCTCTCCGGGATGTATCGATTGGCGCCCGATTGTTGGGTTATCGCTCCGCCGACAGCTCCAGTGACGCGACTTGAAAGGGTTGCAAAAAGTAGTTTGTACTGTTTGTTGTTGGTTCTGTTCAATTTGCTTTTTGTTTTTATTTGTATGTCAATTTGGTTGCTTTGCGAACAAAACCAAAAAAAAAAGTTGCTAAACTAGTTGTTACAAAAATGGCGCTGGCGCTATGCGATCAAACAGTTATCGGAACGCTTGAAACCCCTTTTTATCGATTTGTCTGTATCACTTCTGCTGGCTCTGTGGTGTGTGTGTGTGTGTGTATGTTTGGGTGTGTGTTAGTGTGTGAGTGTGTATATGTTTATCGATTTAGTCACAAATTATGAGAGAATAATCAATAACAACAACAAAAAAAAATACTAAAAGCAAAAGCAAACAATAAAAAAAAAAACTAAAATATGTATAGAAAACGTCAACAAAGCAAAACCCTACAAACAACAATGTGATCGATTAATTTGTTTTGTTAAAACACACACACACACACACTCGCATTCACCCACTCAAGAAGGGGCAGCGATGGATAGGTAGAATGAATCGAGAATTCCGATGCGCGCTTTACAACACTGCTCCGCGCATTGAGAACGCGCAGACGCGCCGCTCTCAGCTCTCAGTTTAGAAGGGTCAATTAAATGTGAAAATATGTGTATGTCAGTCTGTATATATAGGTGTGTTGTTAGTGTATATCTAGATCTATATATATATCATCTCTCTCTTTACTTGTATATATATAAATTGTTATGCATGTATGATTTCTTTTCTTTTCATTTTTTTTTGTATTTTTCTTTTAAACTATATTGTATTTATTTCATTTTGTTGCGTACACATACTGAACAATTAATTTGTAACTTTTTAAATAATTAATATCATGTAGTTTATGTAGTGGAATGTTTGCTGCTTCATTTTACATATACATATATATATATTTTTAATTTACGTTTTTCTTCATTAGTTTTTCATTTAACGACAACAACAACAACACAAAAAAGGTACTTTAGTTAACTTAAGCATATTTTTTTCTCATATCGTATATGGTATATATATGTAATTTGCATGTTTCGAGAATGGTATTTAGCATTTACAGGACACTCTGCTCACACTCACACTCAACGTTTTCCGTTCGCCCGCACGCTCTGTTTTTACTTGTCCATTTACTCTGCTCAGATCAGCCCTAAATCTCGCTTCATATCTAACACATATACATATATGTATATATATATATATATATAGTTGTACATACATATATAATATATCCATGTGGTTTTTTCTTCTTGATAGAAACTAACAAGCTATGAAAATCTAAGGAGTAGTAGAGCGAGCAGTTACAGTTCTCATCTCCAATATAAATATATAGTATAATATATGTATATTGTATATAGATCATGATAAACTGATTACTGTACTGTGCTGCTTTTGTTTTCATCTTTTCATTATTTTTTTCTTTTTTTTTTTTTTTTGAATCATAAGCTTTATTTCGTCATCACCGGCTATTTGTGTTAATTTTTGTTTAATAATATTTATAAACTGTATAATACTATATAAATATTGTATATCATTAATAATCCGATATTTTATGTGTGTATAAATATGATATATATATGTACGGAATAGTTATTTACGATATTTAAATCATTGAACGCTTCTTTCTTCTGACATTTTTTTTGTTGTTTTTTTCATTGAATAGTACTAGAAATCGGCGCGATCTCGTTGTTATTTGTTTTGTTCACTGAGCGAGCTTTTCTGTCGGACACTGTATTAATTACAACTGCGCGAGCGAAAGAGAGAGAGAGCGAGGGTGGAAGAGAGAGAGCGCAAACATGAGCCTGCGCTTGACTTTACGACTTTCAGAGTTTGAGTATATTGAAATACTTAAAGAGTTTTCGGAGATACGGTTTCCAAATGCGACGTAAGTCGATTTGTTGGTTTTCTTATGTTTTTCTTTTATTTTTGGTTAAAGCGAAAGCGATTGGTTTGGTTAGTTAGATTAAAGAGAGTAAATGCCTCGGCTGTGGCTGTGGCTGACAACTTAACGACGTCTGTGTGTGTGTGTGTGTGTGTGTGTGTGTGTGTGTGTAAGGGCAAATTTACAGTTAGCATTTTTCACATCGATGTTAGGTTGAGTTGTGAGTCGTGTGTGTGTGTGCGTTAAATTATTTATAATTAAATAAATTTCATTATTATTATTGGAATTATTTTGTAATGTTTGGCGTTGTTGTCGATTTATCGCAATTTTGGTTTGTGAGCGAAATAGAGAGAAAAAAGAGAAGAAACAAAAGTTTTTATATTGTTAAGTTTTTCGATCTTTTCGATTCTTTTCGAGAATACATTTTACAATGGCTGCTATTTAGAGGTGGCACTAAAAACATTGCACAAATCAAACAACAAAATAAGGAAGGTAAGCAACTGAAACGCTGTCAACACTAACAACTTGCCCTGTTTTTTTTGCTTTTTAGCCCCTGTTCTAAGTTCTATTTGAAGTAATTGAAAATGTCAGCGAACTTTAAATACAAGCCAAGGTGCAAAATTGAAATTCGCTTATGAACGAGGTAACGAAAGTCTTCAAACTAGTTCCGATGTATTAAAAAAACGCTCTCTTAAAATATTGACACGATATCTTCAGAGGGCAAGCTGTATGTAGTTAGCGTTGTTAAAAAAAAAAAGAACATATTTGACAACAAACAAAAGAGTATTATACACAAAATAATGATAGACAAAAAATAAATTAAAGCGATTGAGACAAAGATATGTACATCTATATGCATATAGTATGTACATAAAGTTAGAGTATCGTAATTATGTAGACATGTTTTAGTGTAGATGTGTGCGTTCTTGCGCTGCATAAAAAGAGGTCCCAATCGTCGATTCAAATCAATAAATAATGACAAATATAAATGAAATAAAAGCACTGTTTGAACGATGCTGAGTTCCCGTTGCCACCGAATTGGGAAACACTTTGTTTGTTAATTTTCACTAGGGAATTCAGCATAGTTTGAAACGTAAAAAAAAAAATAATATTTCGAATAGAGGAAGAAATCCAATACAATAATTACAAAAAAAAAAAGTGGAGCGTATGTACAAGGCGCACTTAGCCAACTAAAGATAAAAGCGTTTAAGAAGTACAACTAAAAACTAAATTCAAATTAAATTCATAGAGTTGCGAGATATAAAAATATATATATATATATAGTTAATTAGAAGCAGTTGGCTGCACTTACGATGGTAGCAATGGTGGTGGCAAAGCACCGCCTGGCCGACCGCCTGGCAGCGGTGGTGCACCACCGCCTGGGCGGCTGGGAATTGCGGGCGCTGGGCGTCCAGTCGCCGGCGGCAATGGTGGATTACGGCCACCCAACGAGCCCTGTGAATTCACGTTTAAAATTTCATATGAACAACTGAGCTGGACAGAGATTTAGATTTGTCGTCGACTTACCTGTGCGGTGGGTGCTGCCTTGCGTGGGCCACCTGGGCTGGGCGGCGACAGATGTGGGTCGAGACCACTGGGTAGCCAATCGTTCTTGACTGGCGGCGGCAATGGCGATGATACGGTTGCCATTGAAACGTCACCTGTTTGATAGCGCAAAAGAAACGATTAGTAAATTGTTATGAATTTATTAAACTACATTTCTTTTAATAAAATAGTTAGAAAACATTTAAAGTTGTAGGCTTAAGTATAATAACTCAGCCGTCAATGTTCTGAAATTTAATATACATCATAAGCACTCTTGGGATTATTGAGCCATACATGACTACCGACTACTACCGGCTACTACCGGCTACTACCGGGTACTACCGGCTACTACCGGGTACTACCGGCTACTACCGGCTACTACCGGGTACTACCGGCTACTACCGGCTACTACCGGCTACTACCGGCTACTACCGGGTACTACCGGCTACTACCGACCACTACCGGCTACTACCGACCACTACCGAGTACTACTTACCGATAATTTGCAAAGCATCCTTGCAGGCGCGATACATGCGCAGCATTTCCTCGCGTCTTGTTGCCGACTCCGCGGACTCCTCCATCATTTGTGCCTGGAAGAAAAGAGAAGCAACATCAGTATAAATCCACTCAGAAGACCTTACTACTAGTCACTACGCACCTGATCACCAGAGGCATAGAGATGTGCCAATAGCTCGCCGTTGATAAAGTCCTTGGCATTGTTGATGATCAGCATCATAATGGCCTTGGGCACCATATCCCGTGTGGTCTTTGTGACAATCTTCATGTACGAATCGACCAGGTTGCGAATGGTCTCCACCTGACGCTCCAGTTGGGGATCCGATGAGCTCTCCTCGTTGGCCGACTATTTGTCATTATTATTGCAGATTCGTTTCGATTCATTGTTGTGTAATGTAATCGCATTATCGTTTAACGATATACCATACGAATTTGATGTAGGGGAATTTACAATATGTAATTGTTTTTTTTTTGGTTTTTTATTTTTTTTTTTATTGTTCAGGTTCAGTTCAGTTATTTGATTGGGGGGGGCAAAAGTAATTGGAAAAGAATACAAACAAACAATCAATTAAAAATGATAAAGAAGTGTGTAGGTGGAAATATTGCACAATTGAAAAATGCCAAAAAGGTGCATCCGACAAAAAGTAAAGCATTATTAATCAATTTGTCATTACATTTCCTCTATTTCGTATTATAATTAAATAATGTCGAGGTCGAAAATTTTTTAGTGTTACACGATTATTGAAAACCAAAGATTAGATAAACAAAATAACAACAGTAACAACAACAATTATGAATTAGAAATTAAAGTAGAGCAAGCTTTACGGCTGTTATATTTTTCTTTTTTGTTTTGTACTTTTTGAGTTAGTGATTAACAAATATAAAGTGATGGGTAGTTTATTTCGATTATTGTTGATTAGTGTGTGTATCCCAACCTACTCCATTGATTAGCACTTCTTACGAGAAATATTTAGAAACAGTGAACGCTGCATAAATCAATGAACACCTTAAGGAGTTTTCTAGCCTCAACAATTGCAATTTAAGTATTATTTAAAGCAATTTCGCTGTAGAAATTAATTAATCAATAAGTAGAAATTAAATTGTTGGAGAATTTTAACAAGTTCTTCAAAATGTACTTAACTGAAATTTGAAAGCTAATCGACAGAATTTGTGTGTATATTATTATATAAAATACACAGAAGTCTTTGTGTGGCAACCCTGAACAGTGTTAGTAAGTTCTTCAAATGCGTTCGTTACAGATGCGTGTGTATTCAAATGTGAAATACTGTACTTTAGAGCCGCAACTTGATCGATAAAAAACGATCAATCGAATGATGACAGCCACCAAAGGACAGTAAATAAGTGGTAGAATAAAATGTGTTTACAAAGCGTTTCAAATAGGAAAAAGGCGATTAAAAAACAAAGTAGGTAAAGCTAATTGATTGTACTTGTACATGGTAATTGATATTTTGAAGAAGCTTTACTCAAGCCTCAACTCAACGGAAAAGCAAAAACAATGCCAATGTTACTTATTGGGAGTTTTAGATTACGAATGCATAGGAAAATAATCGAATAATTCAAAGTTTTGCGAACAATAGAACGGAAAAATTAACATACTTTTTGCTGTGAACGGTTGGATACATAATTTTTATTTTTTTTCGCATTACAATCATTATTTTCATTGTAATTTCAGTATATTTTTTTGTTTTTTCGATATTTTTGTATGTGGTCATTTCGTTTGGTACGTGGACGGGAAAATAGAAGAAAATAATTGATAAAAAATATTGTAAAATCAAAATTATATTTATATTGATATATTTTGATATGTTTAATAAGTATATGGAACGACATAAGAGATATGAGAAGTATACATATATATTTGTTTGATCACATATATAGATATATATACTTGGTGCACATTCTCCAGGTTTAAGTTGAATATATATAAATGATAGAAGAAACAGAACAGGAACAGGATAAAACCAAAGGAGCAAATGAGAAAGTTAATCGAAATGTGTTTTAAACCCAATCGAAAAGTCATGAATATTTTCAGCCCACAAATTTTTATTTGTTAGTGTTGTATAACGACAGGAAAACAAAACGAAAATTAGGTGATTTAAGGTAAAAGAAAGAGACATAAACTCAACTGCAATTTTGGATCCCCCATCCGATACATATCTAGAAAACACAGTCGAGAGTGCTCGACTAGATACCCTGTACACCATGAAGTCTAATCGCCTAACTGTAATTTAATTAGTTAGGAGATATTTCGCAATTCCATATATTGAATATATGGCTCAATTAAACACATCAGATAATATCGCATAGTAATCAGACAATTGTTAAGTGTACAGGGTATTTCAATGAAATCATAATTTGTTATTCAATAAGAAACCAAAGAGACAATTGCATAGTCTAAGAGTTAAAGATAGAGATAGATAGATAGAGAGAGAGCGTTGGAAATATGCAAAGTATATGCTAAAAATGATGAAAAGAAACAAACCTCTTGTCCTTCCTGCATATACACAGAGCAAATATATGCACATTATTAATCATACACACGTTTATATATATATATATATAGTCGACGTGTAGTATTTTTATAAATGATGATATTTTGTGGTATTTTTATATTGGATCGCAACGTTTAAAAAAAAAACAAACAAAAGAAATATATGATGAGTTATTGCGATATCAAATTCTGTTGTTGTTTTTTTTTTATGTAAATAGAGTTATAAAAAATATTCCATTAAGTACATTATACAAAATATTTCAGAGTCCATTCAATACACAATATACAACTATTATTCATATGTGTATATATAGATATGTAGTTGGATGAATAATGGCGGGTTAGTAAACATTTTGAATGGTTGCGATAATAAGCTCATCTTACTGAAACTGAAAACGGCACTTAATACGGGGTACATAAAGATAGACAAAGAGAGAGCGCATGGAAAGGTAGTAGCACAGAAGGTAGGGAGGAGATAGGGCCGAGAAGATTAGTCAGATTGAACTTCGTTTCGACTAACAGCTGCTACTCATCGTGACTAACAGAGACTGTTATGTGAACAATGAGTAAATAGACACCCTGTTATCATACAGCTACTGTTATAATAACATTATGCATAATAAATTACAGTGATAAATTAACATAATGTATGACAGCTTGAATTCGACGTTAAGTGAAGAGATTGAGACTATCCCTTGAAACTAGATTTACAGACTGTTAGAAAATGAGCTGATCTTTCAGCCTTTCATGAGGAGTTCAAGGAGCTGTTGACGGTTTTACATTTAAACGAATAATGAAAGAGAATTGAAAGGGGGGAGGGTTTGATATCATGCCACATTAAGCATTTGTTGGTTAGCTTGGATTGTTTCGTTGCACGTGGTTGTGTAGTATTAGTTAGTTGTTGACCTTGTGTTGTCGCTGTTATCTAATCATAGTAGGATAAACACGTACATACGAACATTGAGGCTTAGTCTAAGCTATCAAGCTTAGCACGATAACTAAATTAACATATTAATGTATAGATTATACATATTGATATAGACATACATATAGGTATAGATATAGATATAGATATAGTTGGTCAACAAAAACTGTACGCACCTCGTCGCCATTCTCCTGGGTCTCCTGTTTCTCGGGATAGACGCCGGCGCGCAGGAATGATGCCTTCCAGGACTCCACGTCCTCGACCGTCTCGCACGACAGCTCCAATTGTTTGTAATCCTAAATGTGTGAGTGTTTTGTGGGGGAGAGAGAGAGAAGAAGAAGCGTCCAAGCGCAAAGAGAACAAATGGATAGAGGTATTTTCGTCAAGCATTTGGTAAATGGGACAACGTATTACGATTACGATTACGATTACGATTACGAGTACGATAACGATTACGAGTACTTGGACGGGTTGTGGTGGCATTTGGTTGGCTATCGGTTATCAATACGGTATTGGTTTGGTTTCGTTTTTGATTTCGTTTTTTTTTTTTAGATTTTTATATATATTAGTCTAGTGGTTAGTTTCGCAGCAGCGTGTGTCATTGGACCAAAAAGGTTAGTTAGTGTTTGTTCTTGTATCGGTGGTTGTATAAATATATATGTATAAATGTATAGATATATATTGGTTATCGGTTTATCGGTTAGCGAGGGATATATTATGCCGTTAGCTTGGTATCGATTGTTTTTTGGCTTAGTTTGTTTGTTGGTAGTCATGCTCACAAATCAGAGGCACAAAAGGAGCTCATCGAGAGAAGCTCCTTTTGATCCTTTGACTTGAATCTAAATGTTGATAAAAACATAGTAATTTTTATCTTATACAAAAAAACTCAATCAATTAATGAATTCATTACGTGCGATCCAACCCAATGCAAATTTCTTAATGAAATTTGCCAAAAACAAATTAAATATTCTCTAGATATTCATTTTTTTTTTTCTTTTTTTTTTTTTTTGTGACTTGGAACGCAAAACTTGAATCGTTAACAATTTGAACAAATTTCAAAGGAACAAAAGAAACAAAAAATGGTTTAAAATAATTGAATGTTTAGTTAACATCATTATTTCTAGCTACAACAAATAATCGGATGAGAATTATTTGTTCTAGCAAATAAATTGTTGTTTTTTTTTCTCTCATTTTCTTTCTTTCATTGCAATTTTCTGTTTCATTTCATTCTCTTGTAGTCTCATTTTTTTTTGCTATGATTTTTTTGCTTGGAATTTTCATTTTTTTGTATGCTAACAAAAATTACTAACCTTATAAACATTACGTCCATCGGGACTGAATAAAGCAAATGTAACACGTCTAGACATTGACATAAAGCCCTGCTCAATATCGCGCAATTTCAAACCATCCAACGGCAACATGAATTTCTTCTCCTTCTCGTCCTCATCCTTGTACCAGGAGATGCTCTCCGAGGTGAGCACAAACCAATAAGGACGCGATCCGCCTGTGAACAGAGAACAATGCTTGTCAATACAATTTCCAATCGTATTTTTTAGACACACACAGACACACGCACAGAATTTAAACCCAGGCAAATGCAAATGTTGCTTGATGAAAGGGATTAGAATGGAAATGAGAACGCAAATGGGAATGTGAATGGAATGGGAATTTTGTTAAGTTTTTGTTCTGGATTCGGCGTTATTCAATCTCGAGCTGCAGAAGATTGAAGCTTTAGAAGCACGTACGATATACAATGTCGTTTAATCAAGATAAACTAAGAAAAAAAAAGTGGCATAGAAATCATACAAACCAAGGAGGCGTGGCAAAAACCATAGAAAACCTTTTAATATTTCCACACCCAATGTTGTTAGAAGTAGTTTTGCGAAAGGGCAATAAAAGTATAAATAGAAGAACACAAGACCGAAAGAAAGAAAAAAGAAAAACACCAAATAATAGTATAATTCAACTAAACAGAAAAGAAAAGTAAATGCAAACAATGTGAAGAAGCACATGGAAAATAAATAACAAAATGAACAAAACTCAAGTCACACAATTTTGTGGGGTTAATAGTTTAAGAAAAGAGAAAGCAAAGTGCAACGCTGGCTTGAGCTTTGTTCGAAACATTCCCCATGCCACATGCCTCACTGTTCGGTGCTAAAAATGAGATACGAGGTAGTTGGTAGTAGTTAAGCTGGTACCTAAAATAATGGAAGGCTTTACAATTTGGCTAAACAAAGTAACTCATTTTGCGAGGTTGCTTTTAAATGCAAGTGCAAATTATTTTTAGCTAGCTTTAGATTCCTATCAGACTTGTTCAGAAAATCATTATATAGCTAACGTATTTTAGTATTCCAAACTTCAGAGCATCTATCGTCTGTTAAATCGTAGTTACTACAGCTGAAGAGTGATTGATTAAAGACAGCGTGCAAGTTAGTTCATTGATTAGTGGGCGGATTGTTTCGAGTGTCGAGAGTGCAACTGAATTGTGATCAAACAGAGAGCTGAATTGCAAGGTGTGGCAGATGTGGCAGGTGTGGCAAGGTGTGGCTAGGTGTGGCTAGGTGTGACGAAGTAGCCTCCAAGAGGCAGAGACCCAAACACACACACACACACACACACACAGGATGCTTGCGTAACGTGTTCACTGGCTGCTTGCTTTTGGTTCGTTGGCTGGCTGCAACAGTTGCAACTACATACCTTTCATGATGCCCAAGTTTTGGATGACCATGTGACCCTTGCGAATGACCTGATTGCCCAGCTGTCGGGTGCCGGTCTTGTTAGCGTTCTCAGATTTGTTCTGAGCACTGCAAGGAGTCGTACAGATAATTTGGCAATTGAAAACAACTGTCATAAGCCAACACACAACAAAAAAAATAAATGCATTTGCACATACTTGGCGAAACCAATGAAATCCTCGTGATTGGTATTCATGTAGGCCAGCTCAAAGTCAATGAGCAGCAGTATTTGCTCCTTGCAGCGTTGCTCACGCTGGCGCACATGTGTGGTGATGATGCGTTCAGTTTCCTCGCGCAAGCGTGGATAGCGATTCATCTGCAAATCATGTGAATGAAGTAAGTAAGGATGTCAAGCAGCCATGAGCAGTCCTTACCTTATCGGTGCACATGCGCACGACAACGGATAATTCCTGCACGACTAGATCGACACACTTGATGACTGGCTCCTTGAGCAGCGCTATCTGCCGCTTCACAATCGCCTCGAAGGCCATGTCTGGCGTGAAGAGGCCGACACGAATACCATGAATGTTGCGAATGGCGAACGAGATCTCGCGACGCAGCTCCTTCTCATCACAAGCCATTTTGACAATCTCGAAGCGTAGACTGCAACAAGAAAGAAGGCGTGTGTTAGTGAACAGCAATCACATGATTGTTGAGATACATCAGCTAAAATTCTAGACGCCATTAGCTGCAAAATGCCACAGCATAACTTGTGAGACACATTTGAACAGCCTCAGGCATATTGTGAAACAGCTCTAGGCCTCTTGGCTTCAGAGTTTTTGAACTATGTACAAAATCCAGTCTGTAGACAATAAGGCTTCCAACTACGTTAATAATTGAAATAAATTCTCGTCGTACCGCTCGTGGAATATGCGATTGATCTTGGCGCCGCCAGAGAGCTCATTTGTGTTGACCAACGCGGAGCCGCTGCCCTCGATGGTGCGCTCAAAGTCCGACTGCAGCTGTTGGATCATTCTGCAAAAGTAAATGTATAGATTGAAACGGAACTGATCTACACTGAATAGCACAAGCAATACTCACTGCAGCATGGCCTTTGTCTTGATGCTGGCATCGCCGGGCTGGAAATGCTTAAACTCCTCGACCTCCTTCTCGAGCGTGAGCATTTGCTTTTGCAGCTTGTCACGCAGACCCGGCAAAGTGTCGCGTATGTGATTCGTTAGCTGTTGGTTCAGCACACGCTGCAAGTATGGGGTGCCCAGGCGGTCGGCCATGTGGCGATACGATGGATGGCTGAGGAAGAATTTGCGCTCAGCGGCCAGCGCTTGGTGTATATCCTTGCGGCCCTCAATGTCCTTTTGCGAGCGATTCACAACGCCGATGTAGCCGCGCCGCAGCGGCAACAGCTTATTCTCGAGTATGTCCCGGGCATCGGTGCCCTCGTCCATGAGATCAAGCTTGGTGATCACACCAATCGTGCGTACGCCCTGCGGATCGACCTCTTTGGCCAGCTTGAGAGCGTCCGAATTGGCCAAATCGGTGTTGGCCGGCGTTACGGCCAAAATGAGACAGGTCTCTTTGCGTATAAATTGGAATATCATTTGCTTAATCTGCTGCTCAATATCGACCGGCTGATCACCGATTGCCACCTTCGTTAAGCCGGGCAAATCGATCAGCGTCAAGTTGAGCACGTACGGCGAATAGACGCGCAAATTAATCGGAATGTTTGAGATGCCTTTGTTGCTGCCCGTCACACGATCCGTCTCATCCTCAATCTCTTTGCGTATCTCATCAAAGCTGGAGAACTTTTTGCCCTTGCAATGCAGAAATTCGCCATATTCTAAGCAAATCGGAACAGCAACACAATCAATATTATTATTACATGATTCAAATGTGGTTGCCGTTTTCCGTTTTTATCGAAAACTTACCGGTAATTCCATTAATCAATTGCAAAATCAAAGGTCTGCGCGTTACAATGCCCGAACCTCGAGGTAAAAAGTCTCTGCAAGAAGAAGGGGAAATCAAAACAATAAATTAGCTCTCCAATTGCAATTACTCAATGAGTGTTCAAGTGTGTGCATATATTTGTATATATGTGTGTGTGTGTTCAAGTTGTTTTTCTTTCTGATTTGTTTTTTTTTTTTGTTTTTGTTTGTAGGTGTTCTCGTTGTAATGGAAAAGTTCAATTCAATTGCCAGCCACAATTTAAGTGCTAATCGAACTATCGCACTATTATGTTGATTCGATAACGATAACACTTTGCACCTGTCGTCAGCTTAGTTAATACACGCCAATTTCATCGTGTGAGAAAGAGAAGGCACTAATTCTGTGCACATCTTCACTACAGATCCTAATTGCTACAATTTATATTATACAAATTACATGGTTGCGATTTTGCTTGTTCTAAACACTATAAGATACAAATTCAGAAATTCATTGGCTCAACTAAAACTGGGTTTTATTGTGAGACTTTATAAGGATATCCGCGTAATGTCGCAAACAGTAAACTAATCATTGCATTGCATAAAAGGAAATTACCGCTGAAGGCTCATGAATAATATGAATAGTTCTGCCGAAACGATTTTGATATAATTCATTATTCTCAATCCCTATGCTATTTTCATTTCGAGATAATGGCTCTATATATTTTATTTTTACGACTCGTGCCAAACTGAAATTTACGAGTTGAGTTAATGAGTCATGAGGCATTTTATCAGGGCACTCAACACTCGATGCCAAATGATCAATTGTGCTTTGATTAGCTGGGAAAAGTCACTGAAAGCAGCAACATGTGCGATTAATTGACTGGGAAACAATATGCGTACAATCAGCAACACAGCACAATGGCAAGAGAGCTCGGATCGAAATTATGTCTATATACAGAACTTAATATGTATAGTTTCTTTTTTGTGTGTGTCGTGTTTTAGGCTTATTGCCACACACACACACACACACATTTGACCTGTTTTCTTGGGGCAAACAAATCCACCAAAGTCAACAAAAGCCCAGCCAACATAACAAACAACAAGAACAGCAGCAGTAGAATAAAACCACAGGGCCTTATTGATATCTCGCATACAATATCAATTATAATGACACAAACATGAATCATCGATAGCAATTTTAAGCGCTGGCCACTTTATTACGAGGGGTGCGGCGCATGCACACAAAGTAGAAGAAGAAACCTTTGATAAAATTATACAAATTACGAAAATTTTCTAATCGCACACAATGGCACTATCTGCACTCCAGACACCCACACACACACACACACACACATATGTACATACTTTTATAGGTATGAATTACATAAAAATTAGTGGTGATGACTAATAACATGAACACATGAACACATGCAGCACTCGAAACTCAAACATGAGTATATACACTTAGTTAAGCGCAGGTTGCAAATTAGTTTGATGATATCAACAGCTTCTCTATAAATACATCACGAAGTGCACACGCATGACTCAAATGCGATTCTGTACAATAATAACACCAATAATGTAATCATTACAAAATTTTCGTTGTTAAAGAGGTCAAAAAGAAAACTACGAACAGTTTGCAGTAGAATACGCGAACTTTTTAAGGAAGAAATCTAGAAAGAAGCTGCTATATGATTAGTTATACCATCTTTTTATATTTGTTATCCATAGAGCATATAAACATACACAAACCTCATCACAAATAATACATATTTGTATATAATTTTACCTATATAATTGCCGTAAGCTCAGCACAAATTCACGATGAAACTTGCATGGACAGCATTTTGAGCAATTTTGGCAACAACAATAAAATATTTGCAGCGATTTTAATCGATCCTTACGAAGATAGTTTTCATCCCTCTCTCTCTCTCTCTCTTTGTTTGTGTAAGTTTTGGGTATCAAATAAATAATTTTTCTCCGGCTGTTCAACTTTTGAAAAAGCCAAATCTGACGGGAAAGAAGACCGACTTGGCAACACTGGGTCAAAAGCAGCTGCTGAAGACAAACTCTGTCTATCTCTGTCTCTCTTAGTTTGAGTAATGTAATACTTTGCCGGTTGCAGCTGTAAATTGATCGTCTCTCTTTTGGTGCTGCGCCCATCACTACGCCACACACACACGCATACGTGTATAGATCAGCTGGTGCTCTGCATTCTTTCTCCCCCATTTCGTTTTGTGCTTTCGCTGTTGTTTCATGTTTTTTTTTTGCAATTTTGATTTGATGCGTTTTAACATCTCTTCTTTTTTTTTTGTTTAATTTCAATTGAATTGTTTTTGTGTGTATATGTGTGGCATGTGGCAAGCCAAGGCTACAGCTACCGTTCATTTTTAATAAGTTTCATTTGTTTACTTGTCAGCGCAGTCACAGTGGTGTTCGTTATATTGAGAAAGCAGCTAACCTCTTCTACAGTGTACGCGCTAAGTGAGTCAATTCTCCATTAATTGGAAAGTAAGAATAGCAAACATTTTGACAGTGCTTAGTCTTCAAAATGATTGTATTCATACGGAATTCATTAGCAGTATATAAATCAATACCCAGGTACATACATTTTTCTCTTTGCTACCTAAACTCTAATTATAATACGTTGAGCTAGCTTAAAAGCTAGCAAAAATGATTCATACATCAGACATCAAACACATAACGAACGAAGCCTGGTTTTTATTGGTTCACTTTATCGAACGGGCCCTGTTCATGTTCGCCCAAATTGCTAATCGACAAGTAACCGTTACATACATCTAGCTGTGTAGGTGTTTATGTGTGTATGTTGAGCAGAGAGACAAAGAGTGAGAGCGAGAACGAGGCAGCATCAGCAAATGCCATGAACTATTGACATTTCGAACAAAAACGAAGAAGCTTTCGCAGCTGACTGACATTGAATGCGCTCTCTCTCGCTCTCTCGGCTTACAGTTTTAGCTGCACATGCAGCAGCATCATTAACTGACATTGATGACAACAGCAGCACGGCAGAAAAAAGCTGCATCAGCATAAGTGGGCATAAAAAAGAATAAAACTAGGTCATTAACAACGTATTGTACATACAATTTGCTATACATGCATATGTATTAGCTATGTACTTCACATACATGTGTGTATGTGATGCCGGCGCATGCGAAACACTAACAAACTGAGCTTGACTGCAAAACTGCTGCTGCTTCTGCTGCAGTTGTTGTTGCCGTTATTGACTGCAGCGCCAACTTATGTAAGCGCAACTGCATGTCAAACTGTATGTCAAAGGCAACACTCACACAAGCACACTCTCAATACATATGTATATGTGTATGTATATATTTGTGTATACCAAAGTGTCAAAAGCACCCACGTTTTTGCTAATATATATGTGTGTGTGTACACTAAGGACTTGCGTTGAAGCAGTCCAGAGCAGAGCATAGAAAAGCTATATAACATGGTTTTGTGTGTGTGGATGTTGTAGGTGGAGCCACTGTTGCAAAGGATTATAGCGCAACATTATATAATTTTGCAATTTTGCATAGAACAAACATGGACACATACAGTCACATTCATATATGCTGCTTCCATTCATTAACATTACAATAGTAATGTAATGGGGGAGGGAGACAACTACAAAAATGTAGGCTAGCGTAAGCGTCGACGTCGCGATACCGACAGCATTGCATAAATGTCAAAGTGAAGTGTGTGTAGCCAACAAATAACGGGGGTGGTGTGAGGCAAGGTAGGAAGACAAAGCGACTGAGCGAGCGAGCAGGAAACAACAAAAGCATGTGCTGCGACGATGACGGCGACTGCAGGAAAGGAAATGTCAACGTGCATTGATTTTTTCCCCTATCGCTCTTCGTTTTTCGTCGTTGTTGCTTTTTTTGGGGCGTAAGTATTTTTGTGGGTTTATTGTATTTGTTTTTGGGTCGTAGCATTTTTTCAAGGGGCGGGCGAAAAGCCGATAGAGATAAAAATGAGAAACGAAGCGCAATGAGAGCGAGCGCAGCGCAGTCAGTTCGCTAAAAGAGCGTAAGAGAGCGAGAGTACAACAAAAGTATACGCACACAGCTGTAGTATCGTAAGTCTTATTGGAACTGAGTTTATCGCACTCAGAACTTCCAACTCCCGACGTACACACGCACGTATGTGTTGTAATGCATGTATGAGTAACTTTTGGAGTTTCATAGTAATGTTGACGCTATGCAAGTGGGTGTCTATGAATGTATGGGCTTGCAAGGTGGTTGTTATGCTGCCGGCGTCGCTGCTTGTTGAAATAGGGGAATTATTGATGGCCACCTGCCCACAGCACACAAAAAAAAAACACCCACTGACCACGCAGCAAAAACAAAAAAAAACAGGAATGCTGCTGCTTCATTGATTATTCACCAAAAATTCACACATACACACGCATGCATCATATCATATCTAAGTGTGTGTATAAGTGAGAGCGCTCAGAACTCTCTCCCACACGCATACACGCACACTTGAAGCGCTCAGAACTCTCACACACACAGCCAGAGAGAGGAACTTTTGGGCAAAAATATGGATTTTCTTGTGTATTGTATTTTGTGTATGAAATTGTTGAGTGATGATATTATTTGAATGGAGGGGAGACAGGAGTGTTGAATGACTTACTTGCCCACAAAGTTCTCCAGCACTGAACTCTTGCCCGCTGACTGACCACCAACGACGGCAATTTGTGGCAAGTCCAGTTGCATGTGCACGCCCAGCGATGTGAACGCATCCTGCAGCTTGTTGACGATCGGTATCAAGTTATCCATGATGATGGTGATGAGTTTGCTCTTTTATTTATTTTATTTTTGTTGTTGTTGTTATTGTTGTCTTGCGTTATCGATAACGACCACAATTTTTACGTTTACGTTAGCAGCGACTGCGACAGCGACGCCTACGCCACAGCCTCTCTGCCTCACTCGTTCTTGTGTTGTTACGTTTCTTTTCTGCTTTTCTGCTTTTTTTTTTTTGCTTTTTTGCTATTCAGTTATCAAATTGTTGTGTGAATGTTTTGCTGCTGCTCTCACACACACACACACACACACACACGCACGCGAGGAAACGAACAAACGAAGAACGCAACGCTGTTCTTCCACTCTCTCTCTCGCTCTCTCTCTCGGCCGACACCAACAAACACTGCCACTTGTGTTTTCGTTGTTGTTGCTGCTGCTGAAAATTAAATGCGTAAGTTGCGCGCAAACAAAACAACACACACTGTGCAAAAAAAAAACTTAACAAAAGACAACAGAAAAAAAAGATGTACAATTTTCTTATAAGAAAATTCAGCACACACACACATACACAGGCGATACGACGTTAATTCAGAGCGGCATCGAGCGCGTAATGGGTAACGTAAGCGTGCCTTTGCTTCTGGGTTTGATTCTCTCAACTTCTTGCTTGCTGCCTTTTAGCTGCTAGACGACTGCGCTGCTACTGCGCTACTGTTCTGCTGATGCTGCTGCTGATGACGACGGCGACGCGTTGGGGCGGGTTTTAATGTTGCTGCTGCTCTTGCATATGATTTTCTTCTTTTTTCTTCCTTTTTTCTTTTCTTCTTGGTGTGTGCGCGCAGGGTTGTTTTGTTGTTTATCAAAAAAATATACTGCGAAATTTAGCTAACCGATACCGATAAGTTAAAAAAATGTAAAAAATTTATATTTGATTTGATTTCAGACACACAAACAAACTGTATGTATGTGTGTGTAAATCAATTCGTGTGAAAAAAATACACCTAAAAACTAAAGCATTTATAAACACATTCACACACACACACACACACACACACACACACGAACTATGAGCAAGTTGCTTGTTAGCTGAACGATTTTGATATTTTTTTTGTTGGCAATTTTTGCAAAAAAAATATTAACAACTACCGAATCGTTTTGTCGCACGGACAATGAGCAATTTATTTATTACAAATACAAATACGCGTACCGAGCGCTTTTACGTCCGCCCCTTTTGGCTTTGTTTTTGCTTCTGAGATTATTCTGCGTTCATCGAATTCCGATGACAACAATTACTTTTCATTTCGCTATCATATCGATAAGCGATCTGCTCCAGGGCAGCTTTAACATAATATCGCCATTGTTCCAATATCGACTGAATTGCATTCAATTTACAAATACTCAGAATATGCTTTCCTCTTATCAAAGTCCAATTGGAACGGAAAATCCAATTATCCTGCCTACTATTATACCAACAATAATTGAAGTGACTTGACAGAACAAAAGCTTTTTTACAACAAGTATATTACAATTTTATATAATTTATAAGTTTAAAAGTTAATTTAAAAGTTTCAATCCAAAAGTACTCAAATTGACTAGGAAAAATTTTGGATATTTTCAAACATCGCACAACGTAAGGCGCAATATCGATAGGAGCCATCTGCGCGTTCTTAACAGGCACATAACAGTCTGCAGTCAGTAGTTGGCAACATTGTGAATGAAAAATCGATAATAACAGTAGAGACACCTAGGTGTATGTATCGCAATTTATTTAAAAATAGAATGAAATTGTTGGAAAATTAAAACCCAAATTGCTGAAAGCGTTTAAATGACTAGAACAACACCGAACTAATTAAAACACGTATAAAAAACAAATAAGGACCAGAAGTGCTTTTTTGGTATATTTTGAGCTTTGAAAAGTGAAGTTACTCCGTCAATTATATCTGTCTGTCTTTTTGTGTATGTGTTTTAAAAAAAAAACCAAAAAGACTGTAGTTTTCAACTAAATAAAGAATTTAATTAAATAAGTTAATTTATTGCATGATTTGACTTCACAACCATCGATCTTTCGCATTTAGAATCGATATCCTAAAAACATCGATAGTGCCATCGGTGTTTGGTCACCTCTTCTTTATACTTCCAGCTCAACAAAGATTGCATTCTGATTTCAGTGTTCAAACAGTGCAGACGTGTGTTAGCAAGTGAAATATTTAAAGAAAAAAAACTTAAAATAATTAATAGTGCAACCAATTAAATAAAAGGTATGTATACTTGTATATAAATTGTACTATGCTAAGAACTTTCTAGAAATACAAAAAATTATAATGTTGTTTGTTAATAACTCATCAAAGGGAAACTGCAACAAAAGAGAATAAAAAGAAAAATTTGCATACAATACATTCAAGGAATGGCTGTGTGTATGTATTACTGCGTAAAAAGCATTTTTAATGGACAAAGCGCAAATTGTTGTTCACTTCCTGTATCTTTCACAAAACGGGAAGTTCAATAAATAACAATAATGTGCAAATTCCTTGTTGAGACATATATATGCAATATGCGCACTTGAAACGCCATTTTTTCAGTCCACTTCAAAATGGCGACAAACGCAATGGAAAAGTGCAGTAAAAATAAATGGTGCATGCATATACTAGTGTGTATATGTGTGTATGGGTTGTATGGGGTTGATTAGAAAAAAACTGATTAGTCATTGTCTGGCATTGAAGTGAGTGGTGAAATTAAAGTCAATAAAACTTTTTTTGTTTCTTATCGCCAAAAATGCCAACTAAAATAAACTGCGGCCTCTAGGAAACGTCAATGCTCCAAATGCTAAAACTAGGTCACGACGCAGAAATCAACTTACTGCGCACTTTCTTTTCCAACTCTGTGTCTTGTGTCTATACTAAATAACCAGGAACAGAAAACAATAAAAATACATATATTTTTTTCTTTCTGGAATAGATTTCAAACGTAATTAACTATGAAATTCTTTTTGATTTTTTTTTTTTGCTCAAAATAAAGCTGGTATAAATTACTGGGATTTTTGCTATTATAAAATGCTGACAAAGTGACCATGGGCCATTTTTTTTTTCTGTCACAAGTTTTGACTGCGTGAGATGCTTTGTATAAAAACAAGCAGCAACCATGTCTGATCCGTCCATAGTTTTTCTATTTATGTTATTGCTTTCACTAATTATATCGATGTTACCTTGTTTATCATTTTTTACTTGTATCACCGTAGGAACAGGAAATATGCAGATCTTTGTGAAGACTTTGACTGGCAAGACCATCACCTTGGAGGTCGAGCCTTCTGATACCATTGAGAATGTCAAGGCCAAGATCCAGGACAAGGAGGGTATTCCCCCAGATCAGCAGCGTTTGATCTTCGCTGGCAAGCAGTTGGAGGATGGACGTACTTTGTCCGACTACAACATCCAGAAGGAGTCCACCCTTCACTTGGTGCTCCGTCTGCGTGGTGGTATGCAGATCTTCGTCAAGACCTTGACTGGTAAGACCATCACCTTGGAGGTCGAGCCTTCTGATACCATTGAGAATGTCAAGGCCAAGATCCAGGACAAGGAGGGTATTCCCCCAGATCAGCAGCGTTTGATCTTCGCTGGCAAGCAGTTGGAGGATGGACGTACTTTGTCCGACTACAACATTCAGAAGGAGTCCACCCTTCATTTGGTGCTCCGTCTGCGTGGTGGTATGCAGATCTTCGTCAAGACCTTGACTGGTAAGACCATCACCTTGGAGGTCGAGCCTTCTGATACCATTGAGAATGTCAAGGCCAAGATCCAGGACAAGGAGGGTATTCCCCCAGATCAGCAGCGTTTGATCTTCGCTGGCAAGCAGTTGGAGGATGGACGTACTTTGTCCGACTACAACATTCAGAAGGAGTCCACCCTTCATTTGGTGCTCCGTCTGCGTGGTGGTATGCAGATCTTCGTCAAGACCTTGACTGGTAAGACCATCACCTTGGAGGTCGAGCCTTCTGATACCATTGAGAATGTCAAGGCCAAGATCCAGGACAAGGAGGGTATTCCCCCAGATCAGCAGCGTTTGATCTTCGCTGGCAAGCAATTGGAGGATGGACGCACTCTATCTGACTACAACATTCAGAAGGAGTCCACCCTTCATTTGGTGCTCCGTCTGCGTGGTGGTATGCAGATCTTCGTCAAGACCTTGACTGGTAAGACCATCACCTTGGAGGTCGAGCCTTCTGATACCATTGAGAATGTCAAGGCCAAGATCCAGGACAAGGAGGGTATTCCCCCAGATCAGCAGCGTTTGATCTTCGCTGGCAAGCAGTTGGAGGATGGACGTACTTTGTCCGACTACAACATTCAGAAGGAGTCCACCCTTCATTTGGTGCTCCGTCTGCGTGGTGGTATGCAGATCTTCGTCAAGACCTTGACTGGTAAGACCATCACCTTGGAGGTCGAGCCTTCTGATACCATTGAGAATGTCAAGGCCAAGATCCAGGACAAGGAGGGTATTCCCCCAGATCAGCAGCGTTTGATCTTCGCTGGCAAGCAGTTGGAGGATGGACGTACTTTGTCCGACTACAACATTCAGAAGGAGTCCACCCTTCAGTTGGTGCTCCGTCTGCGTGGTGGTATGCAGATCTTCGTCAAGACCTTGACTGGTAAGACCATCACCTTGGAGGTCGAGCCTTCTGATACCATTGAGAATGTCAAGGCCAAGATCCAGGACAAGGAGGGTATTCCCCCAGATCAGCAGCGTTTGATCTTCGCTGGCAAGCAATTGGAGGATGGACGCACTCTATCTGACTACAACATTCAGAAGGAGTCCACCCTTCACTTGGTTCTCCGTCTGCGTGGTGGTATGCAGATCTTCGTCAAGACCTTGACTGGTAAGACCATCACCTTGGAGGTCGAGCCTTCTGATACCATTGAGAATGTCCAGGCCAAGATCCAGGACAAGGAGGGTATTCCCCCAGATCAGCAGCGTCGACCCTTCACTTGGTGCTCCGTCTGCGCGGTGTAAACTAAATTTGAACACAGCTACTAAAACAGTATAATGCTACAGCAACATAAATGTTTGATCTATAAATGTATTCACAGTAATTAGTATTTCATGTAATTCTCATGTTAATCGACAAAAATATGTTCTATGAAAAATATTTAAATGTTCAATTAATAAAGTTAATTTGCGTGCATTAAATAAAAAATCTATTTGTATTATGGATGGAATATTTCAAATTCTCACGATTTAATAGCGGAGCAGGGAGTCGACAATGACGATTTGTCATAGACTGTTATGTTAACTAACAGCGAGACATGCATTTTTCAGTTATGCGCACTGTGTTACTGAAGATATTCAATTCCTTTGTAACTGTTCATTGATATTTCAATATTTTTTGGTTGGCTATGAATTTTTAAAAATATGTAAATAAAGCAATGGAAATTGAATTGTCGCCTTTACACTACACTAAAAAATAATACAAAAATGTTTGGTATTTTTTAACGTAAATTTTGTTATGCGATAGGGATATTTTGGAAACCGTGGTGCGGTCACACTGCCAACTGCTTCAGCCGACCACAGATTGTTGTCTTCGGGGCTATCGCCAAATTTGTTTATTTAGTTGCAACTACGGAGATACTAACAATGAGCAAGGAAATTAGTTTGGCCACCGTCAAGGAGCACAACAAGCCCGACGATCTGTGGATTGTGATTGACAATAAAGTCTACGATGTGACCAAGTTCCTGCACGAAGTAAATGCATTACTAATGCGAATGCATGAAGTAATTAAATTACGCATTTACATCATGTATCTCTCTCTTTCTTCCTCGCTTTAGCATCCTGGCGGTGAGGAATCGTTGACATCGGTAGCAGGAACCGATGCCACCAGGGATTTCAATGATGTGGGACACAGTTCGGAAGCGCGGTAACTTTATTTATTAATTGTGAAATACATTGCAACTCGTTAGTCATTGGGTTTCTTTGTGTTTTAGTGAGCTGCTAAAGAAATACTTTATTGGAAATCTGGCTAAGAGTGATATTAAAAGCAACAAGCCGCCAGTTGGGTGAGTTTTTGGGAACGAGAACAACGAACATATGAAGAACATAACCAAAAAATAATAATCAAGGCGTGATAAGCATTTCATGTTTATTAAAAACGTGCATTCCATCAACAGCATCATCATTGTCATCCAATTAAACATCTAATTATCGCATTATTGTCTAATCTGATGCATGACTCCTCAGCTCATAAACTTGGAACTGGTTTATTTCGCTCTCTCCACCCCTCGCATGCCTCTCTCTACCATTCGCTATGCTCTCAATTCTACAGTAATTCGCAAGTAACTTAAGTTTACTATATTGGGATGTTTGCGCGTTAGCCAAAAGCTTCCACAACGCATGCTGTGAAAGTCAAATCAAATACTTTGAACTAAGTTCATACAATTTTATTCTGCAAGCCTTAAAAAAGATTTCTTACATTCTAAACTTTTATTTTTTGTTTGCAAATTAATTGCAATGCTGAGAGTTAAATGATTTTAATGCAACAAGTCTTTAAAAAGCTTCTAAACTAGTTTGTAAAAAGCTAAACTTTTGGATGACGCTGATTCATTTTGATTTTCATTCGGATTCAAACTTTTAACAAAAAGTGCTTAGAAAGCCGTCTCTTTGTATTGGAAAATTGCTTGTTGATCGCATGAAAATTACATTTTAATTGCTTTACTCAGGTTTCTGCACCGCTGGGCGGTTAATTCAAGCCTATTTTATTTGTCAAGCCATTAAAAGCACAGCAAGGTCAAGGAGGACATATTTTATTGATTAACTGGTGCAAGGGTATAGTAACTTTGTGACATTGTTGGTAACAAACAGTTGGAGTGGTAATTAAGTGCAACCATTAGGCGAATGAAGTCCGTCTGTCTGTCCCAGCGCATAAACAGCTCAAATTCAGTGACTATCAGAGCTATATTCATCATTTAAATATAAAAGATACAGCTCTAGATCTTCAATTAATAGTCTCCTTAGTAAAACTGATATTTACGTGATTCTTTTCTGCAAGCTACAAGAGCTTCTCCAGCACCAAAGTGCGATTCTACAGGAGCTAAGGAACAACATAATTACAAACTCTGTAGTTGTAAGTGCGCCGTGAACATAAAAAGTGTATATAACTGTATAAGTGTATATATATATAGCACATATGGGCATTTCCAGCAAATGATCGAACACGACGTAATTTATACATTTATTTAAAAGTGCTAAAGTGCTAGAAACAAAGCAGAGCCAACTCATGTCGATACACATTGATTCTATTTAAATATGATTTCATAGACCTTTGTATTTTTCAATATAAACTCAAACCAGATAACTTAAATTTTCTACGATTTTCTAAAACTTAAACGAAAACAACAATTCTTTAAAGCTTATCGCTTATAATAAAAATTGTAAATGTGAAATTTTAAGATCACGTTCCTGGAGATGCCCATAGATTGTACATATAGTTCTAAATATACATATCAAGAAGCACTTGTTGCATGTTCGTTATATTCTGATTTTTGCACGCTCTCTACGTTGTTTCCTGCCCTCTGATGCTTATGTTTGCTTCTTAAAACTTCTATTTTTTGTTTCTCGATTAATCAAATAGAGCCACGCCCACTACTGATACAAGTGAAAGTGCTGTTGATGCCACGCCTCCACCTGCTGCCCCCAAACAATGTTGCACTTTGCATTAGAAATCCGTTGCCTGTTTCACCCCCTCAATAATCCCTCAATATCCTATCTCAATACTTCTCAATGATCCCAACTATATATTGTTATATTTGCATTCTGTTTATTTTTTCTGTGATTTCCTGGCTGCAGTTGCAGGGAAATTGGCATCGCTGTGGGCGCTATTTTACTAGGCATGGCCCTCGTCTACGTGATCAAGCTTGGAACGGCCAAGAAGTGAAGAAAACTGACCAACCAAGAAACAAACAAACAAAAGGATATTTAATCAGTGTGCTTAATTAAAACCTCATTCCGTGCTGACGATGGCGACAAACTAAAAATCCAAACAAATCAAATAGTCGTAAATTTCTTTGATATTACATTTATAAAGCTTGTTGATATTTGAAACAGATAAATAAAACTTATACGTTATTATTATTATCGAAAAACGCAGTCTTTCTCTCTCTAAGCGGTGACAAGTCGAATAACAACAACAAATGCTGTTCAAATTTAAAAACTCAGGATCCAACAAAATTTGAGTTACTCTTCGATGGAAAGCAAAATAAAAAAAAAAACAGCAAATAACTTAATTGATCATTTGTTTTTTATTAAAAAAAATTATAATCGTTACAGTTCCCTGATCAGCAAAATATTGTATGTTCATGGAAACACAGCTGCATTTATCAGAAAAAAAGTTGAATTTTTATTTCATCTTTGTGGATTTTTGTTTTCGTCTTGCGTCTCGCTCACAACAGTTTATAATTTATTTGCAGATATTCGCCGTGCAACTTAACATAGCGCTGTTAAGTGTTGCGTATGGCTTACAGTGCGCTTAACATACGTGAATGTTAAGTATGTTTTGTGTGTGTGTGTGTGTGTATGTGTGAGTGTTCAAAACATATTTCTTGCAATATATTTAGTTTTATTTCTTGTTGTTGTTTGTATGTATATTGTGTGTGTGTATATAAATATATATATATATATATATACCTCATATATTAATGCTTGCTTTTAGGAGTTGCGTTTTTGAGTTGTCCATTTTTGCTTAATATTTTTTTTTTTTTTTTTTTTTTGTTTTCGTTTGTGAGTGTACAAGAAGTGTAATATACTTAATGCCTTATGTATATTTCTAGTTTTGTGTATAATTAAATCCTGCTCCCCTGGCACGTCTCTCTCCCTCCCTCTCCCTCTCCCTCTCCGCCTCCGTCTCCGTCTCTCTTCCCATTAGTCGACCTAGTTCTCGTCGTAGAGGGGCGTGGCGTCGCCCAGATTCATGGAGTGCGGTGAGGTGTTTGTGCGCGGGGTGCTGCGCACCGATGACTTGGAAGAGACGCCGCCTGTGGCACCAGCAGCTGCCGCGGCTCCAGCACCGCCGCCCGTTGCACCGCCGCCAGCCCCAGTCGAGGCGCTGTTGCCGCCGCCGACGGCTGCTGCGGCGGCGGCTGCAACAGCGGCAGCAACGGCGGCAGCGCTGCGACTGCTGCTGCTGGTGTGATACTCGTTGGTGGGCGTGGAGCCGGCGCCGAGGCCGAGCTGTGAGGATTGCTGTTGGGTTAGCGATTGCTGGGATTGCGATTGACTCTGCTGTATGGTGCTGGGCTTGCGACGTGCCCACGAATCGTTGGCCAGCTGCCAGTCGAGGTTCTCTTTGGCACGTTGCTGCTGCTGCTGCTGCTGTTGCTGGTGATGGTGCTGCTGCTGATGATGATGCTGCTGCTGACTCTGATGATGATGATGCTGCTGGTGCTGGTGCTGGTGCTGGTGCTGCTGATGATGATGATGGTGCTGTTGACTGCTGCTGCTGCTGCTGCTGTAGGCATTCGGTGGCGCCGACATGTCATAGTAACGCGGCGTGCCGCCATAATGCTGCTGCTGCCGCTGCTGTTGACTGCTGCTCGACTGCGAGCTGGGACTGGGCACATTGTGGCCGTAGCGCGGCGTCTGTGTGCCGTGCGGCGTGTAGGGCGTCATGAACGGCGTCTGGCCGCTGGGCGTGTACGGCGTATTGATGTGCGCTGCAAAGCTGGGCGTGTTGCCGCTGCCATAGCCATGATGGCCGCCGGCCGACAACGAATTGCCGCCGCCGCCGCCGCCCTGGCTCGCCGACGTATTGTAGCCGGCTATGGAATGCGTTAGCGAGTAGGCGCTGCCGCTGGAGCTGTTGCGCAGCATATGATCACCGCCGCCGCCGCCGCCGCCGCCACCGATGCCGCTGCTGCTGCTGATGCCGCTGCGCGGTGTGCCGCCCGAGACGCTGCCCGCACTGCTGAACGCCCCGCTGCCGCCGCCCATGGCCCCCAGGCCACTCAGGCCGCCCAGCGAGCCGCTGGCCGGCGGACGCATGAGGCCGCTGGGGGTGTTGCCCGCCGGTGTGCTGGACATGCCGCTGGCCGAGAGACTGTTGCCGCTGCTCGTGTGTATGGGCGCGTCCAGCCAGTGCTCCTTGAACCAGCGCAGCAGGCTGCTGACCGTATCGAAGATCTGGCCGCGAAAGCGATAGCCCTCGGGCATCACCGTCACGTACTCGTGCCGCACCTTCGTCTTGGGCAGATACGAGAGCAGAAACTTGCCGGGCATGCTCTTCGAGGCGCTGAAGAAGTAGTGTATCTTCTTCGGGTCGCGCTGCTTCTCCTCGCGCAGCAGCTGCTCCATGAAGTCGCGCTCGTTGACGTTCTCGGGCGCCGTATTGGGCTTGTAGTACTTGTACTGGAGGAGCTCGCGTGCCGCCACCGCCATGGGATTGATGTGGCGGGCGATGATCTCGTCGAGATCCTCGAACTCCTCGGTGCCGATCCAGAGGCTGCGGCCCAGACTGTAGTCGTTCTCCTTGCCCTCCTCGCGCACATCGATGTGCTGGAAAATGTCGTCGGCCACCTTCCACGTGGCCGTCAGATGATCCTTGGACTTGCTGCTCGGCCGCAGCGCCACCTCGCCCTGGTCCGCCTCGGCGAGCATGGCAATCACCTCGGCGTACGACTTGTTGAAGAAGCTGGGATGTGCGATGACGCGACGCGCGTACGTTTTGCGCTTCATCGCCTTGGCCTTGGCGTCGCTCACCTTGCGATTGTCGAGCTCCTCGGTGACGAAGTCGTAGAAGGCGTCGCGACGCGGCCGCCACTCGTTGTTCACGTCCTTGAGGTCGGCCGTCTTGCAGCTGCAGTCGACCGAGAAGCGATCGATGTCGATCTTAATGATGCGCACATGGATCGTTTGGGAGACGCGCACACGTTCCTCGGGATTGCGCACCTGCTTGTCGGACAGATTCTTGATGTGTATGAAGCCGGGCAGACCGTTCTCCAGCCGCACACGCACCCCAGACGCCTGGCCGGGACAGTTGTTGTCGTCGAAGTGATTCCACACGTCCGAGAGCTCGGGGAAATCGTCCTTGTTGCAGAACGGACACTGCCAGCTGTCGGTGTCCTCGATGCGCACCGGATTCGCATGATCCAGCTGATCGCCCTGCGGCCGGCGATACGTGAAGCCAGTCACCATGGCCGTCACACACTTGCCCACATAGAACGAGTCGGGCGTCTCCTTTGTGAGCATGTCGAACAGCTCCTCGGCGCTGGGCTTCATGTAGGCGGCACGGTAATCCTTGTACAGGCTGCTCAGCTCGTTGCGTATGTCGTAGAGCGTGATGCTCTTGCTGCCAAAGCCCTGACGCTCCAGCTCCACGGCGAACGCGTCCAGATCGAGGTCTTTGAGACGCTCCGGTGACTCGAGTATCTCCTCGAGAGCGCCCGCCGGATTGGTCTCCTCGTCGTCGTACTCCATGGCATCGATGGCCATTTTGCGTGCCCACTCATAGGTCTCGGGATGCACACGCGAGCCGTCCAGGACCTCGACGTAGGCCTCGGTGCTGTCGCCCAGCGAGCTGGTGTCGATCTTGATGAAGCCGCTGCAATTGATGAACACCTTGGGCCCCAGATGGCAGACGGTGACCAGCTGTGTGCGATTCTCGAGCCGCTGATTGCTCTGCTTGAGCAGCTTGAGCAGCGCCTGCCCCTTGCGCGGTCCCAGGCCGCAGATGTACTGCAGCAGGTTGACGGTGCGCGAATTCTGGACCATCATGTTGATGTCGAGGCCGACCTCGCTGGTGCGATTGATGAACTCGAGACTGAGCTGCTCCAGCAGCAGTTCGCGCGGCACACGCTCCTGCAGCGGATGGTAGCGCAGACAGAGGATCTCGTCGTCGGCATCGCACAGCTGCGAATACTCCACCAGGGGATCCTGCATTTTGCGGGCCAGCGATGCGGCCTGCTTCAGCAGCGGCGGATACTCCTTGAAGTCGGACTCGCCCTTCTTTGAGTTGGCGTAGATCTTGGCCAGCTCATTGTCAACGATCTCCACCTCGATGGGCGGAAACTGTTCGTTCACCTCCAGATCCTTGAGTATCTCCCTGATGTCCGTCTGCAGCATTTGTGCGTCACGCGACTCGGCGCCAATGACAACAATGTGCGGCTTCTTCGCCTTGATGAAATCGCTCAGCTTGCGCAGATCGGCAATCTTCTGCGCCTTCTCCTCGGCATTGTGCGAACTCTTGCGCTTCAGTATGCTGGGCAGACGCAGGTAATCGCTAATGTCGCCCTCAACGCTGGCGACGGCACAAAACGCCGCCACGGCGGGATCCGGATCGTAGGCCAAGCCCAGGGCGCGTATGCCGCGCAGTGTGCTCCACTCCTCGGAGTTGTGGTGCTGCGGCAGCTCGGGCTTGTAGGGCGCCACCTTGAGCCACTTGTAGAGCTTGGCAATGCACGAGCGCAGCACAAACTGTTGGGCCTCCTCGTGGAGTGTGGCGCGCAGCTCTTTGATCAGATCGGGTATCACCCACTTCTTGAGCGCCAGCTTAACGCACTCGGCACGCAACGCATTCCACTCGAGCACATTCTTGGCAAACTGATCGAGATGATACAGCTGCGTGGCGTCCATCACATAGTCCGTGGGCTGGCCATTGGCATTCGCATTGCCCTCGAACTCGTCGAGGAACGTCAACTCCAACAGCTTCTCCTCTTCGGCCATCAGCAGCTTGATGAACTGATCACCGAACAGATCGCCCACCGGCTTCTTGGCCACGTACTTCATCGAATACACCGGCGAGTTCTCGTCGATCAGCACCATGCCGTTCTTGGTGGGTCGTATGTTGAGACGGGCCCGATCGAAGTACACCTCACGCATCGTTTTGCGCAACAGCGGCTCCTGGGCCAGCTGCCGGGCGACCACATATTTGGCGGCGTGCAGCACCTCGTCGACGGTCATGAAGCGCGGCGATAGATATTGCTTGGCCAGCTCGGTGGGACTGAGACTCTCCTGGTTCACCTCGTTGCGCTGATAGTTGTCGCGCAAATTCTCGGCGAACTGTTCGGGCGTGAGGCCCACATGCTTGGCGAACCCACAAATGCCGGCTTTGCGGAATACCGCATAGGGACTGCTGTTGGGCGCCTGTTTCAGCTGCTCGTCGGCGGCCATTTGCAGTTGTTCGGCCTCCTCGAGGTCGAGGGCATCGCTGTTGGCGGCCTCGCCGTCGGCATCGCTATTGTTGGCGGCACGTTTGCGTGCGTCGCGTCGCTCCTGCAGCTGCTTGCGACGCAGTTCGGCCTGCATTTTGGGCAATTCGTGCGAGTAGTTGAGCAAAAAGTACATGTGCACATCCTTCAGTTCCTCCATCGACTGCACATCGTTGAGGCGCTCGAAGTCGCTGTCGAGCATCAGACGCACATCGTCGGGCAGCGGCTTCTCGGGGTCGTCGCACAGCGTTTCCAGCTGAAACTGACGCATCTTCTCGAACAGCACCTTCAGCTTGCGCTTGCGCTCGTTGAGCTGACACCAGCGCTCATCATAGTAATAGACCTTCCACAGATCATCGATGTTCAGCTCGGGCTTCACGTACTCCTTGCGATAGAAGGCGATGAAGGGCACCTCGAGCTGCTGATTGCGCAGAAACTCGAGCGTTTGCTTGATTTTATTGACAGCCGTCGGCGGTTTGCGCATCTTCTCGCGATTATCGGACTTCTCCTGCTCGGAGACGGTTTGTTTGCAGAACGCAAAACGATAGATCCAATTGGCCTCGTCGTCCAGCTCGTGGGAGCCCTCGGGCACCGGTGTGACGGGCACCTGACGCAGCTGCATGCGCTCTGGAATATCTGTTTTGCGTATCTCATTGTCGAGATCGGTGAAGTGGCCACGTTTGAGTTCGCTGGGCTCGTAAATGTCGAAAATCGTTTTCTTGGTCGCCTTCTTTTTGGGGGCCTTCTTCTTTTTGGCCGCACGAAAATCGTCGCCGAGCAGATCCTCGTCGTAGTCATCGCCCTCGGACTCCTCCTCGTATTCGTCCTCCTCGGGCTTGTAGAAATCATCGTAGTCAAAATC
This sequence comes from Drosophila siamana, assembly GCA_035047445.1. Taxonomy (NCBI): domain Eukaryota; kingdom Metazoa; phylum Arthropoda; class Insecta; order Diptera; family Drosophilidae; genus Drosophila; species Drosophila siamana. The sequence continues at coordinate 17,710,808 of JAWNPP010000078.1, forward strand.
AACGCCAAAGATGTCCTGGCCCTCCTGCAGCGAGCTGTGTGCGACGAAGAAAACAACAAAAATGAGGCATGTGACGAAAGTAAGCTAAGCTAGCGGCTTGAATGCAGTTGATTGACAACCAAATAGCTGTCTAGATATTCTAGTCTCTCAGTTAAATTCTATATGAATTGGAGAGTAGTTTTAGCTTTAGCTTTCTATCATATGCTACTTACGCATCTGTAAAGATCGGCTTGCGTTTCTTTTTCTTCTCGGCAATGGGGCGACCATTGTCATCGACTATAAAATCATCGGCATCGGACTCGCTGTCCTCGTCATCAAAGGCATCCGCCTCACGAATGCTGCGCTCACTGCGACGCTCCATGCTTTGCTATAAAATGCATTCAATTCACAATTTCAATGAATAATTTGTTTAGCATTTAGTCTACGACTTGTGGCTTACATCATCGTTCTCATCGAAGAGCTGCTCGGCGATTTGTTCGCGTGCCAAGCCTTCGTCCACATGCTGTTCCTCGCCATCGCTTTCGTTGTCATGAATGCGTCGCAGGCGCTTGAAACGTTTCTGTACAAGGGGCAAAATGTCATTATTAAATGGTTTATATGCATTTTGAAAGATTCTTGTTAATTTACACGACGTTCGACTTTGACGCCCAAGTTCTCCTCAATCAGATCGTAATCATCGTCCTCTAAACGATCATCCAAATCATCATCCTCGTGTTTCTTGCGCTTCTTGCCGCTACCGCCGCCCTCTTCATCGCCGCCGCTTGCTGTGTCGGAGTCGTTGTCGCTGCCATCGTCCTCCTCAATGGGATTGTCATCAATCAGATCCTTGAGTTCTTCGCGCAAGCGTTCATCATCATCTAATCAAAAATGAGATATATTATATTTGTTATTGATTTTGAGCAAGTCTATTACTTGTATTCTAATTAATTATGCGACCGATAGCTTTCAACACAAGGCAACAGTTGTTAAAACTTCCTAAGTTAAGTTCAATTTGGAATTTACCTTACAACAGTAACAGTTCCTGACATAAATTATATATTTAAAGAAGCTTATTTTCTGCATATTATAATAAAGTTATATTTTCATTTAAATTTAATCTTTTTATTGGCCGAGTTTAATAATTTGTCTGTCTATCTGTCCACCTATATGAATGTCTTTAGATCTGAAATACTTATAAAGCTAAGAGACGTCAAATTTGCCAAGTAGCTTCTACACAAATCAGATTTGTTCTAGAATTTATGCTGTCTGATGGGCCCTCAATTCGAAAAAATAATGACTTGATGCAATCAACATAACTGAAAACAAATTTTATAAAGCGAAAATCAGAAATGCTGCTCACTACATAAATTACTACGAGGTATCTCGTAGTCAGTTCAATCGACTGTTTGTCTTTTTTTTTTTGATTTGCCCAACACAGGCAGTCGAACATAACCTCAAAGTGGTAAACAAAACGTCGACACCTGCGCGGCCCCCAAAATGCACATAATGTTTATGTATATAAGAAACGCATATATTCGATAGTGCAACACTGGCAAATGTTTTGGGGGTATAGGGAACCGCTTTAGATTGCCTTCCTGCGGGTAACAACAAAAATATACAAGAGATTTTTGCGCTTGCGAAATTAGGCGGGAGTTGTGTTGCCGTCAAACAACAAAATAAAATGAAAGGCATACCTTCTTCCTCCTCGCTACTGTCGGAGACGGCGGCTTTTAACTTTTTCAATTTCTTGCGTTCATGCACATCCAATTCCTCCTCGTCCTGCAAAAATTAGATGAAAAAAAAATGCAATATATATGTGTTCACACATACACACACGCACACATACGCGCAACACACTTTAGTGCGCAAGCAAAATAATTTAGCATTTTTGCAAAATGCATATGCAAACATACATACCTCCGACTCTGAGGCCTCGGAATCCAGAAATTCAGCCATTGTAATAAATTAAATAACTAAATTATATGCTAAAAACGAATTCAACTAAAATTAATACACAATACAATGTCGCTTGCAGTGTCACAATAAAAAAAACTCTGAGCAAGAAGCAGAAACGTCAAAATAACTTTGGCCTTTAGCGTAGCAGTGTTGGAAAAACTCTATGCGGCTCTAACATTTATTGACTATCGATATTAATAGCGTCGATGATGACAGCACAGTAACTTTTGATATCAGCAGTATTATTATTTGAATTAGAAAAACCTATCGTCAATTTGAAAATTTTGTTGCGATAAAATTCCAACAAATATTTTGAATTAATTTTTAGGGACCTTAGCGTCTTGATATCAGCGCTAATATTAATATCGATTTTTCAAATCAAAAACATCGCAATATCGTTATGAGCGAACAACAATGGAATACCACCACTAGCGGAACAGCGCTGTTAAGCGCAACAGCGCGCACTAATGAAACATGTGCAACCGATGCCAATACATTGACAATATTTTGCAGAATGCCGGTACTCGATTTTTCAACTTTTTAAGAAACTTGTAGTTTATTTTTATTTAAACTGTATAGAAGAAATTAATGTGTTTCTACTGCTCTGAAGTTTTCTTTTAATCAAAATACCAACATACCTTATCTAGTGTAATCTGTCCGTTATTGCGAATCTTGGTATTTTTTAGATACCAAGTAACGTTTTTGAAAAAACCAATTTCGGTCACACAGCAAGAACACGACTCGAGCGATAATAAAAATAAAAAGCGGTTCGTGTGTGCGGCGCGCTCGCTTGTTAAATAGTTTATAATCACTGCTAGCTAACAATATATTATAATAAATACAAGTAATTTTTTTTTTGTCGCTCATTTAGACGTTACGTTTTGATAAATCGGTTTACGCTCAAATCTGACGTGTATTCCCATCATTACTACCTACTTCTAATAATTCTATCCTGTGGCGGCCTCTGGTGTTTGTAATTTTTTTTCGGCGCGTTTATAGTTCTCGAGAGTGCGTAGGTGTGTGTGTGTTTGTGTGTTTCTCGCAACGCGTGTGTTTTTTTTGTTGTTCTGTCGTTTTGCTCCAGAATTCCATGTAACGACAATAAAAGAATATGCAAAACATTCAACTAAAATTTAGTTTAACTAACCAATAGGGGAAGCACAACCAACCAAAAAAAATAACAGCAGAGGCAAAAAGTCAAAACCAAAAAAAAAAACGTAAAAGAAGCAAAATACCAAATAGAAGAAGCGCAGGCTGTCAAGTTAAAAAAAAAAAAATAGAAATCCTCTCGCAATATGGACATAATCAATAAATTCAGCGGTGCATTCTGGAGCACGCACATTTGGCTGCCGCCAAATACAACATGGGCAGACATTGCGCCCGGTTCGCGTCCCGATGTTGTGCACGCCGACTATCGGCATTTAATTTGGCCAATTCCGTTGGCCGCCGTCGTTATGCTCGTGCGATACACACTGGAGCGGTAAGTGCAGTAATTCATCATTTGTCCATTCATCATTCATTTGTATATCATCGACATTACTTTTATCGAAAAATACATACGCCCTTTTTTCCCATTAAAACTTATGCGGCGTTAGTCTGTGTGTGTGTGTGTGTGAATGTGTGCTAGTTCCCATTGACCGCATCGCGTCGCTTTCCAGCACACGGGCACACGGGCACACCTACACTTCACACACATACGTTTGGTTGTTTGTATGTGCATTGTGTGTGCAAGACGGCGTCACACACACACACACACAAGCGTGCAAGCCAAACATAACCTCACGTGGAAACGCCCAACACTGTGTTAGCATGTATATGTGTGACCGACTGTGTGTGTGTTTGTTGTTGCCTTGCCTTTACTTTGCAACTTTATGTTTTCCTTCATCCACTTCTTCAATTTCAATTACACAAACAAATAGCAACAACAATATTAATAGGGTCACACTGCGCCGCGATTCAAAATAGAGAATCTCAATTTCCCACAATGTATACAACAAAAATATACGATCTTACAATGCTTACTAATTGTTTAGTTAAAAAAAGAGAAACAAAAAATGCCATTTGTTTATTCTTGTATGCATTATACGAACACACTCTAGCATTAACAGTAAGAACACTAAAAACAGCAACGGACGCGGCGACGGCTGCATGTGATTTTTTTTTGTTTTATGTGGGCCGCACACTGGTCGATATCTAGGCGAAAAACTATCAAAATAAAAAGGTGGAAAATTGTTGAGAATTAATAATTTGATCAAAAAGCATCTTTGTCTAGCAACAAATGGAAATTCATTGAAATGTTGGAGAACAAAAAGTATTTATTTCTAACTTGCAAATGGCAGAAAACTCTAGTCAAAGCCAACTGTGAAAGGATAAAATCTTATTTGAACATGTCAATGAATTTGTTGGAGTCCTTAAAATCTGAGCAGGCAGGGAGAAAATAATGGAGTTATTGTTCACTTTATGCAATTTTTTATACTCTTATTGTAAAAATAAATTGTAATAAATTATTTGTTCCCTCAATTGATATAACTAAATTTATATATATTTGAAACGTCTAGTAATTTTGCATTGCCTCATGTAACTGAGATCTATTGTGCCTATCATAATTTTTGTAAATTAACGCTTTTTTATGTATGTCCAGCGAATAAACTGAGAGATAAACAAAGAAATTCTTCGAATTCAGTTACACTTATTTCAAGTTAATTTCCTTAACAATTCGAATTACTGAACATAATCTGGAACAGAAAATCGCTGCAACTTAAGTGCATCTATTATAATTTCAAAACAATATTATTATTACATATTTTTATTGTAAGACTGCATGTAATTGTAAACTATTCTTATCAACGTTTGAGCTAATCAACGATAGATAAAGAAATTCTTTGAATTACAGCAAGTTTAATATATTGAATACAAATTTAGGTAGCAACCTTTCTGGTTTTATTGAACAAATTCAACCTGTTTGTTAAAGTTGTTATTATTTCACTCTTTGTACTATAATTGTAAACTGTTTCGCTTATCATCGTTTTAGTAAATTACAAATATGTTGTTATGCATTCAAACTCAATTGCAGCAAATTTGAATTCAAATCGAATTTTTAAATAAATACAAATTTTGTGACAACCTTTGCATTTTGGGTCAACTTAATTTGAACTTTTTTGCATTAATTTAAAAATATGTTGTATTATTCAGCTATTTCAAACTGCAAGCGTCAAATTTGCGGCGTACCAAAGGTTGAGTTGCGCTATAAAAATGGAAACGGGGTGTTTTGGGGTTGGGGTTCCTTTTTGGTGTTCTTTTGCCCAATTAGTCATTGGGCGGCTTATCACAACGTTTACTGTATGAATGATGATAGTAATTTGTGGGCTGATGACAATCGTATTTGGGGTCAGTGTGCAGCAGACCATTTGCCGCTTTTTGGGCCAACTTGACGTTTGTTTAGCACACAACTGCTGTGTGCATGTGTGTGTGTGTGTATGTTTCGCGTGTTGAGTCCGCCTGCATTTTGCATGTAATTAACATAATTACAAGTGTTCACGTGAGTTTTTCGCTAACCACCACGTACACACACACACACACTTGCGTACGTATGTCATCGTATTCCAGTGTGTCCACACCTCCTGCAGACCAAAGGGAATGTTATACGGCGGAAAGTTTTAGCTTTTCAAAAAACCTAAGTCTTAGACTAATACATAAATTTTTATCACGGCTGTCTGGTTTTTTTTCTTTTTGGTTTTTATGAATTTATCTCTATATTTTTACTGACTTTTCTAAGACTTGAAACGAGAATTGGCTTTCAGGGTCGCCAAGCAACATTAATTGTGTGAGTGTGTATGTGTGTGTATGACAGAAATTAAGTAAAACTTTGCCATAGCCTGCGTCGCTTCGTCTCTCCCGCTGCTCTTAGCCAACGTTGTGCGGGGTTGATAAGATTTGCGAGCAAGATTTACGTAAAAGTGAAATAAATTTGATAATGCTCCTCGCTATCACGATTACGTTATAACTGTGTGTGTGTGTGTGTGTGAGTTTGAGTTTGTATGTTTGTGTCTGTGTGTCTGTGGGTGGTGGGAATATGTGTATGTGTGGCTGTGTTTGTGTGAGTCAGCAGTGACTCAGCTGGTCGTTGTATTCCATTCTTGGATTCTTGTTTCCAAAATTGTCGCAAACTGGAATGCACTGTGCAAAGCTAATCAAAACGACAAAAGCAGGCCAGCAAACACATAAACACCAACACACAGTTACACCCGGTGTGTGTGTTCAGCGATTACGTATCACACAGTGCGATATATTTTTTAAAGTTCGCCATTAAAATTGGCCTACCCACACACAGACACACACACACACACGCAAACTCGCATCATTTTAATAGCTAAATCTAATCAGGGTCAGCGAGCCGGCAACAACAATTCGCCATGCGCTTGTCACTCTTATGTGTCTGTGTGTGTGTGTGTGTGTGGCTGCACTTTTTACATAGCATTCGCCTCATCTTGCTTGCCTGCTTCACTTCAGATTCCAAGAATACAAACAACAAACACATAAGCACACATACGCATACAATCGCAAACATGACGCTTGTAGTTTAAAGTGTTATTTTTTTGTTTTGTTGCTTTTTTTGCTCTGTTCTCGTTAGTCTCTAAATCCAAACTTGTTTTACTGTGCCGCTTTATTTTATTAGTTTGGACCTGTTCATTTTTCGAATAAGTGCGAAAAGGGTCTATTAAGATTGTCGGGAGGGTAGAAGGAAAGATCTCAGATGTGATGTATTTTATATATTCTATATTAGCTGTCGCATCAATTTAGTTACTTTTTACTGTATGAGCAGAGAAATAAATATGCGTTTGTACTTTTGTGTTTTGATTTAAGACTAATAAATTAAATCAAATGTGAATAAGTCTCATACAGTCAGCGTTTGACTCTAGCTTTCAGACTTGTTTTTTTTTATCGCTCTTGCCGATTGCTCAACAACAGAAAAGGCCAAAAAGTGCACGTGCTTTACGCACTTAGAAGGCCACACTTGCACACACACAAATACACACAGTTCGAGTGTAGAGCAGGAGGCGGTGGGCGGGGGTATTTAGAGTGCAATATGTTAAATGACCAATTAACATACATACACAGATTTCGGCTATTGTCTGCTGTTCATTTAACATTCATTTTTATTATTATTATTTTATTTTTTTTTATTTTTGGGCATCAGCTGTTTTTTGCGCGGCCTTTGGACGGTGCTATCGATAACGAAGCGTTGATTCAAATGATGTTGTTATCGCTGAAGCACGGCATGGCATTTGGATGGAGATGTTGTCGCCGGCGCCGAAAGACGCCTGAAACATGACTCACATTATTAAAATGAATAACAACAATACGTACTTACATTGTTGTATACTTGCATGTTTTATTTTTTTAATGCAATCGGTCAATCGCTTGCGTGCGGCATTATCATGAAAAACAAAAACAAAAAAAGGGCATGAGTCTCCCTGTGTAATTCGCCAAAAACAGCAAAATAAAATAACCGCTGCATGTTGCGGCTGATAAGACCGGCAATTGCTCAATTCGCCTTGCAGTGAGCGAGTAGCCTTGTAATAATGTGTGTGTTTGTGTGTGTGTATGTGTGTGTACACACTTGCCGGACTTACTGCTGGGTTCAGTGTTGCCCTGTTTGCTTTTTTTTCCCGTGAAAATTCCGATTGTGTTTGAAATATGTTGATAGACTGCAATAAATTGAATAATCAAGATTATCAGATAATACCAATTTATCACTTTACTTCAACAAAAATTGATTATTGTTTTTATAACTCGGCCATCATTATTTTGCTAAAAAAAGACATGAAATTATAATCATTTGTTTGGACAGACTTCAAAATTGCATAAATACATAGTCTGTGGCTAAGGTCGATAAACTATATCGCAGTATTTATATGAAAACGAAGCATTAAACAGAATTGCTGTGAAACGGATGAGATAATCAATATAATCTACGATATTAATTACCCTCATTGCAATTGCATTGCGATTCTATTCGTTTTTGTGATTTTGTGAGCATGTTTGCTTCTTTTGACCACTTTTTCTTCGAGCTGTTTTTTGCTGGGCATCACTGGTAAGGTCCACGTTTTGCTTTGTCAATAGCAATGGTTAAATAATTGTAGCATTTATCGCTAATTGCTAATCGAGTAGTCGCACTTACACAAACACACAGAGAGGCAAACAGTCATAACGTAACGAACGTAACGTAACTGTTATTATCTGCACGCACATCATCGATAAACGATAGTGCAGCGTGGCCTGCTCAATAGACTTCTGCTGCTCGCCTGTTTGGTTTTTCAAATAATATGAAAATTTTTATTCGTTATATTGGTAATCACAATCAAAAGGCAAGCTATGGAGGCAAAAAGCGATATTGGGGTTTCAGCCAAAGACGATGCTCAGCGACATCAGAATCGACAATCAGAAACATTGCGTTATCGGTCTCGTGCAGCAGACGGAAACGGATGAAATGCAAAAATTGAGCCTCGTTCCCAATGGTCTGCGGCTTCTGCAGCATCGAGTCCAAGTTGTAGTAGTTGCCCTCGATCAAACGCAATGCGACCCAGTGGCGTCCAGCTTCCGATTTTGGCACATACGACGGTTTACCGTTATCGGGATTGCCGGGGTTGTCGTCTTTACTGTTGTTGTTTTTGTTGTTAGTGCAGACAATGGTGGTCGTGGTGTTGTTGTTGATGATATTGTTCTTTCCAGCTTGTATATTGATATTGCTGGTCGCCAGTGGAACAAGACTGTTGGCTCCAGTCGAGAGAATGTTGTTGTTGTTGTTTTCTATTGACAACTTGCTTGCGATCCCAAGTGGGACGTTCTTGCCCTTACCCCTTCCCCTTCCGTTTCCCTTTGCCTTTCCCTTTAGCTTTCCTATTGCCTTTTTCTTCTCATTATCCTTTGTCTTGTCGAGGAAATCGTTGATGCAACTCCAAGTGCTGCACACGTTCAAAATGAATCCGAATATAACACCCAAATCGAGGCAGATGGGATCGCGACGGCGGTCATACCAGAGGGCCTGTCCATTGCGCTGCTGAACGGCATACATGATCACGTTCACGTCATAGTCTCCCGAGCCCATCCAGGAGTTGTGTGGATTCAACCATGTGCGCGGTGTCAAAGCATAGCAATAAGCATCCAATTGTTCCTTGGTGAACATATGTTCGCGTCGTTGGTATAAGTTGTTCAGTGCGTGTAGGCCGCACATTTGCGCCACCTGGCGTTCGTGGTAGATTCTGGGCGGCATGTTGATAATTATTGTTTTAATTTATTTAGTTATTTATTTTGTGTTTTTTTTTTTCTTTTTATATTTGCTGCCGGTTTTGTTTGTTTGTTACTATTTGTTGTACAATTTGATAATTTTTTTATTGTGATGTGGAGTCGAGTTTTGAATATATGATATAATCTTGGCATATTTGCCAGCCTACCTGGTTTGAGGCATTTGTCGTCACCAAGTTTGATTGAATGTCAGGGGCAAGGGTGTGAGACTGAAGCACGCGCCCAGAGTGCTTCCTATAAGTGGGCATTACAAATTCTGAACTTGTCGCCACCAAAAAAAAAAAAAAAAACAAAAGAATACAGAAAAACCTACAGAATTTTATTTATGTATAAGCGGGCTTTTTTTTTAATAGCAAACACGCAGCAATGCACACAAATGTATTTATGTTTTCTTATGCGGGCTTCACAGCGAATTCAATCAAACGCTTTCACATACACTGTAATCCAATTGGAAGCGACCACGTTACTCAATTGACAATTCAATAAGTTGGCTCATGTTGTCGCCATGTCCCATTGCTAGTGGATTATGTTGCACTTCGACGAAAAGTTGTTAGGATCACATTCGAATATAACTGCATTGCAGCGAAAATCGACGATGCTTGTGGATCCCATTGCCAAAGGTGATCTGCGGTCAAATGTGGAACATGAAACGCCATGTGGATCGCAGACCGATAACTGCAATTTGAGAGCACTGTTATCGATAGAATATTCGCGATTATTGTAGACATTCTTTCGAAGTAATTTGAGAGATGTTATTGTTTTCATAATCATCTACGTTCCCCCACTTGAACGTCTTAATGTAGAGCATCACAAAGTCGACTTTGCCTCACTTACACACCACACACCAGCTCATTTGCTGAACTTGAACTTCAGTCGAACTATGGGTCAGCATAGCTTGTGTGATAAACCAAAATGTCAGCCACGACGAAATCAAAGCACAATTCGAAAATAATTGGAAATTAACGTGAAACCAGCACAGATCTAGCGCTATATGCTGACCCTTTGACCCGGCGCTGTCTTCCCCCATATGCCATATAGGAATATTGGAATGGAGTCGTATTATTGGGTGCTTCCTTGATTACAATTATGGGCACGAGACGCATATGCTTTGCATATAAAACTAGCAAGCAAACTAGCGTTGAGTGTGCTCGACTGCCCAATACCCCGCTGCTGATTTTGTAGATAGCATATGGAATTATTCGATTATATTGGAGTGTGTAGGAAAGAGAGAAAGGGATTATTATTAGCTATGCTAAATTACTGAGTCTTACACAATATTCTTGCCAAATTTTACGTCTCTCTTCCAGATCTTAATATGCTTAATATGTTTAAGATGTTTATCTCATCGTTTTTGTGCTTGATACCAATTTGACATCTACTCTGCTATCCAATTTCATAACAAGTATAAAAAGGGGGAAATGAAACAAATGAAGCTGAAAGCTGAAACTGATTTGAAATGCCAGACGCAAGCTGGACGGAAGGGATCGCGATACTGATGAGGGAGCGTTGAGTATTGAGCATTGAGTAGACAATTGTTATTGGGGCCTGGCCAATTTCGTTTTCATTAGCAAATTAACTTCCGAAGTGCGTCGCAACCATGAGATTACACACAGTGGAGAAGTCAAGTTGATGGTGTGCCAAACACTTGATTATGCATGGGCGCTAGCATGCGAGCTGTCAACGACATCGAGGCATCGACAACAATCGACGCGGGCATCGCATCAACGTCTTGTTCTCCTCCATTCATCCGCTGAATTCCAATGCGCACTAGATAACAAAAAAAAATACAAAGAAGAAAAACCCAAAAATGTCCGCATTTCATGTGCCTAAATTATGATTTTTGTCTAAACTTAATTTAAGCAAATTACAGCAACTTGGACATTTCAGCTAAAATTTTTGCAACGCACTGTTGCCGAATTTCAGCGACTTTCTTTACAACTCAAGTGGAGTATGAGAGCTTTAATTTGTCTGTTTGTGCTACCATAAAAAGGGATGTTGCCAAAAGCATAATTGAAGAACATCAAGCATTTAATGCCAGAGACTGCAGAAACTAAACGAGTTTCTCGCTCTCTTAATAGCTTCAGTTGGACTACACTTCCAACTATTTTGAAGCATTGAAGTGCTTACACCAATGCTTTGAAGTTTATTAGTTGTTTGGCTGGAGTTCCTAATGGAGAAAGAACGACATTATTTAATGCTGATATACTAGTCTATAAAGAGAGCAGTTTGTGGAGTCTTCAGTTCGTCTGCACTGCCATACATTCGAATTGGAGGCATAATATGAATTGTAAATTATGGCAATAATTCCGTTTTTGCACCAAGTTATCTTTCATTGCCGTGTCACCCAATAGTCCAATGATTTGCCAAGTTTTATGATAGCACCATGAAATTTGCCGGTCAAATGTGGTAATACAAATTGTGTTGGGGTCTATTTCACAAATTTCCATGTGTATTACTTTTTATGGTTGTTAGGACTGTTGATAAATATTTTGCGCAAATAGCCTAATGTCAAATGCCATAAATGCCACAATTAATTAATACTTGCTCGAGATGATGTTATTAATTTTACTACTCTTTCTCTCTCTCTCTCTGTGTTGCAGCTTTTGGATATCGCCAGTGGGCAAATCTTTGGGCATACGTAGCTCTAGACCTAAGAAAGCGGCAAATGTTCCTGCATTAGAGACGGCGTATGCCAAGTCATCGCGTTTGGATCACAAATGTGTATGTATACAATTGTAGCCTGAACTATGTTCGATATTTATAAGTTTGTAACTTGTTTTTGTAGCTGGCTCCGCTGGCGAAGCAGGCGGACATGAGCGAGCGCCAGATTGAACGCTGGTGGCGTCTGCGTCGTGCCCAGGACAAGCCATCGACTCTGGTCAAGTTCTGTGAGAACACATGGCGCTGCATCTACTATCTGTACAGCTTCATCTTTGGCGTCATTGTGCTGTGGGACAAGCCCTGGTTCTGGGACGTCAAGAGCTGTTGGTATGGCTATCCTCATCAGGTGAGTGAAGAGATGAGAATTGAGAAGCTTCCGACTGATAATCATTATGCTCTCTCGCTCTTTTGCAGTCTGTGAGCAACGACATCTGGTGGTATTATATGATATCGATGTCCTTCTACTGGTCGCTAACTGCCACGCAGTTCTTTGATGTGAAGCGCAAGGATTTCTGGCAGATGTTCATCCATCACATGGTCACACTGCTGCTGATGTCCCTCAGCTGGGTGTGCAATCTGCATCGCGTTGGCTCCCTCGTCCTCGTCGTCCACGACTGTGCCGACATCTTCCTGGAGGCGGCCAAACTCACCAAATACGCCAACTATCAGAAGGTCTGCGATGCCATTTTCGCCATCTTCACCGTCGTCTGGATCGTCACTCGCCTGGGCTTCTATCCGCGCATCATCTACAGGTTAGCTTTGGATCTCGCTTCAATTGTTGGAGTACATCGTTTTTAAAACTATTCTTTTGTTCCTCTCTCTCTGGCTTGCAGCTCTTCAGTTGAGGCACCACGTATTTTGCCCATGTTTCCAGCCTATTACATCTTCAACACGCTGCTCTTGATGCTGCTCGTGCTGCACGTCATCTGGACCTATATGATTCTCAAGATTGTAGTCGACTCACTGCAGAAGGGACTGGTAGGTTTCCAAGTCAACAAGAGATTGACAGCACTTTGTATTTGCTTTGTGCGGCTTTTAAATTAGTTGCGTAGTCAGACTATAAGTATAAAGTTTGTATTCTGAGAATAGTTGGCGTAAATGTTAACACTATGTATTTATCATGTTATTGATGTATTTAAAACAATACTCATTCAATGTTTGCCGAAATTATAATGAATGCTATAGCGAGTGATTGTAATTTGTAGTTTAAGAGTTGTAATAAGGAATGAAACTAACATTGTATTAGTGAGCAACTCTTACTAATAACCAATAACTTCTTAAGGATACAAATAACTTTAAGTAGTTGTTTATAAATGAAGTTGTAACACGAGATAGAAAGAGAGAGGTTGTGTGTAGAACTCTGTTATGTGGTCATCTCTTTCTATAGCTACTTTTATGAGCTGCAAAGATTGAAATTATATAAACTAACTTAGTTTTTAAAGCCATTGCAATAGTTTTAGTTCTGTCCCTTTGTATATAGAGATTTATTAATTGAGTTTGCTTCGTATTTTTCTTCAGATGTCCGGCGATATTCGCTCCAGCGACAGCGAGGATGTCACCGATAGCTCAGAGAATGTGCGCGTCGCCAATGGCTCGACGCGCTCCAAGTCAAAGGCAGCAGCTGGCGGCGCAGGATCTGCATCAGGATCGGGCGGCGTCACCCAGAGGAAGGTGAACAATCACACGGCTGAGGGAACGGCGACAAAGTAAAAACACTTGACGAGTAGTCCGGGATGGGGGAAGGCATAGTGGAGGAGGAGCAGGATGTGGTGAAGAAAATCTAACAAACCGAGACCAGTAAAAAAAAACAACAACAACAACAACAAGAAACACAAGGAAGCGGATTAACACCAACAATCAACAGCTAAAGAAACAACAACAAACAAAATGAGAAACAAAAAACAAACAAAAACCAAACCAGTTCAGAACGTTTTTTTTATGTTAATTATTATTTTTTATATATATTATAAAAAAAAAAAGTATATAGTATATTTTTTTTTATGGAAAAAAAAACCAACAAAATTTGAATAAATGCGAGCAAATAAAACGCAATTAGCATTTCAAATTATTTATTAAAACCAAAAAAAAAGCAAACAACTAAAATAACAAATATAAAGTGAAAAGTGAAAAACATAGGAGTTAATTAATCAATTTAGTTTGAGGCAAAAAGGGCAGCAAAACAAAATGAAAACAAAAAAAAAAAACAAAACAAACAGAAACAACAAACAAAACACCAACTCTACAATACGAATTATTGAATTACAACTCTTAAATCGCGCTTAGTCAAGTATAACAACAACAACAACGTAATGAAATTAACTTTAATAAATCCAATTGAATTGAAAACAAAAACCAAATGCATTCAAATTCTATTGTAAATATTTTAAACTGTACGTTTCCAAAGCAAAATAAATAAATTAATGTATGCCAAGAAAACAAGATGAAACAGCATGGAAAATTTCTAATGTTGAGATCACTTATTAATAACTACTATTCAAAAATTGAGGCATTTTAAATGATGATTTGAATATATAATTGCTTATGATTTATTTCTATCTGCGGTTTGGAAAAGCATTCTATATATATTTACTATAAATTAACTTGTATTATATTATAGCAATAACTTTCATTGGCTTGATAGATTTTAGCTTTATCCTACTGATGTACAAATTCTTGCTTCGCCTTTGATTAAAAAGTTTTGCTTATATAGCTTCGAAGAACTTCATTTCAGCTGATGTCCTTTAAAAAAGTTCTTATAATTTCACAAATATCTGAAGAAGTCCACTGGACTAAGTCCAGGACAACTAATCAACTTTGCTTGCGATTGTGTAATGACTTAAAACATTGAAGCTCTTCAAATGAAACTTTAAAATGTGGTCAATTATAATACTAATGTATACTCACAAAGAACTTTGGAGATTTACTTTAGTCTAATTTGCAAACTGACGATATAAATCAATCTCATGCTGTGCTTATAAAGAACTTTAAGATCTTTACAACCTTCGTTGTAATTTATAGAAAATCGATTTAAAAGCAAAAATATTAACTTTCCTAATGGAGCTAAAAATATCTCATATGATGCCTATAAGAAAGTTCTCATATTTAAGCATTTCAGCTGAAATTCTAAATGAATAATTGTTGTTAACAAAAATATTGCAGTTGCTGCACAAACAATAAGTTCGCATATTTATATTTAAGAACATAGCTGTCATTTATAGCGAACGTCAGTTTGGTTATTCTGTAATTATTTTCTGTTTTATTGGATCGTCTAAAATTGTATAACTACATACTAAGCGCGCGTCTATGATGGGGACTAGTACTGGTAGCCATCGGGTTGATAGGGACGCGCGTACGGCGCCGGCGCAAACGGCACGGGCGGCGGACGCCAGTTCGTGGGTGGCGGACGTGGCGGCGGCGCTGGCATGCCGGGTGGCGCCCATGCATTCGGTGGCTGCATCATGCGCGGCGGCGGCGGTATGCCCATGGCTGGCGGCAACGGAGGCTGCCCACCGCCCATGGGCGGCAGCGGAGGCGGCGGTATGGTCGCTGGGAACGGTGTGGGCTGCGGCACGGGCGGCGGTGGCGCAATCATGCTCATGTTGGTTGTGGACACCGGCACTACGGGCGGCGGCGGCGCCATCATGGGCGGCGGCATCATCTGGCCCGGCATCACAGGCAGCATGTTCTGCACAGGCGCATCGGCGAACAGTTGATGCGGACGATCTGCGTGCGCCGAGGGATTCTGGGCGGCCAGGAGACGCTCGGCCGCCGAACCGTGACGCTCGCCCTTGTGATCCTTTTTGAAGGCATAGGAGACTGAGATGGGGCGATTGCAGAGATACTGGCCATTCATGGCATCCATGGCGGCGTCACTGGCCTCAAAGCTGGCGAAGTTGATGAAGGCGAAACCCTTGGATTTGCCCGTCTCGGGATCACGCATAATCTTCGGCGTTTGCAGTATGACACCGAAGGCGGAAAATGTGTCGTAAAGCAGTTTCTCGTCCACCTCGACGTCCAGATTGCCGATGAAGATGTTGGCACCCACATCGAGGTTCTTTTGATGCGCCGACGCCTTGTTGACGCGTATGGGTTTGCCATACAGCTTGATCATGTTCATGATCTTGATGGCATAGTCGGCGTCCTCCTCGCTGAGGAACTCCACGAAGCCGTAGCCCTGATGCATCTGTGTGACGCGATCCTTGGGCATGTGTACGTTCACTGGAATATAGATGTGGGCATGGATTCGAAGTGTGACATTGGTATTATGTGCTGCACTTACCCACTGGACCGGCTTGAACAAATAATTCCCAGAGCAACGTTTCAGAAACTTTGTCGTCCAGACCGCCGGCATAAATGGTGGCATCTGTAGAATGGGCGGGAATTGAATTAGACGTGCGGTATAGTTGTGCTAATTATTTGCTCACCTTGATTGCGTTCGGCAATGGGACCTGCAGCCATTTTGCGCGTCAATTTATTACAAATTACACAAAAATGTAATTTTTATATTGCTGTCAGTCGAATGTGCCGACAACATCCAAACACGGCGTTTCAATACAGGGTTGCAATTTCGCATGCAAATAATATACCAACAAAATAAAATGTACTCCTCTAAACGGTCACGCTGGATTTCAAGCACAATGTGACCACTTGTCTCGTATACCACATATACTAGCTACTTGAAAAGAAGTTTTTTTAAATGCCACAAACCAATAATTGATCTTTTTTGTATGTATATATTTTTTAAGTACTGCCTTATGAATAGAAGTTCAATTCACTGCTTGCTAATTGCCAAAGTGGGCACCCTTTAGTATATTTGTACAGTGTGATTTAGTACATTTTAAATAATCGCGCCCGCTGGTCACGCTGGCTAGCGTCCATCTGGCCTACATTTTTTATGTAATGTCACTCCACTTTGTTGTCGTTGTTTTTACAAAGAAAAAATCGTGCTAGTAACCAAACCAAAGAACCCAAGAATATTACTTTGTGCGCTGTGATGTGATATCCAATTGGAACAACACAATAATGAATTGTCATCAAATACTGAGCGGTGCCTGCAATGCAGGTGACCGGTGCTTCGCAATTGGCTCCGTGGAAGGCATACCTTTTACAGTAAGAATCTTGAATATACGAAGCGATTACGATTTTACACAGACTATACAATGCACGGGCCAACCAACAATTTTTTTTGCTCTCTCGCTCTCGCTATATTTTTTTTTTGTACGTTTTCGTTTTTATCACGCATCTATCATACATGCACCCATACTATAAAATATAGTGGCGACAGTCATACAAGTATATAATATACATATGCACAAATGTATGTATGTGAATGTGGGAGACAAACGACGTTAGGTACTTTAAGGGTACCAACTATGTGCGTGTGAGTGTGTGTCGTATGTACCACATTTTCCAACAATGGTTGGCATTTTGGTGTTCCGCAAAATTCCAATTGGAATATCCAATTCCGATCAGAGGAACAGCCATTGGGGGATTTTTAATGTTTTTATTTACATATTCGTACTTGTCAGTGTATGCATGTGTATGTGTGTGTGAGCACATATAAATAAATGTGATGCTTGGCTGTCGCTGTCTCTCTGCTGTTGTGTGGTCAATTAAATCAAAAGCAAAAGGCGAATGATGAGTTTGAGAACGTTTTTTTTTATTTCGCATTTGCTTTTGTTTTATTTCGTGTAAATTCGTTGAGCGTAAGGGCAAATTTGTTTGTTTGTTTAAACAATTTTCCATTTTTTGTTGTATTCGAAATCGAATGTGTTTTAACATGTTTTGTGGGCTATTAATTACATTTAAAGGTCAAGTGGCTGTAAACAAGCCTCTCACGTTGCCTTTACGCACTCACACACACAAACACACGCGCGCGCATGCATTGCGATAGTGTATGTGTGCGTGTGTGTAGCATTCGATTGGTCAAATGGCCTTTGATGCCCTAAATTCGATAAACACACACACACTCGCACAACCAGGGTTATATGCACGTAACGTAGGTGTACGACTGTGTGCAGCCTGCAGCGAGGAGACAAATTTTGCTGGAAGAGACGAATCCAAACGTCAATAACAAATAAATTATACACGGCCCATAAAGTGCTGCAAAATTTGTCGTGAGCACGCATTTATAATGTGCTCGCAAAGGGTGTGGGGCAGAAGAGTGGGGGGTAGGAGGGAATCGTTTATTTTTATGATCGCATACATGCTGTATGTATGGCTGTGTGTATATGTATGTGGGTACATGCATACATACATACATATCAAATATTAATTACTAACCGCCAACATCCCCCCTTTTTGTGTTTGCGTTGATATTTGTTTACCGCTATAGCGCCTGAGGTCTGTTTTCTTCTTACGCGCGTGTGTGTGTGTGTTTGTAATTTACCAAAGTCACAAGCATAATTAACTTATAGTACAAAAGTGTCCCCACACACCCACACACATCGCCAACAGCTGTGTGTGTTTGTGTGTGTGTGTGTGTATCTGCATTATTTTCTGTAATGAGCTGCTTGCTGCCCGCTGTGTTGACATTGCCACCCCATTTTGTTCATTTTCATTTAACTAAAATGCCATCATTTTCAATTGTTGTATTAGTCCGACTTCGAGTGTATTTGCATATAATATTTATAAACACGTTGCGACATATTCTATCCGCCAGCAGCAGCCAGCAACAACAACAACAAGTTGAAATAGGCACGGGCGTAGTTTGAACTTGAAAATAGACAAACACACATGCACACACAGATAGAGAGACAGAGAGAGACAAACACACACAGACACACGTACGGAGACACAGTGGCGCCATCTGGCCATGACGTGTTGGAGTCCCGATGTCCCCGTTGGCCGAAAGCAGTGTTATAGCAATCAGCTCTGCGTCAGTCATAAGAAATGTCCGCAGCGATATCATCGCTGTGTTGTTCTTATTGTTTTTGTTGTCGCCTTTTAATCGCCGTCGCCGTCTCACACTTGAGATAATGAACATATCAGAGAAAACCAGAACTAGCAAAAATATGTACCTTAATTTTTCTAGTAAAAACTAAATCGAAATCAAAACACACGCACACATACACTCAAGCTGGCAAATACCCTGCAATGGCAGAAGAAATTCTTGTTAACATTTTTCTTTGCCGTGTGCTGTGACAAAAATGCTTCACGCACCAAAGCACCAACAAATTGAATTAAGGCTGCAAATTGCCCGAAAAATGCGTTAAAACTCGTATTATACAAAATAGAGACGGCAGCAAAAATCCAAAAAGATTTCTATGAAATTCTTCACGCTTCTCTCGACGCTAAAGCGTGTCCCATAAATAGTTCATATTGCGGCAGAAAATGGCAAACAAATCTAGATTAAATCTGTATGTAGATATCTTAAAGCGCCGCGAAAGCTGCGTGCATTTCTTGTGCCACTGCCCAACTAGCGCACACCCTATTAAAGCTTAACTATATATAAATTCTGCACTTGAAATAGATAATCGCTAGAAAGAAACAGAATGTAGATAGCGCAGCTAAAGTTAGCGATGGATGAAGATGTCCAAACTTATCAAATTGATTGATGAACTAGAAAATATCTCATGGCAGCACACCCCACGCATGTCAACGGGGTACAGGGTATTGTGTTGTCGAACAATTGGGTAAATGTTTTTTTTTTTTTTTTTTTTTTTTTTGCACACACTTTTCACTTACGAGATAAGGTCACGCCGTCGTTGATAGGCACAACGCGATAGCCGAACGGCATAGCAAGAAATGCAGGAGAAGAAGACGAAGAAGACATCGACGAGTTTGGCTAAACCTTTCCTGTGCGATCCGCAATCAATTGAGAATTGCTCAAGCAAATTAGATTTGGCATCAGTTTGGACAGCTGTGTAATTGACGCCTCCATTGAGGGCTATTTAATCTAGAGAAACATCTGCAACGCCCACCCTCCACCCTCCTCGTCCCCCAAGTGTGACTCAGTTGAAATATGCGCGTTGTCTCGAGGGTCCTGGAAAATTGCCAGCAGTCAAAATACCTGAATGTGCAGCTTGGCTTTCTAATTTATTGCTTGACCTAGGTCTCGTCATGTTTACTCTATCAATTCACATTTCCCATTATTGCATGAAGCTGCTTAGCGGCCTTCTCATTTCTAATTGCACCTCGACATTCTATGTGCATGTCTAATAGTATTTCGAGCCCAGAACTCGAAAATGATGTACCTTCAAAGTGGCTTCAAAAGTGCGACATATTTCACATTATTCCTCAAAATGAGAAACCATTAGGCTTTCATAAAAACCCCCTCAACCCCGATGGCAGAGATTACAAACGTAATCACAATAATTCCTCATATTTTTTTTTACGAAATAATCAATAACTGCACAATCACAAGCCCTATATAGATAATTTACTCTACAAATGGTGCCATATTAAGTCCCATCTTCAGTCCATTGTTGATTGAACTCTACAAATTATTTTGTTTGTAAGCCTTGTTGGTTACTTAGCTAATTCCATTGGGTATGGCATAATAATTAATATACTTTAATTGGCTGTTGAAGTTAAACCTGCTTGGGGTTAACTTTATTGCATAATCATAATTAGAAGGGAGTGAATTCTCTTATCCCTCGTGCCCCACTCCCGATAAGTTGGCCAATAACAATTATGTTATTGAGTTGAAACTGCAAAATCAGCTGACAGGAGTAGATTAACGTCTCTAATCATCGTTCAATCCGCCGCGGTCACATTATTGCCAAATAATAAGCGTAATCGACGTAGATAAGCAAAAGTGAATTGATAAGATTTAATTTATGTTGTCACACCGCTAATAATGATGTTGTTGTTGTTGTTGTTGTTGTTGTCCCGTTCCAGGCATACGCGGCGGGCTGCAATGTGGTGATCCTGGCGAGCACATTCGAGCGCGTCCAAATCATACCGGGCGCCAATCATGGCTACGTGAAGATCTCCGCATTGGACTGCAGCACCGATACCGGCAAAATAGCCGCTGCCTATGAGAATAAGATATGCATTTTTGAGCCGACGCCGGTGATTGAATCGAGCAAGCACAACACACACTTTCTCGACTACAGGTGAGTCTGCAAGGGACCCGAGACGAAGTGGGCAGGAGGCTAGACTAGCAAACAACATTCTACACACTACACAATTCGTTGTTGGGCGTGACGAATTTATGAGCGTATAACTCAGTTAAAAACCTGCATTGTTATTAAGCGATTGCCAAAAAAAATAAGCATTAGTCACTTACAGTGATTATATATATATACATATACTAACTAATTGCTCAGGGAGTGCTAAATTGTATTGTACGATTGCACGATTTTGAACGTAATTATGTGAATACCTAACTGAATTGTAAAGCGCGTGACGCAGCTCTGAAATAAGCTTTAAGAGTCCCGACTAATCCAGCGTATTTGCTTCAGATGGGTGCAGACGGGCTCGTTCACCAGCCACTCGAATGTGGTGACATTGTCGTGGAACCTGGAGGGCACGCGTCTCCTCACCGGCGGCACCAACATCCAGCTCTGGAAGAGCAAATCGCCCACACACCAGCCCGAGGAGGAGCACACAGGTGAGTGGTGGAGATCGCACGAGAATTCGCCGCACAAAGCTAATCAATTTCATCAATTTGCCAGGCGTGAAGTTCGAGATTGGCGAGAGCAAGGAGCCCAACAAGCCAACCACGGCGCCAGCGGATGATGTGTCGACGTGGGAGAACATTTGGTCGTGCCAGACAGCGATACCCATTTACCACATGGCATTTAGTCCCGATGGCACGCTCTTCGCCACCTGCGGACGCAACGATCGTCTAGTCAAGATCTGGTACGAGAACAAGCAGGTGCTCTTCCCAGCCAAAAGTGGCAGCAACAATTCCGCTGCTGCCGCTGCCGCCGCCGCCGCCGCCGCTGCCGCCGCCGCAGCTGGCACGGGGGCAACGGGAGCGGCACCGCCGCTGGCCCACGATGCCCTGGCCGGCGGCGAGCTGAACTTCACCTATGTGTACATCGCGCATCCGCGCGCCGTCTCCAACATTGTGTGGCGCAAGACGAGCAAGTACATGCCCAAGGGATCGGTGGCCAATATGCTGGTCACCTCGTGCCTGGACAACATCTGCCGCATCTGGATCGAGACGGTGCTGCCCGACGACGGCATGGTGAATATGACCCAGTACGATCCGCTGGCCTCGCAGAATCCCAAGTTTCGCACGCATCGCCACAAGCATCGTTTCATGCAGCGCCTCAAGCACATGAAGACCTGCTTCCATCTGCGGCGTCACATCAAGGCGGGCGCCAATGCCAACGTCGGCCCCGGCCACGGCTCCGGTTCGCTGGCCGGCAGCGGCGGCGCCGGCGGCAGCGGTGCGGGCGGCGTCGGCGGCCCCGGGATGGGGCTGGGCAGCTCGCCGGCGAGTTTTAGCAACTATCAGGGACCGATACCGTCGCTGCCGTCGTCGTGCAGCGTGCACGACTTCCATTCGTACGGCTTTCAGGGCTCCGGCGTCACGCCCGGCATGCATTTCCATTTGGCGGCATCGATCAATGCCGAGACCGATATACCGCTGGTGCCCTCGATGCAGACCTCGGATCCGAGCAATCAGAACGTCTTCATACTGCACTGGCTGAACAACAAGGAGATGCATTTCACGCTGCAGGCGGAGGCCATACTCCAGGAGCTGACCAAGAAGGTGATCGACGAGGAGAACGGCACCGCCGGCGATCGTACAACGGTGGGCGCCGCCTCAGCGGCGGGCGTCGATCTGCCCGACGATGCGGCCGGCGCGCATCACAAGAAGTTCATGCGCAACTCAAAGTCCGTCTCGGTGGACGATAGCGGGGAGGAGTTTAGCAAGTATTCGCAGCACACGGCGGCCACCAATGCGGGCCTCCAGCTGAACTCGATGTCGAACACCACGTCACAGAACTCGCTGAACAACGATCAGCAGCAGCAGCAGCAGCAACAGCATCCGATCACCCAGCTGGTCGATTCGCTGGACAACAAGATCGAGTGTCTGCTGCGCGACTGGCACCAGAGTCCCGATCTCCTCTTCGCCATCCATCCCGTCGATGGCAGCTATCTGATCTGGGTGATTGAGTGGCTCGACGACTATTATCCCGGGTCGTATCGCCAGGCGCAGGTCTCGTTCTCCACACGCATACCCTCGGCCTTTCCGCTGGGCGATGCCATGTCCATGTCGACGACGGTCAGTCTCTTCAACACGGGCACGCATCCGCTGGCGTTCCGGGACATTGCCAACAATGTGCGCAGCAAGGATGAGTTCCACAAGGGCGGCAGCGATCAGAACTCGCTGCGCAGCGATCAACAGCATTTCGACAAGCACGACGAACACGACGAGGACGGTCAGCCGACGGACGGCGCCGGTCAGCGCCACGACAACGACGACAACGTCGACGACGACGACGACGAGGACAATGACGGCGACGCTGGCGATGCCAATGAGCGCAGCGCCGCTGCCAGCAGCTCCCAGGACTCGGCTGGAGCGGGTGGCGGGGCCACAGCGACCTCGGCGCTGCCGCTGAACGTGTCGCCGTCGGTGTCGATGGTGACCAAGCATTCGAACGGCACGCTCAATCTCTGGCAGCTGACGTTCGCCTTCAAGACGAAGTTCACACAAGTATTAAGCATCGGCCACGTCAGTCGGGCGTCCGGGCATCGTTTCCGCGTTAACGACATCACCTGTCACCCGGTGCTGCCGCTGCTCGTCTCCACATCGCATCACAATCTGCCCGACTCCGAGGCCAAGTCCCCGATGTCGCCCTTCGAACAGCCCCTCGCTGGCGGCTCCTCGGCAGCTGGTCTAGGCATCGGCGGCATCGGCGGCGGCGGCGGCGGCGCAGCAACTGCTGGCGGCACCGGCTCCCCGACGGGCTCTTCCAATGGCGACAACAAGGACGTGTTCACGCCCACGGGCTTCTGCTCGGAGCTGATACTGTGGCGCGTCGACTCCGTCGGCCCGCTGTGCCACTCGGGCGGCGTCAGCGAGCTGGCGCGCATCAATTCGCCGGAGATATCGGCGTTCAGCAACGTCGCCTGGATACCCACGCTGCTGCCCAGCACCACGCTCGGCAGCTACAGCAACTCGCCGTCCGCCTGCTTTGTGGCCAGCGACGGCGAGAATTTGCGCGTCTACCAGGCGGTGATCGATGCGCGCACACTGCTGGCGGAGATCAGCTGCTCGGAGAACCTGAACACGCTGCACAAATCGCACTCGCTGTCGTCGATGATCTCGAACGCCTCGTCGACGCTGAAGGCGCAACGTTCGGCGCTGCACGACAAGCTCAAGGTGGTCTCCCAGCAGTCGACAGCGCGTCCCGGCTGCATACTGCAGCTGGACGCCATCTCGGATGCCAAGCACGACTGGCAGAACACACAGTTTCTGCACGTGTTCCAGGCGCAGCTGATCACCGGCGGACAGCGCGCCGTCTCAATGGATGTCCACGATCTGGAGGAACCGAAGCTGAATGTGCTGCTCGAATCGGACATGGACGCGATCGTGGATCTGCAGCGCAACGTGGACTTCGAGGAGCCCTTCTACATTGTGAACATCGAGAAGACGCTGCGCGGCAGCACCATACACATGTGGCGCATTGTGATCAGCTCGAAGCAGCAGAACAGCTTCCTCTCCGAGACGGCCATGTATGTGCCGGACAGCAATCTGACCCAGGAGACCGAGGAGCAGGAGCAGCAGCCCCGTCGCATGTCCCAGGGCGCCGAGACGCTGACGGGCGCCGAGCACTTTGGGCCCCAGGTGGAGGCGCCGCACATCTCCATCACCACGAAGAAGGTGTGCACCCAGGAGCTGCCGCTGCCCGAGGGCGTCGACGTCATACACGCCTCGCCCGCCGCCGGCCATTTGAGCAGCTCGAGCATTTACCCCGCCTGCTTTGCGCCCTACATCATTGTGACCGCCTGCTCCGACTCGATATCGCGCTTCTGGAAGTGCGAGCCCGCCGGCAGCGACGCCTACCACTGGTCCGAGTGGAAGATGTTCAGCCGCATCCAGCAGTCGGCCATCGAGATACCCGGCCAGCCGCTTAACATCAGCGCCGCCTACTCGGGTCGCATTGCCTGCGCCTACAAGTACGGCAAGAGTTTCACGCGTCCCAATCGCGGGGATCCCGACTCGCGCTACGTCAACCTCTGCGTCGCCATCTACGAGTGCGAGAGCTCCGGCGGCAGCGAGTGGGTGCTGGAGGACACCATACATTTGAAGAACGTGCATCTGCCGCGCATCAACATCGGCCACGGCATCGATCTGAGCTATCTGCACGACAGCCGGCTGCTGGCCAAGAAGCAGCGCCTCAACCAGGTCCTCCACAACTTCGCCCACGATCCCGAGAGCCGTTCGCCGCGCAGCGGCGAGACGACGCCCGAACTGGCCGCCGGCAAGCAGTCGGCCAATGTGTCCGGGCTGCTGACGGTGCCCAGCTTCAGTACGCTGCAGTCGCTGCGCAAGAGCATCGCGGAGAACGGCAACACGTGCCCGCTGACACAGAAGCATCTGGTGCAGCTGGACTGGGTGTCCAAGGAGGATGGCTCGCACATTCTCACCGTCGCGGTGGGCAGCAAGATACTGCTCTACACGCCCGTCAGCTCCGACATTGCGCAGGCCAACATCAAGGCCATGAAGGAGTCGCGCTCCGTCAATCGTCCCATTCTGCGCAAGGCCAGCAGCCTCGCTCAGCCCAATTTCGTGGACGAGATACGCTGGATGAAGCTGCGCCAGATCGATCTGCAGACGGCCGACGGTCTGCCGCCGCTGCCCATGCAAATCAGTTGGGTGCGCGACGGCATCCTGGTGGTGGCCATGGACTCTGAGATGCACGTCTACTCGCAGTGGAAGCCCCACTATGGCGCCCACTTCATGGCCGTCCAGGGCGCCGGCAGTCTGGGCGACGATGTGCCCGACACGCGCAATCTGCGCGACGAGGATCTGCGCTCGCTGGCCAACGAGTCGACGCAGCTGCGGCTCAAGAACGTCGCCTCCATGCCGCTGATCAGCAAGGTGAGCACCGCCAATCTGCAGCTGCTGTCGCACGACAAGAAACGCCGCCTGGCGGCCAACAGCAGCATGGCGAACATGAATGGCGGCGGCCTGCATGCCGGCGATGGCAGCAACGCCTTTGGCGGCAACGAGGCGCCCGCCAACGATGACTACATGACCGACTTCGGCCTGTTCCAGGCCTCGCGCATTGCGTGCCCCGTGCTGCCGCAGTACCATCCCAAGCAGCTGATGGAGCTGCTCAACTGCGGCAAGATACGCTGGGTGAAGGCCATACTGGCGCACCTGGTGCGCTGCATGAGCGGCTCCGGCGGCAGTGCGCTCACCGGCCTGCCGCACGACGACGACGGCAGCTCGGGCGGCGGCGGCGGTGGCGCTGGCGGTGGCGGTGGAGGCGGCGGCGGCGCGTCTGGCGCACGTCAGCGCAGCTGGTCGCGCTCACGCACGCTGAGCATCAGCTACACGGCGGACACAAGCAATATACAGGCGGAGCATCGGGGCAGCACCACGCAGATACCCGAGGAGCTGATGCTCGACTATGCGGAGATCAACTCGATACCGCCGCTGCCGTTGTGGGTGCTGCTCAACGCCGATCGCGAGCAGCTGGGCGGCAAGGCGCCGCATGCGGCCGAGAGCGACAAGGACTACGACGAGCTCTTCGACATGCACAACTCGGACGACAATCTCGACGATTTGCTCAGCGACGGCGAACAGAAGCGTCAGGAGCGGCGTCTCTCGCTGCCCGAGAAACAGTCGATATCGCACTTTGGGCCACGCCAGGGGCAGCTGCTGTCGCGCCTGCTGACGCACACACATCTGCCCGGCCTGTCGTCGCTGGACCAGATGCATCTGCTGGCGCTGGCCGACACCGTGGCCACCTGCAACACCGACTTCTCCGACAAGTTTGCCGCCGATCTGGGCAAGGCACAGAGTGCGGGAGGTGGCGCTGGCGGCAGCGGTGGCGCTGGCAGCGGCGCTGTCGGTGTGCCCGGCAAGGAGCAGGCCACCGACTCGCTGGACGACTGCGGACTGCGCTTCCTGCTGGCCATGAAGCACTTCACCTACCTGCTGCGCTGCCTGCCGCTGGCGCAGCGCGCCCAGTTCCAGCGCCAGGGCGTCGGCACCGCCAACATTGTGTGGGCCTATCACTCGGAGAGCGAGGAGGAGCTGCTGCACCTGATACCCAGCTACACCAAGGGCGATCTGCGCTGGGCCACGCTGCGCGACCTGGGCGTCGGCTACTGGCTGAAGAACATCAACACGCTGCGCCGCTGCGTCGAGAAGCTGGCCAAGTGCGCCTACCAGCTGAAGCAGGATCCCCTCGACGCGGCCATCTACTATCTGGCGATGAAGAAGAAGTCCCTCGTCTGGGGCCTGTTCCGGTCGAAGCGGGACGAGAAGATGACCACGTTCTTTGGCAACAATTTCGCCGAGGATCGCTGGCGCAAGGCGGCGCTCAAGAACGCCTTTGTGCTGCTCGGCAAGCAGCGTTTCGAGCATGCCGTCGCCTTCTTTCTGCTGGCCAACTCACTGAACGACGCCATCGAGGTGTGCATGAACAAGCTGGAGGACTTCCAGCTGGCGCTGATCATAGCGCGTCTCTACGAGGGCGACGCCGAGGGCTGCTACTACCATCGGCTGCTCAACGATCACATTCTGGGCACCGACCTCGAGACGGGTCGCTGCGATCTGACGCGCGCCCATCCCGATCCCTTTTTGCGCTCCATGACGTACTGGAACCTCAAGAAGTACCAGGACAGCCTCAACACGCTGCTGCTGAACGGCGTCGGTAATCTGCACAGCAGCTACCGCGAGGAGGATTTGCTGCGACCCGAGATGCCGCATGCAACCAATCCGAATGTCTTCAATTTCTACATCTATCTGCGCACGCATCCGCTGCTCATACGGCAGAACATTGCGATCTCGGCGCAGGAGAAGCGCATGGCGCACGTGGTGCTCTCGGGCTTCAGCTATGCGGGCGAGTCGCGCAATGCGACCGCCAGTGCGGCCAGCGACAAGCAGCTGCAGCTGGAGGACTCCATAACGCCCATCGAGCGGCAATTGTACTTTACCACAGCCCACGGACACTTCAAGTCCGGCTGCCCGGCGCTGGCGCTCGAGGTGCTCAACAAGCTGCCGATGAAGATCAGCGACAACGACGGCGCCGCCTCCAGCATGGCCGGCAGCCAGGCGCCCGACTCCGAGCACCAGCAGCAGCAGCATGTGGGCGCCAAGGATGAGCTGATCAACTCGGGCATCATGGATCAGTGGCAGACGTCGTCGCCCGGCCAGGCGGAGCAGTTCGACTGGGGCGCCCCGGTCGCCTCGAGCAGCGCCAACGAGGCCAAGTTCGAGATCAAATGGGACGACGACGACGACGACGACGATGAGGGCGAGGAGAATGACGATGGTTTGGCCCACAAGCAGGAGGACGACGAGCAGGTTGATGGCGCCACGCCGCAACCGCCGCCAGCCGCTGAGCTGGCGTCCAAGGCGGCGAGCGATTGTAAAATGGATATTATGGCGCAACAGCTCAAGTTTGTGGCCTGCCTCAAGATCCTCATGGAGGAGCTGTCGACGCTGGCCACCGGCTTCGAGGTCGACGGCGGCCAGCTGCGCTACCAGCTCTACATGTGGCTGGAGCGCGAGGTGGAGGCGCTCAAGCAGCTGTGCAACTACTGCAGCTCCGAGCAGACGAGCGACGCCAACGATCCCGATGCGGGCGATGCCAAGGACAAGGACATGAACGCCAGCATCTATCCGAGCACAGAGCGACCCACACTGCACGAGATCCTCATGCAGGACAAGCAGGACTTTGAGGCCAAGGTGATGCGGGCCGCCAAGCGCAAGCGTTGGCTGAAAGGTGAGTGTTCTTGGAGTAGCGTAGCACGTGGGAGATTTGGGGAGTTTAATTTTTAGAGGGTAATTCTGCGGTCGGATTTAGTCTGAATACCCCAGATTGATTAGAAGGAGGTACGAGGGAGGTGCAAGGGAGTAGCATGTGGGAGATTTGGGGAGTTTAGTTTTTAGAGGGTATTTCTGCAGTCAGATTTAGTCTGAAGACCCCAGATTGATTAGAAGGAGGTACGAGGGAGGTACAAGGGAGTAGCATGTGGGAGATTTGGGGAGTTTAGTTTTTAGAGGGTATTTCTGCAGTCAGATTTAGTCTGAAGACCCCAGATTGATTAGAGGGAGCCACAAGGGAGCAGTAGGATGTGGAATATTTGGGGAGTTTGGTTTTTAGAGGGTATTTTAGTAATCAGATTTAGTCAGATTAGAGGGAGGCACAAGGCAGCAGTAGAATGCGGGAGTTTAGCTTCTTAGCAGACTATCTTAGCAGTCCGATTTAGTCTTTTCGTTCGCTGAAGACTACGAATTGATTAGAGGGAGGCACAAGGGAGCAGTAGGATTTAGTCCTTCTCAGCTGGCACTAAATTTCATTCAATTATGGTTTTAAGTTATTCAGAGCCGCGTAACTAATTGAAATTTGCCAAACTGTAGGATCTATATTGTTTCTATAATTTCAAACGGCCCTTACTTAATGTCGTTGCCCATATCCATTAATGTATTTGAGTTTATATCCCACTCACAAATCGTTATGGGTCGCAGGTCTGTTTGTGGCCCGTTTGTGGAAACTATAATTGTTTGCACGTACTCGGTAACTGGAAATAGTTAAAACGTACATATATAATTGCAAGTGAATCATTTCAATTGTTTTCCCGGCAACTTATCTAATAAAAAATGTGATTTTATTACAAGCAGTCGGTAGTAAAGCAGCTAGTTTAGCCAGCCATTGATGGGACTGTTAAGCTGTTGCAACACTTGCGCTGCATAATCATTATTTCAAAGTACTTGTTACTTTTAAGTATGGAGTATTTGTAATTTGAAATTGCAAGTGTTCGAGTACTTTGTGCACGTTGACATAGTTTTTATAGGGCAAGCGAGTCTGGGCACAGTCAATAACATTGCAAGGACGCTGCTCTGCAGCTGTAATGCTGCTGTTATGGCATTTGCTGTAAGCTGTTAACCTTGCACAATTATGCTAGTCAACATTAACAGGGCTATGTTAAAGCGTATAGCAGCTGCCAGCATTAACATGGCTGTGTTTGGGCGACCAACTGTTAACCAAGCAGTGTTTGGCAAGCAGTGTCTTTCTTTGTGGGTCAGTAGGGAGGAAGATTAAAAGTTACTAGATATATTTGACGCATTTTCTATTTTATTCTGCAGCCAACGAGACACTGCTGCGAACACTGCTCAGCTACTGTTCGCTGCACGGCGCCAGCGGTGGCGGCTTGGCCTCGGTGCGCATGGAATTAGTATTATTGCTGCAGGAGCTGCAGCAGGAGAAGACGCAACAGCAGCTGCTCAGCCCGCTGCCGTTCCCCACCACACTGCCGCTGCTGAGTGCCTGTGTGGCGGGCAACAAGACGGTGATTGCGGATCCCATCAAGTACTTGCAATCCCAGACCGTCGACATGCTGCAGAGCATCATCAAACTGCTGCCATTCCCGGGCATCGAAGCGAGCGCCCTCAGCGAGATCTTTGTGCTGCGCGACCTGGCCGTCGCATTGTCCAGCTGCATCTATCAATCGCTGTGCGATTCGGAGAGTTTTGTGGTGAACAATGCCAGCTTCAATGGCTACCCGAGCCCGGGCATTGAGAACATTGCCAAGATCAATTCGTCGTTCGAGTGCAGCTATCTGGTGGGCAGTCGCAATGCCTTCCATCGTCGTCGCAAGTATTCCACCGATGAGCCAGCGGGCATTTGCACCACGCCCTCCAAGTGGCCGGGCGTCACCAATCTGCGAGCGCTGCTCGCCCGCGAGAAGGACGAGGATGTGCCCAAGTTGAATGTGCTGTTGTTGGAGTCGTTTGTGTCCACGTACATGGCGCTCTTCATCTACTCGCTGTCCACCTGTGACAGTCGTCTGCTGTACCGCCTGAGCGGCCAGCAGTTCTCCAACGACACTTGGTCGACGCTCTTTGGCGGCGGCATGAAGAAGCTGCTCATCAAGCCGGCCGCACAGCCGCAGGTTCAGGTGCAGTCGCAGGCCTTGGGTGGCGGCGAGCCTGAGGATGAGAACAGTGTGTGGAACACGGTGACGTCCATCACGAAGCAGCGCATGAAGCTGAACATGAAGATACTGGGCAGCTTCAGCCAGAACAGCACGTCGAGCAACATGAAGGAGGATAAGCCGACGTACCGCGAACAATTTATGCCGCCCGAGACATCGATGCTCTCCTACTTCCTGGCCAAGCCCACAAACACAGGTAAGACGGCGAAGACACAGCCTAGAGAATGTTCACTTACCTTGTTTCCCTTGTGTTGCAGATTGCGATGAATACGACACAGATGATTCGCATGAGTCGGACGACGAGGAGGAGGAGGACGATGACGATGATGTCAACGTGAGTCGCTCACAATTGAAGTCCAAAGACAATACCGAGCATGCCAATCCCATGTCCTACTCGTGGAGCATATTGCGTCTGGCGCTCATCAAGAACAGCACACACAAGATTCAGGAGTTTGTCAAGGTCGCCGGCATCGAGCTGCAAGGTGAGAGCCACATTTTCAGCTAGCTAAACGGCAAGCTGATCTAATCGCCTTGTTTACTCTTGCAGATCTGCCTGTGATCAGTCCGCTGTCGCATGAGGTGCTGCGCACCTTGAATCGCTGGCAGGAGTTCGCACTGAACGATCTGATCAGTCGTGGTCCGCCGTCGCGTCATTATATACCCGGCTGTTATGCGGAGAGCGGCATTAACGGCCTGGCCATACACAAGTATCGCTCGCTGCTGAACAAGGACAATACACCGTTCATCTCCGGCTCGGCCGCTGGCCCAATACGCCGGCTGTGGAACTATTTGGTGCGCCAGGAGCCGACGCAGGAGGTCTTCATCAAGAGCATCTTCGGCAAGAGCACGGAGGCGAGCGCACGCAACTCGCATCATAACCAGCATCATCAGCACGACAACGAGACCGATGAAGGTCGGTATTCATTTTTCATTCTTATTTGTTGCTGTTGCAATTGAGTTATTTTCGCGAGTTAATCGCCAGTTTTTATTCTTTCATTATTTAATTTTACGATTTGCAAGTTATTTTGTTTTGTTGGTTGGTGTTTCCCTACTTTTTTTTTAGTATGATAAGTAGCATAATTTGTTAGTTGTTTGCCATAATGGTATTTTCCTTTTATTAGTATTAATTTTGTTTTTGGTTTGGACACTTTACACACACACAACGCACACATAGACACGCACACACATTTTCTTTATTGTTTTTGAAATTGCGCGCGCATGTAAAGCAGTGTTGCACTGCTTGACAGTGTTAATGCACTGCTTGATCAGTGCTGTGCCCAGTGGGTGTCACTGGTGCGTATTGCGCTTTGCAACACTGCTTTGCTTTGCGTTTTGGCGCTGCCTGTTTGAAAGCAATACCTATGTACAATTTCCTGTATATAAAATTGCAATTGCAAAAACAAGTTGTATTATTTTCTAAGTCAACACGAAAATTTGTTAATGTCAACGTAATGTAGCAGGTAACAAAGCAGTAGCTGTAGTACATACATAATACACATACAATATTAAACAAACAAACACAATGCACACAGAAAACACAAACAATGCAATGCACACACTTTATGCAACACTAGTTAACACACACACAACACTACACAACAATAACAACTCCCAGTATGCAACACAGTTGAACAGTTTTTAAGTTTAAGCTTAAGAAAAGTAAAAGAATAAAGTATTCTGCCTACGACAGCGAAGAAACACTAATGGAATTTATTTAATTTTTATACTGCACACAACACAAGCACACACATAAAATGCACACACGCACACATGCACATTTATTAATTTGGTCACACTTGTTAGCAACCACAGCCACAGCAACAACACAATACAAAATTCCTCTCACTTTTAACTCATACAAACATACACTAAAAAAAAAAATTTAAAAGAAAAAAATTCAAAAAAAAGAAATGTAGAATAGTGGAAATGAATTTTTGCAAGAATTGCATGCTAATGATGATTGTCTCCCCTTCTTCTCTCTCTCTCTCTCTCTCTCTTTCGTTCAATCTTGTGCATTTGTTGTTTTCACTCTCTTTCCCTCTCTATCAATATCGCTCGTCTCTGTCTTTTTGATATTTGCTTTTAGGTCAATCGCACTCAACGAACGAGAACACAGATCACATTCGCATCATACACAAGGATCATGAATCGATACTGACGTTCTGTCTGAAGAACAACAGCTCGTCAATGATTGCGTTCGCGAATCCGCGCGAGATCCAGGAGTTCGACATCTCCCTGCTGCTGGAGTCGCCCAATTGGTATGAGGATGAGTGTGACTACGACATGATGAATCTGTCCAAAGATGCGGACACCAACACTTCCACTTTCCTCATCATCCAGTCGCAGGAGCAGTGAGTGTTCTCTATCTCAAACTCGATTCGCGCCATCGAATCTCTCGTTGCACCAATTCCTATCTAATCTCCATGTATCTATTTCTTCCCGTCTCTCTCTCTCTCCCTCTCTCTGTATCTCCCTTCTGTCTCTTTGCAGAGCTCAATTCGGCACTGGCACGACGTACAGTGAAGCTAGTGTGAGCACGCAGAGCGCTTCGCAGTCGGGACGCGGCACATCTATGGTGAGTTGTACTATTTCAATAAAAACACATAAATCAAGAGTTAAACTAAAGAACACATTTATAGTCTTTATTTCAAATTCTTGCACTGATTATTGTGCAATTCATGCCCAGAATTATTTAAACAATTATAATTGGGAATCAAACTTACAAGTCTCTAGATTTCTATAAAATTTTCCTATTTTTTCTACCATTATTTTTTATACTTCGCGCTGAAGTATTTTCATTTTTCAATCTTTTGAATATGAGATGAATATATTTACTTTAAATCCCCGACAGACCAGACCACATGAATATATTGTACTTTACATCTTTGATAAATCACACTTGACTTTAAATCCCCGATAGACCAGACCACATGAATGTATTGTACTTTAAATCCTTGATAGACCAGATCACATGAATGTATTGTACTTTAAATCCTTGATAGACCAGACCACATAAATGTATTGTACTTTAAATCCTTGATAGACCAGACCACAGGAATATATTGTACTTCAAATCCCCGATAAACCAGACCACATGAATATATTGTACTTTAAATCCCTGATAGATCACACTTGACTGTAGCTTTGCTCACCACTTTTCTCCATCTCTTTCTCAGGTGCTGCGCCACAAGGTGGACAATGTGAAGCGCATGAGCGCGCATCCCTTGATGCCGCTGTACTTGACGGGCGGCCAGGATGGCTCGGTGCAGATCTGGGAGTGGGGACATCAGCAGCCGGTTTGCTGTCCCCGCACCTCGGGCACCTTTGCCAAGGTGACGCGCTGTCGCTTCTCCGAGCAGGGCAACAAGTTCGGCGTCGGCGATGGCGACGGCAATCTGAGCTTGTGGCAGGCGGGCATCGCCTCGCAGAACAATCGACCCTTCATTGTGAGTAACATCGCCAACAATGACCAATCACGCTTTGGTGCCTGTTCCCTAATGTTTTGTTTCGTCTCTCGCACTTTTGCAGACCTATCAGTGCCACAATAAAGCACTCTCCGATTTTGTATTCCTCGGCTCTTGCAGCTTGTTGGCAAGCGGTAAGTTCGAGTAACTTTCAACAGCGTTCACTTGATTAATGCGTCTCGTTTGCTGCTTTTCAGCTGGCCAAAGTTCCGAGAACAAGAACATCAACATTTGGGACACACTGTTGCCGCACAAGAAGTCCTGTGTGTCCGGTAAGTTTGTTAGCTAGTTAGCTAATTATAAGTTGTCAGCTATATAAAATGTCTCTTATCTCTGTGCGCAGCCTTCACCTGTCACGATCAGGGCTCTTCCTGTCTGGTATTTGCGCCACAACACCAGGTGCTCATCTCATGTGGCAAGCGAGGCGATGTGTGCGTCTTTGATGTGCGCCAACGCACGCTGCGACATCGCTATCAGGTAAGTTAGCGTCTTTAATCCTAAATGCGAAAAGTAAACTAAACTACTGTCTTCGTTTTTGCAGGCTCACGATAGCACCATCAAGTGCATTGCACTCGATCCGCACGAGGAGTTCTTCGTCACCGGCTCCATCGAAGGCGACATCAAGGTTAGTAACTGGACAGCATACAAAGAGCTCCCTAGCTCACCAATCCAATTAGTTGTACATAGCTCACCTTTGACATGAATCCATCTATGTGCTATTATAACTATTGTGTTCATTGCAGATCTGGGATATGAATCAGTTTATGCTAATCAACACGTTCCCCCACGAGCATGCCAAGAATGGTTTCTTCAAGCACACTGGCCAAGGCGTCAGTCAGGTGTACGTGGATCCGTTTGGACGCCTCTTCTCCTGCGGCTCCGATGGCTGCATGAAGGTCCGCCTGCTGGTCGAGAAGGATAACATTGTGCACTCGGTGTATTAGGCAAAAACAACAACAGAATAGCAAACAGCAGATAAACATTATAATGTAATTAATTAATCATTAATTATGTGTGCATTGTCCGTGTCTACTTCGTGTCCGCGTCTCCGTTTGCCACGTCTCTCGTTGTCCTGTTGTCCAACTTTATGTAAATTGTAGCACGTGTGCGAGTGCGAGTGCGAGAGAGAGAGCACGATTGTGTGTGTGAGTGTGTGTTTGTCTGTATGTATGAAAGAGAGAGAGAGAGCGTGTGTGTGGTGGATGTGTGTGTGTGTGTGTGGTTGCGCACGTGTGTGTATTTTATTACTCTATTTTTTTTTGTTTGTTAAACGTTGATTATTATATTTCATTATTATATGCATACATGCGATATATACACACGTATATATCTTATCTTTATCTTTATATATTTTTGTCGCCTTTTCCAACAACAACAACAACAAAAAAAAAAAAGAAAAACAAACGAAAACAAACTACAACAAATTGAGCGAATCGTTGCAAAGAAAGAATTCGTTTATATTCTATGAGTATTTCCTAAACAGACTATATACATACAATACTACTTATATAATTACTATATACCTATACATATAAATACATATACACAGATCTGCGCAGATATCTGCAACATACACGCATATATTCATATATCTGCGCAGATCTGGCGATGTATACATACTATATGCTTTAAATCAATTATTAATTATTATATACAAGACATTCTGCAGTATGAGATATAAATTATATGCTTATCGGAATACATATGTATTCTATATATATATATATATATATATATATATGTATACACAATCTATACTATATGTATATGGATATGCATATGTGTATGTCTTTGTGTTAAATATATACTTACTTACTTTGTGCAAACATTTTGTCTGTTAAATCAATCAAGATCTATGTATACCTAAATCAATTACCTAAATAAAGTGCAAAATAAACAACAAACGAAAAGTATTAAACAAACACACGATTTGTGTTTCCACTTATTTATTACTCTACGTAGTTATTACGTAATCATATCTTTGTCATCTATTTATTTTAGCCAGTCTGCTGAATCTTACAAATCACGTTTTTTGTATGATGGAAGAGAAGAATATTTACTTCATATGGTGTTGGTACTCTAAACTTTATTAATAAGTTAATTATTTTAAGCAAATTATTTTTATTATCACATTTTATTTGCATCTTCATTCATATTAATTAATTTCGTCTAATGTCTTTAGCTAATTAATATAAAAAAATTCAATATGCTCTATAGCGAAATAGGCCTAAAAGCCAAGAGGAAATGAGCTAATTGATTGTATGCCTATATATGAGAGCTTTTCCGTTTATCTACAGAACGGAAACTGTATTTAAATTGAAATTATAATTTTGTAGACTTAATTCTGTTACTGTAGACTTTCTTGTTTATTTATGTTCTTATATCGCCTCATTGTTTCATTCATACTTATGTTCTCTGATCGCATCTTTTTTAGCGTCTATGTCAACTACATATATCACAAACATGTCATCAAAGGAAAATAATGTTTCATATTATCATCTAATGAGAAATCTATTAATCCATCGATTTAAAACTATTTCATATGATATCATGACATCAGTTCCGGTAAGTTTCTTTATTTAATTATCAGCCAGCCATTAAACATACATATATCATACTGCCCTCTACGTATACATCCCAATTATATTGCCTTTCAATTGCCCGCTCTATACATCTCAATTATTCATATATACGAAATTGTCAACGTTGGAATTTCTTTCTTCTTTATTCTTTAATAATTTCATGCAACAAGTTGTCGGCATTAAGCATAAAACTATAATCACGACTTTATACTTATAGATATCCAACCTATAGGGATAATTCCTTGCTATGGTCTGCGCCAGTTGTTAGAATTTGTAACTATTGCATCTGCTCAATCAAATTCTCATACGCCCCGTGCGCCCGCCCTCAAGCCAAAATCAAATATCTCTTTGGATATATATTTCAATTCGTTTTGTATGCAGATACCATACCATGTATGATATTGTGAGAAGGGTGGGCAAAGAGGGGATTACAAAGATAGTTGTTGGGTTAGCAAAAAAAAAAGAGCGTTAGGCGCTAAACAAAATGGCTAGAAACGATTTAATTGAATTAGTTGATGGTTGATTTCCGTTTGCCATTGAAAAGTGTTTTTCTTATTTATTTTCGTTTTGGTTTTTATAGTATTTTTCTTTTTTTTTTATTGTTGTTAGACAATCAAACAAATTAGACGCTAAGCCTTTTATGGGCCTTTAATGATAATAGAGAAAAAAAAAACAAAAAAAGAGTTTGGGAAATGGAATTATTTTGTTTGTTTGTTGTTGTAGTTTTGTTTTTGTTTTTAGCCAAAAGAGGAATTATTATATTATTATAGATGTAGTTGTTGTTGTTGTTGTTGTTGTTGTTGTCGTTTCCATCCGTCTAGAGAATTGTTGTTGTTTGCTGTGGTAGTTTTGCTTAGCTAGCCGGAACATGTGGGGTTGTCATCGTCGTCGCTTTGCCGTTTTGACTTATGACCTCGGTGGCTTAATTAGCTTGCTCGTGGGCGGTGGCAGCTTGCAGAAGCCAGCTGCATCGAATACGGGCAGCAGTTCGCGCACACGCCCCGGTATCGAGCCATCAAGCATGCTGCCAGACAGACAGACAGATAGACAGACGGATAAACAGTCAGAGAGGCTCTCTGGAGAGAGAGAGAGAGAGAGAGAGAAAGAGAGGAGATGCTTACCGACGCTTGTAGTCGATTTTGGCGCCTTTTAGGGAGATGTTCGCCTCGGTGGGAAAGAATGTGGCATCGTAGAAATTGAGACCGTTCTGCAGCAGTATGTTGTACTCGTCCATGGAGGCCAGTGTAATGCGTATAACAGCTGGCGGCAGCTCACGACGCTCCGGACGCTCCGATTTCTCAATCGCATCCGCCACAATGCTGCCCACAACGCTCTTGGCACTGCTGCCTACAAAATCGCCCAGTTCGATGGTCGAATATGAATGTATATATATTTCAGTTTTCAAATTTAATGCATATGTCGACTCCTTTTTCCTACTGGTTTCTTGTCCAAAGTAAATAATATGATTTTACCACAGTAATTGAGTCACAAATTGAGCCATCATTTCGAGTGGAAAGAAACCAGAAGAATGCGCATTCGCCAAAAAGGATTCGAGATATGTCTGTCTGTGTCTTGGAGTGGAGGGAAGTGTGTGTGTGTGAAGTGTGGAGTGTTGGTAGTTGGGATATTACTTCGTATGGCGGCGCGACGCAGTGTCTGCATTTGAGTCTGGCTGCTGCTGATGCTGCTCGTCAGCTGCTGCTCACCTTCAACGCCCCCCTTGTCGAGGCCGACGCTGCCGCTGGAGATGCCACCGCCGCCGCCGCTGGCCAGGCTGGGGCTCGAGTAGATGTGCAATCGCACCACCTCGACAACCGAATCGAACTTGTACATTGCATGCCGAATGTCCTCCACGGGCAGATCCTCGGGCACGTCGAGCACGTAGAGCGTGAACGTTTTCCGGGGTCGGCATGGGATGGCAATCTAAATGTGTGTGTTGGGTTAAATCGAAAAGTGGAAAAGAAATACGTCTCAGTAGTTAACCAGGAGCGGACGAGGGGGATTAGTCACATCAACTGCAAAACTCTACTATGATTTGGTTACAGTTGGATGATTTGATTGATGGTGATTGAGGCGAAGCTGTTTACATTGTATGTGTTGCCAATATTTGTACGAGAGAGCAGTACTCACACTTCGCGAGAATGTTTGCTGCAAATAATCATGTGGGAAAGATTCAAGTTTCAGATTTCATTTAGCATACGAGGACTCGTACTATATGTACAGATATTTTTTTGATTGCTCCTACACGAGGTGCCTGCTCAAAATCACGGTTTAAAAGACTGACACAACTCTACGACCTCAACTACTCGATAAATGATGTATACATACAATATATACACATAGTTTTGCATTTACCTTAGTGCTTAGATCATAGGGTATAGGATTATCTAAACATTTGTTAGAGGTTTTTCTTCTCACTTTTAACAATTCGTTTGCTCGAACAATTGTACATTTTATATTCTTTTGTTACTGCATAAAATTCAATATCGTTTCAGTGTGAACAAATTTCAATATTCTCTAAACTTTCTGTCAATGTAGAAGCTGTAAATATTTATATTACGCTAAACACTTTCCTAGAGATATCTTCAGTAATAAGATTGTAACATAATTTGTACCCAAATTTCGTACCCATTTCAAGAGCGACCTTTACGATGAGTAAAACAACAACTACAAAAAAAAGGAAGGTTTTTATGTGGTTGGGAAGAGGGAACTTACTTTGCGATAGAAACGTGCACCAGTCACTTTGTGGAATCCCTTCTTGAACACCGCCTGATAGTCATCTGGATGTGAGAATTTAAACAGAATTCCTGTAGCCGTTTTCGTCAAGCTGAAACATCCCTTGAAACTCATTTTTTCGCAAATTAGAGCAGCTCGTTCCATGGATAGTTCATAGGAGGGTGTCAGTAGAAAGGCGCCTGTAAGTTGCGATGAAGTTTGTTTGTTTTGTTGTTTAATACAGTTATGCCGTTAGTACTATGTATATATGATGTTCTTGATGATGCTACAGCTACATTGAAGCATGCAAATTATTTAATTAGCAATTTCTAGTCTACCGCTAACTTTGCAAAAATTTGCAAATTGCGCATGAACTCTTTTCCAAACTCAAAGTACAATGGGCAGAGTTGTTTTTTAGCTAAACTCCATAGCTGCAGCTCTGCCCATTGCTGAGTTCAAATAGATTGTAAATACAGTGGATGGCAGTTTTCAAAGGCATGGCTAATTGGGGCTTGGACTGAGCACCTTTAGTTAGGAAATTGTCGGGCGAGGAGACCTCGGAATCGGAGTCATCCTCGCGTTTGTCGGCCCACTTCGGCTCCGACGATAGCTTGTGAGCGGCCATTTTGGTGACGATGCCCGTTGGACGCTGTGGCCTCGGGAACTCGTTCTTTTCACATTCCAAGTCCGATGCATTGCCGATGTAAGACATTTTTCCGTTTCGTTTATAATTTCTTATCGTAATTCACACACAAAAATCAAAAACAAGCGAAAAAAAAATAAGAAAAAAAAATGTGGCACGAAAAAAACCAAAGAAAATTTGATCGACTTGAGGAGTGCACGAAAATTTGGAAGCAACTGAAACATGGAAACGCTTCTGCCATGGCTTTTATATGCTTCGCTGAGTCGCGATCACAGATCGCAGATTGAAATGAAAGTCGTCGAATCAAACGCACACACAAACGACACACAGACAGACAGACAAACAGACAGAGGGACGGACAGAAAGACAGACTTGAAGACGATATCTTGGTGTGGCAAAATGTCGGTGTCGGTTTTGCTCAAATTGGAAGTTCTAACAATTGGAATTGGATGTTGACATCGACATAGAACGACGAACGCACTTAAATATTTCATTTCGTATTGATCCTCGACTTGGGGCGACTTAAGTGGGCGGACATGGCCATTGCTGTGCTAGAAAGGGGCGTGGGCGATCCGGTGTGTCTGTGTCTGTGTGTGTGTTGGGGGATGTGTGGAGGTGTGTGTGTACTTCGGCTACACGACTGTGAGTGGGGGTGGGCCGACGATGATGATAATAACGATGCAGGTTGACGCCATCGGTTGCCAAAGCAATCGTCAAGATCACGCGTCAAAAGAAGCGCCAAATGTTGCGTAAATTTCAAGAACACAACTTTATAAGGGCAACTGGCAAAATTTTTGTGTATATAGCTGAACGCATCTGGAGCATAAGAACGCAGTTTTGACCATAAATACGGTTTGTGTATATGGACGATAAAATTCATATAAGCTCATTTCTTGTTATAGATATTGGGTTTTAATGAAGCAACTACTTTGTCGAGAAATTAGTAAACATTTTTATTTCAAAATCGATTTAGTTGTTGAATATATCGATTATATGTGGACTAAGGAACAGATGCTTCAAATTTCGTGTCAGCTGTGATAATCCTCAAGATTCTAGGGACTAATTTTCGCTGTCGTGTGAATTTGCTTCATAAAGGGCGAAGAGTTTCATTCCACAAATGTCGTCTTGTTCATCTCTGAAATCCTTGAGGTTGATGCTCCCTGAAATATCCCCAACTCCCAGTGTAAATAATAACAAAATATTGCTTGGTTTTATGTCATTTCATAATATGTGGTTTATTAATAAATTATTTTATTTAAATTAATATTTCAGTTTTTGAATATTTATAGTATTTTTTATCTTTCAATTTTTGTATTGTTTTTTGTTTTTTTGTTTTTTTTTTTTATTGGTTTTTCT
Source organism: Drosophila siamana (assembly GCA_035047445.1). NCBI lineage: Eukaryota > Metazoa > Arthropoda > Insecta > Diptera > Drosophilidae > Drosophila > Drosophila siamana. The sequence continues at coordinate 17,752,549 of JAWNPP010000078.1, forward strand.
TGTTTGTTTGCTTCAAATTAATTTTTTATCGTTTAAACAAAATGTGTGTGTGTGTGTTGTTCCACTTAATAATATTATAATAAGTATAATAAACTACTAAAGTGTTTACATGGCAACTATAATTTCATTTTCATTATCATTTTTTTTTCATCTGTTTTGTATACATCTTTTGCAGTATTTTTCTTTCTTATTTTGTAAGTATTTTTACTATTTCCTCATATAGATAACAGAATTGTAAATCAAAAACAAAAATATATATGTATAGATATATATATATATATATATAATCATGTTTAGATATTATAAAGAAGCAAAAACAAACGGAATCCGATGAGCAACACTTAAGAACTGAGTACAGTTAGGCGAAAAGGCAAGCGGTTGGTGCTTAAGTGACGTCGGCGAAGGGGGGAATGAGATGGGGCATGGCCAAAGGGCTTTGAGTGTGTGTGAGTGTGTAGGAGGAAGTACATATGTATTACGTTTGATATACATTTATATCTATAGTATATATATGTATGTATATATATATATATATATATATATATATATATAGGTTCCTTATATATGATGTATATAGTACTTATATAGTTATATTTAGAAGCTTTCCAGCAATTGCTTGGGGGAACGGGGGGCCAGGGAGGCTGTAGGCGTAACATTGAGAGATAAACAATTGAAAACTGGGAATTGAGAAATCAAAGGAGTAAAATATATACTTGAATTTTTATATACTACCGATCTCATGCGCTCCAATCACAATTAACAAACACAAAAAAAAAAAAAAAAATTACGGACATAGAACAAGTGTTGATCGAGTTAATCGAACAGGCGATCTATCGATATCGATATCGATATATATTCGAAGCACACATTTACACAGACCTTACATACAATACATACACAACAACTACGTTATAACTGATATAATGTTAACAATTATGCGGCGGTGGCTCTTCTTTATTTTAATTTTCTTCTTGATCTCAACTCTTCTTGCTCTTCCCCATATCTCTTATTTTCATATATATTTGTTTCTTTTTTTTTCGTTTTGGTGTCTTAATTTTGAGGCAAGGTGCAAATTAGCAGCGGGAGGCGTGGTGAGGGCGAAGGCCAAAGGGGCGGGAGGGGGCGTGGTCTTAAGGGCGGGGGTTTGTTTGTGTGACATGAGAAGCGGGATGGCCAGGCAGGTGGGACATTCATGGAACTTACATAATTAACGGATTTCGATAATTATTAATCGATGCAAGGATCGATAAATGTGTATATATGCATATATATATATATATATGTATATGTATATCGATACGTTCGACATCAATAATTAACAGCATCGCTATCGATCATCGAATCATCGAGATTTATGCCATCGATACGTTTCATTATTTCATACTTTACTGCTTTATCATAGAGGGAGGACTCGTAGTACTTCTTAGTAGTCTCGTGTGCCAAGCGAATTATTCTCACGATTCTTATTGCATCATCGCGCGTTTGTTTTTGTATGTGTGGGTGTGTGTGTGTGTATTCTATATACCGTACACACACATAGCATACATGCATACGTATGCATTTTGTATTTGTAAGCATCTTAAATAATTTGCATTTGCAATTTTCGTATAGTTAGATAATTTAGATGTATTACGATATTTTGTTGTTTGTTGTTGTTCTTGTTACTGCCTCTTTATCGGTACACATACATATAGTTATATCGATATATTTTTGCTTTCTTTCCATTTCTGTTTATTAACTATATTTTTTGTTTATTACGATTTTAGCCAAAAAAAAAAAAAAAAAAAATAAACGGAAAAGAGAAACAGAAACAGAACAATAAACAAAAACTTCATTTCTTCATTCTTCATTTTCGATTTCTGTTTTTCCTTTTGTTTTTTGCTTTTTTTTTTTTGATAATACAAATAGTACATTTATATATGTATATATATATTTATATATAGCTTAGCCTTAGGATTGTGTGTGGTTTCATTTTCTTTGTTTTTTGCTTTTATTTTGTTTGTTGTTTTATTGTATTTTGTTTGGGCCTGGTAAAAGCATGGCAAAAATAATGATTGATTGATTGATACTACAAGTACATAGATGATGTATATGAGTGTGATGTAACAAAACGATTTGTACGCTTCGAACTGACTAGAAATTCGAAAATGTTTCTTATCATATCATAAATTTCTGAGATATAAACAAAAAAAATAATGCATTATTCATTTAAATAATTGTTTATAGAATATATATTTCTAAACATAATAATAATAATTAAAGTCTTTGTATTGGAATCGATACACAACTTATATGTGTGTGTGTGTGTGTGAGTGAGTGTGTGTTTGTTTTTTTGTATGTGTGTGTGTGTGAAAATTTGCTAAGTTGTTACATTCAATGTGGATTGATTGATCAATCATCGGTCGACTTGGATGCGATTGAATGGTGTGCCAATGCGACTGTACTTTGTTTTCGTTTTTGTTTCCCCTTACTACTCGTTAGTAATCATTGCCAAACCGTAATGCGCGATTGATCAATCATAGCTTCTTATATCAAATAACATTTTATGATGGATGCTTGCAATACATTTCGATTCGATATATATACAAATACAGCTATTTTTGTTATTTTGTTTTTTTTTTTTGGCTACCATCAATCGTACATCAATCAGCCAGCTAGTCAGTCAGTAGTCAACCTGCAGTTGTACCTCGGCGTTTCTCTATTCATATTTTCTCTTATATTTTTCGATTTTTTTCCTTATGTTTCGTTTGTTTTTTTTTTAAATGATTTAACTCTACGCATATAAAGTATGGAGGGAGAGAACAAGCGTTTAGCTCGTGTTAAGCTCTAGGCACATACAATAATATGCCAAATGATTGACGTCCTCTACGAATGATTGATTTAAATATGGCACTAGCACATAGCACTGGGGATGGGTAGACACGGCAAGCACTACTGCGTGTGTGTGAGTGTGTGTGTGTGTGTATTTGTGTGTGTTTCTCTGGGTGTGAGTGTGTGTCAAAGAAATGCCCAAGTCTGTGCAGAATTTGAGATACGATAAGTTTAAACATATGTACTAAACATTAAACATAAAAATGATATCTCAATTTATGCATATATCTATATACGTATATTATTATAATACTCTGTAGTCCATAATGCGACAGAAGGAAAGAAAGTGGGGTCTAAGAGCGCGAATGAGAGATATACAATATGTTCTACAGATCTTTAATTGATTCCGTTCATTTTACAATTATATTTGTGATAGATATATTTTAACCATTTCACATAAATCTCGGCTATTCAAAGCGTCACATTCTTGAAAATATTGTCTTCTAAGTACTCATTCTGATGCCTTTTATATTAACTAGATTTCACAGATCGATTCCTCAGGCGTCAAACTTTCATTTTCTTGAAACGTTTGCTTCTATATCAATGCATTTAATATTATAATCGTTTTTTGGGTTACTTTTATTACTCAGCTGGTGTTCCTTATATAATCAGATAATTTTTAGGTGTCTTAAACTAATGGTTTCATAAAAGTGCATCTCAGATAATCCATAGAAGTATGTCGAATATTTTAACAATAAAAATCGATTTCTTCTGTATTTTTTAATTGCTCTACGTATTATCGAAATAATTCATTTAGCAATGCCACATAGTTCTCTAAATATTTATGGTCAGTTAAAATCGATTTTGTTGATGATACTTTTCATATCCTGCGATTATTAGAAATGGACAAAACATAGTATTTATACATATTGTGTAAAAGAATTTGAGATTTTGCAATCTAATCCGCTAAATTGGACTACAGAGTTCTATAAGAATAAATATAAATATATATATGTATATAGATAAATAATCCTAAATAGATAATAATAGATGATGTATGGTGTTGAGTTAATTTCGATGCTGAGTTGGTTTCTTGTTTTTGTTGTGTATACAAAAAACATCAATTGCTTTACTTAAATTGTTTTTGCTTTGCGCCTATTTAGTTTTTTTTTTAGTTGTTTAATGATTTTGTTTAGTTTTTCATTTTTATTTTTTGTTTTTTTCTTTTTGTTTTTCGTTTGTTGGACGGAACAATTTACAACATATGATTATGAAATAATGTTTAAAATGATGTAATGATGTAACACAAAGTAATACTTTAACTTGACAAAAAAAAACAAAAAAAAAAAAAGAATTGTATACGAAAAAAGAAATCAACAAATATATAATGGATATAGCTATCAAAATATCCAGATAGATATCCACAGTAAAAGTACATGGAGTTTATGTGCGATAAAAACAAAAAAAATTGTTGCTAATGGAATGAATTAGCTCGGGTTGCTCTAATATACATACACATATTGATGTATATCTTCTCTATATCAAAATGATAAATAAAGAAATCATAAAGCTTTAGCATTTTGTTATACATGGGTTTGTTTGTATATATATATATATATAGAGCGTGAGTGAGTTACACATACAGTACATAAGTAGTTTATACACATACATCTATATACATATATAGTTGTACATATACATTCATATATATATAGCGAAATTGTGGCATATATGTATTTTTATGTTTGTTTTTTTTTTTCATCAGCTTTCGAAACTTGTTTTTTGTAATTTGCACTTGATTTTTTCGTTTTTCTTCGTTCTTTTTGTTTTGTATAATAATTGATTTTTGTTTTTTTTTTTTTTGTTTTTCTTTTATCGTTTCTCGTTTTAAAAAGTTTTGTTCAATAATCAAAATAGAATCAAGTATAATAATAATCAAGAAATCGTCAATGATAATAATAATTAATAGTGATAATAATAAATATGCATGTATACTCTATAAATAGTTTAATATTAATATTATGTAAAGCTTAAACGCTCGGTAATATCATATAATATTTGGTTACACATTTCCCATGCTTTATCGTCGCTTCTTCGCCTCTTTCGTCTTTATGCAAATCGTTCAAATAAAGCTCATAAGCGTCTATATACTTTTCATTTCATTTCATTTCATTTCTCTTTTCTTCTCTCTTTTCGTTTCGGGATTATATTTTAATAATATTATGTAATGGGTTTCCTTGTTGTTTGTTAATGATTGCGTCAACTTATTATAAAGTTATAAAGCGATCGATATTTTGTATTATATCATATTCATATCATAACTATGTGCGTCCCCCCCCCCCCCGCGACCCTTTGCAAGATATACAGGTTTTCTTTTATTTACTTTTTTAGGAGTACTTACTTAGCACAAGTGGGTGTCAATCAATATTCGCACACATATACAATAGATACATATATACTTATTAATTTTTGATTTTCAAAGAAACACGAGAGTTACAATAACAAATACACAAATGCAAAAATTCAGCTTGAATATTTTTTGTTTGTTCGAATTTCCTTTTTCTAATAAGAGTTAGAGAGATATGCATATGAGGCCGCAGTCTCGTACAAAATATGTTAATAGGTTCTTCTTCACGCACACATACATATACCATATACACTTGCACACACTCGAATTTTTAATGTGATTTTCTGTTTTTTTTGTTTTTGTTTTTTTTTTTTTTTTGGTTAAGTAGATATTCATATGATTTGCTTTATATATATTTTTGGGGTCATTTGCAAGAAGCGTTTTTAAGCAATAATTGTTTGAAGCAATTGGAACAAGCTATGCTTTCAGATGCTTTCATTTAAGCTGCTGCTGCTTTTATGCACTATAATAATATATATTCTGCGCATATATATATTTATTCGTATAGGACTTATGGAGAACGTCGAGGAGGAAGGGGCGAGGGGCGAGGGACGAGGGGCGTGCTGCGCCCACTTGTGCTAAGTGTGCGTTAGGTTAAGGGGTACGATCGATATTGATATCGGTATTTTAACTATACGTATATATATAAGTTTACATATATGCATACACATATACATATATAAATACATATATATATGTATATATATGCCTTCTATATGAACTTAGTCTAAGCAATAAATACCTTTGTTGTTGTTGCTATAGTTTTGTTGTTTTGTTTTTGTGTTAATTTCTTTGCTTTGACTTGATTTCAGCGTCGAAAGAGTATTTTCTTTTTTTTTTTTTGTTGTGTTTTGCTTTTTGCTGCTTGCTTTTTAAACATTTTGGATTGCTAGAATTGCGTTGAGAGAGTGTGTTTTGTGTTGTTCTGTTGTGTTTTGTTGTGGTGTGTGGAGTGTGTGTATTTTGTTAGTTACCCTTTTTGGACACCTGCAACTGCCACCTCGACGAGCTGATCTAGCATCTGAATCTGCTTGCGTGTCGGCGTTGTCATGGGCGTGACGACATTCTGATATCGTTGGTGAAATGTTGACAATATCTCGCGAATTTTAGCAATTATCTCTTGCACTCAGGCATTTGATTCCTAATCAAAGACAACATATACATTATCAGTATGCCATGTAGTGGGTGGGGGCAATATCAATTTGTTTCGTACCTTTAGGTTGTCGAAATAGTGCATGATCTGCTCGTAATCCATGTCGAGATCATCGAGTCCCAGACGCTCGCCCGGTGCCAATGTGTCGTCGACGGTGGCCGAGAACATTGGATTGCCCACAACTGTGGCGCGCTTGACACGCGATGATTTTGTTGTTGGCTCACTGCTGACGGTGGCCGATGTGCCCGGCGGTGTCGGCAGCCGTACAATCTCATCCGTGGCATTCGAATTGGCCGCATCAGCAACGGTGCTCAATATGCTGTGGTTGTGGTTCTCTAAAAATACAACATGGTGTAAAACAGATTTAACAATTTGCAATGCATTTCAATTCACGAACACCAAATCGATAGATTACTTGTTTATTCCTACAGCTAACTAGACAAATAGTTCACTTATTTCGAGCGTGTTTTGTGTAGTTATCAGATTGAGTTCTAAAATCTATTTTACTTTGCTGCCTTTTGACATTTTCGTCCATAATTCTCTGCCTATTTCTCTGTAGAATTTAATGACTATATTCTCAATTAATCTAGCTCATCTGTAGTTTGATCGTCACCTACCTTTGATTTGTGTTATGGCTGGCGATGCTGGTGCAACAATTGTTGCTGCCGCTGCCGAGTTAGCGGCTGCTGCGGCGGCCGCTGCTGCCTGAGCGACGGCCGCTGCTTTGGTAACTCTCTTTGGTGTCAGCGAATCAAATTGAAATGCATTCTTCTGATGCGGATTTGTGTACTCCACCAGCTTCTCAGCATTGTGCAGCTCCTCGTGCTGTTGTTGTTGCTGCTGCTGCTGCTGTTGTTGTAGTTGCTGCTGCTGTTGTAGCTGCTGCTGCTGCTGCTGTTGCTTCATCTTCAAGTGAGCCGAGCGCAGCACGGGCTCATGCATAAAATTGTGGCTATGGCTGTGACTGCGCTGATGTTGATGCTGATGACGTTCCGGCTGCTGGTGATGATGATGCAACTGCGGTGGCTGCTGATGTTGCTGCTGCTGCTGTTGCTGGTGTTGTTGCTGCTGCTGGTGTTGTTGCTGCTGCTGGTGTTGCTGTGGCAACGGCTGTGTTGCATTGTTGTTCTCATTTAGCATGTGCTCGCGCTTGAAGTGCTGACTGTGCCGCTTGTTTAGCAGTTCCTTATCCTGCCCAGGAAAACAGAATAGTTGCAGTTAGAGCAGTTGATGTTGCAGTCGACCTGCGACTCACCTTGATGGACGCTGTCTGTGGCAACTGCGGTGGCAACATGGCGCGTGTGCCCACATTGCGATGCGGCGGCACTGGCGGCTTGTACTCCAGTGCAGTCTCCTTGCGGTCGTTGGGCAAATAGCTAAAAACAAACCACAGCAAATTCGTTAGTAAGGTGTAATAACTAAAGCGACATTGTGTCGATTTGTTTCTCTAGGCAATGACGCTGATTATGCATCAAGTAATAATTAATTTAATCAATTATAGACCAGCATAAAGTCATAGGCTTCGACATCGTGTAGGAAAGCATGTTTTCTGTATAGTGCGGAATTTAGTTCGATAAAATAGCAAAGCACTCACTGTTGTTCCTGATGCAGCTTGTTCAAATTGGAAGCGGGCACAATGTGCGTCTGCAGCTTGGGCTGCGGCTGATCAAACGAGCTGACACGCCGTCCATTATCGTAGGTGATGATGGGATTGCTGGTGATGCGCATGCGCGAGTCTAAAACCACGAAATACAATTATAGCAAAGTGAAACAATTTGATGACTCGAGTTCGAGTTTACCACGCGCATTGATGTGCTGCTGCTGCTGCTGTTGCACTGGCTGATGCTGTTGCTGCTGCTGTGGCGGTGGCGCATCCACAGCCACCGACTGCCGATCGATGGTGGAGCGTCCCAGCCAGACCCAATCGTGAGCGTTGGTCGTCGACTCCTTGAGGCGCACATCACGAAAACCGCCAACGCCGCCGCCGCCGCCGCCAGAAACATTGCCATTTGCCTTGCCGCCGCCGGACAGTGGATCGAGGCCGGACTCAATCATGGCTGGGCGAAATTTGGAGGCGTAGACCACACACGAGATGACAAACACAATGATGGCAAAGCAGAAGGCCGTGAGCAGCACATACATGCCCAGCTCCATGGAGGACATGTTGCTGCCGGCCAAGCCGCGATTGCCGTAGTGCGACTTGTGCACCGCCTGAATGCTGGCGCGATGCTGACGCGCCTGCACCGTGGGCTCATACTGTTGACTGGAGTCGCGCAGCGGGATGCCAACTGTGTGGATGCAAGGTTGATGAGTGTGAAACCAAAGTGCGAGTGCGAGTGCGAGTGCAACTGCAAGCTGACAACTCACCAATGATGTCCGCTAGATCGCTGGGGCTGCGATAGTTTTTGCGCTCGCGTCCCACGGTGCCGTCGTTCTGTATCGACTCCTGTTTGCTCACAATGTCCACGTTGTTGAAGTCCACCTCGATGGAGGCCAAAGCGCTGGCCAGTGGCGCCGCATTCGGTTTATTCTGCTTGCCGCCGCCAGCAGCTGCTGCCCCGGCGCTGGCACTTGAGCTAGCGCCAGAGCCGCGACGCAAACGGCATTCCTCGGAGAGCAGCAATGTGACACGCAACAGATTGCCGTTGCCCTCGCCAACTGCAATGACACGCGGATGATGTGAGGCCAGCATGGGAGCGAAGGCCACCACCTCAGTGTCCAGACTCTCGACGAGCAGGAAATAGTCCTCCACGGCAATGTCGCTGCAATGTTGAGACGCCATTAATTAATCAATTGTCAAGTGGCAACTGAGAAACTCAGGGTTGTGAACTTACCGCAAGGGCGTCTTGGAGCCATCGCTGAACTCGAGATCGATGTCGAGCAGTCCCTCCTGATATTGCGCCGTCAGCTTGTGTGTGACCGAAGTCTCCGCCAGATAACCGTTCTCGATGGCATTCTCCGGTGTGATGGTCAGCTGCAGGCCCGAAATGACGCGCACAATCAGCTTGGAGAGATTCACTTTGTCGCTGCCCACGCGTATCTCCTTGGTGCCAATGACACGGCCCGTGATCGGCGACAGCACCTGGACATCGGTGCGTCCCATTGACTTGCCCTGCAGTATGCGCCCTTTAAGCGAGGCGATCTTTGGATCGGCCACTCTCAGCAGCGGCTGCACGAGATCCGTGACACGCAGCCCAGTGCGACGTGAAATGAAGTAGCTGATGCGGCCCGAGTTCTGTGTGGAAGGCGATTATGTAGCAGTTTCGGGGCCAAGCTGTTTTCTGGGGGGTGGGCAACTCACCTGATCGACGGCCAGAAACTTGGCGTAGACCTCGACGGGACTCTGCTGGTAGCGTGCGCGGCAGATGCTCTTGTCGGCGCCCACGTTGTTGTAGTAGCTGGTGCCGTGCTGGCTCCACATGTACGAGCGCTTCTTGCGACGCCGCGACTGCTTGTTGTGGCTGTCAGAAGCAGAGAAGTAGGGGAGAAGTGGAAGCGGGAGTGCGTTAGAAGTGTTGTCTACTCGTCACATTCTCATTTGTAATTAACAAGCGACTTGCGCTTTGAATTCCTGCATTAATACTCACTTCCTATTTTGGAAGGTTTTTAAAGTTAATCCGTCACTCTTAACTTTGTTTTAATCGTTACTCATTTGTGATTTATTCAGCTTAATTCATTTGCCATTTCGATGCTTACTTCTTATTCTACTCTTCTTTTTTACTATAGCCAACTCGTCACTAGTTATTTTATTTTAATCGTTACAGGTTAGTGATTTATTTATTATTGAGCATAATTAATTTCTAGTTTTAACTCTTACTTCTTATTCTACTCTTTTTTTTTACTATAGCCAACTCGTCACTAGTTATTTTATTTTAATCGTTACTCTTTAGTGATTTATTCAGCTTTATTAATTTGTCCTTCTAATTCTCTTTTCTATGCTTATTTTACTCCTCTTGTTTGCTTGATTATATTCTACTCGTCAGTGTCGTCTATTATATCTGTCGGTTTTACTATTTTCCTGATGGGATTACAAATGATTTGCCTTTGTCGAATGTTAACTTGTGTTGCTTCCACTCGTCACTTTGCTGTCGCTAGTTTAATTCCTAGTTAGCACGCTAATTATCAGTGTTGTTCCCTCGTCCACTCGTTAATCTTGTCAGTCGCTTTTAGTCGTCACTCGTCGGCTACTTACATGTAGTGATTGTCGTCGGTCACCTTCCAGCCCTTGATCTGGGACAAACGGAAATCGGATATGTAGACTTCAAGCGGAAAATCGGGCATCCAGACAATGAACTTGGCCACGCCCACATAGGTGCCATACTTGACGATGACCGAGGCGTTGGAGGAGCCGCGTTGCTCGGAGCCATCCACATAAACGGAGCTGCACGACGACGAAACCTGCGGAGAATGCAAAGCAACAAATTGAACGAACTTTCTCTCTCTCTCTCTCCGTCTCTGACGCACCTTGATGACGCTCTCGTCCTCGGCATGGCAGGAGCTCTGCAGCGTGACGTCGGCCACAATGCCGGCCTGCGAGACAATGAAGACCTTCATGGCCTGGGCAACTTGACGGCCCGTCAGCACCGCGGTGTTCATCACCTCCCAGATCTTGGCCATGGGCAGCACCGCCTGAATGTCGTCCTTGTTGATCTCCAGCTTGGCAATCAAACGCTTCTTTGTATCGTCCGGTGCTATCAACTCCGACGAATCCTTATCCTTGGGCGCATCATAAACATGTGTAACGGACCAAACGATCTTGCCACCGTCGAGTATATCGTTGCTGTCATCGGCCACCTCCAGCAGCCAGGAGAAGACCTCGTAGACCTCATTGCCCAAGCCGCTGCTGTTGTAAGTGGAGCGACTCTCGGCGCTGGCCGAGGAGTCGACGTCCTTGCGGAAGGCCGTCACGCGTGCGGTGGTGTGCTTGGGATTCTCCTTCTCAATGCTGATGCTCCACAGGTCGCTCGACGCACTGGCGCCCATGATGCGCAGTCCGGCCTTGACGCGCGCACGCACCGTGAACGCGGCCACACGCTGCTCCTGCTCGGCATACTGGTGCAGAAACACGGGCACATGCAGCTTGGACATGGGATACAGCGGATGCTGCGGCAACAGGAAGGTGACCGAGTCGTCGGCACGCAGCTCCTTGAAAGCGGTCTTAGCCGCCAGCAGCGGCACCTGGGCAAACGTGGTCAACGGCTGGATCTGCACCTTGGGTTCGCACTGCTCGGGATTGCGCAGCGGCGGCTCGAAGACGCTGTACGACACCTGGGCGTAACGTTGTGGTGCCTTGGGTGGCGGCGGCGGCGACTGTGCCGCATTGCTGCCGTGCCGTGGCGCCTGCAGAGCGGGCCACCAGCTCAGCGGTATGACGACCTCGGCCAAACAGACCCCGTCCTCGCCCTCGGGCATGCAGCGGCCCTTCAGCGGCTGTTCGTTGGCCATGGCGACGTGGAGCAGCACGCAAACCTTTTGGCGCTGCAAGTGGCCGCCGGGATCGGCGCCGGCGTGGAAGAGTACACGCAACACGGGCGAGTCCTGGGAGACGGTGCCGCGCACCAAGTGCGCCGAGATGTCCAGATGCATGTTCGGCTGCTGCAGCTCCAGCAGCGTGGCCGTCGAGTTCTGCAGCGAAAGTGGGGATTGATTGAGCCGAACTGTTTGATTCGTCTGATTCGAGGGGGGCTGTGAACTTACGTTGACGTAGTCGCCAGTCGCCTGATTGCCGGCCGCGTCCATCGAGTCGGGCACAATGTAGCGAGCGGGCACCGTTTGCTTCGTCGAGAACGGTCCGTAGCTGGCGCGGATGGAGACGGGCTGAGTGGTCTCCACGACGGTGAAGCGGTCCAGCGACAGCACCGAGTCGTAGTTGGCGCGCGTTTTCAGCGGCGGCAGCGACGACGATGCCGATGACGACGACGACGATGACGAGGAGGATGAGGACGTTTGCTGCACATTCGCGATCTCCGGTGTCACAGGTGGTTGGCGTGCGTGCTTCAGAAAGAAGCCGCTGTCCGGTGCCTCGAAGTGCACTTCAACGGAGGCGCTGAGCTCTGCGTGGGTGCGAGGGTGGAAGTGGGGGGAGTCGGTCATGTTATATTATACAGATATATACGAATGTGTGGGGCGAGTCAATCAAAGGGGCACGCCCCAAAAGGCATTTTGCTCAAGGGGCTGCTGGACAGGGGAAGCGAAGCGAAGGGGGAGCGGGTGTGGGAGCGTGAGGGTGAGGATGAGGGGGAAGTAACGGCACTTACCTGCAATCGCCAGCAGCATCCACGCAATTATTACGCAGCACTTCATGTTGCACTGCTTGCCTGCACTGCTTGGCTTCGCTGATTGATTGATTGATTAATTTACTGTTATTGCTACTGCTTGCTTGCTCTGTTTCCTTCCTTCCTTTTTCTTTAGTTTTTCAAACAAGTTTTTTTTTGCTTTTAGTTGCAAGTTTTCAGTTTATCTTTTTCTGTTTTTTGTGTTAATTTTAATACACAAAATTGTTTTCAAAAACTGACGCTCAGCAAGTGCACAATTTTGATGTTGCACCTGCAGCTGCCAAGTTGTTGTTGCTGCTTTTGCTTTGCTGTTGCTTTTCCTTCTTGCTTCACAGTTGCAAAAATCTCCAGCACATCCTTTATTGATTCTTTCAGTGTGCAGGCGCTACACACACACACACTTGCACGTATTCAGGCAAATACGCATGCACATATACTAGCAGCAACACCAACACCAACACCAACACTCACACACACTCACGCGCGCTCGGTTGGTCGCCTTGCCTGCCTTACATATACACACATATGTACACGCACACACACACAAACACACACTTTTCACATTTCATTCATTTAGGCCGTAGTATAGACACATCTTCTTCCTTCCCGAGCAAGTCTCTTTTTCTTTCTTTGGTAGCTCTTTTTGCCTTTTGCTCTAATTAATGCACTTAGCAATTTCGTATCCTATTCGAAATGATTGCGGCCACTTCACTTAGCACTAAATTAACTAAGCGTTTAATACATAGTTACGTTTCGTTTAACTTTGAATTTTTTACGCAAATATCGAACATTTCCAAACACCCCAAGCCAGCGTGACCGCACGTTGGAATTCCAGAATATACCAAATGTACTGGAGGTGGCGAAACATCGCATTTACTCTTAGCTTCGGTATTTTTCAGTATTTTTATTAGCAAAGGACCTTATAAACGCTTCTAAAGCTTACTGTACTCAATTCCATTATTTAAAAATTTAAATTGTTTGCAAAATGATGTCTATTTTAGTTGTGCACTACTATTTGAATATTATTCATACCATAAATGATCACACTGCATGCAACTGCTACTTGCAACAGCGCTATCGATACATCGGTGTCCATGTCGTTGCCATGTCAACGCATGTTGTGGTATTCAATATGTGTTGCACACTAGCGCCAAATGCATTTTTCACTGTTGCAGGCGACACATAGAGGGCGCCACTGGTACTGCACCGAAGCTCGCGCGTAATTTGCGAGATTTTAAATTAATATGATAATACAGCTGAGCGCAGAGCATTTTTTTTGCTAGGTCTTCTTTGTGGTTGATTTGATTGCAAGACGGAAACTTTGTGAAATAAATTGCAACTGGCGTGCGCCGCATATTTAAATTGCACGTTCAAAAAATTCTGCACTTCGTATAACTGTAAACGCGGTAGCAGGTGCACGTCAACAGTGCGGCGGAGGGGTCCAAAAACACTAACCTGACATCTCCATGCACTTTAAAAATGCGCGCCATTTTGTCGGTAAGTAGAAGAGGCGGTCACCCAGGCGGTAGTGCGAGTGAGCTAGCAGGCTTCACAGCATCCCATTGCATGTGTACGTATGTGTGAGTGTGTTGCATTCTTATTGGGTGCAGCGAGCATTGATTTCTTGCAACGAAACTTGTTACGACAACAAAATGGGAGAAAATATGCAGGCGATGCAATCTGAGTTTGTTGCCGGCCAGAAGCTAACGCATACCTGATAACAACAACAACAAAGCATGCATATCATTAAAAGAAACTTTGGCAAATATTCAATTTATTGATTTGTGGACACATACCCACATACCCATTCACACAACCTTATATGTGTATGTGTGCGTGTGTCAAAAGTTGTACGCATGAATTAATTAAAAATTCCGTTGGTGCCCGCTACGCGAAAGTGGCTGGCAGCACCGACACCAACAACAATAATAACCAATTCAAGTCTTTGTGTTATTTTGCAGCCTTTTTCTCACCTATTGATCTCACAATCGATATTAATGAAAGTTCTTCTGAATTCATGTTTTCCTCTCTCTTTCTCTCTTCCGCTCTCCTGCTGTTAACTACTACTTTTACTGCCGGGCGCCATTAACCAACACTGACCCTGTTGATCGCTGTTAATCGATATTTGCATAGATATGCACTTGCTAATCGATAATGGCATGCATAGATTACCGTGTACATGTGTGTGTGAAAATGTGCGTGCAATTGTAGAAAAAATGACTAAGACGCATAAAATACCTAATTTAGGGCTTTTAATTAAAGTAAATTGTGATACGTGCAAGACAAACGCGTCAAACTAGAATTAACAAAAAAGTAACAATACTACGTTTAAATTTCAAAGCAATGCCATGTGCAAGTGCTAGTGGAGATGTGTTTGTGTGTCTGCGCAGTGCAAGTCCAGCTGTATGTGCATGTGTGGGTAAGCTTGTATGTCTGTGGCCTATTGCCCGCCTACCTTTTTCTTTGCCCGTGTGTGTGTGTGTGTGTGTACTTACACATACATTAAACTCAGATACGATCGAGAAAAGTTGCGCGTTGCCGCTGCTGCTGCTCTTGCTGTTGCTGTTGCTGCTTTTTGTTGCATGTCTGCACGCGCAACGCACTTGACTTGGAAGTTTGTAGTTGAATGACGAGCATAGCGACACCTTTTCCATACCAAATCAACTGAAATGTCTGCGACGCCAATAGAAGCTGCTGCTGCTGGTGCTTCTTCTTCTTCGTCTTCTTCATTTTCGTCGTCTTCTTCTTCTTCGTCTTCTGCTGCTTGCTGAAGATGTTTGTAATTTAATGGCCTCCTTTTGTTGTTGTTGCCACTGTGCACAATTATTATTCAAGTGTTGCGCAGCCGCCGCAACATTTCTCTCTGTCAATTGATCTTTTGTTCACTTTTCTTGATAAAAATGGGCCTCTTTACACCTGCCCCCCTCGCTTCCTCACCCTCTCTCTCTCTCTCTCTTTGCCTTTCTCGGTCCCTCTTCCCTTCTGCATTGATCTCGCTGCCAACTCTAGCAGACAAAAAAGCAGTGTTACCCAATAGTATTTCAGAACATGAAAATGCGTTGGATTGCTGCAGGGCATGTAAGCTACGTTAAGCACACACGATAGGGCCGGCTTATATTGTAATTATATTATTGTTTTCTTAAATGTAATTTATGTAAATCTTGTGACACAATTTAATTGAAAGCTATTTACATTCAAAAAATCAAGTGCTAATCAAACCTTCGTTCGCCTTTTTGGCAGAACAAATTGAGAAATTTGGGATACGAAGATTTAAAAGGGCGATCAGGTTGTCCGCTGATCAAATACAGTTGGGCAGTTGGAAGTTTTGGGCTCGTCCACTGTGTGTGTGTACATAGAGGGCTTCTCCTCTGTAAATTTATGATGTTTCATTAGCATGCAAAAAGAGTGGACAGCCAAATGGCCAACGACAAACGAGCCATGTTCTTGATGATGGCTAAATCGATGGGCCACTCAAAAGAGCGGGCTATATACGAAAAGGGCAGTGGGGGGTACTTGACCAAATGCCATCTTGGGCTGGGTCTTGTTCGGTTCGTGGTTGGGGTCAAAACTTGGCGGCATTTGTGCCCTGATTTATGTTTCTATTTTGGGGGCTTAATCTTTACAAATAGATTTGCATATTCCGATGTAAACTTCCATCTAATGTGTGTGTGTTTGTTGGTGAGCGTTGCTTTATTGTTTGTAAGCCAATAAATTTGTTGTTTTGTGTCGCTCTTAGAAATCTTTTAATATGGAAATTTATTTGCTGTCATAGGTCAAATTCGCTTTCCTTCTACTAACACCATAATAATTATACCCTGTAGGCCTAGAAATCTGATAAGGCGGGTAGCACAAAAGTGAAGTTACGGTCAAAAATGTATAAACAAATTTGCATTCCATTTATACTTTCACAATGTTTGGGCTTTAAGCGAAAAGTAAAGTAAGCTTATAAATTTAACGTTTAGTGCAGCTAGTGAACTTAAATAAAAATAATAATATATCTATATCTATCTAATTTTATATATTTTATCTAAATTTACCCTATTTGTCACCTCTAAAAATAGAAATATGAATTTACAGGGCATCTGCTCAGTTAGCAGCCCTATTTATCAGATGCTTAATGGCTTTTCTCAGCGAATGCTGCAGGGTCGCAATTATAATTAATTTCTAACTCTTCGGGCGCCCAATGTGGGGCGCCTCGAAATCAGCATATGAAATTGGATATACTCGTTATGGATTAATCACACAGCTTAGTCATTTTTTGTGCTTTTGCTGGCTACCCAATTGAGAATCATCGAAAAAGCCAAAGATTTGAATGATGGAGTCCTCGATGCGGGCGCTTAAAGTGGAATAGTAGCATATGCATATGTATATAGTAAATATTCATCGATAGTGAATCATAGAATGGAGTTAACAAAGAAGTGTTGTTAATATGTCTTAAATTAATTGCTTTTTGGAAATTCGCTTAATTAGTATTTGTGATTGGTACCAAATTAACAAACAATATTGAAAAAAAGTATACATAGAATTCCATATTAGATATTTTAGCTTTGATCCTGGTTTAAAAGCACTTTAGCTATATTGACAAATAGATTCTTACTCACTTTACTAAGCGCCCAACGCGGGGCGCTGATTTGAAACAATCGATTCCGGCCTATTCTGATAAACAAAGAAGACATGCAGAAAACTTTCGATGGTTGGCTGAATGTATTTCCCAGCCGCTCGATGGTTTTTGCGCATAGATTAGCGAATATGACAAAGCGACACATGCCGTAGACGGACAAAGAAACAGAAACCAAGACAGACAGAGAGAAGACTATTTGAGGCCGGGTCGAGAGCTATTTTGGCCCTTTGACCAAAAACTTTCTTCCGCTTTATGTGGCCACAGGTATTTTACTTTTTTGGGGTTATTAATTGACCATTGACCCCGGCATAAACCAAAGCGATTCAAGCGATCGATCCAACGATCCATCGATCCATCGTCGAAGCGTCGCGACGGCCCGAAAGGCTGAAAGTTTTCGCCGTGTGCGTGTGTTAGTGTGTGTGTGTGTGTGTGTGTGTGTGTGTATTTGTGTTTGTGTGGCGAAAACGAGTTCTTACAAAGAAATTATGAATATTTATCTCTGTGTGCACATTCTATGCGAAGAGTGAATCGCTCTGACTGCTGATGAATAATTCAGATCGCCAACGTCGTATTTTTTTTTTTTTTTTGGCAATTAGCTGTGGGTCAATAGGTCCAACGGCGACGAGCTAATATAAGTGGCAGCCACAGCAGCTGCAGAGTTCAGTTTTCAGTTACGACGAGATGAGGAAACGTTGCGTCTTGACGCTATTTGCGGCCACCATCATTTGGCTGGCCTTGGCCCAGAGTGCGGCTGGCGAAACCAGGATCGAGGTGGACGAGAATGGCGATGAATACGAGCTAAAACGCTTCTACATCCAGGGACGCCAACTCAACGGCGCCGGCAGCAAATCCCAGTGCGTTGTAACGCGTCGCAAGCGCGCCAGTCGCTCGATGGCGCTGCCCGCCGCCGGCCTGAGCGTCAGCTCTCAGCAGCTGAGCTTGAGCGCGCTGGCCGATGGAACTCCCGAGCATCGTGAGGCAGCAGCAGCCGCCGCTTTGCAGGCGGACAGTGGCAAGCGTCGCTATGTGGCGCTGACCGCGTTGCAGCTGGAGAACGCCGACGATGAGGAGGAGGACGACGACGACGACGAGGAGGATGACGATGAGGAGGATGATGCAGTGCAGAACGATGATGACGAAGATGAGGCTGATGAGGAAGCAGTCGAGGAGTTGCCACAGCTGGTGCAGTTGCAGCCACAGGCCGTCAAACAGCAGCCAGCACAGACGAATCTCTTGGCCGCCACCTTCGGCTCGCAATCAGCAATTGCTGCCACTAGCACACACAGTTTGCCACAAGGCGTCAGCGTCTTAGCCAATGCGGCCACGCACGCCAATGTTGGCGGCGATGCGGGCATTGTGGTCATCGAATCGGAGCAGCCGCCCAAGGTGAATCCCAGCACACATGCGTTGTTCGAGCTGAAGCCGCTGCAGCAGCAGCAGCAGCAGCAGCAACATCAGCAGCAGCCGCCACAGCAGCTGGAGCCGCTGTATTGGGCGCAGGATGTGCGCGACTTTGTCGACAACGGGGACGACGATGCCGAGGACGATGAGTTGTTCTACTACGGACCCGGTGGCGTCGCAGGCTACTACGATGAGCACGATCACTTTGTGACCGAGGACAGTCCGGTGAGCACCACAGCCATTTGGAGCACCGACAACAGCGACATTCATCCGGTGAACAATGAGGCCAATCAGCATGTGAACGAGACCAAGAAGAAACAGAAGCAGAAGCGCCGCAAGCCCAGCCAGGAGACGGGAGTGAAGAGGAAACAACAACAACAACAACAACAGCAGCAGAAGAAGAAGCGTCCCAGCGAGCAGCTGGATGAGCAGCAGCCCGTCAAGCAGACGTCACAGAAGCGCAAGAAGCAGCAGCAGAGCAACGCAGTGCGTCGCAAGCCAGCCAGCTCCTCCAGCTCCGCAGCCAGCGCGAGTTCCTCCGGCGTCTCCACCAGCAGCAACAAGCGCAAGCGTCCATCGAGCAGCAGCAGCAGCAGCAGCGGCGTCAGCAACAAGCGCAAGACGAGCACAAGTCAGCGTCAGAAGAAGAAGAAGAAGTCACGCAAGCCCAAGCCCAACAGCGGCGTCTCCAACTCGAACTCGAACAAGCGCCGTCGTCCCAGCAACGCAGCTTCGTCCTCTACCGCCATTGGCGGCTACAAGCGGCGTCGTCCACAGTCCTCGACGGCAACTGGCGCGCTGACGCAGGCGCAGCGACGTCGTCGCAAGCAGCAGCAGCAGGAGAAGCGTCGTCGCCAGGAGTTGCAGCGTCGTCGTCGTCGTCGCAACAAGAATCGCCAGAACGGAGGCGGCAATCGTCGTCGCTACTATGGCGATGAGCCCATCATCAATTGCATCTACATCAACAAGGATCCACCGACGACGACTCAGCGTCCCTTCTGGAACATCCTGGGCCGCGATGCAGCAGCTCCGGCCAATGCCGATGGAGACGCCGCAGCTCCAGTGGCGCCCGTGGAAGAGACGGCGATGCGACAGAGCGGCGACTTTGGACATCGCAAGCGCACAAATCTGCGCTTTGTGGCCTAAAGTGGGGCGAGAAAGTCTCCCTCTCTCTCACACATAATTTATTTATTTATTTTTTTTTTCGTATTTTTTAATTAATTTATTTGCGAGCAAACTGTTTTTTTTTCCATCGATTAAATTGTAATTTTATGAAGCAAAAGCCAAGGGGGAGATTTAGGGCGCTTGAGGGAGGGAAAGTATTGATTATTTCTTTTCGTTTTATTTTTTGGTTTTTTTTAAGTGAAGCTCATCTAAAATGTGCAATGCTTCCCCGCTGCTACGTCTGGTGGCTCTTGCCACGCGCAGGTGTGTAACTTGAGTCCTTCCAATCCTCGGTGCAGCCTTGTGACGTGTCCCCACCCCAAAAGTGCAGAACGGGGGGAGGGGGGGACGCAGGATATATGCATGAGTGCGCACACACAACAACAGCCAGGAGTGAGAGAAGCGCATTGGCTAACAGAGAGAGAGAGAGAGACAGAGTGAGAGAGAGCGACTTTGTTTACGATTTCCGACTCTAGATGGCGCCATGGCTATTGAGTCGCAAATGTCATCGGACAGTGGACAAAAATGCGCTCGCTGCCTGACGCTGCGGTATTTCCGTCGAGCTCCATTCTATCATGAACCCCCCTCCCCCCTCCCCCCTCGCGCGCCCCTCTTTTATAGGTGTCCTCGCAGTGCGCACAGTGCGTGCTAAAAGTTCACACACAGCGGGAACACTTTTGCTTAAAAGAGTATTCTTTTACCTCTGAAACGTTTATAAATAATTCGCTTTTATTAGCGATTATTTACACTAAACAAATATTCCTGCAACTATTTGTAAGGTTAAAATATTATTTTAAAATCGCTTTCCTTGGCATTTTATTTATGTTATTATGATTTCGTTGTTAATATGATTTCGATTCCTAATGAATATTTAACGCCGAGACGACTTGAGCTGCAAATTGTTCACATATTCATATATGTCAACTGAGGCGAAAAGTGAAAGTTTTGTGCGCTTTTGTTTTTCTTTTACATTTACATTGATTAACACATTGGCTTTTTTTTAGGCGATATGTGATAGCATACTGCTCGACGACACTGTATAGAGACTATATGTATTTTGAGGTGGGAGTGAGTGTGAATATCGATCGATAAACGTGTCCAGCAGCAGCAGCAGCAACAGCAGCCAGGCAGCTGTACATTTCGTGCTAGTTGCGGTTGGCAAAAGTATCTATAAGATACACACACACTCACACACACACTTTTAGTTGGGGCGTTTTTGGTTGGGCTTCCGCCCAAGGCAAAAGTTTCCGTTCATGTTTTTGTTGGTGTTATTTGTTTTGCTCCTGTTTTTTTTTTGTTCTTTCTTTTTCTGTCGTTGTTGTGCCGCTGTACAAATAAAAAGCGTGCGCGCACAGGACACAAAAGAGCAGAAAGCACCAAAGCGGCTGTTGGTGAGGGGTTAAAGGTGCCTCTCAGATAACGGGAATGACATGGAATTGGAATTGGAACGTCATGACTGCAGTATCTGACTGTATCAAGC
Source organism: Drosophila siamana (assembly GCA_035047445.1). Classification (NCBI taxonomy): domain Eukaryota; kingdom Metazoa; phylum Arthropoda; class Insecta; order Diptera; family Drosophilidae; genus Drosophila; species Drosophila siamana. The sequence continues at coordinate 17,773,861 of JAWNPP010000078.1, forward strand.
GAAGCCCTATAAAATCAAATGCTTGAAATGCAGTTGTTTAGGGGGTCGTTCTACCACCCTCAATGTGGCATACGATAGAAGATACCACGAAAATAATGTATTAAAGTGCTTGCAGAAGATTTGTATTACGTGAGTTTCACTAAGGCGATAATAGAGAACAATTCCCCAACTTGTGTGTAGCTTTTAAGCTGTGTAGCTTTTATTTTGGGGTGCGAGAAGTTGGGAAAGAATTCTAAATTGATTTTACAAGTACAATTATTCCAGATTCTTAAGAATATGAATAGCTATGTCTTTAGTGTGTTAATTGTTAATATTATTCTTCAAATCAGAAACTGATGTCGTTTAAATTGTAGCTTAAAACCTTGCTATTCTCATTAGTTTTAAAATACAAATTATTCCAGATTCTTAAGAATATGAATAGCTATGTCTTTAGTGCGTTGATTGTTAATGCTATTCTTAAAATCAGAAACTAGCGTTTAAAAACTCCCTTTAAATCGTAGCTTAAAACCTTGCTATTCTCATTAGTTTTGAAATATCAATTATTCCAGAATCTTAAGAATATGAATAGCTACATATGTCTTTAGTGCGTTAATTGTTAATGCTATTCTTAAAATCAGAAACTGATGTCGTTTAAATTGTAGCTTAAAACCTTGCTATTCTCATTAGTTTTGAAATATCAATTATTCCAGATTCTTAAGAATATGAATAGCTACATATGTCTTTAGTGCGTTAATTGTTAATGCTATTCCTAAAATCAGAAACTTACGTTTAAAAACTCACTTTAAATTGCAGCTTTCAACCTTGCTATTCTCATTAGTTTTGAAATATCAATTATTCCAGAATCTTAAGAATATGAATAGCTATGTCTCTAGTGTGTTAATTGTTAATGTTATTCTTCAAATCAGAAACTAACGTTTAAAAACTCCCTTTAAATTGTAGCTTAAAACCTTGCTATTCTCATTAGTTTTAAAATACAAATTATTCCAGATTCTTAAGAATATGAATAGCTATGTCTTTAGTGCGTTGATTGTTAATGCTATTCCTAAAATCAGAAACTAATGTTTAAAAACTCCCTTCAAATCGTAGCTAAAAAACTTGCTTTTCTCATTAGTTTTGAAATATCAATTATTTGATGCATATTTAAGCTGTAATCGTAGCATTTACTCGCCTATTTTATCATATTACACTTGCCGAATAATTTATATCTCATGCAGGCATTATCTTAACTATTTCGTGGCAATCGTGTAAACAATTTCGAGGTTATGTTACTATTTATTTGAGGTTAGGCTTTCTCACGCTCGTGGTACTCTCGGGGGTGCTGTCGACAAAGTAACGACTAAAGGGGGGTTGAGTCATTGATATCGTGCGATGATTGTTACTTTAGCTATTGGCACGCTTTTTTATAGCGTGTATTTTGTTTTTTTTTTTTGTCGTAGCTTTTGTAAATATTGACGCGACAACGAACGCTCTTTTGCGGTATTTGCTCAGCGTACGCGGAGGAGGAGGAGGAGGAGGAGCGGGAGGAGGTCCTGCGAGGGGCGGTTGTCAGGACGAAGAGCTCTGTATGCTGGCTTAATGCTGACTAGTTTGTTGTTTGGTTTATGGGTTTGTTTGGCTTGGACTTTGACTTGGCCGCGTCTCGCTACTTTATGTAATTAATAACTGAAAGAGGTCCTTGCACTTGGTAGCAAAACGGAACAGAAGCTCGTGCTGAAAACGGGCCAACGAATTGAGCCGTTTTCAAAGGGATCGCAGCTGCAGCCAGGAGCAGGTCATTGGCCACCAGAAACTGGTCCTAATTTGTTTTTGCGGTCACTCAGATGTGCCCCACTTTATGCGGCACGAGCCAAAGGCAAGGGGCAAACATAGCGTACACAAACAAAATGATACACTGGGGTGTGCTTGACTATAGTATACCCACTAAATGCTTTTATATTTTACAGAAATATATTTTAAGATATTCATGAAACTCATACATAATATATACACTAGAATCTAATTTGTACAATATAGCAAACAATTTAACCTCTTTTTTTTTTAATAGTAGTTCCATCTTTAACAAAATATTCCATGTTTAAAAAACATGTGTAGAATTCAAATAGAAATTTTAATTATTAAGTTTTGAAACTTGCATTTAAAGTTAAAGAATTCAGTAACTTTTTCAACTTAATATGAGCTGACAACATTCAAGTATTTTAGTTCTTGATTTTATTTAATTTATATTGTAGGCTAACCTTTAAACGCTTTAAGCGTTTTGCTTTTCATGCAAAGTTTAATCAACATTTGGGGTATTCAAATAGAAATTTAATTAATCTTATTTTGAAATTTGTATGTAAAGTTAAAGAGCTGGGAAACTTTTTCAACTTAACTGATATCAATCTAGATTTTAAGTTCTTGATTTTAGAATTTATATTGTGGCCTAACAGTAGCGCTTTAAGCGTTCTGCTCTTGATGCAAGTTTTCACTGTCGAGTTTAAAACGTTTTGTTCTCGCTGTGGCGAATGGAATTGTGGAGCTCAGTGCTTCGACACACTCAGTTAGTCCCTACTGATTTATGGCAGCGTATTGATTAAGCTGCGACTGTGAGTGCGCGTCTCCTCTCTCCAACTCTTTGCCCCTGCGCTGCCCTGCGCTGCCCCGCTCCCCTTTCAGCTGCCTAAAGGTGTGAGCTCAACCCTCGCAGCGCACTTTTTACGCCAGTTGCTGTGTCGACAGATTGCCCAAGGGTTCGATCCCTTTGGCTGTTGCGGCCTCGGCAGATGTTTCACGAGCTGCTCCTTTTTTTTTTTTTTTTTTTTTGCTCTCTTTCGTCTTGTCTGCTTCTGCTCCTGCTGCTCTTGGCTTGTGCCTAGTTACGCAATGATTTGAGCAAAGTCAAGAGTGAGCGTGGCGCGTGGGCGTTGTCTAAAAACGAAGAAAAGGTGCGTCTATTTAGTCATAATTGGATGCGTAATTGGGCAACCGAGGGCTGCTATGACTGCGATGCCAGCGTCTGCAGTTGCAGATAGATGAGCCTCGAGGCACATTAAATGCACATCATCAACAAAAAGGTGTGAAAAATCGGCAATTTAATAGAGGTTAGTTGGGCCTGCATGGAGGAAAGTAAAAAGTGCATTTTTTGGATCAGCTGGCTGAGCAATAAAATGCAGACATTACTTTCAAATATTAACTAACGAAATTTGCAGTTAATTGACATTTATGTGCAATGAAGTTCTAGTTAAAAACAGGAGTAGAAAATGCACTCATAGTAAAATAAAAAGGGGAAAGTTGAATTATAAATAGACTTAAAGTTATTCCATAGAGAATAGCTTGAGTTTATAAAGAAAAGTGCTTAATAAAAATAGTATAAATATTGTAAAACAGTGTTAATAGAAATCATGTACTCATAACTTCCAAAGAATACTAAATAAATATTCACAGCTATGATTAGATATTGCTTGAGATCATTTGTGGTTGTAGTTTAGTCAGTAGTTCTAAAAAAAAAAAACAAACAAGGCGACTGCTCGATTTGCGGTGGAAGCCAGACAGTCTTTGGCATTAAGATCAGCTGCTGGAACCTTGAAGATCAAGCGAAGCACAAGTCAAATGGGCAGCTGCATTTTGTGGCTGGATGCTGGCCAAAGACAAGACAAGGCAAGAGGCAGAAAACCGATCGTCAAGTTAATTATAAAGCGGCAAAGACGAACCGGCAGACAAACCGCTCAGCTGGCTGTCCTTGCCACGCGCTAACTTGGAGCCTCGCGAGCCGCAGAAGCGAGAAGGGGGAATCGCAGGATCAGGAATCAACTGGGAACTGGGCACGAGCTAAACGAGACCAACGAAGAGCTGATAAAATGCAGCTTGCAGCTTGCTGCAAATGGTCAACGGTAAGTGGCACAGGTAACATGAATGCTGCCTGCTTGACTGCCTGACTGTTTGACTGTTTGACTGCCTGCAACATGATGTTGCAGTTGGCCCAAGATGTTGTTCATCACGATCGCTGATGCCGCTGAGCTGGCGGATGATGTTGATGATCATGAGGGGAGGGCAGCGAGGCGGGGGAGGGGAGCGCGGCAAGTGCGGCGAGTGCGGCCTGCAGACAGCGGTTTAGGGGCAACTTCAGATGATGACGATGAGCGAGCGAGTCGCAAGTAGAACACAAAAAGTGAGGGGCACGTGGCCCGTGTCTCGTTTTATTTACGATACGATGCAAGGATGCAAAAGGACCTCTGCGAATGCAACATCCGCGCACCAGACACAACAAGGGTCTGTCTGCCTGGCACAACTGCACCTGTTAGTCCTATTAAATAGGGCCCAAAGTGAGCCACAATAATGCAGTCTTCTCTCACTCTCTTTCCTTCCTCCTGCACTCTGCAGTCGCCGCTAGGTTCATTGCACTGCCGCAAGTGGCAGCATCTGATCAATGCCCTCGTTGCGCCTATCGCTAAGATCAACAGGAGTAATTGTCCTGGGGGAAATAGTGCTGATGATTTCGTACTCAAGGCTAACAGAATCGCTGGAGATGATGCTGCACTTTTCGTTTTTGCTTAGAGATATCTCGCATAGCTCTAAGATCTCTCTCTCTCTCTCTTTTGTTAAGCCGTTGAGCTGTAAGTTTTTTTTATAGCATTGCGCTTTAGAAATTTGTGGGGCCAAAAATTTGAGCTCAAACATTTGTTGCAATCTACAGTCTAAATTTGCAATCAACTTGTTTAACTCTGTTCTATTTTTATTGCTCTAAATTGGGAATTTACATTTTCCTTTTGCCTAAAGTATTTATTTGCAGCTGAAAACCTTTTTAAATTTGAATTCTACTTTTTTTTTTTTTGTCTTAAGTTCATAAATTTGATTCTATGTTTTTGGGGAGTTAAAACTAGGAAATTGCCAACAGAAACTGATTTGGCAATCAGTTTATTATTTAATAAGGATGACACATAAATCATATAACTTATTGCATGCCTTTTTTAAACCCATATTTAAGAGTTTTTCTTAATAGCATCTTTCGAATAACATAATTTAAACTAGCTACTCCAGTTGGTCAATGGAGCTTGTTTTAGCAGCAGCTGGACAATGTCTATGATTATCAATTAGAGCGCAGCGTCAACAACAAACTGCAGTCGGGGCTGCCGTCTGTTGTCGGTTGTCGGTTGTCTGTTGTTGTTGTTGTTGGCCATGGCCCAAAGTGTCCCCATTGCGGGTCGAATGCCGACTGGAGACATGTGCATGACTGCTTAATCTAATTTAGCTGCAGTTCGGGTTCGGGGTACGTTTTAATAGGAATACAAAAAAAAAGAAAAAAACGCAGTCCATTGTAATAAAGGAAAAGAGCGGGAAACGTAAGAAAATAAGGGAAAACCTGCGGGACAGGATAGTTCAACTGACTCGCTGTGTGTGTGTGTGCAATTAAAGAAAACAAAGTCAAGAACGACAAAAGACGATGATGATGATGATGATGTTGAAGTTGAAGAGTCAAGGAACGGGTAGGAGAACAGTCAACCGCAGCGCCGGAAGTGCAGGTTACGCGACACACGGCTGCAGAGGGAGCGACTTGGCCAAGGAACTGAAGTACACTGCCAGAAAATGGGCAGCAAGAAGACGGCTGACTTTACGCGTGAAAAGTAGAGAGTACTTGGAAGACACGGATGTGAGAAAGGCGCAAGGAATTCAGTTGAATGACTTAGATACAATTTATAATAATTAATATAAAGTCATATGAATATAGTTTTATATTTAATCATTGAAGGTATAATATTTAACATATTTAATTATTTTTTAAAGGGATTTTGGAGCTTAGCTCTCTGAATTTAGATGTAGAATATTTTATATAAGAAGAATACGAAGTTTGATGGTCTTTAGTGCATATTTTGTGCACCTGGTTCTTCCTGTGATGTATAATTTTGGACAGTGTAGAGGTACAGCTAGGGTCTGGAAGTAGTTGCAGCTATAGGCACTGTGAAGAAGAAGAAGGGGAGAAAGAGAGTGAGAGGGAGATAGAGGCAGCGCTGGAGGTCGCGTCGTTCATGGCGCGTTGTGTTGTTGTGGCATCTTCGCGTGGCATCGACGACTTGTGCATTTGACTCGTCATTCGGTTTGTTGCACGTTTCGCGCTTCGCTTGAGAGGGCACGTGCCCCTCCTGCTGCTGCCCCTGATGAACCCACATGACATTTTTTGTGTTGTTGTTGCTACCCCGAGTCACAGATGTTGTGGCAAGTATGTGACTTGAGTCTTTGCCACACGGGGCTGCTGCGCTAAGGCTGCACAAGGGGCTGCCATGTAATCTGTCATCTAGACAGAGAGAAAGAGAGAGAGAGCGAGAGCGAGGTCAGGTGTCTGCAGCTTTGTTGCAACTGGCAAAAAGAAAAGCCCCGAGAGCGACCCTCTAATTTGTGCTGACCCTCAGCAGCAACCCACATGCAGACCATACAGACAAGCTATCAAGATGACAAGGTTGCCTTACCAGAAATGAAATGACAAAGAAAGCGAGGGTGAGGGAGTTGCAAGTTGTAAGTTGCACATTGCAAGTGGCAAGTCGCGAGCCTTGCAGCTGGTCAATTTGTGGTGCTTCTTGACGAACGCTTGACTGATCCAGTTGATGTGAGCATGCGTCTAATCTCTGGCATGGAACGCGCCAAGCGTCAGCTGGAACAGCCACAAGGCGCACAAGGAAGAGTTAGACGTCATCAATGTCCTGGCGCTGCATTTAATAAGCCACAGGCCACAGCACACACACACACACACACACACAGAAGCACAACATGAGACGTTACATGAGACGCAGCAGGCCATGTCGTAGAATTTTATCGACTAGGGACAAGGGACAAGGCTAAACAACAACAACAGACAAACAGCAACTGTGACGTTGTCTTCTTGTCTTCTGGCGGTTGTCTTCGCTTCGCTGAGCAAATGGCGGGAAACATCCACGCAGCACCTTTCGACAATCAGACAGTCAGACAGTCTGACAGTCTGACAGCCAGAGCAGCGAATAAACGCAGAGATAGCGATATAGGCTGCCTTTATGCGCCTCGCTTCTTATCAGCCAGGTTAGTCTTGGGAACACTCAGCACTCGGCAGTCATCGGTCTCGGTATTCCCGATTCACTCACTGTATTCAGTATGCAGTACTCGATGCGGGTGCGCAGAGAGCTCCAAGAGATAAGTTGGCCCAACGTGGGAACGAAAATCGGACGCCCAATTGTGGGAAATTCCATGGCAACTTTTACGACTTTCAGACAGCTCCTTCGCCTACCCTAAAGAAAGCTGAGATAAACTTCAGTAGAGCCGAAGAATTTGTGGAGTGTCTAGGAATAATAAGTTTATAAGGATTCGAGCTGCTTCATTTTGTTAGATCTAACACCTTTTATAAATACAATTTCTACTGCAATACCTCATTAGATTTCAATTTCAAAAACCTTGTCGAACTTAAGATTAGGCGCAAAAGCAATTTCGTTAATTTTTAAATATGCTAAAATTAGTTGAGAGATAAGCAACGAAATTTAATGAAATATACCCGCAAATACATCAATATCATCCGCTTTTATTAGATATTAAGAAGTCTGCCAACTGGAAAGACTTTTTAGCTAAAATTTTGGGGGGATTATTACCTTTGAAATTAAATTACATCTATTGTAATGTGATCGAAAACCTCAAATTCTCAAAAGGTTTACATAAGTAGTTATCTTCAAGAAGCATTGGGGGCATTTAAGCACAGTATTTTGTACAGAATTTTTGCATTCAAGTGTTAAATTTATTTATTTGCACACTCATCTAGTAGCAACATATAATATCTTTTGTAATTTGCCTTTGATCGTTGCGTTTTCAATGAGCTCAGCTCAGCGCAGACACCTTGAGATGTTGTTATGTGATTTGGTAATTTGCTCATTGCGATTACCTCTTACTTTTTGCAGCTGCTTCTCTCTCTCTCTCTCTCTCTCTCTCTCTCTCTCTATCGACTGCTCTTGTTCATGGCATGCACGTGATAATTGTACGCCTACCCCCCACCGCCCCTCTGGGTTTGCATTTTATGTGATTTTTGTATTACATTTATTTTCATTGCTCACTTCATGATATTTCTCCTCTTGCTGCCTTTTTATCTCGTTTTCGTTTTCGTTTTCGTTTTTATTATTTTCATTTTCACTAGACGTGTAGATGAATGGATTAAGCATATATATATATATGTATGTATATATATATAGTAGATATATCTATATTTGTGGGGAAGGCTTTGTAGCGTAAAAAATGCGAATAGGAAGCCGTTTTGCTGGAGTTCCTGGTCGAGTTGTGGGTTTATCGGCTGAACGGAAGATGCCACTTCCCCAATGTTGTTGTTAGCGCTGCCTGCCCCGAGCCCGAAAATGCCAGTCTCGGTCTGGCACTAAGACCAGAATATATACAGTTGCCGTGCCAAATGCAATTAGAGCTGAGAAATGCCAGAGCCGCTGGGATTCGTCTGGCGAGACGAGACAATGGCGAGTGCTGCAAGCACTTGCATTGCTTGCCTCCAATCCTTCCATCCATCCAGGCTCAATTCGAGTTAAATGGCATAAATGGCATTGTGTGCAGTTGCAGATGCTTTTAGTGTGTGCTGCATGCCACACCCTGGCAGCCAGGCAACAACATGTCTCTTGTCTCGCTGTTGGACACCCTAATGCCAGACATTCAACTTTACCCCTTAACGCAGCGTTAAAAGTCACGATTAAGCGTCAACACTCGCCTTCTGCCTGCTGCCTTCTGTTTTCTGTTTTCTGGCTTTGGCTTTGGCTTTGGCTTTTGGCATTTGTGTCTTTCACACCCCCGGCACCCCCACTTCTGGTCACCCTCGGCGCAGTCTCTGTGTTTGCTGGCTGCCCCGTAATGCTGCACATCCCACAAGTTTACATCAGCGTCAGTTTCAGTTTCAGTTTCAGTTCAGCGCTCCACGCGCTCTAATCCTGAGGGATGGTTTGGCTTTGGGTTTGGGTTTTTTTTTGGGCTTGGCTTTCGGCACATAAACTGCGTGAAATTAAGTAATTAAATGTGTGTAAAGTTCAGGTCACATCATCGTCATCATCATCATCATCGTCTGCCTCCGCCTTTTGCTCATCATCCTGTGGCGAAAGCCCATCAAAATTGATGAATGTCTTTGTATTTATCAACATTCAAGGATTGCTCTCTAAATGAATGCAATTATTCATTGCATGTTTAGCAGACAAATGAGCAGCAGATGCTGTAATTAGTCCAGGAAATAGTCTCAATAAAATTAAATTAAAAAAGGCAGCATTATAGTATAACAAATATTGGCTTAAACTCTATACTACAAAGTATCGCAGTTCTATTAGATATTTATGCATTTCTTTTACAAGTAAAACCACATTTAAGAGTTTATTTATTTAGCAGCAGTTGCTGTAATTAGTCCACGAAATAGTTGAAGGAAAAAGGCAGAATTATGTCATTGATTCTAATCAAAGATTGGTTTAAACTCTATAATACAAAGTATCGCAGTTCTATTAGATATTTATGCATTTCTTTTGCAAGTAAAGCCTCATTTAAGAGTTTATTTATTTAGCAGCAGATGCTGTAATTAGTCCACGAAATAGTTGAAGGAAAAAGGCAGAATTATGTCATTGATTCTAATCAAAGATTGGTTTAAACTCTATACTACAAAGTATCGCAGTTCTATTAGATATTTATGCATTTCTTTTGCAAGTAAAGCCTCATTTAAGAGTTTATTTATTTAGCAGCAGATGCTGTAACTATTTCGTCTATTTTCGTCCACGAAATAGTTGAAGAAAAAAGTCAGAATTATAACATTGATTCTAATCAAAGATTGGCTTAAACTCTATACTTTAAAGTATCGCAGTTCTATAAGATATTTATGCATTTCTTTTACAAGTAAAACCACATTTAAGAGTTTATTTATTTAGCAGCAGTTGCTGTAATTAGTCCACGAAATAGTTGAAGGAAAAAGTCAGAATTATGACGTTGATTCTAATCAAAGATTGGCTTAAACTCTATAATACAAAGTATCGCAGTTCTATTAGATATTTATGCATTTCTTTTACAAGTAAAACCACATTTAAGAGTTTATTTATTTATGTCTCTACAAAACACTAAATGCATGCAAAAAGTAATAGCAAATGTAATTAATTGTTGAACAAAAACAAAGCTCAACTCTTCAAGCGGAATTAATTTGAATGATGCCATTTTAAATGTCAAGACTCAGTTTGCATACATTGATTTCTAGCTTGTCAACTTAATGAATTCGTCAAGAGTTTGGCGCCAAAAACCAAATCAAAGCATATAATTAGTGTGGCCGAGAAGGAGAGCAATCTAGGAAGGGAATTGGGATTGAGTTTGGGATTGGGATTGAGTTTGCGATTGGCACTTGGGTCTACAGCTGTGACTGTTGATTGCCGCGAAATATGTGTTCTTTTTTTTTAGGTGGGCCAGAGAAACGAGTTTGCAACTCAAGAAAGAGAGAGAGCTTTGTTCTCTGTCTTGTCCAGTCTTTGCAGTATCCCAGAGTCCGCTGTGCTGTGTCCAGTGTCTAGTGTCCTGCGTCCAGTGTTCAGTGTTCAGTGTCCTCTCCAGCGTGCTGTCCGACATGACAGAAGAAAACAAAAGACGGCGTCCAAACAATAGAGCTGAACTGCAGCAAGCTGGCCAACGGTCAGTTCCCATCGCGGGCTAAATAAATAAATAGCTGAGAAGGCGCCAAATGCAAATGAGAAGTAGGACGACAACGCAATCGAGAACGAACTCAAACTCGAACCCAAGGACCTTAGCTCTCTCTCTCTGTCTCTCTCTCGCTCTGACTCGAGTGCCACTAAGTAGCCGAAGGAGGGTCGCGGGTCGCGGACTCGCTGACCACTGTCCAGTTGGCTCTGAGGGGTTGTTCAACTGCAGCGCAAGTCCTTTGCTCCCATTGTAATGAGTTGCGCTCGTTTCACCCTTTTTTTTTCTTTTCTGCTGTCGGCCTCGTCCCGTTTGCTGCAATCGCGCTGGGCTGCTGGTCAGTTGGCCTGTTAATTTACGGACCCCTGCCCCTGCCCCTGCCCCTTGGCTGTTGGCTGCTGGCTGCTGGCCCCGGAACTGATCCGGTCGACCTCATTTGAATATTAGTTGGGTTGGTCAAAAATGATCCTTGATTTGCTCGCTGTGAAATTGCCCCAGAGTCGCTTGGTCGTCGTCTTGATCTCGGACTTGCAACTAGAACGCATTCTCACATCCTTTGGCATTACACGCTTGACCAAACGCCTTGCCTCCTTGGCCCCTACCCCGGCCCCTGCCCCTGCCCCTGTCGCTGCCTCTTGCCCACTGTGACCTGAACTCATATTTCATGCAGCGAGGTCCAGTTTAGAAGATCTCGACCATCGCTGGCAGGGACAGACATGCGTATTACAATTTGATCCTCGATCGCCTTCTGCAGTTGCTTCAAATTTGTTTTATGACTGCGTAATTTCTCGCCCCTGTGTCCTGTGTCTGTGTGTGTGTGTGTCCGTTAAAATGATAATTTATGGATTGATCCGGTCAGCCGACGATGCATTCGTTGCCATTCGTTTGCTTTCGTTTCCCTTCCCATTCGGGTTAATGAGAGTTTGAACCTTTGCCCACGTTTTATCTTTGGTTTATCGCCTTAATTCTACTTCATTAGCTCAAGGTTCAAGCGCTGGCAATGTTGCCATTTATTTTGAATTATCTGGGCATCTATTTTAAATATTATGTAAACTAATTAAAAATGTATTCAGTATAAATTTGTTGTCTATAAATTAGTTTGCAGAGTTTCGAAGTATTTTAAATCATGTTCATGGATTGTTTATTAAATATATTGCTACATTTCATCATTAAAGATAGATTTAATTTCTATATTTTAGCATCTTTCTTTAGCATATTTAATCGAAGCTTCTCCTTTTTAAAGCTATATTTTAGTGCCAAAATGTTACACAAACTCTGTCGCATCTTTTTCTCGCTCACTTTGTCCCTTTCTATCCGATCGACTGTCGTTCGTATCCCAAAGGACCTCAGCAAAGGGCAAATCTAAGGACGAACTCGATTGAAATGAGGTCAGTGACTGCGCGGAATACAGACAGCGTCCTGCGTCTGTCGTCCTTGATTCGTGCTGTCTACTTTCTGTCCTGCTGACAGGCAGCCAATGTAGGGTCAGTTCCTCGGGGGCTTTGTTTGCGATGAGGTAACGGTTTTCTTTTCTCAGCGTGCTAAAACGGGACGTGTCCAATAAGAAGGGAATGAAAATTAGAGCAAGGCATAAGACAGGTTTGCCCCGAGATTAAAAAGAAGCTAATGCCCAACGGTCAGTCGAGCAGCGTATAAATTAGACAGATGCAGATGCGAAGAGAAAGAAACAGAAAATTAGATAGTCCTGGAATAAATTAGAATATTCAAAAAATTGCTAACCTAAACATGTATTTCAACACAACCAAATAGTTTAAGAAAATTCAAACAAATTTGAATTCACAAAAAGAAATATTAATTAATATTTAACAAAGACGAAAAAAGTTCCTCAATTCTTGAGAAAAGTATTATTTTATATAGTTGTTTTTTTCGCGTGAAATTAAAGCAAAATGTGGTCTAATTTATTGGCTTAATTTGGGAATTAATTTGATATTAAAAATGTGTAAAATTCTGGTAAAAATATGCACCAAACTTTCGAAACTTTCTCATTTTGCCCGCAGTGAAAATGCACGCCATTTTATGGGCTCGGTTTTCTAATTGGTCCAGGGCTATCATGATAACATCATCATCTCAGAAAAACTGACATTTTCTAACCCAAAAAGCCATGTTTAATTGTCTTGATTCGCAACCCTGCTTGACTAAGAAGGTCAAACAATAAAAGGGATGCAACCCCAGAGAGCAAAGTACAAAGTTGGACATTTTTAATGAAAAATTTCATTTGATTTTATTTTCGTTGGCCTCAAGGAGCGCGAGATCAAGATCAGGTTCAAGATTCAGGGATCAGAGATCTAAAGAGCAGCATATTCAATTAATGTTTCAGCTAAAAAGTTCATCATTTTGCGTCCATTCTGCGGACATTGGTCAGCAGCAGTCTCGGGATCATTTTACATAAAGTGGAGGGGAGACGAGCTGAGAAGCCAAGAAAAGGAAAGCAACCCCTGTAAGGAAGTGAGAAGAACTGAGGTTGCCTAAGTCGATAAACTGGTTTACTTTTTGTTGATTTATGGGTTCGCAACCCTTTCGGACTGTCTTGGCCCCTTTTTGTCGTTTATTCGCCTGCCTGCCTGCGGCGAAAGTAGAGCGAGCTCAGCATCCCATCAAGGCTGATGATGTTCGTTCAAGATGCAGATCAAGATCTATGCACTATAGATGTATATACACATTGACTGGCCACAAGAGCTGCGTGTTAAAATAGCTTGTTTGGGGTGGCAGCTTAAGACGGATTGTCCGTGCGATTAATTGGGTTACATTTCAGGTCGTCTACAGTCGACAGTCGACAGTCTCAGCCTCAGCTGTCGCCTAATTAGTCAAGAGGTTCTTTAAGCGCACCGTAAAACACCAAGAGAAAAAAAAGAACTAAACGAAACTGTTGTTGAAAGCGCCTCCATTTGGAAACTGTGAAACAACAATTTGATATTTCCCAAAAAGACAACAAGAAGTAACGCCTAGTCAGCTCCCAAATGTGAAACAAGTTTATTGTTGGGGTTAGCACAATTTCAGCATCATTGTCATCATCATCGTATATATTTTTTTTTTTGGTTTATTTGGTGGACATCGCTTGGGGTCTTTTCGTCTTTCTGGTTCTTTCTCAGCACCTTTTGACCTGCGTCGTTGAGTTTTGGTTTTTTTTTTTTTTAGTTTTTTTGGTTGTTTAACTGCGCCCCAGACTGACAAATGAAGCGACAAAACTCCACATGTTTTATAGCCATAAAAGATACACACAACACATGCACTAACATTTTAGATGAAAGCTAGCCGAGCTGCTCCGCAACTGGGAAACTGACCAACTGTTTCCAACTGTTTCCAACTACACTCGCCCAAAAATCACGGCAATTGGGAAAAGTAAAAACAAATGCATAACAAATTGCAAATACAAATCATTTAAAGCAAACCCTATTTAAAGAGTTCTATTCTATATAAGACGTCTTCAAGTGCCAACAGAAATCAATAAGTAATTTAGAATTTTTTCGCACGAGAGAAAATCTTACAGTTGTTATTTATTATTGAAATAACATATTTCGTACATTAATTAAATATTTATTTATTTGTATAAATTTGTACTTCAAAGCGCATTTCTCTAAATTGAATTCAAGTCAATCTTTATTTCCTCTTTAGACGTATATCTCAAAAGTCATCTTATCTCACTTTGCTTGCCAATGGACTCAGCATTTTCGCTCAGTGCACCGATTGCCAACTACCAATTGTCAACTACTCAACTGGGCGGTCGCTTGGTCGGTCAACAGTTTCCGTTAGCCCTCTGCAACTTGTCCAGCTTGTAGCTCCAGCTTTGGTATCTGGTCTTTGGTCTCTCTGTCAGCTCTGTCAGCTCTGTTAGCTCGTCTCGTTCGTCATAACTCCAACGACACACACAACAAGCAGCCAGCAACACAAATTTTCGTTTCGTTTTTTTTGTTTTTTTTTTAGTCTGTTGACAAAATCACAATGAAACTTAATTATGTCTTATGTCTCATTGTCTGTCTGTCTGCGTTTTCCATTTGTCAGGCACTTGAACTTGCGCCCATGCTGGGAACACTCGACATAAAACATCTTCATCTGTATTGTGCAAATAAGTATAAGGAGGCTGCTAATTAATTGTGTTATTAAATAAAACTAGCTACAAATTAATTTACAAGTCAAGCACAACTCACAACTCTTCAATAGATTCACAATTAAGTAGCTATAAAATAGCTAAATCAATAGTTTTATAAACGAATTTGTCTGAATTAGAAATTCAGATTGTTTAGTAATGCATCTAATAATCTTTGGAAATGTTTTGCGATTTATCTGATAATGTTGGGGAGTGTTAAGAGTGTTTGAATCGTGCTTCAAAGCTGCAGAATTATTCTATTATTAGATTATACATTAACATTAACAAGCGTTAATTGCAGCATTTATTTTCCATGTTTCAAATTAAGAATATTGTGATTTATCTGTTATTTAACTGCAATCGATGAAGTTACTTAGTTTAGTGAGTGGGATGCAAGTTGGCTGCGATTGAGCTGATCATTGGTCGGCTCGTCAATGTGGCATGTGGCAGATGGCTGGACCGGTAGCATTTCAGACATGAGGCACATGAGTCTGACGTCTGCTGTTTACTGTCTGCTGTTTGCAGTTCGCCCAGTTTTTCGTTTTATACACTTCCTCTTGGGTTGCATTTTTGTGTTTAATTACAACAGCAGCTACAAGATGCCGCATTGCATTAACGAAAATCAAACATGCAACACGGACAGCGCAGCAGACACAGATGGACAGTTGCAGCCAGATCGTGTGGCGCACAGACTTTTGCGGTGCGGGGCGAGGCGGGGGCCGCTGGGTGGATGGTTGGTTGGATGGATGGATAAGTGACGGAGTTGCTGTTAAAGTTGAGCCACCCCCTTCGCAGCCTGCAAAAAAGAAAAATAAGCAGCCAAAATAGTTGCGCCATTTTTCAATTATGAAATTGTTTTGTTGTTTTATTATTTTTCTTGCTGTTGCTGTTGCTGCTACTGCTCTTGTTGTTGTTGTTGTTGTTGTTGTTGGTGTTGTGCTTTTGCGAATTGAGTTTTTAGCTGGTTGCTTGTGTGTCTCGTCAAAGTGCGCCCATGTGCAGTGATTGTGGATTATATAAAGCGAAACGAGCGTAAATCATAAAATATATGTGGCAATCTGACAGGCCAGCAACTAGCAGATACCCTGTACATCGTTTTCTATATATTTTTGTACCCAATGGGCGAAATGTTGTTGACATGTTTAGTATCTTGTGCTGCGCATCTGCAGTTCAAAATGTATCTTCAGCTGTTCTCACATCTAGCTTAGTTGCAGACAACCTTTGGCGGGCATGGCGACAATTAGAGGGTATGCAGCAAGTGGCAAAAGCGTTAGTGTATCTTGCAGATACCAAAATTGCATCGCTGCTCAGCGCGTGCCGGCGCCGTGCGCGCCAAACGGCCGTTAAAACAAAAAACTGCAACAACTGCAGACGGGGGGAGGGGGGTGGAAAAAAGAAACAAAATGAAAATGAAAATTGTTAGCTCATCGCCAGGCAACAGCAGCAGCAGCAGCAGCAGCAACAGCAACAAACAGAGGCAACTGTGGCGGCTGCGAAGGCGGCAACAATGTGGCACGACAACGGCAAAGGGGCTGAGCGGGCGGTTTGGGGGCGGAGCAGAGCAGCTGCCTGTTGTTTTTATTAATTACACGGCAACAGCAGCAGCTGAGGATGGCGCAGAGAGGGGAGAGGGGAGTGGGGAGAGGGGAATGGGCTGATGGGGGAGCTGTTGAGGCAGCTTCGTTTGGTTGCGCATGCGCCACAAATTTGTTGCATTTACGCGAGATTTTTATTATGATTTCATTTTCATTTTCATTTTTGATTTTCCATTTTTGTTTTTTTTTTTTGGTCTTTTGGTTGCTGCTGCTTCTTTTTGTTTTTCGTGTGTTGCTCTGCGCCTCTTTGTTAAAACAACAGCAGCAGCAACAACAACAACAGCAGATTGTGCAGCCAAATGATTGCATTGCGGCTTTTGTGTTGGCGAGTGTGATTACAGTGATCACTGCTAAGCAGTTGATCAGATTAAGCTGCAACTAGAACAACGCTGAGCATTAGGCGCTAAACTGAGCAAACAGTATTTTGATAACTGATCGACAAAACTGGGAATCGAATTTGATCTGCAAACAAAGACTTGCTGATGATTCATGCCGAATTTAGGCAATTTTTCCCCTTCTCATTACTTTCAGAATGCTCATCAATCACTTGAGTCATAAATACAACGCGTAGTTTCAGCTTCAAAGCGATAAAGTTTTCACAAGAATTTATGTCAGGCGCTGAGTAAAACTTCAGCATAATTCACATTTCTTTAGTGTCAAAAGTGTGCGAGAAAAAGCTAATTTATGTAGCCAACAATGTATTCTTTTTCGATGTAGAAGCTGATCTAAGCTGATCACCAATGAATGCTTGGCAAACTTAATTCATTTCTGCAACATACTCCCTCTCCTGATTCAATTGATATCAAGTTGCCGGATAGACCTTGACAATCTGTTCATGTCGCAGTTCCTGCCTGGCTTGAGAATTTCCCCTGCAGACCACAAAATCGCTGCCCAATGCAGTCCAAGCCAGACTCAGACTCGCATTCAGACTCAGATTACCACACACACTTTGTGGAGTTGGTAAGACGATGCTTTTCCTTACGTCAGGAAGCTGTAAATTAGCTTAGCTGGCGCACGACGGCAGCAATTTAAGCATTTTTTTTCTGTGCAAGTTGCAAAAGAAAGAGGTTGCTATAATGCCACCGATACCTGGCTATATGCCAGGGTCTGCAAAATACCCTGTTTACTATAGATTCTCAGTTACCTCTCTAAAAAACGATTCCCTTGTGATGAAATCATTTAACTAACCTAATTGAACTCTGTAGCGAGTTAAGTTATCGCTGTGAAATTTGGTAGAAAATAAGTTTGTTCAGTTTAATGGCAAATTAGAGTGTCAAATGTATTACAGGGTATTGATTAGTTGAGCATATGAGCTCTAATTAGACATGTGCATGCAGAGAACAATTTGTTTAGCTAAGGTTTTGAATTGCGTGCCACGCCAACAGTTTAACGTCATGGCTAACTTTCTACAGGGTAGCTACTAGTCGGTAGTAGGAAAGTTCAAATGGAAATTGTGGGTTTCTTTACTATTTTGCATATATAATTGATATACAATCCTTGTTGCTTGGCATCTCGTTTTGGTGTCGCATAATATGCGCTGATTACAGGGTAACTGCTAGTCAGGCACAGCATGCGGCATGCTGTGGTTATCAGCTTTCAATTGCCGCTGACAAAATTGTGCTGAGTGGGTCTCGTAATCGGATGAGAGGCGACAAAGTCTGATGGGAAATGCACACGATTTGGATTTTACAGTTAGTTTATCATGATTGCCAACTCCTCCAGCTCTTTCACACACACTCGCTCCCTCTCTCTCTCTTTCTATCTCTCTTTGCCGCTTCTACGTGTGTGCGATGTTAGATGTTGTGTGGGTGAGGATTTCCTGCAAGTCGAAATTGAAAATTAAAAATCGCCTGGCGTCCACTAACAACAACAACATCAAGAGCTACTCTTTAAAGAGTTCTTCGGAGCCTCTTTTAACTGGCCTCGCAACGTTTTGAACGTTTTCAGTTACTGCCGTTGTTGTTATTATTTTCGAGTGTGTGTTGACGACTGTCACGTTCCCTACATAAATATCCATAAAAAGTAATGCTCACATCCGTCCGGATGAAATGCGTTCGTGTTGGGATCTTCACAGCGACAGACAGAGACAGAAGACCCCGACAGAGAGAGAGAGAGAGAGAGAGAGGGTGAGATGGTGAAGATTTGTCGAAAAAGATTCTTCAACACTTTCGTTCGGTCAACTCTCAATTCTCAGCTCTCGAAAGGCATTGCGCAGTGTCATAAATACAAGTAATAAACGATAAGATAACGTACCATAAACAGCCACGAACGTCAAGGCAGCATACTCAATAAAATCGACAACTCAATGCCCTCACAATTGTCAGTTAGGGGGGGACACAATATGATGAATAGAATTCTTATTCTGGCTGGCATCAGCTTCCCACAAAGCATTACAAGGTATTTATTTTTCTGTAAGTAAAATACACAACTCGCAGTTTTAGTTTGTATTAAAAAGTTGTTGTTAATAATACAAAATAGTTTTGGCTGATAGCTTAAATCATTTATATTCATTTCTGTTTTACAGTATCTAGGGCAACATCTGCTAAATATATATTTATGTGAAGTCAAAAACAGGCGACAAACTGCCTCTGAAATCAAGCATACTTTGTGTCCATGTAGAGTGCTGTAACAATTTGGTTTTGCCGCATTCACACGATCTGAGCAAATTCAAATAGAGATACTATAATCACACTCTATTTACCTGGGATGCCAATGTCGATGACGACGACGACGATGACGACGATGACGACGATGATGATGAGGTCGATTTTGATGCCCCATGCGCAGCTTGGTTAGATAATCATATTGAGCAGGGGGAGGAAGTGAGAGAGAGTGAGAGAGGTAGGGAGAGAGCAGGGTAGATAGTAGGTTCTTTAGCTCAATTTTCGAGTCAAGACAAACAAATTCGATTGACTTTGCTAGCTGATAACGCACACACACACACACACACACATGGAGACACTCATAAAGCACATGCAGGTGTCCGTCGTCTTGTGCAATGGAAATAATGTCAAAGATCCCAGTTTAGTCCCGCGTCAGTTGATTCAATATTTGGCCAGCTTATCGAGCACCCACATAGAGCGGAGAGGAGAGCGCAGAACCCGTGGAACTCTTGGTGTGTCAATAAAGCAAACTCGATTCGTATCATAGATCAACAACAAATTCCGTGTGTGCTTGTGGGAAATATTGGGATTGTTAAGCCTTTCAAGCTGGATGCCACGCAAAATGGGCAAATGAGCAAATGAGTAAGCGGGCAGATGGTCAGATGGAATGATAGATGATTTATCCATATACATATATACATACATAGCATAGCTGAGTTAGTATCCTGTGTAGCAACCACAAGAAATTGATTGTCTATTAGTTGCAGAGTCTTAAGAAAAGAGTCTTAAATCTTTGCTAACGATATATTGAAACATTTTCCTGATAGTTGCCAATTTACTGCCCACATCTGCACAACACATTCCACACTTAATATTTCTGCTGTTATTTGCCACCTTTAGCTGCTCTCCACTTGGTGTTTGGCTATTTCCAATATGTTGCAAAGTTTTCAAGGTGCCGCTTGTGTCAGTTGAATCTTGTGCGCATAACTCGATTAATTAACAGCGCAACGAAGGTTCTTTCGCGTTTCGCATTCGTGTGTTAGCCACATGCAATGCCAAATGGAAGTCAAGTCAAGTCAAGCTGTGCACATCCGCCCACCCAACACCCCAACAAGTCTCAAGCAAACGCTTGCGGCACAAACGAGGCAAAGAATCGCCTCCAGCTGCCCGGCGAAGTTGGCGATGCCTTGAGAAATCAGCGAAGCAATCGATCGACTGGCGAACAGCTCAAGTCAAGGCTCCATCAATCGTTGGGTGTGTGCGGGAGGAGGGTAATGCGGGAGGCACATCCTCCTAAAGAGCAATTATACGGTATTATTTTATTCCATTATTGGATTCTTGGTTTAATTCAATTAAAAGTCGATTCGCATTGAATCAATGTTGAAGTTATTAGAGCGCTGAGAGTGCTGGCAACGCAAACGAAGTCATTGCTACAACGTCAAGACGCCGAAAGACAATTAAACTAAACAATTATTAATAAATAATTAGAAATATTACAGTGAAGCGGCGGTATGAACAAAGACTCCAAAGCCAAACGATTTCAATTCAAACACAAATCTATTGTTCTGATCTGTTCTGTCTTCTAAGCAGAGACTTTTAAAGTCTGTGTGTTGCGAATTGTGTTCAAATAGGGAAGCTTCTCTCTGTCTAATTTGTAGTCTCACAGAACCTCACAAATTCGATTCCAGCTCCGCCAAGGAGGCTCTACTGTACCTCGTCCCGTCTGTTGGCATTAGGCACATCATGTCTATGCCCATTGGCGGGGCCAACAAACCCATTTAACCTACAAGTGGCCAATGTCTTGAGCTGCGTCCGTTTAATTATGGAAAATGATCGCGGCAAAGAGCATTTCCTGTCGCATTGTCATTGCCTCTCTCCCTGTCTCTCCCTATCTCTCTCTCTCGCTGTCTTGGCACTGTTTTTTTTCTTTTTTCGACTTTGCGCACACAAAGTCCATTTTAAGAGGTAGTCGTCGTAGTCTCCCCGACTACTTGCTTACTCCTCCACCCATCCCATATGGCACAAGACAGCGCACATCGTTCTGTCGCTTATCTGTTTGTACGCGGTACGAGCGCGAGGTCTTCGAGTCTTTCTTCATTTGGCCTGTCTTCGGGGGCTCTCGTCTTTCACTTTGATAATTTCTCCGCACTTTGGCGGCAAGCCATTGCCCAGTGCCCGGTGCTTGGTGCTTGGTGGAGTAGTCAATGCTCGGTGGCCATTGTCTGGGTCTCGGATTTTGCTCTTAGAATTTTAAATAGGCTGCTCAGATCAGGCACACGGCGATCAGAGGTCTATTGAACGAAAATCTGGCTGCCTGCCCAACACCGTCCAAATTTGTGCCTAGCCCCCTGTTTTTTGTCTTCTCTTCAGACGCTTGAGCAAATGGTTTCTTCTGCTTTCTGTACGCTTCGAACAGGAAACTTTGAGACTGTAGATCCAAAACGATAAACTGGCCCTATAGATAGATGTCTTCGAGATATGCAAGATGACTTTTTAAAAGGCTTATTTGGAATTCAAGGAACTCTGTTCAGTTCTACAGTAGCTTCCACGAAATCTTTGAGTGTTTAGGCTTAATGCAGTGGATTGCACAAGACACCAAGCGGAAATAACTTAAAGTTAGCACAGAGTTAACTATATAAAATATAAAAAATATATAATATAAAATATATAATATAAAATATATAAAATAAAATATATAATATAAAATATATAAAATAAAATATATAATATAAAATATATAATAAAAAATATATAATATAAAATATATAATATAAAATATATAATATAAAATATATAATATAAAATATATAATATAAAATATATAAAATAAATTTAAAGCACTCTAAAATATCTTTTTTTTTTTTTTTTTGCTTAATTGCAGCTTTGAAGCCGCTTCAGTTATTTGCAACGCATTGAGGATTGTTTTTCCCATCTGCATCTATGTAAGTAAGTTTATTATTTTACTCTTGCATTGTGCGTCTCTGGAAGGGATTTGAAAGCAGCGCTTCGACAAGTTTTTACACGCTTTGGCTGTTTGCAGATCGTAGATCGATTAGAACATTGTAGACATATTTACGACGCTGCAGCTCTGTCCGTCTGTCAGAAACATAAAATGCAACGATGGCTCTAAGCAGAAGAGCTGAAGAAGAAGCTGCAGAATATTAGAGTCGCGAGGTACTTAAAGCAAACGACGCGTCAAACGTGTCAAACATAAAAACGCAAAAGACGTCAAGACCTGCTTAGATCAAAGCTAAAGACAAAGGTGTGGGCGTGCAACCCGAAAGAGAGAGAGAGAGAGAGAGGGAGCGAGCATCATTACGAGATCCTCGAGCCATTTCCTTTTGGGGCACTTGCCACTCGCACAGCGGTAGGGAAGGGGACGAAGACGGGGAATGATGGCGCTGCTTGTGGCATACTAATTGGCATTCGGATGGAGCTGAGTCTGTGTGCCATTAAATTTGGTACTTGATGGGCAGGAGAGGAGGATCATCATCATTGTCATCGTCGTCACCGTCATCGGCATCGGCAGCGGCGTGGTGATCATGGGCATGATCATCCATTCAACATGTTTGTCGTTGCCATTTTGTGTTGTTTGCTTTTGAGGTCGTCTTGTCGCATCGCAGCGTCGCCTGTCGTCTCTCCGCACAATTTAATGGCCCCTGTCAGCCCGCTCAACGTGCTGCATACTAATTGTATGATTTTAGCTTGCCCGGATGATCTGTGCATCCGATTCCAAAACCAAAACCGATGCGATGTGATGTGATGTGATGTGATGTGATGCGATGTGATGCGATGCGTTAGGCAAGTCTCAGTGAGAGGGCTCGCAACTTAACTCAACCCAACTCGCATCTTCCTGCTGCCACCGACCGCCTACACTCTCTCTCTCTCTCTCTGTCTCTCTCTCTCTCTGTTCGTCTCTTGGCCGACGGTAGCTGCTGCTGCTGCGTGGGAATCACTTAAACAGGCAAAACAGCTACCAAAAAAAATGAGGAAAAAAAACGCACACACAACCTCAAAACAAATTTCAGTCGAAAATGTATTTTATGTGGAAAACGTGAGGATGCCTACTCGCTCCATCTCGCTCGAGCATCTCACCCGCTCTCCCTCTCCCTCTCTTAGTCGCTCTCGGTGATTTTGGGCTTATTTATATGCCAGTCGAATCATCAATGGCCCTCATAATATAATGCGCACGCCACCAACTAAATAACTGACTGACATTCACCGACGTCGTCGTCGTCGTCGTCGTCGTCGTTGTACCTCCGATTTGGTTTCGGATTTGGATTCAGTTTCAGATTTGAATTCAGTATTCGCCGTTTTGCTGTTTGTTTGCTTGCTTTTTGTGGCATTGCAGAGGTGACATAATGAAAACAAACAACACTGTTTGTTATCGCTGAGTGCCATCGACTGGCTGAGACCCTGTAGCCTCAATTTGAACGCTAAGGCAATTGGTTAATTTGTGGTTGATTGGAGAAAACGCTGCGTTTATTTTGCAACAAATCGCAGTCTTAATTCTTAAGGTTGTGTGATTATTTTCTTTTGCTGATTTTATAGTATTAGCAAGAGTTTGTAGACACCCTGTTTATGGTTGTGAGAAGTCCTTGGACTAGCTTCGACTGCAAATAGCTGCAAATTCCTTTTGCCTTGAGCACTCAGGAAATGTGCTTGCATTGATGATACCCTGTACCCTAAGTATGCTTTGTCTTTTATATTGTTTAATGTAGCTATGATGTGCGATACTTTTGCCATCATTTTGTGCATTACAAGTTACCTCAACATATGCTTTCCTATGCCATAGACTCATCAAGCAATCATCAGCAATAATTGAATAGATTGGTTCAATCTCCAGCTTGTCACCAGCGCCCGATGCGACCAAGCAACTCTGTGTGCCTCGTTGTACAGGGCAGACACACGCTGTGACAGATAGCCAGAGATACGCACTTGAACCTCAGGCGCGTGAATGTGAGTACCGTTGTTGCTGCTGCTGCTGCGGCTGCGGCTGCAAGAGCAACAACAACACATCCTGAAAGAGGTCAAGTGATTGCCCAATGGCAATCTGGCTCCGTCTCTGTCGCCGTCTCCGTGGCTGCCTTGGTACTTTAGCCACTCTTGTATCTCATTGTGTTTTCTCATCAGGTGCCGCTGCTGTTGCTGTAGCTGTTGCTGTAGTTGTCGCCGCCGTTGAAATATGATCCACATTGTGTATGCATGATCGTATGATCGTCCAATGTCCAATGTCCAATGTCCAATGTCCGTCCAATCCAATGTCCATGTTGTGTCCATTGTCATCAGGCAGCATGTTTCACGAGACATCGTTTCATATCGTTTCGTTTGCTTTGCTCTGGCCAAATCAACCCCCAACAACTCGATCTCCAGACCAGCCCCTACCCCCCTCTCCATCCCCATCCACACATCCCCACATCGCCATCCTAATCGCAGACTGCTTGGGATGCGACGTGATCAGTTACAGTTGATGTTCTTCTTCTTTGGGGGCATCCTGAGGAAGTCAGGTGCCTAATTGTTTCCGTTTATTGTCGCCCGTTCACAGTTTTCTTTTTTATGCCTCTCTTCTCTTCTTCTGGTTTTTTTGTCAACACTTTGTTGCTGTTGTTGCTTCTCTTTTTTTTTTTGTGTGATGTTCTTATTGATTTCATTGGCCGCTTTGTGTGGTTTTTGTTAGCGACACCTGATCTCGATTGATAAGCTGGATTCCTCTGGTGCTGCATGATCTGCCTTTTTTTTTTTGTGTAACCTTTTGACATACTTGGCTTGGGAATCTGCAAGCGTAGGGTTTCCACAGCTAGTTTCCTCAAGCTGTCAAGCTGTCATCAACGGAGTTCAACGAGGTTCGTTGGATACGCAACTTTCCAGGGAATTCAAACTCTATGACGATTACACAAATTTCCTAGGAAAACAAACAACACAAAAACAAATGAGGGATTCCTTAAAAATGCCTTGCTTAGTTGACCTAAAAGTAATGCAATCTTTTTCGATTATGCTTAATTTATTTGCCAAATTTATTGGTCGCAAGGACGATTTCCTGCAAATAGTTTCATTTGTTTAACACATAATTATCGCATAGATCAGATTAATTTGCAGTTGACTTGCGCAACCTGCGAAAGTTTTCAATTTGTTCTGCCACAAAGAATAATGAAGGGAAAGCAGCAAATGCGCTATTATGATATTGGGAGAGGGAATTGGAGGGAATTGCATTGGAAATTCGATGTGTCAATGGAGTTGTGTGTGCTCATTAACGTGACCGAAAGGTTTTCATTTTGCTGTTGAGACGATAGTATTGCATAGATAAAAATAGGAATAGAATTTGTTTTTGGTCGAAGCTTTCCCACTTGATATGCCGCATTGGATTATTCAAATTAATACGCTAAGTGCTGTGCTATGAGAATATCTTTTACGAATTGGAGCAAAACCAACTGACAAGCGACATTCATTCACTCAGCCAGCGAGTGAGTGAAGATAAGAGCTTTGTGGAGGGGGGGGGGGGGGGGGAGGCCGCCTCAATTGCAGTTCGACTGGAGACCTGCTTGCTCAGCTACAAGTACAATTTGGTCGATAAAGAGCGAGCAGGAGACGCAGACGGAGACGGAGATGGAGACGGAGACGGAGACGGAGTCGGAGTCGGAGACCACAAGACAATTGACACGCTGCATGCTAATTGGAAAATGGAGGCGCGTTTCCATTTAATGAACCCAACCCAGGCTAGACTCCAAACAGAAGCAGCAGCAGCGACAGTAACGAAAACCAAACGACAACCAAACCAATCCAAGTTAAGTTGTAAATGTTGGGCGCTTTGTCTAATTAACATAAAATTAACTTATAATCATTGCGCCAATTGTCGCCGCAGTCTTCAAAACCCGGCAACTTGAGACCCGCAAGCAACAACAACAGCAGTTAAAATGAGAGCGAGAGCGAGAGAGAGAGAGAGAGAGAGATAAACAACACACATACTGGTGAAAAACTGGAGCAAAATGGGCTGTGTGAGACCGTGGGAAACGGCGAGATTAATTTTATTTTAATTATTTTATCAAAACGTTTGCGGCTCTAGCGTCTCTCCCTCTCTCTCTCTCTCTCTCTCTGTCTCTCTCTCTATCTCACTTCGACAGTGGCTGCGGCTTTTGGATACCCTAACTGCTGGCGGGTATAACGAATGCACGCTTATCTCTTATGCAAATGGTAGCAAGTGGTATTCGAGGTCAGATCTCGACGACTATCGACGTTGGCTTGCTGAAATTTGGCAATTGGGTTGCTGAAGCCACAAGTTAAGCTGTAGTAATGTGGCACAGAGGGGCAAACAGAAATTGGGTCGAGGAAATTGTGTTGTTAGTTCATAGGGAGTTGAAGAAATATTCATTCAAATATAATATTATAACAATAGAGTTGTTAGGTAGATAGATATTTGTTATGCAGAGAGATGCATTTATATCTATATATATTGTTCTCTTGTTTACACTTCTCTTTAGGCAGCTTTTATTACGCCTACTTCAAGGCAAATGTCTTTGATTAGAGTGCTTAGTGTGTTTGCAGCGTCGGTGTGTCAAATTCGTGGTGTTGTTTCATGTTTTCTTGGCATTTTATTACATGAGTTATTTGACTGGCGATGTATTATCAAGCGACTTGTGAGCTGTTAGCTGTTGGCTTTGTCTGGCCAGAGCAGAGCAGAAGGGGGAAGCGGAGTGTGGGGGGGGGGGGGGGGGGAAAGGGGAGGTTGAGTTGTCGGGCAGGTTGTGGGTAACCTCTGAATGGGTCTGCTCTGCTTTTTGTCACATAATGTGGCCCAGCAATTAAACGAAACGGCTTCGAATTAAGCCAAGTAGCTGTGACGGACTGCGCACTTTGCATACCAATTTGCTGCTGCGATTTGCCCACAAAACAGCAGCAGCAACAACAATGAAATGAGGGCGAAATCGAAAACGAGAGTGCTACACACAGACAAACAGAAAGGGATTAAAAGAGAGGGAGAGGGAGACAGAGAGATTGCAATGGACCACCAAAGACAGTGGGAACTACAATTAAATGCATTTAAAAAAGTAAATGTAAAGCATGCCAGCTATAACAAGTTCCCTAAAACACATAAAACACAATGTGCAACATTCACAATAACCGCCATAAAGGATGAACGAACGAACGGTAGCACAGCGGCTTGTAGAGCCTGTGTCATAACTTTTATGAAGCTGATTAGAGCCATAAAATGGACAGCAAGAAATGCGTAAAAACGACAGACGACAGACTGAACTGTGCAGCGGCGTCCTACAAAGCGACTGTGGTCCGAATGGGGTTGGAGTTGGCCTAAACGGGTGGCCCAAAATCAGAGACACTTGCGGCTATCAGATGAACATCACTCGTCGTGCCGTCGAGAGCGGTGGGGGGGGAAGCCGAACTGAGGAACTGAGTTGTCTGTGGTTGCGCTGCTTATCGCAGCTTGTGGGCAAATATTAAACATCTCTTGTGGCAGCTTTGACGCCGTTTTCCCTCTGCACTTTGCTGCCTCACACGCCGCACTATCCAACTCTCTCTCTCCCCCTGTCTCCATCTCTCTCTCTCTTTCTATCTGTAGCGTTTTGTTGACTCTTGGCGGCTTTTTGATCTTTGTGCTTTATCTGCACGCTGTGTACATTGTGATGCTCCATATAGGCACAGACATATATGTATATATATGTATATGCATCATTATGATCGTCAAGATGTTGGCAGGTTAATGTTGATCATCATTATGGCCGGAACTTGTCACATGCCAAGCTGATGGCGTGGCCAAAGCAACAAGAACAGCCAACAACTTTTATGACCTGTTGGTTCCTGTCTCAGGCGTGAATCTCATATTTGGAGCGACTGCAGCAGCTCAGTTTCAGGGTTTGGCAATGCCAAAAAAGATCAGATCAGCACTTGAAAGGTAGCATTGGGAAATCATCTGCTGTTCAACATAATAATAAACTGAGCTCACTTCGATGTTTACAATTTGAAACGCTGAACACTTTGAAGACTGCTATTAAGAACATAATTAAATAATTAAGGCAAATGAAGATTATGTAGTCGAAGATGCGTTTGTGTAAAATGAGGACAGCGAAAGAACAAAATTCGATATCATTCAGCTGAGCTCTAAGCTTTGAGCTTAGCTCACTTTGAGTAGACTTGAGACAACGATCGCTTCGCAAAACAAAGAAACAAACAAACAAACAGTGCAAAGAGCAGGCATAAAGCACCACTGACGATTGATTGTCTTATAGGCAGTGGAAGATTTTGTCATTCATGGATGTGCGATCGAATGTCGCGTGTCATTTAGCGATCATTTGGCGACAATGGAAACAACAACAACCAGATCGGATAAGTACTTAAGCTGACGCATTACGTTGCGTATTAATCGGTTGACAACTTGCTAGGGGTTCAAGTGGGTCAAAATCAGCATAAAAATCCGCATGTGATGGGCCGCTGATTTCAACGGATCGTATCGGATCGTATATCGGATCGTATTGGATCGGATCGGATCCGATCGATTGCTTTGGAACTGTCTGTCTGTGAGGCGAGTGTGGCAACTTATTGCAATTGTAATGCGTTGAATATTGATGAGTGGCAGATATATGCAGATAGACGAAAAGGTTGCGACGTCGCCCGAGACACCAGACGACGAAGAGAAGAAAGGCAGACTGACAAATACGACAATGTTAGTAGCTTATACTAAAAATGTGAGCTGCATTGCATATTGCGTACTTGCGATTACCTTGAAGCCACTAAACTAGCACAGCCTGCATGCCCCCAGACCCCCAACCCCCCCCCCCCTAAAAAATAAACTCTTGGAAGAGAAAACCAGAAGACTTGCCATAAAAAGTGAAATGAATGCTTGCAAATTTCGAAATTTCAACAGAAGATTCCATTTTATTTCTAGGCCTAAGTGGACTGACTAATAAAACTAAATAGTAAATTGAGTGAAATTCTGTGAGTCTGGCACGACTAGAGATGGGGGCGTGAGTAGAACTATCGCATAGCTTTGGTACATAATTTAGCTGGCATTACTTTAGGGCTAATGTTCATAAGTTAAAATCAAGAGACGCGATACAAGCTCGATGTTGATTATAATCGAGAATTTCTATGCTAAGCTCGCTTGGTGTTGATAAAATAGAGACAGCATTACACATTTAATACGATCTCGAGGCGTAACCTCGTTCCTCGCTGCGTCTCCCCCCTCGTCGGCGTCTTAGCTACCCTTCGGTTGTGCGTGTTTTTCGCAGAATGTTTCGCGTGTTGCCTGCTGCTGATCTATGCAAATGAATCGAGGCGACGTGGACGACACTTTGCCCTATGGAGATACGCAGAACCTTCTCGTTGCCGTTGGCTCCACAGCCACAGCGATGATAATAAGTACTTTTAAAATATGCAGAGACAACGACACAGAGAGAGAGAGAGAGAGAGAGAGAAGGAGAGACGTGGACGCAATCCAAACCCAAAACAGAAATGAAATAGAATTATAGCATTGCCAATTGTCTGTTGAGGGCTAATCGAATTTCCGCTGCTGTTTCTGTTTCTGTTTCGGTTTTTTATCTGCTGTTCACGTTGATGTTGCTGTCGATGTTTATGTCGGGTTCACTAAGTGCTCCCAGTTTCACTGAAAAGTCCATTGCAAAAGTGACGGCGGGAAGTGCTTCCTGTGTGCTCGAAATGCTCGTGGAAATGCTGAAAATGTAAATGTAAATGGCATTGGCATTGACCTTCAATAAAGATGTCAACCGCAGTGGGCACAACACTAAACAGGATTAACCTCAGTTCAGTTCAGTTGAGTTCAGTTGAGTTCTGCTTTCGTTCAGGTAGCTGCCCTTTTGTTTTCACTGTCATGTCATGTCAGCTCATTAGACAATCTCGGTTTAGCAATTTCCGCTTTCCGCTGCGACCTAATCATCGTATTTATGCATATTGCATGATCGACTTCTCCTTGTCCCGGTAGCTGACTCAACTCACTATCTCTCGCCCAAATTGACCCACAACCGAATGCGTAACTAGCTCAGCTGGGGATCGAACCGCATTCATTCATATATAGAGCTGAGATTTAGCCCTTGATTAACTTTGATTGCTCATGTGTGCAGTGGAAAGCGTGAAGCTTGAAGCTCAACTTGAATAATTGCTTAATTGCTGGAATTTTGAAGTTCACTAGGCGGTCAATTATGGCTTGAATTTCCTGCGTTTTGCACAAATTTACAAATTTGAATCGAATCAATTGTCTAGTTATTCATTGAGGTCGTCAATCGGGCGTTGATTTGAAAATTGCATTTTTTCGATGGCATAAATTTACAAGTTTGCATTTGATTAAATTCAATCAGCCGATTGGAAATAATGCAATTGATACCTATAGATGCAATAAATACTTTTCTTCCTGCTCTCGTCCCTGGCGACGATAGGTTCGTGCATTCGTGTCACGAGTGCGCAGACATTACGGGCTGTCATCTCTACGCTCGAGAGCCAACTCTCTGGCAATTTAAACATTATATATTCAGTGCGTTCAGTTAGGTAATGCTCACAGCAGTAAGATCTACACAAGCTCAAGATTTCCAAGACAAGCTCAACGTTAGTTGTTGCTGCTGCTGCTGCTGCTGTTGGCTGTTGGCTGTTGCTGTTGCTGCTGAGGCATGGCACAGCATTTTAATATAGAAATTTTCTTATTATTTTTAGGCCAACGGCCTACAACGGCCCCGAGGCCTCCAACTGCGACAACAACGGCAACTGCGATGGCGATGGCGATGGCGATGTTGATGGCGACGTCGTCGTCGTCGTCGTTGTCGTTGTCGTTGTCGAGTGCCAACATCTACAACATCCAATACACAAATTCCAATTGGAAACCAAAGCCAAAGCCAATCAGACGAAAGCCAAACTATACAAAGAGCTCTGCAGAGTTGACGCAGCCACAGCCGCAGCCACAGCCACAGCCACAACAATCGCAGCTCAAGTCAAACTCGAAGTCGAAGCCGCAGCCATTGAGCAGCCATCGACAATGCCACTGTTTGTCTGTCTGTCTGTCTGTCTATCCGCCTCTTTCGTCTCGCTCGCTCTCCCTCTGTTTCTCTGCCTGTCTTTCGCGCTGTCTCCCAATGGCAATCGCAGCCCATAGATGGGGGGCTGCCCCAGCTCCCCTTCAATCTTGACAGCCGGCGACAATTTGGTCAAAAAGAAAGTCGTTGTCGCTGCTGCTGTTTGCTGCCTCTTCTGCTGCTGTCATATACCCTGTAAGCAGCTTCATGGGAGGGTAGTTTGCTGAGCAGTTTAGAGAAATATGCTTTGCAGTCTGAGTTGAATTTAAAGTGACAACTCGGCCTCAACTTGCAATCACTTTGAATTGTTTTAAATGTATTTTTTGGTAGAACTTTTAAAAATAATATACCTAATAATGCTGAATTTTATGATTGGTATTTTGCTGAGAACTTAACATAAATATAAACAAAGTACGTTTTTAGATGAAGACCTTGATTACATGATTATGAATTGACATTTGAAATTATATTATTATTATAAATATATTATATATTATGTGTTTAGGGAATATCCTGTAGATCTTTCTTCGTACATTCTACTTACCAAATATAAAACTCTAATTCTAAATTTAGCTTTTATTGATATTTTGCATCATATTTATTATTACGCCTTTAACTTTTTTCCAATGTTAAATCAAAGATCTATTGTCAACATCCTAAATTAAAATAAGTCTGCGGCTGCTGCTGCATTAGCTACACAATTTATTGGCGTTCGCATATAAAGGGTAGCTGATAGTCGAGCAGCCAGCTGCGCCATTAGACCTTGGGCTTTGATTTTGGCTTCGCTTGGCCCATCACTCATTGAAGATTGGCGTCACAGCAGCAGCAGCCGCAGCCGCGAATCAACATCGACAGCGACAACAAGAAATCGTTAATGTGGAGACGGAGAGAGAGCGGAGGAAGGGGGGGAGAGAGAGAGAGAGAGATAGAGCGAGAGCGAGAGAGAAGTGTGGCTTATGCAGTTGGGAGAGCTTGTGGTGGTTAATGGGGTACGACATCGACATCGACATCGACGTCGACGTCGACATGGACATCGGTTGGGCCAGCGTTTGGGCCAGCGGTTGTCATGGCGTACGTTTGGCTTAAAGAAAAGCACACATCATGAATCTTTAATGAAGAATCACCAAGTTTGGGGGGCCGCTGCGGCGGGGCACGACCATAAACGTTGCCGCACATTTTCTTTTATTGAGCCGTAAGATTCGAATTGTTGGTGCTGCTCTTTTACGAGCAGTGCGATCTACCCTGTAAACCCAGCCAGCATACGAGGTAGCTGAGCCATTTGAGAGACCAGGATTAACGCTGCTCTCCAAAGAACTTGCAATAAAAGTGCACAGAAAATCACAAATGTGTGAGCTGAAGTTTATGGCTTATGGGGAATATGTTCGACTGTTGTTTTCTGCCATTTCTCACACTCTCTCTACAGGGTGGCTGCTAGTCGAGCAGACTTTGCGTAGCATTCTTACATGTTTTGGTGTTTTTTTTTTTGTTTTTTGGATGTGATTTCGTATTTGGCGCGGCGTTTGAAGCTCAATGCACAAGAGGCCAGCAGCCATAGCCATTGCGGGCGGTGATCGTGAAATTGCGGATCGCTAGAGTCGGCTTATATCTATAGACCCAGCACCATCACCGCCATCGATACCTGCACCTGGGCCCAGACCGAGGCCCAAGCCCTAGTCCATGCCGTCCACTCCACCATCATCATCATCATCATCATCATCATCATCATCGTGCACCCATCGCAATGTTAATGTATTTGGAAATCGTGATCGGCGCATTGAGAAAACCAGAATGGAGTGGAAAGCTAACACCCCACTTAATGTCGAAGTGCGTATGCTCTATTTCCGCTATTGGCGATAGGCAGAATTAGTTTTAAAGCTCGCACAATGCTTTTCAATCATGGCTGTTGGGTCATAATCTGGTAAATATTCGCAGATCTTTGTACCTTAGTTTTGTAGTGAAGTTTGCTTAAGTTAAACAATAATTTTGGATAAGAGATTTGTCTAGTTAATTGACTTCTAATCTTAACGATCACATTTTAGTCGTTTCTAGAAATTGTGAAAATAAGCAAATGAATCCACACTCTGTGATGTTAGTTACTTACATTGTCTGGGCTAAATGGAATGTCAAGTTATTGTTATTATTCTCATAGCTTAATAGTTTAGCTAGTCTGTGTAATTTATGGTAGATTTAATGAAATTGGCTGGCTTTGTATTGCTTTTGAGTGCCCGGTGTTTGTGCGTCGATCATTGAGCGTTGATCGCTGATCGCTGATCGTTGATCGACTCGCAGAGATGCCCTACAAACGCAAAGCGACAAAATCGTGGCTCTGCTGAGACGTGAGACAACGGAAGGTGGATGAGTTGGGAGGTGGAGAAGGGGACTTCATCATAAAAGAAATTTATTGACAAACTATGCATTATTAAAAAATTATATGTACATGCGGTGTGCGGTGCTGTGCTGCGTTTGAGATTTGTTTAATAATAAATTCATTATGCGAGACGAAGACGGAGAAATTAAGCATGCATAGATATGTATGGGTCTCGAGTATTTGAGTTTTGGGCTTGGATTTGGTATTGGATTTGGGTATGGGCCGCAATGCGATATTATTGATATTGGTATGAATGGTGGTATGAAGAAGGTGCCCGGCCATGGTCAACGAACTGGTTGCTCGCTGGTGGACCGTGAAAGTTGTCTGCACACACACGATTCTGACCCAAAAATGCTATAAAGCCCAGCTGACAACGACGACAAATATAAAAATATACTCGCGCACAACAACAACAACAGCAACAAAAATGAGCAATTCCAAGTGATTTCATTATGATAATTGTAGAAATTAACCAATTTATTGATGACAACCAAAAATGTGCGCCAAACCATCCAAGAAGATGCCTTCGATTGACCGAAAGTTGGGGTTGACAACAATGTGGCTGTGAGCTAAATAAATTGAATTGATTAGCTATAGTTTATCTCAAGTGGTTATAGAAAATTCTTTACTAGGGCGATGAGTGAAAAACTTTATTTTTATGGCTGTAAAGACTTCAAAAACTATGGTTAAGAAAACATTTTCGTTTGCTAAGCAAAATTGATAGCTTTTGATAACAGCAATCTTCCACAATTCCTAGAGTCAGCACCGCGTTTTGCTAGATGCGTCTTTGTGGATGCCTTGGCCAGACAGATGCCAAGTTAGCAGAGCGAGCTTCAGCTGGTGTGACATGGGATATGCGCCTTGTAAAGCTTCCCTGGCTGTTGTCGAGTCCAGGAAAGGGAAGCAGCAGTCGCTGTGGCATCCAAGTGCAAAGTCCAATCAAGCATTACAACGCCACGTTTCCGACTTCCGATGTGAGTTTCATATTGCTGAAATGTGAGCAATGCCTCAAAAAAAAAAAAAGAAGCAACTGCAACTGGAAGTGAAACTGCTGCACTCAACTCCTCTCTCACTCTGTCCCACTCTCTCTCCCTCTCTGTCTAAAGTTTAACTGCCGCCTTCCACTTGATTAAACACTTTTATCCAGTCCAGAGGCAGCAGCAGAAGTTGCGAGTCGCTCGGCGATTCTGTGAAATGTGTCAAGGGGTCTGCCAGGACATGCTCCGTCTCCCTTCCTCGCTGGCTAACTGTCCGACTTGCTGTCTGTGTGTGTGTGTGTGTGTAATTCGATGCCAGACAATGATCCGTTGACGCTTGATCTTCTGCTGACTCAACAGTCGGCTGGAAAAACGGTTACCGCAATGACAGGTGCACTGCTCCAGCTGATCATGAAGACGATGATGATGATCGCCATCATCATGATGTTGATGATGTTGATGTCGATGATGCAGGGATGCACCTTTCTGCAACTGCAGCCACTTGCCAGGGGTTGCTTCCGTCTCCATCTCCGTCTCTGACTGCGACTTGAACTCGAGTCGAGTCGAGTCGAGTCGAGTCGAGTCCTGTGTGCGCTCGAGTGTAATGCAAAACGTGTGGCGAGCGTTGCAGAGCAAAGTGAAACAGGTACAACGCAACAGCGAACAAAAAACAATCGAAAAGGAAGCAGCCAGTCGAAGGAGGGGCAGACGGGAGACGGGGGTAACAGCCTCATCTCATCCCTTGCAGGCGGCAGGCGTTCATTCAACTGCTGGCCCAGAAGCCCGCTCTCGGGGTCTCTCGTTTGCCGGCTATCAGGCTGTCATTTGTCCTTTGGCTAGGCCACAGGATCAACGCTCGCCGTTCAGTTTATTGAACTATAAAATGCAGTTGCCTTCATCATTATTAAAGTAGAGTCCTTCAGCTGACACACAACAGCAACAAGAACAACAACACCAACAACAGAGCGGCAAGTAAAAGAAGCAGGAGCAGCAACTACGCCCTCTGTTCGTTCGTGCTGAAAGGTCAAACAGTTTTACGTCTCTCAAATTGCGAATGCCCATGCAAAACTATTCTAAATTATCTATATATCCTTCGCTTCATCTACAAATGCCTTCAACACAATTGCCTGGCAGTTACTTGAGCCTCTGTCAAGCTGTGCTGTCGTTGGTTGTTTTCCAATTGCAGTCGGCATATTTAGCCAATTATTTATTACTTGCTTTTGTCGAAGTCGCACACAAAACTTTCTAACTGCCACTTTGTTAGCTCCTGACTTCAGCCGGGCTCGCATTCTATTTTAAAAGCACAAGAATGTTTATTGAAATAAATAACTAATTCTATTTATACATTCTTTGCATATTATTACAGAGGAAATACGCATAAGTTGCTTTATAATGGATGCATCTTAGCATGACGATTGGCGGATTCCATTATTGATATTTTAATCCAGACGATACTCAGAGATATTCAGTATTTAATCCTTGCTGGAACTACAATTATTGTAAGTTTATTTGCTTTTATTTACAGTAAATGCAGTTGCTAATTTATATTATTTATTATTTTACTCCTCTAGTTGACGCGCCTTTATAACTCGCATCCTGCCGTATCCTTACAACAAAAGGTTGCACATCTTTTGGCTTACATCCTGGAAAACAAGCATTAATTGCTAAGGATTAAAAAAATATATACTACATAAAATGTACATTTGTCACTTCGTATTTATAGCGTATAAGCTATCGCAAATCTAACTATACTAATTATTTGTAATTGTGTAAATTAAATGTAGTATTAGTTTGTTAAGGAAAAAATAGTCTGAATAATTAAAATTGTTGTTTTGTAAATTTTATTAGCGAACCAAATTTTTTTTTAAAAAATACATCGTAAACAATCAAAATATATACTCTTTTTATTGGGTTTGTTGTTGTTGCATTAAAATGCAGTTGAATTCTTGCTGAAGGACACCTTTGACAAGGTCTCCCTCCTCAGTGTCCTTGCGGATTTAAAAAGGACATGCATTTTTGTAATCGGCATGTCCAAATCTATCGATTGGCATTCAAGGATTTCGAGGATCGCACCAAAAATATTTGCAAAATTTCTACAAGGGGGGAGTATGTAAAAATCGCCAAAAATGCCGAAAGTCCTGTCTAACTCGGCCATTTGAAGGACTAGAAGGATGTCCTTTGGTACACAGATAGTCCTTGGCCTGTCCAGAGTGACTATGCAAGCAGATCCTTGAATATCCTTTTGGTTGCCGAGTTATAAGGACTTTTTTGTTTAGCGAAAATAGGCTATAACTCTGGAATGTCCTTACATATCCTTGCAAGTCCTGTGGCAAATAATTCATCGAAGTTGGCTCCATCGACTGGCCAAAGGACATCCCAATCGTCCTTGTAGTTTCCGAGATATCGTGGATTTTGTGTTTATGGTTCAAAACCCGCGGCGCTGGGACTGAAAAATTACAAGTGTCAGATCCTTAGATGACCCCATATTTTTTTGATGCGGATCGATAGTGTAAGTTCTCGGGATCATAGCAAACTAAATCTCGGTACTCTGCGGCAGGATATGCCACAGCTAGGACACTTTAAAGTTCACGGTACAAGTAAATTATGTATTTAATGTCCTAGCTCCGCCAAATCACAGCGCACTGATGCAGGACATGGTTTGCTAGGATCAGTTAGAGCTGCTCTACCGACCGGCATCAAAAAAATATGGGGTCATCTAAGGATCCGACACTTGTAATTTTTCAGTCCCAGGGCCGCGGGTTTTGAACCATAAACACAAAATCTAGGATATCTCGTAAACTACAAGGACGATTGGGATGTACTTTGGCCAGTCGATGGAGCCAACATAAACGAATTATTTGCCACAGGACTTGCAAGGATACGTAAGGACATTCCCGAGATATAGCTTATTTTATGAATACAAAAAAGTCCTTATAACTCGGCAACCAAAAGGATATTTAAGGATCTGCTTTCATAGTCACTCTGGATAGGCCAGGGACTATCTGTGTGCCAAAAGACATCCTTCTAGTCCTTCAAATGGCCGAGTTAGACAGGACTTTCGGCATTTTTGGCGATTTTTACATACTCCCCCCTTGTAGAAATTTTGCAAATATTTTTGGTGCGATCCTCGAAATCCTTGAATGCCAATCGATAGATTTGGACATGCCGATTACAAAAATGCATGTCCTTTTTAAATCCGCAAGGACACTGAGGAGGGAGACCTTGTCAAAAGTGTCCTTCAGCAAGAATTCAGCTGCATTTTAATGCAACAACAACAAACCCAATAAAAAGTCGTATTAATTTTTATTGTTTACGTTGTTTTTATTTAAAAAAAAATGTAGTTTCTTTTATAATATTTAAAAAATATAACAATATTTATTATTTAGCTGCATAAATCAACAATATATAAACAAGTTGACTTCTAGTAAATGGAGTTTAATATGCAGGATATCCGCCTGTAATTGCGTGGCTTACACTATGTTGCAAGGACCAGTCATGATAATCCTGACAACCAGCATCTGAAGGATGAAAATCACGTTTATTAGTGATGCTAAAAATTGCGTAAAATAAGTGATAGACTTACGATGTCGTAGATCATGAATGGAAGGATTATAAACAAGAGTCTGAAGGCCAAACTCCAGGCAAAATAATGGTGAAACACTGCAAAATAAAGATATTTTAAAATAGTAATTTCTATAAGTTATTGTTATTGCAAGTGTTTATACATATAGACGATTATTTTGTAATTTTAGTGTGGTTCAATTAGCCATAATAAAGATCACCTAGAAGACTATTTTATGGAACTAGAATTTTATTTGAATTTTGTTACATTTCCAACTGGTGACTACGAATTTGGCTGGGAATGTACCGAGTTGTAAAAAAGGGAATAAAGTTCAAGATGATAACTCATCTGTGTGCAAACAGAGGTGCGTCAACTGTGAATTTGAGTCTGAGTACGCGCTCGAAGCGAGCGAGTGAGGGAGTGTGAGTATTGATTACCTGGACAACCTTAACCCACAGCGAAAACCTAAAAACTGAAAATCATAACAGCATTGCACCAAGAAGGTGTGTGTATTTTTTTTTTTATATTTTTTGGGGTCTGGTGACGCGCGACGTTGAAACGTCGTCAATCGGCGTTGAGTCAATAGTTTAATCAGTTCAAATATGAGATACAAGATACAACATCAGTTCGACGCTCTATGCTATGAATTGCGAGTTTCGTTCGTTGATTTGAATACGCAATGCAGCCGGCTAAACATAGACGAGACGAGAACAAACTTCCCTTTGCCACTCTGCATTACAACTCCTTAACTCCCTCAATTTGGGGTTGGGATTCGACGAGCGTGTGGTTTTTTTTTTTTGGATTGTTTTTTGCCACGCTAAGTAAATATTTTGGTAGGCTGATAAAAAAAAAAGAAAAAAAAAACGCAGAGCAAGAAGCAAACTCAAATGAAACAAGAGCAGCGTTTGCTGCAGTTCCAGTTGCAGTTGCATTTAGCGAGTGGGAGTCGGACGAGAAGGAGGAGTGGCAGGCGACGTGTGGCATGCCACATGTGTCAGTGTGTGTGTATGAGAAGGGTAAAAAGCGCACGCAGATGCATTTTAGAGCTCGTGTTTATTTTGTTTGTCCCTATATTGCGTGGGACTGCGACATGTTCTGACTGTTGTAGCTGCAGATACACACAGAGCGATACAGCGACAGATACAGATACATATATGCGACCATAGATACAGATACAGATACAGATACGAGCACGGCTGGGGATACATGGAAAAATAAAAGATAGTTGCCATGGCTATCAAGTCGAAGCAAACACATGAATATTCAATCAGTTGTAATGTTCTGCGAGGGTGGCTCGCAATCGTGGCTCGAACCGACCGTTAGCACCGCCCGAGGGTGAATTCTGAGGGGTAGCACACATAAGCGCACCAGGAGAGGGAGAGGGGGAGTGGGAGGCGGCAGTGGGAAGGGGCGGGCAAAGCAAACGGAACTGAGTACAGCGAAAAGTGATGGCAAGAACGGGGATAGAAAGTATCACAGCGAAGAATTACAAAATTAATAAGGTTAAGCACGATTGCAGCAACTGTCTGTGAATAAGGTGAGTATCGATTCGCTGACAATCAGCAGAATAATCTCGAAACTACACTTGGCAACAACAACAAGAACAAGTGTGACTAACAGAGGGACGAAGGCAGCTATCGACCTTGCTTCGCCCTTACGAAATCGTATCTGTAGACGATCCATTATCATTGTGTTCGCCCCCCCCCATGCCCCTCCCCCTTGCCACTCCCCTAACCTCCTCGTTCAATATGTTGATCTTGATCCAAGCGAATCGCGGGGTTTCCGTCTCGTTTGTCATTTGCACCCGGCAAAGTCAACTCGCAACTCGCGTATCGAACATCAGGCAATAAGCCAAAGTCGAAACCTATCTCCACTAAAAATATATACTATATACCGCATATACAAACGTATTTTGTTATAATAATAAAAAATCACATATATATATATATATATATACAGAGAGAGAGAGAAGTGTAGCAACACTATCAAGAGAATAGATAACGTGTGAGCAAACGTCTCTAGCTCCAGCTTTAGCCTCGATTCAGTTGGACTCTTAAAAGAAATCCAAAAGCAGCTGAGGCGACTAAATGCTACCCTGCAGACACTGCTAATGATCCTTAATAGCAAGGATTTTGTTTAATAAGTATAGCTTAGTAAAGCAGTAATAGTGGAAAAACTTGTAGTCAGCAGTTTTATATATTTTTGCAAACTATTTTCAGAGGAACCTTTTGAAAACTGTTCCTAGCAAGCTAAAAATAGTCAACAGCTTCCATTCTTTTATACATAATAGATTGTAAATTTCGTCTATTTATCTTAATTAGTAGCTTATATTTTAGGGTTGAATTTCCAGCAAAAAATAAAAATTGTGTCAGTGTCCTTAAAAAGCTAAAAATAGTCGAAAGCATAAATAAATTTCCTCCATTTATCTTAATTAGTTGCGTTTATTTAAGCTTCTTAAGAATAACTTTTAGAAAGCTGTCTTTAAAAGGCTAAAAATAGTCAACAGCATAAATTCTTTTGTACATCACAGTGTATAAATTTCCTCTATTTATATTAATTAGTTGCTTTAATTTACGTTTCTAATTTCTAGAAGAACCTTTGGAAAGCTGTCCTTAGAATGCTCAAAATAGTCAACAGAATAAATTCTTTTGTACATCACAGTGTATGAATTTCCTCTATTTATCTTAATTATTTGCTTTCAAGAGAAGCTAAAATTCTAATTTCCAGAACAACCTTTAGAAAGCCGGCAATAAAAAATTAAAAATAGTCAACAGCATAAATTCTTTTTACATCACAGTGTATAAATTTCCTCTATTTATCTTAATTAGTTGTTTTAATTTACGTTTCTAATTTCTAGAAGAACCTTTGGAAAGCTGTCCTTGGAAATCCATAAATGATAAATTCTTTTATACATGACAAACAATTTTTCTGTCTGTTACTTTCAAAGTTAATCAAGCCCACTGACACTCATCTATAGATTACAGGGTATGCAGAGACACACGAACAGAACACAGCAGCGAACAGCACAGAATTGAATAGAAACCAAACCCCAAAAGCCATCGACAATGCCGACAACAAATTCACCTGGTATCAGACGTCGTCAGCGTCATCGTCGTCATTGTCGTCTTTGTCGTCGTCGTCGTCGGCTTAAATCTCAAGAGCGCGCACAAACACAGGAAATCTTCCCCCTCTTCGCCCCACTTCGCTGTGACCTGCAGCGAAAGCGGGGGAGGGGGAAGGGGAGGGTGGGGGGTGTTTCTATTGCGTTATCGCTTGGCAAAATCATCGATCATCTCAAATTCACGATCCATCATCATTAGCGATAAGACTCTGCGGAGCCGTTGCCTCGAAATACGCTTGAAGTTTCCATATTTCGCCGCATGCGTCCCACTCTGCACTCTGCACCACCGCCCCCAATGCCCCCATAACCCCCCGCCTGCCGCCCCTTAAGGCCAACGGGGAAGCCAAAGTGCAGATCAGCCAACAACATAAAAAAACAAGAAGCAAAACAAATGGCGCGCAAAATGATCTATGGTGCTCTAAATTTTGTTGCCACTATTTATATCTATATTATAGACTCTATAGACTCTGGCCCCAACTTGGCAGCTATCTCTCGCATTGCAGCGAAAAATTGTTACACAGCGAGAAAGCAATCAGAAAGGTGGAAAAGAAAAGCGAGACAGAAACTAAACATGCTCTTGATAAATCTAACTATACTCATTATTTATATAATATGTTGAAGCAATTTGTTAAGGATAAAATAAGTCGAAGGATGAAAATTGCAGTTTGGTAAATTATATAAATAAAATTCAAAATTAATTGCTAGGTTTATTGCTGGCTCTAAAGCAACTTCATAATAAATCTAACTAGACTCATTATTTGCTATTGCTATAAATGAAATATGTTGAAGCAATTTGTTAGTAATAAAATAAGTCGAAGGATGAAAATTGCAGTTTGGTAAATTATATAAATAAAATTCAAAATTAATTGCTAGGTTTATTGCTGGCTCTAAAGCAACTTCATGATAAATCTAACTAGACTCATTATTTATATAATATGTTGAAGCAATTTGTTAAGGATAAAATAAGTCGAAGGATGAAAATTGCAGTTTGGTAAATTATATAAATAAAATTCAAAATTAATTGCTAGGTTTATTGCTGGCTCTTAAGCAACTTCATGATAAATCTAACTATACTCATTATTTATATAATATGTTGAAGCAATTTGTCAAGGATAAAATAAGTCGAAGGATGAAAATTGCAGTTTGGTAAATTATATAAATAAAATTCAAAATTAATTGCTAGGTTTATTGCAGGCTCTAAAGCAACTTAATGATAAATCTAACTAGACTCATAATTTGCTATTGCTTAAATGAAATATGTTGAAGCAATTTGTTAAGGATAAAATAAGTCGAAGGATGAGAATTGTTATTTTGAAAATTATAAAAATAAAATTCAAAATTTTATCTCTTTTTACTAGGTTTGTTTGCTGGCTTTAAAGCAGCTTCATTTCATCTAAAGGACACTGTTCAGAAGCTCCTCCAACTCTCTCATTCTCTTCCTGCTTTAAAAAGGATATGCATTTAACGTAATCGACGTAAGCAAATCTATCGATAGGCATTCAAAGACTTCGACTATAAATATTACCAATAACCAAAAAAACTCCATTTGAAATTGCACTAATCAATCACTTAAATTACTAATAATTCTGTTTGGGTTTGACACAAGTTCAGCATTATTATTATTTGCTATTCCTAAATAAATAATAGCAATAATAAATATATAAAAAAGCAAAATTTTAAACTG
Organism: Drosophila siamana; assembly: GCA_035047445.1. Taxonomy (NCBI): domain Eukaryota; kingdom Metazoa; phylum Arthropoda; class Insecta; order Diptera; family Drosophilidae; genus Drosophila; species Drosophila siamana. The sequence goes on from JAWNPP010000078.1 coordinate 17,816,528, forward strand.
TATTAATCAATCAATTTCATTAGAAATTATTCTTTTTCCATTCAGTTAGACAATAACTTAGCATTCGCTTTGTTAAATAAATCATTCAATTGTTTTTCATTGTTATTTATCGATCTGTTTGCATATTTACTTTGATATGCTTGTATTTGTTTAGTTTATAGACACTCATTTATTTATTTTAATTGCTCTACTTTATAGTAATCGCATTTATTTACTTATAATCAACTGTTTGCTTAAGAACATCTAACTTTCGAACTCAAAAGCAGCTTTAAATCATTTCGAAGTTTGTCTGTTTTTCACCGCGTATTTTCTGCCAGTGTAGCAATCGTCTATTGATGGGTGCCATCCGCCGTACAGCGCAGAGCAAAAGAGACCCGTAAACGGCCGAAAGCGATTCCGTGGCTCGAATCGCCTTGAGGCGGCTTGCGGCTGTTTATCTTTATTGTGGCCCCATTTTTCCTACCTCGGCATTCTATGTTTTTTTTGTTTGTTTTTTTTTTATTTTACAATTTTAAGACGCGTTGTTGCGTCCCCAATTGATTGGCCGCTAAATCATGTCACGTGCTCGATTATACAGTCGAGATATATACACAATAAATAATCATTCTGAAATGCACTTCTAATGCGTCTTCGCTTCGACGTCTTCAGCGTCTTTTGCTCTCTCTCTCTCTATCTCTATCTCGGCCGCTCTCTTTCCCTCTCGGTGTTTGTCTGCGCCTCGCCAATTTTGTTTTTTTATGGGACCCTCAACTAACATGTTTTTTCCACTTGTTGTTTAGACCTCTCGATTTTTATGAACTCATTTCCACTTGACAAAAAAACAAAACAAAATAAAGCAAACGGCAAGAATTCGTCCAGCGGTGACTCATGCAGCGAATGTGACGCAGTCTAAGGGTTTATTGACCATGACTGTGAGGACTTTTCTGCGCTAAATATAGAACTATAATAGAGTGACGAGCAGATTAAGCAGATTATTTGCCAAAATTTGTATTTAATCGGCAGGCATAAGCAGCATAAATAGCTAAAATAAAGGCAGCACTTTTTGAAACTAACTTCAAGCGAACCAAATTAAATAACAAATTCAACTTACTCTAGCTAAATCAACTAGAATTGGTTACGAAAAGAAATAACTTGTAGTTTGTAGTTAAAGTTGAAGCAATATCAAATGCTTTGTTATACTTCGAAGCTTGCCTTGAATTGAACTTAGCGTTATTTGCAGTGTATCACGATTAGCTGCAGGCTGCAGCTGTGTGATGTAAGTGGCAGCTGCCATAAAGCGCCACCCGATCGCTAGATCCATCGATCTATTGGGCCGCCGCACACAGATAACGAGATATTATTACAGGCCAAGATAGGAACGAGGCACAGAGATACGACAGACGACAATGGCTGCAGTCAGTGAGTTGGTTGTGTTGTTGTGTTCACTGCAAAGTTGAGTTGTCGCCAAACGTTGAGCCCCTGAACAAAGCCGCCCCAAAAGTATCTCCAGCTATCTAGCTATCTATCTATCTATCTTACTAGTTGCCTATCGAGCTGTTTGTATGTTTCTCTCCGGGGATTTAGTGCTAAAGACGCTGTAAACGATTTTTAAGCCTTTTCCCCTGCAGGTTCTGGGCGCGTGATAAAACACACATAAAAACACTTAAGACTCTCGACGGCGTTACGATGTTACGATACATTATGATATGCAATGATTTTTGACTTTGCCTCGTTTCGATTCGTTTCGATTCGTTTGTCAATAGATTGCAGCCGTGATCGCAATGTGGGGATCACACTTCTTTTCCCCATTTCTGCACTGACTCAGCCATGAATCATCCATCGATGGCATGGTCTCAATGGGGGCTTTACGTAGTATCAGTGTCAAAAAAATATATGTATATATATGTATATATATAATTTACTGTATCTATCTGTGGACAGAACTAATCGCCGTCCAGCATTTAGTTAGTTGTGGTTTTGGTCTTTGTCTCTTCCCCAATTGGCCAATGACGACGATAAGCTCGCTTCATGTGTGTGTGTGTGTGTGTGTGTGTGACCAAGATTTGGGCCATAAATCGCTGCCAGTTAAACTCATTATATAATTGACCATTTGATGGCATATTACAATGTACTTTAGCTTCTCATACATAATTACCGAACCCAATTTCGAGTACTTCAGCCACTCATACATGCCAACCATCGAGCTTCTGTTCCGCCCAGTCCCTGGGGCGAATCAATAAAAAGGAACGCATAATTCATGAGACACTCGCTTCCCCTCCTCCCTCCAGCACGGCCCCATTCCTCCCGAAACATCCCAACAATTCCCATATCTATGCCCGCCTGTCCATCATTTATGTATTGTCAGTCTATCGATTGTACACTGCACCAAATTGCAGGTAATTAGGCTAACTAAAGTTACTAAATAGTCACATATTTTATAAGCAGTGAGAGATAATACTAAAAACACGTAATTCTCATTTGAAAATAGAAGAAAATTATGGCAAATTTAGATGAACTCTTGGAGATTTCTCATTAACAACATCTTCATAATCATAGTGTCGCATTTAGACTTGTATGCCTTAGTAAATCAATAAATAAATTATAGAATGCAAGGTATAGACTCTATATGTGCAATATAGCAAAAAGGCAGCATTTATAACAAGTTTCATCCAAAAAACTCAGCTATTGACTGAGTTCAAATGGTTAGTTTTGCTAGTGAATGGATAAACTTAAACTATTATTCTACTTATAGTTTTCTACGACAAAAATAAGCATATCCAGCAAATTTCAGCTTCATAACTTTGCTGTAGGCTGAGTTCAGTCAGTTAGTTTGCCGAGACAATTGAAGTTTTCCTTTAACATACTCGCAATTTCGCGCAGTGTACGCATTTGATGGTATCCCTCAATGCTGCCACCATCTCCAGCTCTGCCTGCGCCGCTGACCAACTGAAGAAGCACTAAAATGGGGATAACATCGCTTTTTTGTGCGCTCCCCTCACCGCCCTGCCCACCCCCTCCCCATCTCATCAGCCTGCCAGCTGTGCCGCCCTCGGTGAGTGTGTTTTGTGTGTGTATCTTGCAGATACAGATACACAAGTGTTGCCCAGGTAACAAGAGCCCTGAGAATTGTACATAACAAACCAAAACCCAAGCTGCCTGCTTTGCCTTGGGGAGGGGGGAGGGGGGAGGGGTGTGGGGAAGCTCTCTGCCTCGCTGCTGCTGCTCTGCATAGGGGTGGATCTGCTGCCTGCCTCCCCCTACTCCCCCTACTCCACCTGCCCCCCCGCCTCCTGCCCTTCCAATGGGCGCAGACTCGCTGCTCTGCTGCTGCTTTGGCTGATGTTGTCATTGGCCAGCCGCCTTCAGTCCGTTCGTCTGTTCGCCCGCATGATTTCATCTGAGCCACAACGAAGAAGAGGAAGAAGCAGCAGCAGGTAAAACAAGCTTGCGCTGCTGCTGGATGCAATAATAGCAGCAAATCGATAAACAGTTCTCGTTTCAAATGTATCTGCAGCTGCGACGACGATGGCGACTGTTTTGTGGTTCGTTGACTAAATGCGGGCGTGTGTGCGTTATATACACACAGACACACATACATACAGACGCATAGCTGACTAGTCGTGCATTATGCTGTGTATCTGGCTGGGCAAGAAAGAAAAATCAATGCGCAGCAGCAGCAGCCGAGAGCAGCGCAGAGTAAACGAATCACAAAAACGCAAGTCACGCGGGAGATGTATGTGCACACACACACACACACACACACCAACACACCAACACACACGCATACAGAGAATACATAGCGTTACGACGTCAATGTAAATGCTCGGTCCTGCGCAGCAGCAGAAGCTGAGACAGAGATAGCAGCAGCCGAGAGGCTGCTGTGGTTGGTTCACACACAGCACATGCACACACACACACACACAGACAGACAGACAAACACACACACAGATAGGCAGCGACTGCGCTGCTCCTGTGCCAGTCGCAACGAGAACAAATCTCAAATGGGCGCAAAAAGGAAATACACAAACAAACAACACGTAATGAAACGAGAAGGAAACACAGCGTCAAAAGCTGTGCTGCCGCCGTCAACGTCGACGTCGACGCTTCGCTGCTGCTGCGACTGCTCGTCTGCCCAATTGCCAGTCGGCAATTTATCAGCAGAGCGCAGCGTTCCTTACCCAACAGATGCGACGTCGCAACGTCGTCAACGCAGCAGCAGCAGCAGCAGCAGCGACGCTCTGCTCTGCTCTGCCACTGTCAGCGTCGTTCTCTCTCTGTCGAACGCACACGAGAGTTCGCGTGCTCTCTTCGTGTGTTTGGCGCTCGTTGTTGGCTTCGTGCCTTGCTTGGCGTATCTATGTGGCTTATCTGTGTGAACGTGAGTGTGTGTGTGTGCGTGTGCTTCACTCACTCACTCACTCTCCCCCTTTGATGTCAGGAGAGCGAGAGCGCGCTCTCTGCTGCTGCTGCTGCTGCTGCTGTGCGCTTTGATTACACCTGAGTGTTGCTGCTGGAACGCGAGCTCGCACTTCGTGCCAAAGTCGTGTCTCGTGTCGTGAGCTGACGATGTCGGCGTCGCCGTCGCTGTCGCTGTCCCTGTCCCTACTTCAATTGAATTGTAATGAGCGTGTGTCGCTGTCGCTGCTGCTGCTTTGGCTGCTTCTTCTTGGTGCTGTTGTTGTTGTTGCTTTTGGAAAATTTGTTAAATTTTCGTCGCCAGCTTTACGGTTTTTTGCGTTTTGCTGTTGTTAATGTGTTTTACGCTTTACGTTTTATGTTTTAATGTTTTTTTTCTTGTTTTCGTCGTCGCTTCTCCCTCTCTCTCTGCTTTTTTCCTCTCTCTCTCTATCTCTCTGTCTCTCCAATTTCAACTCAAACTCTAATTTGTTTAAATTGTTTTTTAATTAACTATCAACGACATTTTCTTTTCATTGTTTGTCAGCAAATTTTCGTTTCGTTTTATTTCTAGCCTCCCTCTCCCCCCTCTTCCCGTCTTCTACTTCTTCCTTCTCCTCTTTGGCTACTTGGTTCTGAGCTGGCCATAATGAAGCTGTAGCGAGCGAAAGTTGATGACAGTGAGAATCACGCAGAGTAATTGAGTTCTGTCTCAATTCGGATAAGGCGAGATCTATTATCCGAGAGCAGCAGAAATCTTATCCAGAGGAAGAAATCGGCAGAAGCTTGAATTGACAGTTTGCTCTAATTTCAGCGAAGGCAATTAATGAGCATATTTTGAGAATATTTATTATTAAGGCTGCTGGGAGAATGTCTGCCGAAAAATCGGATAGAGAATAAAATAATATAAATATACTTCGTCTACACATAATGACGAGTCAATTGGGTTAACATAGCAGATGAAACACATGAGTATAAATACACAAAGTTTACTGCTTGGCCTGTCAACTCTTCTGAAGAATATAGCGCATATCTAAATGGTTTTCTTGGCGCCAATTTAAAAATTAATCATTGATTATCCTTATCGATTTTATTTTTAATTTTTTGGCGTGGTTTTGGTTTGTTGATGAAATCACAATGCTGCGATTCGAATGCACTCGTGACTCATGCGATTGGGTTGAATGAGTTGGCCAGTTGTGCTGCAGGAATGTCCCAAAGATATGTGTGCTCTATATGTAATCGACTTCTAATCGTTTGGCTTTCTATGTCTCTATCTCTGTCTCTCTCTCTCTCTCGCTAACTCTGTCTATCTCTGTCTGTCTGTCTGTTTGTTTCGACTGCATTTTGGCTGCGTCGTCCTTGACCCTGGCAAACAACGAGTAGTTGACTAATTGCTGGCTGCCACCAGTTTTCCAATTTCCACGGCACTTTTCACGCTCACTTCGACACACAGACGACGGCGACGGTGACGTCGACGTCACCGATGTCAGCGTCGCCGTCGTCGTCGTTGTTGCTGCTGTTGTTGTTTGGTCTATTTTAAAAATAAAACACGCTAACGACGCGTAATAACCATAAATAGTTAAAAATATTTCTGCTGCTGCCCATTCGCGTGCTATCTCTCTCTCTCTCTCTCTCTCTCTCTCTCTCTCTCTCTCTCTCCATTGCCTTTTCTTTCTACTTGCTCTGCAAAAGTTCTTGCAGCCAAAAGCTGCCACAGCAGCCGCAATTTAGTTGCTCAATCCGCTTGCCTCATTTGCCAAAAATGTCTCTTCCCCTCTCCCTCTCTCTCTCCCACTCCCCCCTGCTTATCATATTCCTCACTCTTCTTCCAATCAGCGCTGGCTTTTGGCCAGCTTTTTGGCCGCCTTTGTTAGCCGCTTATCTGCGAGCCAAAATGATTGAACGGCTGCTGCTGCTGCGTCCACATTTTTTTCGCTTCCTCCGCCATCTTGATTGCACTTTGCTTTCTTCTGTAGCTTTTTCACCTCTTTCGACTCCTTGCTTTTCCACCATTTAAGCTGCATAAATTAACTTTCTGCTGCTACGCTGTTAATCCGTTTAGTCTTCCATCTTAGCTGCTTTCGCTCATCTTCTTTGTTACTACTTCCTGCTTTGCTATTCCTCCCCTCCTACTCTTTCTGCTCTCCTTCTCCATCTTTGCCCACTCAACTCCTTCTTTAACAGCTTTTCTACTTCTTTTCGCTTTCCATTGCTTCCCCCTTTCCCTCCTCTTCTCAACTCTCGTCCCACTTCTTCAGCTGCTTGTTGTTGTTGTTGTTGCGCCTTTGATGTGTCGCTTATCTAATCGACACCCATCAGTCGCCGTTCCACTCTTCCTCTTCTTGCCCCCCTTGCACCCTGTCGCAAGATTAGCGAAGCTGCGACGCCACAAAAACTGAAGATAGCAGATAACAGCGACAGCGAGAGAAAGACAGCTAGAGAGAGGGAGGGAGGGGAGGGGGCGAGGTGGAAGCTCTGCTGTGGCAGCTGTGCTTGTTGCCTTGTTCCATTGGCTTCTGGTTTTTTTTGTACCCCCCTCACGTTCCGTCAGCGAGCAATCTCCTCATTTATTTTTGGTATTTTTATGACACCTTCAGATAGGCACAACAATTATAAGAACACACATACCGATTATTTATCAACATGGTCACAAAACAATTCGAAGCAGCGACTGCTGAATACCCTGGGAAACTAAAAGCCTACAAGGTGCCTTGAATAAGTCTGGGAAAGTAATTATTATACCTATTTTTTAATTATTCGCTAACCTTTGCTTTAATATTATTTCGTGGCAATCAGCAAAATATTTAGAATACAAATTTAAAAAGAAATAAATGAATTAAACAACGTTTATTTTAACCTTGTTAAAATTTGTGTGCCAATTTTTGGAATTGATTAATATAATATTACTTAGTCGATTGAGTTAAAGAATTCGCTTGCTTATGATTTACAAAAAATTCAAATGCCTTTATTACAAAAGTCGTTATTTAAATTTCCTATGCCATTGAGCATTTTGCTGTAAATTGACGTCTAGCAGATTTAAATGGCTAAGAACTGATAAACTTTCCATTTGTTGTACAAAATTACAGAGCATCAAATGACAAACTCTGCATAAATTATTAAAAACTAAATTCTATTTGCTCAAAAATTACTATTGTTACTCTTGTTACTATTTAAGTTGTCCCCCTTATTTGCTGGTTAATCAGAAAACACTTTTCATGACACTAAAAAGCGTATGCAAAATAGCGAAGCTACCCGATTGTGCACTCAGCATAATTACAGGGTGACAAAGTGCATATATTTATATTGATTTCACATGTTTTATGGCGCTTTGCGTCGTCAGTCGTCAGCAGTTCCAGCTTCAGTTCTAATTCCAAAAGTCGCAAGGCAGAATGACGGAGCGAAAGGATGGAAGTGGATGACAGGGGGGGGGGGATGGGGGGAAGGGAAGGGGGCTGGTGATTGTGACGCATAGCGAACACAACTGTACTTTTTGTTCAGCTCGTCACAGATCTTACGCAAGATTCGATCATAAACAACAAATGTGCACCGCTTTTTTTCTCTGTGTGTGTGTGTGAGACTGTGTGTGTGTGTGTGTGTGTGTGTGTGTGTGTAATCAATGAAACTCTGCGCTGATAGCGTTAGCATTAACTCTATCAAGGTGTTCGAGCTATATTAGCATAACGCTTCTAATCTTGCAGACTTGTCCCGCTTCCATGCTCCACTTTTACCGCCACACAATGCATATAAAGTATAGTCAAGGTAATCGTTTATCTGGCTGAGAAATGCCGAATACTCGGATTGATTCTCATGCTTACTTCATAAATGAAATACATAAAATACACAGCGCAAATTAGGGCGAGCACAATAAATTAAAGGAAATATGAATTTGAAAACCCAACACACAATTCACAAGTTTCACTTCAATTAAGCGCAACAAATCTATAAAAATTGCTCACTCAATGTACTAAAATATTGAATTGCTTATAAACTTAATTTCAAGCCCAAAGATTGCAATTTATATATATATATAATAAATACTTACATTGCGGCGATTCACACTTTTGAAAGCCAACTGCAAAGAGAGTAAAAATAACTACTAATTAATTGGTAATTAAAGTATTTTGCATTTCAAATTTCACTTTACAGCATTTCAAGTATTTTGTGCATATATATAATTAATTTTCAATAATCTGTCCGATCTAATTTGTAATTACCTAATTCGCTGAGTGTATTTTAAATTTGAATTATTTTTGGTATCTGCGGCACGTCATGTTCTCTGTGCTCCGTTGGGTTATTGTTATTAATGGGTGTTTATGCAACAATTGGTCAAAACAGGAAGACGTGTTCAACGTCGATTTTCTGTTCAATGCAATGCAATGCAAACACACAGACAAAGTCAAGACAATTCGTGCCGCTTTCCTCCGTTTCGACCCCTTTTTCTACGCCATAACTCGATCCCTCTGCTACCCACAAAACCCCCCCGCAGACTATCCTCTTGGTGGCTCTATAAATTATAGAGTATGGCATGCTGCAGTCTTCTTATCATCGTCAGACACATACACTCACATATTCTGCGACGAGGGCAGCTCGAGGAGTTTACAGTGCAAAGTGAGCTTGGGAAAAGCTAAAGTGGGTGAAATATATCAATATTTGTTATAAAACACATTCATAAAGCAAACGAAAATGTTGAGACTAAATTTATTTATATAAAACTATGAATTTAAATGCAAAACAAACGTTTTTTTTTTTGCGTATATATTTAAGAGATGGAAATTGAGTGTAAATATGAATAGAAATACATATGATGTAAATAATTTACTATACCAAATAAGATCAATTAAAGTTAAAGTAAATTAAATTGTATATTTTATAAATCATTCACTAGACAAAATATATATGCAACTGTTATATATTCAATTAAATTTAAAGTTAAAGTTAAAGTCAATTAAAATCTATATTTTAAAAATCATTTACTTGTCAGAATATAGTTATAAATGTGCAGCTATCTTCATAATCAAGTAAATTTAGTGCTAAAGTTAAAGTGAATTAATGTTGATATAATTTAAATGATTCACTAAACAAAATATAGACATGAATGCTCTCAGCTAGCTGTAAAATCAATTTAAGTTGAAGTTGAAGTAAATTAATGTTGATATTATCAAATTCATTCACTAGACAAAATATAAATACAACTGCTCAGCATTTATTATCAGCAATTAAAGCTACTTTTTTTATATGATTATTATGCATGTTTCCGAATCTCAAATAAACGTAATTTTTAGCTGAAATGTTAGATATAATTTTCTGCTTTTAGCTTCGTATTGTGGCTTCCACTTGAGCTGCCCTCGGGCTGTAAATGGGTTTTATTGGAGCGGGTATCTGCAGCCACTAATCCCCTGTGCTGCCAGTGTCTGAGTGCTGTGATAAGCGATCGATTGGCTATAGACAATATGCACATTATACACACACATCGATACAGTTTTGTGTAGAAGTATGGAAACTGAAACTCATCAGGTACGAATTGAAAAATGTCTGAAAGTCATAGAATGTAATAATCAGGGCATTAAATATATCTCATGACATGAGCGCGTCGAAGCTTTCGGATCGTTTTGCCGTTGTTGTTGTTGTTGTTGTGCTTTTGGCTTACGACTACGAAACGTGCGCTACAAAAAAATGCCGTTTAGCTCATGAAGTGCCCTCCCCCTCCCCTCCCCTCCCCACCACCCGCCCTCTCGCGCTTCTGAGTGAACTTTATATACCCTGCACCTGTGAACGGTTGCATCGCCATCAGTTTCGGGCTGTTTCGCAGTTTCGTCTGCGACTTTTGTCTCCGATTTCGAATTGCAGCCTCATGGCGCCAGAGTCGCCAGCAAGTCGAACACGTAATTAGAACAGTTGCAAATTTGAATCGGTCAGCATTCGAAGGTTTTTTGTTTTATTTTTGGTTTTTAGTGGGTCTCGATGTTACCCAATTTCTGTGCTGCTCCATTCTCTGCTCTCTCCCTGTCTCTCTTTGTCTCTATCTGCGACTACGTGCCACACACAAAACACTCGCGGAGTGCGTCTCGAAGCGAGAACAAATTGTGGCAATAACAACAACTACCTCAGCTTGCACCTCACTGAATTTTATTCTCGTATTTATTATGAAATGTTTTCTAGCATGCGCCGTGCGCTTGCATCATCACAAAGGGCGGGGGGAAAACACTCAAAGGGGTGCGAGAGGTGTGAATATTACATGAATACTGCGAGTGAACACAAAGCAAAAGAAGTGCTCGCTATCACTATCGTTTATTGATCCACCAGAGAGTAAAGACACAGCTAAAGTTTAGACTCGTAATTTTCTGCTTTTTATAAGAACACAAATTTCATAGTTGCCACTTTTTAGCCACCTGCAAATCTTTCATTATCATAAAGCTACAGTCGAGTGTGCTCGACTGTAATATACCCGCTACCCAGCTCAAATATACTAAATTATACCAAAAAGTATTTTCGGTATTTTTTTGTATATTTGTACATTCATATTCCATCGCACCATGAAGTATAAAATATGCCATGCACGGTCACATTGTTCACCAAAAACAAGCCACGTGCAGCTGCCTATGGATTTTCCCATACAAAACTGTTTCTTGAACAACTTCCAAGTTTCTTATCTGATCGCAACCAAATATCGACTCGGCTGGTGACCCTGACCAAGAATATATATGCTTTATGGGGTCGGAGATGCTTCCTTCTGCTCTGCCTGTTACATACATTTCCTGAAGTCACAAAACTATAATACCCTTCTACCCTATGGGTAGCGGGTATAAAAATAGCTTTTCAATTCTTTCAAAGACTATTAAACAATAAAGATCACTTTGAAGTCGCTGTAACTTGTGCAAATTGAAATTAAATATTAGACATAGAATTTCACTTGAAACTAGTTTTGTTTTTGGATGTTTTCATTTATAATCATTGCTGGAATTTCGCTTCTAAGTTCTAAAGTTGAACACCAAGTAACAGTACTCTTTGCTTAATATTTAATAGATTAATTAATGCAGTTAGCTTAGATGCTTAGTGAGGAGAGTGCGCAGAATGGCGCAAGTTTTCTGCATATATACACATACATATATATATTTATATATTCTATGTATGTAAGTAAGGCAAACTGATCTGCTGGCCTAGTGGAAGCTTCTGGCCTCACTTTCAGTTTTCAATTAAGTTGGACAAATTCTTGAGGCATTGTCATAAGATGGTCTAAGAATGTCTAGAGCCATTGTTGTTGTTGTTGTTGTTGTTGTTGTCCGTTTGGTTTAACGTTGCGTCTGGCTGTTTGTTGTTTTTCTTTCCTTTTCTTTTGCCGCGTTTGCTTTTCATTTTCAGTTGGTTATTTTCATTTTCCTTTGCCCAATTTCCATTAAGAAGTAATTACGTTGCTGCTCATTAATTTCGTGATCGCATGCCATGTTCAAATGCACGAGAGACCGTGAGGGAAGAGAGGAGAGCAGATGAGTTGAGGAAGACTGAAGAACAACATTACAGCAAATGCGAGCAGAGAAGACAGCAGCGTCAGGGGCTTGGCGGGCCACAAGACGTTGCCGCAACACCTGCCACACACATTCAACTGCAACGGGGGTAAAACTCAACTCGCAACTCAAAAAGGCAGCTGGCTTTTTGTCTCCCTCGCTTCGCGTCGCGTTGCGTTGCGCATACGCCACGTGGCACTCGAAATCTAGTTCAGTTAACAAGCACCACCCAGCAGCAGCATTATGCCGCCGAGTGGTCAATGAAGCCACCCATCGAGGCGACCGCTAATCAATCATGCCACATGACCACAGCACCAACAACAGCAACAGCATCGACTCGTTGTTAACCTTCTGCGTTTAACACAGTTTAACACGGTTCAGCAAATGGCACTTTCCAATGAAAGAAAGTTGCCTACGCCAAACTGGCCAAACAAAGAGAACAATTTCAGCAGGTGAACAGTGAACAGTGAACAGTGAACAGTGAATTGTGCTGCTTCACACACACACACGTTGCCTCAACTCTTGCCTCTTGGTGCAATTCGAAGTTGTTTGAGAGATGTGCGTGTCTAGAGAGAAGCCTGTCTGTCATTCAAGATACATCTCTATAGACAAATAATCTACAAATTGTGCTGACGTCTTTAGCATATACAATTATAGTACTTGCATCTGGGTTTTCACTTGTAAATAATTAGTTTTGTAGTCAACAAATTAAACTGAAACTTTTAGAATATAAAATTCACAAAATTCTATTGCAGTTTTTGGAACCTGGAGCTAAACAGCATTCAGAAAAGAGTCTTTAGACTTAAATGAAACAATTTGATTGTTACCATATCACAAATCAATAACCCAAGAGACACGTTTAATTTTGAGCTAGAGCATAAAATTGATATAAATAACCCGGCCGAGTTCCTAGAGGCTCCACTCTGAAGGCTGCTGGACAAGCAAACAGACTCCGGGGCTCAGAACAATGGCGAGGGCAAAAGGCCAAACGGAAAGGGGAAGAAGAGCGAAACGAAACGACAAAGAACGGCGCAGACCTTGAAACAGTTCAAAAACGTAAACGGTTCAGTGATCATTGGATGTAAAAATAAGAAATAAAAAAAAGCAGAGAAGAAAAGAAATAAACGGGAGAAACTGAACAGAAATAGAAACAGACAAAGCAGAAGCTGGAAGATAATGAGCACTGCACAGCACAACACTAAGAGGGAGTGAATAAACAAGAGTGAGAGAGAGGTAGAGAGAGAGGGAGAGAGGGAGAATTGTGGCACAACATCCGTCATCTTGGCTGTGGATGAGCTTGCCACCAACACTGCCAACGCTGACGCCGTCTCTGGCATGCCACGGATGATACAGGGGGCCTCTCTCGGGCCTCGGGGCCTCGGGCCTCTGGAGTCGGGGGTCTTGACTTTGGCGTGCGCGCTGATCTGCCTGACTGCGTCGCCGCGTCGCAGCGTCGCAGCCCGCCGCCAAGAGGTCGACAACGACGCTGCTTCTGCTGCTCTTGGCTCGTTTGGTCGCTTGGTCAAAAATCGTTGAGCCGTTGAGAGAGGCAGTCAGCAAACAGTCAGCAGACGGCAGTCAGCAGTCGGCAGCAGCCCATTATCCATTATCAGTGTTGGTAAACGTCAGTCAGCTGTGCAGCTTTGCTTAGCTGCAGTTGCCATTGTGGTCGCGTCTCGCTTCGCTTTTTGTTTGTGCTGCCTTTGAGATCATAAAAAGCCATTTAAATTGCCAACATCTTGCGCTCTCAAAGCTGTTGCCACTGGCAGCTACCCTGCAAATTGAGCTTTGCCAAAAACTAACACAAAGTTCGACTTTTAGCAAATATCTGGAAATTCTTTTTGAATTCTGCCGCCAAACTGCTGAAAGACTTCGAAGTATAATACTAAATATAATTCAAAATATGCATAATTAAAACTATTATTATTAGCCTATGCTCTTAATAAAAATAGAAATCACACCTATTTCTATTTACGCTCAACTTGAGCTTTTAATTCTAATTCATTTATTGCAGCTACGACTCTAAATCTTTCTGATTCCAAACTATGCTTAAATATTTATGCAGCATATCAACAAATCACAAAGTTCTTTAGCTAGATTTTTGTGCGCTGCGTTGTCAGCTTCAATATTTTTGTATCATTAGCTTTGGTTAGCTGTTAATGTATCTGTATCTTTTTTTTGGGCAAAGCGCTGACTGTATTTCTGGCCATTGCTGCGCCTGCGTCTGCGGCTGCGGCTGTGGCTGTAAATGTATCTGTAGCTGGCACTTTTAAGTGCCCCTGGCAATGCTGGCTGCCTGACAACGCCCCGCCAACGTTGCCGGTTGCTCTGCTGTCGTTGTCGTTGTCGTTGTCGTTGTTGTCGTCTTCATTGTTGATGTTGTTGCTGCCGGTAATGATCTTTAACCAAGCGTAACGTTTGCTTTCAGTGCGTCCACATCTGCGTCGTCATCACCACCACCACCATCAACAACAGCAGCAGCAGCAGCAGCAGCAGCACCAACGCCATCATCATCATCATCAGCGACAACATCATCATCGTGATCATCTTCCAGGCAGACATTAACCTGGCTGAGCTCCTCCCGTTTCGTCGCAACTTTTCGTTGCTTCATTTTTTTTCCATTCGTCTCCCCCTATTTTTATATTTTTTTAAATGGCGTCGACTCAGCGCCAAGCTTCCCCCGGTCAGATGAAAACAAAAAAGATACAGCCGCAGTCAGAGCTACAGATACACAATTCCAGATACAAACACACACATGTGTTTGACTGTGTGTGTGTGTGTGTGCAACATTAATGATCAGCCAGGCAGTCATTCAGTCAGACAGACCTTGATTTTTCATCAAGTTTGCCATCTACCACTGCCCCCGTCTGCGGCAGCCACAAGCGAAGCCGGTTGCTGTGTCGCGGTTCAGGGGAACTGCCCCCCGCGATAGCTCCACGGCTCTCTTCGCTCTTCTCGGCGTTAAATGCAAAATGGGGCATCCAAGTGAGCAGCAAATCATAAACTCAACTGAACAAAAAGCCATAAAGTCAATGAGAAAACTATATACATATATATACGCTTGCCAATGAAGTTCTTTGGGGCTTTAACAATCTCAACAAATAAATAAATAAAAGACGTCTTATCTGATAGCCTTCCCAAGAGTTTGCGATTGAAGCTAAAAGCTATAAGACGAGTGTGCTCGACTGTGATAAACCCGCTACCCAGCTCAAATATACTAAAATATACCAACAAGTATTTTTGGTATTTTTTGGTATATTTGGTATATTTGTACATTCATATTCCATCACATCCTAAATATCGCATAAAGTATAATATCTTTCTCTATCTTTAAAATTGCGTTATTAAATCGTTTTTTTCGATTTTAGGGGGCGGAAAAAATCTAAAATAAACTTGATCTGTGTAGGACATACACCAATACTGGTACCAAGTTTGAAATCTCTAGCTCTTATAGTCTCTGAGATCTAGGTGTTCATACAGACAGACAGACGGACGGACGGACATGGCTATATCGACTCGGCTGGCGACCCTGACCAAGAATATATATACTTTATGGTACTTTACATTTCGTGAAGTCACAAAGCTATAATACCCTTCTACCCCATGGGTAGCGTAGGCTATAAAAACACTGGCAAAAATAAACCAATCAATGGCATAAATAAAACATGGAAGTAAATAAGTAATCGAACTGAAAATACCATATAAATATTGCTTAGAATATTTACTAATATATATAGCATACAGCGTATTGTTTGCCAATTTTGTCTGCACTTATTTTCGCGCAGTGTAGTTCAGTCGAGTTGGCTGCTTGGCTGGTCAAAAGTTGGCTGCTTAAATGGAGCTGCAGAGAATTTCACAGCCACACAGACAATGGCAAATTAAGAGCATAGCATAGCGTCTGAGGAAACAGATACCGAGTGGGAGCGACACAAAGTCAGGGATGCAAAATGCGGATGGGCCGAAGAATGCAAATGGTTTCATGCCAACTCAATGCCAAGTGACCAGCGAGAAGCGACAAGAACAAAAGCGACGCGAAGGCGAAATGTGTGGGAAGATTGATTCTGTTCCTGTTGCTGTTGCTGTTGCTGCTTCTTGTGCGCACAGATTTAGCAGCTCATCTGAATGATAGTCAGCTCCTCCTCTACACGAGCAACGCCATCGCGAGCGCAAGAGAGACAGCGAGAGAGGGAGAGAGAGGGAGTGAGAGGGAGAGCGAACGAGTGTTGATACTATAAATAGCTGTGGTGTGACTCGCCTTGATCTTTGCTTTACAGCCACGCCAACAGCGCAGATACAGCGAGAGCTATAGATACAGATACAGATACAGATACAGATACACGCACACAGCAGCTACCATGCTGATGAAGGCGTCATCACGAAATCTCGGCAACCGGCAGCAAACGGCAAATAAACAAGCAGCAAATGACGACGATGATGGTGGTGATCAGCGCCAAACTACAGCAACGCGCACAGCCGCCAGACACAGACACAGACACAGCTACAGCTACAGATACAGCTACAGATAGAGCTACAGATACAATTGTATCTGCGCCCATGTTTGCGTGTGTGTGCTCACCCATAAGTGCTTCATTAATCTCTGTCAGCGTTTGCTTCGCTGCTGCTCCCCCCCACCATCCCCTTGTTGCCCCCTCCGTCTCCCCAGCAGCTCCTCCTCGTTTTTCGTGTCTTTCGCTGCGGCTTTAAATGCTGTGTGTGTTTGTGTGTGTATCTGTAGCTGCGTCTGTGACTTCTGTCTCCCCACTGCCGCTTTGACTTCATCTTTTTTGTTTGACTGTCGTTGCTCTTTCATTTCGATTTGATTGCAACTGCAATGCGATTGGCTGCTGGTCCAGCACAGCTTAAGTAACTTCACGATTTATGCTCTGACTGTGGACGGCGAAGTTCAGAAATCGTCGCTTGAGCAAATTGAGAGAAGTCTATTTGGAATTAAACCGCTGACAAGCAGCACTGATTGTTATGTTACAAAGATTGCTATATATTATGTTGTATTTTGATTAAGGTGGGCGGCAATTAGATTCTTTAAATTACTTGAAGTTAGTCTTCAAAACAATAACTAACAAACTAAACTCAAATCAAATGCTTCAAGAGATGCTATGTCTCAATAAAATATAATAATGTATATTAGGCAGAATTTATAGAAACTGTCAGAGAGCTAAAAAGCAACTGATTGGATTAAAGGTTGTAATATAAGTTTACTATATAGCAGACTATTTGCTTTGTAATTCAGACAATAAATAGTTTAATGCATGTCAATCATTCATTCAATGAATGCAACAAAAATAGGCTAAAAGTGATTGCCTCCCATTAGTCAAAGTTTAAATGTTTATTATTAAAAGCAACTCATTAAGAATGCCTTAAATCTTTAATTGTTTACATTTCAACTTTTTTAATGTATAAGAAATTGATAATTTCCCAGCAAACTAAACATCTGTATTGAATTATAATTGTGACGAATTAAAAACTTGTTGCGATTGAAAACCAAACGAGAGTTTTTTTTTCACCTATTTGCAACTTCTCAAGTGAACATCTTCTTCTTTATTGTGTAACAGTCTTCTCGCAGTCCGGAGCGGTTCGAGTGCGAACCGGTTCTGCTTGTTGGCCAAACAAAACGTGTTGATAAGCTGAGGGTCAGCCTGGCTAAGTTGGCCTGCTGCCGAGTCTAGACTGTAGACGCATCTTCAGCGCAGAGCAGAGCAGAGCAAAATTCATTGGAATCACCCTCTTGCTGCCCCCGCCCCCCCTCCTCCGCGCTACTCGTCATCGTTACGTTTGAGTGCACAGCAAAAGTCCAAAACCAAGACAGACACAGGAGAGGAAGTGGTCGAGTCAGAGCTGGCGGAAGTGAGCAGTGGAGGAGAGAGAGCAGAGACTGGATGTGAAAGACATTGAGGGCAGGGCGAGGAGGGGAAAAAAGGTAAGGAAGGGAAGGGAGGGAAGAGAGGTGAAGCATGCGTGCCTTGGCTTTGATCGCGTGCGCCACAAAAGCCAAAATACGAAAATCAATAGCCAAAAAAGCCAGAAAAAAAAGAAATAATGTGCGGGCCAGAGGGAGAGTGAAAGAGAGACAGATGCTGGCTTTAGCCGTCTCTGTGGGGTTGCATGCCACACCCATGCATCCGCCACAGCCACAGCCACAGCCACAGCAATCATGGCATATTCCCTTTCATTCCACGCCATATTCCCGGCTAGTGTCAATGACACACCTTCAACAAACAGAGAACAACGCAGACGTCGCAGCAAGGAAGCAAAACTTCCCAAACTTCCCAACTTCCCGAGTTTCCGACTTCTGCGAGCTTACAGCGCGGAACCAACAACCATGAATAATCCTCCAAAAACAAGTCCGAATCATGCTTGGACTCAGGCAGCCACCGAAATACTCTTGGCGACACTTTAACGATATAGATTTTTATATAAACGACGTCGAACAGCAACAGAATTTGTTCTTAGAGATCTTTGAAGAATACGCAAAAGAAAAAAAAGGTTCTAAACTTTTGCAAATCGCATTTCATTACAATATTCAAGTGAATATTTACTTCACAAACTGCGCTCAAAATGCCGTCTTCAAATTTGCTAATTCTAAGTTTTTTATCTCGCTCAAATTGAACTGATACTAAATAAAGTTGCCCGTTAAAGATTTTGCTTCAACTGTGAGCAGATTGCAAATAAATTCTGTTAAGAAACAAGATGTTAAGTGACACAAAGGCTTAAATTGAATTGTGCTGCGTGACTTAAGCAAGTTAGAGTAGGAATTTTGAAATTTGCACAGCAACAATGTTGCTCAAAAATGTCAATTAAATGTATGTTCAATTATTGAACCACACACATAAATAATATACCCCAAGTTATAGAGTATCAAAGCACATCCAGAAGGGAGGTGCCAAGTCCAAGTCCAAGTCCAAGTCACAGTTGGAGTGTGCAACGCAGCATGTGTTGTGCACACACATACAAAAAAACACACTCAGAGGTCCCTGAGCACACAAAGCGCCATCAACATGAACTCACGCACACCCGAGCGAAGGTGAAAGCGAGAGAGAGAGAGAGAGAGAGACAGCGAGAAATTCTCCTGCCAGCGTCATCATCGCTAATGGAAGCTCTGGGCCTCTACTTGCCACCGCGCCACGTCTAAATAGCACTTTATTACATGCGATGTGTGAGAGAGAGAGAGCGGAGGATATAGCTTATATATGTGTGTATATATACATATATATATATAGTGCATGTACAGTCAGCTAATGAGGCTTCAACTCCAGCAGCCTTGGCTTGAGTTGCGTTGGGCTGAGTTGGGCTGAGTTGGGTTGGGTTCCTCCAACCAGTCACCTGAGAGCGTTGTGGCCGCTGATTATCAGTGAGGACATGGACACGAACAAGCTCATTAGCCGAATCCTTGGAGAGTGCTCTAGACACACACAGAGACAGTCGACAGTGTTGACTGCTTTATGATGGCGCTTTTGGGCCATGTGAATAATGATGATGACGTTGCTGCTGCTGCTGCTGCTGCTGCTGATAATGATGATTGTCGCCTGGCCTTTTGACCAGTTGATGGCATGGAACACAGCACAACAAGCTGGCACCTAGGGGTGGCAAGCAGGCGGACAAACAGACAGACAGAGACGACGACGACAACTGTAAGCTTTGACATGCAATTTAAGGAGCGTTGGTCTCCACACAAATTATGGAGCTTCACAAGGGTCGCCAAGGATAAAAGCGTGCAAAGCCAACGTATTGAACCAATTGGCAATGGCAGCAAATTGTCAACGCAGTTGCTAAAGATTAGACGTACTTACAACTTGTCACAAAATAAGGAATCATTTATAAAATACATATATTCTTAGAGACAAATTTCACTACTCTCTACTTTTAGTTGAAGGCGTTGAGCAGCCGTTAAAGATTTCAATTCAAAGCTCATTCTATGTGCATGTCAAGCTAAAAAGTCGCATTGAGGGCAGTTTTTGTTCAAATATAAAGTAGTAGCTAGTTGAACATCTAAAGTACGCAGACTAAAATTGCAAGCTTCAATTTCAACTGCTTTGCAAAATAAATTGACTTTTTTCATCTAAGACAATTTGCTAGCATTAAAGCATTTTTATTTAGAGTTCTAAGCAACTATTGAGCGCAATAAACACAACAAATTTGTATGCAATTACTTTGCTTATAACGCTAATAGATCGGGCAATAAAAAGTTGTAAAGCTTCGCTATTTGCTAGACTCTGTTGATGCTTCTGCCAGAATCCATTGTGAGATGTTCTCAATTCCAATTGGTGGCTGAGCAGCAACCCTGACAAAGCTCAATAGCGACGCCATTTTGTACTTAAAGCACAGCAGATGATGTGGATGAGGTTGAGGATGAGGTCGATGGTGATGATGATGATGGTGAAGTGTGCTTTGATTTAGCAACCCTCTGAAATGCCCCACGCACACACAGAGAGGGTGGATTTGGAATTGAAAGCGTTGAAATCACGTGGTGTCTCTGGCGCTGCAGATTTGGCCAACCAAAAGCGAACAATTCGCCAACTAAGCGAAAGCAATAAGCATTAATTACACACACACAGACAGTGGGCTGTGTTGCAGGGGGTGTGGCGGGTGTGGTTGCACAACCCTTGAGTGGCGACACGCAAAAAGAAAAAAAGGTCGTTGGTGTTTTTTACTCTTGGATGCAGACACAAATGCGACAAAAATAAAAAGCGGATGATGGCAATGGGATACGAAAGCGTAGCTAGGGGTGAGTGGGGGGAGTGTGGGGAAGGGGAGTGAGCGGTAGTGAGGGGTAGTGTGCAAGCAGCAACCCCGTGTAGCCGCGTCACGTACTCAATTCGTGTCCATGTCCATGTCCTCGCAGTCAGCGTCGCCCTCGTCATTGTCCTCGTCAAACTGTTGGCTAGGGGGTGGCGAGAGGGGCGAGGGGAGAGGGGGATGTACTGACTGACTGCTGGCTCGGCGCGAAAGTATCTGCAAAAGTACATTTCGAGCGGCAAACGGAAAAATCTATTAAATCAACGTTGCTGCGGCAACCAATTGCGGGCAAACGAACGAAAACCACCGAAAATGGGCAACACGAACGACGATGGCTGAGAGCGGGGAGGGGGCAGGGTGTAGGTAGGGGTTGTGAGACGAGTCGCAGCTCAAGTCACCCCCGTGCTCGCTTTGCTGTATCTAAGTAGCGCACAGATACAATTTACAGCTCGCATTTCGTATGCAAAAACACGGCAAAAGCTGACATCGCGTCTGCTCGACTGCCACACACCGCGTAGCCATAAAATGGTCACAAATGGCTTCTAGTTCTCGGTTAGCGCTAACAAATTAGGCATATCCGACGTGTTACTTTCGTCCGCTTGGCCACTGAATGCAGCGATCCTGTTTAGCCTGCGAGCTGCGCGTTTAACGAGGGCTACAACAAACTGGCAACTTTTTTGCCGCACGCCAACCGCAGGCAGGAGCAACGGCTGTTGATGTTGTTTCAGCTCTTGGCTCTGGGCTCTTGGCAATCGTCAGATACATTCGCCTCGAATTTATCGCTGCTGTAACTTGGGCCTCAATTCAAAGCGCTCTCTCGCTCTCTCTCTCGCTCTCACTGTGTGTGTGCGCGCTAACTTTGAAAGCAGGAAATTGTCGCATAGAGACACCCTCTTCACTCGCCTCCCCCCACACACACACACACACACACACACACATGCTGAGTGCTAGAATTTCAGCGTGTGGCCCACGCGTAGCGCGTCCGCCAGTGAACATCCCTTGTGGCGCCACAAGATGGCAGACATTGGAGTGCCAGGCAATCGCAGACTGCGCCGCTAGGTTGCCTGCAAAAACTGGCCAAATCAGTGTGCCTGATATTTCCACATTTTGCCTCAATACGCACTGAAAAAGCCGCGCAACAGCAAGTGGGGCATATGCAGCATTATAGCCCTAAAATCACTAGACTAATCAGCAGACTAAGCAGCAGATTAATCAGGAGACTATTCGCATTTGTTAGCTCTTTTATACCTTGCTGCCCAAATAACTGCCAAAAGCTTTAAAATCGCTAGACTAAGCAGCAGATTAATCAGGAGACTTTTCAGCAGACTATTCGCATTTGTTTGCTCTTTTATAAATAACTGCCAAAAGCTTTAAGATCACTAGACTAAGCAGCAGACTAAGCAGCAGACTTTTCAGCAGACTATTCCCAATTTTATACCTTGCTGCCCAAATAACTGCCAAAAGCATTATATCTTTAAGATCACTAGACTAAACAGCAGACTAAACAGCAAACTTTTCAGCAGACTATTCGCATTTGTTAGCTCTTTTATAAATAACTGCCAAAAGCTTTAAAATCACTAGACTAAGCAGCAGATTAATCGGGAGATTTTTCAGCATTTTCGCATTTGTTGGCTCTTTTATACCTTGCTGCCCAAATAACTGCCAAAAGCTTTAAGATCACTAGACTAAGCAGCAGACTAAGCAGCAGACTTTTCAGCAGACTATTCCCAATTTTATACCTTGCTGCCCAAATAACTGCCAAAAGCTTTAAGATCACTAGACTAAGCAGCAGACTAAGCAGCAGACTTTTCAGCAGACTATTCCCAATTTTATACCTTGCTGCCTAACTCGCAAAGCGTCCAAAGAAGTCTGTCTGCTGGCCAGCGCTTCATGCAGCTCCCTTTCGATTTGTGTCTTTAGTTTACAGGGTATCTTCTCTCCACTCTACGCTTGCTGTTGGGATGGCATTGCTATGCAAATTTTGCTGCCATTTGCAGCTATCGAAAGGCGTTCTCGGGCGTTACGAAATCCGCAAAACATTCGCCATTGAGGATTTATGTGACATTTGGCTCTTGCCGTTGCTGTTGCTGCAGCAAAGCTTTGCTTTGTTAGCATAGTCTGTATGCGACTGCAGTTGCAGCTAATACATTTTGGGGTCATGTTTTGTTGACATCCAAAAACGCCAGAATGCAGCCTGTGGCATTTGGCAGCAACGCGAAACGTGTGCGCGTAAATCATGTTGACTGCTGCAGCCTTTTTGCCCCGACTGCAGCCTTCAGATAGCGTTGCCACAACATATGATCTATGGCCATTATTACAAGTCCTCGATGCAGCTGGAGAAATGCTTTTAGTCAAGTTTCTTTTGCTAAATTCTCTAGATTTCTTGCCCATCTTCGCCACACTGTCGCAAAGCATCTTTTCGCTGTAGATATCAATTATTTGTCACTATGCTTTGTACGTTTGCCTCAATTCAACTTTGTGAACCCCATGAAGCGTGTTCATCTGCCCGTCTAATGGCTTCACATGCTCCTCCTGCTGCATGCTGATGACTAATCGCCTCGCTGGGCCGACAGGGATATCAATTCAGCATTTCATCCACCTGCCACACGCAATGCAGCAAATCAATGCGCAATAACCCAAAAAGTAGTAGTAGAAAAAAAGAACAAAAACCACATACACAGAGGAGAGCAAAACAAAAACAACAACAAAATAAACTGGAATAGAAGAAAACAATGTCCTGCCATTTGGAGTAGCCAGCCCCCTGCCCTCCCCCCGCCCGCCGCAACTACCGCAATCTGCTTGCTACGAAAAAAGAGAAAAAAAAAACAGAAGGAAAAGGGAGCCAACCCCACCCGACCCTGAGGCGGTAAACAACAGCAATCCGCGGGCCCCACTTCATCAGGCCCATGTCAGCCGCTTGTCATTCGAGTTGGAGGCAAAAAAGCAGCCAAGAATTTCAGATTCATGGCTTTGCTTTTGCTGCTCCTATACCCTGGCCGGGCAGCCTACAAAAGGGTAGCACAACAGAGGAGTTGGATGGTAGATGTGGATAAAAATAAAACTACTTTTACCATATGTCTCAAATAAAATACTTATCTAAAAAACTCTTCTACTTTCATGTCAATTAAAAATTAACAGTTTATATTTTCTCATTAAGCAACTAACTTTTGTCACTTCTTTTTATATATTTTTCTTATCATTCATATTACTAAAAAGCTGCTGTCAGCTGCATTATTAGACTTTCGTGCTTCTCTTTTGCTGCATTTGCAGCTTAATGTCTTGGCTTGATATTCTGCAAATTTCAGCAGACCAGCTTTGCAATTAGCCAAGCTATGGAGCTGACAAAATGGTGGCAAGGATGTAAGCTTGTCTGCCCCATGCTGCATGGGGTGGCTGCTAGTCGCGCACGCTGCTCTGCTGTGGCGTCTGCTTACTTGTTGTATTTTCTGTTTGCTCATTTCCGTTGCACACCCACACACACACACCAACACACACCAACACACACATAGAGTCGAGAATATGCGACGCGCCATCATTTAACGTCTGGCTGCGTGGCGTCGTCGTTGACTGCGACGTTAACAGCGCCCGCATGGGGTTCTACGTGCAGCCACCCTCTGGCTTGTCATTAATTTACCTGCCAGCCGTAAATCCCCATCCACCCCCCAACACCCCCCGCCACACGCCCTTGGGCCGCTCATCCTACGCACGCAGCACAGCGGAGCCTTCGTTCAGTCAGTCAGGCAGTCAGTTTCAGTTTAGTTTGCCTTGTCAGCTCGTCAGTTTCCAATTCCATCCCCTCTCGTGTTCGCTCTCGCTCTCTTTCACTCACTCACTCACTCTCTCTCTCTCTCTCTCGCTCTCTCGGTATCTATCTCTTTCTCTGTGTGTGAGTGTGTGTGTGCTTTGACAGGTGAATTATTTCCCTCTGTGCGCATTTCTAATTGGATTTTCCCTAGTTCTAAGAAAAAATCTATGAAATTTCTGTTGCTGTGTTCGCTGCTCTGTTTCTGTCGACCTCGCTTGGGGTTCGGCTCTCGGCTCACGGCTCACGGCTGACGGCTGTTGGCTCTCGGCTCTCCCGTCTCCCGTCTCCCGTCTCTGGTTACAGCGCAGCGCTTTCTCGGCTTTAACTACCCCCACTGAGAAATCACCCCCAGCAGCAACAGCAGCAGCAGCAGCAGCAGCAGCAACGGCAGCTGCAGCAGCTCAGCCACTACCCTCTGTGTGACCTCTAGTACAGCGCCCAACCTGCCAGCTTGCCACCTTGCCACATTGCCACCTGACACAGACACCAACCGACCACCCGACCCCCCCCCCTCGTCTTCTTCGCCCTCTCGTTGCTTCCACATCATGCACGATGACGATGACGTCGTCGTTTTTAGTCGCTTGCTTTTTACAGCTCTTCTCACCTGTCGCCTCCTCTCTTCCTCTCTCCGTGTCTTTCTCTTTCTCACTTTCTGTCTCTGTCTCGCTCTCCGTTTCTTTTTATGCCACATTTTCAGCGCCCATTGTTGCTGCCACACAGTTGCCTTGGCCGATTCTCAGTACATACACGCTTTTATATACATATACATATATATATATATATATACATATACACGACAGCCACATCATGGCCACATCCCCCAAAAGCAGCTTGGGGCGCAAGTTCTTCTGAATTTCTGATGTTATTCTGATAAATTCTCTCCCCTCTGTTTGTGTGTGTTGTGTTGTTGTGTTGTATCCTCTGTTTACCTGCCTACACACATGCCACCCCCCCTCACTCTCCCCCTCCCCCTCCCCCTCCTTCCACCCATCTCGCTTTTACAGCATTTTCTGCTCTTCTTCTCGCGCTCTTTCTCGCATTCTCGACGTAGAGAAAAATCAATATGGATGGACAGAGACTGTAGTATATGCACAGCATTTATATACAACCGTCTGATATATAGAGGTTTATATGTATATATATGTGTACTATGTGCTATGCCACATTAGGATGCAGGCACATTGTGAGGTTAGATTGAAGCCAGATTACACTGAGAATGAGGTTAGCTGAGACAGCGAGCAGCAGGTGGAGCAAAAGGTACAGTTGTGCTTCCACTGGCTAGCAGAGCAACGAGAAAAGTTGCGAAAATAATGAGCAGGAAAAAGCTGAAGCAACTGCGACTTATCTGCAATAAAATGTGGTATATTTAAACGAGAAATATATTTCATAAAAGCTATTATAAATTCAATTGATTTAGATTTTCATTTAAGTTCTTTTTTCTCGTTCAATATTCCTAATTTCAGATCTGTCATTTGCACTTTCCCAAGCATGCAAATGCGCAAGAATGAGCGAAAATAATGAACAGGAAAAAACGAAGGCAATTGCGACTTAAATGCGATGAAAAATAAAAGACAAATATAACTATTAAAAACTACTATAAAATTAACAGCGCTTCAATTGATTTATATTACTTTTTTCTCGTTCAATATTCTTAATTTCAGATCTGACACTTGCAAATGCAAATGCGCCAGAAATACTCTCGATTTAACTCAATTTCCACAGATTCAGCGAATTTTGTTTTTCTTTTTTTTTTTTTTAAATATCAGAAAAAGAGAGAGAGAGGAAGAGGGAGAGGGAGAAGCACAGAGTGTATAACCATCCAGCGGTGTCTGTAATTTGATACAACCATGCGATATGGATCCGATATGGTAATATATCTTCAGTGCAACGCAAGGCGGTACCAAAAAATTGCATTCGCAAGATAAAATTCAGGCCAAAAACGAACGGAAAAGCGCAAAAAAAAAAAGAATAATACACACACATGGTGAAGACGACAAAAAATCACTGATTATAATAAAAGACGAGCAACAAGCCAAGCATTTATGCGCTGCCCAAGAAGGTGACGAATAAAATATATGATATATATGTTTATACATGTATAAACACATATATTTGCATATAGGAAAGTTTTGAGTGCGCAACATCTTTTGGTCTGTGTTCAATAACATCGAAATCATTGCATTGCGACATGTTGTAGAAGATATTGTTTAGACTGCAAACAATTTGGCGAGAGCTCTGTTGAAAAGGCTCGCAAAAATGTAGCTTAAAGATCTCAAATAAAAAATTATAATCATATGAAATAAATTAAATTAATATAAAAAATAATCCAAATTACAGTCTACATATTTAATTAGGAAACCACAAAATTGCAAATAAATCATGCTTTATTTCAATTACAAATTATTAAAAAAATAAAAGATTCCAAATAAAAAATTATAATCATGTAAAATAAATACATTTAATATATATAATCCAAATCACTGGCTTACAGTCTACATATTTAATTAAGAAACCACAAAATTGCAAATAAATCATGCAAATGATCGATTAAATGGCAAATTATTAAAAAATAAAAGATTCCAAATAAAAAATTATAATCATGTAAAATAAATACATTTAATATATATATTTCAAATTAGTATCTCACTGGCTTACAGTCTACATATTTAATTAAGAAACCACAAAATTGCAAATAAATCATGCAAGCTTTAAATTGCAATTTTTTAAAAATAAAAGATTCCAAATAAAAAATAATAATCATGTGAAATAAATAAAATTAATATAAATAAAATCCAAATTAGCCATTCAATAGCTTACAGTCTACATTTTAATCACTTAATTACGAAACCACAAAATTGCAAATAAATAATGCATTATTTAAATTGCAAATTATTACAAAATAAAATATTTCAAATAAAAAATTGTAATCTTAATAAAATTAATATAAATAATCCAAATTAGTCTTTCAATAGCTTATAGTTTACATATTTAATTAGGAAACCACCAAATTGCAAATAAATCAAGCATTATACAAAATGCAAATTATTACAAAATAAATTATTTTAAATGTACTATTTTATTCTCATTGAACTCATTGTGAATCTATACCATTCATTGTTGTATTTCAATCTATTAACTCAATCAGCGCATCTTACTTGATTGAGGTACTACCGAAAGGTCCGATTGGGCAACGACAGAGAGAGAAAGAGAGGGAGATGGAAAGCGAGTCTCAAGTGCATGCAGTGTGCATTAGTAATATTGGTGATTATGATTTGTGAGCGACAGAGAGAGGGGTGGGGCAATCAGATACTTTGTAGCACATATGAAACACGTGCTCGGGCCAAGTACAGCGAATCTCAGCCAGAACAGATTCAGACTGAGACGCAGACTGAGACTGAGACTGAGACTGAGACTGAGACAGAGTTAGTCATTCGGTCAGTCAGTCATTCAGTCTGTGGCTGATATGCATATTTTATTGTTTACCTGATCTGCAGGTGAATGACACTTGCCACTTGCAGATCAAAAACAAAAGCACTATGATCAGCAGTAATTTCAAGTGCACATTTCCAACTGCACTCAGCAGAAGTCTGTCAAAAGAGAACTTTGGGTTTGCACTCCTTAACAAATATGAAATTTGGCTTTAGACAAAGAACGACAGCCAAATAAAAATTGGAGATCTATAAGAAACTAAATTTCTGACAGTTCTTATATATTTCCGATTCAGTTCTTTGGCATGACTCAAGTCTGCATATATTCAAAGATCTCGTCAACGCTTTACACACCAAATGCAACAATCTCTCCATAAGATGATATCCTAAACCAATTGATATGTACGTACGCAAGCTCTGGTTACATCGCTATATGCATATATATATATATATATATATATATATAGGAGCAGGTAGAACAGTGCTGATATCGCTGCATTTCGCTGCAACTTATCGTAGTTGGATTTCGCTGATGTTTCGCATTTCTGCTCTCTCTCTCTCTCTCTATATATATATATATATATATAGATCAATGCTCGCTGTCTGAATTGCTCACAAGTATAAACCATACTATATACATATACATATTCGCATATGATTTGATTTTCATACAAAAAATACAAGCGATTTTTTGCCAACTTTTGAGTATTCCCATATATGTAATTTATTCGAGTTTGCTGTCACCTTTTTCCCGCATAATTCTTGGAAATGCTGTTCTTCTTGTCATCATAATCACCATACCCAATTGTCATGATAATCACTGGTTAACTTCTGTTCCCAACCGACCGACCGACCAAACACTGCGCACTCAATGCTAACAAGATGACCGCAAATTTTTGTGTCTTTTATCAGAAGCACAGCACACACACGAAAAGAAACTCAAAGTAATCACAATATTATGGTTTAGTTTTCTCTCATTCGCTGCTCGACTATCTGAATTGCTCTCTTAAGGTTCTCGATGTTGCCATGCCGACCGCAAAGCAACCATGATCAGAGTGACAATCTATGTAATTTGTTTATTTTCGACGCTACTTTAAAAAAATATATATACCCTGCAATCAAATATAGCTGAGGGTGAGCAGGGAATATGCTTGCACTAAACAAAGTTAAATAAGTGAGATTATTATCTACAATCACTTGAATATTTCATTCATTATTAAAATACTCTTTTGGCTTCTTGCTTTCAGCTAGAAGCATAATTTTTATTGGCATAAAAACCTCCGAAAAACTTAACCAATATAGCTAAATTTCGTCAATCGATTGCACAATTTTATAGGGCGTGCAGTGAGCTGCACATTGAGCCAGAGTCTCAGCTTTATCACGCATGGAACGCCATGTGGTCCTCAGCTGCTATCAGCAGCAAAGTCTCTCGACTTGAAAATAAACTGTGCCCTCAACCGCAAGCTTCAGTGCCTAAATGTAGCATTAAGGTTTTGTGTGTTTTTGCGGTTTTCGTATTCAATTTGTGCTGGGAATTCGGAGGAGAATTCGACATGAAATGATGGGGTAATGTTGTCTTATTAGTCGTTGTCGCAGCTTCTCTCACTTGACAGATGTCCGCTTGGCAGCTGAGCTCAGTTAATAAAGAGACAGAGAGAGAGAGAGGGAGAGGGAGATTGAGTGTGGCGACCTTCGCTGCGTTTTGTTTACATAAACTCGACCGAAACGCTTCCTTATAGCAGTCATAATAATCTATCTGCACACTCAATACTTTGTAGAGCCGATAGCCAATAGCAGCAGCAGCAGACACTTTGTTTTCCATGTTGCCTTTGGCCATCGCCAATTGCACCTCCAATTGCACTTCTCATGGCCATACCCTAAACGCATTCAACGGCGGGGTATGCTCGACTCAACGAGTGCTCGTAGATCAAGGTAGCTTTTAATATTTAAGTAGTCTGCTATTTAAAATATGTATTAATCAATTAACTCTTTTAAATACAAAAGCATCTTTATTGCTTGTTCAATTTCAATAATTCAACTACTTAAAGTTTAAGTTTTGACTTTCTAAGTCATTGAAGTCTATGCAGCATTTCGCTTGTTTATCTTCTAATCCCAGGCATTTAATATTTTCGCAGGGTATTGCGTTAGTCGGTCAGTTTGCTCTGCTGTGGCGTTTCACTTAAATCTTTGCTCAAACATTTTACAACTGTCGTCGAAATGCAATTAGCTGCAGATTGCTGGTTCGCTATCGCCACACTGCTCCTCCTATACGCCTGCCGTCTCCTTCTCCCACTCTCTTGCTCTCCCTCTCTCTCTCACACACACACACACACAGTCGTTTGTAGTGTGTTAACCTCCTTTCTCGATGAGCTTAATAGCTTTCAGGTTGCCATTCTCAGTTACGATTGTCAATGTAAGCGCTGTGGATACGTCAATTGGTTGGCGCGATTATCGAACTCACTTTCGCAACGAGGTTTCAACTACAAATTCAAATTGAACTCTTACGAGAA
The DNA here is from genome assembly GCA_035047445.1 of Drosophila siamana. Taxonomy (NCBI): domain Eukaryota; kingdom Metazoa; phylum Arthropoda; class Insecta; order Diptera; family Drosophilidae; genus Drosophila; species Drosophila siamana. The sequence goes on from JAWNPP010000078.1 coordinate 17,846,898, forward strand.
TTGCATTTCAAATTCTATTTATTTCAATACAAATTCCAAATATGTTCTAAAGCAAAATCCGTTGAAATTCGTATAATTTACAGTTGCATTTACCAATTATAAACGATGAGAAAGTAGTGTTAAAATTACTCAATAATTAATATTTGTTTTTTGTAAATAATTTCCAAATTTTGTCTACAAAGCTTTTTAGTTTTCAGTTTCTTAGCATCTCCACAATTAAAAGAATATATTACTGAAAAAAGCTATTTCCGAAGTTAACTTAAATTTGTAATTTAATAGTATAAAAAATATTAATTGAAATGAAGTTGCGGCTTTAGCTAAATAATAACTAAATAGTATAAAAAATTAAAATTTAAATAAAGCTTTAACTACAGCTAAATAATAATTAAATAGTATGAAATATAGTAATTGAAATAAAGTTATAGCTATAGTTAAATAATAATTAAATAGTATACAAAATTAAAATTTAAATGAAACTTTAGCTATAGCTAAATAATAATTAAATCGTATAAAACATAGTAATTGAAATAAAGCTATAGCTATAGCTAAATAATAATTAAATAGTATGAAATATAGTAATTGAATTAATTAATTAATAATTAAAGCTTTAGCTAAAGCTAAATAATATTTAAATACACTTTGTGGACAAAATTAGTAAATAAATAATACTTAAATAAAAACAATAATTTAAATGAAGCTTTAGCTATAGCTAAATAATAATTAAAGAATATAAAACATAGTTCTTGAAATAAAGCTCCAGCTTCTTCATCATAGTAGTAATAAACATGTAGAAACTTCAAGTTTTCGATTGAGAACAACTCCAGATTTTGAAATGAATCACACGAATTAAAGTTAACACGTTAAATCAACGATCTAGGCAGATTCTCTGACTGACTTCGGGTACAGTCTCAGCCAGTTTTCTGTCCCCTTTCATGCTTCCCCATTGCTGACGTTGCGCCCCTCGCCTAGATTTCGCTGCTCTCTCTCTCTCTCTCTCTCACACTGTCTCCCTCTCCCTCTCTGTCTCTCGAAAAACTTGGTTATACACAACGAATACCCCAGTTAAGGCCTCGTGTATTCGAACATGTCTATAGATAGATCAATTGTTACTGCGTCTGAAAGGGGAATTGGGGCGGGACGGAGCGCTCCAAGAGGGGGCTGGAGGGGGAGTTGGGAGCTGGCTAGCTGCTTGCTTAACAGATGTTGCGCTTATCGCTCGCTGTCGTCGCTGATACGAACAGCATTTTTCAATGTAGCCCGTTGTGTTTTCTTTTATTGGCTCTTTTTATTGGTTACACTTTACTCAACGCGACGGCAGCACTAAAAAAAAAAAAAAAAAAAAAGAAATGAAGAAAAAAAAAAACAATCTGCAATCGCCTCGAGTCGTGTTGACTCATTGGTCTCTTCTCGCCACCCAATATTCGTAGAATCCGGCAGTCGGCACGTATTGGATCATTGGCTCAACGAGTCCAATTGCCATGTTCTCCAGAAATCTACACGTACATCCCCCACGAGCGGTACGAGGCGATGCCAAGCGCAACATTCTGACTTCACCCGAAAGATACATTAGACGCAAATCGATTCCAATTTCCCAATAATGCGCTTTGCCATTGGCGAATTTCGTCTTCTGCACTGCAAGTTGCATCATTTAGCAGATTCGTCGAGATAATACATTTTTAACTGCAGTTCCCGAAATATAAGAGACAAGCTTGAAAGGCATCAAAGTAGTAAAGAGCAGCAAGCAAGTTTCAGTAGATTGCAACACTTAAAAGTAGAACAAATTGAAGAAATCTTAACATTTTTCATTCAAGCAAATCCTATAAATATTGTTGTCTATCGCATTCGTATTTATGTTTAAAGACTTCAACTTCTTTACAGCCTTAAATAAGCCAATTGACAATTATATATCATAATTATATTGTGATCGTATTTGCTACCATTCCAAACTTCTGCCTAGACTAGCTTAAAAGGCATCAAAGTAGTAAAGAGCAGCAAGCAAATTTCAGTAGATTGCAACACTTAAAAGTAGAACAAATTGAAGAAATCTTAACATTTTTCATTCAAGCAAATCCTATAAATATTCTTGAGCTACTTTGGCTTGAATTTCTATTGCATTCGTATTTATGTTTAAAGGCTTCAACTTCTTTACAGCCTTAAATAAGCCAATTGAAAATTATATATCATAATTATATTGTGATCGTATTTGCTGTCATTCCAAACTTCTGCCTAGACTAGCTTAAAGGGCATCAAAGTAGTAAAGAGCAGCAAGCAAATTTCAGTAGATTACAAGATTACAGTAGATTACACTTAAAAGTGGAACAAATTGAAGAAAACTTAACATTTTTCATTCAAGCAAATCCTATAAATATTGTTGTCTATCGCATTCGTTTTTATGTTTAAAGGCTTCAACTTCTTTACAGCCTGAAATAAGGCAATCGACAATTATATATCATAATTATATTGTGATCGTATTGGCTACCATTCCAAACTTCTGCCTAGACTAGCTTGAAAGGCATCAAAGTAGTAAAGAGCAGCAAGCAAATTTCAGTAGATTGCAACACTTAAAATTGGAACAAATTGAAGAAATCTGAACATTTTTCATTCAAGCAAATCCTATAAATATTCTTGAGCTACTTTGGCTTGGATTTCTATCGCATTCGTATTTATGTTTAAAGGCTTCAACTTCTTTACAGCCTGAAATAAAGCAATTGACAATTATTTATTATAATTAATATTGTGATCGTATTTGCTGCCATTCCAAACTTCTGCCTAGACTAGCTTAAAGGGCATCAAAGTAGTAAAGAGCAGCAAGCAAGTTTCAGTAGATTGCAACACTTAAAAGTAGAAAAAAGTTAAGAAATATTTATATTTTTCATAGGACTAATTCGCAAAATATTTTTGAGTGAAATTCTATTGCATTCGTATTTAAGTTTAAAGACTTTAGCTTCTTTGTATTTGTATTTAACGGCTTTAACTGCTTTACAGCCTGAATAATATAAATTATAATTGTGTTGTTGTCGTATTTGCTGCCATTTTACACTTTCGCCTCCACTCTGGATGCATTGCAAGAAGTCTTCTACTGTTGGTCATTTCATTTGCTCGATGGCTACGCAATGCTATTGGCATTTATTACATGGAGACACAAGGCGAGTCAAAATCGAAAGATAATAAAATACACACAACAACAACAATAAAACCAAGAAAAATATAGATATTTTTGTAAATTTTTGTTGGCGCTGCAGAGAGAGAGAGAGAGAGAGAGGCAAAGGGAGGGTTAAGTTAATTTGTCTGCTCTCTGCACCCTGTGGACACTTTGAGTTTTTATTTTTGGGAGGCGAATCATTCAGAGTCGCAGAGTCATTGACTCGGTGGCAACCTAGCAAAGCCCTTCGCACTTGAGCGAAGCAGAAGACTGAAGACAGAAGGCAGAAAACAGAAGACACAAGACGACAACAACAACGACAACGGCGACGTCGACTCAATGGCAACGATTGTTCGAAGTGAAAACAAACACGGCCCACATCGCTGGCCATTTTCTTATTTATTTTATTAAAGATTTTCTACATTTGATAAATGGGGGCGCACATTATGGATTTTGTTGGAAGTAAACAGCGAAAACGCCCTAGAGGCGCCACACACACACAACACACACACAACACACCAAGTGCCAAGTGCAAACGAGAGAGATGGCGATAGCCCATCTGGAAATTGGAAATGGTAGCGAGTGAGCGAGACGGCAAACTGGGCAAGAGACGCAAAGATCACAGCGAGCCAAAAAGACGATCTATTTAGAAATCTATTTAGAGCAGCAACCACACAATCTGAGCAGAGCAGGGGAAAGGGGGGGAAGCGACACAACAATGTGAAATGTGATTGGTTGAGCTGCCTGGGCGATCAGTCATTTCTTGTGCTCCAGTTGGGGGGACATTCAGCTCCATTGCAACAATAGAAATTCAATCGTTTTTCACATACAAATCGATTGAGAAATCTGCAGCACTATCGCAATAAATTTTAGGCAAGCAAAATAGAAATTTATTTTTTCAACTCGGTCTAGCAACAAATTACAATACATAACACATAGTTAATCGTTATTAATTAAAAAAGCTGTCAACTCTGCGGCATCCTTTAAGAAATAAACATTTACGATTTGTGCGAAATGCAAATCTGTAAAATTCTAAGCAAAATCTAAGCACTCAAGAGACTAAGCTTCAATTAGGTTAAAGAGTCTAAGCTTTATTTAACTTCAAGTCACTCCAAGAAGCAAATAATTGAAAATTAGCTAATTTCTCGTTAAATGTTATAGCTAAAAAATATATATAAATACATCTCTTTATTTAAATAAATATATCTCTCTATTTAAATAAATATATCTCTCTATTTAAATAAATATATCTCTCTAGTTAAATAAATATATCTATCTATTTAAATTCTGTAGTTTGCAAAACTCAATTGACATTTTGCTCTTTAAAAATCTTCAGCTTGAACTCAGGTTCTTCATCCAAAGAAAGAGAAATAAAGAGTCTAAGCTTTATTCAATTTCAAGTTACTCCAAGAAGTGAAGTAATTTGTCGTTAAGTTCTATAGCTAAACTAAATGAATATAAATAAATAAATCTCTCTATTTAAATAAATATATCTCTCTATTTAAATAAATACATCTCTCTATTTAAATAAATATATCTATCTATTTAAATAAATATATCTATCTATTTAAATTCTGTAGTTTGCTAAACTCAATTGACATTTTGCTCTACAAAAATCTACAGCCTGAACTCAGGTTCTTCATCAAAAGAAAGAGAAATAAAGAGTCTAAGCTTTATTTAATTTCAAGTTACTCCAAGAAGTGAAGTAATTTGTCGTTAAGTTCTATAGCTAAACTTAATGAATATAAATAATTACAACTCTCTATTTAAATAAATACATCTCTCTATTTAAATAAATACATCTCTCTATTTAAATAAACATATCTATCTATTTAAATTCTGTAGTTTGCTAAACTCAATTGACATTTTGCTCTACAAAAATCTACAGCTTGAACTCAGGTTCTTCATCAAAAGAAAGAGAAATAAAGAGTCTATGCTTTATTTAATTAAATGAATATCAATAAATACATCTCTCTATTTAAATAAACATATCTATCTATTTAAATTCTGTAGTTTGCTAAACTCAATTGACATTTTGCTCTACCAAAATCTACAGCCTGAACTCAGGTTCTTCATCAAAAGAAAGCGCTTCAGTTCGACAGTTTTCTTCCAAAGAAAATCTAACAATTTGCTAGCATTTCTTAGCAAATTCGCATTGAATTGGTATGCGAAATGCATGCAAATGCCTCAAAAGCTGTCTGCTTATCAGCTTCGTTGGCGCTGTTGGCGTCTGTGGCAAGCAGCTGTGGAGCTGTGGCGTTGTAACTGTTGTGTTGTGCAAAAGGCGCGCTTGCCAAAGAGCGGATATCGTATATCGGATGTCGACTAACGACCAACGACCAACGACCGTCGACCGTCGACTGCTGCGCACGCTGCAAATATTTAACCTAATTAAAGTTACACCTACAAATAAAAATATTGTTGCTGTTGCTGTTGCTGCTCTTGCACTGCCCGAAGATAACTGAGCCGACAATTTCAATAACTTTGCTCGATTTCTGTTCTGTTTTTGTGGCTGTTTGAGGGCTGCTAGGCCTTGTCAGTTGTGTCTGTCGCTAACCAAGTTACGCGACGCGCCCGCACAAAAAAAAAAAACAGACACACAGACACACACACAGAGCGGGGGGAGATATTATCTAATGCCACGACAAATCCCCCATGCTTATGGCTCTCGGGGGCAACTCACGTAGGAGGCAGGGTTAGAGCAGAAGGAGGCGGAGTGGGGGGGGGGGGAGGTAGAGCTGTGGTAACTGTAGACATATGACAACAGCACATCATCATTCAAAATATCTTATCAGACACACAACAACATACAGAGCAATGGAAGAGTTTGCGAGAGCGAGACGGCGCGCTGCAGCGTGTGTGCTGCGGGAGCGAGAGAGCGAGAGGGGGGAGTGGGGAGTGGGGAGTGGGGAGTGGGTAGTGAAGGGGGGGGAACGGTGGCGAGGCCATCGAAATGTATTGAACAAAGTGCATGGAAAAATCATGGCGAAAATCATGTCTAAAGGCGCGTAGCTTAATGCTTCGCTATCTCGCTCTCTCTCTCTCTCTCTCTCTCTCTCTCTCTGTTGCTCGCCCGATCTCGCTCTATCGCTGCTCTTCCGCTTGCGTCTTCGCGTATTTGCCAATAACTTAGCAGACATTACGAGCGCGAGTTTGTAACTTGCAGCGATAATTTGTAATGCCTTCTGCTCTATATAATTTCAGTTTCAGTTTCTGCGGTTCGTCATCGAGTCGGCTTTTCGGCTTTCCTCTTAGAAGTTGACAAATTTGTTTGAAGACGCTCCACACACAGCACACAGCACAATCTATAGCCATAATAATAATGGCAAGCGATGAGCACAACTTTTTTTGGATGACAACTCATCCCCCCGAAAAGCGGCGTCGCACTTAAACAGAAATATCGCTTAGGCAGAACTGACGGCCGTAAAGCTAGGGGGAAGATTTTCGTATGTCGCGACTGCGGTACAAAGTCTATGGGGATTTTCTGTGGAAACTACGAGGCGCCAGCTCACTGATAATTCACACACACACATACACACACACACACACGCCCAAAATGCAAACACGCCCCACTACACTCACAATCTTTTCACCTTAAAAAAATGGAAAAAGCAGAAATCTAGTTCCGCTTTATGTGCAAAAGCATTAAAAAAAAATCACTCCCCTTGGGCGGAAAATTTCGAGAAAACTATCGATTGATTGCCCGCAAATAAACTGCTCAATAAAATGCACACTTTCAAATATTAAGTGCATGTGTTGTGTTAATTCCACATAATTCTAGCGCACTCCGAAACACGACCTTTCCAAAGAAAACAAACTATGCACAACTATTGTCAAACATTATTTTCTCAAATCGTTTATAGCAATTCAGCACAAGCTATAGAATGTTAATTTAGCCAAGGAAAACGCGAGTCATTTATCAAGCGTTTATCAAGGTTGGCAACAATGGGTTAAAGCGGCTATCACGACAAAAGCGTGTATCAATAATTTCGGGAATAGGAAATGCCAAACAATTCTGTTGATAAAAATAATTTTAACTCTAGCACCTGAAGAATCGAACCGGACAGAGACAGTGCATGTTGTCCATATATAGTATATATATATATTTATATATACATATATACTTCGTGGCTTGTAGTCTGTTGGTATTTATAGCGGATTTCGGATGTGGCTTATCGTGTGGCCGCCAAGCAGCTGGGGACACAACAGCAGCTCGAATGCTGATGTCGATGTCTCGATATCGATTCGATAGCTCTGTTATCGGTTGACGTCCGTTCCCAAACACTTTCAACGCTCGCTCTGCGATGCGACACTTCTATTTATACAAATCTTTCACTTCAGATACCCTGACAAAAGGCGTGAGTGAGTGAATGATAAAGTCAAATGAATAGCGTTGAGAAATTAGGGCACAAAGCAGTCGTAATATTAATTAATATTTATCTATCTATTTTCCTAGCTGTCGTAGACTGTAAATTACAAGTTTGTAACTTATGTGATGGCACAAATTAAAGCCAATATTAAGTATACTATGAAATTCAAAAGTAGCAAGTGAAATTCGCCAATTTGTAGCACTCCAAGTTACTTGTTTCATAGATTTTTAGATGCACTTTTTACGGCGATTACTTGCTAATTAATCAAGCAGATTTCAACGCTTGGCTTCAGCCAAAATCGAGCATTTCATCTAAGCAGAAAATAAAGGGTATTCTAGCGTCTTGCAAGTGGCTTAATCTACACACACACACACATTTCTTTGACGTTGCGGACTTTTGCGCTTTCGAAATCGAAATCTGTAGCACTGTGACACGTATCTCGTGTCTCTATCTCGATGGGGCCCATCCGCCCAGTGCGTGAACTTCTGCATATATATAAAGTAAAGTCCATCATTTGGTCACTTTGATTGATATAGGTAGAAGAGTTGGTGTCATTTCTCAAACAACCAAATAGACATTGACGGAGCGAGAGACTGAGATGGTTGAAACGGGTGTAGGAAGGCGGACAGGGGGCGGGGGGAGAGAGAGGAGAGCTTAGGTCTAATGTCGCACTCAAAGTATCTTTATCTGCTAATGAGCTTGATGACAAAGTTGCTGCCAACACCCACCGCAAAAGTTGTGAAAAAGATACCGAAGCGAGCAAATACTTTGGGGAGGTACTTACCCCACATACGTCGGTATGAATGAATGTGTGACTGTAGGTGTATCATCAACACGTATCAGCACGTTATCCACATCCATCCATATCCACATCCGTTATCTGGCGGCCTCTTTGATCGGCAGCAGACCAGCAGACAAATGTGACTATCGCACAGCTGAACAGCTGAACAGCTCAACTGATTGCGTTGCTTTTCAATCTTCCAATCCCCACAATTATAGTCACCATCATTGGCTTTATCCTTATTACTTGTTCCTTTTTAGATATTTAAATTATATTCTAGAAAGCCTAGAAGTGCTTTGCATTTGTTTTATTAAAACTTCATGCAGTTAAAATTTTATTTTAACGCATTCAAATTAATCATTCTTTTATTCGTTTTCATGCACTTTCATCTTATTATTTGTGGTAATTACCATTTTATTTTAATTTTTTTATAGGTATAGCAATAATTTCACTCTTATATTTTGCAAATTTATTTATAATTCCATTAATTTCTTCTTTATTTCATTTAGCACTTTTCATCACATAAAAAAAATATTTTTACATTCAATTTCTTTATCACTTTGTCACTAATTCTGTTGATTAATTTCATCTTTATTTCATTTAGCACTCACTGTTCATCACAAAAAAAAAAAATATTTTTACATTAAATTTCTTTATCACTTTGTCACTAATTCTGTTGAGCACATAAAAAAAAAATAGTCTCACTTTAATTTTCTTTACCGAATGAGCATAAAAAACTTGCACCTTATTTTCATCCTTACATCGATAATTGGAAGCTTAGAAATGTTCTTGTTTAGATGTTGCAACTGTAAAGATAAATAAAATTTGTTGAGCATTGATCAATTTTGGAAAACATTTAAGAGTAGAAAAAGGTAAATAAAATATATATTTGCAGCCATGGATTCAGATTCATTTAAGAGTAGGAAAAAGTAAATAAAATATCAAGTATTTTCTAGAGACTTTAGTCATATCATTTCTTTCATTTGCAGCCATGGATTGAGATTCATTTAAGAGTAGAAAAAGGTAAATAAAATATCGAGTATTTTCAAGAGACTTTAGTGATATCATTTCTTTCATTTGCAGCCATGGATTCAGATTCATTTAAGAGTAGGAAAAGGTAAATAAAATATCGAGTATTTTCTAGAGACTTTAGTGATAACATTTCTCAATTGCAGTTTCAGATTCAGATTCATTTAAGAGTAGAACAAAGTAAATAAAATATTGAGTATTTTCAAAGAGACTTTAGTGATATCATTTCTCTCTCAATTGCAGGCATAGATTCTGTAGTTTATATATATATATATTTATGGAAAATACGTGTCGTTGCCGCTGCCTTTTACGGGCAGGTAACTTTGAGCATCCAGAGCTATTATCAGCGGTTACTTGGCGACACATTGTAGAGGCAATTAAGTGCAATATTATCATCGTTTCTCCAATTGATCCCAAACAAATGAAATCATAATGATGTTGTGCATGTTTTGTATGCATTTGTGTGTCTCTCAGTGTCTGCGTGTGTGTGTGTGTGCAATGTGCTTTGTGTGTGTGTGATGAGCAGATGAGTGGGTAAACAACGGCGCACAGACTGAGACCAATATTGTTTGCCATGCTTATTAGCAAATATTCTTATCACTCCGACTCTCTGTCTGTCTCTCAGTCCATCTGTCTGTCTGTCTGTCTGTCAGTCAGTCAGTCAGTCAGTCAGTCAATCGCGCAGGTCTTCCAAGTCTGTGTTGGCGCTGAGAAAACAAAAGTGAAAGAAAAACATGTAAGCAGGCTTAGGCGCAGCGACGACTCAAGACTGAAAGATACCCTAGAATTAAACGTTAGAGTTTCGAAGCTTAAAAAACCGATCTTAACATGGCAAAGAAGCTGAATATACAAGCAATATATTAAACTTAAAACTGCAAATCGAAATAGTCGCCAAAATATCCAAAAAAAAACTTCATCAAATGGCACAAATAATTAGCAGAGATATCGAACAGCTCAAATACTCCATATTTAAGCATTAACGCAGCAAAAAAAGTCAAGTGGTAGCCGCTCAATTGCATAATTACAGGGTATGGCGAGTAAAATGAAAAATGCAATATTTTTTTACAGCATGATTGCTAACTGTTGTTGTTGTCGTTGTTGGCGAAAGATGCAATAATCGATAATAGGAAAGGGAACACTGCTGCACAGAAACCAAAGTCAAAACAAAACCAAAACCAAAACACAACAGCAACAGCAACAAAAGCAAAGAGAAATTCAACGCGTCTAAAGAAAACAATATCCATCCATAAGATATGGATACAGATACAGCAACAACAACAGCTAAAGATACGGATACAGCTACAGCTACAGATGCAGATACAGACAAAACAACAACAACAGCGACAACAACATGCGAAGCTAAACACGCTTATTTGCTTAAGTGTAGCTCCAGAGACTTCAGACTGCGCTGAAACTCAATTTGAAATTGAAAACTTGGCAACCGACTAAACTGTTCGATGGATGCCACTGATGACGCTGGCGTCGCTGGCGTCGATTGGAGATGCGAGCTGGGGGATGATTCAGTTCAGTTCAGTTCAGTTGAGTTGAGTTCCGTTGGCTACGGTTCGGTTTGGATCGGTTGGTAAATACCGATCAGTTGACAATCAGCGTTCAAACAATAAACGACGAAAACAAAAAACATACTTTGAACGTTGTTGTTTTGTTTTTTTCACTCTGTTTCTGTTTTCACAGATAAAAGATACAAATAGCGCAAGGTACAGATACAGATACACCGCTCAAGATACAGCTGCAGAGATACAGCTACAGAGCTACAGCAAAAAAAAAGGGCGCACAATTTTGCGATAAGCCCCAAAAGCTGGCAACTCTTTAGCCCACTTACACCTCCCCACCCTCCCCCCTGTCGCTCAACACTCATCACTCGCCCACCTCAAAATGCCCCACACGATGAAGTGAAAACTGTGACCAGGTTCGAACCCGAGGCCATTGGAATCGAACGCATGTCGCTTATACATATATAGTATATGTATAATGTATCTCAAATAATGACACACGGCACAGAGCGCACGTATTTTCGTTATTTTTTTTTGGCTATATTGAAACTGCGAGTTCACTTTAATGCGATACCCTGTGCAGGCAGTGCCAGAAGGGTGGCTTGAATGCACAAGCAATACAGCAAGGCACAAGAAAACTCTCAAGAAAACTTATTGGCCAGCTTAAAGTTGCACTTGCAACTGGCTGCTTTCACACAACTTCAATATTAATGCTGCCATCGCATATCCTATCGCAAATTTCAGCACAATTCTTTCAACAATTTGTGGAGCATAGATTGGTTTTGTGGTAACTGCTCGTCTAGCAAATACAAGAGCTGTAACATTGGTTGTAGCTGCTGCTGCTGCTGTTGATGATGATGATGATCAAGTCTCACGCTCAGAGCGAGCCACAATCATTACGAGCATCTGTGTTGTCACATTTACAATTTGCAATTACACTTGAGTAAATATCAACAACAACGAGCAGCAACAACAACAGCAACAACAACGAGAACAACAACGGTAGCAACGACAATGACAACGGAGATGGCATGAAGATGGAGACTGGCAAAGTTGGAAACTCAAAACTCTCTAGTTGCCGACAACAACCCAAAACCCCTAATGAGCAATGTTTTATTTTTGTTTCGCTTCGTTTTTGGCACAGCCTCGTCTAGGTGAGACGCTGCTCTGATATCTCTGTCTGAACAAAACAAGGTATCGTAAACATTCTCAGGCATAAGTTCATCTTCTCAGCTTCAGCTCGCCGCACATCTCCAATTCAGTTGGCAAGCGAGATAAATCTGCCAGCCACAATTGACACAGCCACAAAACTTGTGCGCTTTACGACTGATAATGTGATATGATCAGGAGCTATATACACATATATCAACTAACTCGCAGCTGTCTGTGCATTTGAAGCTGTGGGAAAAGCAAAAGATCACAAACAACTGCTCGAGATCGAGTAATTCAAGTCGCTTGGAAGACAAAAAGTTCTTTAGTTCCTAACACCTTACGAATTATTGTGCAATTAATTCTTTGAGCAGCAACTAGTGGTTCAACGGTCATTACTATAAATAAATCAGCAATCTAGAAAGGAAACCTCAGCACTTGAGAAATGCAACGCGCGCTGTTCTGCAATGATCTAAGATCTCAATCCTCCACTGATATGCGATCAATGATCTGCTAGTGTTCTGGTTTCATTGCTGTGTTCTTTTTTTTTTTCTTTTTTCTTGCTTGCCGCTTATCATCACATTATATGGATGTAGATATTGATCTTTATGATTACTTGGGCATTGGCTTGATTTCACACCCACACATCATAAGGCGCACACCTTTGTTTGCGTTTGGGCGTCTCGACAGCTATTAGATGCCATTTGTCGGTCGGTCCACAGACCTACATATATACTATACATATGTATGTAGCCAGATAGATAGATTGAAAGAGTTAGCAATAGAGATGTGTGTGTGTGTTCGATGGATTTCACAAATTCTACAGATCTGAGATAATAACAAGCGCGTTAACAGAACCAGGTTGAAAATGAGTACGATGATTTCTGGCGAAACCGAAGCTAAACACTCCATCAGCCCCCTATCAGAACCTCCACACACACACACACACACACACACACATACTTAGCAGCTGCTTATCGTTTACGAGCTGTGGGCGCGGTGGGGTGTTCGATATTCAATGAACGTTACTGCTGCCGATAATTATGGTGATGATGATGATGACGATGATGACGACGACGACAACGATGGCGATGGCGATGTCGATGAGTACAAGTGTGTGTACTTGTCACCGTCGTCTGATTCATGCCCAGATACCAGATACAGATACAACTACAATAACCCAAAACCCATTGACCATGGTGATGAGGCATATAATATCAGATCGACATGATGTATTGTTACCGATTGACGAAATAACGAAATAACTTCGATTCTCAAAGCCTTTCACACTGGAAAGTGTGGGGGAAAACCCGCGTTCCTCGTTCTTCGTTCTCCGTTCTCCAGGGGAGGGGGGAGCGAGAGCTTAACTGGTTGTTAAAATAAAGACATCGCTTATCGGCAAAAGTCACAGAAATTTGAAAGAAAAATACTACATAGAAGTCACACATCACGAATCACAAGATTTAGCTGGAAATAGCAATTATTTTTGCTTATCAATTCTCTGGTATTCGGTTCAATTGTCGATTGCAAAAGGAACCGCAGAATTCATTGCTTCTGAATACTTCTGCATTTCTGACGCTAGCTTTATGGACGTTTTTTTTTCGGGTTTTATCACAACTCTTCGAATCGGCAAACTGAACATGAATACATATGTATGCATGTACATACCGACATATTTCTAGTTTTAATCAAGGAATCTGCTGACATTGCCGCTTTATCGGCTGCTTATCTCACGTTACTTGAGAAAGTTAGCTGCATCATGTGGTTAAGCAATTAAGTTGCGGATCATTTGACCTGATTTGTGATCGGAAAACCCGACGCTGAGAACTTCGGCTCGTGACTTATATAGACGTCGCTTATCACGCTTTTTTTTGGAAACGGCCAATCTTGTTATCAGCACTTTTTCCAATCATTTGTTTTTGTTTTTGTTTTTTTTTTTTTGGCTGTGCGTCGCTCAACCTCTCAAATTGCATCAGCATCAGAGACAAATGCCATAAAACGTCTGACCATATAATTTGGGTTCTACCTGCGACAGCGACTCGTGTCGCTAATCGGCGTAACAAAAACAATACACAAATGATGGCCAGACTCCTGAGAGCGAGAGACACGAGACCTAGACTCAGACCGAGACCGAGACCGAGACCGCGACTCAGACTCCGACTCCGACCTCTGAGAGCCGTCAATGATCGGACAGTCTGGTGTCGTTGATCCTCGAAAGTCAATTGGTTTCTGATGAGCTTAGAGCTACCGTGTTGTGTCTGTTTCCTCTACTATTTTTTTGGGACAATGCGGAAGAGGGATTGCACAAGTTGTAAGCGAAATAAAATAGCGTCAGCCATATTGATATATGGTTATATGCACATCAATTGTAAACTATTAATTACCCAACTGATAAGTATGCTGACTTAGTCATATCTGGCGTTGTTTATCTAAGGTGTCTAAGGTGCATTTCCATTATATCCAATATTTATCTACAATTACAAATTTATCGATGTACAAAATATTACTATTGCTATCCTCTATGCAGGCTCTTCTCTATCTATCTCATATTTTGTTGTACCAAAGAGTTTATCAATGATTTATCTCATATTCATCTACAATTCTCTATTCACATTGAAATGAAATTTTACAGCTAAAACAAAGATCAAACTGCATTGATATTTATTGTTAGAATATGCAAATTCTTAGCTGTCGCTTACTTCATTTTACCTGTGCTGATATATCCGACTTACTGCAATTTTTATTATGCTGCTTTTGCGCCTCTATTTATCAATATCTTCCTTAACACAGCTTTTTTGCTCTCAAATAATTAGCATTGCAGTTTATCTCGCTCGCTCTAATGCAACAACGCTCGTTCTTTGCATCTCTCGCCTATATTCTAGTAGTCTAGAGCAATTTTACCGCTCATCCACTTGTTGAGTCCGTTATTTGCCTTTTGCCTGCTCCCTTTTCGCCTGCTAACTAAGCGTAAGGTATTTCGCCCCCAGCCGCAAACTCTGACTCATGCTAACGTAACGTAACTACGCACACACATACACACGTAAACGCACGTTCACACACACACACACACACAAATGCAAGTGCGGGTGGTGCAAAGTTTAAACGAAAAACAAAAAAAAAGAGGCGCGCGCGCGTTATTCAATTGTTTTACTATACACAATAATTTGTTGTTTATCAGCAACAATGACGAACAAATGTTTATGCTCCCTCGCTCTGTTGTTGTATTGCTGTTGAGTGTGCATGATTTGCACAGTATGAATTTTTGACTGCGACTGTGTGTGTGTGTGTGTACTCACCTTGACATGTCAGCTCACAGCTCGAAGCTTATTAAATCCATTAACAATAACAAATATGTAATAACAATAATAGTTGTAACGCACGCCTAATTATCATAATTATTTGTATTTGTTATTTCACAAGAAGACATCTCGATAATGTTAACAACTCGAGAAATCGAAAGCGCATTGCGAAAAGGGCAAAAGGCAACTTACGGAGGCTGTTAAGCCGCTGCTGCTGTTAATGCTGCGCTGTTAAGGCAAATGCTAATGTTAAGCGTGGGAGAGGGCTTTTGTGTCTGTGTGGCTGTGTGTGTGTGGGCTTGTGTGAGTGCCGTTTGTTTTATGCAAAGCTAAATGCTGACTAAATGCTTGCAATTAAATGGCAATGTCGCGCGCTCTTGTTACTATTGTTGTTGCAACTTTAATTATGTTATGTTGTGACTGTTGACTCGCTGCTGCTCGTTGCTGTTGTTGTCGTTGTTGTTGTTATTGCTGCTGTTATTATTGTTATTGTTATTGTTGCCTGCCCATTATCACTTTCAGTCTCATTGAATGGCAAACAATTGAAAAGCGAAACCGAAACCATTTCTCAGCTGTTCGCAAAAACACACACACACGAACACCCACTCACATACACTAGAAAAGGCAGCGGCAAGCAGAGAGAGGAAGGAAAATAAGGTAAAGTAAAAATTGCACCGTCGCCGCCATTAATGTTTATTTAACACGCATTGCCACACGCGCGGCCAGCGACGCAGTCGACGCCCACGCGCACACTGTGATGCTTGAATTTCGATCGACTGCAAATTCTGCAAGTGCCGAACCACGGTACAAAACTGCGCATAGCACTTAATTCAAGTTCATTATAAATAAAACGTAAATATTATTAAATTTATACAAACAGCGCTTGATCGACACTCTTGCTAGTGTTGTTGTTATTGGTACTCTTGCTGCTATTGCACGTGTAGCGCCCTCTATCTCGCTCCCACCCACTGCGCGCGTATGCGTCTTCGGCACGACAGTGCGTGCGCATGTATGCGTGCGTGTGTGTGAGTGGACGAGTGTATTGAACTCTTGCTGCATTTTTTGCACAATATCTTCTTTTTTTTGCGGCTGCATTAATGTACATAATATTTTTCGTTGCTGCTTTTGTGATTGCAATTGTTTTTTTATTTTTTTTTTTATTTATTTCATTGCCTTTTGTGCTTATTGGCAATAACTGTCGTTCCGCCTGCTGTTGCTGCAGTTTATCGGTCAAAGTGCTATCGATTGATTGCGATGCTGTTAACAGAGTTATCGTCACTGCAAGAGAACAAGCAAGCAGGCGAGCTTGCGAGTGTGTGTGTGTGTGTGTGTGTGACAGAGATAAAATGACGCCAGCCTCTCATTACACTCATTTGCATTTTTCGGCAGCTGGCTGCGCATGTGTGTGTGTGTTTGTGCTTATGTTTGTGTTTATGTGTCTTGCACACCTTTGCTGAGGCGCTCAGCTGTGACGAGAGCAACAACAAGAGCAGCACCATTAACAGAGCAACGGCAAAGACAAGCGGGAATGATGGTCAAGAGGGAGAGGGGGACGAGGTCTTCTTTGACTTCCGTTTTCCGAATGAGTTTTCAAGTTTGAGGTGAAGGTTGAGAGAAAAATAAAAACGCATCGTGGACGCCCCCCTTGTGATAGCAGTTCAAAGAGCAGACAATTAATGATCGATGGAAGCAAAAAGAGCTGATAAATGATCGCTACAATAGTTCTCTGCTCACATCAAACAAAACTTGACAAAACTAGACTGAATTACTACATTAAATATGTTAAGTTAACGACGCGCAGACTAAAAAAAAAACACACACAATTCTCAAGAAAAACAAATTAATTAAATAACAATTTGCTTCACACAAAGCTATTCATCTTCACAGTAATTATCTTAACGAAGCGCAGTAAAACCTAACGAAACAAAACCAAACAAATATATAGAATATAGATGTAACAAACAAAAAACAAATTAATGAAGCTACAATTTGTTGAACTGATCTTAATATTAACCCAAATAAAGTCACTAAAAGGGAATTAAATTAATGATGTATCATTTAACGACTGTCAATAAGCAATGTATGCTAATTAACTTAACGAAACGTAGATTTAGCGCAACTTGAATGGCAACAAAGTAAGTGCATGCAAATGAATGTACGAAAATTACAAATACACACTTAAATACAACTATGACCAATAAATTGCAAACGAATTAACATAACGAATAATGCAGCAGATAAATCAACTAAACGAAAGCCAATAACTCTCGTGCATTTAACTCAACGAACGCAGCGCAGTCGAGACCACAAGACTGCTGTAAATCTGTCAACCAGCGAGTACATAGCGCACACACACATGCACATCGGCACATGTAAGTATTTACATATGTGTGCATGTGTGTGAAAAGGAGAGCACTTCTCTCCTGGTGGCTGCATACATAATATGCGCAGCAAAGCACATAAATACATGCACATATACATGGTACATAGCGCCCTCTCGCTTTGGCGTACGCAAAGCACGCAAGCGACATGCGTACCCAAGACACATACAGAAACAAACACACAGAACACACACCTCTAGCTGTAATCCTATTTGCCTCCAAAAATAAAAACGAAAGAAGCGGCAAAGCTGCTGCTGTTGCTGCTGTGGCTGTGGCTGCGGCTGCGGCGTCTGCTTCCTTTGCGCCAAAAGATTTTACGTGAGAGCGAACGACGCGACGCGTCGCAACGACGTCGTCGCCGTCATCGTCGTTGACTGCGCTCGAAAACTCTGCAGGTTTTTATCTAACCAATACCAATGCAAGACAACCACCAACAGCAGCCGCAGTCGCTCTCACACATACACTCACACAAGCAAGAGGGGCAGCCATTGCGTTCTCTCTCTCGTGTTTTGCTCCGTCTCGGGTTTCGCTCAGATGCCCGATGTTCGTGTCAGCTGCTGCTGCTGCGCTGCTTCTGCTTCTGCTGTTGCTGCTGCTTCTGCTGCTGCTGCTGCTGCTGCTGCCGACGACGTCGTTGTGACGCTGCTGTGCGCATTTATAAATACAACTTCATAGATGCGTTCAAATACAATTCAGAAGTCGAACCGAAAAGACGTCTTGAATTTGTTATTTTCTTCTTTTTTTTTTTTGCTTGTGCTGCTTACACATTCGTCTCGTACGTGTCTGCAGCAGAGCAGAGAGCTGAGCAGAGCAGCAGAAGATAAAATAAATCGAGCCTCGACTCGAGTCGCCTCTGTTGAAGTCTTGCGCTGCGTCTGCGCTCAGAACTCGTGTGCGCGTCAACGTGAAAGCATCTGTGGCGCGCTTCGACATCCCAACAAAATAAAAAAAACTAAATAAATAACAAACAACATTCACAACTTATAAAAAAAAAAAAGAAAAAAAATATACAAACACTGAACGGTGCATATTTTTGGATACTTCAATATTTATTTTAATTTTTTTTTTAAACAACAACAATTGAAACCAAAGAGCAAAAAGTGTAGCGAAGAAAGAATTATTGAGTGCAACCAAAATCAATGAAATAATTCATTAAAACCAAGTGATTTCAAGTGACCAAGTGAAACCACAACAGCAACAATTGCAGCAACAACTACGACAACAACAACAACTTTAGCAACTACAGCAACAACTACCAAACACGGCTACCAAAAATTCGAATGCCGCCGCCAAATTGTTCAAATAACCAAAAACCAAAACAAAGGTAAAAAAAAAAAATCCTAAACCAAATACAAAAAAAGAAACGGACAAAAAAAAACAAATATAAATAAATAAGTAATTGTATTTTTTTCTTGTGCTATTCAAATTTGTTCAAGTGTTGTTTAAAGTGCAATTAATAATTAGCAGCCTCATTTTCTATGGATTAATCTCAAGTTACTTCTTTTATTTTCCCCGCTGGATTTTCTTCAGTTTTTGTTTATAATCAATCAGGTTTTTAAAACCTTTCTTTTTTTTTCATTGCATATTTTTGGATTTCCTTCAGTTTTTTTGTTTTGTCATTTTCCAATTAATATTCAGTTTATTTACGATGGATTACACTTAATTTTTGGATGTTCTTCAATTATTTGGTTAGCCTTTTCATTTAATTATCTCAATCAATCTTCACACTGTTTAATTCATGTTAATTTGAGGGTTTTCAAATGCAATTGACCTCGCTACGGTCACGGCCTCAAAATCCTGTCAAAATTCAGCTTTGTTAGCCCCTTTTTTCATGTTGAACTCTGAACTTTCCCAAAAAAAAAAAAAACGTAAAAAATAGGGTGGAATGTTGTCTCAATTTTGTAATTGAAAAGTGTTTCAAGATTTCGTCAGCTAAATGAGCCCAAATTAGTTGTCATAAAACTTGGTGATATCGTTAAGATATGATTATCATGCTGAATAGTTGCGATCCGTAATCAATTACTTTTCTTATGAAATCAATACGGATTTCACTTCGCTGTTTTGGGGGAAAACCTCAATAAAGTAATCAAATCATTTGTGCGTCAGAATCAAATTGACCAATTTTTTATTGTTTGTCCCTTGATCTCATTAAGTTAAAGTTAACAAAAAAAAAAGACTTATTGGAAATTGCTTAGTTTCCATTAATATTCTCAACGTTTTTTTTTAAAATTTTCAAGTCGAAAATTGGAAATTTGTAGCTTCTTCTTTTAAGCTCAAATATCAAATTTAAAAACTTATATTAATCTGCAAACTCTGTGGATTTCTTTTACATGGAGTTATTTTGAAATTAATAATATCAACGATTTGTTTATTTTAATTGAGGTTTTTTGTTTTTGATTTGTTTAGTAGGAATTTGTTGCTTTAAATTTTAAACAAGCTAAGAAAAATGCATTTTGAGGGAGTTGGATTTGAGATTGCAAAATTTTTGCCATTAATAATAAAAACATTTTCTGAAGAATTTGCTTAAATTTTGGAGGCTGCAGGGATTAGAATTTAAGAGTTTTAACTTCAGTAAATCCTTACGGATTGAAAGTTAGGGGGGCGAAGAAGCAGGGGGAGGGGGAGGCGTGTCTTTATCTCAATGGGTTTTCGCGACGATGAGTCACGGACCAAATTGAAATCAGCCAACCAAAATGAAAGCCAAACAACAACAGCAACTTTAATAATAATAACAACAATAGCGTACACACACTAATACAATCAGCGAGCGACGGACATAGGGGGAGAGAGCGAGACAGACACAGAGAGAGAGAGTGAGAGAGAGAGAGAGAGAGAGCGACACTCGTAAGCTCGTTATCGTAGAATTTTTTGTATTTTTGAATCCTAAGCGCCAGCAGCAACAATGAAATTGCCAACTGATAAGCGTTAAATGTTAATGAGCAGCAAATGGAAATGCAACAAATACACGCGCGCACACACACACACACACACAGTTATACACGCATATGGCGAAGCGATAACAAATCGATACGCACAGCGTGTGCAAGCGAGAGCGTAAGAAGAGAGCGAACGCAAGCACAATTTGAGAGAGCGAACCAAAAAAAAACTTAGCCTGCAGGTTAACTGCGCTTCTTAGTTTGTCGCTCCTTCTCTCTCTGTTCAACTTGCACTCCTAGCTCAACTTCTACTACTGCGTCTTATACTGCCTACTTATACAGCTACTTCTACTACGCGCAGTTTCATCGTCTTTCTGCACTGTTTGCTGATATCACTCTTCTTCGAATTTCGCAATGATGCGTTTGTTGGGTTGGCGTTGAGGGGGTGGCGAAACAGTAGAAGAGTGTGCTGTGTATGTGTGACAACTGTTTGAGCGTCTCACCTAACAAATTCGCCGTAGATCAGATGTTTCTCATCGCGTTTATTGCCATTTCGCCAGAAGTCGAGAAACGATCTGTGTCCCAAAGATGTTTGCTTGCTGGCTCATGATGTGATGTGCGTTCGTTTTATATTCATTCATTCCCATAAAGTCAACGGATCTAATAACCGATTCGATTATATTCTGTTTGCTTATAGTTTCCAGGGATTACAATTAACTGAGTGCATTACGGGGAAAGCTCTCGAGTTTTTCTCAAACCAAATCTGTTAGCTGTTGTAGTTTCATCAGAAATTAGGTCTTTCAGGGGAATTGGAAATATTTGAAGGTGATTGGAATTATGTTGAAAATGTTGCATAATAATAATAGAATAAATAAACTGAATTTGCAGAAAGTAGCATTAAGCACAACTGAGTTCAATGAGGTAACTGCCAAAATTTGCAGGAAGTAGCATTAAGCACAACTGAGTTCAATGAGGTTACTGCCAAAATTTGCAGTTATAGGCGAGCGAATTTAGTTGCGATTAAATTACAGGGTCTAAAATACCTTAAGCTATCTAAGCTAACTTCGTTGCGACCCTTGAAAAGAGTCGAGAACAGTTACTTTTTATATAAATAAATTCTTTTTTGTCCTAAGCAGACCCCTGCAAACATTTGAAAAGGGGATCTTAACCCTCCAACGACTTTAACTAATTTCGAACCCCTTTTCCCTCGCTCTTTTCTCTTCGACAGCCGTTAACGATCTCAATTAGCCAAGTTTTAGCAGCCAAGTTGACAAGCAAAAGCAGCAACGATGCTGGCCACACAACAACAGCAACAACAACCACAACACACGGCGACAGCAGCGACAGCAACGGCAACAGCGACAGCGACAACAGCTGCCCACAGCGACGATGGGCAGAGCTTGGATGGCGAGCGACAGCGACGCGATTCGACCACCTCAGAGTCATCGCTGGAGCATCTCGATCTGGGACGCACACCAAAGAAGCTGAGCAGCAGCAGCGGCGCACCGCAGCCGACGTCGACGCCACACGAGACGTCAGCGTCAGCGTCAGCGTCGACGTCGCGCAAGCGCAAGCTGCGACAGCAACAACAGCAGCAGCAGCAGCATCAACAGTTGTCCGACGAAGACGAACAGCAGCCGCAGCCGCAGCAACAGTTGGAGACAACAGCGCAGCGACTGCGACACAAGCAGCGACGCAACGTCGCCGCCAGCGCCAGCATCGTGGTCGACTACAGCGGCGACGCGAGTTCGCTGCGCAAAAAGTTTCGCCTCAATCGCAGCAGCGCCAACCTCAACGTCAACGGCGACCTCTCCGAATCCGGCTTCGTCGACGGCAGCGCCAACAGCGGCTATTTGCTCAGCAGCAGCAGCGGCAGCGGCAGCGGCAACAGCAGCGCAGTCAACGCCACCGTCGCCGCCGCCGCCGCCGCCGCTGCGGCAGCAGCAGCAGTTGCAGCGCAGCAACAGCAACAGCATCAGATGTCGTCGAGCAGCTCGGGCGGCTCCTCGCCCCAGGGCGGCCTCAGCTTGTCGAGCGCCGAGTCTGGCATCGGAGCCGGTGATGAGCACATGAAGTATGTGTGCCCCATCTGCGAGGTCGTCTCGGCCACGCCCCACGAATTCACCAATCACATTCGCTGCCACAACTACGCCAACGGCGACACCGAGAACTTCACCTGCCGCATCTGCTCGAAGGTAAGTCTGCGTCTCTCTAGCTTCTCATTTTTAAGTCGACACGATTTGGTCAGCAACACTTGAATTCAAGGGTCTTGCACAGTCGAAGCTGCTTGTGTTATAAAGGGAAAGTCGAAGGGATTAGCGTAGAGGGTCTACGGCAGTCGACTAAACAGACGCACTTTAAAAATATAGTATTTAATTAGACAACTGATTGAATATCAGCTTATATTAGTTGAGTTCCAGTGCGCTTGGCACTTTTAGTAACAAATGCAAGCAATGTGGGCAATCAAAGGGTCTACAGCAGTCGATAGACGAGTGAAAGGCAGAAAGCAGTCGATAGAGCAGTAAAATATTAGTATAAGAGTCTTTACAGCTTTATAAGACAAAAAGTAGCCAACGAAAGGGTCTAAAGCAGTCTATAGCAATGGAGAAAACAGTCAATAGAGCAGTAGAATTTTAAAATCAAAGAGTTTAAAGTGGCTTTATAAGACGCCAAACTTGAATTCTACTGTAGTTGGTGGTAGTAGCTGCGAACTAAAGGGTCTAAGGCAGCCAATAAGCAAGCGAAATAAGTAAAGATGCAGACAAATTATGAGAAGCGAATAAAAGAAATATAATTAAGGCGCTAAACTATGAGAATAAATATGAAAAGCGAACCGAAAAGCGTCTAGAGCAGTCGATGGGCAAGTGAAATGGAGATAGCAGCCAATAAAGCAGTAAATTATGAAAAGCAGACGAAGTTGATGCCATTATTGTATTTGATAGTAGCTGCCAACTAAAGGGTCTAAGGCAGTCGACAAATAAACAAAATATGTCAGATGGAGGGAAATTATGAGAAGCTAATAAAATAAATAAAAATTAAGTCACTAAACTATGAACATAAATAAAAAAAAGCAAACTGAAAGGGTCTAGTGCAGAGTGATATATTCATGTTGTAGTCGAAGTAAAAGGGTCTAGAGCAGTCAATAAGCGAGTGAAATAAGCAGAGATGACGTGAAATTATGGGAAGTGAATAAAAGAAACATAATTAAGCCGCTAAGCTATGAACAAACAAACTGAAAGGGTCTAGAGCAGTCAATAAGCGAGTGAAATAAGCAGAGATGAAGTGAAATAAGGAAATGAATAAAATGAACTGAATAAAGGAAACAGAGTTAGCTAATAAACATAATAGCTAATAAAATAAATAAAAATTAAGTCGCTAAGCTATGAACATAAATAAAAAAAAGCAAACTGAAAGGGTCTAGAGCAGTCAATGCAGGAGTGATAAATTCATGTTGCAGTCGAAGTAAAAGGGTCTAGAGCAGTCAATACCCGAGTGCGATTTTCAAGCTGCAGTCGATTCAGAAGCCGACATCAACCCCCTGAGTCTGAGTTGAGTTCTAATCCCGCTCTCTCCCTCTCTCTCACCTCTCTTCCATCCAGGTGCTGTCGTCGGCCTCGTCGCTGGATCGTCACGTGCTGGTGCACACCGGAGAGCGGCCGTTCAACTGCCGCTACTGCCACCTGACGTTCACCACCAACGGCAACATGCATCGTCACATGCGCACGCACAAGCAGCATCAGCAGCAGTCGCAACACTC
The DNA here is from genome assembly GCA_035047445.1 of Drosophila siamana. Taxonomy (NCBI): domain Eukaryota; kingdom Metazoa; phylum Arthropoda; class Insecta; order Diptera; family Drosophilidae; genus Drosophila; species Drosophila siamana. The sequence goes on from JAWNPP010000078.1 coordinate 17,871,193, forward strand.
GCAGTCGCAGTCGCAGTCGCAGCAGCAGCAGCAACAATCGCAGTCGCAGTCGCAGCAGCGACGTCAGCAGCAGGCGGCGACAGCGGCGGGTGCCGCACAGCTGCAGGCGGCGGCAGCGGCAGCGACAGCGACGTCGGCAGCGGCGGGACGAACGGAGAGCTATGAGAGCGATGCCAGCTGCTCGACGGATCTGTCGAGTGCGCAGAGTCAGAGCAGCCACAGCAGCCGCAACAGCAGCCAACGCTCCCTCAACAACAACAACAGCAAGTTGAGCAACAACAACAACAACAACAACAACGTGGAGCTGGAGCTGAAGAGCCACAAGAGTCACAACATGAACAACAACAACATCGTTGAGGACGAGGTGCAGCAGGAGCAGGAGGAGGACGGCGACGGCGACGGCGACGACGACGGCGATGAGCTGGAGAGGCAGACGCAGCCAGAGGCGGACGACAGCGAGTCGGAGGTGACACAGGTCATCACCAGCACCCCCGACGTCGCCACGTTGCTGGCCAGCTCCTCACGCTCCGGCGGCACAACGCCCAACCAGCTGCTCAGCTGCCCCGCCTGCCCGGCCGACGACTTCGAGACGCTGCCGGCGCTGTGCCAGCATCTGGACGCCCAGCACGCCGACATACCGGCCAAGTGCCGGGAGTGCGACGTCATCTTCGCCAGCCATCGCCAGCTGCAGACGCACAGTTGTCGCCTGCAGATGCTGCCGCTGCTGGGCGCCAGTTCGTCGCCGCTGCATCAGCACAAGCGGGAGCGCGACGACGACGACGACGACGAGGACGACGAGGACGAGAACGAGGAGGACGATGTGGGGGACATGGAGGACGAGGATGTGGAGGGGCAGCATGCGGCGCAGCGGCAGCAGCAGAGCGAACGCGACGACTTCTTTCACCAGCTGTACCTGAAGGGCAAGTCAAGCGGCGTCCTGCTGCCGTCGCCCATCAAACACGAGCCGGCGACGAGCAACAACCACAGCCACAGCCACAACCACAGCCAGCAGAGCAACAACGACAGTCGCCAGGATCTGGCCGACATACAGAGCATACTGAACATGACCAGCTCCAGCTGCACCTCCAGCTTCCTGCGCAACTTCGAGCAGTCGGTGAACACGCCCTGCTCCAGCCAGTACAGCCTCGACGGTCGCGACGGCGACGAGGAGGCCCAGGACGCGTTCACCAGCGAGTTCAGGCGCATGAAGCTGCGCGGCGAGTTCCCCTGCAAGCTGTGCAGCGCCGTCTTTCCCAATCTGCGCGCCCTCAAGGGCCACAATCGCGTCCATCTCGCCGCCGTCGGCGCCGCCGGTCCCTTCAGGTGCAACATGTGCCCCTACGCCGTCTGCGACAAGGCGGCGCTGGTGCGTCACATGCGCACCCACAACGGCGATCGGCCCTACGAATGCGCCGTCTGCAATTACGCCTTCACCACGAAGGCCAACTGTGAGCGGCATCTGCGCAATCGGCACGGCAAGACGAGTCGCGAGGAGGTGAAGCGTGCCATACTCTATCATCCCGCCGAGGACGCCAGCTGTGAGGAGGCCAAGTCCGCGGCGGGCTGTGCCCAAGAGCTGGCGGAGCTCAGCTTTCGCTCTGCGTCGCCGCCGCCGCCGCCGCCGCCGACGTCGTCGTCGTCGTTGTTGGCAGCCACTGAGCCGCTGAGCGGCAGCTCACAGCTGAAGCACATGCTGCTGGCGGAGAGCAGCAGCGGCAGCGTCAACTCGCCCAAGATCCAGGTGAAGAGTCTCGATCAGCTGGTGGAGAAGCCGCAGCTCGATCTCAGCATGGATGTGCTGGACTTGAGCAAGAAGCCGCTGCTCGCCCAGGAGCTGCTCGAGCAGCGCGAGCGCGAGCGGGAGCGGGAGCGGGAGCGGGAAAGGGAACGCGAACGCGAGCACGAATTGTTGCTGCAACAGCAGCAGCAGCAGCAACAACAGGCGCAACAGCAACAGCAGCAGGCGCAACAAATGTTTGGCGCCGGCGACGCTGCCACGCAGTACATGCAACAGTTGTTTCGCAATCTAATGTTCCAGCAGACGCCCGGTTTCCCCTTCTACGGCTTCATGGGGCTTCCCAACGCCGCCGTCGCCGCCGCCGCCGTCGCAGCGCCCGAAAAGTCCACGACGTCGTCGGCGTCGTCGTCGGCAGCAGCAGCAGCTGCGACGACTGCGCTGCCGCTGCCCAATGTGGGCGTGCCGATGCCCGCCGGCGGCCCCGTCAAGATGGTCATCAAGAACGGCGTCCTGATGCCCAAGCAGAAGCAGCGACGCTACCGCACCGAGCGTCCCTTTGCCTGCGAACACTGCTCGGCCCGCTTCACGCTGCGCTCCAACATGGAGCGGCATGTGAAGCAACAGCATCCGCAGTTCTATGCGCAGCGTCAGCGCAGCGGTCATCACGTGATGCGCGGCCGTGCGGCCTCCTCCAGCGCTGCAGCAGCCGCAGCGGCGGCGGCGGCGGCGGCGACGGCGGCAGCAGCGGCAGCAGCAGCAGCAGCTGCCATGTCGAGTCAGCAGCAGCACAGCCAGCAGTCGCACGCTCACATCTCGGACGAGGTGAAGTACGCGATACTGGCGCAGCAGCTGAAGGCGCGCAAGGACACCGATCTGCTGCAGCAAGCGCTGGCGCATGGCTCGAGCAGCGTTGTGGCCAATCCGCTGCTGCACTTTGGCTACAAGCCGGCTGCAGGCAACGGCGTCGTGCCGCAGCATGTGGCAGGCAACGGCTGTGCGGCAGTCGACGACGATGAGCCGCCCAAGCTGATCATCGACGAGGACGACGACGACGAGGGCGAGGGCGAGGGCGACGGGGACGAGGACTTCGAGGAGGAGGAGGACGAGGAGCTGGACGAGGAGGAGCCGCAGCAGCAGCTGCAGCAGCCGACGACGACGCCGGAGCTGGAGCAGTCGACGCCGCGCAGCTCGACGCCCATCGAGGCGGCCAAGAAGGTGGCCGAGACCATCCTGGAGCAGGCCATCAAGGCGGGCAAGTGCAGCGAGTCGCTCGCCGAGCCCAAGCCCAAGGCGAAGCCAGCAGCGACGCCAGCGGCGACGCCAGCAGCGACGGCGACGCCGACGCCCATGAAGACGCTCATCGCGCAGGCCGAGTCCGTGGCCAAGTCGCTCAAGGATGTGGCCAGCTCGCCGTTCAAGGATGAATCTCAGTCCGATCTGGTGCCGGTGGCCAAGCTGGTGGACAACGCCACCAGCAATCAGGTGTCGTTCAACAGCTACTTCCGGCCCAGCGACGTGGCCAACCACATGGAGCAGAGCGACGAGGAGGGACTCGTCGCCTCCGGCAGCGCCAGCGAGAGCAACAACTCCGGCACCGAGGACGTCACCAGCAGCAGCAGCAACGAGCCGAAGAAGAAGTCCGCCTACAGCCTGGCCCCCAATCGCGTCAGCTGCCCCTACTGCCAGCGCATGTTCCCCTGGAGCAGCTCGCTGCGTCGCCACATCCTGACACACACCGGGCAGAAGCCGTTCAAGTGCTCGCACTGCCCGCTGCTGTTCACCACCAAGAGCAACTGCGACCGGCATCTGTTGCGCAAGCACGGCAACGTCGAGAGCGCCATGAGCGTCTACGTGCCCACCGAGGACGTCAGCGAGCCGATCCCGGTGCCCAAGTCCGTCGAGGAGATCGAGCTGGAGGAGCAGCGTCGCCGTCGCGCCGCCGAGGCGGAGCTGGAGCGGGAGCGTGAACGGGAGCGGGAGCGTGAACGGGAGCTGGAGCGGGAGCGGGAGCGGGAGCGGGAACGGGAGCGGGAGCGGCGCCAGCTGGAGCAGGAGCGGGAGCAGCAGCAGCTCATACAGCAGCTGGCAGCGGCCGCACAAATGGCCGCAGCCGCCGCCGCCGCCGCAGCGCTCAACAACAACAACAACAACAGCAGCAGCGGGTCGAGCGAGGCGGCGGCCGCGGGGGAGGCGCAGGGCAGCGATCTGCCCTACAAGTGCCATCTGTGCGAGTATTCGTTTGGCGAGCGCCTGCAGTGTCTCGACCACATCAAGCAGCAGCATGCGCAGGAGTTTGCGCTGCTGCTCGCCAAGGGCGCCATCGAAACGGAGGGCGAACAGCAGCAGTTGCCACCACCGCCCCCGCCGTCGACAGCGGCGTCGGACGAAGAGGGCGGCACAGGTGGCGGCCCAGGCGGCGCAAGCGGCACACGCGGCAAGTATCCGGACTACAGCAATCGCAAGGTGATCTGCGCCTTCTGCGTGCGTCGCTTCTGGTCCACCGAGGATCTGCGGCGTCACATGCGCACCCACTCGGGTGAGCGGCCGTTTCAGTGCGACATCTGTCTGCGCAAGTTCACGCTGAAGCACAGCATGCTGCGGCACATGAAGAAGCACAGCGGACGCAGCCACAATGGGGAGCAGGGCGCTCACTCCGATTGCTCCGACGACGAGCAGGCGCCGCTCAGCAGTCCGCCCAGCACGCCGACGCCCAGCGTCAACTCCATGGCCACCAGCAACAACAACAACAACAACAACAACAACACTTGCCACAACAACAACAACAACAACACCACTAACAACAACAACAACAACAATGGCAAGGCGAGTCTGCGTCTGCCGAAGCTGCACGAGCTGCTGGACAAGGCCAGCGAGTGGCGCGACAGCCACTTGGGCGAGCACAAGGAGAATCTGGGCGAGGCCAGCGCCAAATCATCGTCCGCCGCCGGCCAGGCCGCCGTCGCTGTGGCAGCCGCCGCGGCGGCGAGCAGCGAACTGATGTGCGACCTGCTGGGCCTCAGCGATCAGGGGATACTCAACAAGCTGCTCTCGTCGCCCGACGAGGCCGCCAAGCTGCTGGGCGTTGAGAAGTGAGCCAGCAGCGCTAGTCAAGCCACAACACAACCAGCTCAGCAAAGAGCGCAACAGAAACAGAAACGAAAACCATTTACATATGCATATGTAGGTATCTATAGTCAAGTCGTTGAGTCCTGGCAGCAAACCTGCACTTAGCTCGCTGGCTCAGAGACAGACAGCCGAGTTCCTTGGGCCAGCAAGGATCTGGGCGGCGTCACAACTTTGAACTGTCTGCGAAAACACACAAAACACAACGTTGTTGATTTTTCGCCCCTGCAACATACCAAAGCCTAAATAGTTTTTTTTATTTCGAAAGCAACAAGAAAATACTGTTATAATAACTATTATTAAATGCATTATTATTATAGTCATTTTTTTTTTTTACAATCAACTTTTTTGCGCGCGAGTTTTGCGGTACAACCGCAACTGCAACTGAAACAAAATGAAACGGAACAGCAAACGAAAACAGTTTGAATTCCAATTTCGCAACAATTTCGCTAAACACAAATTGTTCGCTAATTTGGAATTGCAACGTAGTTAAGGAAAAAACAAAAAAAAAAAAAAACAAAACTCTGATAAACGTCAACGATTAATCAAAATGTGCATTAAAACGCCCTAACTTTTAGGTACAATTTTTTTTTGTCGAAACTATTATTTTTTTTTTTTTTTTGACTAGCCCTAAGATTAATGTAAAACATATGCATATAAAAAAGCAGCAAACAACGAAAGCATTACAAACGAAAAAACAAAAACAAAATTAAGAAAATAACTGAAAAAAGACTTGATGGGGGAAATAATGTAAGAGGAGTAAAACTTGTACAAGAAAATTGCCTTGGTAGTGCTCTATGTGTTTTACATACATAATATACAATATATATCTAGCTATAAATAATCTGATTTCATTGGATAACTGATAAGAAGACAAGAAAGAAAATGTACATTTTGGAGGCCTTTAACCGCAACGTGGCTTAATAATCATAATTCAAACACAACACAACAAAAATGCATGACAAACGCATTCCATATTAATTGTAGTCGAATTAGGCTAAGTGGCTTTTTTTTATATATATATATATATATATTATACATATTATACTTCTACTATATACAAACTTACATATATACATACCTTTATTATTATTATTATTATTATACCATTTTGGATAACTCACTGAAGAACGACGAAATCCTTTTGCTGTAGCTTAAAAAAGACGAGAGAAGAGAAAACACAAGATTAATTTTAAAATATCTATTATTATGCATACATACTTATTATATATAGAATATACACACAAACACACACACACACACATATAAACATAATTTAATATATATATAGAGAGAGAGCAAAAACATATAAAGTAGTCGACATTTTACAGCAATAACCAAAGCATTTCACAATTAAAACAAGTTTTATTCAAAAGCGAAACAAAAACACACACAAAAAAAAAGAGAAAAAGAAAACAAAAAAGACATTATTGAACAAATTAAATTATGTACTTAGCGATTATATGTACTTAATAAATTAATTAATTATTTTACGATAATTTGAATGATTACTATGGAAAATAAAATGTAAAAGTTGCGAACAAAATATCCATTTCAAGCTTCTACAATTATTTACGGTTCAACTTGATTTTTAAAATTAAACTTTTCTCACTTTAACATCGAGAAATTTAAGCTGCATAAAAATCATTTAAATCAGCCGCCAAAATTTACTGATGACATTAAAACTACCGCATAAAAGTATGCTATGTTTTATTGGTTTAAGCGCCATATTTATATTAACGGGCAGCCGAAAAGTATGCTACGGTTTCTGCATTATGCTGCTAAATTATGCGGCTACATTTTCCATGCCTTATAGTATTTTATTTATGAATGTCTTTAAATTGCATCCAATACGCATATTAAAATATTCAAAAATATGAACACACTTTCATGTTTAAAAATAAATAGTTTGACGTCCACGTTTAGGAAAATAAATATCATTTTTTTTTGGTATAATTTTATAAAGTTGTATCCACATAAGTCACCCACATAATTTGGTTGCAGATTTGGTTAGAATGAGGCTCCAAATAAATAGATATCAGACGGACAATTTGCATTGAAGTAATCCTGCACGAATACATATAATATGCACTTATATGCACGCCTACAAATTTATATATAAAGTTGTAAACATTAAACATATGATTTTCGTTATACACGTGTCAACAATTATGAATACATACGCACATTTTCAGAAATGCGTACGTGAGTATTTGTGGCGGTTCCCACACACATACACAAACACTCACATACACAAGCAATTGAAAATGAAAAACAAACGTCGCAAAAATAAACATACACACACAAACGAGCCCCCAACGAACGAGTTAAGCCAATGGACAGCAACAACAACAAACAGCTGCTGCTTCAAGTTCTTGGCTGCGCAACAACAAGCACCAATACAGTCAGCCACTTGACTTTGCATGTATACGCAAGCGCGCATGTATGTGTGCACATGTGCGAGTGTATATGTACAGCTAGTATATTAACGAGACGACACGGCACAGTGGGGCCATTTGCAGGTTGCAGAACTTGCTGTAGTAGCAAGAATATTTGCAAAGTATTTTGCACAGTATATGAAATTATTTCCCATTTCTGTGAGCTTCAGAACTCTTATTGGCAACATGTAGAAAACTCAGCTGTTAATTGAGTAATTAACTCCATTCCAATAAAACAAAACACACAATATTTGGCAAGCTTAGCTCCACTGTGCGCCAGCATGGAACAGACGAGTCGCCGGTCGTCGTATATCAACAATCACACCACCAAACACACGCCACACGCGCTGGGGGCCCTAAATGTTGGCACAGCCTCAGCTTTTGCTTTCAGTCTTAGTGAAACCACTGGTGGGGCCGCAACAGCAGTGTTTCCACTCCCGAAAGCTATCCAACTACCCTGACCTTACACTCTCACCTGTACAAAGATGTCCTTAGTGCGTTTAATTGGTACCGAGGTGAGCAGAATTTCATTAAACACATTTTTTCACTTTACACTCTGCACTATGTTTATCGATAACTGCGACTAATTAGATTAACAGTGTTACAAAGCTTTGCACAAATTGCAGGCGCTGCAAAAGTGGGCGTGTGTGTGTGTACGTGTGTGTGCATGTAAATCTACCTTGCATGTAAATTTAAATGCATGTGTGTGCGCGTGTTTAGAGCAATTGCTCAATTAAGGGAATAATAATGCACACAACATCAAGCAAAAATTAAGAGAAATAAAGAATTTATATAGAACGAAGCACATGTTACGTAATGTTTGGTTTGGAGCAAGTCAGATAATACGGCGATCATAACAGCATAGAAGACATAGAAAACACACACATACACGCTCGCTCGCTCTGCTCTTTCACTCAGCCCATGGCCTGTAGTAAGGCGTGATTAGTTGTTGTACATATGTGTGTGTAAAGCGTTTTTATATTAATTAGGCGACAAGCCATAGAAATGCGCCGCTCTGGAAGGCGGCTGCTGTCAGTGATAAGCGTGGGCGTGGCGCACAGCTGTGTGGCCCTTTAAAGATATGCATATGAGTGTGTGTAAGTGCGTATTATCATGTTGCCAGGCAATTCATTACCTGTATAAAGTAAAGCTCTCCACATGCATGATAGAAGTGTGGTACAGTTCAGCTAGCCTAATGCAAATTTTCCCTTGAGGCAATCATTTTATGCAGACACACACAATCTTCATATTTTGACTGCGCTCAGATTTCGATAACATTAATCGCATATTTGTATCCTGTATGCATTTCCTTGTGCTTTTCTTTCGATAAGCCGTTATCACTTTTCGATTATTTCACCCACGTTCCGATATGCACATTTCTAAAATGGCGCAATATTACATTCAAATATTAAAAAAAGGATGGAAGGGAATAAAACGAATGTCAGAAAATCTAGCAAATCGTTTGCAATGTTAAAATATGTGCTACGTGTATACAAGAATCTGAGCTAGATTTAGAGCTTTATCAATTCCTTTCTGCTTTGAAGTTGGCGTGACGTCACAAAACTATCTGGTAAAGTGAATTCAATAAAATAAAATTAATGTGCTGTGCAACATTTTGTCCACATAAAAACGAATTTTTAAAAATCATTTATGTAGATATGCATATACATACATATACATACGATGTATACATACATAATACAAATTAATTACTTCGCTATATGGACAAATTTTGGCTGTCCATAAAATTGATTTTCTTACTGATTAAACTGCGCCATAATTTCGACAAGTTGCATAACCTTCAACTATGCTACGATTTTCTCCTGCATTTCACTAGGTCATTGAAGTTATTTATGCTGCGCATTAATTTCGATAACTACATATTTACGTTTCGATTTAGATCTGCCGATAATTTTGCTATTTACCTGTGTACGAAATGCGATAGCAGCTTTCTATTTATCCTGGTCACACAATTACGCAATATCGCTACATCACTGCGATAACACACTAATTGATCGCTTTTGAATTTGGTTTCTGTTCTCTTGGCAGGCGCTGTCGATGGCCAAACGTGGCTACTCCTCAGCCGCGCCCACCACCAAGCTCTTCATTGACGGCAAATTCGTCGAGTCGAAGACAAACGACTGGATCGATGTGCACGATCCGGCCACCAACAAAGTGGTGACCCGCGTGCCCAAAGCCACCCCGGAGGAGATGAAAACAGCACTTGAATCGAACAAGAAAGCCTTCAAGTCATGGAGCAATCAGTCGGTGCTGTCGCGCCAACAGGTCATGTTCAAGCTGCAGGCACTGATCAAGGACAACATGGGTGAGCTGGCCAAGAACATCACCTCGGAACAGGGCAAGACTTTGGCCGATGCCGAGGGTGATGTGCTGCGCGGTCTTCAGGTGGTGGAGCATTGCTGCAGCATACCATCGCTGCAGATGGGCGAGACAGTGGCCAATGTCGCACGTGACATGGACACGTACTCGCTAGTCATGCCACTCGGCGTTACCGCTGGCATTGCGCCCTTCAACTTCCCCGCCATGATTCCGCTCTGGATGTTCCCCGTGGCCATCACCACAGGCAACACAATGCTGCTGAAGCCCTCGGAGCGTGTGCCCGGCGCCACCATGCTGCTGATGGAGCTGCTCAACGAGGCCGGCTGCCCACCCGGTGTCGTCAACGTCATCCACGGCCAGCACGACGCTGTCAACTTCATTTGCGATGCACCCGAAATCAAGGCCGTGTCCTTTGTGGGCTCCGACACCGCCGGCAAGTACATCTATGAGCGTGCCGGCAAGAACGGCAAGCGTGTGCAGAGCAACATGGGCGCCAAGAATCACGGCATTGTGCTGAGCGATGCCAACAAGGAGAACACCCTGAATCAATTGGCGGGCGCTGCTTTCGGTGCTGCCGGTCAACGTTGCATGGCGCTGTCCACTGCCGTGTTCGTGGGCGAGGCACAGAAATGGATTCCCGATCTGGTGGAGCGCGCACAGAAGCTGAAGGTGAATGCTGGACATTTGCCCGGCACCGATGTGGGACCCGTCATCAGTGCAGCATCGCGCGAGCGCATCAATAAGCTCATTGAGAGCGGTGTCAAGGAGGGTGCCAAGCTGATCTTGGATGGCCGCAAAATCAATGTGCCCGGCTACGAGGATGGCTACTTTGTGGGACCCACCATTCTGGCCGATGTGAAGCCCAACATGCAGTGCTACACCGAGGAGATCTTCGGCCCCGTGCTCGTTATCCTGAACGCCGACACGCTGGACGATGCCATCTCAATTGTGAACGCCAATCCCTACGGCAACGGCACCGCCATCTTCACCACCAACGGTGCTGCGGCGCGCAAGTTTGTGAATGAGATCGATGCTGGACAGGTGGGCGTCAACGTGCCCATCCCAGTGCCCCTGCCCATGTTCTCGTTCACGGGCACACGCGGCTCCTTCCGCGGTGATCATCACTTCTATGGCAAGCAGGGCATCAAGTTCTACACACAGACCAAGACCGTGACGCAACTGTGGCGTGAGACCGATGTCACGCACACACAGGCCGCCGTCGCCATGCCCACCATGAAGTAAGCACATACACACACCCACACATGCGACAGATGTATGTATATGTGTCTGTGTGCGCATGCGTGTGGAAGACGACAGCATACACAGTTAGTTGTAGGTATGCGCGTGCGTGCTGGAAAGAAATTATTGCATTTATTATTGTGTGCCTAGTTAGATTTAAGATAAACGTAATAAAATTTGTAAAGAGCATTTAAACCAAGTGTATAAATAAATATAACACACATTTTGTTAACGAACAACACTTTTCTTCAACCTTATCACTGCCCATTCTCCAAGGATTGTGTACAGTGTGACCACGTGACGTGGCCTTAAAAATATACCATAATAATACTTAAATTTCTATCGATAAGTCGATGTATTGGCAATTTATTAATTGCGATTCGCGCAATTAGCAAGTGTTGTAGTATCGTAATTTATGTTAATCTACAGCGCTGCAAATTATTATGCAACGATCTGAGCGCTAACAGCTGTTTTGCGCGCCTATCGATGACCAGTTGATTCAGTCGCCAGTTGATTCATTTAAATGTTCAATTCTTTATTTCTTGTGTTTACAATTCATTTCAGTAATTATATTTGTTTGTAACCTTTGCCGGCTTTACAAAAAAATTGTTGATGTGTTGGATTCTTATATAAATATACCAGATCTAAATAATAAAATATTAAAGCCAAAACTATAAGACTGCAAAACCATATCATATAAAAGAGAGGGAATCAAAGCTATTCCTGCTGATGATGTTGACAACGATTTACAAATTTGGAGCAACTGCAAATTTTCATCGAATTTTGTCAGAACTTGTAGTTATTTAGGTATATTCCTGAACACACACATTCCATTTCGGTTTAACCTATTTCGTTTACAATCCTGGCGGCGGCGGCGGCGGTGGTGGCGGTGGTCTCGGCGGTGGCGTACCCGATCGTCTGGCAGGCGTCGCAGTGCCATCCTCTTCTGCATCTGGTGCTTGGCCGGGCGGCAAGCCGCTAGCGAATGCCTGCATGGCGACCAGCTCTCTAAATGCACCATCCGGATTTGCCATTAGCTGGTCATAGTTGCCCTGCTCGATAACGCGTCCGTTGTCCAGCACGGCGATATTGTCGGCTCCATGAATGGTGCTCAAGCGATGCGCAATCGTGAGCACAGTTCGTCCCTCGACCAGCTTGTCCAGCGCCACCTGCACAAGTTGCTCCGACACCGAATCCAAAGCGCTCGTCGCCTCATCCAGCAGCAATATGACGGGGTTCTTGATCAGCGCGCGTGCGATGGCCACACGCTGCTTTTGGCCACCGCTTAGCAGCATGCCACGTTGTCCCACAATCGTTTCAAGACCGTCTGGTAAATGGCTGGTAAACTCAATCACATTCGAGTCGTGGACCACCTGCATCAGCTGGTCCTCATTGGGCGTCTCATGGGGACTGAGGCCATAGAGGATGTTGGAGCGAATGGAGCCGGAGAAGAGCACTGGCTCCTGGCTGACGGCACCAATGTTGGAACGCAGCCACTGCGGATTCAAGGTGCGCACATCGACACCATCCAAATAAACAGCGCCCATTTGAGGATCATATAGACGCATCATCAGCAATGCGATTGTCGATTTGCCCGAACCCGAGCGTCCCACAATCGCCGTTGTTTTGTTTTGCGGCAACAGCAGACTGAAATCTGACAACACCTTGGTTTCGGGTCGCGATGGGTACGCAAAGTCCACGTTCTCGAAACGCACCTCGCCCATGGGGTTTGAGGTGGGCACAGCGCCCACATCGATGGGTATGGCATACTTACGGTCGAAGATCTCCCAAATACGCTCTGAGGCGCCAATACCTTTGTTCAACTGACTGTAGAAATTGGACAGACCATTCATGGAGACGGCCACATATCCAGCGTACATCAAGAATGAGGTCATTGCGCCAATTGTGAGCTCTTCGTTGAGTACCAGTGTGCCGCCATAATAGAGTACAGATATGATGATAAAGTTGCCCGAGAAGCCAGTCTGCAAATATGCAATGGAAATACATGAAAAAGGGCCGCATAACTACAATAAGTAGATGATGATGATCGTGTTTACCAAGCCAAAGAATATGGAGCGAGCACGCGTTTCTCTGTAGCCAATGTCGAGCGCCTCATTTAGCTTCTGGTCAAAGTCATCGACTTCCTTCTGCTCACGACAAAAGAGCTTGACGGTGCGCACATTGCCGAAACGTTCCTCGGCGAACTTCATTATCTCGGCATACTTGTCCAGCTCAATGCGTGTGATGCGACGCACATAGCGACCATAGACTATCGCCATGCCGCCCAAGGCGGGCACCACCATCGCACTGACCAGCGCCAGTTTTGGCGACGTAAGGATCTGCAAAGCAACCACAAACATTAGTCACAGGGATCGAGAATGATTAGTTGTATGTTTAAACCGACATTGAATTGCGGCTAAGAGAACAACGAGTGCAGTGTTTAAACCTATTGACATAATTCTAGGTTTTAAAGAATACGCTTTTTAAAATGACTACGGTTGTTGTTTAGAAAATATTATAAAGAAAACAAAAAGCTTACCATCATGGCGCTGCCGACGAGAATCGTGGCCATGGAACGCAGACCATCGGATACATTCTGACTCAACGAGATGCCCACAAAGTAGGTGTCGTTACTCAGACGATTGACCAGCTCACCTGTACCACGGGAATCGTACCAGCCGACCTCCTGCAGCAACATCGATCTGTACAGATTTGAGCGCAATCGTCGTACAATACGCAGTGCTACAGATGGAGATAGAAGAGATGTGTGTTAGGCCCATACAACAGAGAGTTATACATCTAGATAAGTGATATACATACATATATGTATATATGTATGTATGTATATTTGTTTACTGTCGGCCGTCGTTTAACATAGGGAGGGAAATGTTGTGTTAAACGAGATCTAGTTACACGATAAAGGAGTTCATAGGTTCTAGCAAAAACAAAGAAATAGTATGTGTTCGTATTATATTTTTAAATTTATTTTATGTGGCCTTTTTAGCTATTTACGCGTAATTTTTCTAAATCGCTTTCAACTTCACAACGTTTTGAAAGGGTAAAAGGATCGAATTTCAGGTAGGCAAAGTGTATGTATTTTTAAATATATATATTTGGCATATACTTACACGCTGTTCCAAATAGATAGACACGCGCAAAGTTGGCAAAGCCACCGAGTGCGAAAATCCAGAATAACATTACCGAGTATTCGCGTAATTTGTTCATTGCATACGAATCCATTGCGTGTTTATTAAACACCACATCCACCACTTTGCCTATAAAATACGGCACGCACATTGTGATCGCTGACGATATCACCAGACAGAGTATGCCCACTATTAAAATTGGTAGAATTGTAGAAGAAAGTTAGCACGTTATGCTTCATATTAAATTAATTACCCGCTATCCATTTGGTGGTCAAGCAAAGGGAATGTGTGCTGAGAAAGGTGACATGAGCAAATCGTAATGAAATTTTTAGAAACCATTGTAGAAGATGGTTCTCATTTTGTGTGCAGTCAATCAATTCGCTAGCTTAAAAAGTGCTTTTGTTCTCAGATTCACGATGCTACGAACTACAGAAACCGAGAATAGGCGTCTCTGACGCAAGCGCGACACGGAGTAATTGTTTCGAAATCTGTAGAAATTATTGGGATTTCCATTATTTGCATTTAAGTCGAAGTCAGGGGGCGGTGCCGATTTCTAAAATAATCGAAGGCTGTGTTGGGAGTTGTCCAAGAATTGCCACCAAATTTAGTGACTCTGACTTTTAAATATCTGATATCGAGCTGCTCTTACGTAACCTGGCATTTGCTACGACACGAAGGATAGCGGGTATACATTAAATTGGACATCGTTCCGTCAACTCACCGAGTAGCACCCATTTTTCAGTCTTGATCAAACCGTAGAGCCGTTTGTATTCCTTTTTGCCCATTTTAGTCTTAGGTGTAATGATGCCACGCGCATTTTTTGTATACGTTCCCTTTGACCTGGTGGTCAGGCAACGTCTCAGAAAAAGTAACCGGGCCGTCCAACGCGATCCAGTGGCAGGTCCGGTGGATGAACTGATGCCGAGCAGTTGTCGGGCGGCAGCTGCAGCTGGCTGACGTTTTCGCAATAGTTGATGATGGGTACGGCAGTGTGGGCGGATCAGCAGCTGCAGCAGCGGTTGCCGCAATGGTCCGCAGTTGTTGGTGTATGAACTAAAATTGTGGAGGAATCTTGTGCCGTTGCAGGGAATTTGAGACACCCGTAAAGTAGTACAAACGTGTTTCAGGCGTGTGTAATTCAACAACATTATGTGTGCTGATAAAACTGCTTCCTACTTCAATTGCCTTAAAAAATAAAGCTATAAAACCAAAACAACCTTGATCTGATATACGTTAATAAAAATATAAAAACAACAACAAATCACACACTTCCGAATTTTGAAACAGCAGTTATCAAGTGTACACTGAACAGCTGAGTTTCTGGCCGGTTCAAAATATTAACACAGTGTAAAGGTTACACTACACCCATGGCCACCACAAACAGACCGGGTGTTTCTTATCAAAACTGACAGCTGACTGTTCTTCGTTGAGTTTTCGCGCTGATTTTAATTCTCACTTCACATTATCCTGTTATAATTTCTGAGCTGTTAGTAAACAAAAGAAAAACCATGTTATGCACGTTTGCAAGTGGCCACCGGGCGCACAACCTTCATAAGTTCCACATACCCTGCCAAATGCAACACTGCATCGATAACATCGATAATCGATAAACAAACGTTGACAACACGTGCGCGTGCACAAATCGTAATCGCCATCGAAATTTGTATTTGCCTGCAGCAACATGGAAATTGATCAAGGTAAGCCGCAAAATAAAGTGTAAAAGAATTACTCACTTATATATATGTCCAATGTAGAGCTCAAATCGTGGCTTAGAGACAAAACTAAAGCGTACACGGCACGCTTGGAGTTCGCCATCAAAGTGTGGCAATCGGCCGATTTCAGCTACATCAACAAATACGAAGTGATTTGCGAATGGCTCGCCAAAACGTTGGCCAAGGCGCCCCAGCTGCCGGTGGAGGAACTGCGACAGCTATTCGCATTGCGCGCCCAACCGGGTCTGGTGAGTGTGCAGGCCAAGACCGAGCTAATCAAGGTGCTGCACGAGCGCATCATCAATCAGCAGACGACTGAAGCCGAGACAATCGATGAGTATGCACAGCTGCTGCAGAGTTTGCTTAACTTTGAGCTGCTCCAGGATGTGCTGCGTGCCGACTACACGCTGCTTATGTCCACCTACGGCCTACTCTTTGTCAGCTACCAGCGCCAGCTCAAGCAGACAACTGCAACTACACTTGCGGATCCGGCGGAGTTTGTGCTGCCGCTGCTGCAACAGATGCGTGATTACGTGCAACGCGCACAGCACTACAAACCCCTGCAGCAGGCGTACACGACAACAGCACTGCAGCCGCTGTGCGAGCTGTTGCTGCAGTTGCGCGCCCAGCATGGCGTCTGTTGCTTCGCCCATTTTGCGGCGCTGGAACAACAGCTCTATGAGCATTTTGACAATATGGCGGCCGTCAAACGTATGAACGAGCTGCCGCTACATGTGCGTTTGCTGGTGCTGGAGGCGATGCTGGTCAATCAACGTGTCGATCCCGTCAATAAATCCAAACTGCTTCACTATGCCTTCGAGCAGCGTACGGGCAAGGAGGCTTCGGGTGAACACTTGGCGATCGCTACGCACACCTTGGAGTCGCTGCACAAGCACAACATTGAAGTGCAGTTCACGCTGTCCGAGAAGAACAGCGACATGGAGTTCATCTGCCTGCGCGTCTACACTCTGGTCAACAAGTGCAAGGATCAGCAGCTGCGCGGCGTTCTAATGATGCTACGGGCGGCAATGCGTTTGAATCCGTTGGTGCTCGAGCGGGACATCTATCAGATCACCATTTGGATGCTGACGCGTCCAAAGCGCACCGAACAGGAGCTGAGCTTGTATGCCGCCTACTTGGTGCAGCTGCTCGACATGTTTCGGCGTCTGGGACGCACCGAGCGCTTTGTGATGCAGCTGCTCAAATCGCTGCGCGAATGGTTGCGTCAATACGAGCTCAACCTGCCCGGCAGCAGTGATGCCAAGCGCAGTCGTTTGACCGAGGAGCCAGCGGAAGAAACAACTCCATTCGACTCCATTGACAACAACGTCTACATGCAGCTGCTGTTTGCGCCGCATTTCGTGGAAGACGCAGCGGGCACAGATCGTCTGGTGCAGTCGTGGCCCAGCGCCACGGCGGGCGCAGCTTTTACGCGTCTGATTAGCGGCCTGACGGCCAAGCAATCGATTGTCATTTGGAGAATGCTGCTGCACACCTTCGAGGAGCTGTTGCAGCCCCAATCGGAGGAGGTTGTGCTGCCTGACAACTTAGATTTCACCATCGAACTGCAGGTTGCGCTCCTCTGCCAATACCTGCTGGGCACCCGTCTCGCCGAGCATGTAGCCCAGCATCAGCAGGAGCTGGTGGAGCTGCGCCGCCACATGTCGCGGGTGCTGCAGCAATTTGGTCGCCATCTCCTGGCGCGTGAACACAAACGCAGCACCATGAACGCCTTCCTCGAGTGCGTGGAACGTGCCAGCAGCCTGGAACTGTTGCTGGCCTATTACTGGCCAGATGGTTTGCCGCGGTCGGAGGAGCAACCGCTGCCGCCGCTGCAGCAGTTTCTGCCCAGCGACGAGTGGGAGCTGATACGGCAGCGTGTGCACAACTTTGGCAAGAGCTTGTGCCGCCAGCGACTGCAGCGTCTGGAGCTGCAGCTGGCCCAAGCTGGCTGGCTGCTGTTGCCGCAGCAACGGCACGAACCCTGTCCCGCTGCTCTGGTGGAGCTGGTGC
This sequence comes from Drosophila siamana, assembly GCA_035047445.1. Classification (NCBI taxonomy): domain Eukaryota; kingdom Metazoa; phylum Arthropoda; class Insecta; order Diptera; family Drosophilidae; genus Drosophila; species Drosophila siamana. The sequence goes on from JAWNPP010000078.1 coordinate 17,888,942, forward strand.
CGCGCCAGCTGCTCGTGCACTTGACGCGCGCCCAGAAGCAGCAGCGTTGCACTCATGCCGAGCACCGTGAAGCGCTCTTGGAGGATGCCGAGTGCGTGGAGCTGTTGGCCCTGCAGCTGCTGCAGCAGTATGCGGACAACTTGCGGGCTGGCAAGGTGAAGCACACGCTGCTCTGCAAGCAACTGCCGGCGGCGGCGGCTGCGGAGGAGGAGACAACGTTGCCAGCGGAGACGGCGTTAACCGCTGTGATTAGGCAGCACTGTGACGGCGGAAAGCAGGCAACGCTGCCCTTGGAGGCCACCAGCGAGCTGATTGAGGCACTGCAGCGGCTGCCGCTGGCGCAGCTCGTTAGCAGCATCAAGTTGCGGCTGTGGCTGCTCATCTTCACACTGTATCTGGATGTGCGTCGTGCGCAGTTGCGGCAGCAGGCGGAGCAGCTGCTCGAGCAGCTCATAGGTAAGGGAAAAGTTTATAACTTCCATGTGATCTGCTGACCCAAACCCCTTTCCTCCCTGCAGATCTGCTGCACTTTGGCCAACCGCTGCCCATCTGCAGTCACTTCCCGCAGCTGTCGGAGCTGCTGCAGCTGGTGCCCATCGATGGTGACGATAACGTCGCGTGGCGCTTCTATGAGACGCTCTTTGAGCGCTGCATACGCCGCCTGACGGCGGGCAGCGATCTCTTTCTCGCCAGCTGTGCGGAGCATTTGCGTGAATCGTCGCTGAGTTTGCAGCCGGCACAGTGTCGTCTGCTGTTGCTGGCCATTGAGACGCTGGCGAGTGCAACGGGCGCACAGGCGCGACGCATGCAACGTCATCTGCAGCCGCTGCTTGAGATCTACGGTCAGTTTGTGGGCCACAAGTTCCGCTCGCTGAAGAAGACGCCGTCGGATGCGGCTGAGTTTGTACAGCAGACAATTGCGGGCTTCAGCATCTATTTGAGCAGTTGCATTAATCGTGCGGCCAAACAGCAGCGCGAGGAGGAGCAGAAGAAGCAGGCAGCGGTGGTAGAGGAGGAAGCAGAGGTGCAAAAGAAGTCCAAGAAGAAGGACAAAAAGTCGCAGAAAAAGGACACAAAGTCCGAGGAGGAAGCGCTGGAGAAGACAGCCAATGAGACGCCGAACGAAACGCAGTCGACGCTGGCGCCCATCGATGAGAGTCTGCGGCGCATTTGCAAGATTTACATGGGACACTCGGTAAGCAACGAAAGCCTGCGAAAAGCGTAAATGTAAAATCTTCATACATCGAATCTTCTTTTATTGCAGCTAAATTACCGCAATCCGCATGCGATTCGTCTGCTGAATGTGGCGCTAACTTATCGCCAGCAGCTGCATTTGGACCAGGACGAGATCGAGTTTCTGCTGGACAGCTATTGGCGCCAGTTGAATGCAGACATTGAGGCAGCCACGCTGGATATTGACAGCATTGAGGCGGCCATCAAGCTGATCATTGACTACAAGACCAACGAGGATTTCCTGCTGCTGTTGCGTCGCCTAATCACACAACTGGAGGCAATGCAGCGTCCAGAGACGGAGGCACAGCATCGCAGTCTGCAGAATGTGCTCATCTTGCTGCAGCTGTGCTCCAAGTGCACGCTGAGCGGCATCAAGGGAGCGGTGAGTTAATCACACAAGCGGTTTATCTAAATGAAAACTCTTGTTATAAATTTAAATTGTGTGGAATACTTCGCTTAGTCAAGACACAAACCATAGCACGTATTTCCATCAGTGCTCAACGCAGACAAGAACCATATTCAAATGCATTCCATTTCCATTTGCAGATGCTCAACGAACACTTTGAGCTGATCAATGGCATTGTGTCGCTGCGTCTGCCCGGCGTCGGCGATGCCAACTATCGCCGCCATCTGCTGCGTCTGCTGGAGGCCCAACGTGCTTTAGCCTCCAATCGCACCGTGCCGCTGACAGGCGAAACACTTGACACGCTGCTGGGCACCATGCTGGATATGAATATCAAGCGTTTGATTAGCTCGGGTGGCCAGCTGGAGGATCTGCTGCAGCTGCATGCCGCCATCTCAGAGAATCTGCTGGTGCTGTTGCGTCAGCATGCCACACTGATGTCCGATCGTGCCGCTCAGCTGACAACGCTGTGTCAGGATCTGCTGGAAGCCATAGTTTGCTATCGCGGCGATCGCCAGCAGGCGCAGAGTTTGAGCATCGAGGAGCTGGATGCCTTGGCCGAATTAGCGCTCAAGCTGGTCACACTGCTGGCAGGTGTTGCAGCGGGTCCACAGGCTTTGGCCATCAAGCGTGTGGCGCCTTTCCTGCTCATCTCGACCATCAAGCAAATGGTCACCACCGAACGGTCCACGACGCTCTTTCCACAGGTAAGTGTAGTTGTAGCAATTTTAATGTGGTGCAAGCTGACCTCGTAACTTGTTTTCCAGATCAAGGTGCATATGGATCGCATCTGCCATGAGCTTATTGGTCTGTGTGACCATCGTGCCGGACACTTTATTTTGCGGTCCAGCAGTGAGGCGGGCGCACGTTTGTACCAGGATCTGGTCAAGGAGCACGACAAATTCCACAAATTCAGGGGAAAAGTATAAGCAAGCCCATCATTTTTATATCTATTATAAAGTTGTTCTATTTTTTTTTTAATGTGTCAATATAAACATTTACATTGAAATTACGATATTTGTCCATCTTTGTTTTTGTACACTTTTCGCTTCTAACAAGTATTTCCTTCCAAAGTGGCAACCTTGCACTTGACTTGCACCAAGCCGGGTGGGCACACTGTCGTCAGCTACTATACAATTGACACTACAATTCCATGTGCGTGTATGGTTGTGTGTGCATTTTTGTGCATTTCACACATTGAAATTAAAAGCGCCATTATGATTGAGAATGTTTAGCTTAGTTTTTAATATTCCATATATGTAGTATTAATTATTTACATCAATCGTATGATTATATCACTTGTATGAACGCATTTGACGTGAAAGCACAGCGTATTCGCACTTTTAAGCATTTTTTATGCGTTTATTTTTTGGTTTTCCTTGAATTTTTCTAACTTCTAATTTTGACATATGCTTTCATGTGATGTGATGTGTGTGTGTTTCGTCATGGCGCAGCCTGTGCGTGTGTGTGTGTGTGATTGTAATACTAAGACTACATGGGATATACATATACAAACACACGCAGCATTTACTTAAAATTTTGTTTGTACTTGTTTGGTGGCATTTGTGTTATGTGAGCGTGTGTATGTGTGTGCGTGTGTCCATGACTTAGCAGCATTCAGGCAAAGAGCATTTGGCATCTCTCACACAGCGGACGTTCAGCTTCCTCGGGACGATTTCCACTGGAATAGAAGATGGGAAGTCAACCAAAAATTGCATTGGAATGCGCGCATGCACAGCTGACTTACAACAAGGTGACACAAGTGCGACAAATAAACTGCTGACACTCGACACACGAATAGCCGCACTCTTCGCACAAATCGAATGTGCAGTTTGCGCATGCGGCACGTATGAATGTTGGACGGCGGCAGCATTTGGACATGTGACGCACCAGCTCGGGATTTGTGGCATCCGGATTCATGTCGCGCAATATGATATTGCCATCCCCAATCAATTGATATTGTTCATATGGTTGGAGTTGACGGCGTTCGGATTGTGAGTTGCTTGATGTGGATGTGCCACCTTTGTTTGCATCAATATTGGCCGCCGCTTGGAACAGCATTTTTGTTGTTTTCTCTGAAGACAGAAAGAGAGCTGAATATCACAATTATTTATTACCATTTGTTATCTACGCACCATGCACAGCTTTCATTTTGTCCGGATCGCGAGAATCAAGAATCTTCTCGTTCACCCAGACTTTGGTTTGTGTAACATTATTGTTACATTCATCCTCTTCGGAGCGCATGCGTTTCAATGGTTTACCTTCCATTTTATTTAATAATGTTTACTTACGCTGCATAAAGTTATGAAAGTCCTTCGTGTTTTTTCTTTTTTAATGCCGGTTGCTGCTGCAATTTTAATATGAAACAAAAATGGTGGTTAATGCTGCGTGACCGCATCTTAAAGCTCCAAATATACCAAAAATGTATTTTTGGTAAATTTCAGTATGCAATATAAATATGTTGTGATGGCCACACTAATAGTCAGAGATTTGTACAATGTACCTTAAAAACGCATAACGTGTTGCCACACTTCGCAAAAATATGCAATTTCAGTTAAAATGTCGCGAAAGCAAGTAAATTTTGTATTTTTGGGTTTTGTTTGTTTTATACGTGTGTTTGAGTGACTCAAAAATTTGACAAATCAAAATAAACTGGATCTGGTATCGAAATGATTGAAGCAAGGCTTTGGGTGGGTTGTTTTTGTTGTTTATTCAGTTGCCTGCTATGTTGTGATCTTAAATATGCATGCTAACATTTCGTTTATTCCCATTGCGCACCTTCATGATTTTTCGTATATTCTCCTCGTTGCTATTGTCATCATCATCGGTCAACTTCATAAAATGGTTGGCTTTCTGGTTCTTCTTCTTCTTTAGACCAGTATCCCCTCCCCCCTTGGATGAGGTCGATGGACTTGATGTAGTGGATGTAGTACTAGATTTGTTTGATTTGCTCGATGATTTCATCACTGGGATCGGATTGTTCTCCCGCTTGGCAGCCAAGCGAAGCTCGGCAGCCGCTTCACGTTTCTTGCGCACCAGTGCCAGACGAGCAAGATCTGCCTTGGCTTCGCCAAGGTCCTTTTGATTAAGGTCTTTAGTGCGTCCCTTTTCTACGCGACGCTTGTCGTCAATCAGCAAATTATCTATGGACAGCGATTTGTGTGGCCGATTGGGATTTGAAATCACAATGAGTCCCTCGACAGGTCCGCCCATTTTCTTGATAGGATTGCTGACCTTACCATTATCCTTGTCTTTCTCCTGCTGCCGCTGCTGCAGTGTTATATTGCCTTCGTCCTTTGGAGCGAGATTAAGTTTGACCTGCAGTTCATGTTCACGCTGCAGCTCTTCGATAGGCGTAAATTGGCGGCTACGGCCTTTGTGATTCAAAAATTTACCACGCGGCATAGCTAATTGCTAATAAATTTTTGAAAATTAAATTTTTCAACAACTCGGAGCTTTTTTAAGGGACTGTAAGAAAATTGACAAACTCGTGCGGCGGTCGAGAATGAATTGTAATGTCAGCTTGACGACAGCAGACACTTAAGGCAATGCCTATTCAGTTGACAACTGAAACAGGGCAGACTTATAAATGCAAATTTTATAATATTCTTTGCAATTCAAATATTTAATATTCAAAGTGCATGCGCGCATTATTCGAATTTTGTAATTCCTGCTAGTTATTGATGTTATCGATTATTATCGGCTGTCAAGTTAACAGAACTCCGTTACTGCTAACAGTCATTGCTTCATACTGGTGGAGCAACTCGGATGTTTGCTCCACCTCTATTACAGTGTTTACTGTCAGTGAAATCTTTACATATCAAATAAGCAAAATTATAAATCGTCGGTGCCGTGGGGTGTGAGCAATATTTTTGTGATTATATGTAATTTAATTTGTAAGTGCAGGTGCATCCTTCATTTAGAGAGAACTGTTAGAACTAAATGCATAAAAAAACTGTTGCAACAACAAGAACAAGAAATCCGACCACAACAGGTAACCGCAGAATCGATTGCATACAGCGTGACATTTACAGCAACAGCTGACGATAACAATAGAAAACAACAACAGCAACGTGTACAGTGGAAGATTTTGCGACTGTGATAGAGTGTGCAGTATAAAAGCAAGTGTAACAGTGTGAAACGAGCATTCCAGCAAGCAAAGTGCGAGTGATTTGTGTGTGTGAATTGAATCATCATGTCCGTCGACGAAAATACGCCCGTTTTGCGTGGATGCATTAAATTGCCGCTGGCCAACGATGAACTGCTCGAAGTGACGGCCAAGGCCAAGGACTATGCGTTAATGCACGGCGCAGCAATGCGCTCCAAGACCGCCTTCAGTCCTGATTCATTAAACGTGAGTTAAATCAACAATGCTAATTGGATGTTTTAACAGTGTGTCATTTGATGTGATCAGTTTGCGCCATTTGTGCTTGTGCCATCGTCATTCCCACGCAAGGAGTTTGAAAAGGCAATTGCCTTGCAGCCGATAATTAATCGATTAATGCATAATGTGGCCCACGACGAGGAATTCATTACAACAACACTGGCTGAAACGATAAAAGTGGACGAGTTTACCGCTAATCTGTTTAACATTTACCGCAAGGTGTTGGCTCATGGTTTTACACAGGTAAGCAAAGAAACTGAAAATCCATCGTCACATTCCCAAGCATCCGGCATTTTTTATCATGTGCTCAATTTAAACTCAGTGGCAAATTCTTTCGCTCGCTCTCTTTCTCTCTGTGTCTCTCACTCTCTCCAGCCCATCCAAGTTCCTCCAAGTTCTTCTCACCACTTCAACACCCCACCCTCACCCGATTTAGTTTGATAGTTAATCTTATCGCCTTGCAGAGCTAATCTCAAGTTGCGCACACAATTGATTTATGCGCTCATCCTGGTCCCCGGGAACGCTGCCACAATAGAAAAAATGCCAAAGCTCTAGCAACAGTTGCAACATATTTTGTTGTTTTTTTTTTTATTTTTTAATTTTCTTATAATTTCTCCACTTAATTTTCCTCAAAAATGTCCTTGCGTTATTTTTGTCAGTGTGACCGCTGCCTGATCGACCATCGACCACGGTCACCCTGGTTGTTTTTCTCGTTGTTGTTGCTGCTCTTGCATTTGGATCTGCCAATTTATCGATAAACGTTGCCTCTAAATATCGAACTAGTCGTAACTGCTATTTTGGTATTAATGGGGCTACTTTAAGCATGTAAATAAATGTTGCTAATTTCATTCGGTATTTATTGCAATGAAATCATATCGATGGCTTGGCAGTTCTATTTGCCATTTTGTTGTTGATGCCTCCTTTTAACTTTATGTTTTAATCCAAGAAACTAAATTACTCACGCATTGAATTGACTTTTCTGCTTTCCTCGTTTCAAAAAACCCAAAACCAAAACTAATCCGAATCCGAATTGATAACAAAATCCAAATACCGAACACAATAAAATACACAATATCCATTTATATATTTGTGTTGCCTTCATATTATCGTGAAATTTATCACACACCCACACACACAAACGCACGCGCGCGCGCGCCCACACACACACAACACACACACACACACAAACACACAAACATTTACACACATTTCAAAACCAAAAGCGTATTTCATTGGGCATGCTGCGCAGCGATCTGATGCTGGAATCCTGCTGCCCGGAGCTGTCGCCTATGTTGCATCATGTGAGCAATGTGGATAATAATAAGATTGTAGCATCGACTGCTGCTGGTACCGCTGGCGGAGGAGGCAGCGACAACGACGGCGATGTGGATGCTGTGATGGCAAAAGGAAAGGCGGAGGAGGAAGTGGATAAAGTGGGCATTGCGCGAACGGTTAGCGCTAATAAATCCGCCTATTGCTGCTGGAAACAAGTGGAGATCAATACGATAGCATCGGGTTTTGGCCATTTGGGACCAGCAAGTAAAACCATACAAAGGTGCTGTCTCTATATCCTCACTCTCTATCTCTCTCTCTCTCTCTCTCTCTGTATCTCTCTATATATCTTTATCGCTCTATATCTATAACTTTTACCTCGCTCTTACATTCACACGCATTGCCTGTACATGCCTTGAAGCCTAACAATAAGCCATACACACACACACACATAGACACTCAGATTTTATTGCATACACACAAACACAGACAAAGTAAACAATTGAAATATAGTGGAGCCTAAGAAATTTTGCAATTGGTCAAAATCGATAGTCGATTTGAATTCCCTAACATGGACAGTCAATAAGATACATATATTGAAATTGCCTAAAATCAATAATCAATTGTTTAAATTTAAATTGCTAAGATGACAGATGATGACACATTAATTATGTTTTATAATTAGCAATGTGATGAGTGGGGTGCATTATGGTGGGGCAGATGAAATGAATAATCAGCCAGAATTATTGCAATACAATCTCGAGAAAGTACCAAGTTACTCATCACAAACATGACTTGCCTCTATTTCTCACTCTTCTATTTCTACTTCTCTCTTCCTTCGTATGCTTTTCGTATGTATGTATATGTGTATTTGTGTGTGTGCGTGTGTGTCCCAGCAAGTTTTCCTTTAATTATTTATTTTTATTTGAATGTTCGTTCTCGAGTTATGAGTTTACCTTTCGTAGTTATTAAATATGCTTTCCAAATGCCGCTCTTCCCGCCCACTTGCCTAACGCCTGCCACGCCCACACGCCCGTCTGCCTGCCTTCTGCTTGCTGCGCTACACTGCAATGCTTCTAATCATTCTTGTATCCTTTTGCCTAACATATCGTTATCGTTATATGTTATATATTTATTTTTTCATGTACATGCATATTTCTTTTAATGCTTTTTTTATTATGCTCGTGTGTTCCAGAAAGCGCAAGATCATTTTTGTTGTGCGTTACCCCTTTCTCTGTCTCTCTCTCTCTCTCTCTTTCTATTCCATAGTATTGCCTCAAACCCCGTCCTCCTCCTATATGTGTGTGTTTAATTAAAAACAGCTTAGTAACGATTCATATATTTACCTATCTTTATTTTACTTGTGGTGTCGTTTGTTATAGCGACTAACAAATATAGCAAAAATTATAGAAGAAAGCAGATACAACTATTTACAAAATATGTTGAAATACAAGTGCATAAACTGCGTTGTCACTCAATCACGCACACACACACATGAGTCTTATCGGTAAAAAGCAAATGAGATATACACACATACAAACATACTGGCGTTGAGTTATGCGATGCTGATTGACATTTGTTTCTATTTGTAACATTTGTTTAGAGTGCCGCTAAACAAATCGTTTAATACTTATTGCAGTTTGTTTATGCAATATCAGCCAATGATAGTCATATTTACAATAGTTTTGAGTTACTCGCGAGCAACCCACCGATAATTGTTAAAATATCAATTTTGCAAAACTTTTGTATCCTTTGTTATCGCCACGTGCTCTGTGTCATAGACTCATTGATATGTACACAATTCGCTGCTGATCCACGGTCGCTGCAATGTGGCCAAACGTTTAGTACCAAACTTTTTGTTTTTGCTTTGTTTATTTTTTGTTTTCGTTAGCCCGCTTGGCAGGAGGAAAGAGTGAGTGTCATTATACCATACAATTAGTATGCCCAGCCATATTCCATACATTAAAAACACCACCCAACCAAATCGAAATTAAAATCAAAATAATTTTATTGAATTATACATATATTTTAGAATAATGTAATAGAACCAAACCAGTTAAGTTTAATTACAATTTGCTTTTGCTCTCATTTTCTCACTTGACGCTTAACCACTCTATCTCTCTCGCCCCTTGAATATACGTTATTTTATTTTTCAGTTATATATATTTTTTTGTAAATTACTTTAATTAATAATATTTTAGCAGATTCATAAGACAACAAGTACATAAATTTAGTTTAGGCTAAGGGCTGTGTATATGTAAATACCATAAACAATATATAATGTAAATTGATCATAATTGCAGGCTTATAGCGTCGGCCTATTACGTTCTGACTATTTGGCTCACGTGTACGAGGGCTGTGCAATAAAGCAGGTTGAAATCAACACGATTGCCTCCAGTTTCGGTGGCATTGCTACACACTTGGTGCCTCTGCAGAAGTATTAATCGCTCTTCTCTCTCTCTCTCTCTCTCTCACTTTCTTACTTCCTGTTTATACTGCACTTCTTTTAGTATTTAAATACCATACATATTTGCACACACAAACACACACACTCCATTAGTAGCACGCACTCTTTTAAATGCTCCCACACACGATACAATAAAACAAATACTAAAAAGGATCGAGTGTGGGCGCCATGTTCAGCACACCGTTAGCCACACACTCTGTCCATAAGCTGGTGTGCGTCTCTTTACCCTTCTTTATCATTGGCATGCACTAGCTCTCTCTTTATGTCTGTCTCTCTTCAACTCACATACAAAAGCACAGAACAAACAAAGAAAAAACACTTTTGTCTCACTCATACACGTTTTGTTGGCTTACTACGGTTATTGGCTTTGACTTGAGCTTTGTGGATGCTATTAAAAAAAATTTCTTTATTTTTGCCCGTCCTTGTAACTCCTGCACTCCAGCTCTCTTTCTCGCTCTCTAATATTGCCTGCTAACAAGTTAATTGTAATGTACATAACCTCTCTATCTCCGACAAAAAAAAAAGAATATATCTCAACCTGTTGTTTGTTTATTACTGTTTTTACCTTGTGTTGTGTCTTTGCGCTTGTCTCTAGCAAATCTTATTAATCTCTATCTCTCTCTCAACAACTAAAACAACAACCACAGCTTTGTGCTACGAGAATTAGGCCATGCAGAGAAGCTCAAGCACGTAAGTGTTAAACTCGCTCATTATCTTTTATCGAGGCCGTTTTAATTTTATTTTAATCGTTTCGCAGATGCCCAGGAACAACGCGTTGGCTGGATTATGTGATGGCATGGTCAAGGCTTGGGAAATTTATGCCAAACCTCAGTCGGTTATTCTGTTCATCATTGAGGACATCTCCTACAACATTTGCGATCAGCGTTTCCATGAGTTCTACATCCGGGAGACCTATCCACACATCAAGGTCTTGCGTCGCACACTCACCGAAGTGCATCGCGAGGGTAAACTTGGCCAGAACAAAGAGCTGCTGCTGTAGGTATCCCGACGGTGAATTGTATTTAAGCTTCTAACCTATTTCTCTTTCGCAGTGGCACAACAGAGGTGGCCGTCATTTATTTCCGCGCTGGCTATGAACCGGCTCATTATCCCACACAGGGCGAGTGGGATGCTCGCTATCTGATGGAGACCTCACTGGCTATCAAATGCCCATCGATTCATTACCATTTGGCCGGCACCAAGAAGGTGCAACAGGCTCTGGCTCAGCCGGCCGTGCTGGAGCGTTTCATCAACGATCCCGACGAGATTAAGGCCGTGGGCAAAATCTTTACCGGCCTCTATTCCCTGGACGACAATGAAGTGGGCAATGCCAACTACGAAATGGCCTTGCGTACGCCCGAAAAGTTTGTGCTCAAGCCACAGCGCGAAGGAGGTGGCAACAATGTCTATGGTGTCGATATACCCGATGCCCTCAAGGTAAGGGCAGCTTTATCGAGTTTTTGGCGCCTTACTAATATCTATTCCTTTCCGCAATTGCAGCGCATGACGCGTGTGGAGCGATCCGCGTGGATCCTAATGGATCTCATACATCCGCCTTTGTCGCAGGGTTACATGGTGCGACCTGGCAGTGAAATGCCACCACAAATCGTGGACATGGTGTCGGAGCTGGGCATCTTTGGTGTGGTCATCGGGGATGCTGACAACATTGTGCACAACTATCAAGCCGGTCACATGCTGCGCACCAAGTTGTCCACGGCCAACGAAGGTGGCGTTGCTGCCGGCTTGGGCGCCTTGGACAGTCCATATTTGATTGACAGTGATGGGGAGGAAGGCTACTATTAAATGTCTGCATGTATAATTATATGTATATGACGCATTCCCTTGCCTTTGGAAACTGAACTTAACGATTGTATAAAATATATAACAATTATTTTTGTAATGCTTGTAGGATTGTAATTGATGCAATAAATTTTAAATGTTAATACGATAATACTGCATGTTGCCCGCATTTGATGAGTAATTCTAATATAATTGCACAAACTGTGGCGTTTAGACGTCTGACTAATAGATTTTAGACTATAATTTTCAAATACTTTAACAATTGGTTTGTGTTATGTATTAATAATTAGAAAATTTTAAAAATAACTGCAAAATGAAATTTGAAAATGTTTAACAATTTGTGGTCTCTAGTTCAGTTTGTCCGTTAGTCAGTTAGTCCAATGATTTTGAAATAGATTCTCGAGTATTAAATTTAGAACTTAACAAAATGAGTAACGATTTCTGATTGTTAGTAAATTTGGAAGCCTCAGCTGTTATAGTCACTAGGATCCACAGGATGGGCATAACCACTTCAGAAGCAGCCTGCATCCCAAGGGTTTTTCGTCTAATAGTAATACAGAATAAAATACAAAAATTTAGCTTTGGAATGCTTGACCAATAAAGCTGTTACTCCAAAATTAGCACCGAGAGGAAACTGCTGCTGCACTTCCCATTTACTACCGAACCATTTGACGGAATGTCGCGTCCATAAAGCGATCGACAAGACTATCGATGGGATGCACAATCAAAGGTATGCTCGCAAGTCCAATGATCGTAGGAAGCGTCTTGAGCACAATAGCCGGCGATTTGCGAAGCAACATTTTGCTGCCCGCCGTAATGCTGTAGAAACGAAAGATATAAATTAAAATCTGAAACAAGTTAGATAACTGAATGTCGAGATTACCGATTGATAACCAGTCCTGGTAGAATTACCGATGCCAGCATTTGCCAACTAAAGACATCCGCGGCAGTTATGGCTACATAGCGCTTGGATTCGCCAGCCATCTGTGCACGCAAGGCTTTGTCAAAGGTATCGGTGCAGACGTACCCAATAGCCATGCCATAGGTGGCGGCTACAATGGATCTTGGCACGAGAGGCCGAAAAGCCTCGCCCACCTCGTTTGAATAGCCTTAGAGACAAGCAACAAACTATTAGTAAAAATGGCAGGAGCAGTATCTCCTTTTTTGTACCCATATAACGTAGGAAGGTGTCACGGTAAATGTCCACATCGAGCTGTTGTACGGGCTTCGGTTTAGTTCCAGTTTCTGATAACGTTGAAGTTGTCGACTCCAGTGTGGTTTCTTTTTCCGCCATGGTCAAGCAATTCAAATAATTTAATTGCGTAATGAACTCAAATAAAAACAAATAAACACATTTAAATTGGGCAAGCTCAATAATGTGTTGCTTTTTGGCAGTGTGGCAACCACATAGTACTTTTTGACAGACAATCGATATACACACGTATTTAACTATGCGGTGTTATCGTTATACCACCACAGTTGTCGTTACAAAGCACATCCCGTATCGAATCTTGTTTTTCGGTTAATAGTCTGAATACGTATGTGTTTACGTTGTTGTTATTGTCGTGTTTAAAAACATAATAGCGTTATAAGTTTAAATAAATAAGAAGAGTACTTGAAAATTGGGTAAGCTCAGTGATAAGTGGTTTTTAGACTATGTGGCAACGCCACAACGTTTGTCGACATAGAATCGATATACCGATATTTTATCGTTGCACCACCACAAAAGCAGTTATCGTCACAAAACGTCAAGCGTATCGAGTTAATTTTTTTTGTTAATAGTGCGAGCGTGCGTGCGAGAGTTTGGTTTGAAAACAAAAAGATTCATGAAATTGTAGCATTTAATTGGAGTAAGTTGTGCACTAATATATCTAGCAGCAATTGTCCGTAACGCGCACAATTAAGCGGTTTCTCCAATATAAAAGAAAAATGCTGCTTGTGCGGCGCGCGCGGCAAAAGGCCACTAGCCGCACAAGTACACACACGGACACACACAAACACATACAGACAGTCGCAGAACAAAACACAGACACAAACATACACTCAAACATGCAGATGATGCAAAAACACAAACAACTTGTAAAAAACGTTTATGTACATATATTAATGCCGCATTGTATGTTTTTTCTACTTCTTGTTTCCTCTTTTTCTAATGACAGCCAGCAAACGAAAGTATTTCGTTTTTTATTTTGTGTTGTGTTCGCTGTTTTCGGCGAAGGGCCGTTGTCAAGTGACGCTCCTTCTCCCCGCCCTACGTCCGCCCGTCCCCCACTTCCCTGTGGTGTCTTCACCATGGCCGACTACAGCGACTTGGATCGTCAGATCGAGCAGCTAAAACGCTGTGAAATCATCAAAGAGAATGAGGTGAAAGCCTTGTGCGCCAAAGCACGCGAAATTCTCGTCGAGGAGGGCAACGTGCAACGTGTGGATTCACCAGTGACCGTTTGCGGTGATATACACGGCCAGTTCTATGACCTCAAGGAGCTCTTCAAGGTGGGCGGCGATGTGCCCGAAAAGAACTATCTGTTCATGGGGGATTTCGTGGATCGCGGCTACTACAGCGTCGAGACATTCCTGCTGCTGTTGGCGCTGAAAGTGCGCTACCCGGATCGCATCACATTGATACGCGGCAATCATGAGTCACGTCAGATCACTCAGGTGTATGGCTTCTACGATGAGTGTCTGCGCAAATACGGCTCCACTGCAGTGTGGCGCTATTGCACCGAAATCTTTGACTACCTCAGCCTATCGGCCATCATCGATGGCAAGATATTCTGTGTGCACGGCGGCTTGTCGCCATCAATACAGTATTTGGATCAGATACGCAGCATCGATCGCAAACAGGAGGTGCCACACGATGGGCCCATGTGCGATCTCTTGTGGAGCGATCCGGAGGATCAAACCGGCTGGGGCGTTTCGCCGCGCGGCGCTGGCTATTTGTTTGGCTCCGATGTGGTGTCCCAGTTCAATCGCACCAACGAGATCGACATGATTTGCCGTGCCCATCAGCTGGTCATGGAAGGCTTCAAGTGGCACTTCAATGAGACCGTTTTGACCGTCTGGTCGGCACCTAACTATTGCTATCGGCAAGTGTAGAAGCCCCCTTATTTCGCTTGCGTATATTAATGTAATTTATTTGTTTCTTATTTACAGCTGCGGCAATGTGGCAGCTATCTTGGAACTGAACGAGTACCTGCATCGCGATTTTGTCATCTTTGAGGCCGCGCCACAGGAGAGTCGCGGCGTACCATCGAAAAAGCCGCAGGCTGATTATTTTCTTTAAAACGCCAACTAACAACAAAAAAAAAAGGGAAACAAAACAAAGCGGCTGTTCTATGACTTCTGTTGTTTTGTTTTCATTTCTTTTTTTTTTGTTATTGGCCGCAAGCTGCAACATTGATAACTGCCTGCCTGCCTCAAACAAAAAAAAAAACACAATAAGGAAAACAAGAAATTAATCAATTATTATATAGGATCCACTAAAAAAACAAACAAACCAACAAGCAAATGTCAACAATGGGCCACGAGAAAACACACTAACAACTCCAGCAACTTTCCCAGCTCCATCTATCATGCATTCAACACACATTCAAACAAACAAAACTCCACTCCACACAACGCAACGCAACATATGATAGGCCAAGCGACATTGAAGAATTCCTATTTGTAAGCATTATATATAAATCTGCGTTTCTTTGTTTTTAAACTAATTTTTTTTTCCACTCTCATTTCTCTTAAACTTATAACAACAAAATATATATATACATTATACTTACATTTTATGCGCCTCTCACACGCAAAACCAAAAATATACGTTTGGTTTGGTTTTTATTTCCTGCTGCTATCTCTGTAATTTACCTATTAGATCTACATATATATATATATTTATATGTTCTAGAATCGGAACCGAATCAAACACGGTCATTAGTTAAGCTAAACAAAATACAACATTGTAGTTCTGTAAGTTCATAAATCAGCAACAAAACAAACAAACAAACAAATCAGAAGAACACCGCATTGTAATAACTGATTATTAGGGTTTAAGCTGCTGATGAAAAGAATGCGTATAATTATTTTAAGTAAATAACAGAACAACACTACTCACTACATCGACAGCTATTTAATAATAGAATTGTAAGCCGAATGCATTTTGATTTTGATTTTTGTCTGTTTCCATCGTCTTCGGTTTTTAACTGCTGTAAATTAAATTTATTATTTAGGCCCATTCAAGTGAAAACGGGTCTATTAGCCTGTCTAAATTGAATCTATTGTTTTTCTTTGCAGTTGACACAGATTTATTCAGTTAGACTTAGGCACTAGTTGTATAAAGTATATACATTAAAAAAAAAGTATTTCGAGTGTGTTGCGTGGCGCTTGTCATGAGGGCAAAAGGGTGTGTTCCAGTTAGATCACGATGTCTTACAGATCCGACAGCGACAAACCGTGCTCCTTCATGTGCTCCACAAAGCAGCCCTCGTAGACAGCAGCCGCATCGCAGCTGCAAGAGATCAAGAATCACAGCATTAAATGTGAGGGTTCTTGTGATGGGGGGGAATCACTTACTGATCCTCGGGCACTTCGAGTGCTTCGCATTTTTCGACAATATCAGCGCCCGCTGCCTCCTTTTCGGCATCATCCTTGCTAATGGCCTTGATTAGCTCCAATGCATGCTCCTTGCTCAGCTTGCCGGCGTCATCCATCTGCAGAAGGACACGAGAGGATTAAACAATTTCGAAGTGGTGAAAACAGCTCAACTAGCTTACGATCTCGAACTTCTTCATCACACAGGCACGCAGGCATTTGCCCTCATGCGATTCGGTTGGCTCGTGGTTCAGCATATGCTGCACATCCTCATCGCTGGCGCCCGTCTCCGTTTTGCATTCCTGTGCCGCCTCGGCGGCATGCTCCTTGGTGATGTCCTCGTGTGGTGCCGCAGAGACGGCGACTGCAGCGAGCAGCATCATGGCGAGCAAGCAGCTGTATTGCGACATGTTGAGCGTTAGATGAATGTTTTGCACTTGGTTGCTCGACTGCTGGCGGCGTTGGCGTTTTATAGTAGTGGCCACCTCCGTTTGGACGTCGGGGCGGGTGAATTACCGGTGAGACGTCTTGGGGACGGGGAAGCGACAGCAACTAATTGCAATTATAATTGGGCATGATGGGATTTCAGTTGTGCACCAAAATGAGCAGCACATGACGCTCGTCGCCGATCTGGACGAGATCCGCCGGAGATCAACTTGACTGGGCGACGTGTGAAAACGCGAAATCTCCAGTTTTCGCGCTTTCCTCCCCTGCAACCATATTTCTCTGTGTACCCGGTAAATGGAGTGTGGAACGGCGTGATGAATGTGTGGCAAACCTAAAAAAAATAAATCAAGTAAGTGGTTTCCAGACAAATCAATCATAAAAATGCGACTTTTTTTGTATACGACTTGAATTCAATTTATATCAATAATTTGTAGTTGCAATTTTAAATAGTCTATAGTTTATAATTGCAAAAGCTCACTTGCTCAATGGGACAGATAAAATTGTTGTGCTTTCTTCAAAAACGTGTAGTCGGGTATTTTGCAGTCAAGCGGACGAAGTGCAGCTTTCTTAGATGTTCAATTTTTTTAATTGTACATTTAATTAGAAACTACTAATACTGCTGGCAATGCAAATCTTTTCATTACAATGCGAGCCGATCAAAAATCCAACTGATTGAATGACAGGGACAGGGACAGTTTGATAGCTGTAAGTAGTTCATCAATTAAAAAATTCTCACACGTCTTGTGTTATTGCTGCCGAACTAACAACTACCCTATAAGTAATTTAATTCAAGTGCTACAAATGAAAGCTGAAATGAATTGCAAATAATTCGACCTCATTTAGTGTTGCATAGTCTTGGGCTCAAGCGTATACTCCCTGCGTAGTCACCCTGTTCCGTAACGGTCAATGTCATGGTGTGTGTTGCAAAACAGCTTAGCGAATTTTCGTTGTGGCTTTAGCATCACGCTACAGATTATCAGCTTTGAAAGGTGAAGTTCAAGCAATTAAATACGAATTAAGCCGTATTTCAAAAATTCACAGCAATCAAAAGATTTTGATTTGACATGAGTATTAAAACGGTAATGACTAATTATCTATTATTATTGCATGGCTATAAGTATGTGCGGTATGTTGTGTGTTCTTTATCAAGCAGTTATCGATGGCACTAATCGAAATCCGCTAAACTTTGGCAACACTTGCAGACAAAATGGCGCGCTTCAGCTACAGAAAGCCAAAGTTTTCCCATTAAATACAGCTCTGAAATTTAAAGATTTCCAATTCAAGTGAGTATTAAAATGACTAATTTATTTATATATATATACAAATGCAAGATATATGCACATACCATGCAGTTATCGGTGATCACTAATCGATATTGTAAATTCACTCTAGTTTGGCAACACTTACAAACAAAATGTCGCGCCATGTTACGAGAAAAAGCGCAAATAAATTTGTTCAAAGCTAAAAATAAATATTAAATAAGTGACTAGCTTAAATCATTTGTGGAACTTAGAAAGCGAAGCTTCTAGCTGTCCAAAGGCGTCTTGGCCGCCAGCGGAGGCGCCGCAGCTTCCTTGTCCACTTCATCATTAAGACGCGGCTGAATAGGAGCAGCCGCCTGTGGTGGTGTCTTCGGTTTACCGTTAGGCAACAACAACATCTGTATGCCGCCCGTGGGTGCCTCGATCAAGATATACATGGTGTAGGCCAAGAGAATTGTGAAGCCAAAGTCCGACCAGAAGCGTAGCATCTAAACAAAAGTTCAAAGTAAGTAACTGCGTAAAGTTTAGTTAGTTTGGTTAACTTACAACTTGATAGTCACTGAAGTAGGTACTAGTCTGTGTATTAATCGCATTGAATTGCTCGATGAACAAGTGCCAAATGTAGGCACAATACGAGAGCTTCGACAGCGGTTGCCACATGGGCGAGGAGAGGAAACTGTTGGCCAATCCTCCATAACCATACTTGCAGGCAAACACTACCCAGACCAAAGCGATTGGCCAAGCGATGCGTGTCAGTGTCACATAGAAAGCCTCGTTGAGTATGGGCAGCTTATAGCCATTGGCGGCGTATGGATAAATGCCAAAGAGGCAGGCAAAGATCAGTGCCAAGCTGAAGATCCATCCACCCCAGACAGTCAAACGATTAAGCTTGAAGGTCTTGCCACGATTCACATGCAGAAAGTAGCCAAAGAGCAGACCAATTATCCAAGGCGAAGCTCGTGTGTGCGTGGTGAAATAAATCTTATCCGAATCGAGCATAAATTGCCTAAAGAAACAAAGAAACCATCATTCGAATGCAGCAGGGAATAAGACTGGAAAAGGCACTTACAAGGAGTACTCGCGCACCATCATCATGCTGAAGAGACAGGCGGCTAGCAGCAACATGAGCACAACAATGCCAGCGACAGCCTTCTTGCCCCACTTGTACAGCGCAATCAGCAGCAGCGGCGATATAATATATAGCTGCATATCGACGCCAAGATACCAACTGTGCGCCAGACACTGAAGTCAGAATGACAAACATATTAACATGGTATACAAAGAGGTTGCTTTGTCTGGTTGTTACTCACAAGATTGTCAGGCGCCACATAATTCTGCACGTAGAGCAGCGTCCAATACCAGCTCTCCTCACATGTCGCCGAGTTTAGATTGAGGAAGGATTTGTAGACTGGCCCACTGCCCAGTATGGGTAATATGGTCATGTAGGCGAGTATGGCCATGGCTAGAACAGGCGTGAGGCGCAGAAAACGATGGAGATACATCAGTGGCACATTCAGCTTGCCCTTTGTTTTGTCCATGGTACGCAGCGCCACGAGCACAACAAGCAGGCCGCTCAAAAAGAAGAACGTGTCCACCGAGAAGAGGCCGTGGATGATGAACATGCTGAAAGGCGATTTAAACCACTACAAAAAAAAAAAAAAAAAAAAAAAAACAGTGAAGTTAGGCAACCTGAGCCAAGGATAAAGTGAGCAATACTTACGGGCAAAACGTCGACGAGATTAATGTTCGGTGACAGAGCAGATACCATATAACAGTGACCATAGATCACCCAGATAAGCGACAAGCAGCGTATACCGTGCAAGCAATCAATAACATTGGGATTTGATTTGCTGTCGGTAACACGGAAAAGTTCACGCGAATTGACGCGTGCCGAGAAGATTTGCACAAGTGCCGGCAGTCGCTCTACAAGTGATATTCGTACATATAAATGCATTATTTGTAAATATCATGCATGACACTCACTTTGATCCGGGCAGCAGAAGTAATCGTAGAGCGTGGTCAGCAGCATGAGGCCAACGAAGATGCCAAGAAGCACACTGCATTAAAAAGCGCAACCAATAAGAGCTCGTATAAATAAAACAGTTCACAACAACTTGCAGCAACTTGCACACTTACATGGTTAAAATTGTCACACCATCCAAGGGTTCGCTTTCGCTCGTCTGGCAGTTGTTGTCGTTGATCAACTTCTGTTGCGTATTGAGCTCAATGTTGAGCAGCTGCTTCAACAGCTGCCGCAACAGCGTTTCCATGTGCTCGGAACTGCAGGCAGCGGGAAAGCACACTGCTGTCTGCACATTGAGGAATCCCAAAGCTCCGGCATCGGAGCCCAAAGCGCTGCCCGACAGCAGTTTGGCACTGCAATATTTGCCACGCAGAATGTGTCCAGTTGCTGTTGTCTCGTGGTGCACGCGAATGCACTCATCGAAATTGCCCAAATCCTTGAGATTGCCATGCAGCACACCAGCTGGCAGACTGCCCCAGGAGTCGATCACTAGCGCAATAGAGCGACACATTACACTTTGCAATTTTGTGCAGCTTCACGTGATGCCTGACTTACTTCGCAATGCCCAGAGCTGGCCCGACTGCAGCGCCCGACTGAGTTGTGTCACTTCAGCTAGACACAGCAGATCGTCTTGTGTGGGAATTCGCGCTTTATGGCCCATCAAGTCCGTCACCGTGATATTCGCATAGTACTCGAAAAACTCGACGGCCAAGTGACGTAATTGCAGCATGCGCTGATATGTTGCCATGCTAAAATTACCATTGGTATCTACGATGACAACGTTGTTGTTATTGTTATTGGCACTAGCACTACTGATCATTGCAACGGCACAGAGCCAAAGCGACCAGTTTAATTTAGCCATGACTGTTGATCCTTGACACTCAACTTGCTCGATTTCGACTAATCGCCTTGCAATCGCCTGCTGGCCTTTTATACGATGGAAAAGAGCGCTATGATAAAGCCGTTAGTGTGCCAGCTAACTCTTGCCAAATAATATGCGATTAAAGTTAATCAATATATTATTGGTTCGGTGATAAGCCTGGCCACTGGAATTGAATGCGTCTGCCGAACCGCTGAGTAACGCTACCGATCGCGATCAGTTTCAATTTACGAGCCGATAAGGCGCTCGTGAGCTACTTCAGAACTGACTTGTCTGGCCCGGCAGGCGAATGTGGAGCACGAGAGCCATAAACGATTGACTCACTTGGGTTCAAGAGGTTCAACGGCATCAACGGCACTGATTTCTTTCAATCAGCTAAATGAGTTCCGATTGTCACGGTTACTTCCCAGCCGGAACATGGATAAAATGGTCGCCAAAGAAATGGAAAAGCAAATTGAAATGGCGATTGAAAATTATTATCAGCTTATTATTGGCCGCATTTCTTCGGAAAATTTTGGGCTATTAATTTCAGTTTTCTGGGAAGTAAACAATACACAATTACTTTCTGCTCATTTGCCTTAATCCACCAATATTTTTTTTAAAAAGATTGCCTTTCTGCCTGTCCAGCATGATATACAATATTCTTAAACATATTATATATATTTCCAAGTTATTGTTTGTTACGAATTTCTGTGTTCCCTATACACGTGTGATGTATGCCAGACTGCTCAACAGGCTGTAATCTTATCGAGACGCGGCTCTTGCCTTGTCCATGAGATTGGCAGCAAGGCTACCATTCTCCGCCACACGCTACGGACTTTGGACGCTCCGTGGTGCATGTCTCAGCGGCAACGCATAATTACATACATCATATATTGTTTATCTGGAGATATAAAAACAAACGAAAGGTCCAAGCATGCGCAATATTTCCTAATCTTTAGTATAATCGTAGTATCCTTTTATCTCTGTAGATGGTGAAACTTCTTCGATGCGAAAATACGTCTAAACGATAACGCAGTATTGGATAGGAAAGTCATGAATTGATTAATGCAAAATCGGATTGGAATCGGCAATAAATGCGCCTTACAGACTGACAAAGATTTTAAGTGCTTGGCGAACATGACTCGAAAAAACAACATACATCTTGATGTTGAATAGATTATTATTTCTATGGGCAAAGAGCGAAATTCTAAGGCAATATGACAATTATTTGGTAAACCGATAGGACTGATTTCCACTTATGCCAAGTTTTATTAAGGTAGTTAACGAGTAAACAATCGGGCGGCCATTAATTAAGCTAATCTTTTTATGGAGTCTAGCGCACGTCTATTCAGGCATTTTACATAAAAACAAATACTACATGTCGTTGTTATTGCTATTTGATTATTATTAAGTATTACAAAAAGAGTAATAATAAGTTATTATCTAAATATATAACTATACATTCTAATTCACAGTCACTTTTGGCTCGATTTCGTCCGTCGTAGCAGCCGGAATCGAAGTTGGTTGCGCTTTGGCATTGACTTTTTTGCCTTTGCCACTTGGCAGCAGCAGCATTTGGAGGCCGCCGGTGGGCGCCTCGAGCAAGATATACATGGCGTAGGACAACAAAATGGAGAAGCCAAAGTCCGACCAGAACCGCAGCATCTAATGAAAGAACATCGGTAAGTGCGTGCATAAAATAATCACAAACTCTACTTACCACTTGATAATCACTGAAATAGGTGCTCGTTCTCGTGGTATACGTGTTGAACTGCTGAAATAGGATGTGCCAAATGTAGGCGCAATACGAGAGCTTCGACAGCGGCTGCCACATGGGCGAGGAGAGGAAACTATTGGCCAATCCTCCATAACCATACTTGCAGGCAAACACTACCCAGACCAAAGCGATTGGCCAAGCGATGCGTGTCAGCGTCACATAGAAAGCCTCGTTGAGTATGGGCAGCTTATAGCCATTGGCGGCGTATGGATAAATGCCAAAGAGGCAGGCGAAGATCAGTGCCAAGCAGATGATCCAACCGGCCCAGACTGTGAGGCGATTAAGCTTGAAGCTCTTGCCACGATTCACATGCAGAAAGTAGCCAAAGAGCAGACCAATTGCCCAGGGCGAAGCTCGCGTGTGAGTTCCAAAGTAAATCTTATCCGTACCCACTAGCGAATTTCTAAAATATATACAAATTATTGCAGCAGCATGACGATGATAAGCGGCATATTTCTGTGCTTACATTGAGTAACCTTTGATCACCATCATGCTGAAGAGACAGGCAGCCATGAGAATGGTGAGCACCACAATGCCGGCGACGGCCTTCTTGCCCCACTTGTAGAGCGCCAGGATCAGGAAGGGTGCAAAGAGGTACATCTGCATATCGACACTCAGATACCAAGAATGCGTCAGGCACTGCAAAGATGCACAATTAACTGCGGCTCAACGTCGAATGACTGCCGTTGATGAGCACTTACCACACTTTCGGGCACCACATAGTTTTGTACGTAGAGCAGCGTCCAGAACCAGTTATCTTCGCAAGGCTTCGCGTTCTCGGCGTTGAAGCTCTTGAAGAGCGGCCCACTGCCCAGAATGGGCAGTATGGACAAGTAGACACAGATCGCCAATGCCACCATGGGAGTGAGGCGCAAATAACGATGCAGATACATTAGAGGCACATTGAGTTTCCCTTTGGATCTATGGTGGCAAAATATTAATGAAACTAGGCATCAGCTATATGCTGGCTTTAACTTACTTTTCCACGGAGCGCATGGCAACCATGACGACGAGCAGACCACTCAAAAAGAAGAAGGAATCCACGGAGAAGAGGCCGTGCACAATGAACATGCTGAAGGGCGATTTAAGCCACTGCAAGGAGAGAGAGGAGAGGTAGGTAGTAAATGTTGCGCGATTTGAATTTCTTTTTAACAACATCCACTTACAGGTGACAGGTCCATTAAATTGATATTAGGTCCCACAGCAGCCAGAAAATAGTCGTGGCCAAACACAACCCAAATAAGCGACATGCAACGAATGCCGTGCAAGCAATCGATGACATTGGGATTTGTTTTGCTGTCGACAACACGAAAGAGTTCGCGCGAATTGACGCGTGCCGAAAAGATCCTGACTATGGTTGGCATTTGCGCTGCAAAAGGGAAATGCCAATAGCAATTATGCTATTTAAGCAGCGGCAACAATTTCGCAACAACTCACTTTGATCGATGCACAAAAAGTAATCGTAGACCGTGCAGAACAGCAGCATACTGAGCAGAACGGCGAGCAGCACACTGCAAAGCAGATAGTTAAGAAGCGAGCTTACCTCAAGCATTAGGTCGACTTACATGGTGAAAATAGCAAGACCGTCTAAGGGCTCCTTCTCCGCTGTCTGGCAAGTAGCATCGTTCACCAACTGAGTGGTGGTGGAATTGAGTTGAATGTTCAACAACTGCTGGAACAGTTGGCGTAGCAACGTATCCATGTGATCACCCGTGCAGGCGGCTGGCAAGCAAATCGCTGTTCGCACGTGCAACAAGTTCACCGAGAATAGATTGGCAAAGCAGTATTTGCCGCGCAGCGTTTGGCCCGTTGCTGCAGACACCTGATTCACGCGAATGCACTCGTCAAAGTTGCCCAGATCCTTAATATTGCCATACAGCAGACCAGCTGGCAGTCGACCCCAGGAATCGATCACTAAGCGACAGTGAGAAGAAGGAGGGTGGGGAGAGATATATTCACTTGCTTTCTTCACACTGCAGCGCATTCACTTACTTCGCAACGCCCAGAGTTGACCCGATCTCAGGGCCTGACTGAGCTGTGCCATTTCGGACAGACACAATAGATCCTGTTGGCTGGGCAGCCTGCTGCCGGGCGCCATTAAATCTGTCGCTGTGATATTTTCGTAGTACTCGAAAAACTCGATGGCCAAATGGCGCATTTGCGTCATGCGTTGATAGCTTTCCGTGCTAACACTTTCCATGCTATTTCTATTGAGTTGCTGCAAATCCTCGATCCTGGCGTTGGCGATGCCAAGGATGCACAAAAGCAGTAGCGTCGAAAATCTGCCGACCATTTTGTTCGCCTTCTGTGATTAGACTAATGACTTGGGGAGCTGCACAGCGGGATATTTTATAGTAAGCACATACTGGAGATAAGGATTTGTGGCCAAATACTAATCACATGTATTCGGACTGAAGTGATAAGGCTAAAATTCAATCGCAGCGATCAGCTGCGTTTATAACTGAAATTACTAGCAAACTTAACTCAACTTGTTGGAAATTATCTGGCGCGGACACCAGTAGCGCAGGAAATGTAACTTAGTCACGCACCATAAAGCGCTGCGGTCGCACTTACTGCACTTCTATTCAGGTAAAGATAATACTACATACATATAACAAACTTTTTGCAAAATACTTAAAGTCGTAAATTTGTAAATAAATATTTTACCAGTACGTGACGATTCGTAAATAAGTTCTCATCTATTTTGCAGATCATGCACAATTTGGACTCTGTTTGGAAATACCAAACTTCAAAACAATTCCTGTAAATTTGGACTCCCTTTGGAAATACCTAACATCGAAACAATTCCTCTAAATTTGGACTCCGTTTGGAAATACCTAACATCAAAACAATTCGTCTTAATCTATAGCATATTGGATAATGAGAATTCTAGTGTCGTCACGTGCATATGAGTAACGTTGTTATTAGAATTTAAGATTATTTTGCAAATTTAACTGGTCAGTTAGCAGCTTTATAATCTTATCTATCACGCGGTAAGGCACACATCTTGTGATCATTGTATTAACATATATAGATTTGATACTTCTAATCGAGAGTGCTTTGGACAGCTCATTGAAATCCGTTGTTGAATTTATCACTAAAATTCCGTTGGAAATCTGCAGAAATTTAAGTAGGCAATGCTTTTACTTTAATTAGCAGCCTCTAAAGTATGCAACATTTTAACAAAAAAATAATTGAGCTATATACCAACAATAAATGTCAAGTCATTAAACGATAAGATATTAAGCAACCATGTAAACAAAAAAATAATTGGTCTATTATCTCAAGGACGAATACAATTTCAAATTTCTATGTCATAGGCAGGTTCTTCTGGAGTGCTTTCCTTCCTTCCTTACAAGCCTTCAACGCCGTTATGTGCTTTGCGAAGGTCAGCCTCCTATCCAGAGTGATCCCAAGGTATTTGGCCGAAGTGGGCTGCTTGACAATATCCCCTTCGACACGCACAACATGTGGCGTTTGCAGCCGTAGTGTGAAGCACACATTAACATACTTACACACTTGCATTTCATTTAATGTTCTTGTTGTTGGCGAACCAAAATGCTGAAAATTGCACAGTCACCTCCTGGTAAAATACCAGGCCAACAGAAGTCAACAGCAAGCAACTGTGCAGAGAGTCACTTTCCGTTATGTGACGTCATCAGCAGATCATACTCTCTCAGAGAGTCAATTACGATTTTCTGTCGCTTGTGCTTGCGTGGCACACACACATTGCATTTCCATTAGTTGTTGTTGTTGGCGAACCAAAATGTTGAAAATTGCACAGTCACCTACTGGTAAAATACCAGGCGAACATAACTCAGCAGCAAGCAGCTGGGCAGAGAGTCACTTACGATTTTCTTTTGCTTGCGCCTTCTGAGCAACTGTAATGTGCATGCGTATGTGCCAGGAATTAACGCGATTGGCTGAAAAGTGTCATACAACCAAGCACCTAAACCGTTAGCTGAAATTCCGAGCAACATTAATGTGCGTGCGTTTGTGCAAGAAACTGATGCCATTGGCTGAAAAGTGTTATACAACCAGGCGCTCAGAAGTCAGCAGCAAGTCAATGCAGAAGGCAACTTGACCTGCTGCAGATTTCTTTTTTCTCTACTTTACTTGCAAATTTTGGCAGTTTGGCGCATTCAATTTAAATTCAAACAGAGTCAAATTACTGCAGCCTCTAATAGACTTTTTAGCAATTAAATAGATATTTGAAAAAGTCGTTAGCGCTAAAGTTAAATGCTAAAGCTTGACCAAAACCTTGATCTGTGTGTGTGTCACAGATGCAAGAATCGCTTGGCCATTAGCATTTATATGCTGTGCTGGTAGAGGGGGGTGGGGCTGAGGGGGGTAGATGAGTCTGAATTTTAAATATGCCTGCTGGCGTGGGTGGGGGGAAAAGGGTGCGGAGGGGGTGAGCTGTGCAAAGTGCCAGATCATGACCAGAGGTCGCCTGGTTGTATGACACTTTTCAACCAATCGCGTTAGGCTGCCCAGACACCTAATTGTATAACACTTTTCAGCCAATCGCGTTAGAGTCTGACTAAAAGAAAGAACTGTAAACTGTCACGAAGGTCTTCCAAAGCACCAAGCGAAGAGAATTGCGAAGCAAGAGGAATTACTGCTTGAGGAGAGCAGGAAATCCACTTGCTGTGCAATTATGTTTGCCTGGTGTTTTAGCCGCCACACACTTGACACTTTATCAAGGAATTGCAACACACACAACCACATTAATCTGGCTGGATTTAGTGTAGTTGTTGTTGCTGTTGCGCCGCGAACGCCTGCAAATTGCCAAATCTCGAATTAAAGTACCAGGCGAACATAGTTGAGCAGCAAGCAGCAATGCAGAGAGTGTAGTAGGTAGACGGAGAGAGACGTATGATCTGCTAATGACGTCACTAAAGCGCAAGTGACTCTCTGCACAGTTGCTTGCTGCTGACTTCTGTTTGCCGGGTGCTTCAGCAGCTCAGATAGCGTTCGGTGCAGCATTCTTCCTCTTATAAATAACGAATAAATTCAAATTTAACGGCTGTCAATAAATATTCAAATTTAACGATTCAATGGTTAATTATTAGCAGCGCTTGGTGATGATAATGATTTATAACAAAATTTTTAAAGTGATGATGTATGATGATAATAATGAAGTTTAATTTAGAATATCTAATCATCATCAGCATCACGGAACTTCAGTCGACCGCAGAAGCAGTCAAATTGCGGCAAATCACCGCCCAAAGTACCAGGCGAACAGAAATCAGCAGCAAGTAACCAACTTTAATTGAGTCACATTAAAATTGAATGAGTGCAAATTTAAGCTCAAGTTTCTGCATTGAGTGCAATGTCAGCTGAATGAGTAACAAGTTGATAACCGATAACTTTGAATTTGCGGTGCTTATCGGTTTAATTTTAAACTGTCAGACTGTTGGGCGCGTAAATTCGAATTTTATGATGTAATTTTTTTATTTTACAATACTCATGCTTTTGGTCTATGCTATAATTATGATATTTTCAATATCAAATAAATTAAATTGTACCCAATTAAATTTGCCTTCGGTTGTAATTGTGGTGCATCTTACGTGTTCAGGCCGTTAATCCTAGGCAAGAAGAACACCTGCAAACTTTTCCAGGGAGCCTCAATCAGAAGGTAGATGCATAAAGGAAACAGCACAGAAAAGCCAAAGTTGGATAAGTGGCAGACCATCTAAGGAAAAATTATACAATTAATAAAAATCCATAAATAATGAATAAATCGTTGACGGCAGTTTAAATTACAAGCTTTCGGCGCCGATAAATAAACTAAAAAAAACGCTTACTAGATGTGTGAGGTTAGGATTAATGCCATATGTGTTAATTGAAATACATATGTGTTAATACAAATAAACATAACTAAAAATGAATTTCAATGAATTACAAAAATTAAACATAGAAAATGTTGTTTTAAATTTTTAACACAAATAAAATGAAAATACAATTAAATTGACAATTAATTATTTTGACTTTTTTTATATTAACACTAGTGTTTGCAAGAATTAAAGAAAATTAATTTTAAATTGCAGACTTTAGGGCGCGGCAACAACTCTGCGCAGAACCATTCACATGTGAACGCAGCATGCAACCCTTTGTGTACAGAGGGATGTAAGAAGAAGAATATGAGAGCTGACAGCTGTCAACTCGCTTTTCCTTTCTTTCCGGTCTCTGCTCCATAGAAGACGCAAAGTACGTGAAATATAAATGAAATATAATCTGCGAAATAATTGCGAATCCGCCAAAGTGTCAAACAAAATGAAATTGTTGTGAATGCGTCGAGTTGCGCTGCAACTGATAATTGTCGTGTGCTGTGCATTTTCATAGACGTTTTGCCAATTTTTGGCACAATTCACAGAGTCAGAAGCGGCTTGTTGACAAGCCTATCATAACAACAACAACAACAAACACATATATCGAAGTTGATAGCTAATTTTTTTTTCTGTGTTTTTTTTTCGTTTCTCTTCCATTTGCGGTGCGTGCAGCATGTTCATGCCAAAGGCTCATCGTGTCGCCATTTATGAATACCTCTTCAAAGAGGGCGTCATTGTGGCCAAAAAGGATTTCCATGCACAGAAGCATCCCGAGCTGGACTCCATACCCAATCTGCATGTGATCAAGGCACTGCAGTCGCTGCACTCGCGCGGCCTCGTCAAGGAGCAGTTCGCCTGGCGTCACTACTACTGGTATCTGACCAACGAGGGCATCGAGGAGCTGCGCAGCTATCTCCATCTGCCCCCTGAGATTGTGCCCTCCACCCTGAAGCGTCCCGCACGCTCCGAGCCGCTGCGTCCCCGGCCCGCTGCCGGTGGTCCACGCGGCCCCGCCGACGCCTCCAAGACCGGCGAGGATCGTTCTGCCTACAGACGCGCTCCTGGCGGCAGCGGTGTCGACAAGAAGGGCGATGTTGGACCCGGCGCCGGTGAGGTTGAGTTCCGTGGCGGCTTCGGACGTGGCTCCCGCAACTAGGCACACACAGACAGAGACGTTTCCAGCGTTTTTTTTTTATATAATTTAAAACTTAAACGAAGTTCAACAATTGAGAAAGAACAGGAGATGAAGCTATTGTGTGTATGTTTTATATTAAGAGTTTAAAGTCGATCCCATTATAAAGCAAGCGCAAAGTGAAACAACAACTAAACTATAAATTTGTATTTCTTTTTTTTTCTGTGGTTTTTTATAACGTGCCAAACTAACAAACTGTGGCAAACAACACACGTTGATTTGGGGCACAGCGAGAAGTTAAATTTAACTTTTCCTTTCGACAAGATTCCACGTTGTTTAAATGGAACTTTTAGCTACCTTTGGATTTTAACGTTGTAACTTCGACAGCTGCACGGAAAACAAGTGGTCGATGTGTTTACCGCGCTTTTTGAGCAGCACATGATGTGGAAGAATCATTGAAAAGTTTGCTGGAGAAACCACGTTTGGAGGAAACCATATATCTATAGCAAACTTGCGGCTTGAAGATACTGCTGAGATTAAATAAACAAGACTAGCTTTTAGTTCCATCAGTCTAAACAAAAACTCTGCTTAATCAAGCTACTAGATTCTAGTGTCACCAAGCTACAGATACATTTCAAAGTTAAGGCTCAAATTAAAGAGCTGGAGTTGCTAAAAGGGATAGAAGTTTAGGATGTCGCCTGACAATGGCCGTAAAGCTAGAAGTCTAGTTTCTAGTTCTCTTTAATCAATAAATTAACAAGCTTTCTATTATAACACATAAAACACGCATTTCTATTGAGATACACTTTGAAGTTGCGCTAGAACAGAATTAAATAACGTTGTCTGGGAATGAGTAATTAAGACGAGGTCTAGAAAATTTGGCTCTTTAACAAAGCAGGTATTAAACACAAATTTCACTTCATTAATAATTTACAAATGCAATCGACAACTTGGGTTAGCAAAAGATACAAATTGTAAACACAACATCGAGACAAAACTAAAAAAAAAACAAGGTACAACGAGCAGATACCATTTAGTCTCTTATTCATAAACAAATTATGCATGCTATCAGCTTTGAGCTTGCCTCTTGCTTGACACGTGAGTTGTGTTTTCAAGTTTTCGCTACACATAAATTCAGAGTTTGCCACAATGATATAGTTAGTAAAAAGCGCACAAATATAAACAATTAGGAGAGATTTAACATAAAACGAACACAAGGCAAAAGAAATTCAAGTTGCTGGCTCACAAGTTTGGTTGACAAACAAATCATGGTTTTATATTTCACCGGCCAAATACAAAATATATATACATTGTTATATATGTATATGCAGCACAGAAACATTTTTTGTTTGTATTCTTTTCAGGCAATCGCGACACTGCAGAGGATGAGCAAACGAAAGCTTCAATTATTTACAACTTGTATTTGTGAAATGTTTGCTTGTTTTAAATAAAATGTACAC
The DNA here is from genome assembly GCA_035047445.1 of Drosophila siamana. Lineage (NCBI taxonomy): Eukaryota > Metazoa > Arthropoda > Insecta > Diptera > Drosophilidae > Drosophila > Drosophila siamana. Next base: position 17,919,879 of record JAWNPP010000078.1, read on the forward strand.
TTAGATGTAATTAAGTCGAAGAAGGTGGAAAACTATCGTCGCTTTATGGATATCTTGCCCTTCGCCAAGTGCGACATGTTGATCTTGAACTTGCTGTCATTGGAACGTTTTACCCAGATCTGCGAAAATAAAGAAAAAAAACAACACATTAATTTTATGGGACTATTTGCGGGGTGTTTCTTTGGTTGGGATTACGCACAACTTCATTGCCAATCGCTGTGATGGTGGCAGGGAACTTGTTCATGTCCTTGCCCTCCACATAGATCTGCTGGCCGCGACAGAACCAACGCCGCTCATATAGCAGCTTATTGTCCTCGATGCGCGTCTCCACATAGCTGTTTTGATCGGCCAGCAGATTGTGCGATTGCTGCTGCTGTTGTTGCTGCTGCGAGTTGGAATAGGAGCCCATGCCGTTTTGTTGCAGTGGCAGTGGTTTGCCGCGCTGTATCATCTTCAAATCGGATTCAATTTCCTTGTCATCCAGCTGATAGACCAATAATTGTCCCGTCGCCGGCTTGCGACGCTTCTCAATTACTGGCAGCGGTTCGTTGGGCCGTCGCCGCAACTTGCGCGTCACCGTCGTCTTGATCTCCATGGAATCGTTTGTCAGCTCGAGGCTGTAGCGTTCGTTTTCAATTTGCCGCTTGCGATCCTCGAAGTCAGCGATCAAATTGTCCTTGAGATCCATCATTTTCTCGTCGTACTCCTTCTGGGCGGCCTTCTTCTCCAGTATGTAGTCGCGCTCCACGCATTCGCGCATGTAATCTTTGTATATCTCGTTGAGACGTCGTCGCTCCTTCATCTGATTGTCCAGTTTGCGGACGCGTTTCATGTACTCGGGATGCATCAGTTGATTGAGTTCGTCCAGCTGCTTCTGCAGATTGATGAGCTTGTGCTGATACATTCTGAAAACCAATGAAATGTACATTGTATGTCACGTTTAAGTAAGGTGATTTTGCAAATGTTGCTCACTGTTCTTTGAGTTCGCTGTTGTTGTTAAAGCTGCTGCTGTTGTTGCCATTGTTGTTGTTGCCGTTGTTGGTGCCATTTGTATTGCCATAGCGATTTGGGCTGCGAAACTCGGTTTCGCTCGCATCGTCCGTATCTGGAATTGCAATTGTGTTGCGTTGCATGATTGAAAGCAAACTGTTTCCATTTTCCTTTTTTTTTGGCGGCCCACAAAAGTCTCAATTTCCAATTTCATTGCTTACCTTCTTCGCTGCGCTCGTCGCCGATGGATTCGTCGTCAAAGTTGTCACCCGAGTACATGTTGCAATAGGCGTTCATTGTGTGACTCGATATCTCCACTTTTTACGGCTTCTTTTTACAATTTTCTTAACAAATTCTCAAATTTTGTTTATATTTGTTGCACACATATACACACGCACACACACGTCGTCACTTACAAGTGCTGTACAATGCTGTACGACTGCTTTAGCGGATATGGCAACGCCATATTTTTGTAACTTAAGTTTGCAGCACTCCTTGTTTTCAAAATATGCGCAGTTGGCATCACTCTCTTTTAAAAAAACGGCGCGCATTTTCTAAAACAAATTTTGTTGTGCAAATGAATTAACAAGTGCAGGCTTTCAATTTGCACTTGTTGCAAATAATTGTTATTAGGGCACTTCAGCTAATGTACCCACGTATATGTTTACAATTTGGGAAAATTCAAGAACACAATTATTAATGTCGCATAGTGTGGTGATTCATCGTCTATTTCGTTATGAATGAACATACTTAATGATTGGCCTACCCACAATAAATAAAAAAAAAGAAAAAGCGCCCACAAACGTTTGTTGATCGTACGAAAGCTCCAGTAAATTTTAATTCGTTTAATGTTTGTGTTATTTAGTTATGACTGAATAAATATTCTTACAATCTGTAGAGCACTTCTATATCCGTAGCATATTGCTTGCCAACTGCTGCTGTGGCTGCTGCTGACACATTTAAACGCTGTCGTCAAGCCAGCGACGCCCACGCAACTAGATCTATTTGCCTTAGTTGAAAAATTGGCGTATTATACATCAGCCAAAAATTCCATGCTAAATCATCGTGAGCGAATTTTTTGATTGATTTGCAGTTGTCTTGCGGGGGTGCTTAAGGGTGGGGGACAACAATTTGGAATGCCATTCGAATATATACTAAAAATGTAGTTAAGCAGACACACTCATACATGTGTATCGTATATCCTAGTATTCAGTGTATAATCATTAGTATATTTCGCTTAAGGTAGATGAACATTCTCGACGACGACAACGACAGCGACAACGACGACGCTATGGGAAATTTGTTTTTCTTAATTTCATCGTTAGTCGCCTGCATACGTGCATACAAAGTGTATGAATGTAGATATTTACGTACATACATGTAGTGCGTTGTTGTGGCTGTTGCTGCTGCTGAGATCCGAGATCTTTGTCGCCTTCAAGGTCGACAATTTCGATGAAAATGAGTTTATTGTTTGGACAGCCGCGGCATTAACGGCCTCACAGCATCCATGTGGGCGCTGCCAAGACCAAAACACCTTAGCCGCAGTAGCAGCGCAGTCGCAGCAGCGACAACGGCAGCAGAAGTCGTCGAGCCGATGATTGTTAATTTATTTTTGTAATTCATGACTGAATTTATTACGAGCATTTTGCATTTTGTTGATGTTTTTATTCGCTGTCGTGCGCTGACGATTGCATGCACATTTTTAATAATATTCAATAATTGAATTGGGCTTTTTGCTAGGGCTGAATGACTCCTTAATCGTGCCTAACCTTAAAAGGACACATAACACATCGATATCTCGATATTTCGATGATGAGTTTCCAATGACATCGATTACTCATCTCGCTATTATATTTGTTTACAAACAAATCGAATTGGAAATGTGTCGCCAACGTTCCCGCCCACACGCACACTCACACGCATGCGATGTATGTGTGTGTGTATTTAGAACGTAAACCACATTTCTGGTATTACAAAGTGGCTAAAAATGTGTCGTTGTTCGCTGCCCTAAAACGGCAGCGATCATTAAGCTTTTGAAAAACCGGTTGTCATTGCCGTTTGCCGTTGTTTATTGCCGTTGCTGCCGTTGCCGGTTACAATTCCACCCACAATGTGCCCGATGCGCGACAGAGACAACAACAGCATCAGCAATGGCGGCTTAACTTATTTTTAGAGCATTGAACAGATTTGATTTGCACTAAATACCTATTTATGTGCATACAAATTGCATGCATATTCATAAGCTGATAAATAATATGCGATATTTTCAACTCTGTAATCACAGGCACAAGTGATGTTTCACGATAACTAACTACAGCTAATGCATACTGAATGCACTTTGCAGGCAACAACGTCAAGTCCTCATAAATAACTGTCAGTCTCTTCGTCAAATAAATTTAATTGCGCTTAATACGACAACCGAATACCCTTCTTATATTAGTGCAAAGCAATAAACATAATTACATAAAAAATCCATTAATTAAATATAGCTAACAACACATTTTAACAATTTAAATACGCTATTACATATATTTGATTGTTTTTAAACTCAAAAAACTGTCGAAATTTCTAGTGCGTGTCCTAATGCTTGAAAGACTTAGATTACTCACATGTAAGAAGAGCAATTTCGAGCAATTCACGCACACTAACAAATCCATTCACAGTCGCCATCCATTCATTTGTTCCTTGCCGGCGCAAAAGAGCGGGACTGTGAGAGCGAGAGAGTGAGCGCTGGGCAGAGAGCGCGTCTAAAAGAGAACCACACTTAACATGTGTGGGTGCTTGGGGTCCATGGTAACTGTATTGGTTTTGTTGTTGCTGTTGCTCTCACGCTCTGTCGCTGTCGCTCTCACTGCGGTCAAACGCTCTCTGTGGTGGCAAACGTTTGTGGCGAGTCGCTATAAAAGCGTCAACACACAGAAAATGCAAAACAGTCGAATAGAAAACTTTGAAGCGCGTTGAATTTTTGTGCGACACGAGTCAAAAACACATACATATACAAAAATTTGTGATTTTTTTTGGTTTTGTCTGATTAGAAAGTGAATACACGCACACACAGCTGACCAACACGCCAGTCCAATTGGAAGAACAATACAACAATAAAAAATAAGAATCTAGCGGCGTGTTTCGTAGCGCGCACAAGAAGAAGCAGCAAAAGCAGCAAGAAGTTTTTTTAGTTCTATCACACACAAATACAACAAAAAAAAAATAAAAATGGCCGAGGCTAATAAGAGAAATATTCCCATCAAATTGGGCGACTTCAGCGTTATCGATACGGAATTCAGCAGCATACGCGAACGCTTCGATTCCGAGATGCGTAAGATGGAGGAAGAGATGGCCAAGTTCCGTCACGAACTGATGAACCGCGAAGCCAACTTCTTCGAGTCCACCAGGTATGTAAATAAGAGCCACAAAACATAACCCCCACCCATCACGTCTAATTGGAATGTGCTATGTGTGCATGGGTTGGTGCTTGTAACTGATAAGCACAACTACAGTTCGATTGTTATCGATATCGGTGATTCGATTGTCGAGTTACGTGAAACTAGTGCGATATGATCAATGTGCAGAACAGAGACTCATCGTCGTCGTATGTGGTGCATCTAAAAATAGACGCGCTGTGTGTATGTGTGTCTGTGTGCATGTGTGTGGCTAACAGCGCGGCACGGCAACATCTTTTTAGCAAGCACAAGCGCAAAGAGCCAACAACTTCTTGGCCCCGTCTGGCTGCCTGGCTGGATTATTATGTGTTTTCTGGGGCTAAGGCCAAAACAGCAGCGCTGAATGCCCCAGATACTCGCAACACACATTTTTTCTTATAGCACATTATGGGGGGGATGAGTCACCATCATACCCTCCTAGTCTTACCCTTCCTCCTTCCACATGCTCATAAATTGTATTCATTTGTCTCGAGCAGAATGATGACGGTATTCGTTCGTAGAGCACTCCGAAGCAGATACCCCAAGTTCTATTAGATGAATTACATGGTGTTGGATTATATTTTGATGTTTCAATGCTTTTCCCGTTAATTTCCCCTAATTAACATATTTTAGGGCATAAGCACTATTGGGTCTGAGCGGTTGCTTTAGATTCTGTGCAATAATAGCAAAAACTCTGAATACAGAAGACATAATATATATAATTGCATTTTATGTTCAACGAAGAAAATTAAATCCATAAATAATTAATATTTGCAAGTATTATTTTGCTCAAGAATAATGATTCTAATCTCAAAGTTTGTTAAATTACTTAATATATAAATTATATTACTAAATTATAAAAAACTTAGAAGTTCAAGATAATTGGATATATAATTTTTCTGAAATGCATTTTGTTGTGAATTTCAGTGTTGAATCTTTATATAAAAAAAGGAAATGTTCATTATTTTCGGTACCTGCTACGAACCATTAGCGCATATTTCAAAACTGCCAAATATTTTCGAGTATTGTGTAAACGCATTTGACTATATAAATTTGGCAGATGTTTACATGCATATATAGCTGCTGTCGATGTTATTGTTGTTGTGTTCAGCTGCAACCTAGTTGCATTTGAGAGTGTCAGTGTTGTCTATACAAAAACATATTTCTGCAGTCATTATGATGTGGCGTAACGGAATCTTTTTTTCTTGCGTACTTGCCAGTCATACACTCACATATACACATATACATTTGCACATGCAAACGTGAATATATAATTCAAATATTTACCAAATAAACAGACACACAATGTGAAGGCGTCCATTAGAGATTGAAACAAAACGCAAAAAGACTAAAGCACAAAAAAAGATACATATGTACACACTTATCCAAACATACACACATACACACACAAACATACACAATAAACATGCATAAGTATGTTAGTATAAAACTAAAATGACGTCGACGTCGAGGCTGCGCTGTCGCCGCTGTTGCTGATGCTGTCGTCGCGTTTGCGCCTCGCTGGTCTGGCCTTTAAATCGAAGTCGACGTCGCTGTCGCCGTCGCGTGGGCGCCACTTGAGGCGAATTCGAAAACCACTTTGGTTTTAACGTTTTACCTCGACGCATACACAATGACATAATCGAAACGATTTGTTTGTTGCATTTGCATTCACCAACGAAACCAAAACCGAAACAAAACATTCGTAGCATGAAAGTTTAACTAGTTTTAACCGTTAGATTGCGTGCCGCGCAAAACTTTGGCACCAAAAAAACTTTCAAATTAACAAAAATTTTTGCAACTCCCACCAACTTCCAGCTAACTGCAAGTGGAATTCCCCAGAGCCTTTGACACAGCTAACCGATAGTTAATGGCGACCGATAAATTGATGGGGTGGTGTGAGTGTGAGGAGGCAGGTCGATGACTCAGCTAGCCAATTAGGAATCGAATATCGCATGTGCCGTTGGCCAGCCCTTTTAGAAAAGGGCCATTGCTCAGCTGGACAGCTAAAATGGAAATGAAATGAAGCAGAATAGAATGAATTGAACAAAAAAAAAAAAAAAAAAAAAACAAATTCATATAATGAATTGTTGAACGGCAGTTTAAAAATAAACGATCACGTCATCGTCATCTGGTTCCTACATATTATATTGTACAATGTGCATGTACACACAATGGACAACTAATTGATTTTTCTAGTAGTATATTTGCATAGTCAATACCCAAAAAGAATGCCACTGAATTTCTATTAATACCATTATACTAAATCAATCATCCTGCTCTTTTCAAATTTTTCAAGCTACTTATGATAGATATACTAAATTGAATGTATTTATTTGTTCAGCGTTTTGACTACAATTCCAGACAGCGTCCGTTAATTTGCGTGCAGTCATATTGAATGAATGCTGTAGTTGCAGTCAGTGCTGTAAATCAGATATTTAACTGCCAACTGAGTAAAGTTTAAATAGCAGAAAGCGGGAATTCAAGATTTATTTTGCTTACGAGATTTATTCGGTTTTTGTAAAAAGTTTTTTAACTAATATGAAGCAAATTTAAAAATACACGAATAGTTTAAAGATTTTAAGTTGATTTTAAAGGGAGAAATTGCAATGTTACCTAAAACAATTTGTGAAAGGTTAGCTTTTTTTTAGCTGTTTTAATGACGTTCAAAACAGCTTTATTTCTTCGCTAGCAATACTACTTGCAGTTGGCATACGGACAGGGAAGGGTCATGTGGGGATCAAGTTATTGCTCAGCAAACCGTGCGCGAGCATTTAGCGATTTGTTTATGCAAATAACAAATAACGAATATTTATCTCTCGGTCTCGACCACAACACACAGCAGTGCACAACGTCTATTACATGTCTAAATATGCACTCAGGGACCACTTGAAGCTCTATCCGTTTATGGCTAGATTAACACACTGAATTGTGGTTTAATCATCTGGCTAAATCACATATTCTACATTTGATATGATAACGCAATACTTATCGATTTATTTTATTCATGTTCATTGCCAAAATGCGTAGGTGTGTCCATAGCTGTTTAATATGAATATTTACCTACGTATTGTACTTGGTGTGTACACATTGATTATATGGCTGCTAATTTTTCGACTTTGGTCAATTTGTTTAGACTGTGTTGTTTAGCTGTATTGCGATGACCGCAGCTCTGATGCTGTATGATAAATAATAATAATATTTCCCCCCTAGATGATATCATGCAAATTTTTAGCGTTTCGTAAGCTCATCTGCTCGCCTGCTCTCTGTTCAACGTTTCGATGACACTTGTGATCGTTGCAATTGGCTATCGATTAGCATTTGGTTTCGTTGAACGGCGCTGCGTCGACATTTGATACGTGTATTTGGCTGTTGTTGTTGCTATTGTTTTTGGTTATATTCTTTTGTCCAACTTATGCGCGCACTGCTTTTTTTCAATAACAAAAATCTCACGAAAAATATGCATGACATCATCGTCATCATCGGCAGGCAGGCAGCCAGCCAGCCAGCGAACAGCAGAAGCACCGGTGAAAGAGAGATACGTATGTGTGTGTGTATTTATTTGAGCGTGTGCCGTGCTTGTCGGTCATTGCATGTGTTTGTATTTGTATTTGTGCGTATGCGTGTGGAAAGAGAGTCGAATTGCGTGCGTGTGTGTATGAGTGAAGAGCAGCAAGTTTAGCGCCAACGTCGCGACGTCTGTTCCGGCAGGTGCTTTGACTTCCTCTCTCTTCCGTCTTTGCTCACTCTCTATGCATTGTAGTCTAAATTGACGTTTTCTACGATTAGTCACACCGACAGTTACTGATATACACACTCTCAGATGCACACTGTCTGAGTGTGGGAGGGAGCTGCATTTAAAGACAGCAACAAACAGCAAGGTCGCCTGCAAGTTTTGTGAATTCGGGCACGTTTATAGGCGCACATTATCAGCAGACACTCACACACATACACCTGCAGTTGCGAGTAAGTGCGCGTGTGTGCGTATCTCAATTTAATGCTTTTTCGATGTTATTCTTACTGTATATATTTGTTTGCTTCTTTGTGTGTGTGTGTGCGCGCGCTCTACCCTTTGTACTACGAAATAAGTATCATAATTAACTGAAAGCTTTATATTATATTCTTTCTCTCTCTCTTCCTCTATTTCTCTTTCATTTACATGCCGCTTTGGAAATTATATTCAAAACAACTGCTATTAAAATAATACATACAACAAATCAAACCAAATTCAAATATCTCTTCAATTATAATAATAATCCTTTCCTCTTGAAAAGCTCTACTAAAAAAACAACAACTACAACCAGGTATTCTTTATGGCACAACAACCGAAAAACACCCAGTGTTCCTTTAGCTGATTGTCTATTATTGATTTTCACTTGTATTTTTATTTTTGTTTTGTATTTTTTTCTGTGTACACAATTAACACAAACATACGTAATAGCTATTTATCTCGCCATATTTTATTTATTTAAAAAAAAAAATATATACCATTTCAAATCACTTTCAACGGCTGTTAATAACAATAAATACTTTATGCACATGTGTATACACTTGCTATATATTATGTAGTTGCACCCCACACTGTGTACACACTGGCTCTTGTGTTGAGTGACAGACGGACGACGTTGTATGCTGTCAAGCTTAACAAATTTTATATTTAAAAGTTAAGAAAAAACATCAGCTATGTAGACATATTATATAGGAATATATATATAGATTTATATGTATGCATTGAGATAAAGAAAAATATACACTTTCCTCTTGTATATAGAACATTTTGGCCAGGTGTGGAAGCTATTTTTATGACCGGTAAAATCATAGGGTATGATGACTGTGTGGCAATCAAGAAAAAAGAGGCTGACCAAATACACAAATAGATCTTGCAGACTCTCATCAAATTTGATGTGAATACTCACAGATATTAGCCACAGTTATAAAGTGTTTGGGTCTCTTGCAGATTGCACCTACAATCGTTTAAATAAAAATAATAGACAAAAAACAATAACATTTGTTAGCTTACGCCAGAAAGCGTTGTGTTCTATACCAATATACATAGGCCTTAATTGTTTACATTATACCGGATATCAAACAGTTGTCTGCGGTATTCAGTAGCTTGTTTTCCTTCGCAATGTTTTCACAAAAGTTCAATAAACTCGAGAATATTTATCAGACAGCAGCAGAACATATGTTCGGTATGATCTATCAAAAAATTCCTTTATGAAAGTATCTCAAATTTCAGAACGAATTTCAGATTTCATCAGGAAATTCTAGTATCGGTTATACATACATGCATAGATATTGAAATGTTCCGCATCTGTCCACGAGCCTAAAACATTAGTTTTTTTGGCAGCTCTGCCAAATGCTTGTGTTGCCCCCATTGTGTCTGAAATGAACAAATAAAATTGAGTTACAGCAGCGATACAAAAACACATCTTGTCTCTGCATCTTTCGATATGCATATATCTTTAGGAATGTTGAGCTCCCCTCGTGTCTCTTGGGCGACAGCTGCCAGCAGAGCTATAAATAAGCGACGCTCCAGAGCGGAAATCCGAGTCTATTTATATATTGAGGATTCAGAGATCTGGGAGACTCGGCTTCAGTTCTTAAATTCGAACTCTCGCATCGTCAGTTGCATTTGAAACGAGTTTGTTAGCGCATTACAATTCATAATCGACGCAATGGAAGCCTTTACACGCACTTTTAACAAGACTTTTCGCACCACAACCACAACAACAACTACATCTAGAAGGTTTACACTGCTCTTAGGCCATTTTCGTTTATTTATTTTTTATTTTATTTTTCATTTTTGTTTCTAACCCAAGTTGCGTTTTTTAATTGCAGCTCAACGACAAACTCGGCGCTGCCTTCACGAGTACCCAAGCAACAAAATTATGTGTCCGACATTAGCTCGCCCTTGATCCAGGTAAGCATGCAAAGTTGCACAACTTCTATATCTGTTTTTCTCATGGGCTTGCCTTATTGCAGGACGAGGGTGACAACAAAGTGCTGAAGCTGCGCTTCGATGTCAGCCAATATGCGCCCGAGGAGATCGTTGTGAAGACCGTCGACCAGAAGCTGCTGGTAAGTTGCCACAAGAAATACAAAGTTTTGCATATTTATGACTAATTGCCATTTGTTTTTGCTTTGTAGGTGCACGCCAAGCACGAGGAGAAGTCGGACACAAAGAGCGTGTACAGGGAATACAATCGTGAATTTCTGCTGCCCAAGGGCGTCAATCCGGAGTCCATTCGCTCCTCCCTCAGCAAGGACGGTGTCCTGACCGTTGATGCGCCTTTGCCCGCTCTCACCGCCGGCGAAACTCTGATTCCCATTGCGCACAAGTAAAGCAGGAGCTTGCAGCAGCAACAATCAAATCAATGGCAGCAGCACCACCAACCATCCATCTACCCAGAAATATCCACGAGGCCAGATCGACGAACATCCTGCTAAATCTTAGCACACAACACTACTAAAAAACACACCACAACAAAATAGATGAACTCCGTTTACACCACACAACAAATTGGCCGCCTATCAACAACCAACACAAATCAAATCAATCAAATCAACGTTTTGGTTTCTTTTGCAATTAAAAAGCTTAAATATATAAAATACTGACTTACTACTCATACTTAACTGTAATAACTTAAGTGTAATGCAAATTATTATTAAATTTGATTAATTTAATTCATATTTATAATTCTCGCTATTAAATGTTATTATTTTTTTGTCTTGTCGTAGTCGCCTCCCCTTTTTCTTTTTGTTTCTCTTTCTCGTTCCCTCGATTTTGAATATTCTATCTATTCAGCAACATCAAGATTATACACTCTAGAACTTCTAGAATTTATAATTCCAAATATGAACCCTTTGTTGGGTAAGATTTGGTTTGCAGGGACGAAACTGCTAAAAATATATGCATATTCGATAAGGATGTATTGAACGTCTTCTTGACATGATATGTTTGGATACTGCTCACCTTGCGTAAAGATTCGTGTTCCCAATATGCGATATTTCCAGCCATTTATTTGAATCGTCTTTTTCCTTGCATCAGTTGTTTGGCTTTTGAACTTACATCATTTACCATGTCCAATGATTTGAAGCACTATAGAAATCGTTGAGCATCAGTTCTGCAGTCATCTACAATAAGGGATTTAAGATTCATTGTTTTTGTTTATATTTGGGCGAGCTTGGAGACTTCATGTTACTTACCACCATGTGACAACACGTCCTTGGATATGGCAAATGAAAGAAGTACAATTACAAAGCAATTTATGCTTAGCAGCTGGATCGCCATGCTAAGGAACACACGCATTTTTCCCATGATATCTAGATGTTTTTTGATATTTGGGTCTTCTCTGCTATTATTCGTGATTTTGTATGCATAATGGATCCAGTTATATTTTCGTTCCTTAGCTGTTGAATATGCCAGTCATATGGACAACCCACATTGTATATATGACGTGCATATTCGATGAGGACGTATTCCTTCCACTTTGGATCCATTGCTTGTCGTCTGCTATCGTTTCGTCCACCACTTCCCATGATTTGAAGTACTATAGAGAAGAGCAGTCACCTGAAGCCAGGAATTGATTGATTGATTGAAATTATTTAGTTCTCCATAAATTGGAATAGGTTCAATAGTTGCTTACTTACCACCCATGTGACGACACGTCCTTGGAAATGATGGATGAAATGATTGCAATTTCTAAGCAATTCATGGCAAAACCGGGTTTTAAAAAACTGAAAAATCATCGAGTCCCCCAGGAGATTCTACAGTCTAAGCGAAACAAAAAAAAAAAAAAAAAGGAAAAAAGAAAAGCATTAATTTATATGTTCGTCCGATTCCTTATCTACTTATAGCTCACCACGTAAATTGAATCACGGTCCTGACGACAGTTTACTACAATTTGTAAAGTTCTTCAAAGTTTTTCACTTGAATTTTGTTCAATTATTATTTAACTAAATTTTGCAGCACATTGTAAAATTGAATGTTTTTAGATAAGACGTCTATAGAGCACTGAGTAAAATTATGGGAACTGATTTTTTAAGTCTAGTTTTTTCCCTTTTTGGCCAAACTTTTTATGTCCTCAATTTTTATTGCACTTTGCGAGAACTGACTAAAATTTAGAAGCCCTTTTTCTGTAGCTCTTACTTTCTCATTTAGTCAAGGCCTACTCTTTATATTCATGTCAAATTTTTTTTACATTTTTCAATTTTCCTTGATTTTTTTGCGTTTCCAAATAAGTCGAGTTAAGAAGTTGGGCGAGGATTGACGGAAATTTCTACGCCTTCACTGAGCCAAAACTTATGTTATAACCACACTTCACCTTTTATTTTCTTGAATTTTAATTGCACTTTTCGTCGCTCAATTTTAATTTTACTAAGAATATTTTGCTTACTTACGAAAGGAGATGTTTTCAGTTGAGAAATCTGGCGAGAACTGATTTGGCAGCCTCAACTTTTTTGACAGGACCAGAGCCTATTAGAGCAAAATTATTTGGTTGCGCTATCGAAAGCCAACTAGATCTGTTTCCCATTGCTGCCTATAGAATTTTGACAACTAGCAGCAGGAAGTTTGACAGGAGATTGACGAGTTTCGCTTGATGCTGAGTAGGCAATCAATGCGGCAATCAATTTAGACATGGTGGGCAATGAGCGTTTAGCTTAAACATTTTTGGGAGTTTGCAGCTATTGGGAACACGCTTTCTTTGAACATGTAAATACGACGACAGCAAGAGCACAAGAAAGAAAGAGAAAGCAGGTGGGTCCGCTATCTCGCTCTCGCAACTGAACGAACATGTCATAAAATTGAATTATGACGAAACATTTTACTAATTGCTTTTTTTTTTGTAGGGGGTTCTGAAAACAATATTTTTGAAGCGAGTTTTTGTTGTATTTTGCGTTAGCAAATTAGCAAAAAGAAAAACATGAAAAGGGAGCCGACGGATAAAGGGAAAGATGCGGACCCCATAAGTCAGTCGACATCGATACTGATCGAGGATCCACGTTATCGCATCAAGCCCATGCAACAGGTGATCTCTGCCCTGATTGGCGGCCTCATCACCACGTTTGTGGGTGAGTTTTTTCCCTCTCTTGTGTTGAATAGACAATTGACAGCTAGCTCTCCTTGTGATGGATATTGCAGTAACGCCGCTAGAGGTGGTCAAGACACGTGTGCAGACACAGCAGCAATCAACGCGCAAACCGCTGGTGGTGTCCAAGTTATGCTACGTCTTTCACAACGGTCTCATGACGCACGTCTGCAAACCGCACACTGGTGAATGTGTGTCCAAGGCAGCCACCGAAGCCGCCACGCTGCGTCCCCTGCGCGGTGCCATGGTGAGTAGTCGATAAAGTTCGCACCGTTATCGTCAATTTGCAACTGTCCTCCATAGGATGCTTTTGTGAAGATCATCTGCTCGAATGGCGTCAGCGGCCTCTGGTCGGGCTTAAGTCCCACACTTGTTTCGGCGCTGCCCTCGACCATCATCTATTTCCTCACCTACGAGTATTTAAAGCAATCATTTACCAATCTCTACAAGCTGTGGCATCCCCCTCTCAATGGCGATGACCCGCCTAGCTTGAAGAAAACCAGTCAAACTCCTTTGCCCACGCCATCCATAGTGCCCATGGCGTCGGGTATTTGTGCACGCACCGTTGTAGTCACGGCCATCACGCCGCTGGAGATGGTGCGCATTAAGATGCAGTCCGGTTATATCACCTACACGGAGCTCTGGATTGTCATTCGGTCGCTGATTAAGTCGCATGGCATATTGGGTTTATGGCGCGGCTGGCCGCCCACTGTGATGCGTGATGCGCCCTTCTCGGGCACCTATTGGGCGGCCTACGAATCCATGAAGCGTATGTGCAACGTCACCGAGCCCACTTTTCTTTTTAGCTTCGTCACAGGCGCCGCATCGGGTGCGGTGAGTGTTTCTCTTGAATATTGTAGCAATTATACCCTTTACCTACAAAGTAGAGCCGTTTAGTAAGTTTGTAACAGAAGTAGAGACAAGTCTGTCTGTCTGCCTGTAAGCATATCGAAAGTCTTTTTGAAACCATTCGTACATTGGGTAGTAGATCACAGCCAAGCGCACTCGTCTGTAGCTAGCTTTCTTACTTGTCTTCACCGTTAATCGAGCTTTTCATTTTAGCTGGCCACGCTGGTGACAATGCCGTTCGATTTGGTTACGACGCACACACAAATCGAACTGGGTCAGGATGTGCTCTATTCAGAAGGCGCTGGACATGGCAAAGGGGGCGGCGGAGCCGCTGCTTCCACTGCAGCGACGGGCAAACAATCGGTGATCTCGCGCCTTAGCTTGATTTATCAAAAGAATGGCCTCAAAGGGTTATATATTGGTGTATTGCCGCGCATGTTGCGTGTGGTGCCTGCCTGTGCCATTATGATATCCGCTTTTGAGTATAGCAAATCCTTTTTTTTCCATCATAATCTTGACCTGCATGACGCCGGTAAGTATTGTATCGATTTGCATATCGCTGGCGTGAACAGCTGTTCGCCTATCGATAGTCGGACCACACACGAATACACGCACGTGCTTGTGATTGCTGTTGCCAACAGCTGTTCGACCATCGATAGTCGCATCACACATACGTAGCGCAAATATATGGAAAACTACTTTATTTATCTGGGACTTCGAACGTCCTCGTTTACGCGATCATTAACTTCGTTTTTAATGACAATCTCAACGCGACAACGTCTACAATCCGACACACAATAAAATCATACACCCACACACACACATACGCACACGCGCACGCTCATATCCCCTTGTAGCCTATCGACGAGCCCACTGACAACCAACCAATTGCGCCAAAGCATGTCCGAGACGACAACGGCAAACAGCAGAGCAGCTGCGGTGGCAGCAAGAAGCTGTGGATTGACGACAGGCACTGGCAAACATACGATGACAGACCCTAGATTTCGCATACGACCCATGCAGCAAGTGGTCTCTGCCTGCACCGGTGCCATGATAACCGCCTGCTTCAGTAAGTAATGCGAAATTGCCTAACACACACATACACACACCAATACATATGCAAATGACGAAACACCGGCATAGCATACACAAGTGTGTACACACAGCCATACATGTTTAGCAGTGTGTACATACATGTGCACATACGTATGTAGTAGTGTGTACATACATACATATTTGCGAATGATAATTTCATCATCATGTCTATGATTTGCAGTGACGCCTTTGGATGTGATCAAGACGCGTTTGCAAGCCCAACAGTCGGCGTTGTTATCGAACAAATGTTTCCTCTACTGCAACGGGCTAATGGATCACATTTGTCCCTGTGGTCCCAATACTCCAACACCGACAGCAGCAGCCACCTCCCGCAATGCATTTAACAAGTTTTCCTCTGCTCCAGCCTCCGCCGCCGCCTCCTCAACGCACTTTACGGGCACCATTGTAAGCGTATATATCTGTATACCCATTAGCATAGAATAGAATTAGATGGCCAAGTCGATTCCTTACTCTATGATGGGTTTCATATGTTTTTAACCACCTGTCTGTCCGTTAGATTAAATTCCTAGATCTTAGAGACAATATGAGTTGGAGCCACCCAATTTGGTGGCAATGTTAGTGATTAGATTAGTTACCACAAATCAATGCGAAACGTATTGTGAGCATGATTTGACGATACTTTCTCTAAACTAACTTTGCAGGACGCCTTCATCAAGATCAGCCGCTCTGAAGGCGTCGCCTCGCTTTGGTCTGGCCTCAGTCCAACGCTCATCTCGGCGCTGCCCTCAACCATCATTTATTTCGTGGCCTACGAGCAGTTCAAGGCCTGCTTCACAGATCTACACTACAAGTACCTGGCGCCCATGCAAACTCGGGACACACCCATGCTGGTGCCGCTGCTGGCTGGAGTTTCGGCTCGCACACTCGCCGTCACGTTTGTCAGTCCCATTGAGATGATACGCACCAAGATGCAGTCGCAGAAGATGACGCATGCAGAGATGTTTGGCTCGGTGCGTCAAGTGGTCCAATCGCAGGGTGTGTGGGGCTTATGGCGCGGATTGCCGCCGACGATCTTGAGGGATGTGCCGTTCTCGGGCATTTACTGGACCTGTTACGAGTACCTGAAAAGTAGATATCACGTTGTGGAGCCAACGTTTGGCTTCAGTTTCGTTGCGGGTGCAATATCGGGTTCGGTAAGTTTGGCAACAAATTGCTTTATTGTCTAGTTCTGTATTTCTGCAACTTGTTCTAACTGGTTTTTGTGCAATTTGTGTAGGTTGCGGCAATGGTCACGACGCCATTCGATGTCATCAAAACTCACGAGCAAATCGAGTTTGGTGAGAAAGTCATATTTACAGGTAGGCATGTTGCAATGCAGCTAACGAGTAGCAGCTCCACAACTGACACTACTTCGGTTTGCCTCACGCCAGATAATCCAGCCAAGAGTGTGCCCACGAAATCGGTTGCGGAGCGCTTGTCAAACATTTATCGCTTGAATGGCATACGAGGCGTGTTCTCTGGACTGGGACCGCGTCTATTTAAGGTGGCACCGGCTTGTGCCATTATGATTTCAACGTTCGAATACAGCAAGTCGTTCTTTTACCATTATAACGTCGATCAGCATCAGCAATCGCAGCTGCTGCTGGCTAGCAACAACAAAAATAACAACACAACAAGTGCTAAGACGGACTTAGAATAATGAGTACTGGGTAGATAAATATATAGATGGGTAGATGAGCGTGTAAATATGTATAAATTAATACCAAAGTTAAGCACTAAATCACTGGGTTACAATAATTTTCGTAGTTTTTTGAAACCTTCAAATGCCTTTGTAAAATTGATTGAGTGAAATAAAATTCCTTTTTTTTTAAACTTCGACAATTGTTTACAAATGTAGAATGTGCAACGTTTTCAATAGCAAATAACTTCAAGACTTCTTCTTTTTTATTTAAACTAAGTTTTCTATATTTATTATTTCAGACACTTAAAAAAATAGCAGCGGCAAACAAATTAGCAAGAGTTCGCTGACATGGTAGGAGATAAATAACTATCGAAATTCAAAAAGTGCCGCGCTATCGAAAGCAACATTCCAATGCAACACAACGATAACACGACCGTAGCGACTTTTATCGATAACGCAGCAAAACACGTGCCAGCGCATTGTGTTTTTGTTTTGGATTTTGGAAAGACATCAAGTAAATTGTGATCAATGGAAAAGGAAAATAACACAGCAGCTGCAGCTCCAGCAGATGCTGCACCGACAACAGTAAAGCCCAAATCGAAAGCCAAGAAAGCACTCAAACCCGAGGCGAGCATACCTCGCGGTCAACCAAAATCCAATCGACCCTGGAAGACGCCCAAGCAAAAGTAAGTTGCTGGCAACAACAATAAAAAAATCAGCTACGCTAATAGTTAACTTCAATTGCAGATTCAGCAAGATAAAGAAGACAGTGAATCGTTTAACATTCGAGAAAAAGGAAGCGCTGCGCAACGAGTTGCGGTACATTAAGGAAAAGTCAAAGGAAATCAAGGATCAGCGCAAAGAAGCCGCCGTTCAACATCATCAGCGTCGCGTGGAAAATGCCGAACGGCGTTTGGCCAACGAGCGTCGCGCCGAAGTGGTGCAAGTCATCAAGAATCCTGCCAAGCTGAAGCGCATGAAAAAGAAGCAGATGCGGTTGATCGAGAAGCGTGATCTGAGTCAAGTGAAAGTCGTCTAAAATTTAGCATACATTTTATTTTTTTTTACTTTCCTGCTATAAAATAAATCTAGTTTTGTAATGCGAACGGCAGCAAATTTAAAAATAAGTAAAGGTATGTACACAGACTAGTTTAACAAGTTGATTAAGTGTAGCAGCTACTCCGCCCTGAACTCTTGTGGCTCAACTTCAAAACTCGCCTCTTTTTCTGGCTGCCTGTGTAGCTAACTGCTGTCAGCACAGCCAGCTGATCCACGTTTTAGGTGGCAGCTGCACGACGTTTGTTCTGACCAGCATATCAAAATCAGACGCGATGAGTCGCAAAGCTGCATCCTCTATGATTGTATGACACTTGACAAACGGTCGCTAAATGTTGTGGCATCGTAGACTACAATATAGTTATGTTGTTTGATGAGGATTGTGGCGGTCAGCTGCTTGAAGTGTCTTCTCGTGGGCTCAACAATTGCAGTATTCTATTCACGTTGTTCTTCAAGTTCCCAATTGTACAGCGACATGAATGTGTATTGTGTGTGTAAATGTGTATTATTTTTTTCATTTTTTTTTTGGTCTTTAACTATCTAGTATTGCAAAGAGCAAATTGAAATCGCACTGCTGCTGCTACAAGCTCAATTTACCCGGCGGCGTTGTTACGACGACACTTGTCAACACTTCTTTTTCCTGCTGTTTTAGCTGCTCCTTCAGCTGTGCCTCTTGCTGCAATTTGGCCGCTTGTTCCGCCTCCTCCATGCGTTTCGCATTGATTTTGGTCTGCACTTCAACGTACGACTTCATCATACTTTGATTAAAGCGCGCAAACTTTGTAACACAACGATCCACGCAGGTTTTCTGAAAATAAAGTGTGTTAACTTTAATTGTACATACTTTATTGTATTGTCCGCTTACCTCCTGATCGAAGAGTTCGCGCTGGCTGAGATTGTCGACGCAGCGATTAAAGCACAACTCCGTCACTTTGTTGTATAATGTGAGGAAATCTTTGAGCTGTAAAAGCGCAGAGATATTGTTCAATTAAAATGGTTGCTGGGCAGTTGCACAGAATTGCTATGCCATACATTACGCAAATTCGAATCCATTGGTTGTCGAAATATTAAAAAACGGCTGTCTAACGTTAAGTAAATTGAAATTTATATTTATGAATTTATGCTCCTCAATTTTACACACACATAGCAGCACCAGGCAACAGCTGACTGGGTAATCATTGTGTTTCCGAGAGTTGTGTGCGTTATCGATAACGTTTTGTTATATGCTCACTTTGCCGGTTCCGATTTCTAATCCACAGCTGGCAAACGCTTTATTGTTGTCCAAGTTTGCCGCGCAACGCTAACTACAAGCTTAAATGGCAATGTCTTTGTTAATTTAGTTGTTTGACATATTTTAACTTTGCTTTTAACAACTTTAATTGATTTTATTCGGCCACACGTTCGTCCTCGGCGTTACTGTCTTGTTTATGATTCTGTGATCCTCAGAAATCTGTTATTCTGCAAAAAGCTTTCAGGCTATGTTATTTCTACATAATGTTATTTGTCTGTCAACAGCTGTTCATTAATCGCGCCGTGGTGTGATATCGATATCGCGCGGTTATCCGATAGTGGCGTCGTGCATTTTTGCCGGCAAATCCAATTGGCAGCAAAATGTCAATACACTTGTTTCTTATTAGTTTTAACAATTTATTAGTCATGCTGGTTGTGTAAAAGTAAAATGTGATGTGCGCTGACTAACAGCAACAACAGAGACGCAGCGCGCCACAAGAGCAAGCTTGCCGGCAAGTTCTCGTCACGCATGGAGCGCATGCCGCACATCACTAACACAATAACCAAAAACAAACTATAAACGTTATTTTTTATTTAGCATTTGCTGATCTTCAACACCAAGTTTGTGTGTGCAACAGCTGGCAAATGCTGCCGAAACCAAAGAAGTACATTAGTTGTCTGCGGCAGCACTTCGGTTTAACGGCCTTCAAGCCACTGCAATGGCAAATCATACGGAACATAGTCAGCAATGAAGCACGAGGCAACAAAGATATGTGCGCTGTTATTGCCACCGGCTACGGCAAGTCGCTGAGCTATCAATACCCGGCCTTCTATCTGAACAAGGTGGTGGTTGTGATCTCGCCACTGATAGCGCTAATGGAGGATCAGGTGCAGGCGCTGAATGAGAAATCGAAGCCCAACGATTGCGCCTGTTTGCTGGGCACCGCGCAGGAGGATCGTGGCATCAAGGAGCGCATACTGCGGCTGCAGTACAAACTAGTCTATGCCACGCCCGAGTACATAACACGCGGCAATGGATTGAAGCTGCTGCGCGATCTGCGCCATCATTTGGCGCTAATTGCCATCGATGAAGCGCACTGCATCTCCAAATGGGGCCATGAGTTTCGTCCCGCTTACAGGCAGCTGCAACAGCTGCGCGTGGCCGTGCCGCACGTGCGACTGCTGGCAGTCGCCGGCACAGCAACGCGTCGCGTACGTCTGGACATCTGTGAGCAGCTGCAACTGCGCAAACCTTTGCTGCTCTGCAGCCCAATCGATCGGCCCAATTTGGAGCTTAGTGTGCGGCTGAAAGGCAGCGATTTGTGGTCGGACTTGCAGCAGTATCTCAGCTGGGCCAGTGAGGCAGCTGGTGCGGTCATTATCTACAACAATACCATTCGAGAGACGGAGCTGGTGGCCAAACAGTTGACGACACACGGCCTGCCGTGTCACAGCTATCACAGCAAGTTGCCTCCGGAGCAGAAGCGTCAGAATCAGTTGGAGTTCAGCGGGGATCGTGTGCGTTTGATAGCGGCCACAACAGCGTTCGGCATGGGCATTGATAAACCCAATGTGCGGCTGGTGGTGCACTATGGTGCGCCCAGCGATATGGAGCGTTATTATCAGGAAATCGGACGTGCCGGACGCGATGGTCTGCCCGCCAAATGTGTGCTCTTCTACAGCGAAGCGGATGCTGTGGTGCACCAGCGTTTGCAGCACAGCCAGACGCTGACAACGCAGCGCAGCGAGGAGCTGCAACAGTTGGCGCGTAGCATGCAGGATTACACGCAAAGCACGCAGTGTCGTCGTCAGTTTATACTCCGCTACTTTGACGATCAGGCCAGTTTGACAGCCTGGAAATGGCGTCGCAATTGCTGCGACAATTGCCGCAAGTCGCGGCAGGCGAAGACTGATGACGACGCTGTTTGCAGCCAGCTGGACGTCAGCAAGGAGTCGCGCCTGTTGCTCGGCATGCTGCGCGATGTCAACGGACGTGTCGGCCTTGGCAAGCTGATTTTGGCCCTGCGCGGCTCACGCAACAAATGCGTGAGCAGCGCTTGCCGCGAGCACGAGAACTTTGGCCTGGGCGCACATCGTTCGATTGCGTGGTATAAAGCGCTCGCCGAGCACCTGAAGCTGTTGGGCTACATCAAGGATGAGTATCAGCACAGTGCCAAGAGCGCGTTTGGTTTCGTAATGCCGCAGGTGACGCTGAAGGGTTGCTGCTGGCTGGACAACGAAGATGAGGCTGCAACGCTCGTGATTGAGCCGAGTCCGCGTCTGTCCAAGTTGCTCAAACAGCGCAAAAAGAAGTGCAAAGCTGCGAGCAACCAGCAGCAGTTGGAGCTGGACTGGGGCTCTGACATCGATCTGTCGGAGCTGGACGAAAAACTCGAGCAGCAGGAGCAGCAACAGAAGCAGCTTGAGCTTGAGCTGGAGCAAACAACTGACATTTGGGGACCTGATATGGATATTGATTATCAGCAAATCGACGCGGCGGTGGAGAAGTTGCAGCAAGAGCAGCAGCCGCTGCAACAAACCAACGATCTCGCTTCATTGCTTGCCGACTGCCAGAAGATATTGCACGAGGAGCAGGAGGACTCGATGCGCACTCTAAAGGCGCGCAAAAGAGTTTGGCAATACCTCGAGGGCAGCTACCAAAAGTCGCCTCTAATACCAAAGTACAAATACAGTTCGCAGCCGCGCAAGGCCAACTGAACTACACTGTCCAACACAACATTTACACACACACACACACCCACACTTATTTGCAACAGTTTTTGCTGGGTAATTATTTTGTTCATTTGCTTAACTAGATTTTTTTTTAAGGATTGGTATTTACTAATCCCTTGTTATATGTACTTAAAAAGTACTTAATTGAAGGTTTGCATCTGAAACATTTGTCTGAATGCATTGACGAATGAAAAAATTGAATTTAAATTCAATTCCTATATATATTTCAATATAAATTAGCTCAATCAAACACTGTCCGATATAATGCCTAAACATTTACGTCGATTTTTGATAGGTAATTATTTTGTTCATATCTTTTTTCTGCTATTGTTTTGAAGCAAAATTTAATACAAATTAAAGATAGAACATTTACGTTTACAACAATTTTTTGATAGTTAATTATTTTGTTTACTTCCTTAAATCTGTTTATATGAATAGGAATTTTCTAATCATTTGTTATACACCCTTTAAAGGTACTGACTAGAAAGTTTAGCTTTAAAAAAAAAAATTAATTATTTTTAGTGCAATGAAGAATAGAATTTAGATTAAATCATCTTAAAATTTTTGGATATGAAAGTGTTTTTAACAAAATTGAAACACAAAAATAGAAATTGCCAAAATCTAAAAACACATTTACATTTACATACAATTTGTGCTAGTTAATAATTTTGTTAATTTGCCAAGCTCAATTTTTATGAATTGAATTTGGCTAATCTTTTGTTATATTAGCAGAATTTATATTTGATACAAATTCTATTTCTATATTTCGAGAAGTTTTTTATTGAAATTCCGATATTCCATGATATAGTTGCATATTTCATCTGAAAATCAAATATTTACATTTATAGGCACAGGCCATATTAAAATCATACCTCTAATCAAAAAATATGCAATGAAGTGCAATGAAATAGTAGAACTAAAATACTATATACCTTACATATATATATATATATATACCTTACAACAAATATCTTGAATTTTTTCCTATTATTGGGAAAGTTTACTTTGAAAGAACATGAATATAAAAATACATAATGAAGTGCAATGGGAAAATAAATAGTACTTAAATTGGAGATATCTGAAATCCAACACAACATTTACATATACAAATATACAACTATTTGCCAGCTTATAATTTAGGAATTTATTGAATACCTTGCGTTATTTTCGATCCTAATTGAAAGTTTTCTATTACTATTTTGTTTTTTAATAAATAAATTTACTATAGAACAAAATGCAGCCTTTAATCAACTTTTAAAAATCACATTTACAATTTAATTCATTCTTATTCCTATTTTCATGGCCCATGTATAGAAATCATATTCATATCTATGCTTAAAATACCTTCTGCGGAACGTCTACGAATTTAGAATCCCTTGGATGGCTAAAGACAAGCCAAATTATTAAGGTAAACTACTTTTTCATGTGCTTTCAACTAACAAAATCCAGTAAAACTTTACATTTGGCATGATTAATGGGAGCTACTAATTTAAAACACCAAAAAATAAGTTAATACTTGATTTCTTTATTTCGTTGGTAGTAAATAAATTCCATTAGTTTTGAGGTTTCACACAAGTTAAAGTGTGGATTTATTGAGGTTTATTGCGGCGCCTCCGTGGACAGATTGTTGCCATCTGCAGTCGCCGGGCGACTCTCGCAGCTGTCCTCGCCACTGCTTGTTGTGGAGGCTCCTTCCTCTGGCGACGTCTTTGCCGCCTCGTCGGCTTCTTGCTGATTGTCCTGGCCGCCAGCCGCGCCTTGATCGTCCTCGGCATCAGCGCCCTTTTTGTTCTGCGAATAAGTTTGAAAATTGATTATCCGTCTATTCGTTGATCAACTCAATAAAGTTGAGAGTGTTCCGCTTAGATTATTGCAACAGTCTTAGGAAAAACTTGAGTTATCTTCACTGCAATATATTTCTGAAATCTGTCACAGCTTTCCTCGATTCTTTTCTCGCTCACCTTTTTGCGTTTCTTGGGCTTCTCCGCTTTGACCGCATGCAGCTCGGCTTCTTCTTGTTGCGCCGACTTGTAGCTGGGCGGAAAGAACTTGCAGGCCTCCTTATAGCCCACCACAGAGTTGGGACTCACATAGCTCGGTCCGTACTCCATCAGCAGTGGAATCGTCTCACCCAGCACCTTGTTCACCTTTAGCACAATTTTGTCCGTGCTTTTGACAGTGGGAAAACAAATTTGAAACAAAAGAAGTCCGACATAATTTCGAGGGTAGAAACTTACGGCACATAGGGCTTGGCATTGTATTTGTCCACGGAGTTCGCTATGAAGGCGGCCGTCTGTGGATTGTCGCTGGAGAAGAAGCCATAGAGCGGCACATCCGCTCGACAGGCGTCCACCAAATTCATCAGATCCTTTTTCTTGTACGCATCAAAGGTCATTATAATGTGCGGCGGCTCCGGCGTCGGATCGGGCGGCAGAAATGTCGCCGTCTGTGCCCGGAAATACGTATAGATGAGCGCCGCATGGGTGCGCTGATCGCTGGGCACCCAGATGGGCGGAATCTTGATGACTTTCGTCTCCATTAGCGGCTCTGCGGGTGCTGTTTCTTCAGCCGCTTCATCGGAAGGCTCTGCGGGTTCCTCGGGCTCGACTTGTAGCAAAAAAGTAAAGATAATTATGAAGGGATAGTCATGAAATTTATAGCATTTATACAGTAGTTAATAATTCTTTGGTATGCCCAATTTTAAGACCATAGCTTCAGCACTTCGTGGGCTATAGAGGTTTTATTATTTGGAGAGGGTAAAAAAAGGTTTGGAAAGATTGTAAGATTGTGCTTAGAGCAGCTAAGAATATTCTCCACAATTTACCACCAATAGCTTTATTATTTTTAATAGCACAGCTTTTATAATGCACAGAGAGACAGAGTTTTATAAATTCTTTATCACATACCCTCAACCTTGACCTGTATGCTGACCTCCAGGGGCGCTATTAGAGGCGGCAGTATGGTCTCCTCCTCGTTGAACTCATCGGGCGGCTTGATGGTCTCCTTGGTCAGCTCGTAGGCGTATTGATTCAACACGGTTGGCGGCGTTCCCATCGTTTCCTCGACCTTCCAGAAGCACATCAGCAGTTCCTTATCGTACAGATGCTTGATGACATTGCTCTCCAGCGGATTCTCCGCTGCAAAGTTGACGGTATTGAAATCGTTTTGTGTGATCGCAAATACTTTGCGATCCTTGCACTGAATCTTCAGGGGATCAGCGGGTTCGGAGAGTTTCTTGAACATGTCGCGATTAACTTGGGGGCCAAAAACCGTTATGCCGATATCGGGCAGATTCTCCATGATCGTGTCTGTAACGTATTTCAAGTATTCAATGCGCTTCTTTTTGCACTCCTCGAGTTCGATTTTCTCCGCCAGCTGCAACGCCTCGTTCTTGATCTTCAGCTGCTCCAGTTCGATGGGCTGCAGTTCGGTGATCTCGAAGCATTCGTGCGGCTCCTTGGCAATGGTCAGCTCCAGTTCCCGGGTGATCATGGCCACCAGCTTGGGCACATCGGTGCCGAACATGATGTTAATCGCCTTGCCGTTCTAGAAGAGTAGCAAAGTCACAATGAAGGGAACGCAAATTCAATAAATTTATTTCTATTTAGTGGGCATAAAAGATTTGCCTGTAGAAACAGTTTCTTAAATCAAATGAATGCTTTATTTCTATGATAAAAAAGGAGTCTATTTAAAAGTAATTTAAATGAAATTGAGCTCAATTAATTATATGGAAATTGAAGCATACATTAAATACATAAAATACATTGCATCGAATTGAAATGGAACTGCGAATTAATGCATTCAGAGACGAGCAAAATTAAAGGTAATTTCAATAAATCGATGAAGTTCTAATTAGTGAATTAAATATTATTATAATGAAAACAAATTCCCAGTCTTCCTATCGAATATTTGTTTAAACGTATACTAAATTTTGCTTTAATTTATGGTCTGCAACTATAAATTAAAAATAGTTCCAGGGATTGAGTATAAAAATAGCTATTTATAATAAATGGAATTAGAAGACATAGTATAGTAATTCAACAAACAAAAGCTTCTTCAAATTTCTTTAAATAATTGAATGATTTACTGAGATAATGAATAACAATAATTGAGAGCTAGTTTCAAATTTAAAAAGTGAGGAACTTTCGAAGAATTAAAATGCAAATTAGCTACAAAAATTTCAGTAAACGAAAAATATGCCCAAATCATAAAAAGGGTTAAAATTCTAATTCATTTGAGGTCACTAAGAAGACATAGAAATTGAAGAAACAAAAATCAATTCCAATTTAATATAATAAATGAATAATAATAATATTGAATTACAATAATTGAATGCTAGATTCGATTTGCAAATGTGAGGAACTTTCGAAGAATTAAAAGTCAAATTAACTAAAACAATTTCAGTAAACGAAAAATATGCCCAAATCATGAAAAAGGTTAAAATTCTAATTCATTTGAGGTCACTTAGAAGACATTGAGATTGAAGAAACAAAAATATATGCCGATTTAATATAATAAATGAATAATAATAATATTGAATTACAATAATTGAATGCTAGATTCGATTTGCAAATGTGAGGAACTTTCGAAGAATTAAATTCTAATTCATTTGAGGTCACTTAGAAGACATAGAGATTGAAGAAACAAAAATATATTCCGATTTAATATAATAAATGAATAATAATAATATTGAATTACAATAATTGAATGCTAGATTCGATTTGCAAATGTGAGGAACTTTCGAAGAATTAAAAGTCAAATTAACTATAGTAAAACAATTTAAGTAAACGAAAAATATGCCCAAATCATGAAAAAGGTTAAAATTCTAATTCATTTGAGGTCACTTAGCAGACATAGAAATTGAAGAAACAAAAATTTATTCCGATTTAATATAATAAATGAATAAGAATAATAATGAATTACAATAATTGAATGCTAGATTCGATTTGCAAATGTGAGGAACTTTCGAAGATTTAAAAGTCAAATTAACTACAACAATTTCAGTAAACGAAAAATATGCCCAAATCATGAAAAGGGTTAAATTTCTAAACGTTTTCACTTTCCACTTACGGCCACAAACATCCAGGTGGGTTCGCTCTTCTTATTGAACCTCTCCAAATACGAAATAGAGCCCGCTTTGCACTTGCCACCACGAAAGTAGAAAGTATTAATTACAAAATTATGAAATGCTGTATTTTGCCAAAAACTCACAATGGCCAGTTGCAGATTGTCGCCGCCCAGCTCGAGTTTGATCTTCCGCAGGCTGCCCACCATGCCCAGACATGGACCGCACCATTCCGAGTAAATGTCCAGAACTGTTAAATCAAATCTCTCATATAGTTCAAGATCAGCAGCATATAGCAGTGGGGGCGGGGGAGGGGGAGTTAGTTCGGCTTACCCAGCAGACCGGGTCGCTGCAGAAACTTTTCGAACTCTTCGTCGGAACTGATGTCCGCCTGTAGCTGTTGAACTCCTCCCTTCTTGGCCATTGCTTGCGAAATGTCTCTCGCATAATTATCTAAAGTTTTTCGCCAAAAAAAAAAACACACACACACAACTCTATTGATTAAACTTCCCGGTGGGGACGGAGGGTTGTCAGGTGTTGTCAAGTTAACTCCAACTCCTGCATTGGGTTGTTAAAAAGCCGGTTCGGCTAAATAGCCGTTGTTTCTTTTTTTGGGGGGTTTGTTTCTCCATGCGCTATTCTTTCTCTTTCGCTCAATTAACAGGTAGCAAACGTGCAGTTGAGTCTGCTCAACTTTGAGATACTCGGCATGCAGAATAGATGCTAAATATTCGAATTGAAAATTGTGGTTACCGTTGAAACTAGTTTATATTAAATTTGCTGTATTTCTGCTCACTTTTGAGATACTCGCCATGCAGAATATATGTTAAATATTCTTATTTTGTCGTTTCGTTGAAATTAGTTTATATTATATTTGCTGTATTTCAAACGGATTATCTTGCTTTCAAATTATTAAAAAAAAAGTTATATTTTGTTATCAATTTTGCGCATATGGAAAACTCAAAATTATTGCTTTAAATTTTAAATTATTCTATAAATTATTTTAATTGATCACTAAAAATTTTGAGAAAAGAAGTTTTCAAGATTTTGTTTATTATATACGCAGAATATTTTAAAATTGGCCTCCAATGGGCTTCAAAGCAGATGTGCTGTAATTTAAAGCAAACTAAAGCAGCTTTCAGATTATGTACACGAAATCTTGAGGCTTTGGTAGTATGCGAAAGTTGATGGCACAGATTTATGTCAACTCGACTGTTCCCGTTGCCATTTCCTTCACTTCCTTCACTAATTGCTTTGGCATAACGATTCACGCAAGCCAAATATGCCTTGTTAGCTGGCGCACCTCTGCCGGGTATAATTAATGTCATGTAGAATACGCTGTCAAGAAAAACAAAAATCGATGCGAAGTCTTAATTAAATTATACGTCTGCCACGCACGCGAGTTTGCTTGACACGCCCCCAGCCAGACCCCGAGCAGCTGAAAAATGAAAAGCACAAGTCGTAGTTTGTACATTGTTAAGATCTTTAAATATCTTTCATTCAGTAGCCAGTGCAAAAACGCATAATACGGTAGACGTAATACAATTGTATATATATATAGTATATACACATACACACATCTATACACACACATATATATATACATACATATATATATAGTATATCTCTAACGTTTACAATTAAAAAAAAATTGAATTTAAAAGGTTTTATGGAAACACAGAACAAAGAAAGTTTTTTGTGTGGGGGGGGGGACAAAAAGTGACCAAGTGTCGTGAAGATGATGATCAAGCAAAAGTTGTCGAAACCTTTGTGCCTTGTGTTTTGTATTGTTTCTGTTTTTCTCGTGTATATGGGGTGGGGGGAATGATAATACAGCTAGCTCCTAACCATCCGTCCAAAAATAATGTAACTAGCAACTCGTGCTCGGCTTCTTTTCTAGTAGTTGGTCGTCGTTTCTCTAGGTTTTGGTTTCTTATTATTTGTTTTGTATTTTGGTTGATCTGAGTGAGTGTAAAGCACAAGTGTAAAGCATGAATGTTCGTTCCATCTCTTGATGCCTGAAGAGTGCTTGACTAATGGGAGCTGATTGGTTTATTTTTCTGCTTTTCTGTTGATTGCGCCTTATTCCAAGCCCAGCATCCAATTGATGCCCTTAACAATGAAAAAGATCAGCGGCTGCCAGGCCACCAGCCAACGAATCCAGTCCAGCAAACGTCCGTACAGCACATGTGGCTTTTCCCAGCTAAAATGGAGATCATTAAACGATCTAAACAACAATCTATATGGTGATTGAGCACTCACGGATTGCGAAACATTTTCTGCAGATCGACCTTCTCTTTGCAATAGGGACACGTTTGCTTTTTGCCCACAATGCACCAGCCGCGTATGCAAAACTCGTGGAACACATGATTACACGACAGCTTATAGGTGTTCTCAATGACGCCCTCCTCCTTCTCGGACACCAGCAGCTGATTGCCGCAGACGGCGCAAACATTTTGATCCAAATGCCGCGTCGGCATCCCCTGCGGTGTATAGTACTGCAGGGGCGATATATGAATGAATTAATATAATGGTGTTCTAGGTTGTTTTCCTTCAAGACTTACGCCAATCGCTGCTGCCATTTTGTCGGAACAAATCTCAGAAATATCACGGCCCAGCACGCCAATGTAGAGGCCGTAGAAACAGAACATCAGACCCACGTCCATCCAAGTGTTGGGCGGCTGGGAGAACAAATAGTTCATGCCCAGGAACGAGGCCATTATGACCAGATAGCCGATGATGCCGAGGCCATAGCTTAGCTTATAGATGAAGTAGAACCATTTGTACACCAATCTAACGAAGGTAAATGCCAAGTTAATAAAAGAAGCATTGATTATGGTTTTGTGTTTGCGATAAGCACTAGTTGATATGCATGCTAAGCTACTCGAACTAATTTTAGATTAATTAATTACGAGTCTCAATTTGAAACAAAATGTGAAATTACAATTTGTTTTTACTTGCGATAAGCAACGGTTGTAAAACATGCTATGGTTTGTGTCTTCGCTTAACTTCATGAACTTCTCACAAATTAGTGATAAAACATATTGTGTACAAGGTTGATAATTTAGTAAATGGTTTGGGAGAAATAAGATAATGTATGTACAAGATACATAGGTTTACCTGGGCGTTGTGCCTTGAATGGGTTTGCTGGTGGCTCGCCGCATGACTAGCGCCGTAATGATGGTGAAGATCAGCCAAATGATGATGAAACGCAGCCAAAGGAAGCTGCACGAGATGATCAGTGGGATGATCCACATGGCGAGCAGCGTGACAAATGCATAGGATCTGTAGTGTCGCTTCTTCCATTCGACTAGAATGATTTGCACAATCACCAGAGTCATAAACAATATGATGACCATTTCCGAGTGCATGGCATCGTGGCCTCTGTGTTTCTCCACCATTATCTGGTGTTCCGCGCTGAGCAGGACAGAAACATGGAAATAGAGTGAGAGGGTGAAAAGTAGATAAGAACTTTTTTTTGCGGCTGCACGTTCGAACTGAAATAATTAGTTCGTGACTTACCGCATGCGCTCCTCCGGCGTCATTTCGTCCAGGGACTGGAGAAGTTATGAATTACATGATTCATATTATTTGGGATCTTTTAAGTGCAGCCATAGTGGTACTTGCCTTATTTAAGTCCACTGGGGCATGGAGATCCATGTGTTGTTGGTGCATGTTGATGTGGTTGGGGTTGTTTTTGTTGTGGTTGTTGGCGAGTGCTGCCGGCGGCGCAAGACGTCGTCCTCGTCGTTGCGGAATTTTGCCCAACAACCAAATGGGTGTGTGTGTTGTTGTATGCACTTGCAAATTTTTAGTATAGTTTTGCTACGTTCAAAAACAAAACAATAATAAATGCCCCTAAAATATTACACATTGTCCCCTCTATGCTGCGTTCAGTTCTGTTTGCCTATCAGTTGTGTTGACGTTGCCACTTTGGTGTGTCTGGAGCTGCCACCTATCACAAAAAGCACACAACAGGCAATGCATTTATAAAAAATAATTTACATAGACAAATTAGATATTTTTGTCAATTTATGCTACTTTAATCCAATATATTCATCCGTGAGCGCGAACACACAGGAAAAATAATATAGCGACGCCGGTAATGTATGTTGGAAGCGTTGCCACGTATTTAGAGCGCTGGCAAACACTTGACAACTCTGCTGCTATCATTGGCTTATGTATCGATAACGTAAATAATATGTAGAGGGGAACGCAGGTCTGAGATAATATCGATGGTTGCAAAAAACTGAGTTGCCGCCTTTTAAGAAAAACAACTAGTCGAGTAGAAAAATTTTTGGTTGTGACAGTTTTTTAATTTACTGGAAATATACAGATTAAACGAGTATGGCACTGGCAGTCCTAGCACGCGAATGCTTCCCTACCGCCCTTATTATGGGCGCTGGAGATGCGATAGCACAGCTGGCGATTGAGCAGAAGTCGTACAAGGATTATAATGTGGCTCGAACGGCACGCTTCAGTGCGGTTGGCTTTTTTGTCGTCGGACCGGTGTTGCGTCGGTGGTACACCAAGCTAGACACTATGGTGGTCAAGGAGCAGCCGCCCTTTAAAAGGGGCATGAAAAAAATGCTATTGGACCAAACGTGCTTTGCGCCGCCGTTCACATTGTTTTTGTCATATTTAGTGCCATTCGTGAATGGCGAGCGGCACACAGCTATCGTCCAACGCATACGCAACGATTATGTAGCGATCATGCAACGTAGCTTTATGCTTTGGCCCTTGGCACAAGTGATTAATTTTAGTTTAATACCGCTTAACTATCAGGTGTTTTATGTGCAGCTGATCGCTGTGATTTGGAACAGTTATTTATCCATAACTTACAATAAGAAAACATGAGCGTACTCGTTTTTGCCATATTTGTATATTTTGCTAATCAAATGTATGTAAGCAAACTCAATTTCGAATAAACTCTACTTAAGAAACTGATATTGTTTATAATCGTGGGCAGCACGTGCAGCAAGTGTGGAAAGTGGTAAACAGAATTAAATACGCCTCGATCACGCCGATAACTATACAAAAAATACCATTATAACATTTGATAGCTATCGAAAATTTTGCGATAGCGTATGTATCGATACTGCAGTGGTCTTTGCATTGCTGTCGAAACGCTATCGAGTAAAGGCCGCTAAACAGCTGTTGAGTTCTTTTTAGTTTCCTGCGCGCGCTGTTTTCGATTTGTGGCCTGTCTTTTCTTATTGTTAGTCATCATTGCTGACTGAAAAATGCAGCAGACACGTGAAATAATTACACTTCAGTTTGGGACCTACGCGAATTATGTGGGCGCACACTTTTGGAATCAGCAGGTAAGTGAAATTTTGCACACATCTCGCACAGCTGCTCCAACAAACTACTGTTTTTTTTTTGCATTCTTATAGGAGGCCAACTTTGTGTACGCACGCGATGATGGCAGTAGCCAATTGGCCGAGGCGAAGGAGGAGCAGTTGCCGCACAACGATGTGCTGTATCGCGAGGGCCGCAACGATCTCAATCAAGTCACATACACACCCAGGCTGCTTTCTGTGGATCTCGCCGGCACTTTGGGCCATCTGCCCCAAGTGGGCGAATTGTATGGCAACTATGTGCCGCTGCTGAACGCAGACACGCTAACAGACGACGCTTTGGAGCGCACCAAGCAAGACGCTGAACAAAGTAATTTAAACACAGATGGCCAACTGGATGTCTTACAGCAACCCGCAGCAGCCATCTCGGAATATCAGCAGGATTTGCTGCGTAATCAGGTCAACACACTGGACAAGGATTACAAATTGGCCGAGAACTGCAACAGCTGGGCCGACTTTCTCTATGCCCGCTATCATCCGCGCAGCTTTAATGTGCTTCCCGGCTTGGTGCGTCAATCGGATGTCCAGACGCTGGCCACATATGCAGCGGGCGTGGAGCTGTGGCAGACAGCGGACTTCAACGAGGAGTTCTGCGATCGCATTCGGCTGTATGCCGAGGAATGTGACGGTCTGCAAGGCTTTCAGCTGCTGTTCGATATCGATGACGGCTTCAGCGGCATGGCCAGCAAGTGTCTTGAGCATCTAAATGATGAATACAGTCGCGTCAACTTTACGCTGCCGTTGCACTATCCACGCAACGTTTGCTATGCGCAAGCAGGTGAGTTGACGCTGCTCCAAACAATGCATCAACAATAATCTTAAATTTCACACGATAATCGTGATTTCCTGTCTTGCAGATGCGCGCACGTCGCACAGCTTACGCGTGGTGAACAGCGTGCTCAGCTACGCACAGCTTAGCGAACAGGCAAATATGTTTACGCCGCTCTCAACGCTCACGACCATCTGGCGCAACAATGCGCTGCAATCGCGCCAATTGCCTGGACTGCAATGGCAGGCGGACAATCTTTACCAGACATCTGCGGTGCTGGCCGCCTGGCTGGACACGGTGACGCTCAGCTATCGCTTGCGCCAGACGCCCGAAACAATGCCGCGTTTCTGTCAGCGCATTTGTGCCTCCGGCCGCACGATGACAGCGGCTGCAATGGCGCTGCCGCTGGGCATGCAACAACAACCGCAGGATCTGATTGATTATTTGGATGAGCAGGCGAATAATGGCACACTGATGTCACAACTGTCGCCGGGCTGTGAGCCGGGCACGTCGCATCTGCTGCAAATGATTGTGGCACGCGGCATTCCGCTGTCGCGCTTAAAGCGTCCCATGGCCCAGGCGGGCAATCAATTGCGTATGGCGGCCTATGGCTGTGACAGCGTCTCGCAGATGCTGCAGCTGTACTACCAGTGTGCCTATCACGGCAGCATGACGCATGCCACAGCGACGCCGTTGCCACTGCAGACACAGCTGCCGTTTCCCTACGAAATGTTCGATGCGAACATCAATGGTGCTGGCTTCCGACTGCCCCTCAATGGAGAGCGTGAGTCGAGCACGCGTGTAACGAGTGCGCCAGTGTTGGCAGCGCTGCAGAACTCATCGAAGTTGGGAGAACATCTAGAGGCGTTGCATGCGCAGACGCACCGTGTGCAGCTGGCCAAGTTGCAGGGCTATGCGCAGGCGTCATTAGAGCGGGATGAGTATGAGACGGCGCTGGACAAGCTGCTGGAGTTTCGTGACAATTACGAGGATTCACACTATTTGTAAAGTTGACTTTGATATCGGGCCTATGTTATGTTAGAGCTTAGCAGTTGCTGCAAAGCGTGGGTCTGTTATTATCAATGCTGTGAATAGTGCTGTTAAAAGACTGGCATTTGGACGATGGCATTTGCAAATAAAACAATTGGAATAAATATTTAAAATTAATTTAATTGCTAAGCATTAAGTAAACATTAATTACTGTATTTGCAACTGTACACGTCTTCTGGCGAATTTGGCAGTTGGTTTATTTTTGTTAAACATATACTTGCTGCTGCAAAGCCTGGCTGTGTTATTAACATGTTATGTTGTGAACGATACTGTTAAAAGACTAGCTGTCAGTCTGTTAAGCGATGGAATTTTGAAATAAAAAACAATTAAAAATGTGTATAGCTATGACTTTTCCACATTAAGTGTTTTTTATCGCTTCAATCCATTTTTACATTTCATAATTCTTGCTAGTACATATTGAATTTATTCTTTGCACGAATAATTGTGTAATAAATTTAAATAGTGCGCAATATGCAAGCGCCCTCTATTGCAGCTTAATCTAAGCGTTAACATTACAGCAACTTTAATATAAGCTGAGCTTTACAGTGTCAATTGAGTACAGGATCATTGAAAAGCAGCAATGCTTAGTGCGCGCCAAAGTTATTAAATCGGGTTGATTAAGACATATTTTCGCTTTGCATTTGACTTTAATATAGTTAATTTGTGTTTATTAAATCGTCGTCTATGCTCAACAATTGAAGGCTAGCAACAAAAGTGTAATTCGCAATGCAAAAATGAAATTTTCGAAGCGCAAAGTGCAAGTGCATTTGTGTGTGTGATTATGTTCCGTTAGGATCAATGCATATGGATGGCGAAAAGATCTGAAATTGCGCATCAAAAATTTTAAAAGTCTTCAAGCGGCTGTAATGATATAAATAAAATGATATCACTACACTATTCATGATTGCAGTTACCGGCGCAAGATTACATTGCAATTTTTGTATAATAATATAAGTTATACTCATACATGAAAAAGCAACAAGTGCGTGTGCATATTGATAAGTTTGTATGCGTGTGTGCAAGGCTGCTTTCTCGGCACTAAATGAGTGCTAGAAGGAGATGACAGCTGTTTTTCACTTTTTTTGTTGCTTGGCATTTAATGCAGAAACCAATGCATCTATTGTGTGAGAAAGCAATAGAAAGTGTTGTTTGCGTAGTTTCGTGAAATGCGTGCGAGGGAATCAGAAAGTGTTTTTTGTTGTTTTTTTTTGTGGCTCACATTTTGATGCCGTTAATTCGTTTCTAATGCTTTTATAGTGCCGCGACATATTAGTGTTAGTGCGTGTGTGTGTGTTTCTGCAGCAGTTTTGGCAATGGAAGTGCAAAGGAAATAGAAAGTGATGCTCCTTATTTTTCCAAGTTTTTTTTTTATATTTTTTTGATTGTGTTAATTAGTTTTGTGAAAATGGTGAAAAATGTTCAGTGCATTGTGCAGCTTGTTGTTTAAAAATAGTGTTTACAATTGTTAATTAATCATGTGAAAATTGAAGCTAAATTTAGACATCTACAAAATATTCGCCAAAGTCAAGTCTTTTCTCGCCTAAGGTCTTTGACAGAGTTTTGTTTGGTTTTACCAAAAAAAAAAAAAAGCACTGGTGTGACGTCAATTTGCTTAAGCGTTCAGCGTCCAGCATTAGAACAGCTGCATTAACGAGGTAAGTTTCCGTTCAGCATAGAACAATGAAATCGTTGGTATATATAGCGGCCGTCCGCTTAGAGTTAGGTATCAGAAGAGTTTCTGGATTTCACTCGGAAATACATCTACATAACAAAACAACTAAAATGCGTGCCATCGTCCTGATTACACTGCTCGCTCTGGTTGCTGTGGCTGCCGCCCAAGGTCCACGTGGCGGACGTGGTCGTCGTGGTCCACCACAGGGCGGTCCTCAGGGCGGTCCACCTGGCGGTCGTGGTCCCGGCGGTCGCGGTCCCGGTGGTCCCGGTGGTCCAGGTGGTCCAGGCGGTCCAGGTGGTCGTCCAGGCCGTCGTCCATGGGGTCCATGGAGGCCGCATCATCGTCGCACCACAAGCACAACGGAAGCAACCACAACTGTGGCCAGCGATTCATCCACTACGACTGTGGCTGAGACTACCACTGAGACTGCCACTGAGAGCACCACAGTGGCTTAAACGTCTTTGGATCTTGCGTCAACTCGACTTCAATCTCTGCAGCATCTACTTTAAATATCAATAATAAAAAAAAACTCATCTTGCAAGCAATTTAATACGCCACGTTTTCTTGAAGCACATTTTAAAAGCGCTTTTAAAGCAGGGCTGCAAAACTTTAACAATTTGTAGCTGGGTTTCAAACCTTATTATGATGCAGTGGTTTGTAAAGTCAGCAAATCCTAACTTTTAAACTATATTAATGATAGTTTTGAATCATAAATTCGTTGATAAAATTAATTTGAAATGAATTATGCACAAGTTTTGATTGAATTGTAAGAAGAGCAACTTTAGCAGTTCGAACATTTAGATAAATATCAATTAATTACCAAAAATATCGTCGGCATCAGATAGAGTTGAATTCTTAGCGAAAATATTTGAAAACGTTGTTTCCTACTTAATTTGAATACCTAATTGAGTGCTCTGTAGCCCTGGCTTGAAGTGCATTCAATTAAGTCTCTGCTCGATATCCTTAGCGAGCTGACGGCTGTGTCAACGCTTGGCTTGACTCATTGAAGGGTGGCCTAATTTAAAGAGGCGTCAATTGATTTCACGGCAAGGACGTGCCACAAACCCTTTGTTTGTGGCACCTAAAATTTTCAAGGATTCCTGTGTGCAGGTCCTTTTGGCTTTGACTACGTGCTGTTGCTGCTGCTGCTGCTTCTGCTGTTTAAGCCCTTTTCGCCCCCCCCTCTTTCGTCTGCTTTGGTCGTGCTGCCTTTTTTTTTTCTTCTCATGCTTTGCGGAACTTTTCGTTTGCCTAATTTATATGAAAATTTATTGGCAATAAAGCGGCAGTAATTGAAATCTCAACGGGAGTAAATCACAATTTTATGGACTGGCCCGGAAAACAAAGCGGGCTTGCGATAAAGGACCCTGAACTACGGACTACGGACTAAGGACTCTAACGGATAGCAAGGACCTACGTGTACAATATGATGAGGTTAATAATTCTCTTGTTTAAAGGGTCAGCTGGAGTTCAAGTTGCCGCAACCCACAACTCACACACCTTGCGTCCACATTGTTGTGCAAATTAAATTTCAATTTGATTGGCACAATTCCTTGCAGCTCAAGCGGCGAGTCCTTTTAAAGTAACGTACAGCTGCTGCTGCTGCTGTTGCAGCCTGCTGCCAATGAAAAGGTCTCGCAATCTTGGCCAAAAACGATTTCGAATTAAAATTATGCCCCAACGTCTTTAATGGAAGATGTGCTCAGCATATTTTAATTCGCACCAAATAAAAAAAAAATGTTTTCGATTTTATTTGTTGATTTTTTTCCTTTTCCTCTACCTAATTTCATTTAGTTTAATTTTGCAAACTGCATTATTATGCAAAACTGCGTCCGGTTTTGAATTTTGTTTCGTTAAATTCCCTAATTAATGCCGTTATTATTGTCTCTTTAGTTTCTCTTCATTTCGATCTTTTTTAGATGGTCGTCTTAACTTTTTGCCAGCTTTTTAGTTTCTTTGTCTAATCATATCGAATCGTTTTGGTCAGCTATAGAACAGCTTTGAAAGCAGTAGTTTTTCCGATTGCCGAAATGATTGAAATGACTACAGATCTTTCCATTGAAGGCACTACATAATTGAACGATGAAAGAACTTCTAGACTATCCATTGAAAGCGCCATTGAATCTAGTTTTCAGCCGAATGCGCTGTGTTTATTTATCTGCTCAAGTGTTTAAAGTGACGCTCGAAATGTGAACGGGAAACTTGTATAAAATTGTAGAGAAAATGCGCTAGTCCTTGCAATACAAATCCGTGTCGTGGTGTCCCGTTTGTTTGTTTCGGTTAGTTGCCGCAACTCAAGTCTAGACATGACTTATCTGTTTGGGGCTAATCAAAGCACGCGCGGAACGTTAAGCAATTAGCGTCGATAACAAATTTATGTCGGTGAACTGGCGCAAAAACTGAAGGTGAAGTGAATGTAGAGTTGCAGGTGGCAGGTGGCAGGAGGCAGGGAAAAACTCGAACTTGGACACTTTGCATTTTACACGTAATAACAATTACAAATGCGCACTCCACAAATCAAGTGAAGCATCCGGATGCGGGGCAGCTATTGCAGTCAGCGAAGCACATACCCACCAAGCATGGAATACCGACGGTTTGGGGCAAGACTATCCGTAACAGGGCAGCTGGGCGCAGCTTGGTTACCGTGCTCCGGCCTCCCAGGCACTAATTACAATTCAGGACGCGTTGCACTCGAAAGTTGTTGCTCATTCAACACTCGAAGCGAGTGGCGCGCAAGTGGAGAGCCGGTGGCAAGCGTGGGGCTTGGTGTGAGGAGGAGCCGGAGGGGAGGGGGGGGGGGGGTTGTGTTGAGAAAGCTGTGAGCGCATCCCAAATCCCTTCGACCGCCCGCGTTTAACATCAAAGTAGCAATTTGCCCAGCCCTTCATGAACCTGCTCTGCTGTGGCGCCCAAAAGTGTTGTTGTAATTAAATTATGTGCCAAGTGACGTCGTCGTCGTCGTCGTCGTCGTTGTCGACATTCGAGGAGTCATAGTCGGGGAGTTCGAGACGCTGTTGAAGCACACCAGAAGAGGAGCAGTAGTTGCGTCGAGGGTGGCAGACGTTGGAGTCGTTGCTTTTCTTGTGCCCATCTGAGATGTTGTGGCAAATTAAGTTTGCTTTTGTTCTAGATTAAAAAGGCATTGAAATGTCGACAAGGACGACGTAAAAGTCTCCTGCTCGTGGATTCATTCCTTTGGCAGGGAAGCGACGGCAGTTAAAATGACGCCTTTGGCTAAATTAAGTTAACTTTGTTAAGTTTGTTTTGCTTTTGGCTGTCGGCCAGTTAAGTTCATGATTAACTTCACCCCAAAGCATTGAAATTAAATGCGTTTCGAACTCGAACTTGAACACGAATTGTAAGTCAAAGTTGTTGTCAATTTAGGACTGCATTTCAAAAAGGTCGTTTTACCGGTTCACATTTGAGTTAATATTATTATATTAAAATCACAGATTTGTTGATTTGATGTAGATTTTAATGTAACTAAATAACTCTCATAACCGATTCGTAACCGATTCATAACCGATTCATAACCGATTCGTAACCGATTCACAACCGATTCATAGCCGATTCATAACCGATTCGTAACCGATTCATAACCCATTAAAATCCGATTCATAACCGGTTCAAATTAGATTGCACATCTTGCAAGCAATTCAGAATTAATTCGTTCATTATCTTCGTTCAAAATCTTTTTGATACAGTTTCATAACCGTCTCTTGTTTCGTTTTACCAATATGTAATTGATTATTTCATTTCTTAACACACGTATTTACTTATTTTAATTTAGTATTTTCAACTAATTAAACTTGGCACAACTTTCAAATTAGCGCCAATTAAATTCAAATGCAGTTATCGGTTGCCACCTGAACGCTTAAGTATTCAAAGTTGCCCAGCTCGCATAGCTGTCAAATAAATATGAATTCATTTTGTGGATGACAACAGCACAAATGTTTTGGGGCTAGTCCACTCGAGTCCCCCAAATTGCCGCCCTAGTTGGGGAAGCTAAAGACAAAGCTCAAAGTCAGCCCAAATTGACACTTAACCCTGAAGCCAAAAAGTAGATAAACTTCTCTGATAATAGATTTAATGTGCCTAATTTTGCTAATTTGGCCTTTTCCGGTGTAGCCAAAATAATTAACACGCATGTGAGCCGGAAATGCTATCAACTTATGAACTTTCTCTCCCCTTGCATTACTTGCTCCCTGCCTCTGAACATTGCTGGGTCCATTCACCATCTACCACCCACCACCCATTTCGCCACTTTGTAGCAAATTGCAGGCTGCAAGAACGCTTGTCCAAACTTTTCCCTTCTTCAAACACACACTTAAAGTGGGTTGTTGCGACTTACGAGTGTAGTTATAAATAAATATAGTATTTGTTTTATTAAAAAGTAATTTGTGGGGAAGCAAATTCCAAGACAAAAGATAGGATTATTTGGGACAGTCTTGTACATAATTGAAAAAATTTAGAAAATTCCCGAAATAAATAATTCACACAAGAATAAATGATGTTGGAATTCAAAAAACTGTTGTGCATTAATTAAGTGACAAAAAGTTATTAAATCAATTATGTAAAACACAATACAAACGAACGAAATGAATTTTGCATTGCGTCAATTTATGCTTTATATGAATTTTATTTTTATTTGAATAAATGAATTTGATGGCTTGTGTATTTACATTTTACTATTGTTCAATTGTAGAGCATTTCAATGTCATTGCAACGCTTAGTTACTTTTATTTTGTATTTCTCTCTCTCTCTCTCTCTCTCTGGTTGTTGCTGTCATTGTTGCTCTCGGTCAATATCATAACAAGTTCAGGCCACACACACAAACACACACACACACACACACACGCACACACGGATACGTATGTACACAGTTGTATCTGTGTTTGTATTGCTAAACCCATAATCTTGTTGTTTTATAACTTTTAATACCTATAATCCTTTGTCGTTCTCGTCGTCGTTGTTGTTGTTGCTGTTGCTGTTGTTGTTTTTGGTTTCTCATGTTTACTTCGTTTTGCTGTGGTGGGATGATTTCATTTTACCGCCACAGCATTTGGAGGCTAGTTTCATCCTTGTTGTTGTTGTTGTTGTTGTTGTTGCTATTGCTGTTGGTATTCGCGCTGGTGTTGGTGTTGTGTGAGCTCCAACAAGTTAACATGTTGTTTGTCGGAAATTGACCAAATAAAATTAAATAGTAAACAATTCTCCACTTCTACCCCGTGTCCACAAACGTTTCTCCTCGTTTCCCGGTTGTACACACAATTTCGTTGCCACAACCTGAGGCCAAACGAGATGCGAACTAAATTTTCCAATTATATGTTCAATACCATCAACCAATAATCCATTTCCAATGCCAACAAAGCGTTTATTGTCTGAAATATGCGAACCTATAGCTAAAGTAATATGTTATCTCATTTTTAGAAATATTTATAAAATGTGCAGAGAACTTTGATTATTTCTCTTACATGTAAAACTTAAATATTCCTCATAATATGAATATCCTGGCTTTAAAAAAATAACACGATTTTTGTGTATATACAGAGGATTTTATTAATGTGCAGTTGGTGTGATAAGTTTACAAACTGTTGTGAACCAATAAAAATTTGTGAAGTTATTGGCCCACAGAACTATGGCCAAATTATTCAGATGCTGAGGTGGTATCAGAGTCAACAGAAGCTTCAGTGCTGTTGTTAGACTCAGTAGAGTTGGAGTTGTTGTTATTGCCCGATGGACCTCCCTGAGGACCTCCTTGTTGTCCTCCCTGCTGACCTCCCTGCTGACCTCCCTGCTGACCTCCCTGCTGTCCGCCTTGCTGACCTCCTTGCTGACCACCCTGGGAACCGCCTTGGGAGCCACCTTGTTGTCCGCCTTGGCGGCCTCCTTGACGACCCTGGCTACGGCCGAGTCTTTGAGCATCAGCGGCGGCGATGGCAGCCAGAGCAATCAGGACAATGATGATTGAAGCACGCATTTTGTTTGCTATTTTCAGATGTAGAACTGAATGATGTCTTTTCCCAGACAACATGGGCTTTATATAGCGATTTTCTATGCTACGATAAGTGGAAATTTTCTAACAGCTGTTTTGAACAATGACGAAATTATTTTAACAAATTGACGTCATGTGTTGAATGGACCACAAAGATCGCACAATACAAGTGTCTTTATTTAACACTAGAATATGTTTGAAGTCATAAGTCTGTGTGCGTCGAATGATTGATCATATTACGTACCTTTTATGTTTGTTTATCTTTTACATATGGTTAACTGAAATTTTAAAAAACAATTATGACGAAAGGAAAGTTTTTAAGCATAAATATTACGAATTTACACATTCAATTTCTTCATATATTTTAGAAATGATTTACTTAATAAAAACACACTGACAAATTTAAGGCATTGTCCTTAAATTTCTATTTTCTTTCTTGGAATTGTCTTCCCGATCTACTTTATTAAATATATTGATTGCCCAAAAATTTAAAAGGCATTATCTGAAAGAGTTTTGCCTATTAAGTGTACAAATAAAACTCACAAATAATTATGATTGAATATAATAATTATATATTTGGATTTTAATGTACATTTGAGTTAAAAATAAAATTAAGCTGAAAATTAAATTAATTTTATTGTCGCATTTAAAGCTTAATCAAAATCAGCTTTTGAAACTTGTCATCATTAGTATTTTATTTTGTGCAGATAGAAACAGATAAAATCAACTTGATCTTTAAAAGGTGCTTAGAAAAAAGTAAAATATGCCAATAAAAATATTTTATTATGTTCCTATTTTTCAAAACCATTGCTAAAACGTTTCTGAATTTTTTCTTTGTTCAACGTCAACTTTTAGATTTGAGGGTTCATTTTCAAAAGATGTCCAATACACCATTTTTATATTGAATAATTGACTTGAATACTCAAATTTCTGCTTGTAGTCAGAGTGATTGTTCATCTCTGTATTGCAATCGTACATCAGATTAAAATTTAAAAACATTGTATATATAGATCAGATTTATTTTTATTAATATCCAGATGGTATGATAAATTGGTTATTAGGACCCAATAGTTTTGTGAAATTATGCAGCAACTGTGGTGGTTTCATCGGCAACGACGGTTTCAGTTGAGGCTTCGGCGGTGGTGCTGTCAGCACTGGATTCAGTGGTGCTGGTGCAGTTGCTAGGACCCCATGGACCGCCTTGAGGACCGCCCTGAGGACCTCCCTGGGGACCGCCCTGAGGACCGCCCTGAGGACCGCCCTGAGGACCTCCTTGGGGACCTCCTTGGGGACCTCCCTGAGGACCTCCCTGAGGACCTCCTTGGGGACCTCCTTGGGGACCTCCTGGGCCACCTTGTTGTCCGCCTTGACGAGCCTGGCGACGTCCCAGTCTTTGAGCATCCGTTGCGGCGATGGCAGCCAGAGCAATCAGGACAATGATGATTGAAGCACGCATTTTGTTTGCTATTTTCAGATGTAGAACTGAATGATGTCTTTTCCCAGACAACATGGGCTTTATATAGTGATTTTGAGTACTCTCGAAATGGGAATGGGAATTTTCTTGCAGGTGGTTTAATTGATGACGAAATCTGTTAATCAAATTGACGTCATGTGGTGAATGGACCACAAAGTTAGCATTTGATATATTATAGAATAGAGTTTAATCAAGTCCACGTGTGTCAATAGCTGAGGATTGCGCTATAAATATCTTTATGCATCGGACAGGATTCTAGCAAAATTAATAAAAAGCCTTTATTGTTTTTTTCTTAACTTTATTCTTAATTACAAAATGAATTAATTTGTTCGTGAAGTTGAAGTATTGATAATCATAGCTAGCTTTTCATTACCGTTTTCGCTGTTCAAACAAACTCTTCGGTATCTACTGAAGGAT
Organism: Drosophila siamana; assembly: GCA_035047445.1. NCBI lineage: Eukaryota > Metazoa > Arthropoda > Insecta > Diptera > Drosophilidae > Drosophila > Drosophila siamana. The sequence goes on from JAWNPP010000078.1 coordinate 17,963,790, forward strand.
GTGCATGATCAAGCATGGAATCGGTATTTTGTATATTAAGAATTCAATTTGGTTTTTTACTTTTCGGATATATTTCTTCTAAGTGAATCAATTAATTTTGCTTAATTGCTTTATAAGCCAAAATGCATGTCTGACATTATATAAGTTTTCAGTATAATTACAAGACCTTTAAAAAAGAAACTTTGTTATACGCCAGTTTTGAAAATATAAATGCCTAATTCTCTTAACCAACTAAAATATTCGCATGTAGATTTTCAAGAAATATGGGAATTGGAGTAGTTTAATAAATAAAATAAACTCTGATGGATTGCGCAAATATTTATTTTTGAATCGAGTTTATTATTATTTAAAGGATTGAGATCTTTTATGTGATTTATGTTCTTAAATAAAACAGCTACAAATTTCTATATACACAAGATTTTTTATTAATATCCAGTTGGTAAATTTACAAATTATCAAAAAAAAAAGTGTTGGATTTTAGTTATACACATGATTGTTGTGAGATTAGGCAGAAACTGTGGTGGTTTCATCGGCAACGACAGTTTCAGTTGAGGCTTCGGTGGTGGTGCTGTCAGCACTGGATTCAGTGGTGCTGGTGCAGTTGCTAGGACCCCATGGACCGCCTTGAGGACCGCCCTGAGGACCTCCCTGGGGACCACCCTGAGGACCGCCCTGAGGACCTCCCTGGGGACCTCCCTGAGGACCGCCTTGAGGACCGCCCTGGGGACCTCCCTGAGGACCTCCCTGGGGACCGCCTTGGGCACCGCCCTGGGGACCTCCTTGGGGACCTCCTGGGCCACCTTGTTGTCCGCCTTGACGACCCTGGCCACGTCCCAGTCTTTGAGCATCAGCGGCGGCGATGGCAGCCAGAGCAATCAGGACAATGATGATTGAAGCACGCATTTTGCTATTTTCAGATGTAAAACTGAATGATGTCTTTTCCCAGACAACATGGGCTTTATATAGTAATTTTTATGTGGTCTGATGTCTTCAGATAAGTGGAAAGTTATTCCGCAGCTGTTTTGGACAACAATGACGAGGTGTCGTTGGCAAATTGACGTCAGATGTTGAATGGACCGCACAGAGATCGTTTGACATATTGTTAATTATGGAAAAGAGTTTCGTCAAGTTCAATGCCAAAGTATTATTTGCTATCGTATTTATATTTTGTGTTACCAGAGATAAAATCGTAATTAGAATTGCTTGAAAATACAAAAGTATAATTGGAATTACAATTGTGTGTGCCCAGCAGTTATTATTGATTATTTGGCTATTTTAGTTTCGAAGATTATTCGAACATAAAGGACTTTTGCTTGTGGTTCCTGCATAGTTTGCATTCGAATTTCAAGTTTGTTATTTTGTGCTTTTGCCCTTTTGCAAAGTTGGTTTTTAATTACTCATTTCGGGCGAACAGTAAAATGCTGAATATTTCGCCCACTTTTGACCTTTCACCACAAAACTCGTATGCAACAAATAAATTGTATTATTTACACATGTTTCTAATTCATAAATTCCCAATGTTTTATTTCGAATTCTGTTGATTTAAAGTACTTATTTGCACAGCAAGTCAAAGTTGCCAGACAGTCGAACAAACAAACACACACACACACACACACACACACACACACACAGGAGACACTGCAATTTTATTTGTTGTTGCGGCTTTGTTAATTGGAGTAAACTGTTTTGTGATTTATTTCATTGCAAATGTTGTTCAACGAATTGCAGCAAAATGCTTAATTAAGTCTTTTTTGTTTTTGTTGTGTATGTGTGTGTGTGTGTTTTTTTTTGCATTTTTTGTGTTGTCTATTTTATGTTTGACTAAATACAAGGCTGTCCAATTATTTCTGGCAAGTTTGTTATTATTGTTGTTGCCAAAGTTGTAATAAACTGAACGCAAGCGGGGCCAACAAGAGGTAAAAGAGAGACAGGGGCAGAGACAGAGACATAGACAGAGATAGAGACAGGAGTTTGCTTTCATTTTCATTGCGCTGCTTTTTGGCTAAAATTAAAATTGTTTCGCTTTGCAGTCGTTGTGTCTGAAATGAAGTCGTTGCTATGTTAAAGGATTCTGTGTCGGAGGGTTAAAGCTGTAAAACATTAGGCAACGAGTAAAGCATTCATTGCCCGGCGTCGAGAAAGAGAAAAGTTTTATTTGCATTTCTTTGGCATTGCGTTGCTACTTTTGTGTTGTTTGTTTTACCAAGAACAACAGTCAAGCGTAGAAAGTGAAGTAAAAGCTGCAGGTATTGCCTTCTGGCCATGGCCACGTTTCTTTCCCTGGTCTCTGGTGGCAACGCCAGCAGCGACCGCCCAAGTCACGTTGAACTTGTTTCGTCTTGAAAAGCGAACGCCATTTTTAAAATCTCCTCTCACCGATCTTAGCGCACACGCTCTCCCCCTCCCTCCTACCCACTCTCGGATTTCCCTTTCCTTTGCATCGCACTCGCTCTGCCTTGCACACACATAAACAATTGAAATGAATTTGTTTCCTCTAGATGTTCCGACAGCCAACTCACACACACACACACTCACATGCATCAGACCAACAAAGCACATCAAATGCAAGTGAACTCGACAGCAAAGTACTCACTAAAGGCTTAAAAATTCTATTACAATAAGCGAGCCCTGGAAACTAAAGTGTTCGGTGGCAAAGTAGAAATAAATGTGTTGTTAAAATTCAGAAATTTAATCAGACAAGCAATTTTTCGATTTTTTATATACTTTTCTAATACTCAGTTACCTTTAAAATCTTGTTTGAAGCATAAGAAGCAATTCTTATGCCTTTGAAAAGCATTTTTCAAGCCAAATACCCCAAAACTTTTGTAAAAAAAAATGTATGAACAGTTTAGGGTAAACTAGTAATTATAATAGTAGCACTAAACACAGCTAAAATCAAATTAAAGTGGACATTAAAGAATTTAAGTCATGTAACAACATTTCTTCGTTTTTGTTTTGTGTGATCTTTAAGCGCGTAATTCTTAGTGAGTTATGGCACCAAATACGAGTGCGGCTATTAAACGAATGTGGTCTAAAGTGGAGTCTAACCGAAGAGAGAGGCAAATAGACATCCTTCCATTGCCTGTTACTAACGTCAGCAGCAGCAGAGCATGCTTTTGTTGGCCCTTTGCTGGCGAGCATAAAAAACTTTGCCGACAAACTTTGACTTTGGTTATTGTTACAGTTTAACTTTGTTGCTGTTGCTGTTGTTGTTGCTGTTGCTGCTGTTGTGCCATGTGCTTTGCTTTGCCTGTCGCCTGCTCATGTTGTTATTGTTATTTGCCGCTCTCGCTCGCACTCTGCTTATTTACAATGCGACAAAACCTGAAAAGCTACAGCGACAACAGGCAAGCGGCAAGCGTACAAAAAAACAAAAAAACAACGAACTTTTCAAATAAAATGATTTCTTATTTAAGCAGGCGATTTGGTCACGCCCACAATTTTAGTTAAGCCAGCATCCCTACACTGTTTCAGATGGGAGGTGGGCGTGTCCCTTTTGGGGCGTTTAATTTGCAACGCAGACAGAAAATGTAATCTCAGCTTTTTATTATCATGAGCTCTGCCTGCAGAGTCCTTGTTATGGGCGATGTTTCATTTCAATCCGTTCGGGAAAATTGAATTTGTGACGTCAGCGCACGGTGCACAGTGTCGCTGTAGTTCCCAGCCCCTGATTGTTGATTTTCCCAAGCTGCTTATGTGTTGACTCTACAAATAATTAGCTGACGATTGTAAAGTACGGCTACTACACATTTGGCACAGCTGCGCTTTGTCGAAGCCCCTTCAGACAGAAGCTCAAATATAACCAAGTAAACCAAACAAAAAAAATATGAGAAACAATGACGTCAGTTAACTTGAGTGATTGCGCAGGGGAAATTACTAATTGTGGCAACAAAGACATAATGAAGCAAGTTTGGTAAATATTTAAAATACGAATTTAACGAAATAGCGTCAAGTATTGCATTAATAATAATTTTAGAGATATTATTTTAGAGATATTACTAGTAAAATGCTAACAAAACTTCCAGATGTACTTTGGTTAATATATGAAAAATATATCATAAAGTTATTCAATATAAATTTTAGAAACTTATCCTTATATCAAGTGTTCAAGAGAAGTAGAAAATTTTATAGACAATTTCCATTTTAAATTAACTAAATGCTTTTGCAAATTGTAAAATTCAGACTGGTTTTAATACTTCAGGAAGTGTTGCATATTTATTTATATTCAGAGGCTTAATTAGCGACAACAATTTGGAATTTTGAGACGCTGCCTAATCGTTAGATCATATACTGAAATAAACCTAAAATATGAATTAAGTGGCTTAGTTAAATATTAATGCAATCTTTGCAATTAAATGGAATCAGCGCAGTGGAGCTGAAAAGAAAATGTTTAAGAAAGTGCCATTAAAATGTAATTGAATTCAGAACCGCATTTAATTTAAATATTGAAAACAATATAAAAGGGTTGGCAACAATTTCATATTCGCATTTCTCCGATTTAAGCTAGAGCTCTTTAAATCTGTGGCAATATCCGAAAGAGCTTTCATTGCCGCTTGTCTGCGGCACCTCCATATTTTCAGTGTCATCTATCATAGCCATATGAGCAGAGAAGAAAGAAAGTAAGAGAGCGGCCCAAAGGCAAGCACACAGTGCACATTATAATGCTGTTACATTGGTGGCAGGAACAGCAGCAGCAGCCGCAGCAACAGCAAAGGACATCGAAGTCAGCATGGGGTCGCCACATAATGGGCATTACGGTTTCGGGACATTTCTCGAGCGTCGAAATTGTTTATTTATTGACAATGCACAGCACGCGCGCCAATGCAAAAAGATCATCAAATGTTATGATGGCAACATTGGGTGCCGACATCGGTGGACGGGGTAAAAGTGGATCCGGAGAAAACCCAATTTCCTTCCGTCATATTTTTGTGTAGTTGGCAGTGTTGTTTTTTTGCGGTGACTGTAAATAGATACATAAATGAAACTTGCAGTCGGGCCAATCGACTCTTGACTCAAAAGCAAAGTGAAAGTTTTACATTTGTAATACAGAGGTTAAACTAACTGGCGCAGAAGAAGGAATAGAAAAAGTGTGAGAGTGAGAGAGAGAGAGAGAGAGTGAGAAGGTGAAGGATATGCTTAGCAGAGTCAACAGCTTGAATCCAGCTGCAAGCGAGCGTGTCAAAGTTTCAAGTCAAGTCAACTTGGCGTGTGTCTCCAAGGCAGCATTTTGAAATATTCATAAGCACGAGCAAATCCAAAGTCTCCCCGTCAAATCCTCGCTGGCTGCTGGCTGTTGGCTGCTGGCTGATCCCGAACCCCAGCGCACACTTCATGGCTGTCAGCATAGCCATTGCATCGCCCTCCCCTCCGCTCTGATCCCCTGCCCACCCCTGCTCTGCAGCCAGACAAAAGCAGAGTCATAAAGCAATAAAGCGAAATCATGTGTAGAAATTTTTATAAGTTTTCACGCTTTTTGCCCCCACTGTCTTCAAGTGCCAATGAGCAGCACAAGCAGGGGAGTTTGTATATGTGCGTGTGTGTGTGTGTGTGTGTGTGTGTAAGGAACTTTCAACTGGCATTTGCGCAAATCCAGGCAGAGAGCTTAAGGTATCAACGCAACTCAACTCGAGTCTTTTTATGTTTTCCCCGACAAGTGACTGAAATTTTTGCGCAAAAGTTGCGGGCGAAAAAAAAAAAAATGAAAACAACAACAAGCAAAAGGTGGAGCGAACAACAGGCGAAACAACAACTCATGTGGGTAATTTACTGCAGGATGGAGTTGGGGGAGGGGGTGGGTGGTAAACTGATTAAAGCTCCAGCTGAATGCATCAATTTAACTGATAGCGTTGCCATTTGTCAATAGCGCATAAGTATTGGCAATTACTGCCCAGCGTTGCCACCTGTTGTTGGGCGTTTAATTAAAGTCACACTTTATAAGATAGACAGCGTCTTGAGTTTTTAGATTGTTGTGCAAAATTGTTAAGTGGAAAAAGTTTCGAGGGTATTGAACAATTTTCTTTGCATTTTTTGTCTTTTTTTTTCTACGAATTTGTAATGATGTGTAGTATGCAAAAGATCTGGAGCGAACAACTTTTTGTAAGAAACTCGAACAGGAATTTTGCTTGATTTGTTTTGTCACTAGTTCATTTAGTGCATACCCAAAAAACGAGATTAAACTAACAAAAACTCGGAGCTACCAACAGTGTAATTACAAAATTTTTTTTTGAATTATGTTTTTATTGAAAGAAAATGCAAGAAATGGAAAGTTAAAAGTAATCAAAGTTGTGAAAGTTATTGAAGGTATAAAAGACAGACAAGATTTTTTGACATTTAGTTTGAAGAATCTGTGGTTGCGCTGGAATCTGAAGATTGATTTCCATTTGGTGGAGCACCCGAGGAGCCCGATGGAGGAACCGACTGAGAACCAGACGAGGAGCCACTTGAAGATCCCGATTGAGGTCCCGATTGAGAGCCGCTTGAAGAGCCTGATTGAGCTCCAGATTGAGAACCATTCGAAGAACCCGATTGAGGTCCCGATTGAGAGCCAGTTGAGGAGCTGCTCTGGCTTCTCTGGGAGCCACCTTGTGATCTGCCCTGACGGATGCCAGCGCCATGAATAGCGGCCACGGCGCACAGTGTGACCAGCGCAAGCAGAGCGATTGCAGCACGCATTTTAACGAAGGATTTGCAGCTTAGTGAGTTTTCCAACTGACTTGGCTTTAGCAACGCATCGCGTCGTTTTTATATACAAATTTTAGTTGGTCGCTTGCCATTCAAAAATTTCCATCCAAAAAAAATACAAAATAGATAACAGCTGTTGGATTGTTTTTTTTTTTTTTTTTGTTCAATTGGACGATTAGTCAACGCAGTTTGTAAAGCTATTTTTTAATGGCAGTAAATAGTGAATCGAGCTATTTTCAAAATTGGGGGGCAGCTGTTGTTATTTATCTATTTGCCTGTTTGGTTAGACAATAATGAAACTGCGTCGGCTGCTCGCCTTATGTTTATACAATGTAGCTGAGAATCGACATTAGACGGGGTTCAATGACGTGTTTGTGTTTGCCGCCAGCGCAGTTTGAAGTTGGCTTGATTAGCTGTGAGTAAGAAATTTGGCAAGGAATGGAAGTTTACAGACATTTCGAGTTGATTGAAAATTAGTCTTGCGATTTTATGGTACTAAAGGAACTTGAAAGAAATTTGTGACAATTCACATTAGTTTTATGTTTATGTTGACTGTCTTTCTAATTATTTCAATAGAACGTTTTTGAATACAAATTTATACCTATGGATTTGTATGCGGAATTCACACTGTTCAAAAATCAGTTGCTTAAGAACGAAGTAGAAACCTTTCATTATAATTAAAGGAATTATGAAGTTTTGATGTGAGTTTTCTATTGTCTTAGCATATTCTAATAGCAAATTAAGCTACAACTACAACAACGATCGTTTTTTTTTCTCTCATTTAATTTGTATTCGTTTTTGTTATGCTATTTACTCCACACACAATTCGTAATGAGCTTAATTATAGCTCCCATGTTAAACATTGCTTTGATTGCCGATTGCAATTCAACAAGTGGAACTGCTGTCAATGTCCTAACAGCCAGTTGATGGTCCTAATCAGGCGACCTGTGATGCGTCTTTTAATGGCCTGCGGAGTGCGAGGTTGGGAGGTTGAGGCAAATTCCTGGTTGGGCTCAAAGAACACACACAAAATTTGAGCTCATTTCGTTGGACGTTGAAGCAAAAAAAGCAGCAGCAAAATGAAATTAAATGAAATGGCAGAGTCCAAGCTCACACACACTCACATACACATTAAAGGGGGCATTAGTTGTGAAGCGTGGTGGGCAGGGGCGGTATCGGGGCTATAACCGGCGTCCGGGATGCCGTTGGGTATTTCAAAGCAGTTGCCAGAAATGTTATTATGCAAAATAATAACAACGCATCGCACTATGAAATTAAATTTCGAATCCCAGCAGTGAGTAAACTTAAAATACAAGTTATTGCAGCACCCTCACTTTGTTTCCAGCTCCTTCTGCCCCCTCTCTCCTCTCCTCACTCACTCTGTATCTTTCTCGCTATGCTATATATGTGTGTGTGTTGCCACATGACTGCCTCTGGCTGAGGCAATGACTGCCGTCTTCCCTTAGCTGTCTGCCATTTGATACTCTGCCGCTGGCTATGCAAACATCGCTATAGATATCGCTTCGACATATTTACACATGAGAAGCCGCCGCAGCCCTTTCCCCCCGCCTCTGAAAAAACTAGCCGTATCTGAACTGTCGGTCTAACCACTCAAGTTATGCACGCCAAATTTCGTTAGTTTTGTTGGCTTACGCTCCAAAGTTGTCGTAACTCGAAAGTTTTTAACCTGTTGCATTTCAACTTACCTATCCAACTTTATGAACTGTGAAATGTTCGCAATTTGGTCATATCTCGAATTGGTTTAAAACATTTCTTAGAAATTGTATTTTGCATAAATCTAGTCTAAAAGTCAGCAGACTTCTATGTGTAAAATGTTGTTGAGCATTCATCTATAAGCTTCAATGAATTTACTATTAAAATTCTATAGTTTTATTTGTCTATAAGCTGAGCTATTAGAACTGATTAATAACTGAAGCTAAAGCAATCTATTGCATTATATATATTGAAATGTAAGCAAGTTATTGGCCATAAATATACGAAAATATTATGAACCTAATTTTCTGATTTAGATAATTTAATGTTATACTAAACTAAACTCAATTGTTTCATTAAATACATGTGTGTTTAAATATAGATAATGAATTCATTCACTTGCGAATTATTCAAGTGATAAGTTATGAATTTAAAACTGTTTTTTGAAAGCACAAAAATATCAAAACCTCTGTATAATTAGATCTGTTAAATAATGCTTATTGAGTTAGTTTTCTTAGTCAACTACTTAGACCTTTTGATTGGATGTTTAGAGAGCATTTGAGAGGCGTTTGGAAATGTGTTTTTTGGCTTTCGGCTCTTTTTGGGTTTTTCCGGCTGCATTTTGCTTGTTTTTTTGGCTCCCATTTTTTGGGCATTGTTGTTGTTGATATTGTTATTGTTGCACTTGTTGTTGTTGGTGTTGTTGTTGCTGTTATTTGGCTGTATCTTTCTCGTTCGTTGCCCGTTTGCCCGTTTGCCCATTTGCCGGTTTTGTGTGCTGGTTTTGCCATATAGCCGTTTTGCTGTTGCTGCTGCCGTTGCTGTTGCCGTTTTGCCTCGTTTTTATTTTCGTGGGAGTTGGAAGACAAATTGATTTCATGTCTGAAACTTCTTAAGCGCCTGCAACGGGGGAATCCTTGCCTTGGCGCTGCTGCACTTTCCACTTTCTTTTCAAACGTGTGTGCATGTGCACAAAGTTGATATTACACAGGCATGTTGCATGCCCCTCTACACACAGCTCCCATACTTTTTTTGTTTTGGGTCGTTTTTTGGCTTTTTATTTAGTTTAACGTTGGCCAGAAATTGATGCGTCCGTTCGAAACAATATAACAAGAGCAACAACAAACAACAACAAGTACATGGCAGCTACATGGCGTAAGGCAACATGTTGCCACAGCCACGCCCCGACCCCCTTCACCCCCTTTCACCCCACTTCACCCGCTGCAGTCAGTCGCATGCTTGTGGCGCATATTTTTGGGAGCTGAAAGTGTGCTGTGGCTTCGGCTGTCATAGAACATGAACGATACATAAGTCCGCAGCAAATACGTTGAGGCCAAGCACCACACTGAGTCCTTGACTCCTCAACTCCAGCTGCGCATATATGTATATATATATATAAATATTTGCAATTTTATTTCTATTCCCCAAGTGTGGCCGTAAATTGCCACCCCCCCCTTAAAAACCCAGTCAACCAGCTATCGAAACGCGCGCAGCTCGTTTTCGTTTTATATTCATTTTTATTTTTTGGTTAAACGGTTAGTTTGCAGTTTGCAGTTTTACCGTTTACACCTTAACCTCTGCCCGTGGCGCCCCTAATCATTTTTGTGGCAGCCAACAACGCTGCGAATTATGCAGTGTTCCAAACTTGACTTACACAACAATTTCCAACAAAGATATTGTATTTTTGGTTTTTAATTATATTTATAATAACATTTTGTTGTTGTTTTTAAAATTTTGTAGTTGTTAAATATTAGGCTTTTTATTATTGAAACAAATTAGATAGAAATTACAATATTAAATGTTGTTTTTTTGTATGGCACTTTGATAAACTTATTTCTATTAGTTTCAGGCTTTTGGTAGAATATTTATGCAAAATTTGAATTTTATTTCTATGCATACAATTTTTACATTTCATTTCATTTACAGTACATTAAAAATTAATGCAAGTAATTTTTATGATTTGAAAATACTTTTTTGATAATTAGGGAACTCTGCGAAAATCTGGTGGAAAACAGTATTAAAATATTTGAGGGCAGGGAAATAAACTACAGATGGATTAAAATCCAGAGGGAAAACACAGTTGAATGAATGAAAAGATGCACAAAAAGAGCGTTGAGTGTTGAGCCGATTGATGGCCAGATTTTGTTTTGTGATGATGATAATTAATATACTATTTATAAACTATCTTTCCTTCTTTTTTACAAGAATATAGTTTCAAACTTCTGCTTACAGTTTATAAACAAATACTGCTTTATTTTTTTTAAATTTAAACTTATAAATAATATCGTTCTACTCTAAAACAGTTGCTAATCTATTATATGCAGCTGAGTGCATTCAATTGCATGCAGCTCAACGATTTATTGCAGCTTCAATTAGGGATTTACTCGAATGCACTACGGGAAAAACCATTTTCAGCTCATCCGCTGCACAAATTTAATTTGTTGTATTCCTCGCTGTTTGACTTTCTGCACTTTCACCCCTCACACCGTCGCATTTACCCCAACTTGTTTACCTTCTCGTTTGCACCGTTTTGCCGAGCATAAAAACAAATTCCATACAATATTTTCAATATCAATAACTTGAACGTTTTTAGTTATCAAAACAGTTTATCCATACTAAGTAAGTACCTGGGATATCCTTTACTCCACTCCTTTGTCCTGTGCTTCCTTCCATATCGATGCCGAGTAAAACTACAAAAAAAAAAGAACGAGAAAAAAATAGAAATGAAAGAAAATACTGCAAGCGAAAGAAGAAAATTCTTTTTTGTTTTTTCCGCACGCTGTTTGGATGCAGTCTTGTCTCTCGTCCCCCCCTTCCCCCCCTCCCATTCTCTCGTCTTTTACTGGCTTGCATCTCGTCGTTTGTTCGTTCTGTGCGTGAAAATCCTGGCAACTTGTTAGCTTATCCGGTGATTACATCGATAATGCTACGTGGTGTTTTAGCTCCAAAGCTACGTGCTGCTTATGCCCTTCGTTTGCCAGCTGCCAGTTGCCGGTTGCCTGTGTTGGTTGTGTGTGGCTGTGAGGAGAGAGAATAGGCAGTCTGTGAAAATGATACTGTTGCCATATCTGACTGTCTGTCTGCCTGTCCGCCTGCCTGCTTGTGTTTTTCTTTTGGCCCCAAACCGAAAGGCAAGAACTTCCACTAAAGCTACAACAACAACAACAACACCAACAACAACAGCAGCAACAGAAGCAGCAACTAAAACTACAACTGCAATAATGCCACTCAGCTATTTTTCTTTGTAATGCTCTACGCAAGCGAGTCTATGAGTTGCAAATCAGTTTATGCGACACTTTGTTATATACAATTCGATACGAATCGCACTTCAATGTTAGAAGAATAGTTTAGCTTTAAATAAATAATTGACTAAGTACTTAACAGCGTTTCATTATAGGAAGAAAAGTAAAAATAAATTAATTAAATGATGAAACTAACGCACGCTTATTAATTTTATTTGACTAATTCTAAGAGTCTCTAAATATATTTAGATTTAGTTAAATTTATTAGTGTGCTAAGAATTTAGTTAGTTTGCGAAATATTTCATTTATACGGCATTTAAATTTTGAATTTTTGAGCCCGTGAAAGATGAATACACACTGCGTATACGTAATATATTGCGTATACTTGTTACGTATTTTCCATTCACAATCGCACATCTAAAAACGCGGAAGTATTTCCCCAATAATTTTCTATAGCATACTTTCGGGACAGTTTCGAATAAATTCAATCGCTTTTCTGTATTGTGCCCTACGATGTGCAATGAAAAAACGCAGCAAGAAACGCTTTGAACGAAGCGAAAAGTATTTTGAGGGTATTGCAAGTGTCTATTAGAGAGTTCAGTGCGGGATTTCTTTGAATTTTTGTGCAACTCCTTGTAGTTTTGGCATACAAATGCGCAAAATGCAGTTGGTGGATTTGTTCAGCCCCCCCCCTGCGCCCCTTTGGCACTCGATGCCGACGTCGACGTCGTCGTCGTCAACTCCCACGCATGTTGTACATTTTATTGCCGGAGTCAAGACAAGCTGCGTCAGGGAGCCGACGCCAGTTGAGTGTTGCAAGCAGATACATTTGTATGTGCAAACATGTATCTGCTGCACCTCCGTCACCTTCTCGCTGCTGCTCGCTCTGCTGTTATTCACGTGCTCAATCAATTTTTCAAGTTTTTACAGCCGCAGCCGGCGCCGACGGCAGCGTCATCGTTGTAGTTGTAGTTGCAGTTGTGTTGTTGTAGCTGAAGGCAAAAAGCAAACCCTGCTGTGAAGTAATGTGAGAAAGCCAATTAGAGATGCACGCGTGTCGTGTTTAAGCTAAAAATAGCGATGGAACAGCTGAGGGAAGGCCGACGAGGATATCGAGATGAGTTTGTATTGATGAATTTAAATTATGTTTGATATTTTTGAGCACACACAACTTTATGCATAAATGGATAAATGTGTCAATGAGTTAGCAGGAATATAAAAAATGTGCTAAATATAATGTGGAACATTCTGTAGAAATATATATAAATTAAATAAAATTATAAGTGCATTGTTAGATTTGTGAAATATATAGAAATTAATTACGTTTTGACGCTTCAAATATTTAGTTTTGTAGAAGGAAATATATAAATGTTTTATAATTACAAGTGTATTTAAATGTTCCTTTACATTTTTAAGTGTTATTCTTAATTAATTTCAGTGCATTTTCCTATTTTACTATCATATTTAATAGCGTTCTTCAGTTTGATTTTAAGCTAAGCTGCATTCTAAAAATAACGCTTGAGTTTAAGTGAATTTTTGTTGCATAATCAAAGCAGTTGCGCTGCCATCTCTGAAGGCAATTGGAATTCGTATAACTTGCAGCACCTGAAGCGACTCACACCAAGAGTGAGAGAGCGAGAGCGAGAGCGAGAGAGACAGAGAGAGAGAGAGAATAGAAAGAGTCCTGCTGCGACTCCTTTGACTTGAGCTGCATACGTTTCGATTTTTGCCATGGCAAAGACCACAGTTGGTCTTGGACTTTTTGTGCAACGCATTCAACTGGGTCTGGCGCTAATGATATTTCATTGGAACTGATTTATAGTGAGTTGCTCGCCTCTTAGTTCTCACTACACTTCACTCCCTCTGCCTCTCTCTCTCTCTCTCTGCAACTTTCAGGCCACGTCTCGGTAGTTTTTGTGCAACGCTTTAATAAGAATTGAATGCGGAATCGAAAGCAACAACAAAAACAACACACAACAAAATACGGTTAAAGAACTTTCTTGTAGGTAATAGCAGCTCAAGTTGAGACTTAATTGTGGCTTCGAACGTTGCAGTTGCACGCTACCCGACAACAGGTGGCGCTAGCAGTAACAATATTTAATATTTGGTTGGTGCAACGAAAAAAAGCTTCAATTTGAAATTAATTTTTTTGCTATTAGACTCTTTTATTTCACTTATTGTCAAGCAAACTTCAGGCTTTCAGCAAATCTGTTTGGTTTTCCAAGTTTCAATTTGGCTAATTTTAAAAATTTAAAATAAAAATTTGTAATTATAAATGCGCTTCGTAAGCAGCTGCTGTTACCCGAAAAGAGATTTGAAATCATGTTTTTTTTTCGCTGATTTTAATTTGTTTTACATTTATTTCTTGTTAAACTGAACTGAACATTTTAGATAATTAACATTGAACTTGTGTGGCATAAAGACGTACTTTCTTGAATACGTTTTTATGCCAATTAATAAATTTATTGTATCGAAGTTTTGTGCCCAGAGTGATTAAGTAACGAATTAAGCATTTAAGCTGAAAAATTTGTCTTGAAAACTGTTCGGGAGTTATGCGTTCTTAACCCAATGTTGTCGTTGTTGTATGTTGTAGTTTGGTAGCAGCCCGAGAGTTCTTAATCAATTTCGTAGATAGTGCCCACCTTGCATTGTGTGCAAATTAAATCGATGAACACAACGATCAGAAAAACACGAAAGATTCTGTAGACAGTCTGCAGCCAACCCGGTGGATCCCTCACCAAATGGATGCCATAGTCGCCCAACGGCCAGGGCACGAATAGAGCACTGATCAAACAGACGGTCCACAGCGCCTTTGTCAACAGAGCGTAATAATCGTTTGCAGCGAAAACCATTTTGATGCCTGCTAAATTCGTGAGTGAACTTGTTAATTGAAAGAGTTATTTACACATCGTTGGTACTTACGAGAAATATCACTTGAATACAAGAAGTTAACAACGTTTGAAGTCGTCAATAATATTGTTTTGAATTGGGAATAGTTGAATAGAATGTTCTCTCTGACGTTCAGTGCTGATCTGGTCTGGTGCCTAAATCAAAGCTCACTTCATAAAGTTCGGCTTCAATTCAGTTCGATTAAAGCAGGCGCGACATTTAAAATTGAAAGCATAAAAGCAATGTGAAGGGAATTGAGTGAAATCATCTCATCTGCATATTATAATGAGCAGGTTTTTGTAGACTGCAATGTCAGTTGTTTGTGTTGGAATTTAATGCAGCTGTTGCTATGCTGATTTATGCACATTTACTATATGCTTTATAAGGTGCAAAATGTCTGTCAATGTGGCGCTTTTTATTTAAATACATCAGCACTGATATTAAAATCAAAATAATTGCGATTTCACTTTGTCAGAGTGTTAAAAGCGAAGTTGAGCCAGTTGAGGTCTGCGCTTAATATTGAGAGTAATTAGTTGAGAGTTGCTTTCTTTCTGTGAATTTTTGTTTTTTTTTTTTGGGTTGGTCTGGCAACGCTGCCATGCAGCTTACCTTGAGTGGTTTCGGTTAAAATCGCACGGCGGATGGCAGAGGACATAAATTAAATTTTTAAAAGCGCAGCGCTTGGTAAAAACAATTTGTGAAAAGTTTTCAGCATTTCATTCTCATTTCCTCCCATCCCCGACTCCCGACTTCTTTTCAACTGAACTTTTTTATTTGTCGACACTCGTTTGCCACGCCCATTGCGTGTTTGATGGGCGGATGGCGGGGGGGAGCAGTGTGAATGTGGCCAGCAGGATGTGGGCTGCCGGTCGTGAGATGCTGGCCAGGTAAAAAGGAAATGCGGCGTGGAGTTCGCGTTATGTTAACGCAATTATTACGCATTTCTTATGATGTAATCAGACGCAGCTTGGGTTTTCTTTTTCCTCCACATTTTGCCTCGCTTTCTTCGGCATGGAAATGGAAATGGAAATATGCCTGCGCTGCTTTTGTGGGCAAAAGTTTTTTGGGCCGCTTGCCGCAGCCGAAAATGAAGCGAAATAAAACTAAATTATGGCAATTGAAAATGAAAAGCGAAAATTAAGCGCATAATGAGTGCGCAGTGCGCAAGGAGCTGTTTGTGTGCACAACTCGAAGATTAAAGCAACAAGCAGAGTGGGGCACACAACAGCAACAGCAACAACAATACACAACGCACACATAATACAATAAGCAAAACAGCCGAACTGCCAACAAAAATATGAAGCACGGGCGACGACGTCGCGTGGGCGTGGCAAGCAGTAATAAAAAAAAGAAAAGTACAAAAAAAAAAAAGACTAAGCTGCTCCTTAATGCAGCCCACAGTGCGAGAGTCGCGATGAAGTGCCGCTGAGCAACTCCGCGACGAACTCTGACTCTGCTTGTGCGGCACTTAACGAGGGCGTCTTGTCTGCAGGCACAAATTTTCTTTTCTTTTTTGGTCGTTTTGGTTGTTGTTGTTTGTTTGCGCCATTGTCTGTTGCTGCTGCCGCAGCTGCAACTAAACACACGTGTTCTAAATCAGTCAACGGAAATCGACGCGAGGCGCGCAACTTTTGGCCAGGCGACCAAAATGTCAACAAGCTGTTTGAAAGTGACGCGAGAAAGAGAAGAAAGCAAATAGCAGTTAATAAAAAGAGTTGAGATAAAGGACAGAATATAAAACTGAGCTGCACAAACAACTGGAGATTGTAATAAAAATTGGACTGCAAGAAATACTAATTTACAGGTAGTTTTAGTAAGAGAAGAATTTAGTGAGAGTAGAGTGTGAAAAGAGTAACGAGAGGTTTACTTTATTAAGCATTAATTAAAAGCTAAAAACGCTAAGAATTCAGTAAAAAATTATAAAATAATTCATGCTTTATTTGGCTAACAATAAGAAGCGAAAAGCAGTGAACTAAAATAATTGTGAATTGTTAAGAAATTAGCAAATTTGCTGCAGCAGCATTTAGACAAAATGCATTTTTATTTATTGCGCTTGCAGATGGAATTTAGCTGCTTCAAATTCCAAAGGATTTACTTAAGATTGCTGTAAACGAAATCTCTAATAATATACAAAATTTATGTACTTATTTTACGCATTTCAAAAGAGTGGAATTTCAAGAATGAATTGCATGTTAATAATCAGCTGTCGTTTATCATTTTATTCGCCAAAATTAAAAGTAAATCAGTAAAGTGTGGAATAATGAATGAAACTATGCAATTATTGTTAGATGGATTAGATTGATTGCTGCGCTTGCAGGCGACAGCAATTTTATCACAATGTGCAGAGCGACGATGTCAACGAGTTAATTAAATCACAAGGCGATAAATGTTTTTGGTCAATGCGAATAAATGAATGTAATGCAATAGTCGTAATGAATGAATGGCAAATAAAGAGAGAGACAGAGATAGGGAGAGAGATAGAGAGAGAGGGAGAGTGAGATGGAAAGACACATAGTGCGAATTGAGAAAGTGCAAATCAAATATTTGCCATTTGTAGGTGGATATTGTGTCGCCTGGCTGGCGTTGCAAATGCAACACGCTCTCTGTGTGTGCGTTGAAAGGGGCAGGAAAAAACAAACTGTTCTGTCACTCAAATCTGACACAAGACAAATCGCATTGCATTGCATCGCATCGCAATCGGAAACGGATTCACAGACTGTCTCCATGTTACTTGTTTTTGTTTTTTTTTTAAGCTTTTGTTTTTGCTTCTGCTTCTGCTTTTGTTGTTCTATTGACTCTGGCTAACTTTGCAGCTATTGTGAATTTCGCTACACTTCAGCAATCAATTCACAATTACATGGAGTCAACCAAGAGCCAACCTCACGCTTGCCAACCCCCCTTTCTCCATCGTCGCCGTTGCTGTCGCCGTCGTCGTCTCTTTTCGTTGTTGTCTCTGCTGCGCTCGAATGCAAAAGTTCAATTCAATCTTGCAGTTGTCACTGGCAAAAACAATATGCGAGTATGTGTGTGTGTGTGTGTGTGTGTGTGTGTGTGTGTGCGAGGGAGATGGCAAACACTTCACGTTAGTGAGGTTAGATTGAGTTTAGTTTGCGTCCTTGCTCTGTGTGTCATTTGTTTTGTTGTTGCTTATTTAGAATTTAAATGTTCACTGCATCTCAGTGTGTGTGGCAATTGAATTTGCAATGCGAAATCTAATGAAACGTGTTTAAAACAATTTGTTCCCCATATTGAATTATCCACTCGACTGCATTCGACTTCTTTCAACAAATGCGTTTGCTGCCACTTCAGACATGTGTCCTCAACGACAACGGGGAAGTGGGAAGTTGAGTTCGATTGTGTTGCGACTCCACTTGGAGTCCTGCAATAATGATGCACACATTCGCCAGCGCCAAGTAATCGACTTGCCACATGCGACTTGCAACGTGCGGCATTTGCCATACAATTATTGCCATTAGTTGTTGTTGCTCTGACACAACGCAATGCTTCACTCGCCACTTGCAATGTGTGTTTGCCCCAGGGACTAACGGGCGTATGCGTAATCTTAGCAGCTCGTCATTCACATTTAATTCACACCTATTGCATTCACTTCAATTGCAGTATCAATATAATAATGTCTGAGAATATGAATATCTACATTTCATACTTCCCTATTGTGCATTTCATTCAGTCACTTGCTTTCATTTGGGTGTCGTTTTAGGCAATGAGATTATGGTGTGTTATTTTAATTGCTTGCAGAAATTTCTTAAACAAACATTTAATTTTCCTGTCTCTTTTCTATGCCACTTGGATTGGAAATACATTAACTTGCAAATATTATATTAAAATAAATATTTTATTAAATTAATTTGGTTATTATATTTTTTTCTATTATCAGAAGATGATTTTGTTTAAGTTTCTTAGCAGTTTAGCGACACACGAACATATATTTTTATGTGTTTTTCATTTGCTTTAAAATATTTTTCACTTAATAACAAAATTCTCTGAAATATTCAGGGATTACAATTTAATATGTTTGTTTTTAATTTAGCTTTTTATAATTTTCTACCAATTGAGAAAAATATATTTTATTATTTCGCATATGTTTTAAACTGCTCACTTAAGTTGCATCTACTTCAGCATATTCAGGGAATTAAACTTTATAAAATGCTAGTTTTCAAATTGTCTTTTTATAACTACGATTTCGCTATTTTTATACCCGTCTTACTAATTGAGAAAAATAAATTTTATTATTGTTATATACTTAATTGTCACTCAACTAGCATCTGCTTCAACATATTCGGCGAATAAAACTATATAAAGTGGGAGTTTCTAATTTACCTTTTTTATAGCTACAATTTCTATATTTTTATCTTATTCTCGACGTCCTTTTAACTGGCATTTCGCAACTAAATTCGTAGTTGTTTTTTTTGTTTAAAATGAATATAAATATTTGTATAAATGTTAAATATTTATTTATTCTTTCCTCCTCCAATTTGTCATTCATCTAATGCAGCGCATCTTTTAGTTAAGTGGCATTTGGCAACTAAGTCGTAGTTGTTTTTTTATTTAAAATTAATATAAATATTTGTATAATTGTTAAATATTTATTTATTCTTTTCTCCCCCAATTTGTCAATCAACTAATGCAGCGCATCTTTTAGTCGTTTGCATTTGCTCACCTGTTGCTTTGCTGTCTTTTATCGCTCTGCGCGGCTGGCTTCATTAGGCTGACGTTGCGTATACGCAACGCAAATTTATTAGGCCATTTAGCTGTCGAGCTGTCGATGCGAGGTCAAGTGAATTTTCGTAAATGATTTAATCTGTTTTCTTTTTTTTTTTTTTTGGGTGCTTTTCATTATTTGTCTTGTCCCTTTTGCTTGCATTTTTTTCTGTGCGTTTTCATTTTGTTGCTGCGCTCATAATAAAATTGAAACAGCAGGCGAAGCAGCAGCAGCAGCAGCAACAGCAGCAGCAACAACGACAACCCATAAACACATGTAAGCTCTGCCGCATTGTTGTTGTCGTTGTCTGTCTGGTAAACCAAAATTGTTGCTCGTTTTCCGCATGAATCACTTGCATCATCATCATCATCAACGTCGTCGTCGTCGTCGTTGCAATCCTTTTCCACCCACAGTTTCATATGAAACCACAGCACTGTAATTGTATATCTATGTGTGTGTGTGCAACACACACACTCACACATACACACACACAGTTGCCACCGTTTGGTTGTGCACTTTGTAAGTAGCTTTTAATATATTTTGCCGCAAGCCTCCCCCGCCAAAGAAAAAACAAGCAGCAGCAGCACACAAAAAATCATCGAAAATATATATATGTATGTATATATAAAAAACCGTATACAATATATATATATATAGACAGCTCTCACATATCGTCTGTGTCTGTGTTTGTGTGTGTTGCACTCTCTGTTCAGGCCTTTTATGTGTGCTGAAATTGGATTAAAATTAAAATAAAAATAAAATGCACACACAAGAGTGCTTTAATTTTTTTTTTGTTTGTGGACAGCCGCCAATGAACGATCAATAGATACTCAGTTATTTTGTTATGTTACAGTTGGACGATTGAGCTAAAGTTTGGAGTATTAAGTCTGAAGTAGTTCGCTTTGTAGAGAAGCGTTTAATTGACACATAATTTGGAGGCGGACAGACAGACAAACATAGGTAGTTTTTGCTCCCTTTTTGCTGCTGTTTTGTATCCAATTTACAGCGTATCTACATGCCATCGAGTGCTGTGTGACGCAAAGCGCACAAAATTAAATGAAATAACATATAAAATCAGCCAACTGCAGGCCAAAGGCCAAAAACACTGGATGCCATCAGAGAGCAACGAGCAACGAGTAGCGAGCAAAGAGCGAGTGGAGTCTTGTGTTCTCTTCTCTTTGGCTGGGCAATTTTTGGATTTGATTGTTTTACATTCGATTTGTTCTCAAGTTACAACATTATTTGTTGGCCAGCGCTAAACATCAGTCAACAAATTGCGTCAGTTTTGCGCAATTTATCGGAAATACGAGCGAAGTTATCGATATGGTTGTCTTCCATCTAAACTTTCCCAACTGGAAGCTGGCTGCATAATTTATGCTGCGTAAACAGGCAAACAATCAAATAGTTATACTTATTTACACTCACACACACACGAACACACACACACACACATGCATTTTGTGTATATTTGCGCAATTTGCGGCGCTTCAATTTAATTGCAAACTCTGCGTTTATGCGTGACGCGTTTGTGTGATAAATGAGTTTACATTAAGTCATATTTGTGGCTTACATATTTTTGTAACAAATTGTGATGATATTATTTAGGTTTGTTGTGTTGTTTTTAGACATTTTATGGTTATTATTAGCACCATAAGAAATTGCTTTATTGTGTCTGAAATTGTGAAATAACTGAAGGATTTTATGGTTTCAGTACAACAATCATGAGAAAGTGATGATTTTTTAGCGTCCTTTTTTATTAGCAGTTCATTTAAACAAGACTTATATTTATTATTTATATCTTTATTTTGTATTTATTTCTGGTTTATCAATGATTTTGTTACCATCTTATGATACTTAGTTGCTAATGCCTTTATATGTTATTTAATTAGTTACATTTATAACTTCGTATGCATTTCAAATGTGAATTTATTGGAATTTATATTTTTCTTTTGTAATTTCCATGATTTTGTTAGATACTATACATTTTAATATTTATTTTGAATGATATTTACTTGCTACAGCTTTGAAATATTGTTTGTAACTTGGTATTAATTTGTAATGTACGTTTATGCTAATTTATATTTTTTTTTTGTAATTGCAGAGTTGGTTGCATTGAAAATGCATAAATTAAGCCTGAAAATAATGCTGTAAGTATGTTTATTAAATTTCTTTTTGAGTTTCATAAAGTGCTATAAAATTGTACAAGTTTTAGCTGTGCTTGATAGACAGTCAGTTAAGTTGCTGCTTTCAGATTTCAGCGTAATCATGTAATAAGCATATGTAAATCGTGATCAGCGAGTGCGCATAAACCTCCGCATTGAGCAAGGACTCGTTTATTATGAGCAATTCGCGCACACAGCAAGAAATGTGGCAACAACAACAGCAATAGCAACAGCAACCACTGCAACAATGATGGGGATCAAAGTTGCGCAGAGAGTTGCGAGTCAATTAAGTAGATACAATTTGATGTCCATTAGAAGTGCAGCAAATTTTGAAGTGTGGAGGGGGCGAAAAGACAAATTACTAAGAGGAAGCGACGAAAGGCAGCGGATGATGGGGAAGTTGCAGTTGCAGTTGCAAGGGGGAGGGCGGGAAGGGAATGAGTTGCAGCTGTCACTCGTTTGGTCATTGTCAATGACGTTTACAAGTTGACGTCTTTTTTTTTGAGAGAGTGCATAGAGATGCAGAGAGCAGAGAGATGTGCAGCGAAGTTTGTGCTTAGCTTGCCACATGCCACATGCCGCATGTTTGTTGTTGAAAGTTTTCGCTGACGTTTGCATTGGCTCTATTAACATTTAAACTAAGTGCAGGTCATGCCCCCTTTTGTGTGCCTTCCCCCTCTCCCGCCCCCCTCCGTTTGTTACTCTTGTCTGTCAGTCTGAAAAGGCGCCGCAATTACTTGTCAATTGTTGTTGTTGTAGTTTGTTGCGCTGTCATTTGTTGTAGTTGTGTGTCTTAAATAGTAGTTGAAAATGTGGCATTTGACGTTTTCAAGCCTGCCGCAAGTTTTGATTTATGCGCACTCACACACACAGAGACACTGGGAAAACACGTGTAGCTACAAATGTATCCATCAGATACATGTGTGCGAGCGCTTCATTAATTTGTCATATGAAGCGAAGCAGAAAGCTCAATGATATAACAACTACAAGCGGCGACTCCAATAAACTCCACATCATTAAGCTCACAAACGAGCGTTTTTACCACACACACACACACACACACACATGACGACAATTACAGTTTTCAATTAACACTCAAATTATGAACGAAAAGTGCGAACATAAAAACAAAATGAGAGAGAGAATTGGAAAAAAGCAATAATGAATAAGAAGAATCTGCAGCAGAATCAGAATCAGAATCAAAATGCGAATGAGAGAATGAGAAATTATCAATGTACATATGTATACATTTTTTAAAATGCGCTTAAATTGAGATTTAAATAAAAGTGTCAGTCGATTTGCATGCCAAATGCGTTGACAGTTTTTCACTGTTGCCAACAATTCACGCTGTTCCCGGCGCCATAAACGCCAAAAATATAATTGCAAAACTACAAATTTATTCCAATCTGTTCCAATCTGCTACAAATTTCAAAATAAAATCAAATCCAACCATTAAAAACAAAAGAGTTTTGGTTTTATATATTTTTTTTGCTTATGGGAATAAAGTGAATAAAATGAAATAGTTGAGATCAAGTTTACAATAATTTTTGGTATACAAAAAGTAATACATAAAATTAGTTGTTATAATTGATATCGTTATATCATCTAAATTCATCGATTATTATAAATAAATGAGTTAGAAATGTACAAATTTTAATATTAATGCAATTTTCAAAATATGTAGCATACTTTTTAGAGTAAACTAATTTATTTCTTTGAGCTTTGAGCACCCCAATAATTATATTATTATTATTTACAAAGTAAATTGAATATACGTAAACCGCGGTTACAAAAGCACCCAATTAAATGTCAAAGTTTTGTTATTAAATATTTGGAAGTAAATGTTGAAATTAGTTTTTAAAAAATGCGCAAAAATTGTTTTAGCATTCAACTACATTTTGCTTATCGCTCCTGTAATTTAAATTTATTTGAATGATGTATGAAGTGCTTGAAAATGCATTGGTTGATCATAAGTTTTCTTTACTTTACTCACTGCAAAAGGCGTTAAAATTAGCCTTCAAAATGCAATTAAAATATAAATATATTTTAAAATCGCAAATTTTCCTCGCAATTCGTGTGAAATTATCAGACGGAATACGTTTCATATTGTCAGCATATATAACAGCAGGATTTCTGCGAATAACGCTGATTTATGTGACCGTAAGGGGGGAGGGAAAGCAACAAGGAGGGAGGAAGGGAGAGCGGGACGAAGAGAGGAAGTGTGTACATTCGGTTTTGTGGGGTTTGATGTGAAGGATGTGCTTTGACTGGCCGCCTTTGTCAGCATCGTTCTTTATTTATTGTGCCGCTGCTTTAACCTTGATGCCAGCGGCTGATCCGATTTCTGTGCCACCTTAACACCTCCCCCACCCACCAGCTTTCTGCTGCTTCCCCTCTACTTCCCCTCTACTTCCACACTGCGTCCCTCTGTTTTGTGTGACGGCAAATGGCAAACGCCGTGGGCGACAATTGAAATTATGGATTTTATGTGTCATAAGCTTTTATTGATGCAACAATCAAATATTTATGATGACAATTCCCGATGACAATGATGACGATAAAAGTGCTTTTAGCATTCTCACCTCCCCCTCCCCCGCACCCTTCTCACATCTCCATCGCTATTGATACATATCTATATATAGATTTCAATGGGGATAGATTTCAAATATCATTTCATGCACTTGCCAAAAAGGTGAGCAAACATTTTTTATGACTCCCTTTGCTTCGTCTGTGTGCAAATCGCGCAGCTTATTTCTGTGTCAAACATTTTTCATTTCGCTGGGCATCTATTGCTATCTATTGATTCCCCGAATTCCATTTATCCTTGTTTTTTTTTTTTTGCTCTTTCGCTCTTTCTTTCCTTTTTTGGCGTTTGGCCCAAAATGTGCTACAAAGAGCAGCGCATGAAATATCGCTTTGTGGCACATTGCCGCTGCATATGTCACATGGGGCATGTGGCATGCGGCATGTGGCATGTGGCATGTGGCGGAGTCCTTGGGGACTCGTCTGCCACGCTTTCAGTTCAGTTTATTAGCCTTGCTTGCTGCAGTCGCTTCGTTCATTTTTGACTCGTCTCGCTTTGCTAATTTTCCAGTTTGTCAATTAAGCTCGGCTTGATATTGACTTTTGATTCGTCGTGTGCATTAAATCTACACAACGCTTGATTTGCTATTCATAAACTGTCTGTTGCTGCGCTCTGTGCTTCTACTTTCTGTGCTTCTCTTTGTGCTTCTATTTCTTTCGCTGCTTATGCTTCTCTCATCTACTCATTTGTCTCACTCGTCTTTGATGCTTTGACTTGTTCTTCGTCCATTCGATGACGCCGCTTATCGAGCATAGTTTAAGCATTTAATCGTCTATTAACAGCACCGCAATTGTTGTAATTAACACACTGTGTGTGAGTAGTAGTGGCCATGTTCACATTTCGTGCGCTTTAAAATGTATTTTTGGGGGCTTGCTTTTGAGTGGAAACGAAAAGAAGGCGCTGATAATAGTTGAATATTCGTATATGCAGCTGCTAGAGCAGCGCACAAAAGGGCAGACAGGCGGATGGGGGGGGACGAAGGAAGGGAGGAACGAAGGGAGGGAGGGACAGAAGGACGGATAGACGGATATACAGACGGACAGTCAGACAGTCGCTTGGTATAATTTATGTAGAGCAGCGCACAGACAGCACAGAGTATTCACCTGGGCTTGCCACACACACACACACACACACACACACACACACATTAACATACACACACACACAGTAACACACACACATTCGCACACAGTTGAATTCAGCGTGGAAAATGCTTTGCTCTCTGCCTGCATATCATGTAACCGGACTGTTCGCTATTCCTTCCGCAGTCCGACTGCTTTCCTCATGCCTCTCTCTCACTTGCACTCACTGCTCGCCATTTCTTTCGCTGTTATTCTATCCATATGCAGACAGTCAAACAGCGAAATATCTATGAGTGCATCCATTATCCTTAATACACTTACGTGCACTAATGTGCTCCACATTAATGTGCGGGGCTGCTTGCAAATTTTCGGTTTCTCCACTTTGTCTGTCTCGCCCGCCACGCCTCTCAACACCCCTCGCCTCCCCCTCGACCACTCTCCCGGGCAACACGTTGCGATTTCCGTTTACATTTTCCCAACGCTGTCCAATTGTCTGGTTGGTCTCAGGGGGCGTTTGGCGGGGAACGCGTCCCTTTTCCTCCCTTCGGTTCCCACACCTGCTCTAGTTCTGCTTGTAAATTGTTTTCATTATCAATTTGTCAAACTAGTTTGCACAAATTCGTTTGCAGAAATGTTTTGCGTTAAAGAAGCTTCAATTGGCAGCCAAATATGTGGGCAAAATAAAAACCGTAGCAGAGAATTCGCAGTGTATTCTAAAGATATTCGTTGTTAGCAGAAAACTTTAAACATTCGTTTGCAGAAACTGAATTATTTGACGCTCAATTGTGTAAAGCTGAGTTTTTATCCTATAACAGTATAATAATGTATTTTGATAATGCATATTTGTTGTAAAAACATACGCTAAACACTAAAAAAAAGAAAAAACAGAAAAGCAAAAAACAGTGTAGCAAATATTGTTTTTCAGTGAAATCCAAGCTTATTTAGAATTTTTTTGGGGTATGCATTTTACATCATATCATATTTCTTTATTTGGTTTGTAAATAAGTATTTATTAGTATTCTATTTTTTGTAAGTTTAAGTTCATTTATTCATTTAATTAAATGCATTCCTTTTTTTTAGAACAAATTTAGTTTTAAATTCAGTTTTTAGCTCTGGTAAATTTACTTTTCTTATCACAACTGAAATTCGCAGCGCTATAAATAAAAAAACAAATGCATAAAATATGCGGCCGCATTCGGTGCAATTAATTTGATGCGCTGCACACATTGCTCAAGTTGTTGCCACAAACTTTTGGGCAAATTCGGCAAATTGTTTATG
This sequence comes from Drosophila siamana, assembly GCA_035047445.1. Taxonomy (NCBI): domain Eukaryota; kingdom Metazoa; phylum Arthropoda; class Insecta; order Diptera; family Drosophilidae; genus Drosophila; species Drosophila siamana. The sequence continues at coordinate 17,990,141 of JAWNPP010000078.1, forward strand.
CAAATGAATTTGCCGTGTTTGGCCGGCAATGCAAATAGATGTTTTGTAATATGTGCGCGGCGGGCGAGTAAATAAACACAAATAATACTGCGAAATGCCTCAAGCTATGCCAACAATTTATTAGCGAAATCGAGCCAATGTTTGCCAAACTGTTTGGCCTGTTTGTCAGCCAACAAAGATGTGTTGCAAAAAAAAGGAAAAAAAAAAAACAAAAACCTGAAAAAAATGCCGCTTTAAACCAAATTTAAACACAGCGAACGGCAAGTAAATAAACGCATATGGCAAATGTAAATAACCAAAAAAAAGAAAAGGGTACAACAACAAAAAATGCAGGCCAAACGTGAGTGAGCGACAGAGATGGGGAGAGATATAGAAAGAGAGACAGAGAGAGGAAGAGAGATGGCAAATTTGTATGCAGGCGCAAATATTTTAAATGTTAACAATAAAACATGCGCACAGTAAATAAATGCAGCGTGCCGAGTGTGTGAGTGTGTGCATGTGTGTGTGTGTGTGTGTGTGTTTATTGTCAATGTGTATGTGTGTGTGTGTGTGTGTGTGTGTGCGGTGTAAACAACGCTGCAGCGCAGGGCAAAGCGTGCAAACAAACAACAACGCAGGCAAACAAACAGTTGAGCCTAAAAGTATGCAACGCTTTTGCTTCGCTGACCAAACTGACACCCCCCGCTTCATCCCCCCGTCGCATACAAGCTGTGTCCTACTGCGCCGCATTCGCATTCAAACAAAAACCGCTTAAAACACTTTACTATCGCATTTTGGAATTGTTCAAATATTTTCTACTCACTCTCCCTCTCTCTCTCTCGCTCAGTCGCTTTTGCTGCTGCTTCGCGCTGCTGCAGTTTTATTTCGTGCGACAACAACAAAGCGATTAAAATTCTCAAATATTTGCGCCAAACTGTACCAAAAAAGAAAATATAAAAAAACAGAGCGCAAAAATGCAGAGAAGCGACAGCAGCTAAGGCAAGTTACGAGCCTGCTCGACTGCAGTTTACTGCGTAGTTGCGGAGGAAGGCTTTGAAATGAATCGTTTAGAAATATGCACAAGAAGTGAAAGCTTGAAACACTTGACAATAATTCTGTGGTCTACTTCTTTATATTTTATGCTTAATGGTCTAAAAAAATATTGCAATTCGAATAGTTATTATAAAGTATGAAGAAAAAAGTCTCAAATATATTTTTTAACTTATTAGGTAGCATTTGACAAAGTTAAATACAAAATGTGCGCAACTTAAAGCGGTCTAAGTCTTAATATCAACTTTTTATTAGTCTCAGACAGTTCAGCAATCGATTTCATTAGCTGTGGCTTAGCTAAGCTCGCAGATCTGGCTGCTCACATATTTATATTACCAGCTCTGAGATAATTGCGTGCTTCAAGTGCTCGGCCTATGTGTGTAGAGGTTGTGGAGAATATTATGTAGCGCTTTTACTGTCAACTCGACAATGGAAACTAATCCTAAAAATTGCAGTCAATCACTTGAAGAGCGTCACAAGAATTGTAAAAATGCTGTCAATGGGTTTTGTGCAAATTGAAATTGTTTTTTGTGCAAATGCGAAAAATTGTAACTTTCAGCACATTTAACACACACAAAGTGGTCAGTGACAAACCACACACCAACACACACACACAACAATACACACGACAACAATACAGAGACAAAAACAATACACACGTAGAGCGAGGGGAAATACACGTGTCTTGATTATTGAAAAACAGAAACCACAATTGTTCAGAACAGCAGCAGTTGCATGCGAGGACAATGGCCGTTGCCATTTGAGCTCGATTTGTTGCACAAAAGGACACACAGACACACACACACACACAGGCATGCATGTGGCATGCAACAAACACACACACACACACTCACAGAGGCGAATCTACAAATCCGCAAAATATATTTATACACAAATATTTTACAGTATGTTTTGTTGGTCAAATGATGGCAACCAGCAGCAACAACATTCATCTGTCTATCTGCCCTGCATCTGGCTACGTGTGTATCTGTGTCTGTGTGTGTGTAGGTGTGTGTGTGTCGAGGTGTGTGTGTGTGTGCGACTCCTGCATGCTTGTGTGTATTTAGTTTAAGTTGCAGCTACAAAATATGCACAAGTCTGGCAGAGTTATTTATAGCGTATGCGCCGTGGACGGCGCGAAAAAACAAAACGAACTCAACTAGCCAATACCCTGTAAAAGTGTAGCGCTAAAGCCAGACAGTTTTATGGGCAAAGTGCGCATGAAAATAATTATAAATGTGAATGTAATTATTCTTGTTTAGATCTGAATTTATTCTTACTTCATTTAGCTTCTACATAGCTAATTTGATAACTCTAAATTGCGAAGATGCAGAGTTCAAATTTAAGTAAAAGTTTAATGAATACATTTTATACTAATAGAAATACTACTATAATAAGATCGTATACATTTATTTATCCATATAATTTTATATAAATATTATATTTTATTATCTCTATTTTTATTTGCATTTATATATATTTTATATTTATTTATATTTTATATTATTTACTTAGCACTGTAATTTTTGCAAGCACAGCGAATTTCTTGAGTTAATTTAAAATATTTCTTTGCATCTGGTCTAAGAATTTTCATAATTTGAACACCAGTAAAAGAAAGCAAAGTGGACAAATATTTAAAGTTTTATTTTGCAAAGATGCACTAAAATTAAAAGTACACATTTTTGTTTTTTGTATCCTAGTTCAGCATAAAAATAATTGTGTTTAATTTGAAGAACTATCTCTAAGAACTTTATGGAGAAATCATCAAATTATAATTTAGTTTATTGTTATTATTAATACGACAAAATATGACATAGCCTTCGATACTTTGACAGCTGCTGCGTTTGCATATTTATAGGGTATGCAAAGACAAGCGCAAAGAGACGAGTGCAAAATGAATAATTTGTGTGACAATGTTGCCGGAGCCGGAGCTGGAGCTGGAGTCGGAGCCGGAGTTGGTTCCTGTTTCGAGTCGTTTTTCGGGCACACTACTGGCAAAATGCAAATGGAAAAAATATCTTAACATTTGCATCTTTTACATGTGCATTGCATTGTGTGCGCAGTGGAGTGGGAAGCGAAGTGGGCGGAGTTGGCTAAGGGGCAGTCAAAGATGCCAGAGATACAGATAAAGCAAGCGAGAGAGAGAGACAGCGAGAGAGAGCGAGAGAGAAGGAGAAGATTGGTAACCAGAACGAGAACAAGAGCAGAGCAGCAGCAGAGAGCAGAAAGCAGAAAACAGAGAGCGGAGAGCAGAAGACAGAAAGCAGAAAGCAGAGCTCCGCATGCACCTGACACGAAAGTGGGAAAGCGGGCTTGATACGATTGTTGCCCATCAACCGAAAACTGACTGCCTGACTGCCTCTGACTTCATCTCACACTCGTCCCGTTCCCGGCTTGAACTCTGTCTGTGCTGTTCATGTTGCTAATAGTTTAAATTCATCTGCATGTCTGTCTTCAGCGCTCTGCAGCTTCAACTCCATCGCCATCTCCATCGTCATCTCCATCGTCATCTCCATCGCCATCTTCATCTCCATCTCGTTCGGTGTCTCAACTTCACGCTGTGTGTGCGAGTGTGTGTGTGTTTGGGTCTGGTTTCACGCTTTATGCACTGCTAATGATTTCATGTCGTCTCCAGCCCAAAACTGTAACTCTCAGTTGCCAGAGTTGCCACCTCATCATGCTCTTTGTCCACCACTGCCCTCCCCCTCCATTCCCAGCCTGCTGCATGTGCTTTTGTTTCTGGCCATCAACGTGCTGCAATTTGAAGCGTTGCGCCAAAAGTTATTCAAGACTTTGGCAAGTTGCTCGACTTGAATCCATTAAAATCGGTTGACAGCGCATTATAGACACTCACTCTATAGTTACTTTTTTATTAAATCGAGCGTCGAGATTAGCAAATTAAATCAGCTTCGACTTACCTCAGTTTCTGCAATAAAATTATGATTTGCTTAGGAAAAAAAATGCTTGCAATTTTATATGTATTTTTCTTTATTTTGCAGTTTTGCAGTTGTCCACTTAAATTTGGTTTTATTTTAAATTTTATCATTTTGGTTTGTTTTGTTTTTGTAAGTTTATGTTTGTCGTACAGCTTGTGTTTTATTTTGTTTCGTGTTTGTCGATCAGAAATTTACAATACAAATCGAAACAATTATATTTATATACATGAAACTTAATGTGTAAACCAGAATTGTACCGATCTATTTATTAAGTTTTTTTTTTCAAAACACTCCATTTACGTAATTTGTTGAATTTGTTTCATTTATTGTTTGTAATTTCCATATCTACTTTTCGCAGAATTTCACAGAGTCGTCATTAGCTATTTGCATACGTCGTCGTCTTTTTTTTTTTGTTCTTTGTGCTAGCGAAATAAGTTTACAAAGTTGTTTTGGATTGCATATTCGCGACTATTTCAATGGTTTCATTTTGAGCATTTTGAGTTCGGTTCTGTTCAAAATTGCTAAGTGAAAAGATTTCTCAAAAATTTCTACAAATTCGTCAAAATGCGTTTTGAACTCTGAGTAATTGTGGCGAAAGTGGAATTGGAAACATCGTTTGTATGACAGCTTGAACGGAATTATTTCAGCTTTATCTATAACTTTTCTTTTTGTTTTCTTTATTACTTCGTTTTTTTTCTTTGGGGGAGGATTTTTTGTAGCGTAGACATTGAATGCAATACGGTTATTAGTTGTTTTCTTTTAATGTATGTATATATTTTTTTTGTTTTATTTTTTTTTTTATTTTTGATATGATTAACTTAGTTAAACTTAGCTTAAATCATAGTTGCGTTTAGTTCATGTTTGTGGGGAATTGTCACTAATTTGTTTGCGTTTTTGTTTTTTTTTTATTGTAGTTTGTGTATATTTTACTTATAGTTGTAACTTTGATTTGCTATGCGATATCAATATCATCCACATTATCCACAAAAAAAAAAACACCACATTATATACTATAGACTATATATATATATTTTTTGTTTTTGTTTTTGTTTTCGTTTTGTAATTTTAACTTTATTTATTTAAAATGTATTTCGTTCTCTTGTCCGCTGCTCTTCATCTCTTCATGTCTTCTCTCGCTGCTCTAATACATTTGTGGTACGTATATTAAGTCAGAGTACGTCATGGTTAGTCAGTTAGTTAGAGTAGTAGTTGCTTTTTCGAGGGGTTGATAGGGGGTTGAAGGGGAGGGAGGTTCGTGGAAGGGAGCGACATTTGTTTAACGTAGTTTGATGCCCTTCGATGCATATCAATAGTTATTATCGTATCGTATTGCATGTCAAACACACACACACATATACATTTCTATATATCGTATTTATTTTATTTTTTGTTTTTTCTTATTTCATGTTTAATCGTAAGTTTATTATACGTTTTTTTATTCCAGTTTTGCATTTGGCACATTTTGACTTGTTTGCAATTTACACAATATGAAACACGGATTGAAGCTGAACCGACACACACACACACAGTCACACACATATGCGTAAGTTCACACATACAAATACTTATAGATTTACACACATACAGAGGTTCATTCGCTATTAGCTGCAATAGAGGGAGAGAGAGGGAGAGAGAGGGAGAGAGAGGGAGAGAGAGGGAGAGAGAGGGAGAGAGAGAGAGAAAGAGGCAGCGCTTCACACTGGTTCATTTGAGCGCCCACTGGTTCCGAAATGCTTCACAGTGGTTCGTTAATCGTTGAACTAGTTGCAATAATATGTTACAATTAATTTTGATCTATGCAACTTGAGTTTTGTACCAAGAACTAGTTCAGCTGGAACTTTTGTTAGTTCCAAAGAACGAACAAATGAACTGAAATTAAACCAGAGGCTAGGAAAAAACTTGTTTATTGTGAATATAATCCTAAAACGCTGGGTTCATTTGAACTAGTTCATTTCAGGCTGAAACTAGTTAATAGATTTGTTGTCGAAATGAACCAATTTGAAGCACTTCCCTCGCAAACAGAGCCTGGGGCAGAGTTGAAGCACGGCTTTGCTTGCTTACAACTATGGGGATCTCAAAATATTTTCACTTGTAGTATATAGTACGTATTTATATATACTAGTGTCTAAGATCATTGAGCTAACAGACCGAACAGAAAAACGTCGAGCCAAACAGAAAAGCAACGGGGCATAAACAACAATTTTCTTAATTGTTTAACAAATAAGAAAAGCAACCAACGACCGAGGGAATACTACAACAAATGGGTGCAAATATTTACAATTCCGTCTTCGTAATCCGTACAAATAATGATCATAAATGTCGTGTATGGTTTGTATGTAAGTGGTGTGCCATTATTTTGAGCTGAAATATACTAGGTATATGTTATGCATGTATGTATGTATAATATATATGCCGTAACTATGTCTAAGATCGTGTATATACAGAACCCCCGTATAAACTAGCCGTACATGATGAACGCGCAATTTGCAGAGCGTCTCGCGTACTTTAACGTTATTCAAAAACAATTAATGTGTTATATCTATATTTATAGTGTGATATATGCATATATAGTTTATATTTGTCGTCGCTAAACTGGGTTTATTTACGGTATGCTTTTGGGATTTACCACATTGAGTACTTGGAGTAGCTAAAGCCATTCAAAGAACCGAACAACATTAAATTCTTCAATATTTCGCTATTTACGAATGCTCTTGAGGCAGGCTAAATCGACAGCTGTATTGTTAGAAAACAGCTGAAATATTAGGGTAATATATTTAATGGCTTCATTGACATGTTTTTATACATTTAAAAATATATTTTTTGAAATATTTCTAGTGCATTTTGTGAAAATATCAGGTTTGTAATCGGACAACTGTAGCTTATAGCAGAAAAGATTAAGAACAAAATAGACTTCTAAAGAAAAATTGTAAAAATATTGCAGAAATAAGTCATTAAATTTTGTGGTTATTTAAATTGAGGTGTTAATAAAAAAAAAAAAAACAGAAATTAATTAAAATATTTTAATTTGTCTAGTTGTCTAATTATAAACATGTTAGAACAATCTATTTCAGAACTAAGAAATTAAATTTAGAATTAAATTAAATACAAGTACAAAAAAAAAAGAATATTAATTAAAATATTCGAATGTATCTAACTAATTTAACTGATTATGAGAATATTTATAAAGCATTTAAATTTATTTAGATTAGTGTAGTGATAAAACTGTCTTCGTTATTGCAACAATTCTAATAAAAACTTCAAAACATTGCTGATAAATTATTTGCTGATGAATTCAAATAAACTTTGTGTCAACTTAAAGCTTTTACAAGAGCATTCTCGTATTCGGCTTCCCGACTACCAATTTTTGTTTTCCGTTCAGTTGAAACATTCTTTATGCTTGTTAGCTGTATTTGCCATTGATTTTTTGTTTTGTTTTGTATTTTCTTTTCACTAACGAGGTAACATTTAAACGCTTTTCGAGAATTTTTCAAATATGCCATTTGTTTGCTTTTGTGTTTTTGTGTTTTGTATGTTTTGTTTGTTATTTGCTGCTCTTTTGTTGTCAATTTTCCATTAGGACTTAACTACTTATGGTTAGGCGTACTTTCGTATTGAATTATTTGCCGCCCTCCAACTCAGCTCTGCTTGCTGTTGTGGGGACTAGGAGGGGGAAAGGGGGCTGTGAGGGGGTCATTGTGGTTGCTCTTGTCCTTTGGCCATGTGTGTGTGTGTGTGTGTTGCTGTTGCTGTTGCTGATGTTGTCGTATTGTTGTTGTTGATACTTTGCCTGCCTTATAATTACAATTTAATTAAGCTATAATACTAAATGTCTTTTGTTGCTGTTGCTGTTGTTGCTGTTATTTTTATTGTTGCGCCTGTCGAGGGTCGTCTTTGTTCCAGTTGCTGACCCGGAACTACTGAGCTGAATGCTGTCATGCGATGTGCTCTTGTTATCTTTTGTTTGGCAGCCCCACAAGTTTGTGGCCAACAATACGCACAGCGCCAACACCAATGTCTTTATTAGCCTTGTTGCCGGCAATGTTGTTGCTCTTATTGTTGCTGCCCCGCTGGCCGCATCCGTTTCCTGGCCACGATCCTTGTACAGGCGGCCATTTTGATTGCGTGAGCCGTCCTCGTGGCGATTCTCTTTGACCACCACCTCGTTCTTCTGCAGATTATACAGTCGAAGTTCTCGATTGTTGTACTTCAAATAGTCTCTGTATGTGTGTGTGCCTCTATGTCTATGTGAGTGTGTGAAACTTACCGTTACTTCATTAAGCTCCTCTTCGCGCAGATTCTTCTTGCCGGGACGTTCCATTTCTGTGGCACAACAAGAAAGAAATCCAATAATCAGATTAGAAGTGCATAACAATATTGTTAATTTAATTTTAAATTTCTAAATTTAAGTAGAAAAAAAATATATTTATCAAAATAATTAATTTTTTAAAAATGGTTAATCTTTTCTTAAAAAACACATGACTTCATAATAATTACTTCAAAATCAATATGCAAAGCAAACGAAAATTGAATGTTAATGTAATGCACCAGGATTATATTAAAAAAAATATGATATATTAAAAAAATATATATATTAAAATTAAAAAATGTAAAATACCATAAATATTATAAAAATATAACTTTTCTACCATTTGCTTTTCCAAATAATATCAAATCATGTTAATTAACAATCAAAAATAATCATACTTTCATGGAAAAACGTTTTGCCATCTAAAATTATTATTATAAAGAGCAATTTTAAACAAATTTAAAATTGGGGTACATAAAAAATAATAATATAGCATATACATAATATACATATATTTTTATACTTATAATTTCTCATGAACAACTGAAGTTAAAAACAATGTAATTAAACAGACAGTTTTAATTGTTAACAAAACTTTATACATGTTAGTGGAAAGTGCTTAAAACATAATAATAAGACGATGATTAAAATAATATTAATATTTTAATTTGAATTTTAAAGGAATTTCAAATCGAGTTTAAACTACAGTTTGCAAATGAGTAAATTGCAAATGCTCAGCATATTTATGAAGTTTGTAAAGTGAGTTAGGCAAAAACTTCGTTTTCTCTTACCATATAAACGGATGGTGCCCTCGGTGTCGCCGATGCTGTTCTTGGAGATGCACTTGTAGCCGCCAAAGTCGGAGGATTGCAGTCGGCGGATGTGGAGAATCATCTCGATGGCGTACATGTTGTTCTCCTTCTCGGTGAGCGCATAACGATCGCCGGCAATAATCATTTCACCTGCGGCACCAAATGTGCAAAATGCCAAAGCGAGTGAGTGAAACGGGGAGTGAATGAGTGGGAGTGAGTAAGCAAATGAGCACTGAAACAGCGCCAAAAGTCAGTTCGATGATGTTATTTGGCCACAGGCGTTTCCAACTGAAGTCTGGAGTCGGAAGTCGGTTGAACTGTGTGTGGAATGTGAACTCGTCACGTTTGCAATATACGTCAAATGCAGCACTTGACGTTGCCACGGCAGCAACAGCAGCAGCCGCTGCTGCGGCAGCAGCAAACATCAAAATATTTCAGCATCGAGACACGAACCAAATAAAGACAAATTGCGGCATTGCGAAAGGTTTATAAACCCAACAACTGCCCCACCGACCCACGACTCACAGACTGTGAAAAGGAGAATGCCAACAGCATTGAACCGCACCGAACTCAACTCAACTGTAGCTGAGCTGAGCCAAGCCGCACAACAAACCAATAAGCCAGTAACACCCAGAGATGCCAGCGAGCGCTGGATGGGGAGGAGGTGGAGGAGGGAGGGGAAAACTTACCATTCTCGCGCTGCCAGTAATTGATGGCTTTGGGCGATGCCTCAACGTTACAAATTAATGTGACATCCGTTAGAACCGGAGCTCCAACCAATTGATTTGGCACTTGCACCAGCGGATGAACTATAAAGAGAGACAGAGAGAGAGAGAGATTAAAGAGATGCAAGAGTTAGTCATCAATGCTGTCTGTCATCATCATCGACAACTTTTTATACCCTGTATACCAAAGTGTTGGAGAGTGTGGCGAGCTATGCTAAGAATTTGTTTGAGATTCATTTTTGCCACAATAATTAAACATCTACACATTGTTTTCTATTTAAAAAAGTTGTTTTTCTTTTTTGGCTTGAGCAAAAAGCTAAAAAACATTTATCAAGTTAGCGAGCTTTAAATTAAAATAATGTTACAACATTTTATGAGCTCTTTTTATGTATTTAATTTGCGATATACACGTAGCAGAAATATCGCAAATTAAATACATAAAATAATCTATATTAATTACAATTTTTTTTAGCATATATTTATATAAATTATAAAGTATTTCGCAGTCGAACTTTGACTTGGCAGCGCGCAAAGAAACGCGATTTGTTAATGGCAAACAGCGGCAACAACTGATACGATTTTAATTGAAAATGAATTATTTTGTTGTTAGAAACGCCAAAAACGTTGCAGACTCCCCAAATCAGATCTCGGTATTAGAGTTGTTGACTGAACTCCGCGCCAGTTAAACAACAAACCAAACTTCGACAAGCAGTGGCAATTTTTTTAGTCACCCAACTTGCGGCATATTAGCTGTCAAAGGGCGTTTAAGACAGCGAATTTAACGTCACTCAAAGCGTCGTTATAACAATCAAATTTGTCAGTATTTTATCAGTATTATCGGTAGATAAATATCAGTATTTATTAATAGATAATGTCGTTGTTTATAGCTGATTTGCGTTGAACTAATGGAAATTCAAAAGCATTTAAATTAATTGAAAATTAACGAAATCCTAAAAGTTATATGATAGGTAAATTATCCTTTTGTCAGCTACAATTTATAACATTAGTTTTAATACTTATAGAAATTAAATAATCGATTGAAGTAAATTCATGAATAAATGCTAACTTTTGAATGGAAAGAAGTTACAGTTAATTGAATTAAATGCTCTATTTTTATCAAGGTTTCCAACGTAAACTATAGTAAATTTGTAAAGACTAAGGCAGAGTATTCGTGCATTCGTTGAGGTCTCACTCAATGTTTTTCCAGTTCTTACTTCGCTGCTGCGTGTTTCGTGTCAGTTTGAGGTTTTTCTTTTTGCCTTTTCTCGGCTGGTTTCAGCTGTTTTCCACTTGTTTTTCATTTGTCTTTTTCTTTCTCTTTCTTTTTTTTTGCAGCAGGATTTTTGCCTGTTGTCTTTGGCAGTTTCTTGGCCCTTGGCGGCGGGGCTGCGGGGCATGGGGCATGGGGCATGGGGCACGGGACACGAGCAGCCACTGACCATCATTGTTTTTGGCTTTTCAACTTTTGCTGCCGGCTTCGTCTTCTTGTTGTCTCGCTTCTTTTGTGTTTTTTTTTTGGGGCTTCTGTCTGCCAGCTGTCCGTGGCTGTGGCATGCCCCGCCATTGTGCCGAGGCCCTTTTGTCTCGACATTGGCTGCGTTCAACCGTTCATTATTGGTCAATTTATTGGATTTGTGCATGCCTCACTCATGTGTGTCTGTGTGTGTGTGTGTTGTGTGTTGTGTGTGCTTCCAAATAATGTAGCATATGTCATGTGTTGTTAGTGTCGATTCGTGCTGTAATCCCTGCCTCATTCTTCTGCCTCCTATTGTTGTTGCAGTGTTGCAGTGGCCTACACTCTTATTGAAAATTCAATTTGTTCTAATAGAGTTTTGCAACTGCTGCTGCAACAGCTGAAATTACAAAACGACACACGCGGCGTATGCGTAATTTATTCTTCTGCTCTACCCCCGATGGCGAGCATCTTAAATCTGCTGATACGCTATGGCAAAGGGTTAAACAACTAACAACTAACATTTAAAGAAGGGGAATTTTAAAAATGATTTAAGAGTTTATTACATTTTCAATAATATTTAAAGAGTAAAACCTGTTTAGAAATTCTTCTGGTCAACAAATTTCAATGCATTTGAGGGCTGCAATTGTTATTAATTATTGACAGCGTATTTGTTATTCGCCAGCAGCAAATGTATTTAACTAGAACATGGAGGGAGTTTATCAGCTTTACAGCTGTGTAAATTTGCAGCAAAGTTCAAGACATGAATCTTAAAATCAGCTTAATATGTGAATAGCCATAAATATTTATAAAATTCCAGTTGTAAGCAAATTAGTTGACTAGAAGAAGCAAAAAACTGTTTATTGAAGTTGCTGAATAGTATCGCAATTATTTCTTTTTATAACTAATACAACATATTTATACTTCCTTGAAGAGTTTTCTAATTTTAAACTGATGAAAAAAGGAAAAAAAAAATTCAACTGATTGAATATAGAATATTTATAAATTTCAAAGCTTTTCTTTCGTTTAACTATAAATAGAAATTTATGATTATAATTCATTATGAAGGCTTCAAATATTTCTTTTCATTTATGAATTGAAATCCTTTTCTTTTCTGTGTACTACAAATAGTTGGAAATCATTTAAAATTATTTGTCGTGTTTCCAAAATTTCCTTCAAGATTTTGAGCTTGAAATTTAATGAAGTAAAGATGAAACATGCCTATAAGCTAAAAAGGTTCATTCAAAACCTAGATTCCATACAGATTATAAGATATTAAGGAACTGAAAATAGTGATTAAAATCGAGAGTTTTTTTTGTATGCATAATCAAATTTATTTCCACTCAGAAGAGTGCTGCAAATTCAACTGAAGAATGCAGAGCAGCCACAGCAGCCAACTAGGCGGTGGTGGCGGTGCTAGCCTCAGTGCTGCTAACGGTGGTGCTCGACGGTTCGGTGGTGGTGCTCGTGCTACTGGTTGAACTGGAGCTGGAGCTGGAACTGGAGCTGCTGCTGGAGCTGGAACTGCTGCTGGTGCTCTCCGTGGTGGTGGAGCGACGCGGCGGCGGTGGCGGTGGTGGACCCCATGGACCCCATGGATCCCAGGGTCCGTACGGTGGACGACCGCCGCCTCCACCACGTCCGCCGCCACCTCCGCGTCCGCCGCCACCTCCGCGACCGCCGCCACCGCGACCGCCACCGCCACGACCGCCACCGCCACGACCATGACCACCGCCGCCTCGACCGCCGCCGCTGAGGGCGCCGTCGAGGCCACCGGGCGGTGGTGGCGGGGGTGGTTCGTGGTGGGAGAATGGACCCTGGGCGAGGGCCACGGCCACCAGGGCGAGTAGAGAGACAAGTATAAAGGTTCGCATTGTCGTCAGTCTCGCAGTTAGAAAGCGACTACAAATCCCCCAGATTCTGGGCGCTTTTTATAGTCGCCTTAAGCTTTGTGTGCTTAGCTGCAGCTGCGATTGCAACTGGACAAGTGCGTCATCTGCTGTTTGCTCCCGCATTGTCCACCAAGTCGGACTAACAGCTGTTGTCTATTTGATTTTCTATTTGTTTATTTGCTAGGCATGCAATTGAAGAAAGCCTCGGAAAATATTCTGCCAACGAGCGTGAAAATGCCAATGAATCATTGGCAAGAGAATGCTATAAACACTTTTCAAGTATAGAACTGAGTTTTGAGCTACAAAATGTTGTGCATATTTTCGAGTGTTATCTTTTTGTTGGGCTACATTTTGAGGTACTTATTGACCTTTTGTTTACATTAATATTCTTGATTTATTTTGGAAAGTGATTTTCAATGCCGCCTTGATAAATAAATTATTTTGTTTCGTTTTTTTTAATTATTAGGGAATATTTTATTTTATTTAATGCAAATATTGTCCAATTGTGACTGTTAATTTTTTATGAACGCAATATTGTAAACAAAATATTTATAGCAACTCTGTATTGATAAATAATGCATAGTTTTCTAAACTTAGCAAAAGGAAAAGAAGAAAAAATATAAAATATTGAATGGATAACCACTAAATTGCTAAAATCATTCAGTAAAACCAAATATACCATATGATCAATGAATTGAGCTAATATATAATTAAGATTATAAGCAGCAAATTAATATAGTTTAATAAGAAAAATTTTTTCATTGATACCAATTAATTAATTACAAATATTTAGAGTCGAAGATTTCGACAACATTTTGCATTCCAAGATTTTATATTAAAAAATTTTGTATGGATAACTAAACTGCGCTGCATGCGGTAGACTCGCAGTATTTTTGAGGGCAGGGTCTTAGAAACTGTGGCTAATGAATAGGAATTCCAGTTGCAGACAGCCAGCAGATGCGTCCTTTAAACGTAGTTGCCCATTAAGCCTGATTACGTTTGAGCTTTTAAGCGCTCTCAACCTGTGGAGCTTTAAGAGCCCCTTTGTGTGTGTGTGAAAAGTGTGAAAACGTATGTGTGTGTGTTATTTGTAAGCTGCTTCGTTAAAGTACCGAAATGTTGCTGCCACACACACAGACACAGACAGACACACACACGTAGACACAGAGCTCTAAAACCACACAGACCGCTCTCTACACTTTGCACTCCGGTCGCCCCTAGCGACCTATCACAGACAGACAGCAGAAGATATTTAACGGTCTGGTCTGGAGCTGGCGAAAAGAGCCAAAGAGAGCCACTTAATTTTCTGATTAAAATCAATCAAGCAAAGCAGCAGCAGCAGCTCAAGAAATCAAGCGCACTAGAGTTAAGGGTGGATTAAAGTCAGGTTAAGACAACAAGGCGAACGCAAGCAGCGCAGCCATGTCAAAAGAAGATGTGAAAGCGTGACGCAAAAAAGAACGGGAGCAAAGATGCTGTTCCATATGGGTTTTTAAATTGAAATTGAGACGCACTCGCAGCAGCTAACAAAGCCGAAAGCAATAAAGGGGCAAACCAAAAAAAAAAAAACAACTTGGGGAGAGAGGAAGAGAAAGACGGCGAGCTGAATGACAGCTAGAGACGAGCAGATGAGAAGGAAATGACAAAAGAAATGAAATGAAATGAAATGAAATGAGAGAAAGCAAAGCCGAAAAATTGGAGCAGATAAAAAAAAAATGGAAATTAATTTTTGCGGCTACGAACGAGAAGAGGAAGAGGCGCATATATTTGACATGTTTAAGTAGGACGCAACACACACACACACACCGATAAACACACACACACACACACGCGCACTGCAGGTGCGAACATTTGCGCCGTGTCAATATAATTTGCAGATAAGAATCTAGATCTGAAGCGCTCCGCGCTCTTAAAGCGCTCGCTCTGCGCTCTTTGCTTCGACTTCGCTGCTGCTGTTGTTGTTGTCGCCTTTGCCCCTTTTTCATTTTGTTTCGCTGTTTCTTGCTGGAATTTCATTAAGTTTAATGCGCTGCTGCGAGTGTGAGCAGCATAGCACTAGACTACAGCGCAGTGCACAGTGTGGTAAGGTTCGCTGGCTTTAAAGCAGCCTCAGGTTTTTTTCTTGAGTTTCCTTTCTTGTTTTTTTCTGTTTTCTGTTGTTTTACTACAGAAACGTGACGTTTGCGCCAAGTGTCTAGACCCCGGGCTGAGCTGCCTGCTCAGTTTTTGGCTGGCGCTAATGCATTTGGAAAGTTTGCGTGGAAGGAAGGAAGGAAGGTGCCGGAAATCGAAACGGAAACACTTGCAGTTCGCGTTATTGCGTTCTGCTGCGGTTCACTTTGCCTTCGCCTTTCGCACACGCACATCCGTGCATCCGCATATTCACCTATTCGCACATCCGCTGACGTGGTGAGGGTGTGTGTGTGTGTGTGTGTGAGGCCATTATGATTATTATTATTATGGCGAGTTTGGGGCTATAAATCAAAGCATTTTGTTTGCCCCTCCGCCAGGCACGTAGCCACACTCTTCAAACTGGTGTAGGGTTAGTTTTGTATACTCACAGTGCACCTGTAGCTTCATCCGCTTGCTGACGGTGGGTGGCACGCCATTGGAGGCGATGCACATGTAGGCGCCCATTTCCGATCGCGTGACTTTCGACAGCGTCAGCATTTCACCCTCAACCGAAATGGCTGCAATTTTTGCAATTTTTTATATGGCATTTAAGATTGACATGCGGTTTGTTTGATAAAACTTCCCCCATTTCAACCCATTTTGATTCGCTCACCTTTGGTTTTCTGATGCACGCCATTGCGTGCAATGATCTCACGCCCGTCCTCGCGACGCCAGGTGATCTTTGGCTTGGGATGACCGCGGGCACGGCACACAAGCTTGGCGGAGCCACCCTCGGGCACCATCATGTCGCCGGAGGTCTCCTCATTGATAATATCCGGTGGTATAACCACCTCAAGCGTGGCGGTCTAATTAAACGAAAGCGAATAACAATAATTATAATAAACATGTAGTCAAAATAATATTTACTTCTTCAGTATTTATATTTAATAATAAGCCACACGAACTAGTTTAATTTTCTTAACTTGCCACTTAGTTTGGCCTAATGGTTAGTATAAAATATGTTTACATTTCTGCTGCATTTTTGCGACACTGTGCAAGGTTTATTTTGCAAGCGCACTCATCTATTTCACTCTTACACCCTAAATTCTGACAATGCTCCGCCTCTCGCAGCCAAAACAAAACGATCTTGGTCAAAGCGAGACGGCTGCATTTACTGCAAAAAGAGTTCCGTTCATTTTGTGTGCAGTCATGAGTGTGAGTGTATGTGTGTGCGTATGTGAGTAGTTCAGTCTTCACGTGGGAGGCGGATCAATGCGCTCGGTTAACAAAGTGATTGGTTGAGTGCGTAGTTATTATGTTTAATGAATTGCAAATAAAAAACTTTATTTAATTGCTTAAGTTATGCATCTATTATAAGATATTTAACTATGTACATATGTATTTCGCTCCTATGCTTGCAGTTGTCTTCCATGCTTCTTTTGCAAACTTGATGCTCCGCCTCTGACAAGCGAGATGAACAAGATAAAAGCAACTGCAACGCAGCTGTCAGAGCGAGAGAGAACAAGTTTCAGTTGCAGTCGCGTCGCGTGTTGTGCTAATTAATTTGTGTAACAAAAAGCAAACATACTTGCATCGTCAAACAGAGTTTGTGTTCGGTGATCGCAGCATATGCGGAGTGGGGTGAGTTGCATTTTCAACATATTTCAATTGGCAAACAGTTATATGCGCATTTGTGCTCTCACTTTGCAAAGAGAGCGCGTGTGAGCGAAATTTGGCGTTCATTGCATAATTGCTGATAAGGTGCCATGCCAATTGTGACGTCACAATTGAATGCGCCGCAATGGAACCCACAGCGTTGACGTCACAAACAGAGTGAATTCCGTATTGCTGTTTTTAACGTCACTATCTTGTAGCATATTAATATTTTAGGACAACATCAGTCAACAGTAAAATAACAACTTATGTGACGTTAAGTGAATTTGCCTTTGGCTGTAGCTTTTTTATTTTATACATTTTTTTTTATTAAAAATTAATATGACGCTGATGTCGTCGTCGTCGTCGTCGTCGTCGTAGTTGGTGTTGTTGTTGGCGCTGCAGTTGACAGTTGCGTCATAAAATAAAGTCAACGTCACAAAAACCCCAAACGAGCGAAGCGCGAAATTTATACGAAAAAAATTGTAGGCGAAGTGGAAGAAGGAGGAATGGGTTAAAAGGCAGATGTGGAAGCTGCTTGCTGTTTGCTTTTTATTTGTCTCATATTTGCTTTTCACTCAATTCGCTTTGTTAGGTTGATTTTATTACAAGCCGTTTTTGCCGGCAGAGGGCGCTGCAGCTGCAGTTGAAATGAGATGGCGCGATGGAGACGTAACGGAATGACGAAATGAAATGAAATTGAAAACGCAATCGCTTTGCACATGTCGCGCGGGCATTTAATGGGTGGCCAGCAACGGCGACGGCGACGCAAGAGGAAACTCAACGTAACGTAACTTGACGACACACACACACACACACACTCACAGCCAGACAGAGAGGGAGAGAGATAGACAGACGGACAGAGCGACAGAGCGACAGAACCGTTGCTGCTGCTGCTGCTGATGCTGCCGCATTGTTTGTTATTTATTTTTGTCATTAAAGCGCTTCATTGTTTATATATCGTGTTTAAATGTCAGCAAACCCGCGTGCCGTCCTTCCTTCCATCTATACCCACACACACTCAGATGTCCAAAACGTACCCGCAGACAGGCTGGCAACGCTGCCAGCTGCAGCAGTCAAAGGCACACGAGTATATGACAAGTGCAGCCCCAGAGTAAATTCATTTCATTTCATTCATTTGAATTTCAACTATTATTATTACATTTTTTTCCACATTCTCGAAATTTCAACTTTCTACACTGCGCAGTCAAAAGCGGCAAGGTTGGCTTTATTTGCTGATGCAATGGGGAAAAACTCTCTTGAATGGACACTAAGCTTTAATATTTATTTTGATTTTTTTTTTACTTTTCGGAAGTTTGCGCATATTTATTAATTTACATTTAGTCTCAACAATATTAATACCATCAAAACAATAAAAAAATGTTTATTTGCATCTACAACTAATATTTGAACAAGCATTTTATTTAAAAAGTGCTCTCTATCCATTTCGAATTCAACAATTCAAAATAACACATGATTCACTGTCGAGCAGTCTTGACTGCAGGGTTTTTAATGATTTTGTTTTCATTTTTGCTGCATATTAAAGCTCACAAAGCAAGCTGATACCATTGATGCTGGAGTTTCGCTGATACGTTTGCAATAAAACGAGAAATATTTATAAATACAACGGTCAGTGCTCGCATATACACACATGTATTTGAAATCGCAAACAGATTAATTTCCCTTAGGGCAGCAGTCACGAATTAGTTTTGCTTGTGTGCGTGGGTTTGGTTTTTTTTTTTTTTTTGATATTTGGGTTTTTTCGTTTAGTGTTTCTGCCATTGCTGTATTAAGTGCAGATTACATTTTTCACTGCTTTCGCTTACAATCTCTCTCATTTTTGTTATTTGATTTCGAACAGTTTATTTTTAATAACATGCATTTCGATGCATGCAAAAATATACAGATACATATATATGCGAAAACATGTTGCAAGCAGTTCGTTTGACTCATTTAAAGCTGTTTGCAACTTGTTTTTCGCTACACGTGTTTTTGCCTGTGTTTACACAGGTCTTTTGTGGATGCACAACTTGATTGTATTTGACAAAGGATTATCTCAGCTCACCAAACTACAAAAAAAGAACAAAAAAATGGGTATCATTTGTTTTGCTGCTGCCCCTAAAAATATGCTTGCATTTGCTGCGCTTAAGCTTCTGTTGCACATGGCTGCGTAAATGAATTGCTTTGTAATTGATTTTTATTTGTAATTCAATTTATGGCCGTCATAAAAGTAATTCCCTTCATTATGTTTGTGCAAAAACGAAATATAAGGTGAAGATGTGTTGTTATGAGTAATTTGGCTAAATTCCGTGCATTTATCATTAAAGCAAACTGAAATAATTATAATCTATACATTTCTCCATATATAGAAATCAGTAGTTGAAAGCTATAAGTTTTTAATATTATTAAATACCTAAATTAATCTTTATGCTTGTTGAAAGTTTATAAAAATCAAAGGCTTGAAAATCGTGTTGGGTTATAACGTTGTGCGTCTTCTTTTGTAGTTTAATTTGAAGTCTAAGTTTACTTAATTCAGATCTTCAGTTTAGCTTCACAATCTAAGTTTAGCTTGTAATGTAGTTGTAAATGATATGGTGTATTATATTATAACTGCACAATGAACGAGTTTGCGCATACTGTTCTCCTCTTAGCAAATACTCATATTCTACCATTTTATATACCTATTAGGTGGCTAAATTTATTGTTAAAAAAAGGAATATTACGACAGCTTTTGACATGTTTACTCACTTGCATTTTCATGGGATCGGTGTTGACCTGGCACATATATTTGCCGGCATCCTCCATTTTGACGCTGCGTATGTTGAGGGTCCATGTGTTGTAGTCGTTGTGTGTCACCGATAATCGATCATTGTTGGTTATCACATGCTCGTGTATGGCCAAAATTGCCTTGGCGTCGGCCTTAATCCAGGCGACCTGATGATGGACATCCCACCAAGGCCCATCCACATCCCAGACCAGTTGATGACAACCACATTTTGCGACGAGATGATGAGACGTTTCATTTCATTTCATTTCATATCGTTGCAATTGTGTGTAAGAGTGTGTGTGTGTGTGTGTGTGTGTGTATGAGTTGTAGTTGTTTCGTTTTCGTTTCATTCCGCAGCAGGGGAGGGAATTCAAGTCGCCAGCGTTGCCAGATGTTGTCGAAAATTGCAATTTGAATGTCGACGTCAAGTTGAAGTGCGAATTAAGTTGGACAGTTGGTTTGGTTGGTTGATTGGTCGATTGTTTGGTTTGTTGGTTGTTTGGTTGGTTGGTTTTGTGCAAATTGCGCATTTGTGCATTTCGTGCATTTATACACATAAGATCGCATTATTAATCCCATTTATTGACAGCCCATTGTCAGCGTTTAAAATGTTTTCAACGTCATCCACAGCGCGCATTCAGCAATTTCCGTTTTGTTTTTTTTTTTTCGCGTATAGTAAAGGTTCGTCGTCGTCGTTGTCGTTGAAATCGATTCGGCGGATGTATTAGAATTTAGTTGGAAGTTTTGCGTTGCGGCGCCAGTTGGCGATGCCATTCCACAGTCGGGTAACCAAAGTTGCAAGTTGTGTGTATGTGTGTGTGTGTGTGCGGGGGTTTTTTGTGTGTGTGTGTGTGTCAACGATACAAAAGTTGGCCGTTTGTTGGTGTCGTTTGGTGTCAGTGTCGTTGACAATGCGCCCAATGGCGGCGAGGCGGAGAAGCAAAACGGGTCCAGGCGGCGACGTTAGTTAGTCGTCAGCGTCGTCAGATGTCAGCGCAATTTGACGCCATTTCCATTTTTGTTGCAGGCAACAAGGCAAAACGCAATTTTATCGTTGTTGATGCCGCAAGTTTTTGCAAGTTTTCGTTCGGAATGGCGGCGGACAGCAGGGAGCAGGGAGAAGAGTGGACAGTGTGTGTGTGTGTGTGTGTTGTCAAGGATATGAAATCGGGATATTTCAAGTGCAATTAGTGGAATTGGTTTTGTGGTCATTTGTCGTGTGTGTGTGTGTGTGTGTGTTTGTGTAGGAAGAAGAAAAATTTCGCAATTAGTTTACATTTGTCAACGTTTGCACGACATTCACATTTTTTTTGTTGCTCTGCTTTTTCAACTGAAGAAAATCCATCAAAGTATAAACATATACATTGTACAGTTGGAGTGGAGTGGGTGGGTTTCGGGGTAGTTGGCAGTTCTTTTGCAGGTGCAACGCTAACATTTAAACAGTTGACATTAAATGCAAACCAAAGAAAGGAAAAAACAGAAAAAAATATACAGAAAACAGAAAAATTACAAAACATCTACACACGCACATGCAGAGGCTAATGAAACTACAAAGAAACAAAACCTAACAAAACAACAACAACAACAAAAAAAAAACAACACATTCACATGCAGGCAAAGGATAAGCAGGAGAATGAAAAAAACTGTTGCCTACTTTCGAGCGCAATGTTAACATGACTCTGTGCTGCCTTAACAGTCGTTTTAGACAGTTTTCATTAGGATAATGCTTCGTGTGCTGGTGCAGGCGAGACGACTAATCTCTGCGGCAGATCTGCTCTTCTTAAATTCACTCGAGTTTTGAAAGCTGAAAGCTTTGTGTTGCCTTTGGCTTTGCCTTTGACTTTGTAGCTAATTAAATGACAGCAGCAGCGCAGCCAACACAAAGGCGAGCTTAAACTTAACATGGCTGTTAAGCTACAGCAATGTTAATAGCATGAGTGCAGAGCCACAGACGGTGACTGTTACAAGAGCTAATTAAATGACAGCAGCAGCGTAGACAACACAAAGGCGAGCTTAAACTTAACATGGCTGTTAAGTCAACAGACCTACAGCAATGTTAATAGCATGAGTGCAGAGCCACAGACGGTGACTGTTACAAGAGCTAATTAAATGACAGCAGCAGCAGCACAGCCAACACAAAGACGAGCTTGAACTTAACATGACTGTTAAGCTACAGCAATGTTAATAGCATGAGTGCAGAGCCACAGACGGTTGCTGTTACAAGAGCTTCTGTTAATCATTGTGTAATTTCAATATTGCAACTTTTCGCCATTTTCGCAGCATATTTAGAAACTTTTCGAGTGCTGTAAGTTTGGTGCAAATGTTTTTAAACATTTGCCTGCTCGTCTTCCACTTCCACCCAGGCGTCTGGCAAGTAATTAAAATGCGCTCAGCGAAAGTTAGATGATTGCTGCTGTCAGGGAAATGGCTTCATTACATTTTAATGACCATGAAATTGCAACTGTTATTGACTTACACAGTTCATTTCGCCCACAAAACCAATGTCTCGCAATGAATCGTTTCGAATTCAATGGAAATATGAAAGTCGGGTGTAAACAGCGAAAAGCAGCGCAGCGCAAATGTTGAATGTTCGCTTAACAAATGTTGAATGTTCGCTGGGCTCGTCATTCGTATCACTCTTTGCAGCTGCCGCTCAGCGATTCGATTGTCGTTATTAAAACGACTTGAGGTCACCAATCCATTATGCGGCCTCTCCCCACCCCCCAAACGCCACCCGCCCCAAAAGCGGCCATAAAAGAAATCTTCATCATCGTTTGCATTCGAAATAAAAAAAGGAAAAACAAAATGATGAAAATCTGAGATGCCAATAATGCTGAGTTAACAGGCAAACAAAAGCGAATGCGAATGCAGCTGTGACAGTCTCGACTGTCGGACTGTCGGACTGTCGGACTTTTGAGCCGCCTCTTTGCCTGCCACGCCCAATTGTTTGCCGTGTGTCAATAGTGGAGCCAAAAAAACAACAAAAAAAAAAAAAAGAAACGCGATAAACCAATAAATAGCAAAGCGAACAGAGTTGAACTGGTGGCAACACAGGACACTAAAGGACACGGTGCGGCACAACAATGCGCCGGCATTTGATGTCGCTCGGACTGTCACTTTATTTATTTACTCAATAAAGCAAATTTATTGAGTAATGCTAAGGGAGTTAACCTGCCTCGGCTCCCCCCGCCCCCGCCTTCGCACAAAGAGAGGGAGAGAGCGGGGAACGGATTCCGATTTCGATTGTGAATGGCATTCACAAAGTGCAAAAAACCAAAAGCGAAATGTATGGAAATAAAAACATTGTTTGCGAGCCATGTAAAAACGCCAAATGTAAATGCAAATACAGCGAGCAAATGTCATAAAGCAAGGATACAGTAGCACTAAATACAGGACTACCGAGGACTACAGGACTATTGGACTATACAGCTACAGGACTATTGTGCAGACACACACACACACATACACATCAATATACACACATACACACATACACACATACACACATACATATATATATATATATATGAAAATGGTGCAAAGTTTGTTTCGGTTTTAACTCGGTGCGCTTGAATTTATTTTTATTAATATTTTCTGTAGCTGTTTCTCTCTTTCTCTGTGTTACTCTCTGAAACAAAAACAAAACTCAATTCCATAAAAAACACAATCCGCAACGGGGGCAATATATATATATATACTTCATATATATATATATATATATATATATATATATATATATAACAAAATGATTAAGAAAACAATGAAAAAATAAGCGAAACGCGTATGAAAACAATGCAACGATTATGCGACTTCTTTTTGTTGTCGTTGTTGTTCCCCACGTTGTTGCGTTGCATCGTGATAAAAGAGGCGAATTTATTTTTTTTGAAAAACACTGCAAAAGATGTTTTAAATTATGCAGCACACATTCTTGCTGTTGTTGTTGGTTGCGAAATCCGCTTGTCGAATTTCCTTATTATTCGTACTTTGCCGAACAAATTCGCAGGCCTCTGAAATTTGAATATACGCCATAAATTGTTCTTCAGTTGCTGCGGTTTGTTGCTCAAATTTAATTTGCTTAAGCGTTTCGATTTTACCTTTTACCGCTCATAATAATCGTATTTCACATGTAATACTAAAAATAATAGTAAAATAATGTCGAATCTATAGCGTATTTAATTGAAACTGCCAACATTTATTTTTGTCATTTCCCGTTCACTTAATTAAGAGCATTCGTTGTTCGTGTTTTGAATCTGGGGGGCTTTTTTTTTTTTATTCGCGGTGGCTTTTGTTATTTCAGTTGCTCATTTTTCGAGTTGAGCGAATGCAATTTATTTTATTATGTTGACAATATTTTATTTATTTCTTGTTTAAACACAATGCAATTGAGTGTTGTGCACTCGTTGCTCTCCTTGCACTCTTCTCGCTGTCTTTCTAATTGTTGTGCTGCTTTTGTTTGATTGAAACATCAGTGGCGTTTTTATTTATGATGCCATTTCATTGATTAACACCCTTTGATGTGCGTTGGACATTGTAAACACATATTTTCACACACACACACGCTGCCAAAATGTAGGCAATGTGTAAACAAACGCGAATTAAACGCGAAATAAACTAATAAAAGTAATGGCAGAACAAAGAGAGCAGCAATATCAGCACAACACTGATGCACATCACCACCAGCGAATCGTTCATCGATTCATTCCTCGTCTCGTATGTCAAATCGGGTTCGTTCTTCATTTCAAAGCACGACTTAACAATTTGACAAATCAACGAGTTGTGAATGCAATTGAGCTAAGTCTAGCTAAATGAATTTCAGATGGTAAAATCAAAGCCTACGCCAAGATCTAGTGAAATATGTTTTGTATATATTTTAAACTTTGAAGGCAGAAGTTTTTCACATCATTACATTTCACGTTTCGATTGTTATGCGCTCGCTGTTTATTGTTGTTAACAACAATTGTTGGTATTTTTTTGCTATGTCATTCTGTTTACAGTGCATCACATTTATTTTGTTTTGCCTTTGTTTGCTGCATATTTTATGCAGTTCTTTATATTAAAAATTCGTTTTTCTCACTCATACACTTGCTGTTGTTGACGCTAGTCGATTTTATCAAAATAAAAAATGCGTTAATACAAAACCATAATGTAAAAATGTCTGGGCGAGCATGTTCGACTAGCCGATACCCTGTATATTAATTAACTTATTTCTGAAATCCCACTGAAATGTTTAACCAAAAACATAATTTGTATAGATTTGTGAGTCGTCATAAAATGTGGATAAAGGGTATTTATGCGATAGTATAGTTAGTCCTTGCCTTCAAACCAATCGTGAATGTAGCTCAATCTTGTCAATATTTATTGTATTTGTTTTTATTATATTTTTTTGTGGTGCATTGGTGCGTTAACTATGCAAAGTGCTATTATATTATAGTATATAGTATATAGATATATATATATTTATATAGTAATTGTATATAAGTAACTACATATATGTGTACTACATATATTATAGATTTTTACTTATATACTTGCGATTATTAAGTTAAGGTGCGCTTAAAAGGTTACATACGTTAATTGTGATTATTTGTGCAGTTTTGTGCGATCTGTCATTACGTAAAATTGGTGCACTTCAAATTCAAATTCGGTGAGAAGGTGTGTGAGAGAAACTGTTTCCAAAAATTTGCTTGTTCGATACGAATCGTGAAACGATAAACCAGTAAACGATAACAACTCAGATGGCAAAACGATAAACGATAATCGAAACGAGTTACAAAATTTCGTGTGCTTATTTTTTTTTGGAATTTCTTGAATTTTTGCAATTTCTTTGATTTCGGTTTGTGATATTGTGATTAGGATTTCTTTGTTTTTTCTTTGGTGGTAAATTGAAACGCTGCGATTGAAACCGATACATACCTTGGCTGGAACTGACGCACCGTCAGCACTCACCCGATGGCCACCCAAATTGTTTACCACACACGTGAAGGTCGCGTCCCGGCCTTGGGCAACGGTGACATTCTCCAGCGGTATAACAAAGTCCGGCTCGAAGGCGCTCACTGAGGACGATTTGTTTGAAACGGAAATATCTTCATTTCAATTGGTTGGATTGCCGTGAAGAGAAAACATTGATGGAACAAATTAACGATATTTCTTATTTATTTGGTTTGTTTTTTTTTTAGTTGTTGCGGCATTTCAGTAAATAGCACAAAAGGTTAACAGATTAATATATAGTAGATAACTGTGGAGTTGCAAGTATTAGAAGTTAGCAAGCGAAAAGCAAGACTTAAGCAAATTTTGTAATTTATCAATAGTAAATGGCAAACGGCAATCGATAAATGATCAACAAGTTTGCAAGAATTATGCTACATTTTTAAAATTATCAATAGTCGGTAGTGCTTAGTAATCGATTAACAAGCTGAACAATTAAGCTAATTAGCTAATTTATCGATAGTCGATGTCACAAATTTATCGATTAATTATCGACAAGTAATCGAACGTTGTTTTTGGTTCAAACAGCTGAGCAATTAAGCTAATTAGTTAATTTATCGATAGTCGATGTCACAAAGTAATCGATTAATAATTAGCAAGTAGTCAAATATTGTTTTGCGGTTCAAACAGCGCAATAATTAAGCATATTCCGGAGTTTATCGATAGTCGATAACATGTGTTTCTCGATAGACTATCGATAAGTTGCAGTAATAATTGTCAATTGATTACATTTGATCGCTTAAAGCTTGAAGCACTCAACTCAACTGCATAATGTCGATAGCTTGTTATCGATTTAACTGGAAAACTGCTGAACGCCAAACACAATCCGCCGCACTCTCGCTCTCGACTTACCAATGCAATTGCACCACAGCAAGACGAGCAGCAGCAGCTGCAATCCAACGCCTGCTCCATTGGCCTGAATGGGGGCCTGAAAACGCGCCAGCTTCTGCCCAAATGTAGATTGATTGGTCTGCCGCTGGCTAATGGTCTCTAATTGTTGCTGTCTCTGTCGCTGACGTTGTCGCTGTCTCTGTTGCTGTTGTCGCTGCCTCTGTTGCTGTTGCTGTTGCTGCTTCTGACGACGGCCGCACATCCAACTGAGATTTGTGAACTTTTTCTGGAAGTTATCGTTGCGTGCGCTTTGGTTGCTCTGCTTGGCGATTTGGTCGCCGTTCTGTTGGGCCACCATCATCATAAGACTGATGTAGTTCCCATTAACATTGCTTCAATGTGTTCGTCTTGTTGTTGTTGTTGTTGTTGTTGTTGTCGTCGATGATGATGATGATGGTTCCACGACTTTCGTGTTGAATGCTGTGTGGAAAATAGTTGGAAAATGAGTTATGCAAAATGTTTTCACTTAACGGCAAAACTTTCAATTTGATATGTGAACTGATTGACTGATTGACTTTGATTGAACTTGTGCACAAAACTTTCAAAGCATCTTAACACATTTGAATGCTCTTGAATGAGGAGCTTGAAGTGCACATGTTCTACTTGTAATATTGTTAGCGAGATTGTATTTAAAAAGACGAATTGATTTTACTTCTTTGGCGTTAAGTTAAACCTGGAAGTTTGCTGGCTTAAACTACGATATTTCTAAGATTATTGCAAGCATTTAATTGCAACTTTGGTTGACGACTCTAGGAAATTAGCGGCGGTATTTGCTCAATACTTTACTACGACATTTAAATGTTACGCTTGGCATCCGCAAATTACTTTATTATGCAACTGAATTGAGTGAAGCGACTGAATGCACTAAAATGCGAACGATCGAAAGTCGCACTTAAGCCAAGTCATTGCATTCGCTTACAATGTTTGTAAGCAGTAGGAAGAACGCTGTCGTTGTCGTTGTCGTTGGAAGTTGCAGTCGCAATTGGCAAATGAAGTTTCCTGTTGTGCGCAATTTGCATTCAGCTGTCAAATTGCTGGCAATGCGATGGGTAAACCGCTAAAAAGCGAATGCAACGAAGTAGAAACCGGGACATGAAGCGGCAGCAAATAAATAATCTAAATATTGCATATTGTGTGGCGCTGTGGCGCTGTGGCGTTCTGTGTGTTTGCGCAGCGTCGTCGCAGTGGAAGTGAGAGAGTATCTGTGTCTTTGTAGATACTTTATCTATTGACAAAGCGAAGGCAGCGGACGTTCCTTTCCTTTCCTTGAGTTGACTTGACTTGAGTTGCCTTGTCTTGCCTTGCCTTTGTTTGGCGACGACAACATTTTTATTGCCAGCAGGACGACGCGGCGAGCATTCATCTTGGGGCAGGACACACACAGCGAGTGTTGCAGTGTTGCAGGACTTGGCTGCACGTGCCGCTATTTACATTTGCACGTAATAAATTCACAAGGACAGCAGGGACGAACAAGGAGCAACAGCAACAGCAACAGCAGCTCGAAGCTCGCAGTTCGCAGTGCGCAGTTCGCAACAGGAAATGTGCAGGAAGTGCATATGCCGGTTGTCCTTTGACTACGACTACGACTTGGACTTGCACTTGGCAATCGAGCTACGTGTTGCATCTGGCAACTGGAATGTGGCATGTGGCAGTGCACAACGTGCCGCAGACACTCGCCACCCTCTGCAGCTTTCACATATTTACATTGACAAAATTTAATGAGCTCACAAAAGCGAACGTAGCCTGAAACTGAGGCTGTTGCTAACTTGGCCAAATATTTGCTGCCTGGCTGGATGCTCGCCCAGATCGAAGCTGGGCAGGCACATTATAACCCCCTCCCCAGCACTCCCCACAAACGGGCTGGCAGGCAGGCAAAAAGGACATGCGACGCGTGCTAGCCATTTTATTAGATACGTGTCCTATCTATCCTAGGCCATTCAACGCTGCGCCTCAACCAATTGCCGCCCTTGTAATCATCTATCGCATGGAACGCCCTTTGTGTGTGCACTTAAACACTTTTGCCGTCTGTCCGCCACAGCCGAGCATCATGTGGATGACACAGTTCAGCTTCGGATCTGTCCTTGTATTCATTCGCCTGCGTTTACTTTTTTTTCATACCCTGTTCACATTGAAAATGCAATAATTGGGGTATGTTCGATTCGATTGTCTTGGTGCTTGGCCACTTTTTTCAAGCAATCAGTTTACTAGAAGAAAAGCTGGAAAGTCGATTAACGCATGTGCTTCAAATCAGCTGTAAATAGTTGCAATTGTTGTCTGTATTTTCTTTTATAGGAGCTCGTCTTCTCTCTAAAATTGCTGTGAAGGCTACTGAATTTTTAGAAAAGATAAATGTAAAAAACTTTATTTATATTCTTCAATATTCTGGTTGCGAGTGATTCGAGTTGTTTACTGCTTGGATTTATTGAAATATTTTAAATCCAGAAGTGTTTAATAGGTTACAGTTTAATATTTAAAATGAAATAATAGTTTTTTACCCTTTCAAATTTGCGAGATAACTAAAAGTTATTCAAAAATTATGTACTTAATAAAAATAAAAATAAAACTATGAACGATATATGCAAGACACTTAAAAAAGGGTATCTTACAGTCGATCAACCTCGACTGAGGTGTTTTTTACTTGTTATTTTTGGTGCTCGTCAGAATTGTGGCCTGTTTGCTGGCAGCTGCGATACATTTACTTTATGTAACGGATTACGAACTGAATCTGAACTGAGCTCTAATCAAACAGCTGCTGGAGCTGCTTTAAATGTGCTCAAGTGAACAATGTAAAAACTGCCACTGGAATTGGAGTGTAAATTAAAGCCAATTAAAGCTGTAAGCTTGCCGTGAAGTTATGTAAATGCACGAGAAAACAATGTGAACATTGTGCTAATTAATTGGGAAAGAAGTGACTGACAAATGCAGTGAATAAGCAGGAAATTGCAGAATATGCGATATGTATGCATTGATCATATTAAATTTACAACTATTTAATTAAAAGAAAGTAACCGAATTGTTGCACTCCCACTATCAAAAGGCAATTGTTGAAATGTGTTTGCCAATTTGCAATTTAGGGCATTCCAGCTTCGGCATTTGAAGACAAGAGTCCATCGATTGTCCAGGTCAAGTGAAAACAAGGACATGGCAGAAAAGACGGGCGAAGACAGACGAAGAAGGGCAATGGAATGTGTGGCCTGAAAAGTGGACGTGCTGTGCACATGATGGTGAATTTCACTTTTTAATTGATAACCAAAGTGAAATGAAAGGCCATTGAAGGCACTAAGCGAATCAATATGCGACAAAGAAATACGAATTTAAATGGATCGGCAGTCGGAATGCATTTCAAGTTATGTTGGGTGTTTTTTTGTCTCGAGTTTGCATTCGAATTTGCATACTTCAAATGCCCAGCTCATAAATTCCGATGTGATGGAATTGTTGCAACTGCAACTGCAACTGCAACTGCAACTGCTTGTGTTCAGTCTCGCATTTCCTGCACACGTTGCTCCATTAGCTCGACTCGTACATGACTTAATTTCATAATTGTGGAATATATTCTCATAGACTTTTTTGTGTTACAACCTTAAGCCTTAAGCTCTTCTTTTGTATTTTTGCCGCAGACGTAACAAAATGTCATCAGATTTGCTTTAGAATTCAATTTACTGGATTTTCGAAATGGCTTTTCCTAAATTTTAAGAATAATTTATGCATTTCGAAAACTGACTTTTGTGCATAAATATTTCAGAGTGAAAGTGCAGTTTGAATATTAAAATTCTTCTCTTCTTTTTTTGCTTTCAATGTGCGAGAAACTTGAAGTATGAATTTCTCTCGAAATGCATTTTGAAGCTCTTCAAACCTTTGCGATGCTACAATTTCGTTGTACAGAAGTGCAATTAATGCATATCTGCAGCTGAAATATGCAAATTTCACTGCTGCTTTACACTGCCTAATATCATTCAGGAGTCGGAGTCGGTTCAGTGAACAAGTCAATTGCAGTGCTAGCCAATTACATTGTGTTTGGAGTTACTTACTATTTATTTGCATGCATTTAAATCTAGTAAAAGCTCGTTGCTATTTGCCAACTGTTTCTTAAATTTGCTTGCTAGTAAATCTGTGTTTTTTTTTTTGTTCGTCGTTTTGTGTGTGTTGCGGGAACTTAAAGTAAATCAGGGTCAGAGCTAGAACTGCTAGACACACAAGCAAAACACACATTATGGAGTTTGTTGCTGCCGCTGTGTGTGTGTGTGTGTGTGTGTGTGTTTATTGTTGCTGACATTTAAAATTACACACTTGGGAATGCGGGAGAAGTTTTGCTTGAAAGTAAACTAAATTAAACACAGAGCAAGCAACATTGGCATAGCCTCAGAGCCTCTAAGCAAGGGCAAGAGGTTAAATAAATGACAACTGACCATCGAACGGTGAAACGTGCCACACACACACACAGACACATATACAGATTGTTGACCTGGGGGGAATGCCACGCCTTTTGCGTTGAAACCAAAAATGTAGCTACTGTAACTGCTTCGTTGTCCTGGTCAGCACAAAACTGTATATTTGTATAAGGCGGGCACAGAGAGAGCGAGAGAGCGAGACAGAGAGCGAGGGAGAGAGCATACATATATAAATATAATAGACTAAAGCTTAGTTCAGGCCCTGCCTGCGTTGTGTCAACGTTGTGTGTTTCTGCTGATGCGACAGATTTTGAGCTGTGGACCGAGCGGACTGAGGACTCAGGATTCTGGACTCAGGACTCAGGACTCACAACTCTGCAAAAGTGTAAATGAGCAGTCATAGCCAGCGGCGCAATTGTCACACTTGCAGCCTCCAACACACACACACACACAGACACACACACGCAGACACATACGCTTGCATATGCATGAGAGCTCAACTGTCAACTGAATCTCTCCCTTCCCAGCGCATGCCATTTTCCTGCATGCGTCCATATCTTTGACTCTGCGCTGCAACACATACAGCATGTCATATTTTTTTATTTGCACTTTCCCCACTGGCTTTTCTCTCGTCTTTCTTGTTTTTTTTTTTGTTCACCGCCTTCCCGCCTCCCCCGCGCGCCCCTTGCAGTGTTGCTCTAATTGGAGTGCTTTAGCGAGCTTAGTGCCTGGCGGACATTTTCTGGCATTTTAGCGACTGTCGATTGCTGCTTTCCCCATTTGGTTTGTTCGGTTTGTTGGCGGGTGGGATTCAACGTTTTTGGCTCTGTCACTGACGCTTGGTTTTACAGTTTACAGTTTACAGTCTACAGTTTACACTCTCCCTCCCTGCCCTTGTCCAACCATTGATAACTACGATGGCCGTTCGTTGATAACTGCTCTAAACACACACATGGCAGCTTGCAATTGTCCACTTGACTCGCATCCTTTCGCCATTGCGCTTTGGCTCGTTTACACGACTCTGCGGCCAGCTGAAGTTGTCTTCAATTGCGACTGCAGTTAACCTTTAAGCGCCGACACAAATTGAGAATTATGCGGTGACTTTTTTATATTTCCTCAGAGTACTTAAAAACTTCCAATCTGTATTTCTTTACTGTGCATCGGAATAGAGTCATAAGCTTGAAATTATTGCTCGACTTCAGCTTGGTTACCATCCAAAAAGAGTCGTTTATTTGATTTTCCCCCATACACATGCCATTTAATTACAATCCCTCCTCCCCTCCCCTCAATCCGTTCGTTCGTCTATTGTTGTAAAGCACTTTACAGACATTTCCGACCCGTCCATAAATTTCCTAAGAACTTTTCATTGTTGAGCGCAGCCGAGCAAATAAAATGATATAAATAAGCTGTAAGATCTATAGTTGTATCTATCTTTGTTGCTTGGGGCTTTTATGGCATATAAAATGCAGATTAAATAAGTTTTCGTTCAGCTGGAAATGTAATTATTTTTGTTGTTGCTAATTAACTTGTAACTCATATTGAGTGTCGTCGCCTGTTGGGCGCCGACGATGAATTTGAGCAGCTATTTAATAAGCTGTATCAATAACTCAGTCTATTAATGTGCAATCTACAATGAGCAGGTCCTTTGGGTGCAAAAGCCCATTGCCATCAAGTGCCAAATAAAGGCATTCAACTCTTTCCTCCGTCCCCGCGCGTAGCAAAAGGCCAGCGAACCGTTGTGAACTTCACCCACAAGTTGGTTCACAGTTGGCTCCCCCCACCGCCCCTCACCACCTAAAAGAAAAAAGGGATAAGTAGCAAAAGGATAACGATGGAGGGACGACAAAAGGAAGGCGACGCGACGGGGCGAGCATAAAGATTGTAACTTGTAAATGGGCAAATAAAATGGAAATGAATATTATAAAGCAGCCTTGACGCCGCCTGCGGATACAGAGCGCTAAGCAGAGAATGTGCCGGACGACGCAGGACGACGCAGGACGAAGGACGCAAAAGGCAAGTGAAAAGCTGACAAGTAGCTTACGTAAATAATGTCAACGGAACAATAAAAATAATAAACGAATTAGCTGCTTATGCGGAACGGGGGCCAGAGGCAACTTCAGCAGCGCTCAGCGTTCAGCAGGACTCGCGGAGTTGAGCAGGATACGCTGCTTGTTGTTGTTGTTGTTTGTTGTTGTTTGTTGTTGTGCTGCCTTCGGGGCCCAATGAAAACGAGAGCTGACAAGCTGGCAAAAGCAAAGCGAAGCAATGAAATGCGGACACGAAACGACACGACACAAAAACATTCAAATCGACTTTTGAGCCGCTTTTCTCGTTCTACACAACTCCCCCCCCCCACCCCCCCCATCACCAACTCCTCTTCCCCCCTCCCCATCCTGGATGTTTCCGCAAAACTGTAGTCTATTTGTCGCTGTCTGAGTCGCTGGCCTTTTTCGGTTTTTCGCTTTTTCGCTTCTTCTATGCGGCCTTTAAAAATGTTCTTGTTGCTGGTCCGAACACGACGTTAAGATGTTTATGGCTTGTCAAGGATTATTGTTATCACCAGCCAGCCAGGTATGCAAACAGCAAACAGCAAACAGCAAACAGCCTGGAAACCAGCTTTTTTTCCACCGACTTGTTTGCAGCTCGCTGCAGCTGAAGAGTTCGGTCTGCCTTGTAATTGGCTTGTAACAGGCTCGCTTAATGCTTCGATTCAGGGCTCATTGGGCTGGTCTAGCAATGGAAGAATGAAGCGACTACACAGCTTAGAGCAGACTGACTGTGACTGACAAACAAATGTAAAACGATTGTCGAATGATTAACCAAACTTTGCAGTTATTTGGGCCCATTTAAGACTTACTTATTAGCACTCATAATTCCCATTAAACTTGGCTAATTTGCTCTGTTTGGCTAATTTGATTAGTGGCGAATAATTGCTGCTCAGTTGATTAATCACTTCCCGGAACGTTGTTGTTACTCTTCTGCTGATAGTTTTTGCTCTTCGGTTTATGCTTTGATACGTTGCTGTCGCCTCCATTAGCCTTAAGCTCTGCTTGCTAGCAGCAGAGTGCCGAAGTAAAACACTGTTGAGTGTTATTTAATCCCAACACACACTAAAACACACTACGCTACCTAAAAACGGATTTTATGAGCAGTGACTTTTGCTCGCCTTTTCTTTCTAGTGCTTTCCATTTTTTTGGGGGGGGGGGGTTTGAGAGTCACGAACCTGTGACAAAAGGATTACTGTGGAGTTACTTATGTCAGCTGTCGCCATAGTTAGTGCGGCTCAAACTCAGTTCGTAGGCTAAACGAGATTAATTTACAGATTAAACGTGAGCTTAAACAATGTGATGCTTTTGTTGTGCTGCCCAAGGGCAGAACATGCAACCGGACACGCTGTGTTAAATTAAAATCAAAATGCCGTCTCCTTTGGCTGCCAACTGGATTCATTTGCTGGGCATTTACCTAGCTGTCGATTCATTCGACGACATTCGACGTGCAAATTTATTAGATTAACAGCAAATATCAAATAGGAAATTAACTGTCGTCTGGAAAACACGTCCACGCCTGAAACGCAGACGCATATAAAGCACAATCCGGATGCTGGACAAGTGTCTCTCACTTTCCTGAACACAGCACAACACAACACAACACGGCAAAACACATCAGACAGGACACACACAGAGACACAGAGACACAGAGACACACAGATACTCGTGCTGTTGTTTGTGCTCGTTGCGGTGGCCAAACGTGGCTGACTGAGATGTTAAATGTAGCTGAATGTTGTCAGCATTGCTCTCCAATGCTGTCAAATGCTCGTCAGCATGTAACAAAAGTCAGCCAGCCTGGCTTGGTTTCCGCCTCGAGGCGCCACTCAAACTGCAACGTGTTGCATAAATGTGGACAAGGCAAAAAGCTTATGACATAAACACGCACCCACTCACACAATCTCTGCGTTGAGGCTGCCAACAAGGTGAATGTTGAGTGTTTTAAGCAGCAGCAGCGACACCTAAGCAGCTTACAACGTTGCAATGACAAACTTACTCAACAAACAGCTTCAATTGTTTCCATCTATACTTTCTACTAACTGCGATTATTACGCAACACGCCAACTCTAACTAACTCAAATCGCAGTCTGAATTGAGTCGCTTAGCAAAGACACAAACCATAGCGTGTATTTTAACCAGTGCTTATTAAAGCAACGAACCAAAATTAAGTAAACGATCGTTAGCCAATAGTTCAAGCATTGAATTAACGTAAAAGTAATTCAACAAAGTGTTTTAGTTGTGAGATTATGATCAAATCCAGCCACATCAACAAATGTATAATTATGTCGTCTGCACTGCGCACTATGAATTCCAGCCAAGCAGTTTTGTTTGAAGGTGTGAATCCGCATGCAGCCAAATGAGTTTCATCAAGTTGGAAGTCACCTTTGCTGCGGTGTGCGCTGCTCACTTGCACACAGTCCCAGTGGCAGCATGGGGCAGGGTCAAGTGGCCCAGTGGCAAAGGGCGAAGCGGGCGGCATTGTGGCAAATCAGCAAGTGGCAAGCTCGCAAGTGGCAAGTGCCAGGTGGCAAGTGGCGAGTGGCGAGTGAAAAGTGTGCTGCTCAAAGGACAGCGAGAGGAGCGAAGGAAGGTGTGAGTGTGTGAGTGTGTGGGAATGTGGATTTGTTGTATTAATATGGCAAATGCCACAAATAGCTGAATCGCATTCCAAGCAGCGCCGGTTTCGACAAAGACAAAGCATCCAAAACTGTCCGCTGTCACCCGCTGTGCGTTGTGTGTTGCACGCAAAGCAGCTGATTTTGTTTGCTACTCCTGCTCCCCGCTCGATTCGTACTCGAATTTCTATTTCCATGGCACTGTGTGTGCAATGAGTCAATGTCGCTGGGACACATCCTTTTTCATGTAGCCGCCAAAAGCACATGTGTTTGTTTCTTTGTTTGTTTCCACTGCGTAGTGCTTCAATCATTGCTGCTCGGCTGCCCAACAATCGTTGGCTGTTGAGTGTGCTCGACTGCGAGACACTTTCGCAAACACACAAGCCAGTGAAGGAAGTTTTATATTAAACATAAATTAGATGCCAACTTAGTTCAAGTAGGTCTTGAAAACGTAGCATTGGCAAATTTTCCTACTGTGGTTTTTAAGTTCTCTAAGATCGAGATAAGCACACGGCTTCAACTTATTAAAGCTGCTTTTTCTGGCTAAAATAATGTATATACAAAAATTATATAAGTTTAGGTTTTTATTGTAATGATTAAAATGAAAATTAAGCAGAACATTTACTAAAATAAAGGAAGAACTAACGAAACCCGCATTCTTAATTTCAGCTGAAGATCAGAAAATTGCAAATAGAAATGAAATGTCAAATTTTAAGCTAATATTAATATTAATTAAAATAAAGTTTTAAAATTAATTTTAAATATTTATTTGTGCCTCTAAATCCACAGCTTATTTCAGCAGCTGAAAAGTTTGCATGAAAATAAATATTAAGTTTGAGTTTGTCGCTAGCTTATCATACCCTTCCTTGCCTACAATTACAAGGTATAAACACACTCATGTGTGTGTGTGTGTGTGTGTGTGTGTGTGTGAATTGCATGTTGTCCGATTTTGTCAGCTGAAAAGGGTTGTGACAAAATTTTTAAATTAATGACAAAACGAACGAATGCCGCGAGGAACGTGCAAAAGAATTTCAATGCTCCCCCAGCCCTGCCGCTCTCTCCAACCCTGGCCGCTGCTGCACAAGTTGCCCTGTTTTTCGGTGGAGCTGCTAAGGCAAAAGCGTTTTAATTAAATTTCATGACCAGTTGCAGCAGCTGCAACAACAACAACAGCGAGCACAACACAATTTCGACTATTTTCGCATATTATTTATAATCCGAGAGCGCATTGAGTGTATTCATTCACTCACCCACACTTGGACTCACATTCAGCGATTCATTCGGCGCGTTGTCAGTCACCAAATGAATCTAATGAACAAACTGAATTGACAATTTGAATAAGCGAAATCGAAATGAATCAAATGGAAATTTCAATATTGTTTTGGCCCCCACAAATACGTGTCTCTCTCTCTCTCTCTGTCTCTCTGTCTGTGTGGGTGTGCTGACAACCCTGGCGCGCCCGCTGCCGTCTGCAGAGTTGCCCCCAATAGCAGCCGCAATTCGACAGTCATTAAATTTGCTGCAAATCGAAATCTCTTCGTGGAAAGCGTGAATAATTCGTGCGCTCAATAGAAGTCAATACGCTTGGACGCTAGGTGACTTCAAATATTTATTATTACTAATTGCGAATTGAATTTGTGGGAGTTTCGAGGGCTTTAAATTAGGCACAAAGTGTTGTGCTAAACGACAGCTGACTAAAGCAGTTAAGCTGTCATTTAATAATTTGAATAGCGAGGCAATCTGACAAATATTTCTAAAGGTGTTGAAATTGTAAAGAGAAATTTAGACACTTCATGAATTCTTTATGCTTCAATCAACAATACACTCATTTAATTTACCATTATTTATTTCAGATAATCGGATCAACAACAGGACCATTTGAAAATGTAAGTTGAAACTTATTATTAGATCACATAGATCTGGAATTTTCCCTTAGTTTTGTTGAACAGTTCCAGTTGCTGGATTTATAGCTGCTGTGTTCGATTTGTCGTTAATGCTGAAATTGGCAATAAATTGCAAAGCTCAAGTCTTAAGTATTGCATAAATATACTTGAAGATGGTTATTAGTTGTATTTACTATATCTGCGTACTTGGCTCATTACGTTCTATTTTCGATGCAATTTATTGCCCACATGCGCAGTTGTCACCCTGTAAAGTGCCCCGAAATTCGAAGGGTATATGCCGAAGATGTAGCCTTAGTTTTTTGTAGTCGATTTGCCTAGTTAAACAAACATTCGCGTCGTTTTGCAACATGTCTGCTTTGATTAGGCACTTCTCTATATACAATATCCTCGTAAGGTTTTCGTGTTGTCCTTTTTTTTGTTCTTCTTGGTTTTGATTTTGCTTTTTGTGTGTGTTTCGGTTGCGAGTCGTGTGTGTCATGTGCATGTTTGGCTGCAATAAGGCAACTTGAGCAGATCGTTTACACAACATTTGCATGGTGGAACGCAAATAACGCACGAAGGCGAGAGCGAGGCACAGCGAGCCTCTTTGAATTTTGATTAGGCATTCAAATACATATATGTATAAACAATAAAAAGACAAGACAACAACTTAATGTGCCGCAGTCGCTATCGTTGTCGAAGGTTGCATGTACATACAAACACAAAAGTGTTGCCCCACCGCCAGGCAAGCAAGGCACGAACACGAACCATCCTCGACAAGGACATCACTCCAATCAATTGTCGAGTGTCGCATTCGCTAGGGAATAAACTGGAGCTGATACTGCAAAACAACATTACAAGAATGCTTTACAGAAGCAGTTGAAAAATGAAAAATATAAACAGGAAAATTAAATGGATTCTTGATACTTTATCTGCTCTTTAAATTTGTATTACTTACACAAGGAACTAAACTTGTTATAATCATATTTAGCATATTAAATAAGTATTTATTTCATGCCTCAAATAATTTCATGCTATTCATCTTTTGCTTGCGTAACTTATGCAGAGCTGCGAATGCAACTTGCAATTAATTGTGAAACTTTTGAGCGCTCGTAAGGTTTGATAAAATTACAATTGTTGCAAGAGTTTTGACGGGATTCGCCGTGAGGTTGGTCAAGCATTTTAACCGATGTTGCTGCTTGCTGCTTGCTGCTGGTGGTAGAAAGTGGCGAGGCAAGTGCTGTGGAGAGAGAGAGAGCGGCAAGTTCTCACCGCGATTTAACAATTTGTAATGGTTGAGGCACATTAAAGCCAATGGCTGGGGCAATTTGTTAGTCCATCCGCAACTTTTACTACTGTTCTTTGGCCTCTGCTTCGTTTCATTTCGTTTCAATTCGTTTCGTTTCGTCTCGTCTCTCTTTGTGCATTACGCATACGTTGCGTGGTGAGCAGAACAAAAATGCAATTTCAACTGGAAATGCACTAAAGTGAAAGAAAGAGCAAGTGGAACATTGACTATATGTATGTGTGTGTGTGTGTTTGAGTGTGTTTGAGTGTGTGTGCGTATGCTTGTGGCCCAGACAGGTAGACGACCAATTCAGACCGTCCGAATCAGAAGTAACCATAAAATGTTGAGGGAGAGAAGTAATAAAATTGCCAGTGGATTGAAGAAAAACAAAAAAAAAACTCGAGCCACGAGTGTATTCTTAAAGTGTATTAAAATTTTAATGCCCCAACTGCAATCGAGTTCATTTAGTCGCGCTCTGCACTCGAAGATTATAAATGCGGGGCAATGCAAAACACTCGTCGAGCGTCGTTTTCCATGATGGCCATGAAATCGAGAATTGAGCAATGCAATTGCGAACAGCGCTTGACTACGCATTTGAGTTGAATACATTTAAAAAATAGTGCGCTACCCATAAAGACTTCAAATATATATTTTTGGTCAACTCAGCTAGCAAACAATTTCATTTAATCAGCTTATTTCGGCGTTGTCTACAGATCTGAAAATATTCTACGCGAGTTGAATCAGCTTAAACTGATTTAATTTCTGAAGCTCGCAGTAATTTTAGGGATGCAATTTTGTGTATTTTTGTCAACTCATTCATTTAATTTGTATATGTGGATTTATTTTGCTATGATTTGGGTCGTATATGCATTTCTTTGTGGTCACCGAATTGCCCTAAAAATAAGAAAAAAAAAACATCGCCATTTTTTACCCGTCATTCCACGCTGCCTTAAAAACCCTGCCACGTTCTTCTTCTTGTGTTTATATGTGTGCATTTCGTCGCTGATGCGTTTTTAATTGTGTTTATTTCCGCTTCGCTGTGACACGTCATTTATTAGCTTCCTCTCCTTCTGCCTTTCTCCCCCTCTCCATCTCTCGTCCTCTCTCGCTTTCTCCCCTGGCCTTTTGTTTGCCCTGTATCGAGTTGTGATTTATATGCATTTACATACATCCAAAATGGGGAAAAAAAAAAACCCAGCAGGAGCAGCTGTAGTTACAGCTGAAGCTGCAGCTGAAGCGGGATAACACAGCTCATGCTTTGTTCACAGCTCGTATTACGCATACGATGCGTGAACAGCATAAAAAATACATACATATATTTATAGCAGCAACCAAAACATTACACTGGTGTTGTGCAACTACAATAACTAGCTGTAGTTAGACAGCACAACTTGCATATACTCTGTAGGCAAAACATAATCAATATGACCCATAATTAAGCTTAGTAGAGCGATTGACAGTGACTGGCATTTAAATTTGCTGCCCTTTGCAAAATCTATGCCGAAAAACATATTGATTCGTTAATGTGGCTTTTAATATATGATATAAGATAGTTAGAGTAAGAATTTTACAAAATTGTGGCATTAATTGCACGAGCAAATTCATTGAATTGACGTTTTGACTCCTCTTTGGTAAAATAAAGTTAAAAGTTACGTTTTTGCCAAATTTTAATGTAGCATCTTTATTTGTAAGAATCAAAGACTTTTCATACTAATTTTGGGGCATGTCTTAAGATGTTTAGAGTTGGAATTTCCAGTTTTCTAGCATGCTTTAATTATGTAAACTATAATGTTTAATACTACAGTTTACCAAGTAATTCAATATCGAGAAGCTGAGGTGCAGCATCAGAGCCTGCGTTTTCTGCGTTCGCAGAGTATGCAACGTTGGGGCACTGAAAGCTGCAGCACGAAGCGAGCCATGTGCAGCGACATGTTGAGCTCTTTTGTGTGTGTGTGTGTGTGTGTGTGTGTTGTTGTTGTTGTTGTTGTTGTTCCGCCTGAATTCCATCATAATTACAGTTTCAATTTCTTTTGTTGGCATTTCGCCTCAAATAACCAACTGCAGGGACGCATATGTTACTTCCCAAAAATGGGGTCGACCCCAGCAACGAAGAGGGGCACGAACGAGGGATTGGGGGTGGGGGGAAGAGCACGAAGTTCATTCTATTTTCATAGTCGGTTTGGCCTTTAATTGCGGCTTTGTATTATGCGTTAAAACAAAAGCCTTTCAACACACACACACACGAGGCGCACAAAATTTATGCTAATTTGTTTTTAATGCACGTCACCCATGACGAAGCCGACAACGAACAATAACAATAACAACAAGAACGACGACAACAACGACGACAACAACGACGACGATGACGACAACGACAACAACGACGACGACGACGACGACAAGTGCAACAGCTGCCAAAATGGCCAATAACAATGAGGAACAAGGCCAGAAACATCGGCTAACCGAAATGCATTTCTCATTATCATCGTTAGTTTTGGGGTCACGCCTCTCCACTAATCATCGACATCATTCAACGCGCCTAATTTCCAAATAATTAGCGTACAATGGGAACGCTGACAAACATTCAACAACAACAAAACAGACGGCGACGCATTGAGCTAAAGTCTTGCAATTTATTCAACAGCATTTCAATAGCCAGCTATATCGGTGATTTCTTTCAAATTTTCACTGTGTGTGTGATGCGATTTAAGTAGGCGGTGATTTAATTAAACAAATCATCTCAGCATCTCAGCCTGAGTTTGCATAGAGTTTCACATTCCCAACTCACACTTCAGACTGTAAACATCAATAGCAGAAATAAATATATTTTGAAAATATTTTTTTTTTCGACAAAAATAAATTAAAATACTAACATGGCCAACTCGCAGCCTGCCTCGGAGTATATATTCTATCAACTGACTTGCTTCCTGTACTCCATACTGAACATACGAGAAGAGGAAGAGGAGGAGGTGCTGCCTGAACCGAACACCTCGCTGGTTTTGCTCTGCGCCTTCTGGACGGCCATACTGTGCATTATGGTCTGCTTTTGCGGAAAGAACTCAATTCCCGTAAGTAGCATCGAATCGGCAAAAGGCTCTAGAGCAAAAGCAAACTGTTCACTTGTTAGGTGGAGAAACATTTTGGATTCGATTATCTTGCCGAGCAGTCGCCAAACGCAGCTCAATGTCGGCGTCGTGGCGACGATAATCTGCTCCTTGAGTTGTGTAGCCCAGATTGTCATAATGCCTCACGCGGCGAATCGATCAATAAAGTTGCCGGCCGCTCGGGGGACAATCCAAACAATGCATTACCCGATCTCGACGACAGGCCCTCAACGAGCGGCCTTCAACGACTGCGCAACGCTTTTCGCGTCTTGCCATTTGGTGGTAATCGAGGTGGTGATCGCGAGTTGCCGTCGACAAGCCGTCAGTTGACGATTTGCGAGATTCCGAGCGGTGAAGCAAGCGGAGATCATTGCAGTGAAGCACGTAAAGAATCTAGCGATGAATCACAGCGAAACGGTCGTAAAGAAGCTGATGATGTGGCTGCAAATCAACAGCTCGACGATGAGTTGCCATCGACAAGCGGACTTCAACGTCAGAGCAGTGTGGCAACGGAATCATGTGGAGAATATGGCCAGGAATCCCGCGATGAATATGGCCAGCAAACAGTCGATGAATGTGGCCAGGAATACGGCGAGGAATCATGTGATGTATCTGCAAATCAAGCAGTCGACGATGAAATGCCAACAACAACTGAATATCGCTGTGAATCAAGCGGAGAATATCACAATGAGCCACACGATGAACATGCCCAGGAATCACTTGAAGAAAACGGCGAGGAATCATGTGATGGAACTGAAAATCAAGCAGTCGACGATGAAATGCCCGCAACAAGCGGACAAGAATCGCCGACAATCTACGATAATTTACAGCATGCATATCGCATTAAACCATATGCAGTGTACCGAGCAATCGGTGGTGAGTTGCTTTCAACGAGTGGATTTCAACGACAGAGCGTCAGCCTTCGAGATTCGCCAATCATCGAAGAAGATGAAGAATGTAGCAGCGAGCCGAGTGAAGTTGATGCGCATGAACCAAGCGACGAGGATGCGAAGCCGTCTCTAAATGAAAATCACAGCAATCAAGCACTCGACGTTGAGAAGACATCAACAAGCGGCAGCTTGCGCAGAGAATCGCCACCAATCGACGATAATTCACAGCATCAATATCGCAATGAAAGTGAACAACGTGTAGTATATGAAAATCAAACGCTCGACGATGAAAAGCCTACAACAAGCGGTTCACGTGAACTGTATGCAAATCAACCACACGACGCTGAAATGCCTTCAACAAGCGGCAGCGATGCTTTAGACTCGCCGCCTATTCTGGATGTTTCGTGGAATGAATTTGGCAGCGGGTCATGTGTAGTTTATGCAAATGAGGCGCTTGGTAATGAAAAGCCCTCAACTAGTCGCAACAGTGAACAACGTGAGAAACCGCGCGATTTATCGGCAAACAAAGCTCGCGATGTGACGGGAAGTAAACAACGCGATTTAGCAAACACTAAACTGGGATATAAAGAACGCGATCAGTCGGGCAATAAACCGCGTGGCAGTAAATCAAGCGATCTGTATGGAAGTAAATCGCGCGATACTGCAGGCAATAAGTCACGCGATTTGTTTGGAAATAAAGCACGCGATGTGACTGGAAACAAGGCACGTGATCAATATGAATCGCGGCCGCGTGATGAACTCTTTCTATCG
This sequence comes from Drosophila siamana, assembly GCA_035047445.1. Taxonomy (NCBI): domain Eukaryota; kingdom Metazoa; phylum Arthropoda; class Insecta; order Diptera; family Drosophilidae; genus Drosophila; species Drosophila siamana. The sequence continues at coordinate 18,033,686 of JAWNPP010000078.1, forward strand.
GCCCGAGGGCCACAGCGTCACGACAGTCTAGCCAAAGAATTGGCATTTTACGAGCAATTGCGCGACGAACATCGCAATAGATGCCGCAATGCAGCAGCAGCAGCAGCAGCAGCAGCAGCACAGAATCAACCGGCTGCTGATGAGTTGCCAACGACGAGCGGTGTGCAGAACTCATGGAATATTCCTTGCGGAGAGGAGCATCGCAAGGAACCAAGCGATGTGGCTGCCAATAAGCCCTTGGACGATGAGTTGCCGTCGACCAGCGGGCTTCAACGTCAGAGCGACAACGCAAGCGATGTGCCAGAAACGAAGCCACTCGACGCTGAGTTGCCGTCGACGAGTGGCCTGCAGAAGGTCAGCGATGAGCCGAGTGCAGAGAATCCAAGCGTTAAACCCATGGAGGAGTCGCGGTTTGTGATCATCGATGATGAGCGGCCGTCGACAAGCGGACTTCAGCGACGCCGCGAAGTGCAGACGTGCACCGTCAATCCAATGCCAAAGGAGAACAACAATCCCAACGATCGCAGTCGCCACAATCAACAGTCGCAGCATTCGCGGCTGCATCGCAGTCTGGTTAACGCGGGGTCGCCGCTGCTGGAACTCGATGCGTTAATACTGCAGCCACAGCGTCGTGATAATCGCAATGCGCTTATTGATCTTCTCGGCGATGATATGCGACTGCCGATGCCGCGACGTCCGATCTATATATCCGAATGGGATGAAGTGCGTCAGATCGCGTATCGCATGCCGCGCGTCAAGAAGAAACCCCCGAAACCGTTATGGAAGTGGTAGCCATGCAGCTTCAAGACCTCATCAACTCAACTCTCACCACAACTATCACAATTGATATGCATTTTTTATTTTGTGTTTCCAAATTTTCGCTGTTGCGGTTTGCCACTAGTTTCGAATTTTAGACTGAGGACAGGATTGAAGTTGAACACACAGTCGGAAAAGAGAGAATCGTGCTAAGTTTTTAGGCAGCTCGAGCAGAGACACTTGTTTAAATTGATTGACTGTAGTTCTGCAAATAGTTTTACTTTATTGCCCATGGCTTGTAACTGTCATTTTCATTTGCACTGCCAACGCAACATAACAAAAGGAGCCCGCAAATATATGTATCTGTATGCATGATATAAGCCTAAGTTGTCTTTTCTGATTTTTTAGAAACTTTTAAATATTTTTTTAGCATACATTTCGGTAGAATGGAATTTTGGCCGAGAAATTTAAAAGAGCTGGCGGTATTTTAAAGAAAGTGACACAGTAAATGAAAAATATAAATAAATAAGTATAAAAAAAAAAAATTCAATTTAATGATAATTTTTATTTTCTTAAATGCCAAAAAAATAAACAAAATTTAAGAGGAATTCTCAGCTTATATTCAGAAATTTCATGCCCAAACAATTATTTAATTTTTTTAAAATCAACCATCAAATTTAATTAAAAAAAGTTAACTAATTAATATACTAAATACTTTTTTTCTTAAATGCCAAAAAAATAAACAAAATTTAAGAGAAATTTTCAGCTTATATTCAGAAATTTCTTGCCCAAACAATTATTAAATTTTTTTAAAATCAACCATCAAATTTAATTAAAAAAAGTTAACTAATTAATATACTAAATACTTTTTTTCTTAAATGCCAAAAAAATAAACAAAATTTAAGATAAAGTCTCAGCTTATATTCAGAAATTTCATGCCCAAACAATTATTTAATTTTTTTAAAATCAACCATCAAATTTAATTAAAAAAAGGTATTCTAATTAATATAATAAATACTTTTTTTCTTAAATGCCAAAAAAATAAACAAAATTTAAGAGAAATTCTCAGCTTATATTCAGAAATTTCTTGCCCAAACAATTATTTAATTTTTTTTAAATCAACCATCAAATTTAATTAAAAAAAGTTATCTAATTAATATAATAAATACTTTTATTTCTTAAATGCCAAAAAATTTTTATTGTAAGTTTCTAAAAATCAATCTTAAAATTAGATTAGAAAAAAGAAGTTATGTAATTCATATAATAAAGAAATGCGATTGTCCGATTCACAGCATCTAAATGAGAATGATCTCTAAGGATAATCAAATTAAATTCCGATGCAGCACTTTTACATTTTACTTGTCTTGCCATTTTTTATAAAGAGATTATTGATTTATTTTTAGATGACACAGATTTAATGCATATAATTAATTCAGATTGTCAATTAAACTATGCGAACTGAGGCTAGTTGATGCGAGATTCCAATCGCCATTAACTGTCTAACAACTGACTTAAAGAACTTCACTTTCATTGAATTATAGCCTGGTTTTGAGTCATAGTTTTGTCGTCAATCTTTCTAGCTTTGGATGCTGCACAGGTACAAGTTGTTACTACATATTTTATTTGCCTGATTTCGTTATGGATACGAGGTCGGGTGGCGTTCATTTTTTTTCTCGCACGCTTTTTGTCGGTCAACGTTTCTCAATGTCGCGCGAAAAAGTCGAAAGAAACTTCCGATTACCATTTTTCATTTCGGATTTCGGATTTCGGATTGTGGAATTCACGTTTTGCAGTTGGCATTCCTCGTTTCGCTTGGCGTTGCACTTTAATGTGGCATCTCGACTTGGATATATGTATGTATATATAAATTGAAAATGTACTACGCACACACACACACACATTCGCACACACACTCAAAGGACACACTCACATGGAGGAGTTGAAATGCAAGTGGCGACTGTGTAAAATTTATTTAATTAATTAATTTATAAAAAGGACGACAAAGTGCGATGGCAAATGGCGCAAGCGATGCGAGCATCGGGCTTCACGTCCTGCACAAAAACAAGAAGGACAACTTCAGCGCAGCAGCAACAACAATAGCAACAACAAGTCGACGACACTGGGAAGCTGTGAACGTATTTTGAGTTGTAAAGGAGCAGCTGCTGCTGCCACTGTTCGTCCTGAACGCTGCCTGCCTCGTCCTGCCTCGTCCTGCCTGCTGTCAGTCTGCCTGTCATTTACAATTTTAATCTCGTTGTGCAGTTTAGCTTAAGTTGGCTCCAGGATAATGAGCACAATGCCAGGACAGACGCAGAAGACTTGCAACAAACTGCAGCGTGCACAAAACAGGGGCGACGGTAATTAAAGAGGCGTGCATTGCAACACCATTGGGCAAGGATATCCGCCACGATGGGGCGGGGGCGACGAGTGTGGGGCACAACACCTGGCCAAAAAGGCAGCACATTTTTTTTTTTTTTTTGAGCGCGGCGCATTTTCATGGCTAATAAATCACTTTTAATATTAATAAAACATAAATCACGGCGACTAAAAACTTGACAAGAACGTTCGCCGTGGGCGGCTGTGGCTGTGGCTGTGGAGGGGGCGTGGCCGGTAGTTTAGTGGCAAAACTCCGCCCAGCGCTTTTGTAGCCCCCTCGTTTCCTCCGTTTCCCCCCGCATTCGCGGACTGAAAGTTTTTCGCATGGCCACGACAAATTCGCTGGGGCAGCGTTTAAAAAGATGAAGAATGAATGTGAAATGCGGGCGCCCCGAGATCCCGTTACGGCGATCCCCGTTCAAAACCCCTTTTTCATCGAAATGACGATGATGAAGGGGGGTTTTTCGGGGGTCGGGGGGCGGTGGGCGAAGCAAACGAGCGATGCGAGAAGTGATGCGAGTTTGCAGGAACCGCGCGGAAGGAAGGAAGCAAAAGGAAGGAAGTCAAGTGAATGAATCAGACGCGTCTTGAATGTAACAAGTTGAGTGTTTAAGCAAAAGAGTCAAGTCAACTCCAGCGAGTTTGTTTGACTTTAAGATTAAAGAGCAACTTTTAAGTGGAGGATCTGAAGTTGCAGCAGCTAACCAACATTTTCAAAATATTATTTAGGCACACTTTGCTTTGGAGATCTATTTACATTTTACAAGTTGTTTCAAGTGTTATTTAAATTTAATATCAAACAGCAGATTTAACGGTGACGTTTATTGAGTTCAAGGCGTATAAAAATATTTTTTAGTTAAATAGAAAATTTTGTTGGAGATTCTAATGACAAGGAATTTTTATTATTTATTTTAAATATATATTTATATTTATATATTTGTGCGGCCGCAATTTCTAAAAAGATCTATTTTTGAATTGGTTAATTTATATTATAATTTGCACAATAATGAAGTTAACTCAATTCGACTCTAGAGATTAACGAATTTAATTGACAAATTTGTTGAATTTACAGGACATGGAAATATAACTTTTTTCTTTTTTATAAATTTGTTTTGTATAAAGTTTCCTAAAGATCTTAGTGGGAAACTGAGCTCTTTATGCATACTTTGCATGTCTTCAAAATCTTTTTGAAAGGTCTGTAATTTGAGTACTCAGTTTTTGAATACAAATAAATCCAACGGACAGGATATCACTTTAATTACCTTTTGCTTGTAGGCAGCAAAGAAAAAAAAAATACACGCACGCTTAACAACACTGTTTTTCTTGTATCTTGTTGCTTTATCAAGAAAAAAATTAAAAACAAATATCAAGCACTTAAAAAAAATAAACAGTATTTTGTGTTGTGCACTCGAATATTTTATTATATTTTTTTTGTTGTTGAGAAATTATGCTTTACAACTTTTGAGAATTCCTTAAATTTTTGATCACTTTGCGCGTTGAACTTGCAACGTTTTGTAACGGTCAAAAAAGCGTTTTCAACGAATTTACGATATAGCACGTTAACGATAATCGCACACGTCCTTTTCGCTGATTCTTCTGCTGAGACTTTGCTTGGCTTGCCACTCAACAAAATTTGAAACTTTGGCGCTTCTGGATGGCGCCCAATGACCGACCGACGCGCTAGGAAGTTGCCCGAGCACTGAACTTGGCAGCGTTAAGCGACGCTCGCATTGGGCCACAGGATAAGAACAGACAGCTGCATGGCCCAACACAGCGCACAGGACCTAACACAACCGAAAGCGAACGAATCACACGAAGCCAACGAACCGAACTTCCAAGCACACACGAACTGTGCCAACGACTCGTAATCGCATCGTTTCGCATCGTCGAACAAGTTGCGCCGCAGCCCGCAACATTTTTGGCCCGCCAGCAACATGTTGCCATTGGCCGCTGCCATTTGTTTGCTATTTCACCAAATATCATACTGAAATTCTATAATTTGCTTATTCATTTGGAAGCATATTAATATAATTATTATTGTCAATACATAATTTGTATATAGACTCCTTTTCTTTGTATCTTTGCAGCGAGACAATCCAGTAATAATCGAGTGACATCTGCGCAATAAATATAAAATAAAGTGATCAATTTTAAATACATTGAGTGATCAATTATTAAAAATTTTTTTTTTGTGTTTTAAATGTGCCTAATTTTAATCTATAATCGTCAGTGCCTTTCAGAGTTTTGTGTGTGTTAAAATATTCAAAAGTGTTGTAAATATAAACAAGGCCTTTTTTTTTGGTGAGCAATCATATTTTAGTGATATAATTATTTATTAAAATATTCAAAAGTGTTGTAAATATAAACAAGGCCTTTTTTTTAGTGAGCAATTATATTTTAGTGATATAATTATTTATTAGAATATTCAAAAGTCAATTTTTTTTTATTATTTTTTTTTAAGTGATTAATTTACTAAAAGTAAATTTTAAATAGAGTGATTATTTTCGGTGTTTTGTGAGTGATAAAATGTTTTTAATTTATTCTAAATAAAAGTACATACTGTTGTGATCAAATAATTAATTTTTGTGTGTGTTATTTTTAATGAGCAATTAAATGTGCTATAAAAAAAATATTGTAATATCGTATTTGCATAATGTTTTCTTGCTAATCAAGATTGATGTGTGATTTTTTTTGCTTATTTTTTAGAGTGATAAAATGTTTATAGATGATTTAAGAAATCCTCAATGCTGATTTCAATCCAGATCGTCAAAGTACAGCGTGGATTATTTAATTGGTAAGTTATATATTTTTTATTTTTTTGAGTTTAACAGATGCTTATATAGTTTCTTTTTTTAACAAGTGGTGATGGAGTTTTTCCAAACTAAAATGGTTTTTTAGCTAGCTTATTAAAGGTTTTAATATTGTCAATTAAACATTTTAGCAAAGCTTAGAATTAAATTATCAAATTTGTGTACAAAGTAATGGAGCACACTGTTAATTTTAATAAGACAACATGCGCCATGCCATTGATGTGGAACTTTCTTACATCAACAATCTATAACAGCCACGATTTTCGATTACATGCTGTCATTGTGTGTCCATTATGCGCGCTTAATAGTTTGATTGCTTTTGGGCTTTTGGGGTTCGCAGCACCGTGTAACCGCATTAGCTTTTAGTGTGTAACACGGTTCAATTAAATACACACGAGGAACCTGCCATCGAGGAACGAGCACACTCGAAAGCCACAGCAGAGTGGTGTGGAAAAATCTGCCGGGGAGGGGATGGGGAATGGCCAAAATATAATTAAAAACGCAGCTGCCTTTAGCGAAATAACTAAAATAACTGCGGCTTTTGCAATCAAAGTCACTTAATGTTCGCCAAATTTAGTTACGTGCCGCTCTTTGGCACTAACCCTCTCACTACACACACTTGGTGTCATTGCCCAAGTGGAACTAGTTTGACAGTGCATCACTTACGCAAATCAAGAAGACCAATAAACGGAAAAGCCAGTCGAGTGTGTGTGTGTGTGTGTGTGAATGTGTGCAGCACTCTTGCTGCTTGCTTTAATGAAATTCATTGCGTCGACGGCGACGCTGCTTTTTATCAAATGAACACGAAAATTGTAGTCAATGTAAAACAGCAGAGGCCGCAAAGCGGGCGGCGAGGGGCAGCAGCAGCCAGCTTGGGCGGCACTCACTTTCATGCTTCATAAGTAAATTCATTTGCCACGCCCCCTCACACACACACACACACAAGCACAGGGAGGGAGAGGCAGGCACGCCTCTATGCTTGCGTTGATTTTAATGAAATGTCATCAACTTTGAGGTGTTTATTGCGCTGACAAGAAGACAAGGGCTCAAAGGAGCCGAGAGAGGGAGGGAGAAAGGAGCGAGAGAGAGGGAGCGAGTGGCAAGTGGTTGGGACGCACAAAAACCCTTTGAGGCGACACGACTGCCAGCCAAGGGCGGCCAAAGTAATCTTTGAGTCTTAATGTCAGCGCTTGGAGCGAGGGGGCGGCAGGCAGGGGGGCGAGAGGGCAGGTGTCGAGTTGCCGGTCTGCGGCAAAACATTTTCATGTATCATAAATTGTCAAACACTTAAAAAGTGATTACGTGTGCGTGGTGGCAAAGCCAAAAACCCAAAGCAACCAAAATGTGAAATCCCCAAAACTCCAGCGCCTCCTCAATCGGAACATCAATTTATAGACTGTGAGGTTGGAGACTGCGAAGGGAGGGTGGTGTAAGTCTTGTTGCTTTGCCGTTGTAGTTGTTGGCACTTTAGATAAACAATTTTGTGCAAGTTGTTAACTTTAACGATGACTCATTAATTTTGTAGATTGAACACGCGTAGTTTTATCTATGAACAGCTCCGTTTTTGCCAAAAACTCGTTTTGCTGAATCTTTTGTTTGCCGCCTGTTTTGTGTTTCGTGAACCCTAAACTCATGCAGCCCATCATACACCCAGGATCGTCACCCTGCCCCATGTTGGCCACTCGACATTTTGCCAAATATTTCAAAATTCTAATTCAAATCCCGAGACCTGCTGATAAAACAAAAGCCTTCGCCGTCGTCCATTGTCAACTGTCGTTGCCATTGAGCGACAGAAATTCACAGTGCATTGAGCGAGTGAAATGTGCATTGAATGACAGCAGATGAAATAATTAGGAAAATCAACTGTTTGTTCCGTTATCGTAACATATTCAGGCAGGCAGCAAACGTTGCAAGTGCAATTTGCTGGATGAAAGGCACTTAAAATTCGACAGCTTAATTGTCAGAAAAATATTAATGTCAATGCTGCAACTGTTCAAACTGTTCAATTAGAGGGTCTAGTCGAATTATTTGCATCATTAGTTTTCGATACTCTGGATGGGTCTACAAAGTTATTCAAAATTCAATTGATTGCGATGACGATTGGAATTCATGTGTGTTTCAAAAAGTTTTCTAAATGTTTTCCAAAAAATTATGAAATACAAATTGAAGTTTTTTAGCCTGAAAATAGTATTTAAAAGAAAGTCTGTTTTGAACGCTTGAATTCTGCTCTAAGAATTGTGCACATGATGTGTTTTAGTTATTATTAAAGAGCGGTTAATGATGAATAAATCTAACTGTGAGTAAGCTTAGAAATGGTATTTAAAAGAAAGACTATTTTGTGTGCAGTTGTTAATTAAAATCTGCTCTTTGCTTTATGCACGTGGCGTGTTTTAGTTATTATTAAAAAGCAGTTTATGGCGCATAAATCTAAATATGATTTACACGCTGTTGCATTGATGTTGAAAAACTCGCTGCCAACTCTGCATTCTAACTGCTGTCATTCTGTCTCGAGAGTCGCTTTGTCCGATACGCCACTTAATATGAAGTATCATCTGCTGTGGCGCACTTTTATCATCCAGCTAGTAGATATTTATACACGGCTATTTAAGGGCTGCGCTCAATGGCGAGAAGTGCGCGCTTCAGTTGCCTTTCAACTCCGCTAGTTAGCTGCAGCATTGCAGCAACATTGTTGTTGGTTTCACCTGCAAGAATAAAACACAATTTTTTTTTTGTTCCTGCTTCCGCTTCTGCTTTGGCCACTCATTTTGTTTGCGAGCAATTTTTTCCAGCGTTTTTTTTTTTTGTTTTTTTGTTGGTGTTGTTCGACAAATCGCTACAAAATGTAACTACTTAACAGCGTCAACATTGCCACATTGCGAGGCAGGCATAGCTTGTTGAAAGGGCATGGGAATGGGGTGGGGAATGGGGGAGGGGTGAGCGGTGAGGGGAGGGCAGGCAGACAGGCAGGCAGGCAGGCAGTCTGGCAAATTAAGGAATTTCTACTACAAACACAAACACAAACACAAAGCGAAAAAGCTGCAAGTCACGCAACAATCATTTGGCCCTCGGGTCACTCCGGGGCAAGAGGAGCAGCAGAGAGACAGAGAGGGAGAGTGGGTGAGAGAGGGGAGGGGTAGGGGGGACAGCAGAGGGCAGTGCAGTTGGCCAGACACGAACGAACTCGCGGCATGTCCATCAATGAAAACGTATGTTGATGTTGAACAACAATCGTTACCCCAACACCTACCAAACACTTCCCCTCGCCCCCCCTCCACCCGCCCCTCGCCCAGCAAGCAGAGTGCGTGCCTTCTACTTTATTATTTCTTATTGAATAATTATGGCTCATTTGCTGTTGCGGTGCGCGACGGGCGGTGGACGATGGACGATGGACGATGGACGGTGGGCGGTGGTTGGGCGTGCCCGCGGCGGTGGCGGTGGCGGCGATAACATCGCAAATGGCCGCAAGCGTCAATCGTCAACTGGACTAAAAGAACTCCCCCCTTCACTCCCCCTCCGCGCTGCTCTTGGACGGTGGCATGGTTGAACGCTTCACGTGCTTATCTCGTTTCCGTTGCTTCATTTAAAAGTTAATGACTGCTTTCAATGCCCAGCTGCGAGGACGACGAGGACACAACGTCGTCGCCCCCTCCCTTCCCCCCTAAGCAGACTGATTGATGCCTCGATTGAGAAGCTATTGAGTAGCTGACTAAATGTTGCTTGACTAACTAACCACGATTTCAGTCAGTGTACTGAACGACTGCGAATTCCATTTGGTTTTTATGTACTACAGGGTATTCAAGCTTCACAATGGCTCCATTTGCTGCGTCTTCTTTTTGTTACTTTTAAATTGAAAGTCACGCAACAATTGACCACCAGTCGCCATTCCGTTCCTCGCTTTGCTGCCGTCGCAGTTTCCTCGCTTTTTTTTTTTTTTTGGCCCTGGAGAATAACTGCCGTTCATTTCCGTCTATCAGTTTTGGCCGGCAGCAGCGTCTCCCGAAATGGAAAGTGAAATTTGTTTGTGGTCCCCCTTCCCGCCCACTTCGGCTGGTCTGTCGCTGGTCGCGACCCTCTCGCACTCTTGTCACAAATCGCATTAATGTCGCTTGTCTCGCCTGCTGTTTGTTGGCCATTAATGGCCAAAATGTTATTGAATCATTAACACCTACGTCGACGTGGGGGAGACTGGGGAAGCAAGAAACGAAACGAAACGAAATGAAACCAGAAGAAAAAAAAAATATGGGAAAAAAATGATGCCATAAAGTTTATTAGAAGTCGCTTAATGGCAACGGATGTGCGAGTTTATTACAATTTGTAACGAGAGCTCTCAAAAACTGTTGATTTACATAGTTCACTTGTGTGTGTGTGTGTGTGTGTTTGAGTGTGTAAATGTGTGTGTGTGTGTGTGTAAAAACACTTATAAAATATGCACTAGTCGCGTGTCTATTTCCAATAAATACTTGCAAAGCAACTGACTCCTCAACCAATAGCCTAAACCAGCGCTCATTAAGTGGAACGAACGTTTAACGACGCCGCAGCAGCGAAGTATTGACTGCAAAAGACCCTTTACTTTATGCTCAACCTTCTAGAGCTTGAAATTTATGCTGTAAAAATTGCGATAAACTTAAGAGCAGTATTATTGACAGTTGAAGTACTACTTAAGCTTGCCTAGAGATCTTAAAAGACCCTGTAGCCGAAATTAATTAAAATTAGAGTGAACAGGTTTGTAAATTCCTTACTAAACTATAAAAGCGACTGAGCACTCAAAGAAAACCAAAAAGAAAGGTATTATAAAAATAAACCAAGTGGTTTTGACTTCGGTTTTAGACAAAAACGCTGCCCGACTGAGTTGTGTAAGGAATTTAATGCACTACACAACAATAATGCCAGCTCTTATGAGGCACAGTAAATGCTTTGAATAGTTGTCGCTATCCCCAGGTGGCAGATGAGCGATGAACGTAAGCTTTGTGCTGACAAAGCGCATAACTATTAGAAATAAGTTGAGCTGCTCACACCGATTGCCATGGCAGCCAAAGAGACGAGCGCAACTCGACAGAGCGGCATTATTATTTGCTTTCGCTGACCTTTCGCAATTCAAGTGCGAGACGGACAGCGAAGGGCAGTGAAGAGCAGTGTTGGGCTGTAAGTTAAGGGTTTGCTGGGCCACGTTTTATAATGTTGCCACCGACAATTTTTAAGTAGCGCACAACTGACGTCAGCGCCCCGTATCAGGCGAAGCCCAGTCCGCCGTCGCCTAAGAAAATGGCGAAAGGCAAAGAGGGGAGAGAGGGGACAAGGACGGTAGCTCGTGCTTGGCGTTGGCGTTCGCGTTGGCGTTGGCGTCACCGACGCACGCTTAAGCATAAGTACTTCCGACTTTAAAAGGATGTCACATCCGGTTTTGGCTGTCGAGCGTGAAGCGCAGCCCGGCGACGCGATAAGAGTGGACCGCACAAAAGCGAACCCCAAAAAGAATCGCAACCCCACAGCCCCCCTTTCCACACCCCCCTCCAACTCCTCTCTCAGTGTGGCCAACACGAAACTCTTGGGCCACAAGCCAAGGTGCAATTACTACAACTACAACTGGAGCTCGTGGGGCGAAAGTTGAGCTGTGGTTAGTTTTGGAGTGCTGGACGAAAGTGTAAGCAATCTGGTCACACTGGTGTGGCCAAGTGCACCAGAAGAAGTTCACAGTGTGACCAGTTGTTTGTTGTAACTTATTCTAAAGTGATTCAACTTTAAATGTCATAATTATGGAGTTTGCATCGAGCTGCTAAACACTTGAGTGTGACCAGAGCCAGTGTGACCAGATCAGTGTTGTTAAACGTCAACTGAGGCAGCTGCTAAATCAGAAATGAACCCAAAAAATAAAACAAACCAAACCCAACAGCCGACGTAAAGTTGTGACTAATGATGATGTTGAGTGCAGCTTGAAGAGTGGGAATATGGAATATACGACGTACGGCGTACGAAATATAGAATACGGAATACGGAATACAGTTTACGGATTCGGGATTGGGGCGGAAACAATGGCTGAAAGCACAGACAATGCCTGATGCTGACATTTATGTAGACATAACGACTGCAAAATTGTTCCAAGCGTCATGAATGACAATGGCGACGAACATCGCCGCCTCCACCTTCGAGAACGCTCCCCCCTCCCTCCCCCCTCCACAATCTTCGTATAGGCCGAGGGCATCGAAGTGGGGCAGAAGAAGCAACCAAGATTGATGAAAAAGCGCCAGAAAAACAATAAAATGTATCTAAGCCATGAAGGCAAAGACAAAAAAATTCACAAAACAAAACACAACAAGTTAAACTGCAGTAATTGGTTGTGCACAGCGATCAAGCACCCTGTAGAAGCCGCTGCAAAGCCATTGAGCATATAAGTGTCTTGACTATTATAAATTACACATTTCGAAGCGTTTGAAAGTAGCTGACTTTGTGGAAAATCGAAGCAAGTGAAATATACATATAAAAGCAGAATGTAATGCAATGTAATAAATATGCAAATTGTTTGGGTATACAAATGAATTTATTACGTAAAAGAAACTTGTAGAATTATGTGTGAAAGATAGAAAGTGATGAGCTAATGGTATATAGTTTAAATAATTAGGATATGATGGAATAATGGTCTAAGATATGGCTTTAATTATTAGGATGTGATGAAACTATAGCTTAAATTAACGTAAAAGAAACTTGTAGAATTATGTGTGAATGATAGAATGTAATGAGATAATGGTCTAATATATAGCTTAAATAATTAGGATGTGAAGAGATAATGGTCTAAGCTATAGCTTTAACGGTTGTATTTAATATAAGCAATAAGAGTTTAAAAAAGTTTTGGTAAGTCACATTTTTTGGAGACCTGTAAATATTATTTGAATACTTGACAATCGAAGATAGACAGACAGTTTTATTTAAGTTAAATTTTCTCTTAGTTACCCTGATTTTACAATAGCTATAGGGTATAAGAAATTCAGCCGCTGGTTGGCAAAATATTCTATGGCCATATCTAGGCTCTAACTGTATCTGCATCATCTCCATTTGTATCTGCGGCTCTATTTCTTGCTATAACTGTAGTTGTATCTATAGTTGCATTTTGTGACAATAAGTGCAGAAAGAAAACAGTGCAAATGCGATTGCAGGGCAAGGAAGAAGGAGAGAAAGAAAGGGGGACAAAAAGAAAAAAAGGAGAAGAGGAAACGAGAAAAAAAGAAAGAACGCAAAACCGCCGACAATGTAGACAAACAGAGCATTGAGAATGATGGCAGTGTAAGCGTCATTGGGAACGAAAGGCAGCGAGAGAGAGAGGGAGAGGGAGAGGGAGAGAGAGAGAGAGAGAGAGAGAGAGAGAGAGAGAGAGAGTAGGGAGCGTCTAAAAAGTGTGCGCGCGGAAGCGAGACGGGGAGAAGGCGGATGAGTCTGATTGTAGCTGAAACAATACATTTGACAAAAGTAGAGTCAACTGCAACTGCAACAGTCACACATTGCACAAAGGACAAACGAGTCGGACGGACCGACAGACGGCGGATAGATGAACGAGTCCTGAGCGAGTGACAGAGAGGGGAGAGAGGCGTGAGAGGGGAGCAATGGGGCAGCCTTGGGGAACGTGGGGACGGAGGAAGAGGGGAAGCTGGCAATGTCGCCGCATAATATGTGTTAAGCCAAAAGGATTTGTTATTCGAAACCGAGCGAAAAGATAAATAAACAAAAGCAGCTTCTTGCTGCGCCTCCTGCTGCCGCAGTCCCTTTGCCCCCCTCTCCTACTCTCTCTCTCTCTCTCTCTCTGTGTGCTCTGGTGGGCGTGCAAGACTGACAACGGCTAGCTGTGGTCCCAAGGATGTGGCACAGCCACAGCAGCCACCACAGCAAACGGCTATAAAAAAAAGTAACCAGAAAATTTTTAATAAGTGCCACAATGCAGCAGCAGCAGCAGCAGCAGCAAGATAAAAGCAAAGAAACAGCAGCCGTTGCAATAATGAATGTCCGCTGCTCTCACATATGAGTGTGAGTGTGTGAGTTTACGCTTGCCAGAGGCTAAAACCCAATCCCAGGCATAACGTCAGCCGAAATCGCTTGAATGACATGGAAAGCGAGAGCAAAATGGCGCAATTGCCGTTGGACGTGCGTGAAAAGTCAGTGATTAAATCGTGATCACTGGTGAAAGGCGCAGTCACGACTTTTCAACAGGCAGAGGAATAATTTAAGCATATTATCTGAAGCTGCAAAAACACCTACGAGAAGTAGGAAAAATAAAAAACTTCAAACAATTTGTTATAAAAATGCATTGACAGAAAAACAGAGAGGCCAAGAAATTGATCAAGAGAGACAAAGAGAAAGAAATGCATAAGATCAAAATATCTGTTAAATAAATAACAAAATAGATTTGACAATCTTCAATATGTTTCACTTAATTTTCCATGTAGAAAAAGATACTCAAATGTTTGCTTTTGTTTTCTAGGAAGTAACTTTATTTCACTTTTATTAAACTGCCTTGATTTCACAAGATTTAAAAACTACATTTTCAAATGTATAAATATATAATTTTTATTTTGTGACTGGGTCGCTTGAAGTCAATATTCAATACTCTTTCTTTTTGGGCATAATTAAGCGCTATCAATATTAAAAATAACTTCCCTGCAGCTGCACAATTTCGATGATTTTACGCGATGTCTGCCGAGCCTTTAAAAGTCGCGCATACTCGCGTTTTGTGTTGTTTGTATTTATGTAGGCGGTAAATATGTATTTCTTTTAAATTAATAACATGTGAAATGCGCTGTAATATTATTGTGATTAATGCATGTAAGCCACACACGGACAAATAATAATGTTGCGCAGCTTCTGCGGGCTGGCAGCGATTTTTGAGGTTGTTTGTTAATTTTGTAAATTTATACAATTTAATTGGACACGAGAGCCGCAGCAAAAAGCGTGCTGTGCTATTGACCAGCAAGTTTACTTTTTGCGGTCAACAGCGGAGTGCGAGAGAGAGCGAGACAGATAGAGAGAGAGAGGGGGGGAGAGATGAGAGAAATGGTAAAGGTCAGAGGAGTGCAACAATATTCGCATTAATTGTGCGGGCTCTAATGATGCGCACTCGCAATTCACTTTAAATTTAATTAATGCGCAATTTTCGCTTTTAGCCCAGTTGGCATTTTCCCACCTGTTCAGCTGCTCAACTGCCCGACTGGACTAACTGGTCGCTCACTTCACTTTCCCAGCCCCCATCCCCCCATCCCCCCCCTTGTTTGCCACGTGTTTGGCTGTCTGCCTGGGTTGCTGTTGCTGTTGTTTTTCAAATTGATGAATTACGTTTAATTAGCTGCGCGTAATTGCACCACACGATGACGTAGCTAACGCGCCCCCGTCTCCCCATCTCCCCGTCCCTCCCAGCACATTTAAACTCTATCGCCAGTCCCGCTGGCCATGTGGTCGAAGTCGATAAGCAGACTCAGAGCCACTGCCAAAGCCAGTGTCGATGTCAGGCAGCAGACTCAGCCTCAGCCTCAGTCGCTCTCACTCACTCTCTCTCCTTCTCTATCTCCCTGTGCATTACGGCATTACGGTTAGCTGCAGGTGTTTACAGCGTCCATTCTGCTGCTCAATGTGTGATGTGATGGATCATCTGCCTAATGAATATTGCCAATTATCGCAATGAGTTTTCAACGAGTCCATTCAACTGTTTGAAAGCTCTTCAAATCCTTGCCTTGCGGTTGTTCTTTGTCCACCTCCCGCCCCCGCCATTATTTTGTCAAGCTGCTAAATGGACGTGTTGGCTTATTAACCAATAACGTGGCGTTGCTCGCTTGCGTAAATCTCAATTGGCAAATTATTACAGAGAGCAATCGAAAATCGAAATTCGGCATCCTCAAGTTTTCGCTTAGCTGCTAATGCAGCTAACGAGTTTTACATTTTACGTCTTCTGGCGCTTAAGTAAAAATATACAGCTGCTCTTAAGCGAGAAATGCGCGAATTAAGACATTTATTTTGCACTTTATAAATAATATACCTCGAATTAATAATGCAGCACAATTAAACAGCAAATAAACAAGTCGATTTAGTGTTGAACGAAGCAACAGCAATTTGTTCTTTTCTAATAAGATTTCTTTGGAATGTGGTCGCTAAGTGACAGCGTGGCCCTTAAATGAAAATGCGAAACTGTCGCTATTTGGCCTCATTCAACTCATTAAGTCATGTTTTCGTAATGATTTTGCATAAGCAACAGACTCAATTTGCTAGGCAAATAAAAGAGATTTCTTGTTTATAGCATCTTCAGCTTCAACGATAACGATTATGCGAAATTTGCGCAGTGCTGTTGCCCAAATAGTATCATGCTAATGTTATGCGACAAATCCAATATTTAACTACATTTATACTCACTAATCTCAATTGCTCCGCCAGAGTGGGGAGGTGAGGGGAGGGCGGGGGCGACGAAGAACGGAAGTGGTGGTGGCGACCAACATTCATTTAAAATCATTTAATAAATTCGCACTAAATTTCAATTCCATTTTCATTAAATGCCACATAAATTATACGCATCGAGGGCTGCTGAGGTGTAACCGCTCTCTAGCGGGTCCAAGGAGGAAGAGACAGCGCTCTGTCTCTCTCTATGTGTGTGTGTGTGTGTGGGAGGGGAAGAAGAATGGAGAGGGTGCTCTGTGTGTGTGTGGGGGGGAGCGTTGCGGGGGCGTCTGTTGGGTTCAGCCAAATCGCGTGTAACCATATTTCGTATTCATTTTAAATGGCGCGCGCCATTTGCGCATAAAATGCTTTTAATTTTTCCTACATTTGTCGCTGCCTGCGCCCCGCACACATTGTTGCCACTCAGTCACTTGGGCACATTTTCAATTCGACCTCAATAAAATTTACACAGCGTCCCTGAAGGCAAGCGATTGAGCGGGAGCAGCGGGCGAGGGAGAGGAGGCGAATGTAGAGACAGAGACAGAGAGAGAGACAGAGACAGAGACAAGCGCATGCTGATAAACAAATGGCAGGAAGAGAATGAAGACCACGAACTGCAGCTGTGACGTGTGCTTTTATTTAAGCTAAGGTTACCTTTAAGACGCTCATTAAGGGCATTGAAATTGAACGCGTATCTTGGGGAAGAACACATTAAAGTGGGAGAGCGAAAAGTATGAAACTAAAAAGGAGTAATCAATATAATGCGCAGAAATTAAAGTTAGATGCGAAAGGAATAATATGAAAGAGTAGAACAATTTTATAAGCGTCGAAATAAATAATATGAAAGAGTAGAAAGATCTTATAAGCGTCGAATGAAAGATAATGGCAAATATGGAGAGGAATAGAATTAAAGAAAATATTAAATAATAAATAGATAAAGAATAGAAATAAAATTAATAAGGAAAAAATAAAAAAAAATAATTTAGAAAATAAAAAAAAAAATTGAAAAAAAGTAAGAAAAATTAAAAGGCATAGTAAAAATAAAAAAGAAAGTATTTTAAAGGAATAAAAAAGAAAGGAAAGAAAAGGTAAGGAAAGGAAAGAAATAGAAAGAAAAGGAAAGAAAAGGAAAGAAAAGGAAAGAAAAGGAAAATAAAGGAAAGAAAAGGAAAGGAAAGAAAAGAAAAGAAAAGGAAAGGAAAGGAAAGGAAAGGAAAGGAAAGAAAAGAAAAGGAAAGGAGAGGAAAGGAAAGAAAAGGAAAGGAAAGGAAAGGAAAGGAAAGGAAAGGAAAGGAAAGGAAAGGAAAGGAAAGGAAAGGAAAGGAAAGGAAAGGAAAGGAAGTCTTGCACATTTCATTATTGATATGATGGTATTAGAGTATTCACAAGTCGACTTAATAAACAGTTGCTACTACTGTTGTTGTTGTTGCTGCCACTGCTGTTATTATTGCAACCGAGGCGCGTGTATTTATAGTAGTTACCCCCCAAAAAGTGTTCATTTCCTCTTTGCCGTGTTATCATCGCCACTTCCGGCACAAAACGGCAACGACTACGACGTCGAGAACGGCGTCGCGAACGACGGAGGACGACATTGAAGCTACGGCGACTGTCCGTCGACTGTCTGTCGGCTTGTCTTTAAATGGCTGCGAGCTTAAAGGGAGCCACAATAAATAATATGAAACGAAACGAAATGAAATGAAATGGGCAGTGAAACGAGATGGAAGTGGAACGCTTTAATCTCGCATTCACTTGAAACAAGGAAATCATGAACTCAAAAGCCTTTCCCATTGTTTTCAGCTCCTCAACGACCTTGCAATGGGCTTTTGTTTCTCGCCCAGCGAGGCGTATGGCAATTGTATGGCGCCCCTCCCCCCCCCCACACATTGTCTCCCGTCCAACTGTCCACAGAGTTCATCTCACGCCCGAATGCAAATACAATTTCTATGCTGTGTGGCCGCCTGTGGCAACAAATCGACTAGAAAGCATTGTCCAAAGACAGCAGTAAGAAGATAGACAGCGTGCCAGCGAGATAAAGAGAGCAAGAGAGTGAGAGAGAGAGAGAGAGAGAGAGAGAGAGAGGGAAAGCGAGAAGGAAGTAAAGTTTTCACTTAATCGCTTTTCGCTGTGTTTGAAGGAAAACAAACACAGCTAATTTGACTTTATCTCCTTGTGAAAAGTTGGCCAAAAGTGCGAAATGTGCAAAAAGCTGGTCGAAGAAAAATAAAAAACCAAAGAAGAGACACGCTCCGAACTAAGGACAAAGTGGGCGGCAAAGTGTGAAGGCGTGGCCGTTGGCCATTGCCCATTGGCTGGTGGCCAGTGGACAACTCGATGGGCATGATGAAACAACATTATGATCATGTTCATGCGGCATTCAACTAGTGTTTCACGTCCACAATTCGAGTATTATCGAGTGTCATGAATAATTTTGGGGTAGCGCGCAAACAGTTGGCGGGACAAACAAGGGCGACTAGTGAATACCCTGCAAATAAATGCAATATTTTGTAGAGTTAAATATGTGAAGTGCATTTTTTTACATTTCAAGTTTTGCAGTTGTTATTTAGCTGACGATTAAGCAACTCTAAAGTGCCGCAACTTTTATTTATTTACCGGCTAAACTTTTAGGCTTCAAGTTGAGGTTGGTCGAATAAATATCTGCAAATTTTGCAAGTATTTTGACAATAAATTCTAAATATAAGTCAGCCTGGAAATGTTTAAAGATTCATTGACTAATTTGCACTCAAAAATTTCTACTTGTTGTTGCCATACAGTATTTTATTTAACTTTCACATGGCATTGCGAAGCTCTTGTTCTTGACATATGTCTGCTATATCATGCTAAATCCGTTTCGATAGCTTAGCAGCTAACGGAATGCAAATGGAATACTTTCAAGAGCTTAACTGAACTGTATGCAAATGCGCTAACAATATGCTAAGTAGTAAAAACAAAATTATGCTAATACCATGAGCTGATTTATACACGTATCTACATATGTAAGAGGGTTATACAAATGTTGATGGAATATACAAAACAATTGAAGCGCGATCAAGTTTAAAAACAAAAACAGCTTGAAACTTTTGTTAAAGCAAAATTAACAAGTTGCCTTTTTCTTGTCTATATCATTGGTAGCATATAATGCAACTTTTTGGAAATTATTTTGACAATTTAACGCAAATTACCAACACAAAATTGCACTAGTTTCGGAGCTGAAAACGTCGCGAATTTCGAATTGTTTTTGATCGTATTTGGCAGCCATTTATTGTAGTTTTCGAGTAGTTTGCTTGCTGTAATTTTCAATGCGAAACATTTTGTTAGACGCGCTCTCTAAAGTGTTTTGAGCCTGTGTTTTGTTTTGTTTGGGTTTTTTGGTTGGTTTGCGACACCCACAGAAATGTTTTGTGCATTTTGTAGCCGCGTTGCTGCAATGCACTTGGCGACATTTGACAGCTACGAGTGTCCATTTGTTGTGCCGTTGTGCGTAACACAGTGCATACATCACAAAGCGGGGGCCATGACGCTGTTGCATGTTGATTTTTGGCGGAGTTTTGCGCCATGTGCCATGTGCCGTTTGGCATTTGGCATTTACCATTGCTGCAATTCATTCACGTGATGCCCTCGGAACTGCAGCTCGTCTCCTGCCCACGTCCTCGATCCTGTCGACTCGTAAATAAATTTGCATTTTTGTCAATTTTGATGGCTTTGCCTTTGCCTTTTGGCTTTGTATTTGAGTTTCTGTTTGTGTTTGTGTTTGTGTTTGAGTTTGTGTTGAATGAATGCATGCCAAGTATGCAAAGTTTATTCATGTTCATGCTCGGACAACGGACGGGCAGCGATGCAGCTAGCAGTAAATAAGCCAGGGATGCAAAAGCAAAGCGTATAGTACAACAAACCGATAGTAAAATCAAATACGATTGCAGAACAAAGGTGCAAGAACAGAAGCTGATAGATTCAGGCAAATGAGAAGTGGTAAGAAATAGATTTGGGAATTGACGGAAAGCAGCTAAGATCTATGTAAAATAGTTAGGAGAAATCACAATGAAATGCAAATTAAAATGTAGAGGAGACAATAGTGATGAAATGAGGAAAAAGAAGCAGCTATAAACTGATATCTAAAGACTAAAACACAAGCTGGAGGGATCCAAAAGACGACTAGAAAAAGGCAGATGATGAGATGAAGGAAACGAAGTCAGAGATAGAAATGTATGAAAGAAAGAGCAGAGATCGCAATTAAGAGTTAATTTTATATATTAAGGTTAAAGAAAATGGATATATAACTTCTAAGGAGATTGACTAAATAAATAAGAGATAGCAAATTGTCATCTGTAAAGAACTGAAAGCGAATTCTGAGAAATCAACAAAGCAAGCAGAGAAAAGAATTCAGATAAAAGTGCTAAAAAATGTAAGCAAGATGTTTTTAGAGGCGATGAATATTGCTAGCGATATTTAGCGATGTGCAAAACATCGTTGCAGCTGACGATCGTCAATGCAGAATAGTTGCACGTCATTGCAGGACTTGGCAGACGGCAGCTTTATGCATGATTGTGGCATGCAACAAGCACGTAAGTTTGCCGCTTCTCGCCCTCAGCTAACTGATGAATGTGTCGCAGTGGGCGGCTGGGCGAAATGAGTGGTCAGCAGAGAGGGGAGAGAGAAGAGCGGCAGCCGACAATGACAATGGCGAAAAATGCTGTCGCTGTTATGCTGGTTGTTGCTGCAACAGTCACAAAGTTGCTGACTGCGTTGCTGGTCATCATTCTGTCGTCATTCTTGTGGTCAGCTCATTGTTGTTGCTGTTGTTGTTGTTGTTGTTGTGTGTCCTAAACACTATTATCGCTACGGTTGGTCAACGTACCATTTTTTCTTTTTTCTGTGTGTTCTGTTTTGCTGTTGCTACCAAAAATTAATTTGCATAATGGCGAACACACAACATATAGAACAATACGAACGCATAGCTATCGAAGGGCGGCGAGCAAAGCAGGCAAAGCAACATTGCATCGCATTGTTCGCATATTTGCCTGGAAAACAAACAAAACTGACGAATAAAAAAAAAAAAATAAATACATAACAAATAAATAAATAAAATAGCAACACTTACAAACGCACTTGGGATTGCAATTGCAAAGCGAAATATAAACAAAATTGCAAATTGCAAAATCAACGCAAAAAGGGCCTGGAAAATTGACAGAAGAAGCAATGGAAGTGCGAGCGAGCTTTTGTTTGACGTAATGACGTAATGACGTAATGAAATAAATGCATAACGTCATCAAACAGTGATTGAGGCGAAAAGCCATAAAACATAATTCAATTGCAATAAATCGACACATTTGTGACAGCTGAAAGAAGATGAAAAGTAGCAAACCGCAAGCGAGTAGTTACTGAACAATCGTGCATATAATTAAGCGATCTGAGCTGAATATTCAAAACATGTGAGATACAAAAATAGGGCCAGCAAATTGAATGCATGAAGTTTGTGAAAAGAACAATAATTAAAAATTTGTAGCATACTTTTGTGGGCGGCGCTTTAGCAAAATATTTATCGTTGGTTAAGTGTAATTTACAGGGTATCTGGCAAGTCGCTGCTCGTCTGTGGCGCCAGGCGCAGGTTCTAAATTCTTGCAGACCGCATTTAAAATAATTATGCTTAAACTGCTGGAAAATGTTGCTGGAATATGTTATATAAATTGCACACACAAGCACTAGAATGTGTGTGTGTGTGTGTGTGTCTGTGTGCTTGTGTGTGTGTGTGTGTGTGTGGGTAGCAGAATGTTGTGCAGAGTCCGAAATGACCACACAGAGCCAAGTTGCAAAAATATTTACAACATTCTTAAGCGCAACCGAAACGAAAACTTATGAAAAATGTTATGAAAATTTTGCTGGCCCTCTTTCTTCTCCTTCTCCTCTTTTCTTTCGCTCTTCTCAACTTGCCGCCTCCAAATGGGGTTAATGTGGCCCCATTTTAATTGAAATAACTTGGCAAAATGTTTTTGCAACTATCAAAAACCCGCAACAAAAACAAAGCAAACAAGAAGAAAAAACAAAACCGGCCACAACAAAAATGATTTGACTACAAAATGCTGCCTGTTACATAAAAGCCAAAATCAATGCCCAGAAAATTGGCTACGATGATAAAAATAATAATTTGAAATCATACACCTCCATTCTAATTATTGTCATTTGCGAAAAGTATTTACATTTATTCCAATTTGCTTTCAAAATTATCGACGACTAAGTGGGACACATGAAAATATTTGAAAAATATTTAAAAAATTTGGAAACATAGTACAAACAATGGGGAATCGAAAAATATATGTTTTACATGATTGACCGGTGAAAGCTTGCCTAACGGCGCCAAACTGCTTGTGAGAGTGGAATTTGTTGGGCTTTAGCTTTGCGATTGGCAATCTGACGAGGACTCTGAGATTCAGCCTGAGGCTGAGCTTGAGCTTGAACCTCAGCTTGAGCTGGACCTTCGGCTGAAGCTTGAAGTTGAGAATCAATTTTAGGCTGGGGCTGAGCTTTAGCCAAAGCCTGGACTTCAGGCTGCTCTTGGGTTTGAGCTACTGCCTGAGCTTCGACCTGAGCTTCCTTCTCAGCCTGGGCTTGAATGTCAGGTTGATCTTGGACCTGAACCTGAGATTCAGGCTGATCTTCAGTCAGAGCTTTAGGCTCAACGTTAGTCTGAGCTTTAGGCTCAACGTTAGTCTGAGCTTTAGGGTTAACGTTAGTCTGAGCTTCAGGCTGATCTTGTGCTTGAGCTTCAGGTAGAACTTGAGCTTGAGTTATGGTCTCAGCTTCTATCTGAGTTTGGGCCTGAACATCTGGCTGAAGTTGAGCTTGAGCTTCTGGCTGAATTTGGGCCTGAGCTTCGATCGAAGTTTCATTCATAGCTTGGGCTTGAGCAGCATTCTGAGCTTGTGCTGGAGCTTCATTTTGAGCTTGTGCTGAAGCTTCAGGTAGAATTATGGACTGGGCTGCAGTCTGATCCTGGGCCTGAGCTTCAGTCTGAGCTTGGGCTGGAACTGCATTCATAGTTTGTGCCTGGGCTTCATTCTGAGCTTGTTCCTGAGCTCGAGCCGGAGCTTCATTCTTAGTTTGGTCCTGAGTTTGAACTTGAGCTTCAATCTTAATTTGGTCTAGAGTTTGAACCGGAGCTTTATCCTTAGTTTGGTCCTGAGCTTCGTTCTGAGCTTTGGTCTGAGCTTCGGCCTGAGCTTCGTTCTTAGCTTGCTCCTCCTCAGTCTGAGCTTCGTTCTTAGTTTGGTCCTGAGCTGGGACCTGAGTTTCGTTCTTAGCTTGCTCCTGAGCTCCGGACTGAGCTTCGTTCTTAGCTTGCTCCTGAGCTTCGGTCTGAGCTTCGTTCTTAGCTTGCTCCTGAGCTTCGGTCTGCGCTTCGTTCTTAGCTTGCTCCTGAGCTTGGACCCGAGACTCGTTCTTAGCTTGGTTCTGAGCTTCATTCTTAACTTCATTCATAGCTTGGTCTGGAGCTTCTTTCTGGACTTGGACCTGAGCTTCATTCTTATCTTGGTTCGGTGCTTCATTCTTATCTAGGGACTGAGCTTCATTCAGAACTTGAGCCTGATCATTAGGCTGAACTTTGTCTTGAGCTACTGGCTGATTTGGGGCCTGATTTTCGGGCTGAGCTTGGGCTTGAGCATCAGGCTGTGCCTGGTCCTGTTTCGTCGGCATATCTCGACGTCGCGGTTGTCGAGCTTGAGTGCGATTGATCGATTGATTCCTCGGATTACGCTGCTGCGGCTGTCCTTGAGCCTGAGGTTGAGCCTGAGGTTGAACTTCAGCCAAAGCCTGAGCTTGGGCCTGCGTCTCTCGGCGCTGCTGTTGAACCTGATTGCGCGTAATCTTTTGGTTCCTTTGGCGGCTCTGCTGCGACTGAGCTTGAGGCTGAGCTTGTGGCTGAGCTTGTGGCTGATCTTGAGACTGAGCTTGAGGCTGATCTTGAGACTGAGCTTGAGGCTGATCTTGAGACTGAGCTTGAGCCTGAGCTTGTTTCTTAGCTTGTTTCTTAGCTTGTTTCTTAGCTTGTATCTTAGCTTGTGTCTTAGCTTGTGTCTTAGCTTGTGTCTTAGCTTGCGGCTCAGCTGGAGGCTCAGCTGGAGGCTGCGTTATTGCAGTCTCTCGGCGCTGCTGTTGAGCCTGATTGCGAGTGATCGACTGGCTTCTCTGTGGCTGAGCTTGCGGCTGAGGAGATTGAGCAATATCCATGGAAGTCTCTCGGCGCTGCTGTTGAACCTGATTGCGATTGACCGATTGGCTTCTCCGTTGGTGCTGCTGAGGCTGAGCTTGCGGCTGAGCTTCAGCCTGGTTTAGGGGAGTTTCTCCGCGCTGCTTCTGCTGCTGCAGCTGCTGTGGTTGAAGCCGATTGCGAGTGACTGATTGGCTTCTCTGAAAGCGCTGCGGCGGCTGAGTTTCAGGCTGAGCTTGAGCCGTGTTTATTGGCGTCTCTTGACGCTGCTGCTGTGGCTGCAGCTGTTGAGTTCGATTGCGAGCTGCCGATTGGCTTCTCTGATAGCGCTGCGGAGGCTGAGCGAGCACCTGAACCCTTGGCGTCTCTGGGCTCTGCGGCTGAGGGGCCAAACTGCGATTGAGCGACTGACTTCGCTGAAAGCGCTGCGGAGCCGGATTCCTTGGCGTCTCTGGGCGCTGCGGCTGTGGCTGTGGCTGCGGCTGCTGTTGAATCCGATTGCGATTTACCGATTGACTTCGCTGAAAGCGCTGCTGAGGCGGAGGCGGAGGCTGAGCTTGAGCCTGGTTCCTTGGAGTCTCGCGACGCTGTCGCTGTTGCATGCGATCGGGATTGACGGATTCACTTCGCTGAAAGCGCCGCTGCTGTCGATTGCGATCATTCTCTGGCTGAAAGACCTGGCGACGCGGTGACAACGGCTGTTCATCTGGAGATTCAGCTTCGTTCTCTGCAGCCTGATCTGCAGCCTGATTTGCAGCCCCGGCATCCAAATGGCCAACAAGAGCCGGATCTATTTCTATTGCAGCTGCCACTTGCGAAGCGTTGGCTGTGGACGGCGGCTCGTTGCCGGCGGCTGCAAGGCGCAGTTCACCACCAGACCAAACGCAATAATCATAATGTCGCGAATATTGTCCATCTTGTTCAAACAGAACTGGAAATTCAGTGCCCATTTCGGGAAACTGCAAGAAGAATGGCGAAAATAAAGAGAAGGCAAATGGAAATGGAATTTTGCATTCGCCAACAACTCACCAATGTGCTTAACTCCCTCCACAACTTGTAGAGCAAAACGATGACTAGCGCAACACCAAGAGCGATCTTCACAATCGCCATAGTGCCGCCATAGTCTGGCTCGGGTTCCTTTTCCTTCTCCTTAGCGAAACGCGTCGAGATGTAGCACGCGATGTCGTAAACCACATGCGCCAAATTATTTGGTGATGTGTTAACCATTTTATTATATATTATATATAATGCCAGTTATCTCGCAAAGTACAACACAAGTAATGCTTTCTTACTTTCGTATAGAAAGCAAAAACGAAAAAAAAAACTATCGAAATCAAAAAAAATAAATAAATAAATTTTGTTCGACTCGAGAGTCCTTTGCTGTGTGTTGTACTTTGTGAACTGATGCTTGCTTAAACTAGCTCAGGGCCCTACGAAAGTCAAGACCTGCTTTGTTAAATTGTGGAGAAAAAAAATGCTCAGCTGACAATGCAAAAACAGCAGGCTAAACACAAATTGACGTTGTTTGCATTTCAAATGATTTCGACTTGATTAGAAAACAATAATCCAATGTTTGAGCTCACATTGATTTATTAGCGTAGTAAGTAAATTATTTTGAGCATAGTTCTACAGAGTTGCCTTAGAAAAAGCTGTAAACAATTGGCATTTGTTGCACTTGCAACCAGATCTAGAGTTGTGACGTTGTGCCGCTGTTAGTTGAGCTTCTTGATGAAGCGCTCGCGATATTCTTCCAGCGAGATGCGCTTCTTCAGCGGAATGGGCAACTGAATGGGCTCCAAGGACGGCATACTCAGCGGCTTCGCGGCGGCAACTGCAACGAAGGAGGCAACAGCAAAGTGACAAGTGAGAAAATTGCAGTTACATGTTGACCATGAGATGAATAGATTAATTAATGTGCTCTCCTTGGCAGGCAGAAGTGACAGCAGTATAAACACGGCCTTTAACCTGATGTTGATCCATCAAATCTTCTTATTTTGATAACTTGCTTTTGTCAATTGTCAATTGTGGCTTTTGCAGTTTTACTTTCACGTTCATTTCTTAATCACTTGCATGTTTATGATGGAAATTTGGAGTGTCAACATAAAATAACATTTGTTAGCAATATGTGCAGCATATATTTAAATCTACTTGTTTTTGTGGTTATTATAGAAATGGGAAGTGCTATAAAAATGCTAAAATAAGCTAGAGCAGACTGGCAATCAAGAGAAATAAATTGTTTGGCGTCTGCAGCTGCTGAGATTGCTAAATGGATTTGCTATTTATGCTAATTCAGAATATAAATTGCTCAATGCTGATTACGAATTTAAATACTTGAAGCGTTGCGATATAAATTCTTTATGCCTGTTACGCAAAGACATTTGTCACCTTATAAAAATGAACAGGTCTCCAAAGAAGGCCCCAATAATGAAAGCTCACCTGTGGAAAGCGGCAGATAGCGTTTGTAGCAGTCCATGGGCTCCACGATATATTTGCGTGGCAGCAAAGCGGCGGCGGCGGCAGCTGAAGATGACGATGACGATGTCGATGATGCTGATGATGCTGATGATGACGCTGAGGAACTGGCGGCGAGAAGAGTTGGCAGCGGGTCGTGAACGAGGCAAGCGTTGCTGGGAGCCAACTTATGCAGGATGCAGTGGCTGGAAGGCGAACGATTGACAGCAGGCGTTGCAGCAGCCACAGCGTTGCCATGCGAAGCTTGCGAGGTGGCAACAATCGAAGCGCGGCTCGTGCTCAGAAGCAGCGTCTGCGACTGCAGCTTGGCGTCCGTGATCGCCTTGTACTTCTGCTCGACAATGCGACGCGACGGCAGCTCAAAGTTGTAAGCACGCCACATGTACTCGAAGTCGCGCAATTCGCCGGCCTCAAAGTAGCTGTTGGCCAGCTGGTCCATGGTGAAGACGCGCGGATTGTTGTCGAGTCGCAGTATCAACGTCGGATCGCTGCTCGGACGCCACTTGCCAAAGCCCTGGATCTGGGCCACGCGATGGCCGACGCCGAATTTGACGCGCACAAAACACGACTTCACCAGCCGCTGGAAGTCGCCGCGGTGCGAGAGCAGCTGCAGCGTGCGACGCGAGAGGAAAAGCTTGTGCAGATTCATCGGATCCTCGAGGAAGTGGCCGAAGGCTTTGCTGCCCAGCAGCAGCTGTTGTTGCAGTTGCTCGCGCAGCTCTTGTTGCAGCTGATGGAGTTGTTGCTGTGGCTGTTGCTGGTGCAGCTGTTGTAGATGCTGCTTCATCTGCAGCTGTTGCAGCTGATGTTGTTGTTGTTGCTGCTGTTGTTGTTGCTGCTGTTGTTGTTGCTGTTGTTGTTGCTGCTGTAGCTGTTGCTGTTGGAGTTCACGCTGCTGCTGTTGCTGCTGAAATTCTCGCTGCTGCTGCTGTTGTAGTTTCAACTGCAGCTGTTGCTGTTGCTTTTGCTCGTGAAGTTTGCGCTGTTGCTCCTGAAATTTGCGCTGCTGCTCGTGCAGTTTACGTTGCTGCTGCTCGTATTGTTGCTGCTGCTGCTGCTGCTGCTTCTGTTGTTGTTGTTGTTGTTGTAGCTCACGCTGCTGTTGTAGTTCTCGCTGCTGCTGCTGCTGCTGCTGCTGCTGAAACTCTTGCTGCATTTTGCGCTGCTGCTCTTCGCGCAGTTGCAACTGCCGCTGCTGCAACTCCAGTTGCTGCAGCTCCCGTTGCTGCTGCTCCCTTTGCTGGCGTTGCTCGCGCTGCTTTTGACGCTGCGAAATCGCCGGCACCGTTGTTGGCGCCGGCATCAGCTGCTTGAGTCGCATCTCCTCCTGCCACTTGTGGCACATGCGCTTGCGCCACTTGTAGTCCATGCTGCCGGACATGATCGACATGGTGAGCGGGCAAATTGTCAACTTGCTGGCTGCGCGAATCAGCTGCAACTGTGCAACTGCTGAGCCTGCATTTATAACCGCGACTCCAACTCTATTGCCCCAAAAGCTTTCAATCTAAACTTGCGCTCTCCCACAATCGTGTGCTCTCGACGTCTCTTTTGCTGCTCAGCATAATTAATGAGATCACAGGCACAAAGCTTGAGGGTGAGCGACACATTCGGTAGAAGAGCATTTTCCAGTACTTACATGACTTTAACACTCTTTGAATGAAATGCACTTCAAGTTACCACAGTTTATTAAAAACAGCTTGATGCAAATTTATGTTTATTTTAATTAATTCAATGATCATATAAAATTCAAATTCCATATTGCTAAAACTAATTTTGTACTTTTTGCCTTGCGGATAAATAGATAAGTGAAGACTAAATTGATTTGTCACCTAATGTTGCAGGTATTTTTATTCAAATGCATAAGTGAGAATCGAAACTAATGAAACTTTTATAACCCGTGTTTTGCTGACCAGTGTAGCCTGTCAAATCTACCGTAGGCAAGGCCACTCTCTCTGGCATTTGTCAACGCTCAGAGTGCTTGCAGTTTGTTTATCGTTATTCTTCTGGTTAATATTATTACTATTATTACTTTTATTATTTTGCTGGGGACTTTTTTGTTTGTTTTCGTTTGCCGTCGGACAGGGCGCCAATCGCTAAGCTGAATGTGCACCGAATGAGCTTTTTACGATCGAATTTATTGAGCGTAATCGATCAACAGATTTGTCGCAAGCAGCGATTCAAATTTGCCCCCATTGCAAGAGCTGCGAGCTCTTAAAGTTGGCCCATCAGGCAGAGCTGTCAATGAACTCTAAACAATTAAGTTAAATAGAATGCTAGTTAAATAATTAAAGCATCAGACAAATACAATATCGTTGGTGATTGGTGAGTGAATGACAAATTTAAGCGGAATTTATTAATTGACTCCTTGGGGAATTTGAGGTAAAGTGTCGGATGATGAGCAAAGTCCATGTGTGCGATTGTTTAACTATTTGAGGCACTCTACGTGTATTTATTTACTTGTTTGCCCGGCATATACATACAAATGTATATATATACATATATATTTGTGTGTATTGCCATTTTCCACTTTTAGTTTTCCTTGGCTTCTGCGTGTCAGTTTGCAGTCGCCTCGATCTTTTTACTTCTGTTTGTTTTTAATTGTGTTTTGTGGTCAGAATCGCAGTTTATTTAACTCGTTCGCTATGTGTGTGTGTGTGTGTTTGTTTCTATGCATGGAGTATGCATAAAACTGTCATGTCTTCGTCTTGGCTTTCGCACTTTCGCCCACTGTGCCGCATGTAGCATGCGGCGTGCAACAACGTACAACATACAACATGCAACAGCAGTGTCAGCAATAGCACAAATGTCAGCGCCAATGCCACAGCGTCCATTATTCCTAAGCTCCGATAGTGAAAAGGATGGGACACAGCCGCAACGCATAGATCCCAAAAAGGGGCAAAGCACACCAAAGGGGGGAGGGGCTTGGGGATTGGGGAGGGCAAGGGTTAGAACCACACACAGTGCGTCTGTGGCTAAGGAATTATGTGCGTCATGCTCAGTGCGTTCTGTCAACCGACAACAAAACAGTAAACAACCAAGTATCCGCTAATCTCCCAGTTTGCGACTCGCAAATACCCTGTACAAAACATTCACCATAGAAGAGCATGCCGTGGTAAATGAAATCACAACAATCTGTTAGTTATACTGTCAGTTTTGAACCAATGTCTTTGTTTCGTAGTTAGCTACATTAGAATTTATTCTCTTTTTTATTTAATTACTTTTTCCAAGTCTACTAGATTTACGCCAACATTTTATTTCGGCTTAAATTCTCTTGTAAAAAGCCACAACATTTTGTATATAAACAACAGCCGAACAGTTGTTATTTTAATTCTTTCTGAAGTTCTGCAAATTTCAAATTTAAGATAATCAACGTAATATTTTGAATTTGTTGGCAATATTTAATTATCAGAAGCTTAAGAGCCGTGTTTATTATATTGTGACAAATGGGAAATGCATAAAAATAAGTTAAAATAAAAAAGTTTTATTATTGTCCTGCGAAAATGAAAAGCAATGAACATCAACTGTATTTTTTCTCAGCTCTAATAATGTCAAGAATTTTTGTTCTTGTATTATTAATTCTAAAATAATTAATATTATAATTATTCTGATTTTTGTCACTGTTCTTTCGATGGCCTGCTTTGTGATACCCCACAGCGTGAGTCTCAGAACTCGAGGGTATTTGCTGTGTTGTCAACGGCATGACTGACTAAGTGACTGACTTACTGGCTGCAGCATGAAGGGGCAAACCAAAGAGCTGTGGGCAGCAGCAGGATTAGAGAGACTAACAGACTGACTGACTGACTGACTAACTGACTGACTGACTGACTGACTGAGTGAATGGCTGGTTGGCTGAATGCCGACAGAGGTTGGGCCAACTTCGTTGACTTGGCTGACTTGGCTGACTGTCGAGTTAAGCGCGACGCGTGCTCACATGTTGTCGGCCGTGTAGTTTTCGGGGCTTGCCAGCTCCGAGCGAGAGAAATATAGAAAGAGACAGGGAGAGAGATAGAGATAGAGATAGAGAAGAAGCCGAGGAGTTGGCCAGGAGGCGCTGCCGCAAAGCACAGACAGTAAGACAGTAAAACGCGCGCATATTTATAACGAAATGCTCAATTTAAATTCCCATCAATCTTGGTCGAATGCCACAGCAAGGTGGAGGACGAAGCGGGGCACTTCGCACACTTCCATTGCATATTCAAACTAACTGTAGTTGCACACACACACGCACACACACAGAAGTCTCCTTTTCTTTTTTTTTGGGGCGTGGCAAAGGCATCTTAGTTTCTGCTGCTTCGCCAAATACAAAAAAAAAAAACAACAAAAAACGATGGAAAGAACACAAAAAATTACACGCCGGCAAGCGGAAACGAAAAGCGCCAGCAGCTTATTGAGCGTTAAATTAAAAAATTCTTATGGCACAAAAAAAAAACGGGCTAAAAACAAAAGGCGAAACCCCAAAAGAAATACTTTGAATTTATTGAATAAGAAAATTTTGTGTAGTCACGAAATGCGCCATTCATATGACCATCATTAGGCTGCGAATATGTTGCACTGCATAAGCGAATAATTATTTAGCAGAAGACACGAAATCAGAAGCAGAAGTGAGCGGAGAGAAACTTTAAGTCGCCTTTATATGCCATTGATTAGCTTGATTTACACTCTATATGCTAAATAAAAAAAAGTGCTAGATTGTTATATTATTTATAGAAAAATTTGAATATTACGATAACTTTAATTACTTTGAAATCAATGTGGTTGCTGCTGTTGTTTTGCAAACATTATTTAAACAGTGCTGATTCTGAAATTTATTAGAGTTTGATTCACTTGTCATTGGAGTAAAATTTCTCAATAATGTGTAAATGATAAAGTCACCAAAAAGTTTGACTTTTTAGACTTTCTATGGTTTATTGCATCTAGCAAGTAAACTAATGTAAAGCTCTTAAATTTAGCTAAAGATTGAATACTCAAAGAGGTTTGATTTTCTTTATTGGCTCACAACTTTGATCAGCTAATTGCAAAGTTGCTTTGCTTAAGCAAAGAGTGAAAAATGAAATGGGTACAAAAAAAAAAAAAAGAAAAGAAGCTGATTTGATAAGTGTTTGACAAGTTTGAAATTGAAAAGTCACGCTGGAGGAAACATGTAATTAACGGACTCAATTAAATTGAAAATGTGAAAAATGTGATAAGCAGCAGCGAGCGTGTCAATGACGACATATCGTCGTCTGTGTGGGCGAGTTGAACTTGTTAAGCAAATATGCGTATAAAACAAAGGTTAACAACGCTCGCTGCTCTCCACTGCTCTCCACTGCTCTGGTCAAAGTGAATGCAACGCATCAGTTAGTAGATGCCACCCTGCTAGGTAAATACTGAAGCTGAAGCTATCGTGCAACAAACGCATGATGATGACTAGAAGTTGGCTTAGTAATTGAAATTGAAAATGAAATTGTTGCAGCAAAAAACTACACTTCAGTAACTGCAGAGAGACGGATAGATGGACACACACAGAGAGCAAGAGAGTGAGAGAGAGAGAGGGAGAGAGTGAGAGTGGGAGGGAGGGAGGCAGATAAAGAGTGAGTCGCGCTTTTCATTAGGGTCAACGCAACACACACGAGTGCTGCACTTGACGAGCTCTCACAGCAGCCCAGAGGATGCATCACTTTGATCTGTGATATGCTCGCCGTGGACACTGCATTTCCATTTTAATTAAAGTAACACTTTTTTTCAACGCCCCCCCCCCCACCCTCCACACCCACCGCCTCCCCTTTTTCACTTTGAGCTCTGAGTGTCTGTGTCGAATTGCAAAAAACAAAAAAAAAAAGAGATTACCTGACTGTTTATCCAATTGTAAACATCTAATTTCTAGCGCATATTCTTTTATTTTCATCACTGTTTATGCGCGCATTTCGTTGTCTGTTTATTTTGCACTTTGGCGTCGCGACGCCCCTAAATCGATGCTATCAAAATGTTTATTGATATCTGCTGGTTTTGCATTTCGCTTTATATACAGATCATGCCAACGGCGCTGCCGATAATCGTGATGACGGTGCGATGATGATGATTTCGTTTCGTGTTTATTTGTTGATGGCTTCATTTGATAACTGCAGCATAAAACAAAAAAAACAAAAAAAAAACGCACAAGGGCAAAGTGTGAATTGTGAGTGGAAACAAACTCGTGGGGAATCAAATGATGAGCAAAAGAACAATGCGATGAGGCACGAAAAAAAATGATTGATAACTTAATAATGCTGCAGTAGTTTAAACTATCAGCATTAATTTCGCTGATGGGATTAAAATAAAATTGTCAAACGCAAAAATGGGCTTCGTGTCGCATTTAAAAATGTATTTAAATCGAGAGTAAATTGCAGATTATTTACACTCATTATTTACATATTTTTAGTTGTACAAACTTCTACTTCATTGACAAATTATTGTATTTAATGAGACAAACTTTATATTGAAAAGGCAAAAATTTGTAAAATGACTAATTGTTTTTTGATTACATTAACTGCATGTTTAATTTAATAACTATAACTAGTTATTGTTATAAAAAAAAGTAATATAATATAAAATATTTACTAAAAAAAAGTCTCTTTCTACTTTCTACTTTCAGCAGCTGCAAAGATCGTGACGTAAGTAGATTAATTTCTAATGTAGTCACGCCAGAAAGATAGTGTAAATATATGCGATATTCTGATGCTATATTAGTTTAGTTTCAAAAGCGACTTTATGGCTACTTGCAGTTTTTCGCACAGCTTGATGAAAGCGAAAGAAAAGTAGGAAAAAAGAGATAAAGCGAAACTAAAATAAAAATTGAAAGGCAAACAATGAAGCGACATGTAATAAACTGACTACAGGCGGTTGCTGTAGCTGCCGCTGTTGCAAGGGGCAACATGGAGAGAGAGGGGGTGAGAGAGAGAGGTGGGGAGAGAGGGTGGCAAGCAACTTGAAATGCCTGCGCGCGAGATGATAACTTGGTGGCCGCCGTCTTGGCAGCTGCCTCAAGTGGCTCCGCAGTTCGCCGCCTTGGCATCGTTTTTATGCATAAGCAAACATGTCAAGCGCAGCCACGCCCCCGCCTGCCTCCTTCCTCCACTCCCTCCATCGCCGTCGCCATCGACTACGTTTCGGGTTGACGCATAATGTTTATCCAGGCGGCAAAGCCGGCAAAAGATGTTTCGCGTGATTTGCGCTGACTTTTGGGCGACGACAGAGTTCATTTCGGGTTAATGCCGTGCAGGATGAGCCGCAGGATGCGTACGTCCTTACAGATTCCATGTGAGTTATGGCCGCTGCCGCTGCCGTCGCTCTATCTGTCTCTATGTCTGTCTGTCTGTCTGTCTCTCTGTCTCTCTGTCTGTCCTGTCTCAATGTCCTGCCCGCCTTCCAACTATGCTTGGCTCTCACTCTCTATCTCTATCTCTCTCTCTCTCTCTGTCTCTCTGGCTCACTTTTTCTCTTTGTCAACGCAATTGACAGCAAATTGAATTTGCACATTTTGCAGCACTTCACTAAATTTTAGCTGAAAGCCAACGCGATGTGTGCGTAATGCACTTAGATATCATTGAACACCAAATATATGTGAGATCGATTGCAAATTTATGAATGAGAAATTGTAGCAGACAAATTTTGAATGAACTTCGATAAGTTTTTTTTAATTTTTATGAAATGCAAAATAGAGAACTTATGGCCACAAAAAAAGACACTGTTTTCTTTTTATTAAATTTTTATTATTTAGATTTGATGGGTTTAGTTTTCAGTGAATTTCTAAGTAATAAAATGGGGCAGATTTCTAAATTGCTGACTCGAAATTACATTTAGAGCCACAAGCTAGCTTAATTTTTGTGGTTCATTTGAATTCATTCAAATTATATTGAAATATTTTGCAGTTCACAGCTTTAGATGACTATCAATTAATATAATAACTGACTAAGAGATGTAGTAAGTTAGCAAAATTTAGTTCATTTATTAACGGTTATGAATTAAATAAATATAAATTGATTTAAAAGGGTTGACGCTAATTTTGTGTGCGAATTACTAATTGTACTTTTAAGAGCTGATTTTGTAGACCGTCGATTGATAGGAATTTGATTTGCAAACATTTTATGCTGCTATTTTCCCCGACTTTGAGCGGCGACTTTTGGGACAAACAATTTTATAAATTACTGCTGTTGTTGTTACAATTCATTTTATTTTCGCTGCATTTACTGACTGCCAAATCTGCGATCAATGCGCATTTCTTATTGACTAAACGAATTCGATTCGCATCCATTATGCGCCCTCATTGGCTCTTAAAAACGGAAGTGTGCATAAAAAAACGGAAAAAAAAACAAACGCTGCTTGGGAAATAAAAACGAAATGCCGCAAATATGGCAATACGCATACGCCGCGTGTGCCACCAAGAAAATAAAAAAAAAAGGGCAAACGGCATTTATTTTTAATTTGCAGGCGTCAACAAAAAAAGAGAGAGGGAGAGAGAGCGGAAAGTAAAGGCAAAGCAACTGAGGTATTTTCAAAACAGTCACACACACAGTTGAGGTGAACAGCAAGTGAGGGGGGTGAGGGGAGTTCCTGATAAAAGTTGTCAGAAGTCAGTTTGTTTATTTTAAAATTCAGCGCGAATCATTTTGTTGGAAAATGTTGCACATAATTCTTGTTTAAGTATCTTGTAAATTGCTTAATAACGCCAAAGGGACTCGCACCACACACACGTAGCCCGCTTACCTCCCCTCACCTCACTCCCCCTCATAGCTTGGTGTAAGGGTAGCAATTACCCCTTTTCCTGTTTTCCGACTCCCCTTCGCCGTTCTTGGCAGGTTGGCAACTTTGTATTCAAGTGCGAAGCGAGCTTGAAAAATTTAAGACAAAAACTTTTGCGACTCGAAAAGGGAGCAGCTGTAAATGAGTGTGCAAAAGAGAAGGAGAGAGAGAGGGAGAGAGAGCGTGTGTGTGGCAAGTGGGTGGCAAGTTGGCACTTGTTTAATTTAATAACAAAATAAATGTTCACGAGCACGTAAATTTATGAGTTGAAAATGCTCTCTCGCAATGCACACATTAACACGTACACAGCGCCCTCACACACACACACACACACACACACACACGCACACACACACATGCAGAGGCCGCCAAATTGTGTGCATATTTGAGGCATAACTCTTTGGCGAAATTCAAGAGAAGAATCAACGCCTCATGCAAAAGGATTCGCCGCTGGACAGCGTCGCTGTTGGGAGGGAATTGCAATTGGAATTGCTTGCGGCATGAGGCATGTGCGGCGTGTGGCGTGTGTGGCATGTGGCAAGAGATTGCGCCCGCCAAATGCTTGCAGCAAACAAACAAAAAACTTGAACGACTTGATGACTTTTGCTTCGCTAATTATGAGTGGAAATTGAATGGGCGACAAAATGTTGCACAACGAGAGACGTCGCAGAAGAAAATGGGGTCAGAGTAAGCCTAGTTTTTAATCACAAACTAAAAACTCGCCATACTAATTTCAATGCATGATTTAAGGCGGTTCGCGTAAGGTTTCGAATGCGCTTAAACTATGCTGAATGTGATCACATAAAAAACGATATGTTGCATTAATAAACAGCAAACGAGCTGCAGTCGTTGCAGCGAAATCGAATGGGAGGTGAGAAAAAAAAAACAACAAACTGAAATGGAAACTGGAAACGCAAAACCTTTAGCTTGAGCTTGAATCTGAGCGCAAGGCGGCAGCGACTGCGACTGCGACGTCGTCATTATCATTAGCACGCACTGCGAGGGGGAGACTTAAGAGAGAGAGCGAGAGGGATGAGAGTGAGAGGCTTGGGGTTAACGTGTGGGTGAAATCGGGGAGGCCACACAGAGAAAGAGAGCGAGAGAGAGAGAGAGCGAAGGTGTCTGGAACGTTTTGCTGGCTTGCCGCACCAAATTATGCAAAGTGTTTGACAAATTAGCTAGAGAAGCTTGTTAAAAGTGGAAAAGCGCATGCATAGCAAACGACGCTGCGCATCAAATGCAAAATTGTGCAAATTGTTTTCATAATTAGCCGAGCGCACAGCGACTGAATAAATGCCATTATGTTTATACACAATTATTGACTGCCTCAGAGAGCTGCAGAGAGACCGACAGAAATTAAGTCAAAACGCAGTCAACGCAGCAACAAATCGTTTTGCTGCAGCCGACTGCAAGCGTGTGTAATTAGTGGCAAGTTCGCTGCAAGTTGTCGACTGTCGAATATTCGATGCCGAACTCTGAGCGCATAACGCCATCAAACGTTTATCGCCAGCTCACCTCACACACGCTTTCTTATGTTATAATGCAGCCTGCAAGGAAGCAAGCAAGTCCCGTAGCGCTTATTTGAAAAACGTTTTATTTTTATTGCAAGGCTCCCCAGCGACGAGTGCTCAGTGTCAGTGAAATGTCATTTCAGATCCTCCAAAAAAAAAAAAAAAAACAAGAAGTCAACGAAAAAACCAAAGCCCTGACCCCCCTCGTTCAACCTCTTCACCCAATCACCCCTTAACCCCGAAAAGTCGAACTGTGAAAGCCATGAAAAGCGTTTCGTCAGTTGCTAAACGCCCGAAACTCGCTCTGCTTTTCCCCCTGTCAGCAGCCAGCAAAGAGAAGAGCTTCTTAAACCGGATGGCAAAGGAGCAATTTTGCTTTCGAGCGCCGTTTGTGGGATACTCTTTAAATGAATGATTTAAGGGAAGCGAAGGAAATACAAATGTTTGAAGTAAAAGTGGCAAATTTAGAAGCGAAAGATGAGTTAAAGTAAATGGAAGAAATGGAGACAAGAATGTGAAATTGATCTTTTAGAAATATATAACAGCTATTGGATATTAACAAAATTGAGAAGTAAATCGTAGGTAGTCAGTAACAATTAGAAGATGATCATAAGCTAAATTAGAATTTGTAAATAGGAAAGAAAATAAAACCATATTTAAAATAGAAATTAAAGATGATTTGCATAAGGGAAAGTTGAGACAAACAACTGAAATATATGAGTGGAATATGAGAAAGTTTATAAGTAAAGAGAGATAAAGAGACTCGAAAGGTAAAGAAATATAAGAAGACAGCATTGTGAAATGAAGTGAGTTTATGGAGTAGAGTTGCAAACGACGATAAATGATCTACAAGCCAGAAATAAATAAAATATAAAGAATAGCAGTAAAGTTAATGAAAGAAAGGTGAGTGAAAAGCGTCTACAACTGAAATTTGGAAGAGTATTCGAAGGCAATATCATGATGTGCAACAGCAGCCCATATGCGAAGTCTCCACAATTCCCTCTTAACATGCTTTCACTCCCTCCCTCTCTCACTCGCTCTCGAACTGTCCGTTTGTCGATGTGGCAAGCTCGCTCTGTGTGTGTGTGGCAAGTGTCATTGCTCGTGAGGCCAACGCCGAGACCCCTTTTGGCTTTTTTGCATGCCAGCAGAGGGGGGGAAAGGAGGAGAAGCTGAGGCTGCCAGGCTGTTTGTCTGGGGCATTTGACAAATCAAATGCGGATCACGCGGAACAGAAGACCATGAGAAGCTCAAGGGAGACAGACAGAGAGAAAGAGAAAGGAGAGAGAGAGAGAGAGAGAGAGGGAGCGAGAATTGAATTCCTGTCGCTAAAAATATTCAAAATGAAAATGTTGAAGGTTAATGCGATGCGATTTGCTTGTGTAACCCTGGAAATGAAGTCACACACACACACACACACACACACACAACGAGGAGACGCAGCTATCGAGGAAATCAATTGGGGAAAATGTTCAGCTTAAAGCGACGCTCGCAAAACGTAAAGGAAAGTAAAGTGAAGTAAAGTGAAGTAAAGTAGCCAGTCGACTGTGAAATCCACATAATTCCATTTACTTAAGCTAATTTCACGCCATATTCAATTTACCACATCATGGAATGGCCATTCATTATTTATTCACAACATGTAAAATCAATGGGCACGGCCGTCAACGACGACGAGCAACAAGAACAACAAGAACAACAACAACGACAACAACGACAACAACAATAACAGCCACAGCAAACAGCAGCAACATCGGAAAAAATGAATTGTTGAATGTCCGTGTCTGGCAATGGCATAAAAAGCGAATGCGAACATCAGAGCGAGTCAGTGCCATACCCTGTTAATAACAGCAAGACGGGGCATGCTCGACTGATTTGTTGATTGATTGAAATACGACGAAATTTGAATAACAATTGTCAATATTACAAAAGAAATAGGAAGATTATTAAAATTAAAAAAGCAAGTTAATAAAATGATAACGAAAATCTTATCAAAATGACGGAAATTAAATGCTTTTCTAGCTAAAATCTTATACAATAAGCCATAAGATTAGTGAGCTTGATAAAGCGTGATGTGCCAAATATTACAGGGTATATACAAGAAGCAATGCAATGCAACTGAGTGGACATTTTGCAGCTGAGGGCGACCCTCAGCCATCAAAAGGCGATGACGTACGCTTAATTTGGAGCGTTGAAATAATTTATGTACCGTATTGCGAGGGTGTGTGTCCAACGAGCAGACAGCCAATAGAGAGAGAAAGAGAGAGAGAGAGAGAGAGGGAGAAGGTGAGGGGGAAAAGAATGCCAACTGGCATTTCTACGCAGGTGTGTGGGCGGCAGCATGTGGAACGTGCTGAAAAACCGCGTTGCGGCAAAACAAGTGCGAGGCGCATTTGCCGTGTGCTGCTGCTGTTGCTGTTGCCGTTGCACTCTATATAAATCCGGAGGCCAGAAATGATGGAGACGCAGACGCGAACCAAAACGGAAATGTTCCAGTGGGTTCGAGTTTTTGGGGATTGCTGCAATCTCTATGCGTAACTCTGTATTTTCGATGGGCGGTGGGCGGTGGAGGCGGAGGCGGAGGGAAGTGGGGCTGGATAACAGCTGATTGCATTTGTGGTCAGATGTTGCGCTTTAACTTTTTAGCCACGGCCGGTAGAGCGAGCGCCGCCATTTTTGGGGTTAACCCCAGACAAATACCGTTAATTACTGCATAACCCATGGCGAATTTAACAAATTTGCATTTGAAATGCTCTGCAGATTGTCCCAGAAGCAAGGTATGCCACACACTAACAGTTATCCTCGACGACTCAAATGATTCGAGATGGTTAGTTATTGAAAATCGAAATGCTGGAGAACAACATGGCGTATACGTAATAAAGACAATGCTGAAATAACTGCAAAACAAATAGAAACATCGAATTTGTTTTACAAAAAAATTATAAATAGAGGAAAACAAATATAAAATAAAGTATAAATAAAGTTATGATCGAAGAAGTAAAATTATTATTATATATCGTAACTCTGAAGCACAACATGGCGTATACGTAATAAAGACTATGCTGAAATAACTGCAAAACAAATAGAAACGTCGAATTTGTTTTAGAAAGAAAATAATAAATAGAGGAAAACAAATATAAAATAAAATATAAATAAAGTTATGTTCGAAGAAGTAAAATTATTATTATATATCGTAACTCTGAAGCACAACATGGCGTATACGTAATAAAGACTATGCTGAAATAACTGCAAAACAAATAGAAACGTCGAATTATTTTTTGAAAGAAATTAAAGTTATGTTTAAAGGAGTATAATTATGGCATATTTTTGAGGGCAAGTTACTTGATTAATTAGTCAGCAAAGAGAACTTATTATTATTTATTACCGATTATGATAAGAATTCCTCAAGTTACTTTCTGTTGACGCTCCTTGCACGCTTTGCTGCTACATTCAATTGAAATCAATGTCAGCTACTGTCTATCCTTCTCTCTCCATCTCTCTGTCTCCATGTTTCTCGACAAATATATGACTTTGTAGTCGCCGTAGTCTCGACTAATCAACTAACCAACTGGCCAGCTAACTAAATACAAGTACAACTGACATTACACATATTCGCACACAGTTGATACAGTCCATCATGAGCTGTGTGTGCTCTCGGCTCTTATCCAAACATGTGACAATGCTGTCACACCCACTGGTTAACACTCTTCCCGGTGTCGCACCGAATATACAAACGGAATATGAGTCCAGAGAGTGTAGAGAATCGGCGATTGTTGGCTGTGGACAGGACGTTGACGTCGACGTTGCTGTTGCGGTTGCTGTTGCCGTTAACGCTGGCGCGTTACATTTGTGGCTATAACGGTGTATATGTACATATAACGGTAATGGTAACGGTAACAGCGCCAAATGTTTGCCTGGCCGTCGCCGTGGGAGCTGTGCCAATATTTGCGTAACGTGTTTGACAAAGAAATGAAAACTGAAAGCGCCAGCTTGGAAAATCAAATGAAAGACCTGCCCAGCACGACGGCAGTCAGGCCTGCAAAACGTGTGCAGCCATCGAAGGAGGAGGCTCAGTTAGTCTAAACAAATCAAATAGAAAAGCGCATAAATAAATAGACAACAAGGAGGGAGAATAGATGTAATGATGCTAATCATAACGTTAATGCTAATGCTAATGCTAATGCTAATGCTAATGCTAATGCTAATGGTAATGCTAATGCCAATGCTAATGCTTATGCTAATGCTAATGCCAATGCTAATGCCAATGCTAATGCTAATGCTAATGCTAACGCCAATGCTAACGCTAATGCTAACGCTAATGCTAATGGTAATGCTAATGCTAATGCTAATGCTAATGCTAATGGTAATGCTAATGCCAATGCTAATGCTTATGCTAATGCTAATGCCAATGCTAATGCCAATGCTAATGCTAATGCTAATGCTAATGCTAATGCTCATGCTCATGCTATTGCTAATGCTAATGCTAATGCTAATGCTAATGCCAATGCTAATGCTAACGCCAATGCTAATGCTAATGCTGATGCTGATGCTAATACTAGGACTAATGCTAATGCTAATGCTAATGCTAATGCTAATGCTAATGCTAATGCTAATGCTAATGCTAATGCTAATGCTAATGCTAATGCAAAAGGTAATGCTGATGCTGATGCTAATACTAGGACCAATGCTAATGCTAATGCTAATGCTAATGCTAATGCTAATGCTAATGCTAATGCTAATGCTAATGCTAATGCTAATGGTAATGCTAATGCTAATGCTAATGCTAATGCCAATGCTAATGCTAATGCTAATGCTAATGCTAATGCAAAAGGTAATGCTGATGCTGATGCTAATACTAGGACTAATGCTTATGCTAATGCTAATGCCAATGCTAATGCTAATGTCAATTGTAATGCTATGCAATAAAATTATAATTTAATAATTTGAGTATTAGTCACTTAATTTTTAAGTACATTACTTATTTTCTTTGCTCTTTGACAACATTTCTGAGCAGTCTCCCCTCCGGCCTCTTCTTTGCTGGGGTCTCCTTGCGCAAGCTGCATTTGGTCAATCATATTTGAAACATTCCCTGCGGCAACCAAATAATCGACTTCATTTAACTGAAACGCCGCACAATTTCTCTGCTTGCCACGTGATGGGTGGCATTTTGTTACTATTCATTCGCAGAGTTTCCTTTCCTTCTCCGCTGTGTAGTTTATCGACGGCATTACGCTGTAATATTACATTATATGATAGATTTATTCCCAGCACAATTTTAACTGCCACTTTTGCCGTTATTTCCGATTTGGACATTGCAACAGTTTCGCAATTCTATTCATTTTTTCTTTTTTTTTCATCTTCTTTTCTTTACGCTCAACTTTTCTTCGTTCGTTCGCTCGTCCGGCTCGCTTTGGCGGGTTTACAACGTCCGCTTGCAGCTTTTTGGGCCATTGCCGATTATGTCCTTTGGGTGCTTTTGCCTCGACTTTGCCAGTTGCTTATTTCTTTCGATGTTTCGTTTCGTGTCTTTCTCTTTACTTTGTTTCTTTTTTTTCCTTTTGGTTTTTTGATGGTTGCTGTAGCACTTTATCTACTTGCGAAATCTGTATGCAGAAAATATTTGCCAGCCCAGAGCATAGCGCTGGATGGTGGAAGTAGTGGAAGTGGCGAAAGAGGGGGAAGGGAAAGGGATGGCGGCAAGGCGGACGTTGGAAAACTTTTTGCCGAAGTGAAAATGATAAACATCTTTGTGAAATTCTGTGATTTTCCTTTT
This sequence comes from Drosophila siamana, assembly GCA_035047445.1. NCBI lineage: Eukaryota > Metazoa > Arthropoda > Insecta > Diptera > Drosophilidae > Drosophila > Drosophila siamana. Next base: position 18,076,742 of record JAWNPP010000078.1, read on the forward strand.
ATGCTACAACTCAAGCAGCTGACACAGTTACACAACAACAATAAAAAAAAAAATACTGTCCAGGAAGGGAGCGAAGAGGGAAGAAGGAGAGAGGTGGGAACCATACTAACCATAGTTTTTGGGCAGCGTTTCGTGATCAACCCAACCAAAAAAAAAAAAAAAAAAAAAACAACAAACAAAAAACAAAATACTGCAGCCACAACAGCACAACTATTTCTGCGGCTTGTAGCGGGTTTTGGGCTCCCGGCTTCGGGTTCAATGTGCAAACTTCGGGGGCTCGATTCTGGTCCCTTGGTCCAGGGGATACTCCATCAATGCCTGCGCTTTGGTGTGAAATGTAACAGCCACTTATTGTGATTGTGATTGTGATGCTGCCAGTGGATGGACCAAGGCATGGGCAGGCGAATCAGATAGCATGCAACCACGCCCCCGCCGCCCACAATTCCTTCCCTCTCTGTCTCTCTCTCTTTATATCTCGCTGTTGCTCGGTTTCCTCTTCTAACATGCCACACACACTTTTTTATGTGTGTGAGTGTGTGTTTCTTTTGACGATGTCGTTGATGGTTTCTGTTGCCTTGTCTTGTAATTCCTGTTGTCCCCTACTTTGATTGCAGCATCACACACACACACACATATATATATATATATTGTGCGTCGTATTTATCAATCAAATTGAAATCTATTTGTTGTTGCTTTGTTGTCACACTCGCTTTCTGGCGCCGCTATCAACTGGACTTCACTTCAAACCATCTTTCACCCTCTCCACAATTGAAAAAATGCGGCACTTGAAAGTTGTGGCAAGCTGAAGATCTGAAGGCCCAGCAACGTAGCGAATACTTTGCATTTAATTATTACGTTGCAGACTTTCGACATTGATTCGAAAAATCCTTTTCTGCAGCGCAGATAATTCGATGCATTGAATCTCAGAAATAGCAAATTTAAAAAACCCTATAAAATGATTAAGAATAGCTGTAGTTTTTTTGTAAGCAATTGATTTAATATTTTATAAAATGAATGCATCGATTTTTATAGCTCCTTCAGTGCATAAAATTTTGCAGTATTTGTTCATTTTTATTTATATATGCCAATCACATAATAATGCCAAAAATTCACGCTCTTCTCTGGCATTTTCCACACAACAACCAGAAAATTATATGACAGGTTTTTCAACTCGCCTTGCCTTCAGTTTACTTGCTCATTTCGCCTTCTGTTTCTGTTTTTTTTTTTGTTTTCGCTGCTCTCGAGTGAAAAGTATTTTCATAATTTAATTAATTTACTCAATTGGTTAAATAAATACAATTATACGAAGCGTTGTGGCGTTTGTAGCGTAAATTACGTATACGCCCTGTAGGCAAAAAAAAAATATGTATGTATATATGGAAATATTGTTTATTGTGTGAGCTGCAGACAGAGAAAATGTAAAGAAACGTAATTGGCGCCACATTGAGAAAATCTGGGGAAGCTAAAATTGGAGTTCGAAAAAAAAATGCACATCAAAGTAGGCGGCGACATGACAACATTGAAGCTACGCCGTCAACTTGGTAGCCGTATCAAGCAAACGTACAGCATAACAACACATAAAATTCTCGAATAAATCTGTAAACAAAAATTTGAACACAACTAATTTATTTGAATCTGCTTAAAGGAAAGAAACTCAAGCGAATTCGCATCTTAAAAAAAAGCAACAATGGAAGAACATGAGCAGCGACAACTAGAAGAAAACGATAGAGAGCAGCAACTTGGACAGCAACCAGAGCAGCAACAAGAGCAGCAACAAGAGCAACAAATAGGACAACAAGCAGAGCAACAACTGCAAAATGAACAACAGCAAGGACAACAAGCAGAAACTCTACAATTTGACTTTGATGCCTGGCTGGCCAGCTCGTCACTTGATCCGCAAACGTTGAACGATTTGCTCTGCGACCAGATGGACTACCAGACTCCCGAGTCCGAGTCCGAGACCGATGCCTTCTGCAGCATAGCACGTCTCGAGTCGTTGAATGCCAATGCAGAGAACAGCAAGAAGAGGACGGCGACCAAACGCATCGGCAAACGGAAGAATAATGTGCAGGCGAAGAGGCCAAGAAAGTGCTCTTCAGAGCCAGAGCCAAAGACACAGGACAACCAGCCATCTGGGATGGACATGGACATCGAAGAAATCGACGATTACGACGTGAACGCGACATACGGCGAGCCGATTGTCGATCCGTTTATCAATCTGGAGGCCGTCCGCCAGATGTTCACTGATCTGATTGACATGCAACAGTGTTTGGCGCCCAATCACTTGGCCGGTCAGATGGAGGTGCATTCAATTTATCGCGCCTCGATGATCAATTGGCTGTGCACCGTTGATGTGCTCTTTGCCACCTCACAGGACACGTTCTCGTTGTCGGTGGCGATTGTGGATCGGTATCTGCAGAGTGTCAGGGATACCCGAGTCGTTGAGATGCAGCTGCTGGGCCTGACAGCGATGCATATTGCTTGCAAATACGAGGAGATTTTGCCAAATCTACTCGAGCTCTTCGAAACCGTTGCGACCGACGAGGACATCAATGCCACACAGATCATCGAAATGGAGTTCGTTGTGCTGCACACCATCGATTTTCGCGTCTCGCGTCCTTTGGCCATTCACTTCTTGTGCCGCTACCTCACGGTGATCGGGCGGGAATGTGGCTGTTATGCCGACATGTCCAAGTACATTCTCGAGTTGTCCACTCTCGAATATGAGCTGGTTAGTCGCAAGCCCTCGGTGATGGCGGCTGCAGCGCTGTATCTAACGCTGTGCCTGCTCAAACGACGACCTTCGGCTTGGACGAGACGAGTGCGAGGTAATGAGATTGGCGTACAGCATCTATTGGCGATTATACCCGAGGATTTAGAGCAGGGCATCGAAGCGAAAAGGGAAAGGATTCGAGACAATGTGCGCAATCAAGTCCGACAATTGGGCGGCTACCACTTTCAAGAGGACAATCATCTGTGGATCCCCGCCTTGGCGGACTTCTCTCAGTGCACTGCCGCTGAGATGCATCCAATTGTCCAGACGCTGGCTCGCTCCATCTTCATTTCGCCCATTTGCGAGAATCAAGCCATGTATGATAAATATCGTAGCGCCGCGCACAACAAAGTTGCAACGCGCAGTGAGCTGTGTGGCCTCGTGCTCTTTGCCATTGCGGACGCTGAGTTGCCTGCACAGTAATGAGAGTTGATCGCGTTCTTCACCCCAGCAAAAGAAATTTTATTCCGTTTCCATTTCGCATGCATGAAGGATTATTTGATTGGGGCTATTCATGGGAATTCGTTTGACGATCACACTTGTTTTTTTGAATGACGACTGAATGGGTAAATTAATTACTGCTTATAAAAGATTGAAGAAGCTGGATTCAAAAAAAAAAAATAACATTGACGTCCACGCAAAAAGTGGGTTTCTCTTTTTCCTATACTGTATATTTAGTTCTTTCGTTTGATCGCGAGCTAAGCAGGCGTCTCATTTATATGGCAAACAAGCGAAAAAATTATTTATTTAATGTAAACTGTGGTGGACGATGGCATCAATAAAGAGAATATAAGCAAGAGTGAGAGTTTGTATATTAATAGCCCTGCAATTCGGCATATTTATGCGTATTTAAGCAAATTATGATCACAATTACCCGATGCATAAAACGTTGTTTTTCCTACAGATATTAAGGGCTGATTTAAGTTGGTTAAAGTTCGAATTTTGTAGGTATGATCGAAATGCAAGCTTCTTTTAGTTATGCTATTTGTTGTTGTTCGTTTCAGCGCGATGACAAGCAGTTTTGTAGATAGAAAGATAGATAGATAGATAGATGTAGGAGGAGCTGGCTAGCTGACCTTATTGCAAGGACACATGGCTGTTAGTTGGCCGGGTCATGCGGGGTTAATGTGAGACACGCATTCGTGGACAGTTGCGGGCAATGCCAGAAGCACAGTCACAATGGCCATTTTGCCATTATTTAAACGAGGCGTGAGACAACGAGGAAGCGAGGGAGCGGCTGTGGGAGTGGAAGAGACAGACGAACAGAGGGACAGAGGGACAGACGAAGAGGCGGGGACATTCAGGACGTTGGCGCATATCCTGCAGCACAATTGAATTAGGTTAGTCATGCTTTAATGCACATCAACATACGTGCAACCAGCCAGCACATGTCTGTGTCTGTGTTTGGGGTTCTCTCATAAATCTCATTGTCAGTGCTTAACTTTCTTGTTGGTTTAACTTAACTTGAAGCAGCAATGGCAACAGCAACAGCAACAGCAGCAAAGGCAAAGGCAACGGCAAAAGCAAAAGTCATTTGTCATTTCTGTTGGCAACACACACACACACACACACACACACACGCACACACACTGTGAACTCGACTGACAGTCGCTTGCATATGCATTTGGATATATTGTATTGTATTTGTGTTCTATATCTAATATGCTTGCGACGAACAGAACACGCTAGCTACAGCATGAAACTTGCAACATGACACAGCACAAAAAGGAAGCTAATTGTACAGTGGACTCTGGCTACAGTGAAGAGGACTAAGACTGAGGCTTGCAGCTTTGCATACTGCAAGCCTATCTACAAAACTGTGGACAACAGGAATTTAAACCATCAAATAGTTATTGACCAGAGAGTGGGAATAAAAATAAAAATATATAACTTAGAATACTAGATCAGAAAAAAGAAAGTTTGGCATTATTTTAATTTTTAATTAGTTACAATATTATAATAATACATTTAGGAAATAAAACAAACACTCAGTTTGGGAGCTGTGAAAATCAAATGGAATCTCATCAAAATAGGCGTCGACTTTGAAACGGGCGAGTTGTGCTCCAGAGCCTCAAACAAAATTCAGTATTCTGCGAACTTTCGACAGAACAACACATAATTTTTTCGAATTTTCGAATTCTCACAAATAATTGTACGAAACGAAATAAATTTATTCGCTTTCGACGAAGACAAACGAACAAAAAACAATGCCGCGAAAGCGAAAGCAGCCACCGGAGCAAGACGCAAATCGGCCAGCAAAGACGATCGCGAAGAGGAAACGTCAACCGCGCCAAACGACGCAGCAACGCGAGCAGATGCAACAAGAGTTGCAGATGGAGATAGAGCGGCAAATGGATTTGCAACGCCAAGAGCGAGTGCACATGCATATGCAGCACATGACAATACAAATACAGCGCGACCAAATGCAGGAACGGCATATCCGGGTACTGGAGCAAAACATTGACGAAAAGCGTCAGCATGAGATCGCGAAAGAGATGGAGCGAGAGCTTGAGCGACAGGAAGTAATGCGGCGGCATCTGGTGGACATGCGAAAGCAGCTCTATCGATCTCGTGGGCTGCCGCAGGTGCAGCCGTGTTGCTTCGGCGCCATGATGATCAAGAGCATCATCCGTCAGGACAAGCTGGAGGAGATGCGCAAAATTTGCGACGAGGAGGACACCGATCCAGCCGCTCTCAATTGCACCGGGTATTGCTGTGACGGTTGCAACATGTCGCTGGAGACGACGCGCAAGGCCTGTGCGCTGATGAGCATTCAGCTGGTGAACCAAACTTCCAAAATTTGCCAGGCGCCCGTGAAGGCCAAGAAGAAGCCGAAGGCCAAGAAATCGGCCAAGCGACAGCCCAAGTCTAATCCGAAGCCAAAGTGATTTTGATTGTTTGATTGTTCTCTTTGGCCTGGCGACTAACATTTATTTATTTCTGTTTTTTTTTTCCGAGTGATTTCACAACAATTATTATTTAAGGGCAACAAAAAAATTGATAAAACAATATTGATTCGCAAGGAACGAAGCAACAACAAATGACGACCACTTCCATTAAAGACAAACAGCCCAAGGATCATTTTGTTGAATAATTCCACTACGCATCATTTTTACTTTCGAGCAATGCAAAAAAAAACAAAACATTAAACAAATCAAATTACTCCGCAAGAAGACGAGAAAGTTCAAGGACCCGTCATGTTGATTTCAAGATTTTCTGATTTAGTTTTTGAGCAATTATTGTGGGCCCACAACAAAAAAAGAAACAAAATTACCAAGAAAATCCAAAGGAACCCGATCATCAAAGATGATGCTGTTAAAACCTTTTTTCGGCGAAGAGTGCAACATAAATGATTTAGTTCTAGTTTACAACATTATTACCTTTGGCAAAAATACTCCACAAGAAGCAAAAATTGAAAGCCCAAGGAACTACTGCTGTTTATACTTGTTTCGGCTATTTGTGCAACTTAATTTGTTGATTTCAAAATTTGTAGATTTATTTACTTTACCGACGCATAAGTAATTATTACCTTTGGCAGAAAGTTGAACCAATTACTCGACAAGAAGCGAAGAAGCTGATGTTGTTAAAATCCTTTTTTTTTTCGGCCTTTCGAAATTAAGGGCAAAAATTAAATTTAATTAAATTAAAGAATAAAAATAAATTAGAATAAAATAAAATATAAAAAAATAATAACATATAAAAAAAAATTAAATAATATAAAAAAAATAAAATAATATATAAATAATATAACATAAAAAGTATAAAATAAAATAAACTATAAAATAAAAAGTATAAAATAAAATAAAAAATATTAAAAAATATCGCCAAATTAGAAACTCGTTTTTATTGCAAATTGTGTTGTCTGCGCTGCAAAATGTTAGTGTTTATATTTGGAGATGTGAATAGATGGTTTTTCTTATAAAAAGCTAATGGTGATATAGCAAACAGCTTTTGCAAGGTATGAAAATTTTAAAGGCTCACTTAGTTGCTTCAGAATTTATTTTTACTTAGCGGTCATTTTATCACATTTAACTGCCAAATATCATAAAATGGAGAGCATGAAAAAACAAGCAAAATTTTAAAATAATTTTACTTTTATTCAATATGCCTTATTCATATCTATCCATATTTTTGCATGTTTTGTTTAGTGTGTAGCGAATTCGTTAGCGACTGCATATGATTAATGTCATTGTTCCTTCCGCTTTATTATGTCTTCACTGTCGTTGCTCATGTGCTGGCAGCATGCAGTCAACTGCAATAAATATTAAGTTAAAAGGATGTTTGCCAGTTGTTCTTTGGCAGTTGCAAATCCATAATTCGAGTGCACTGAAAAATGCAAAAGCCTTGTGAACTTCACAAGCTCACAGCGCGCACTTTTGCAATCATCTCTCTCTCCTATAGCTCTCTCGCTCTTGCTGTCGGCATTTGAGAGCCACTTGACTTAATTAGCTGCAAATTACTTAGCTCTCTTATCAGCATATTAAGTTAATCATCATTCAGCATTCAGCATTCAGCATTCAATGTGGCATGCGTTGTTCTGCGGTTGCTTGCTGCGGTTTGCCTTCTCTCTCTCTTGCTTTTCATCTATTATTTGTATTATGTTTATTAATGATTTCTTAACTGCAACCGTGGCATGAAGCTGGCAACTTCAACGTGGTTTCACTTCAACTCGCAATTATGCCAAGACTCTTGTCAAGTGCAAATGTTCTTTTGAACACTTGGACGCATTTACTATTGAAATTGTTGCAATTGAAAAGCCAATGGCTTGCAAATTAAATATAGCGCTATATGTATCTATTTTTAGTGTTGTTCTTTGATGCATTTGTCAGCGATACAATCGCCAGGCAGCCCGAAATTGAACAATGAATTTCGATAAATTTGGTGGAACTAGCTAAAATAACGATATTCACACAATCAATGTGGCCTGGCATTGTTTGTATTTACTGCGAATGCTTTCCGGGTATTTTATCTCGACTCTGGCATCTCAGTTTTGTGTGTTTTGTGCTCGTAGTTGTAGCATATTATTATGATCGGAAAAGTGGTGGAAAGTGGGGGAAAGTTGGCAGACGCAATGGGTATTTCAATCATGTAATTTAGCCACAACAAAGTGGAACAATGAGCAACATTTGTATATGCCAATCAGGGGCATTGTGTTTGGGATTGCGCCGCAAAACCCCACAACGAGACTCTGCCACAAATCTGATGATGCCTTTGACCCTTTCTGCCAAAGACAAAGAGTCCCCCGGAAAGCGGGGGGAAAACAATTGACAATGGAGGTCGAAGCGGGGGCTTGGCGTGTTAATTACCTGAAACACATGGAAAACAACGAGAAGACTACGAGACGATTGATGGAAGCATCAAGCGCTGGATGTCAACACGAGCCTCAAGTTGCCACACACACATATGTATATATATATATGTGTGTGTGTGTGTGTGTGGAAGAGGGTGAAACTTTTTCGATTATATGCTCGTAAAAGTTTTTGATGTTTTGTGAAAAAGCACAACACACTCCCACACACAGCTGGGCATGACCACAATTTAACCGCAGAACCAGAAACAGCAGCCAACAGCTTTAGTTGTTGTTCTAGTTCTAGTTGTTGTTGTTGTTGTTGCTGCTGCTGTCGCTGCTCTTGATATTGGGAGTGATAAAGTAAGCCAACAAATAAAAAAAAAAAGAAAGAGAAAAAACCGAAGCAGGCAAAGTGAAGTAAACTCGAAAAGCAGCTCGTAAACAAGCAATAAAATTGTAAAAAGGACAACCGGCAACCGTTGCCACCAATTGGCATTGTCAAAGGGGGCAACACACACACACACAACGACACTGTAAGTGTGAGTGTGTGTGTGTGTGTGCAGAGGACGCACTTTGGCTTCGGCAAACCTCGTTGGCCTTTCGATAGTTTTCGCTTTCGCATAGTTTGTGGGGTCAAAAGGCAACAAGGACAACAACAACACTAGCACAAAGAGTCAAGCACAATGTGCACAGTGGTCCAAGGACACAACGAAAATCACAGAAAATAAAGCATTTTAAATAAAATACTCGACTGCAATGCATCTCAATAATTCGCTCAATTCACATTCTTTGAAGATTTATTAAATGAATCACTGTCGCAAATGAGAGAGAAAAATGAAAATGATTTAAGAATAAAATTCTAGATTTTGCGAAACTAAAATTATCGAACAATTCTTTGCCTTAAAGTCTCAGCTCCAAGCAAAACTTATGCAAAAACCTCACTAACAAATATTTCGAAACAACAATTTTCATTGCAGTCATTTTGTTAGCAGCCACAGCCGAAATAGTTAGCATTTTCAGTGATTTTGAAGTAGGCAGAATATGCCACAAAGTGAATTTAAGTATAAAGGCAGGGTGGCCGTTAAGTGGTGTGGCCCTTAAGCGAGGTATGATTGCATTCGCTGTCTGAAGTGAGCAGTCGAATCAAACTCTGTGTTGGCTTCACTGTGCATCGCCTTGCGTTTCGCTCTCATGTCAAAACTTTTATTAAAAGTGTTTTCTTTGCTTATCTGCCATTCACACACACACACACACACACACATATACATATACATATACATATATATATTTAACTGTATACTCCTTTCTTTATGGTCAATGTATGAGACTCTTGGGGGTTTTCTTTTTAGGGTTTTGCCTGCCGTTATCCTCGCTGTCCAGCGTCTTTGTTGTTGTCCCGCCGCGGCCCAAGTTAGCCGGACTGACAGGAGACGTCAGTGTGCGACTTTCGCATGCCAACGGCGTGCGCTTAAATATTTTAATCAACAAGACGCCTCGATAGTCAAGTTAATAGCGATGCTGTATCCTGGCAGCGATTTCACTCAGCCACTTTCTGCGCCCGTTGGGGGGAGCGGTTAGGGGGGAAGCAGAGCAGAATGCTATAAGTTGCTGCTGCTGCTGCTGTCAGCAATGCCTAATTGATTAACACCTGAAAATCGCTCCATTATGAATTCCCCGTCGGGCGACTTTACGCGCATCTTTGTCTCCGTCTCCGTCGCCGTTTCCGCTTTGCCACTTTTAGAAATTAGACAGCACCATTTTTCTGGCTCTCACTCTCTCACTCTCTTCTGTTGCTGTCGCCGTTTCTGCCCCCATCTATTCAGCTTGCTGTCGCCTGGCCACAAATCAAGACGAAACTTGCGCTCGCCTCGGGCTCTCACTCACTCTCCCCATCTCCTCCTCTGGCCACCACCCCTCGTTCTCTGTCTGCTACGTAGATGTGTCATTAAAAAATTAAAAGCAAATTCCTGCACGGAAGATGGCAACGACAACATTGTTGAAAGCGCCTGAACGTGGCCAGCAAACGGGATTTAAAGGTCGCGCAATATTCTAGCCGTGGGGATCAGATGCGCATCCTTGCGGCCAGGCCATAAAGCGGCCACAAAATGGTGCCAAAAAGGACCCCAGACATTGTGCCACATTGCAATGCGGCAATTTAGCCACAGCTTGCAAACACACACAAATTAAATAAAACTCTCACTATTTGCTCAATGAAACTGCCAGCGGAAGATGCAAATATATTTTAGAGCACACACCTCGATCTACTTAGTTAGGTTTAGATATTTATACACTAAATAAAACATGCGATTAACTTGTAAAATATGTGCAGATGCATATACAAATACTTTTAGCGGTTTGTTGAGGTAGTTGCCAATATTTTGTCTCTGTTCGCTTCAGTTTCCATGTTGTGCATATGAATGATATTCGTTAGTGACTCATTTGGGCTTTTGGCTTGATTACAGGCGAGCAGCTGACCGCAAAATGCATAATTAATTCGATTAATGAAATATTTTAAAATCATAAAAGCTGACACTGGCTCTGGGCCTGACTCTGACTCTGACTGTGACATCAACCGCCGCGAACACGAACCCGACAAACTCGACACAAAAACCACCCAAAAATCACCGCAATCGCTTCCTCTTTCACGTCTGGACGCGATAATTCGATGCCATGGACAACCGCTGTTTGACTAAAAGCAATCAATGTCAAAGCGACTGCAAGTGTGTAGATTGATGGCGAATTCATTGGGGGAATTCCGTGGGAAACGGCAAGAGAAATGGGCACATTTACTGAACTATAGTTACAGGTAATTTAACTAACGACTGCAATTTCATGTCGCATCGTTTACTGCACACAATAGGCGGCTCTTCAATTCAACAAAAATAAATAATTAGTTAGTATATAAAATATTAAATTATTTTTAAAACAATGAACTGATGCTAATCGCCCAAAAAATGTCATTATTATTATTAGTTATTGTTTGTTAAAACATAAATCGACTTTATTTTTATATCGGACTGCAATTGTTTGTGAGACATAATTAAGTTCTTTCTGTTATCCGCCTCTTCTTAAGACATTTCCTCTAATTTATTTGAGTTCTCCTCAAAATTGTTTCGACTTCCCTTTTTGCAGCGTCTGCATATGCGTGAAATTTTCGGTGCTAACTGAAAGCATGTGGAGCAATTTAAATTTGTATTAAATTGGTTCGGCGTGAATTTAATTTACTTGCAACATTGCGAAGCAGGAGACAAAATCGCTGAAAGTGTCAAAAAGTGCGAGTCGAAGACAGGCGACAGCCCGACATGGCACGAGGGCAAAAATGGGGTAACTTTTTTAGCAGTTGACAAAGTGTCGCCGGAAGTTTCGATTTATAATTAGCATGACACACACTCCAAGTGAAAAACTGCAAAGAAGTCTGGCGAAAAATGCAAACTTTAGTCACATTCCCTCGCACTGTCGACACCTCCCCTCGCATGACTTTCCGACGGACGGACGGAAGTTGCGAGATAGCAACATGAATGAGACTGCCAAAGGGGGAAGGGGAAGCAGCATCAGCATCAGCATCAGCGTCAGCTGTGGTGGGGTAGGGGGCATCTAGACAAGAATCAATATTTCCGCAGGGCTTTGGCGTTGGCGTAGACAAAGTTTGCAATTTTCGTACCTCAATTGGTTTTGTGCTGGTGACGACGGCAGCTCGAAGATGCGATGTTCAAGCGTGCAGAATGCACAACGCACAAATATGCTAGAAATTGTCAGAAATTAGATATTTTTGCTTTTAAATTTGCAAGTAAATTCAGCTAAGACACAAACCATAGCAAGTGTTTCAACCAGTGCTTAACAAAGACACAAATTAGTGCTAGCATTTAAACTTATTTCAAGTTGGTTAGCAAATATACAAGTAATTGAACTCATTTGGAAATATATTATAATTATTAAAAATAAAAGATTATATTATTGTCTTATTTAAAGCAATGTGAACACATTCAGCAAAATGTCTCAAATGTCTTTACAAATTTATGTTGTCTTTTATAATATCTTCTCAACTGCCAAACAGTGTCGCGCTTCTATTAAACTCTCTTGATGCGCAACTTATTTAGTAAGTCTTCAGAGTTTCGTAGGATGTGGATGTGGTCTACAGCTGGTTGAACTGGTTGAGAAGTGTGCTGAGAGTTTTTTTGTTTTTTTTTTGTCTCTTTGGCTTGTTGGCTGCAAGCTTTTAATTACAACTTTCGACGCGTTTCGCGTGGGCCGCGAGACAATTTCTCGACTCGCAAGTTCGCAAAATCAATGAGTATCAAGTGTGCGTAGTGCTTGCGAGCAGATAAGCGAGAGAACCTGGGGACAACAACAAACAGCCAGAGAGAAAATGACCTCTGGCCGGGAGGAGCAAAATCGAGCGTAAACTTTATCTGGGCAAAAGTCGCTCTTCAAGTGTGCGCCCAAAGATTTTTGGCTTTTTATGTTAGTTTTAAGTTGGCTGCGCCAGTCCAAAAACTCAAAAAAAAAAAAACTCCAAGGAGTCCAAGAAGTCCCACTGTCCCCGGCTGTCTGCTTTTTGTGGGATGTAGTTTCTTAGTGCCTTAGTTTCAATATCGTCGCACTCGCTTCCTTGTTGCTCTCGTCGCCTTCTTCCGTCGGCCAGCGAGCAGCATTTAAAACTTTATCTAGCGCGAAACTGCGAGTGCGACTGCAACTGAGGCTTTATAGCGTTTGCTTGGGTATTTCCCTTAGCTTTGCTTTTGGCAAAAATAATTTTATTACTTCTTTCACTTCTTCGCTTCGCATTTGCAGTTATATTTTGCGTTCTGCTTTTCTTATTTCATTTTCTTTTTTGCTTGTGTCGCGAATTCTCTTCCTATTTCTTTATTTTTGCTTTTTACTGCGCTGCAACTTTGCTCAAGCAACTCGAATTGAGGAAGTACTTAGATTATGGCAACGAGAGTGAATTTTCCCCTCGCTGACGGAGGGAAGACTGCAAACTGGCCAGCCAGAAAGAGACAGAAATAGAGAGAGAGGGAGAGAGAGAGAGAGAGAAAGCGAGTTACACTTTCCCCGCGAGTCTGACGAATTGGCAAATCAATAATGATGCATTTCAGCTCATAGATCGCATCGGTTTTCAATATCACTTAACAGCCAACAAATGTCTGGACAATCCCAGTAAAAAGTAGCAAAAAATAGTAGGTAAAAATTCGAAATTAAAGAATTTAGTCTTCTCTTTATTTTCCTTAACTATGTATATGATAGGACAGGTTTATTTAGCTAACTATTATGATTTCCCTTAAACTACTCAAGCAAATGTTCACTTCAAAACTTGAGTGATCTAGCGGAGAGAGCAATAGATTCTTCTATATTCTTCCAAAGAACAAGGAATCTTAGGGTTGGAGTAGTAAAATTTGCCACAAATTAAAGTAGCTTTGTTCCCCATCCAAGCACTCTGCTTACGTTGAGATATTCCATTATTGAGTTCACATATTGAGCTCTGTGATGCGATGCGTTGTGATGGGCTGGGTGGCCATTAAATGATATCGTGGTAATTAGCTGACTGGGAATTTGCTGCTTTTTTTGTTGGCCATGATTACACGGATACGAAAAGCAAACACACTCACATACATGCATATTTAGTGATTTGTAGCGTTGCCGTATCAGCAAACAAAATCAACGAGCTACGCACTTTCATTGAGGAATTTCCGCGAAAGCGTCACGGGGACGAGGTTGACCAACAAAAAGGCATTAGTGCGTTTCAGCCGCAGGCTATAGACTGAAAGTGGAGGAATTGGGGGAGAGGAGTGGATGGGGGCGACGGGCATCACGAGGGACTTTAGGCTTCAGGCGGTGGGTAAACAGAACACGAAACGCGTGAAGAAATCTATTATGACATTTGCGCCTTGACAACTTGACGAAAGTCATTAAGGATTAGGAAAGGCGACAAGCGACAAGCGACATTATTGTGTACTAAAATTAGATCTCTCTTTCTTCCCCGTTTCACAAAATTATGAACTAACCGCAACCCAAACAACACCAACAACAGCAACTACAACAATTAGAACGAGGCGTGAAAATCAACATGGTAAACCAAATCATAGAGAAAACAAAGTAATAAACTCAATTCAATGGGGAATTACAGAGCGATAGCAACGGATATCAGAGAAGAGAGAGAGAGAGAGAGAGAGAGAGAGAGAGAGAGAGAGAGAGAGTGAAGAAGTAAATAAGTTGCAATCTATAGCCTCACTTTCAATTTCATTTGCGGTTGATTTCTAGGAAATTTTGCTATATCCATTTATGAAATATTCGATTTGCATATTTAATAAAGTGATTACATTAGCTTATTTAGTAATTTTTAAGCGTGAAGTTCAAAATAAAGCAGATAAGGAAGTATAAAAATGGAAAACAAAACAATCTTATCAATAATAATTAAGAAAACTAAATATAAAATGATTATTTTCTAAGAAATAAAGTGTTTATTAATAATATAAGTGCTTTGTGAACAAATTTCGGACATTTGTTCAAATAAAAACTTTTATTTAGGTTATTTTCCCGAGTACCTGGATAGAAAAATAAGAACGCTTTTAATAAGCCATTTCTATTTACACAAGCCGCCTGCATTGCAGACATTTTTATTTGAACTTCAGCCAAAGGAGAACAAGTTAATTTTTATACATTTTGTAGGCAATTCGTTGAGGCTTCTCATGCTAGTATTCGCCAGATTTATGGTTTGCTTCGCTGAAACACGAGCAATGTGAGCTGGCAAACCAGCAAACTGGCAACTATTTAACAAGGTCGCCACCTGAATGGGGGGACAGAACTTCAAAGGCTTTGATTTGTTGTTGATGGATGGCGTGCGTGGAAGTTCTTTTGCCACTCAGCAAATTGAATCCTTTCGCTTTCTCCGGGTGCGTCGACAAGAGAGGGGGGAGGGGGAGGAGGAGGGGGAACGAGGAACAACCAGCGGCCACACGCGATTCAATGCGATGCGATGCGACGTTGTCTTGAGATTGAGAATGCTGCAAGTTTTTGATCTTTGGCAAAACTCTTTACTTCCCCCTGCACTTATACACACACACTTACATGCGAGACACAGGAGAGGTCAGGGGGGTGACAGCTCCTTTTTTTTCGTAGTCAAAAAAAAAAAAAGAACGCTGAAAACTTAATCGGATTTGGCGTATGCTTGTTTTTCTGCTCCCTTCGGGGTTGCGCTTAGAAGGAGCATAACGATTTTCACAGACGTTTGGAAAAACATCATCAGCATCTGAAAATTAAGACATTTTTTTAAAGACATTTTTCTGCAACAAATATATAACAGAAATTGTAAAAAAATTGTATATCTTCACAAACAAAATGTTAATTAAATAACTGATTACTTTATTTATATTCTATGATTTAAATTTATAATATTCAGCAAATCTTGGGAATTTTTTATGATGGAAAACATAATGAAAATTAAATTTAATAAACTTTTCATAAATATAATTTTATCGTTAATAAAAATGTGTAAACTTCGAAATATCTTTTCATAATTCAGTTATATTTCTCTGCACTATTCTAATTGTTTCTCTTCTACGCTACTGAAACTATTTATTTGATTTGCGATTTCTCATTAAATATTTGCACTGTTTGTAATTACTTTTGAGCTGCGCTCACTCAATTCGCTTTTGTGGAGTGGAAAAGTCATAAAAGTTGCTTCGCATATTTGCCATCCATCATGCGCGAGTAGAGAAGCGTAGAGTATTTCAATTTCGGCATATTGATAAATGGTTTTGGCTGTTGCTCTATTGTTGCTGTTTTGCTGGTGATGCTGTTGTTATTGCTGTCGTTGTTGTTGTTGTTGTTGCTTGGGCCAAAAGGAAGAATTTTAAAATTCAACCGGCATAAATCAAACACTGAGAACGGCAGTTTTCGTGCGCTGGCTGAAAGTGTGCCGCGCATAAAGGATAAACAGCCCCAGCTTCTGCTTTAGCTCCTTGGTCTTTGGGTCCTTTTTTGTGGGGCTGCAGTTGGAGTCGAAGGGGCGGTAGATGCTGGATGCTGGATGCTGGATGCCAGGATGCCAGGATGGATTCCAGCCAGGCTGCCACAAAATATTTACGCCTCAGAAAACTTTTTTCCAAACTCATATTTAAACTTTGCGTGTGGGTTGCGTGGCGCGAAAAGGGGGCACAACAAGGCTGAGGACAGCGTCATGGACTCGCCTCCTCTCTCTCCTGTATTGTTGTAGTCAGCCATGTGTGTGTGTGTGTGTGTGTTGTGCCTTGTATTGTTGATTTTGAAAATCTAATTTTGACTTAAATTGATTTTTACTTGCACATTTTTTGGCCCTACCCCAACCCTAAGCCTCTCAAACCCCAAAAATGGACAAGCGCGCTGACGAAAGGGTCGCAAGAGTTGAAAAAAGCAGACGAGCGAAGAGCAGCGAAGGCCAAGAAAGTCATTTTAAATGCGTATATTGATGTATGGCAGACCGATTAATTTATTCGGCACAAAGCCAAGCATTTAATGACGTGAAATTAGCCAACAAAAGAAAGTTTTCAATATTCCAAACAACCATTTTGATTATGTGTCTGTCTGGCTTTCTTTAAATTGTTGTGACCGTTGGAGCTCTGAAATAAGCTGAATATAATCTCAAAGTCTAGCTGCAAATATGTGTTAATTTCGTTTGATTTACTTGCTGTCATTTGATTTAAAGCAGCTGAAAGCGAGATTGAAGCATCAACGAGATCAGCGCGTGTTTTATGCAAAATTAAGAGTAAAGCCCAAAAATGCAATTTGCATGTGAATAATATTTGTATTATGCAGTGAAAGTTTTAGTTGCCTGTTGGCAATAAAGCTGTCTACGAAACTGAATACATTCAGTTGAGTTATGAACTGAACGCCAGGCAATTGCTACGCCTATGCGTGTAAAAATAAAAACTGAAGAAATGAGGAAATGTGGAAATGTGGCAATGTAAAAGAAACGCGCAAAATGAATAATTGAAGAGTTTTTTCTCGAGGATTTGCTTTAAAATTGCACACAAAAGGTGCAAAATAATGAAATTCTTGGCTTCTGGCGTGTGGCGTGTGGCGTGTGGCAAGGCGACCTGCGCTTTGAATACCAAATAAATAAATGAAATGAATACACACACACACACACACCAAGCACACACCCAAAGGTGGGTTGCCAATTTTAAAGGCAGCAGGTCGCCAGATCCCCAAACAGTTGTTTCTGCTGTTGTTGTTGTTGTGGTTGTTGTTGTCTTTGTTGTTTGTCTGGATGTTCAATTTTTAGCAGCCACAATTTGAAATATTTCTCTAGCATATTTGACAGACAGCTAAAGTTGCGGTCGTCTTTCGTCCATGACACAAAACAACAACAAAAACCTGGGGAACACAACCAAACAGGGCAGGGACAGCATATCCTGCGAGCACCACGAATGACAGGACACACACATTGCAATGCGAAAGGTAGCCAGACCAGAGCCCGGAGCTCTCTGGCTCCACATGTTCCGCTCCAACTTCAGCTCTCCAACTGCAGACTCCGCTTCTGGGGACTTCGCTTCGCTTTGTTTGCCTGCGAAAGTGTGAAAACAGAATGTGAAGGACAACAAATGAAATGTTGGTACCAAATCTCCCCCTCTCCCTCTATATCTCTCTCTCTCTCTCTCTCTCTCTTTCACTCTTACCGTCTCGCTCTTTTCACATTTGCTCTTTTCTTGGGACGGTAGATAATGTTCTGCTGTCTAGAGCTGGTTACGTGTCCAACTAAACACGCAGCAAACGACCAACAGTTTAATATCAACTTGTTGGCCAAACAAAGAATAGATTCCATATTTTCACATACGCATATGTTCTTGGAAAATCTCGAGAAATGAGAGGTTATGTTTGCAAAACAAATTCGAAATTAAATTATCTTCGCTGCAAGAACTAGATATAAATCAATTGCAGCAAAAGCTAAAAGTTTGTCTTCTTATGGTGCAATTTTCATTTTATTTTAGTAGCATTTATTCTAGGGTAAGATTTATTTCGAAATATCAGACAGTTTAAATGTTACAAATCATAAACTATAGTTTTATTAAAATATCCTTTTTTTTGGCGGAATATTTTTGGATAAAATAGAAGACGTCAAATCGAAGTGTTTTTAACTAATGAATGTCGACATTGAGGCAATTGTTAGAACACAATGATGACCACGAATCCAAAGAGTACTCGTTAAATACGTAAGCTGCTCCTTGGAAACTCTGTGAGATTTGAAATAAATTTTAATTAAGATTCAGACACAATTTTAGAAGTATTTATAGCGCATTGAAACTATTGCAAAATTGTATGGCAATAAAATTTTGGCATCTCTACATTCTTCTTGATTTTGTTCATTTTTTATACAGATTTCAGAATCGATTGCAATTAAATACAAATAATGTTTGTATTAATGAGTGTGAATAAATTGAAGGCGCAGCTTCTGGAAGCGAGAGAGAAAAAAAGACTAAAGGCAAACATTCCTAAAAAGTGCTATAAATATATATTTTTTTATAAAAATATTTGTAACAATTATGTTTTTAATTCTGTGTTTTGGATTAAACGAACATCGAGGATAATTGCATAAATTAAGAAACACAAAAATTGTTTTTAATTTAATATCTATGCAATTGCAAAAAGACAATAAGTTAACGATTGCTATTCGTTGTAAATAATTTCATTTGATTTAACTTTATTAGGAATAAATGCGCTTAATGAAATTCATTTATACTTCAAACTCAAGTTGCCAACTTCAAATCCCTTTTAGGCGATAATCAAATGTTTCGTGTCAGGTTGCATTTTTTTTTTTTTTTTTTTTTTTGAATAGCGGCAACAATCGAGCGAGATAATGAAGTGTGTTGGTGTCAGTGTTGCACGGAGGACTGGGGACGGGGAAGGTAGGAAGGTGGGTGGCGGTGTAGGGGGTGGGGATGTGGACAGGTTAATGTGGGCGTGTCACACTACAATGGCGCTCTAACGAGTTCACTGCGATTCGGTTCGGTTCGGTTCGGGGGGACAACGTTCAGTTTATGTGATTTTCGAGTTAAAATTCTTGCAGTCAAACCCACAACACACCTCAGAGAACTCCAGTTGCCCACTTGTTGCCCGCGCTTTCCCCCTCCCCCAGCTACGGCGCATTGTGCTACATTTTTTTGGTTTACTTTCTATGTGTGTGTGTGTGTGTTTGTTGGCTGCTCGTTTCGCTTCGTATTGTTTGTTTGTTTGCCTGTTTATTTGTTGGCTTATTTGCTCATCCTCCATCATTCACAATCACATGTGTGTCTGTGTGTGTGTGTGTGGCTGTGGCTGTGTCTGTGTCTGTCTCTCTGTCTGCTGTGGGCAGCGTGGGAGCGTTGGGTGAAGGGGGAATGGAGGGGGGGGAAACAGGACTTTTGCTCGGTTCACATTGTGTGAAATTCCTTGCTTCCACTTCATTTGGCATTTCGGTGCCAGGGACACTCAACAAATTCACTCGACTTGACCAACATAGAAAATATTTGCGTTTTTGCCAGCTTCTCCTACTCCTCCTCCTCCTCCTCCTGCTGCTCTTCCTGCTCCTCTTCCGCTCTCTCCGCATTACGTGTGTAGCAAATAAGCCAAATACCAGATTTACACCAGCTCCATATCAACGCTGCTCCCGCTCTCTCTCTCTCTCTCTCCGTCTCTCCCTTTACATCTGCTGATTTCGACAACTTTTGCACTTTTTTATTTGCTCTTCGTTTGGCTCTTTAATCTTCCATCCAGTTGTAATCTCGGTTCATTTATGCAGTTTGCCATCGTCTTGTTCATTGAATTCTTTTGCAATTTATTAGTTTATCAGTTTACAACTCAATCCATTTTATGTTTAACTACTTCAGTATTGGGAAATTTGGAGGATAGTGAAAAATATAAATGTTCGCCATTTTACTGAATTTTCATTAAATATTATGAATTTTATTCAAATAGATCTTCAACTTTAACGTTTTTTCATTCAATCTAAATTCATTTGCTTCTTAACTTTATTACATCAATTTATTAATTATTATTTTACTTAATTTTTAATAAAATATTATGCATTTTATTAAAACAGGTCTTCAACCTTAACGTTTTTTCATTCAATCTAAATTCATTTGCTTCTTAACTTTATTACATCAATTTATTAATTAATATTTTACTTAATTTTTAATAAAATATTATGCATTTTATTAAAACAGGTCTTCAACCTTAACGTTTTTTCATTCAATCTAAATTCATTTGCTTCTTAACTTTATTACATCAATTTATTAATTATTATTTTACTTAATTTTTAATGAAATATTATGCATTTTATTAAAATAGATTAAAATAGAAATAGATTTGCTTCTTAACTTAATTACATCAATTTATTAATTATTATTTTACTTAATTTTTAATGAAATATTATGCATTTTATTAAAATAGATTAAAATAGAAATAGATTTGCTTCTTAACTTTATTACATCAATTTATTAATTATTATTTTACTTAATTTTTAATGAAATAATTTTTATTAAAATAGATCTTCAACTTTAACGTTTTTTCATGCAATCTAAATTCATTGGCTTCTTAACTTTATTACTTCAATTTATTAATTATTATTTTACTTAATTTTTAATAAAATATTATGCATTTTATTAAAACAGGTCTTCAACCTTAACGTTTTTTCATTCAATCAAAATTCATTGGCTTCTAAACTGTTAAACATAATTGTATTAACCAACTTTTCAACCATTTTTATTTAATTCCAGACCCATATTCAGCTGTGTCTGATATGTTCCTCACGACTTTGTTTTTTCGTAAGTCAAGTTCACAAATTTTATTGTAGTCTGAGGCATGTTGTTCAATGCATATGTTTGCTGGTATTAAAGTAATCCATCAGCACATTTTTTGACGAATACGGGTCAAAATACTTTCAAAAGTCTGCACGGCAAAACTACAACACACACAACGTCCAAAAAAATGCAATAAAAAGTGCAAACAAAAAAAAAAAAAACAAAAATCGACAAAAAAACGACGGGAAATGAGGGGAAAAATGAAGTGAGTTTCGGGAATTTGTGCAGAGCTCGCGTGATGGTGGCAAATGGAAATGGCCGCAGTCAGATAAATGCTCAAAGAATTTGCAGTAAAATGTGGCAGCTGCTGAAGGTCAAAGAGCAGGCCATACATTCTGCAGCAAAGCGGGAGATGGGAACGGAAATGGAAATGGGCACGGGAAAGGAAAAGGGAAAGGGATAGGGAAAACAGACCAAGATGAGCCGCATTTGGGGCCAGACACGAGACATGAGTTGCAGTTTGAAGAAGATCCTCTGCCCGCCCACATATTTTCCGTTATGTCTGGCTTTCTCTGTGTGCGTGTGTGTGTGTGTGTGTGTGTGTGTAATATGAGCAAATGAATTTTTAATAAAAGCGCCACATGTTGCCAATAGAAGTGCAAATACAAATGGAAATGGAAATGGCCAGACCATGTCATAGCACTCCATTCAAACGCTCCATAGGCCTCGCTCTCTCCCTCTCTCTCTCTGTCCCTCTTGCTGGTCCACATTTAGCCATTCACTCGCTGCACTGACGAGCCATTAGTGAATGACTTTTTATGGGCCACCCAGCGGCAGGTGGCGCCACTGTCAGTGGCAGGCAGCCAGCAGCCAACAGCCAACAGTCGTCGTCTCTCAGCCTGTCGACTGGGGCACCGTTGCCTTTTAATGTTGCCTCAAAGCGTTTTGTGCTCCATTTATCTTATGCACATTTGCAACCCAATCCTTGATGTTGATCCCGATCCCGAACTCCGCGCATGCCTCACATATTTCCGGCTGCGTCAGAAAGTCGCGTATAAACGAAGTGTAATTTAAACAGATCTCTGCATAAATGCAACATTATGTAATGAACTTTTAAAGCATGCAAACAGTCAATTCAATTACGAATTGAACTCGATTGGAGGCAAGGCAAATGGGCAGAAGTGGGCAACAAGTACAGGGAAAAAATGTCTTCTTCTTGCGTGCTTTAACTCTTTGAAATGTTGTCTGCAGAACTGTCTCTGAAAGTAAAATGGCAGACAAAGTGATATAGTTTTGTGCCGAAACTGAGCTTTGTTCTCAGGAATAAAGCGATGAGAAAAGAAAAGTAAACTTTCCAAGAATCAATTGGTTTAGATTAATAATATCAACTCCAAACTTGTGGCCGTTTTTTATTCACGTTTGTAACTTTTTTGATTTAGATAATTAAATTCTAAATCCT
This sequence comes from Drosophila siamana, assembly GCA_035047445.1. NCBI lineage: Eukaryota > Metazoa > Arthropoda > Insecta > Diptera > Drosophilidae > Drosophila > Drosophila siamana. Next base: position 18,099,016 of record JAWNPP010000078.1, read on the forward strand.
TTCTGTCACTACTATAACTTACACTGCCAATTTTTGGAAAACTTAATTACAAATGAAGCGCTTGAAGCAAAAACTCATAATTTTCTCAACCTGACTTGTCTTTTAACTTGATAAGAACTAAAGAATCCATCGATCTCCGAAGGATTTTGTAAGTTAATACATGTTAAATCATTAGCTTAACTATAATTCTGTGAAAAATTTCTTCCTTATATTCGTTGAGATTTCAAGTTTCGCAACTATTTAACCAACATAATTCATATTTATAGTTGATGTATTTTCTTTTATATATACAACCGAATCATATTTTAATTGTCGGTAAGTTTACAACAGCATTTTGAAAAATATTATTAACTTTTTATTACCAGCTGTTAAAAACTGAAACAATGTTTGGTGTACTAAATTTAACATAGATGTGATTTAAAATCTAAACGTTTACTGACGTTTACTATACAAACAATTTATGGGCTCTGAGTTGTGAATTTGCTTTGTACTATATAACAAATTTGAAGTGAAGTGCTTGAAGATAATGCAAATATTTTCTTAAACCTAACTAACTTGACTACAGCTTAAACAATTCATCAATCTCAAAGTGAGTTTGTAAGTTATCAACTTTAAAGCAGTCTCTCAACTAGAATTACGTAATCATCTTGTTCTTGTCAACAGATATATTCGTGGTTTCCTGTTTCGCAATTTGAACACATGATATTTTATATAATTTCAAAAATTATATATTTTATTTGTATTTATCAAAAATAGAGGTTTGACTTATGCAATTGTCACCGAAGGAGGCGCAAATGATTGCAATTCAAAATTCCCGCTACTTGTTGCCCACACCAATCGTTTGAATTTAAAGAGGAAAATTACTTGTATCTGGTAATTGAATTGATTCCTTGGCTTGCTCAACTCATCGCTGATTGCACTTGAGTGGCTGCGGGCAGCGAACTGTTTTAAAGAAGGCATCTAGCAATAATACTAGAAGGGGGCGGGGTTGGAGGCTGGCAGCATTGTCCTGCGGTTGCAACAAGGATTTGCCGCCAGTTGGGCTCGATGCTGCGTTAAGGATGCGCTTGAGCGTAAAAGGCGAACGGTTGTCGTTTTTTTTTTCATTTTTCCTGTTTTCTGCTGTTTTGTTTCTTGCTTGCGTCCGCTTTATTCTTCCACAATTTCCGCCAAGTGGTTTTTCCGGGCGGCATCTTTCGATTTCGGGGCATTTTTCCAGGCGATTTGCATTGCGCATAGCGAAATAGTTGAATAGCTAAATAGTTGTTGGCCCCCAAGAAAAAAAAAGAAAAAAAAACGACGAGAAATATGGGAAGTGAGCGGCAGAGAAAGAAGGCGGGGGCAAGGCGACGGATTTTAATTTGCGTTTTATTCAATGAACAAATTGTTTGAAATTGCAGAAATTGTGATTCGATCGACGGCGTTCTTTCCTATTATTATTTGTATTCATATTGTATGTCTTTTGCTGATCCGTAAACTGAGAGAATGGGCGGGGGGTGACAAGGGAGTAGTTAGTCGTAGTAACTAATTGAGACGCGGGATATTTTGACGCAGAAAGTGACCGACACGCATCCAGAAGGACATGCGACGATGCAGCTTATTATTATTGTCGGTCTGCTCCTCGGACTCGGTGAGAAAATCGGTGTCGGGCTCATCGCCATCCTCGGAGAGCGACGTCAAGTTGCCGCAGAGAAACTCCAGGGCCTCCTGTTGATTCTGCTCGAATTTGGCCAATTGCAGCGATTGCTCTTGCTGCTCGCTCTTCTCGAGCTCATCGTCGATCTCGGCCAAACGTTTCTCCAGCGCGTTGTCCGTCGACACGTCCTGTTGCTGTTTTCCCTCTCGCACTTGCTCCTGCTGTTGTTGTTGTTGCTCCTCTGGCTGTTGTTGTTGTTGTTGTTGCTGATTTGCCTGCTCTTCTTCCTGCTGTTGCTCACCCCCCGTTGACTGCTTGACTTGTTTCGATGCCGATGCCGATACCGATTGCGATTGCGATTGTGACGCGGATGCGGTTGCCGATGGCGATGGGGGCAGCATCAGTTTGTGTTCGTCGTGTTCGTTTAGCTTGCATTCCTGTCCAGCGGCTGCTCGCGACTCCACAGCGTAGACATGTATGTGTAAGCTGGGCAGCTCCTTGACCAAAATGCTGCCATCATCCTGCACCAGAACATTGTAACTGGGACGACCCAACACCACATCGATGCCAATGCCCGTCTCCGCTCTGATCTCGATGCGCTGCAGCGAGGTCGTCAGACTGTTCAACAGCTCCAAGTCGTTGATGCGCTGCTGCAGCATTGCCTCCCCCATCGCCTGCTCCATGGGCATCAGTTGGCCCAGCAGCGGCCAGTCGAAGATCGACGGCAGCAGGCCGCTCTGCATCAGCAAAGCGGGCACCTCGATGGGAAACTTGCGCGCCTTCCACGTGGACCGCAGCTGGTCCACCTCAACCATGCCATACAGTTTGCCGTTCTCTTCCATCTCGTCGGCGCTCAGCATCGAAAATTCATTGTTCATGACTGCGGGCGTGTGGGGAGGGGGGGGAGTGCAAAGAAAAAACCATTGAAAAGTGAGGACATTACGAAGCATACAATAGACTATAAATAATTACAAAGCAAACAAGAATTTTTATTATATTTGACTGGAAAATTAACACTAGGTTTTTGTGGTAAGTCTAATATAATATGAAGTTGAATTTAAAGCAACATTATAACTACTAATTTCATGCGTTTAATTTTTAATGTCAAACCATTAATTATGATTCACTAACTTGTAACATCTTAATTTGTTTTAAATAAGTATAAGCAAATAATATTTTATATAAAATTAAATAATCAATTAAAATTATTTGATCTGTAAATTATAAATTAGTTTTGTTCTGCTAACTGATCTCGCTTCTTTACCCGAAATTCCAACAAAACTTTATCAAATCAGTGTGCAAAATTTGTAGTAAAATATGGCAGCATTGGAAACTTAAAATATAATACATCCCTAGCCAAATTGCAGGCAATTAAATGGATTGTCATTGTAAGTTAATGTATATAATGCATTAAAGAAACGAAATTTAAACTCCGATGTTAACGTAAAAGCAAAAAAAATAAAGATCATTACAGAATAGCAACATAAGTAGCTTTCTTTGCACATCAAAAGTTATTATGAGAGGATATTAAAGTGTCTGCAAAGTTATATCGAATATTGTATCTCTGAGATACGAAGAGAGTATCTTTTGCTTGGCTCTAAGTAGTTGCGTTAATGTTTCGATTGCAGTTGCTGCCCGGACAGCGCTGCCAGCTTCAATTGTGTTTATTGTATTTAAATTAACTTATTTATTGTTATGGCCACGAGGTGAACGCCCAAAAAAAAAAATGAAAACAGAAATGAGGGTGGGGGACATTAAGGTGGAGATGGCTCGCGGACTGTGGCCAAACAAAAGTCGACAACGAAAGTAATAAAAACTGAAATTTGTCGCCGCTTGTAAATGGAATTGTTTAAAGGTGAATGCGACAACAGCCACAGCGAAACAGAAACAGAAACAGAAACCGAAACAGGAACAGCAACAATAACATCCGAGGCAACGGCAAACAAATAAACAAATTAAGAGGCAGCAGCACCAGCACCGGGATGGAGACTGAAGCAGAGAATCCGCAACGGATACGCATTATTTTTGCCAGGCCAACGAGCAGGAGCCTCAGGAAGAAACTGACGCCACAACAATAAGCCAAAGCCCCCAACGCAGCTGCACACGACAACAACAAAAAAAACAAAAAAAAAAAAAAGGGGTAGGGCAAAAAGTGGCAAGGGACTGTGAATGAGATGGGGGAAGAAAACGTCTGGGAATTGCAGACGACGACGACGACGACGACGACGGCGGCGGCTCATGGCGATTTAATCTTTGCAGACATTTTTATTCAAATTTATTTTAATATTTTCTTTTTTTTCGACGCTGCGGATGCGAGCTGCAAATGGACGACGGACGACGATGGTCGACAGAGGACGCACAATGCACGGGAATTATGGGTGAAATAGAGAAAAGAGAGAAAAGTCAGAGGGTCCTTGGGCAGGTCGCCGCTTTATCGGGCAATTCACCTTTAAACTCGCTGGCATTTGAAATGAACGCCGACTTTCACTTACCGCTCTCAAAAGTTTTTGTGTGTTTCGCTTGTTGGCTTCTCAAAATAAAATGCGTTAACCAACTCGGGACTTGGTCGCTTATTTAACTTAAAATTTGGAATAGTTAATTATTAAAAAAAAGAGAGAGATATTAGCGTAATGCAAACTCCATCAATTCAGAAATCGCTCTCTCGATTCCGCTCTCGCTGGCTTTTGGGTTTCGCTCTCGCTTCTGCTCCGCGCGCTCCCTCTTTCTCTCTCTCTCTCTCTCTCTTTCTGTCTTTCTCTTACTTTCTCTCCCTCTCTCTCTCTTCCTCTGCAAAGTGGCTGCGTTTTGATTCACGTTTCAAATGCGAAATCATCACAAATACTTACTTACATGCGAGTTTTGCTGAGAAGTTTAATTGCGTTTTTTGGACGGTATGTAGTAGTTTTTTTTTTTTTTTTTTTTTTTTTGTTTTAGGTCAAGATGGATTTTATGTTTTTTTTTTTAGCTCTGGCGCAATATCAGGAGAAATGAAGAAATAAGTAATAACTTAATTGGTGAGTCCCGTTTGAGACTCACTGAAACTCTAACTGAATTTTGATAGGATGCGATAAAGTAGTTCAACGCCAAGTTGATTCTGTGAGATTCTGTTTCGGAAAGCCGTTTCGATTGCTACGGAATTGAGGTGTAGCTGCTGTGGGTTTCAAGTGTTTGGCGATGCTGCGGAAGGACAATGGCAACAGAATTAATGTATGGTTTTAGGGTAATGCCAAACTAATAACTAATGCAAATACTCAAGTTAATGTTAATAATGATTACTTATTGCCAACACCAAAAATTCAGCTTAAATTTTTACTATATTTTTTGCTAAGCACAACTCTCCAAATTAATGCAAATACTAATGAACATGTCAAGGCTTACATATTAAGCTCAGCCTAACTAATCCATCCCAAAACAGGGTGTAATAGATGTAGCTCGATCTTTTGCTCCCAAGTTCGTTTATTAAATTTGTTTAATTTGGAGCATCGCAACAGAGACAGAGAGAGAGAGAGAGAGAGAGGAGGACATCAAATGTCGGCCATAATGCGCTTAAGTGTGTGACAGTTGCCTGAGCCAGCAGCACAAGCCATGCAACCAACGGTGGCAGCTGCAAACACCAAAGATTTTTGTAAGCTTGCCCAACATATAAAAAGAAAAACAATAGCAAAACACGAGAAAAGAAGGCAGAAAGCGACAACCAAACTATGTGGCAAAACATTTGTGATACTCTAGATGGGGCACATAAAAGCGGCATATCGATGCATATGCAACAAATGAAACTTTAAGTAGAATATCAGAAGAAACTAAAGGAACAATAGAACTACAAAGCAATTGAACTAAACGATGCTACATTCTTTGGTGTACTTGGCAAAGTGGCAGGTTGGAAAAGTGCAGCGAATACTTACGCTTCTCTTTCTTCAGAATTTGTTGCAGCAATATTTTTGGATTTTCAGGGGTCTAATAAAAAGATATATAATGTTTTACAGATTTGTTCACAGACAAATGACAAATTTTAAAAAGAAAACTGTGTGTGCTCAGGCTATAGTATGTGTTGTGTGTGTAACGTAGAACTGACTCCCAACGAAATTCAGTTTACAAAAGTAGCGCTCACAACTGTTCAAGAAACTGACAGTTGGCGGACAGCACGGGACGGGACGGGACGGGACGGGACGTGACGGGGGGGCTGAAGGGGTGTTGTGCTGGTCAGACATGTTGTCAACTCGGCAAAAAGCGGAAGTTGAAAATTTCACAGTGCGCTGTGCTTTTGCCACAGTTGTTGTTGTTGTTGCTACATAGAATTCATTACGGCGGAAAATGTAAAAGGCATAAACAGCATCGCACAACATCCGCATGTCCGCAAACATACAAACATATGCATATACACACATATATATCCGGGTGCACGACACCGAGACGAGAATCAAAACGACTCAGAGACGAGAATCTCAGAAAGAGACAGAAACACAAAGAGACAGAGAGAGAGAGAGAGAGAGAGAGAGAAACCGAGTCCGGATTTGTTGTCCAGTTCGACTTCAGTGCCCCCATTTAATATGCTAAATGCTGAAATGCGCCAAGTTCTGTATAAATTTAATGCACAAAACTAGAACTAAGCACATCTCTATATAAAGTTATATGCAAGCATGAGGTCGAAAGGTCGCCGAGGTTGCTGAGGCCAATGCACGTTACAGTTCAAAGAGTCGCTGGCCAAAGTGACGACCAGCAAATATACATAATTCTAACTTTATTAAATGCCTTCGCACACACTTTACTCCCGATGCAGACGAAGTACGGAGTGTGTTTTTGTTATATAATAAACCCAAATATGCAGCAGAGTTTTAGAGCTCTCAGTGCTCATAAACCGAGTGCAAACGCCTGGGGCACTCAGTTTTGCCGCCTAAGTTTTAATATCTCTTTGCTATCGTTTAAAATCATCGTATATTCATTTCGCGCTACTTTTTGCCCACTCTAATATTCATTTTGAATTGCAGACGCCGTGAAATTAATGCGATCACTTTGCTTTAATATAAATCCATTTATCAAGCATTTGTGAACATATTTTAGTTATTTGAGAGGTTTGATCTGCAACTTCACTTTTAAATGAATTTTGCACTATGACTAAATATATTTGCAGTTGAAAAATCTTGCGTATTCAAAGATAAAATAGAGCGCAGTGTATTATATACAATTCATAGTCCCCAATTTCAATCGTAGATAAATTAAATGGAACTGTTGATTGTTAATACTTTGGGAATCCTTGCTCCACTTCCATCGATTTCAATGACTTGAAGGTAGTTTAATACTGAATGTAATGATACTAAGTATTTGATGTAGAATTATTTGCTATTGGTAACAACATGCTAACTTAAGCTACTAGCACAATGAAGTACTTCAGTTAAACTCGTAGCTATTTCAGGGCATCTGTTAGCCAGGCCGCAGAGCTCTTAGAAGAGCAGAAAGCTGATTATATTAAGTAAATGCTGAAAGCTATTTATCGATTGCAGTTCGAGTTGCTGATGTCGCGCACAGGCATCGCAAAACAAGCCGTAAACGTGGCAACGTGCAGCGCCAGGCTGGCATCCGATAGTTGAACTGCACCAGCTGCAGATGGAAGCACAATTACGACTAAACCTCTTGCCTCCTGTTAGCCTCCTGGTGGCCTCCTGGTGGCCCCCTTGTAGCATTCCACTGTGCTATGCAAATGCCAGCAATTTGTGGATGTGGCCATAGGCAGCCATTGAGGAGGAAGTCAGGAAGTCAGTGAGAAGCTCAAATCGAAATCGAAATCGAAATGAAAATCTACAACTTGTTGGCGGTAAAGGCGAAAAAAATTGTTAAAGCCAATATCCTTGCTGCTCTTAAGAAATATATATATATATATTGAGAGCGAGAGAGAGAGAGAGCGACAAGAAGTTGTTGATGGCAGGGATGGGTGGAGGAAAGTCGGAAGAAGCCTGTTGTTATCGACGCCGCCATTGTGAGGCTAATTCATGTGTCGCCTGCAGCAGGCGAAGCTGCTAAATCGATTAAAGAGTCAACAGATTTCAGATTCCGAATGCAGAGCAGCCGCAGGACATGAAATATGCATAGAGATTGCCACAGCAACAACCTACCACCCCCCACCTCCCCCATCACCCCCTTCTCGCATCGTGGCATTGGTTGTGGATGCGCAACCAGTTGGTAAAATCTTCAACAGATTAGGTGTCAGTTAATTGCCACTTTTCTGTCCTCCCCTCGGCCCCCGCCAAAAACGTCCTACGAACGTCCTGATAGATGTCTGTGTAATGGCATTTGCACAGAATAAACAACAAATAAATGCAAAGCTTTAAAATGCATTTCAATTACAATAAACAAACCGCAACAATTGAATTCAAATGTCAGAAACATTAATAAGATTAAATGTATGAATGCATTATACATAAACTTGTATGCATAATTGCGACTGTTTATCCGCACAATTATCACGTGTGAATGATTATTGTAAATGTCACAATTAAATTACTTAATAGCCGCATTTCATATGGCAGTTAATACGCCCAGTCAACCTGATAATTGCCTTAACAATGCGTTGCCGCAATAAGGTCAACTTATGGCGGAACTGTAAATCACAGTCCAATAAAGATGACAATAAAGTCGATGAATATTCAATTAATTTAATTGTAATGGTAATAATTAAATTAAAAAAATATAATGCTAATGCTAATGCTAATGCTAATACTAATGCTAATGCTAATGCTAATGCTAATGCTAATGCTAATGCTAGTGCTAATGCCAATGCCAATGCTAAGCTAATGCTAATGCTAATGCTAATGCTAATGCTAATGCTAATGCTAATGCTAATGCTAATGCTAATGCTAATGCTAATGCTAATGCTAATGCTAATGCTAATGCTAGTGCTAATGCCAATGCCAATGCTAAGCTAATGCTAATGCTAATGCTAATGCTAATGCTAATGCTAATGCTAATGCTAATGCTAATGCTAATGCTAATGCTAATGCTAATGCTAATGCTAATGCTAATGCTAATGTTAATGTTAATGCTAATGCTAATGCTAATGCTAATGCCAATGCTAATGCTAATGCTAATGCTAATGCTAATGCTAATGCTAATGCTAATGCTAATGCTAATGCTGATGCTAATGCTAATGTTAATGCTAATGCTGATGCTGATGCTAATGCTAATGCTAATGCTAATGCTAATGCTAATGTTAATGTTAATGCTAATCTTAGTACTAATTCTAATGCCAAAGTTAATGCTAATAAGTCTCCTCCAATCTACTAATTTGTATGTTCAGCTTTATCTTTGGGATACTTTTAGGTCAACACACGACACACACTCCCAAAAAGCTCCCTCACATATGTTGCACACACATTGGAACGCATTAAACAACATGAAGATGAGACCGTCGACGGTTCTCATGCTTTGGCTCTTAAAGTTGTTGTTTTTGTCACTGTTGCTTTGCCTTTATGCCTCTGGCTCATTCAAAAAGGGCCACCAAAGAGTGGAGCTCTTGAAAAGCAACACACACATACACCCACACACACACAACCACACACACACGCACACCGCACACACATGAGTGTGCGACAGGTAAAAATATAAATCCGCAGCTTTTGTGCGCGTCAACAACATTTTTAACATACTAATTAGTCTTTTGTAAGATTCATTATCATAATTGTAATTAACAACAAAAACGCGCACAACAACGACGAAGGGCGGCGGCGGAGAGAGAGAGAGAGAGAGGGGGAAAGAGAGAGTGAGGGGTACAAGGGCTTGGTTTATTCGTGTTCGCGGCCATGTCAACAAAAACGATTCGCTAAGGGACACAAAAAGGGCGAAAAGGCGAAGCACAAAAAGCGCGCAAACACATCGACCTGCAGCCTGCTTATGTCTGTCTCTGTCTCCCTCACACTCTGCCTCTGCCTCCCTGTGTGGCACCTGGATTGTTGCTGCTGCCATTTGCGGTCGCCTAATCCCAGCCAGCTTTTGCTGCTCTTTATGCCAACTCTGTAGTGTTAACTAACAAATCACATTAAGCCGTTGATTGCGCAGTCTTCGAGCTTGAAATTAACTTGAAGCTACGTATGTTTTTTATGGCCAAGAGTTGGCTTTAAACTAGCTTTTTTCCCCAGCTGACAGATAGTCAGCGTTTAGTTGCGAACGCAACCTTGGCGCTGATTAAATTTCTTCCTCAACTGCAAAGTTAACAGTTCCCAAAGTTGCCCCCAACACCCTGCCATCTCTTTCTATTGCCATCGCGACCTCTCTCTCTCCCCCACTCTTCTGCTCTGCTCTAGATTTGCTTAAGCACTTGATTGTTTTAATTTCGTGTTGCGGTTACAACGCCTTTGTCTATGCCACATTATTTCGATGCTTTAAGCGGCACATGGCAAATCCCCAGCTCACCAAAGTGGGCGGCGGCTGTGGCGGTGGCAATGGGCGTGGCAGTGGCAGAGACGACAGCAAATTGCATGTTTTATGAGCTACAGTTCTATTAATGTTTGTGTTTCTGTTTCTCTTTCTGTTGGATTCGTTGTGAATGACTCGATGAATTTGCCAGCTTTTCAATTACGGCGACAACACCGAGCAACGAGTGAGAAAGTGAGAGCTTAGAAGCGGAACAAAAAAAACGATGGAAGTGTATCAAGAAAGGTTGGAGATTAGCGTCTAGCAAACTGAATGACTTGGTAGTCTCATAAACAAGATTAGCGCGGCTGAGAACGTGAAAGAGTCATGAGAAGGAAACAAAGTTTGGAGAGGCTAGAATTATGAATACGGTTAAGACTAAAGACGAAGCTAAAAACTTCAGAGTCGTCAGAAAACTAAAGTGTTTTGAAAAAGAAAAATAAAAAGCAAATTATTTGATATGATATTGATATATATAGCAGTGATAAAGAAAAGAAGTGAAACTAGCAACAGCAGTTAAAAGTCTAGATTTTAGAGGGATTGAAAAAGACGAATAGATCTAAAAAGTATTAATTAAAGATATATTATTAATCCGAGAGCTTAAAGACGAAGAAAACAAATACAATACCACGTAATAAATAAATTAAATTGAATTTAGATACCTCGAAAATATTGGAGTTGAAGTGGTAACTAAATGTTGCTAAATAAACAAGAAGAGACAAACAGCATAGATAGAAAATTATGCCCCAAAAGAGCTGTCATTTGAGTTAATCATTCAGCTACAATGGTGTCATATTTTCCGATTTATCTGAGCACAATTAACTGATATTTTGTCCAGAGTTGTCTGCACTAAATAATGCAGTCTGTGTTAGTAACTCTCTGCTCCTTTTTCCTCCCTGTTGCCCGTCCGTCCCATCTAAAAGATGATGCTTAATTAGATGCTAACTGTTTGAAATCGATAGCCAGCAATCGGCTTAGTTCCAAATGATATTTAATGTGGTTTATTCATAATAACAACTCACAGCGACCAAACGAGTCGAAGCCAAAGCAGATTAGGTGCATGAATGTGTGTGTGGCATGAATATTAGCTATGCAACGTGCTGGAAAAACAATCAGCGTCCATTTGCGAAAACATATTCATAACAAATGCGATGAGTTTGTGTTTGAGTGTGTATCTGTGTGTGAGTTCTGTATACAACCGATTCATTGACGTTGTTCATATGCCATTCATTGGCGATAATTTATTATGTAATCGTTTTAATGAGCTCTAATTGAATTACAGTCTCAACCTGGATTTGTCTATATGATTTTGATGGCATATTTCATTGGCCAGCGAGCTGAGAGTGTGAGACTGAGTTCATTTTTGTGTGTCTGATTTTGTCATAGCAGACGCTCAAGTCTCCCCGTCTCCCCCTCTTAATTTCTCGCCCTATTCTTCTCTTTCAGTCACTCCTCAGGCGTCTCTGTCTCTCTCACTCACTCTCTGGCCATAAAATTTCAATTAGGCAAAAACCATTGAAGAAATTAATTGACAAAACGGGGCACTTCTTGAATCTTCACTTTTGTGGCCGCCCGCCAGACACTCAATTCAATACCCTATCTGGCGTCTCACTCGCTCGCTGCTTGCTCATTATCTATAGCCGTCTCTGTTGCTCAACGCAATTTGCAGCTTTTCAACATGAAAATTAATTTTCGACAATTTACTGCGCAATCTTACGCAAAAGTTCAACAAAAGCGACGCGGCTTTTAACTCTCCATACGACCCCTCTCCGCTCTACCCCCCAAATCCTCCCCCGCCCGCCCCTCTTCCCCCTTGCCTGCTGTGCGGTTCTTGCCACAGTTAAACCAAACAATCTGCAGCTGCTGTGAACGGCATTTAACGGCAAAGCGTTAAAATTCCTTTACACTTGGACTGATGCCGCGAAGTGCCAGACATCAGCCCGGAAGGTGCGGGGTGGGGGAAGGTTCGGTAACAAAACAAGAAAAAAGAAAAGAGAAGAAGAATATTGCATAAAACTTGTTGAAAAATTGTTGAGCTAAGGGCAGCATATGAGCCAAGCCAGCAGCTCTACCAGCAGCCAACTCCGGGCCAAATCATCCGCATCTATCTGCGCTTACAACACACTTGAAACCCCCGTCGTTAGCCCCCTTCCGCTCCCCCACACGCACTCCCCCGGGTGCTGCAGGGCTCCTCGCTTGGCTTTTCGACTACATTGTCATTTAATTTTGGCAATAAATGCGAGCAGCGAGGGAAGCGGGGAATCGGGGCAGCTGGCGAGGCGAGCGCACACAACATTGTGTGCAAACTGTCTGATAATCGTCTTCCGCCTATTTTAACGTGACCTCCAGCTTGGCTGTCCCCCTGACTACCCCCTTGAGCTTTTTTCGCGCACATGTGCGCGTTTAAATTATTCAACGGCAGCGACTTCAACGCTCCAGCTACAGCTACAAACTCAGCTCGACTTTTAGCCTCCCCAGGCATGCGCTACTGCTATCTCTTTCTCTCCCCCCTCCACGTGTGTGTGTGTGTGTTTGTGTGTGTCTGTGTGTATAAAATATGATATTATGGCGCTCAAATAAATTACGCGGAAAATTATTATGGCCGAATCGTAGCTGCAAACTCCAACGCCTTTTCCGTCTCCATCTCTTTCCCCTTTACCGTCTCCGTCTCCCTCTCCATCACTGTCTGCAACTGATTCTCCATCTCTGTCTGAATCTTCCAGCGCTGTTCACACTGCATGTGATAATTTGTGTATCTGTGTGTGTTCTTTTTTTCTGACTCGCTTAAGGTTAAATCAATGCAGCGAGCTGCAATTGTCTGCCTTGTGCTCGGCTGCAGTTTTCCGCCATTGTTTCGCGCACGCATTCAACATGCTGCCGCCTGCAACTTCAACAACTGTCGCTGCCTCTTCAGCTGTTATAACTGTGTAATAAGCTTGTTCAATGCGCTGCTGAATAATGACCAATTTTTGAAGGCCAGCTCACTCCACTTGATGACATTACCATAAGTAGTCAGAGTATTTGCAACTCTTTCATCACAAACTTCAAGTGATAATTGATAAATTTATGTTAAGCAAAACTAAATGATATTTATAATAAAAATTAGTAGCTCAAAATTAAAACTAATTAATTATTATTACAACACCCATTTTGAAGCTAAATTAGGATAATTAAAACAATCCTTATGCTTATTTAAAACAAAGTAAGAAATGATATTAACAAGAAAATATATGCTAATAAACTGCAGCTTTTTGATTGACTATATTTTTATTTTAGTTGTAATATGCTTAACATAAATATCTCTATCTTTACTTACAGGTTTGGAGCAGTAATCGAAACGATCTTGTGGGTAAGTAAACTGTATTTTATTCTTATAAAATTGTGAAATTATAGAATTGAAAATGTTTGTCCAATAATTTCAATAATTCGATAAATGTATTCAGCATATAATCTATAATCTATTGCCGAGATCGGTGCTTTACAAAGCACATGAAAGCTGCCTAAGTGAACTGAGAAGCTTTAAGCTCTATTGAGCTTCATGAGCTGAGTATGCGACGAGTGCTTGAAGCGACTTTGCTGGCTGCAAACTCAATTCGAAATTGAATTTATTTTAATTTTTGCTAGTCCAGGATGGACTCCAGCACACAGACACAGTTTAAAATTGCTGGGCTGCCCATTAAGCTGGTGGCAAGCACAATCAAATATTAGCACAAGGGTTACAAGCCAAGGGTCGCAAACGAAGAGAGCCAGAGGGAGTGTGAGAGAGAGAGAGAGGGAGGGAGGGAGGTAGGCAGGCACAAGTGCGTTTGGCATGAAATGAGCTGCAAATCCTTTTGGCAACATTTCGAGCTCGAGCGCCTGAACGGTCCTGACCTTTGGCAGTCAGTTGGGGCGTGGGGCAGGATGTGGGGGCAGCTGAGGGCAGATGGAGGGAAGGAGGCGACGCTGTAATCTCAACGCTTACGTCAGTTGTCGGGCCTTAGTAGTTGGCATCCTTTGGGCTCCTTTTTTGCGGATGCTGCAGTAAATATTTATGCTTGTGTTTTATTTATTTACATTGTCAAAACCAATTTTGCCCAAGGGTTCAATTGTTTTTCACTTTTATGCCGCTCCCGCTCCCGCTCCCTCCCCCTCACCCGTCCCCTGCCCAGAGGCGCAACCTCCCTGGCAGCTCCAACCCGAGTTCCTCCTTTTGCGCGCTGTCAGCGACACGCATGCAAAAAACCTCTACACAACGTTGTTCAATTCGTGTTTTTTTTTGTTTTTTTTGTTTGGTTCTTCGGCGAAAGTGTTTTGTTTGTTTTCAATTAAAAACCTTGGCCGCTGGTGGCAGCTTCTTCACGTGCCACCAAAAATGCCACGATTCGATTTGCGACAGATTGCTCCCCAGTTGCCAATCAACGCTCAATTGCATTGCCCGGCAGCCTCGTTCTGAATTATGACTCAATTAGCCGCCGTTTCACTCACTCCACGCTCCGCTCGTCATCGTGCTTCATGTGTCGCTTGGGTCCATTACACGTGGATGTATCGCATCTCTGCAGCGTGCCACAAGATGTGCGTCAAATTGCTTTTTACGATCAAAAGACTGCGCTCAAAAGTATGCTTAGTTTTTACAAAACGCTGCCATTTTTATTTAGTCTTCATCGCGAAATCACAAAAAACAATCGCATATTTATTTAGTTATTCATTTTGATTTTAATTCTCTAACTGTAGAAATCAGAATACAAATACAAATAAGAAAATATATAAAACTGATTTGCATATAATTGTCGAAATTAACCAATGATTTATGCACAAATTAATGAAATTTAAAACATAAATAGCTACTAAAGTAAATTATTCAAAATTATGACAAAGAACATATTTATTAGCACACTAAATTATTATAAATCAAATTTGTAATTGGCATATTTAGAACATCAAACTGCAGTTGTCTGTAAAGTGAAGTGAAATAAATTTTATGGATTTCTCTCGCGCTGTTGTTGTTTCTTTAGATGCCTCTGCTGTTTATATTTTTTTATGTTCTTAGCCTGCTTTCGTTTGCCATTGATTGTGTCGGTGATTTGGCTTTTGTACTGCACATTATCTGCTAGTTTCCAATCCAATTTACTCAGATACTCACAGCGCTCTATGGCGACTCCATTCAGTCAATCACAGTGTGTATGGTGTGTGTGTGTGTGTGTGTGTGTTTGTGTGTACATTAGGCTGTTTATCACGTTAAAAGATTCAATGGAGTCTCTTGAATTGCCACAAAAGACAACTCAAGCACTTGGACACACTGCTTTGTTGTTGTTGTTGTTGCTGCTCTTGGCTGCTCAAAAGACAGCAACAGCGACGGAGAGCAGAAGAGGGAGAGAGAGAGAGACAGGGAGGGAGGAAGAGAAAGGGAGAAAACTCGCTCATCATGGGGCATTCGCTTGTCAACAGAAATGCCTTTCAATTTATTTAATAATGACCCCAATCAGTGGCTTGACGGTCCCAGCTTAAATCTCCTCCTTCGCCTCCCTCGTCTCCATCTACTTCTCTTTCTTCTTCTTTGACTGCTTGCAGGCCGTTTTGTTTGTCTGCGATTGCGAGGCGAGAGGCTTTGACTCCATGTTTGAATGAAAAGTTTCATTAATGCCAGAGCTGAGAGTCCTCCAGCTCGTTTGCTGCTCCTGACATTCGCCAAGTTGTGTGTGTGTGCAACGCTTCATTATGCGTCTGAAATTATGCAAGCAACTTAAATCCCTGGCAACAGGCAACACAAGATATTAGCACTTGGCTCGCTCTTCACTCTCTTCTCTCTCTCTCTCTCTCTCTCTTTGCTCAATCCCAAGGAACGCACTTATTAGCAACTTGCTTTATGCATAAATAGCGCGACTTTGTCTCTTGCCAGATAATTCTGACGTCTGACATCAGACATCGCAGGCAGTACAGAGGATTTGAAGTGGAAGTGTCGGCAGCGGTGGCGACTCATTTAACGCTGTGGACACGTGAGGCGTCGCCGCCAGTTGCAAATTAAGTGCTGTGCAGATTGCTGCAGCTGAATGCACTCAATCAATCAATTTGCCTTAGACACCTTAAAACAAACACATTAACACATTGCTCGGCTAACTCTCGCTACTCGTCGATCAGACAATCTTACTACTCGCTACATTCAATTCATTTGCTTTCAACTACATATTTGAGTATACATTGCATGTAACAGCCAGTGACAACTAATTGAAGAGACAAACTAATTTTTATTACTATTCTCATTTTATTGCATTTTTTTCTAAACACTCCTAAGCTAAAAATTATTTTTGATTCAATTTGAAGTCCAATCTAAAGCAAAAAGAGCTCTAAAAAAGTTTGATAAACACAATTACTTTTAAAATGCAGTGATAATTTGTTAGACCAAAGCAAAGAGGCTTAAATAAACAAATAAATGCAACTTTTCTAATCAACTGGCTGTAAATGAACGCGGCAATTTGTTTAAAGTGCGCGATATTCGCTACAATTATGTGTTGAGCACGCGTCCTAAAATTAAAATGAACTGTCGACACTTTTGTCTCGTTCAACTTAATTAGTTAACCACTTTCTACTCGTTGGCAATTATTCGTTACTCGCTCGAGTCGACGAGTCCGCTCGCTGTCCCTGGCTGCACTTTGCATTTCGGAGTTGAAGCCAAAACGGAAACGAGCAGCGTTAGTCGCGGATGTCGGTCTAACAAACTAAAAACGACAACAACAAGGACAAGGACATCAGCATAGGCTGACATCAGCATCGGCATCCGCGTTTTGGCTCAACCAAAATGCAATTAGTGGCCACAATATGGCGGCAGGACGACGATGACGCCAACGATGGCGATGAGTGAGTTGTGGCTGCTTCGCTTGCTGTTGGGTTTTATTGACGTCAAAATGTAAATGGAAAATGAAAGATGGCGACCACAAGTTTCAAAAATCACTAATGGATTTTTAATACAATAAATAATATGCAACGGCCAGACAACGCAGCGACAAAGAGAGAGAGAGAGAGAGAGAGAGAGAGAGAGAGACGCAGCCGAAGGAGAATGAGAAGCAGAAGCAGATGGGAAAGCAGAAGGAGAAGCAGAACTTTGAGTAGTAGGATCCAGCCGAAAATAGATACAAAATAAAAATTAATTATATATTCCTTGTCGTCCATTAGAAGGAAGCAACACACACAGAAGCAGCACATAGAGACACAAAAAGGGGGGGCAGAGAAATTGATGAACCCTCTGCTCGCCTGCTCTATTATCTATTGAAAATACTTTGGCCTAAAAGCAAAATCGAATCGAAGGGGCCAAAGGCCAAAGAGCGGCTGGCGGTAAAGCAGCGATTTAATTGAATAGATGCGTCCTTATTGCTGCTAATGCGCTCTGCATTACACAGCACCACACACACACACACACACTCACACACACACACACACAGTGCTGTTGGTGGCCACAGAGACCACACAAAGCTTTTGACGCTGCACAAAGCACAGACGAATGGCTATCAATGGCATAAGTTATTATTTAGCAATGGCAACTCGTTACTCCCTACTCACAACTTGCGATTATTAATTAACAAATCGCTAACGAGAAACAATAATGAAAAAAAAACGCATTCAATTGCATTAAAATAAAAGCTAAAAAGCTTATAATAAAAATACCATTTCAAGATGCATGAAAGTTAACATTTCTATACTTTATAGCAATAAGAAAGATTTGTAATGATAAATAAATAAGTCTCCAATCGATTTTGTGCATATTTCATCTAACTATGCGTATACTTAATATGACAAAAGGCGAGCAAATATTTTGAGCAGACAAAAAGTAAATCACTCATTGAAAATTGCATGAAATAAATGCAATATAATTGTAAATGCATTAAAAATAAAAATGCAATATGTTAAGCCGATAATTATTAATAAATTACCATCAAAACGGCATATTTCGGCTAACTGTGCGTATACTTAATATGATATGAAAGCGTAGTGTTACAAAAAAATGTATTTCAAATAATTGTAAATGCAACAAACATTAATTTGAGATATATTCAACTAATAATTGTTGATAAATTGGCATAGAAAACACAATTTTCGTCTAACTGTGCGTATACTTAATATGACTAATAAGCAAGTGAATGTAACAAAAAAATGGTTAACGCAACAATCATAAATTTGAGATATATTCAACTAATTATTATTGATAAATTAGCAGCAAATGAATTTTTGCAGCTAACTGTGCGTATACTTAATGTGGCTAGAAAGAAGGCAAATATTTTGGTGCATAGTTTCGCATATAATATGTATGTATATGAAATCATATTATATTAAAAGTACAGGTCTAAGGCGATGCCATTAAATGGCACGAAATCAATAATTCATTAAAATAATGTATGCATAAAGGCTCAATATTTATGGTTATTCGATGGGCGATAACAGCAACAGCCACAATGCAAAATGGACAGTATACAGTGTGTGTGTGAGTGAGTTTGTGTGCAACTGGGGCAATTGGCGTCAGTTGGCGCACGTAATCCCCAACAATGTTGTTAACAACTGGCGGATTGAGGCTGCCAACGGACTGCGGATAGGTCTGCTTAGCGCAGATAATAACCCAAGACAGACAGACAGACAGTGAGAGGGAGATGGAAATGGAAATGGAAATGGAGATGATGGAGGAGGATTGCCACTCGACTTGGCCAAAAGTCGAAATGGAGATGCAGCAGCAGATGATGATGATGACGACGATGACGACGACGACGTCGACGATGATGAAGAAGTTGAAAGGATGCAGCGCAGGCAGCGAAGGCGCGGGCAAAACAATCAAGGAAGCACTTAACCGAATGAAACACAAGTAAACAAATGAAAGTAAGCAAACACAAGGCAAGCCATACAGCAAATAGCCAGACAGAGAGAAAGAGAGACTGAGTGAAAGAGAGAGAGAGAAAAAGTGGAAAGTAACGAACAAAGCACAAGTCGAGGCTGCCTTGGTCAAAACTAAAGCAATGAAATAAAACGAAAATGAAAATGAAAATGAAAATGCATTAAGTATGCAGATGCAGATGCAAATGGAGTTGCAGTTGCAAGCAGCAAGCGGCAAGCTGCAAGTTGTTGGTGTTGTGGCAGTCTGGTAAATAAAGACGCTAACGGCCATAACGAAGCGCACCCAGCAGACGTCCCATCAACTTGATACATGGCCAACGCAGACACAGAGAGAGAGAGAGAGAGAGAGAGCGAGAGAGACGGAAAGTCAGACGGACGATGGGAAAGGGAACCCAGCAGCTTGTCACTCATTCAGCCCGTCGAGCCTTCCCTCCGTCCAGCTGTCTGTCAGTTGGCACATAATGCAACAATCCCACTGCATTTAAATCATTTTTATGGCCAGCATTGGCAGCCGCATGCTGCATGCCGCATGCCGCATTTCTCGCACGCTGCATGCAACAGGAACGGTCAACAACTTAAAGCCAAGCCCAAAGAACTGCGAGAAATTAACTGAACAGTTGAGTTCGACGCAAAGCTATGCAAAGACTATAAATGAAACAAGGCGATAAAGGAACAAATGTAGAATAAAAGTGTGAGGAAATTCTGTAATATTAGAAAATACACAGAATATTGAAGCAAATTTGTGAATTGAAATGCCAACTTATGCTATAAATAACAAGCGAGAAGAAGGCAAAACAAAAGCATGCAAATATTTTGTAATTTTAGTAAATAAAGAGACAGCTGCAATTTCGTTCCCGGCAAAATTAGCACTCTAAAAATAAATAGATTGCTTGAGCAAATGTTAAACATATTGAACATTGAAATGTTAAAAAAATGTGCAAAGCTTTTTCATAAAATTTGGCAATTGACGCAGAGAAAAGTACAAATTTTGTAGCTCTTCTGAAGTGCTGAGGTTGCTTTCTTTTTGCCAAACATTTCCCAATAAATTTCGTGAGATTTTTGTGTGTCTGTGTGTTATTTATAGGGTATTAAAACATTGGCTGTAGCTGCTGTGGCTGCTGTGGCTGCTGTTGCTACGACAACTTTTTCTATTAGCGCGATTTTGCGATTTTGATAAATTCTGATGCGTCTTTAATATCAGTTTGTCATTGTCGCCTCCGCTGATTATCATTGTCAGCCAGAGCAACAAGGAGAACAGCAGCCAACATCGACAGCTGTTGTATCTCTTGATTCGATGTGGCACCCACAAACACACACACACACACACATTTTCCTGATGAGTTTTTCGCTATAGCTCGGTGTGTGTAAACAGCAACAATAAAATATTGGTAAACATTTTTCAAACAACACTTTGTAATTTGACTTAAGTATGCTTCCGCTTCCACTTCCACTTCCACTTCCACTTCTACTTCCTCATCCTTTTGCTCTCTTTTAATACTTCTAATACTCCAGCTGGAAGGCGACGTCGTTGTGTCCCACAGAAACTCAGTCCCCTCCAGCCACGCATTAAGCATCCTCCACCCAGCCAGCAAGTAGCAAGCGGCTTAAGAACTATCGTATTTCAATGCAGCCGATTTACCTTCAAATGATTCGAGCAACTTTCAAGAGGGCAGCTTATCCCTCCCCCACAACTGCTGCTTGCCACACTTACCGGCAGCTTCGTGAAGTATCTTGCCACAGTGCACGGCAAAGTTTGCCGCCAGTCAGCGCTGTTGCCGCACGGTAGGCGTTTAAGGATGACGTGACAAAAGAGAATAAGCTAAAGAGTAGTTGAAGTAACAGCTGTAAAGAATGCCAAGATATTAATTTCTACTTTCACGTCACAATTTGGTAGATGGTGTGAAAATAAATAAAATACATAATAATGAAATGTTGGAAGCGCAGCATTTGAAAAGAAAAATCATGACCTAAATGTAAATAAACAGAAGGCAATGAGAATGAGGACTTAGAAAATGATATTTTCTAGATTTTACTAAGGAATCAAAAGCTAAAATATAGACAAAAAAAGAAGATTAAAGTGACGTTTAGTTAGCATCAAATTATGCTACTAAATTAAGAAGATGAGAACCACACTTAAGTGTTAAATAATGCGATAAATTGAAGCATGAAAAATATAGTTTGCAAAGTCGAAAGCAAAGCAAGGCATGCAGAAAACTATCGAGAAAAGACGCAGAGAAAAAGCTTGATTGATTGAAGAAATGTGATAAAATATCAAATGTGATAAAATAGAACATAAACAAAGAGAAAAGATGGGAGCACTAGAACACTTTCATGTATTTAGTATTGTGAATTGTACTTAAAAATAGAATATAAATAAAGAGACAAGATGGGTGAACTAAGAACACTTTCATATCTTTAGAACTATTTTTAATTTTACTTACTAACTGCAGTCATGTCATTTAGAAAATTAGTAATTTATTATACAAGTATTATAAATGAAAGTCTTTCGCTCTTGAAGATTGAATTGTTTGCCCATTTTAGAATGGCTTGAATGAACTTGAAGTGAATGGCGGAGCAATTAATTGATTTTGGGTGCTGTTTAATGCTGTTTATTAAATTGCGTTCGGCTAATGAATGAAAATGGTGAAAGTTTTTTGCGCCAAGGCGGCAAAGCGAATAAATCAAATGCGGCCGGCGTTGATTGCGAAGCAATGAACTCGACACCTAGAACGAGGCGACAGCGATGTAGTTGAAGCCGCGCTGTGGCAAGTATGTTAGCCTCTGGGGCAGATGGCAGGTGGCAGGTGGCAGCTGCAGCTGTGCCGCTAATTTACTAACGTTAATTAATGGCAAAATCGAAAATGCTCGCTTTGAACTTTGAACTTTCGCCGCAATCGCCGCACGACAGCGCCACTTAAAGTGGCGCCACAGCATCGTTGACTTCGACTTTGACTTCGACTCGGAAGCTTTTCGCACTGCCACACAAAGGAAGTGAACACTTTGCTTCGATGCTGCTGCTGCTGCGGTTTGCTGGCGAAAGTTGCAAATTGACGCGCGAAAAGCGAAAAGCGGGCGACAGAGTTGGGAAGCCAAAGGCTTTTAGCTTGCCACGCAATGCCCACAATCGAACTGCCACCGAACTGTGGCAGGCGGCAGGTAATTTATGCCATGAAATAGAAATTCTTAATGGCCAGCCAAGCAGATTACATTCAGCGCGATAGCGACTTCGACATCGACATCGACATCGACATTGATATCGATATCGATATCGATGGTGGACGGGGCTGGGGGGGTTGGTTTGGCGTAACACACGCCCTGAATGGCAAAGCGAGTTGAAGCGAGCGCCGGAAACGGATATGATACAAAGCAAAGCCGTCACGGCGGGCGGGCGGCGCTGCGACGAGACTCGAGTTGGCACTCAAGGTCTTGGCAAACATTTGATTTGACGCTGGCCACGTCTCCCAGACGACCTGCAGACTAATTTTGCATGCAGCGCACAAAGAAGCGACGGCGACGACGATGACGATGACGACGAGGACGACGGCGAAATAAACTCGCAACTGGCAACTCGACTTCTCGCCCCCAAAAACACGCACACACACAAAAGCGTGGCACTAGGCGAATAGGTGGACACCACACCAGGCGACGACGAGGTGGAGACCAAACGCAGTCACAGTCACGCAGACGATTGATTTGGAAACGGGCCATTGTCACGCCGTCCGTATACAATCGAGACACAACTCGGAGCGGCAGCAGCGAGAGAAGCAGAAGCTAGTGCAAAAGGATGCTGCTTAAAGCCAAGTTGGAGCATTGAAGCTATGAGGGCAGCGTTAGACTCGCAGCCAACACGTACGCACTGGCCAACAATGGGCGAACATGCTGGACTACAAGACACCACGAGTTTGAGGCAAAGAACTATGAAATTTATTCTGTTAAACAAGCGTATTCAACTACAAAATATACCTGAACTTTAGACTAGCATTTAACAAAGCAAAATTAATATTTAAAAAATATACCTTAAAAAGTCATTTATTTATCGGTGATCAATCAGGCATCAATCAGTCATTAATAAGATAACAATCGGGCAACAATTAGGCATACATAAGATATCAAGTAAAACAGCAATCAGGCATCAATCAGACATGAACACGGCAACAATTAGGCATCAATCAGACATAAAACAAAAACTAGTCAGCCGTCAATCATAACAGGAGACTTCAATCAAGCATAAAGTCATTAGTCAAGCATTAATTAGATATAAAGAATACATCAGTCAGCCGTCAATCAAGCATAAATGTATGAATCATCATCAATCAGCCATCAGTCAGTCATCAATCAGTCATCAATCACACACAAATCAGTCATCAATCAGCCATCTAACAGCCATAATTTAGTCATCAATCAGCCATCAATCAGTCATCAATCACACACCAATCAGTCATCAATCAGCCATCAATCAGTCATTAATCAGCCATCTAACAGTCATAATTTAGTCATCAATCAGCCAACAATCAGCCATCAATCAGTCATCAATCAAGCATTTCAGTCATGCATTTAAAGCAATATTCAAAGCCAATTTAAATTAAAATTCACGATCGACTAAAATTCATTCACGCTCGCTCTCGCGGCGTCTGCTCGACAACAAAATACCGCGTAAATATGTGACTAAAGCTTTAATTCAACGAAATGACAATTTGGAAAGAATAAAAGTCAATTTCCAACGTGGGTGTTTTTTTTAGGGAGAGCAACTCGCTTCGTCACGTGTGGAAAGGATTCATTCTTCTGCTGGACATCCGAGCGGCGAGCGACAAAGCTCGACTGCAGGATACCGCCAGGCACGACAGATGAACGTTCAATACAACGAAACGATAATTTGGCATGAATATTTTTAAAACAAGAACAAGTGGCTAACATCTCCAACGCGGCTTTTTGGCCTCCTGCTTCGTGACCTGCAGAAACGAGGCATTCTTCGGCTGGATATCCGCCGAAGAGCTCGGCTGACTCGACACAGCTTTGGGAAGGAAGGCAATGCAAATTACAATTGAATAGAGAAAGAAAGAGAGAGAGAGAAATGCACTCACTTCTCCAAAGCGGCTTCTTGGTCACTATCTTCGTCACTTGTTGCACGGGTTCCTTGGGCTCGACAACATCGTCCCGATTCCAGCCGCAAACAACTGGTACTTCTGGCCTGAAATTGAGCTCCCTTTCGATTCGGCGATTCTCTCGCGCCTCCGCGGCCTCGGCCTTCTGTTTCATCCGCAGCGCCAGACTCGGTGTCTTCTGAGACCACTTCCGGGCGCCTGGATTGTGATCGTCGAATGTGCCTTTTTTGGTAGTAGCCGGCGCAGTTGTTGTCTTCTTGGTGGCTCCGTTCTTTGGTGGTTGTTTCGACATTTTGAATATTTTATTCGAATTTATATTTTGCTAGGTTGTGGTTCAAAGTTTGATGTGAGTATGAGAATGAGAAACTGAAAATGCTGTCGTTGTATGCGTAAATCGAATGCCTACTTTAATGGTTAGTTACAATAATCGTAAAAATACAAAATGAGAAGTCAGCGCGTTTCAACTTAAACAAAAGTGTGATATTCAAAGCAGAGAAATCTTTGTGAAATTAAGAAACTTCATCTATGACATTCTCTGCTTTAAACTTAGAAAATGTCGGCTGTCTAAACAAACAAAATTATGATAATCAAAGCAGAGAAACCTTTGTTAAATTTAGAAACTTAAACTATGATATGGTAGATGTCTAAAGAGTCAAAGATTCCTATAGAATATATGTCTTTTATTATACATTTTTCCAAAGGAAAGCAGCACTTAAAATTAAAGAGAACTTTTATTTAAAGTCGGTAAAGTATTCAAAGAGTTGTAACCAACTAACGCACAAAGATATCATGCTCTACTTTTGTGCATTTGTAGTAAGCACTGGGTATGGCAACAGACACAGACTGAGGCAGTCACTGAGGCACTCAACACACCCACACACACACTCACAGCAACACAGGTCGAGACGCAGTGGAAAAAGCGGCCATTGCAAGTTTGGTAGTTTGAACACGAAATATTTTATTATTATATATAATTTGCTATTATGATGATTATACGTGGGATGTGGATTTCGATTTGGATTTGGATTTCGATTGCCCAGCGTGTGTATTCGGATTCCGTGAGCGTCGCGTCCAGTTCAGCTCCAGTTGAGTTCGGTTGAAGTTTCTGTTGCTATTTGCCTGGACACTGGACACTGGACACACTTTATGGCTGCTGCCTGTTGGCGCAATCACAGCCAGGCTTCATGTTGCTAACCAGGATGAGGGTGTGGACCGTGTTCTCGCACCAATTGAATTCATGGATTTGAGCTTTCTGGCTGCTGCCACACGTTTTATGCACTCGCAAACAGATGATGCCCGCGTGGGGCAGCAAGGCGAAGTCTCTGCCTCAATTTACAAGAGTGCGTCGTTGGTCAACACGTAATTCCACCTACGACTTTATGCAGAGCAGACAGCTGAATATATTCAGCATTTTATTGCTGCCGCTATGTGTATTTAAAGTGCGAACAGGGCGTATGCTTGATTTGCAACTGATTAAAGTGCGATTGAAGCTGAAAATAGGCAACGTAAATGCAGATCAATCAACTTGCTGACAAATTTGTGTTTGTCTAACCAGACTTGAATGTCTTTTTAGTCAAACATTTTGGCAGTTATTAGTCAGCCCTCAATCAGGCATCAATCAAGTCTACAATGAACAGTCTCATAACAATATTTATATATTAATCATCATTGTAGAGAAATAAGATATCAATTAAGCATAAATATATCTTCAGTCAAACATCAATCAGGCTTCAATCAAGTTTACAGTAAACAGTCCATTAACATTATTTATATACATATATATTAGATAAGATATTTCATAGCGAAATAAGATATCAATTAAGCAGAAATGTATCTTCAATCAGACATCAATCAGCCATCAATCATGTCTGCACTAATAGATCCATTAGAAATATATATATAGCTGGCAGTATTATACCTAAATACGATATCAGTCAAGTGCAAATACATATGTCATCAATCAATCAGATATCAATCAAGCACAAATTAGACATTATTAAAACATCAAGCAGGCATAGATAACACATCAGTCAGGCATCAATCAAGCATGAATACGTTCGCCAGTGGTCATCAATCACGCTTCAATCACAGAATTGATTGACATCAATCAGCCAGCAATCATGACAACTTTAATTATTAAGGAAGAGCAACGAATTTCTTTAGTTTTCAATAAGCTCTTCCTTTCACAACTTCCCCCTACTTTCCGTCTCTTTCTGTGCATCTTTCACGCTCCACGAAGGTCGCGAAAAGTTGCGGCAAATTGGCTGGATTATCATGGTCGAAATAGTCAACTGATTGCCGGATTGCTTTGACATGCAGTGGCATCATCAGAGCTCGGCAGCTCACAGTTTGTTGGTGAATGAATGGATGGATGGATGGAAATGAAAGGGCAGCCAGGGAGTTGGAAATCGCTTGGCGCATAAATTAAGCAGCTTGCCGCCAGATGGGGCAAAGAGGTTGGCGGAAGAAACTCAAGTTGCACTTAATTAACTGCAATAAGAAACTGAAATTAACCCCAAGCGAAGCGACGACAACCGAGAGTCGCGAGGCGAGAGGCAAAGTTTTTATCGCGATGCCGCAGCGCAGATAATGAAGCTGCCAATGATAATAATGATCAACATAATGATAATGCTGGTAATGCTGATGATGATGATGGAAAGTGCAACAAAGGCGCGCAAACTTTTCGCTCCTACGAGCCTCATAATTCCGTTAGCTAATTTGCGTCGTTAGATTTGAATGGCGAAGCGAAACGAAACGAAACGCGACGAAACGTAACGAATAGAAAATAAAAGAAGCGAGCAGCAAATATGGGCCTTGCCTTGGGCGGCAAGGGCGGCAAGGGGCGAAGAGATTGCAACAATAATTGCGTTAATAATTACTAATGGGCAATCATTCGCAATGTCGAGCGTCTCCGGCTGTTTGGCAAGCAAACTTGGCTGTCCTCAATGTTGCCAGCAACATGTTGCCAAGCGACGCTGCCTCATCGCAATTGGCAGACGTTGTGCGTTGCGTTCGTGTATTCTGCTTGTGCTCGTGTCGCAGTCGTCGACGTCGTTGGCAGTGCTCGTGTGGCAGGAGGCCGCCAAACGGTGCTTGCCACAAAATGTAGCAAACACAGTGTCGACAGTCAGGCAAATGATCCCACACAGTTGACGATTGCCAGCCTCTCATATTCAATTTGCATTTCCATTGCTGTTTCTGTTTCTGGTACAGTTTCATTTTCCGTTCGAGTGTCAATTGAAGTTGCTTTGTTTCGTTTTTCTTTTTCTTTTTTTTCGTTTTGTTGGCTAGTTGCCACGGCAAGCGAGGCAGACGAATTTGCGGAAAAATTTCAAGTATTTTTTTGGCAGAGCCACATTTTCCGTAGAAGGCCAAGCAGGCATACGAAACGAGCCTTTTAGCATTCCGCGCATTCTCCCAGTCGACAGTCGAAGAGGCGGCAGGTTTGCAAACAAACAGAACGCAAAACCCGAAACGCAACGCAACGCAACGCAAGACAGGGAATGGAAAGTAAAGGAAACGAAGGAATCTCTGGGCAAAAATGCCCATTGTACACAAAGCAGAAGAAAAGAAAAGAAATGCTCAAACGGAGTTGTACTTAACCTTTAACCCGACCCGACACCCTTCTACCTGTGGCTTTCGCCTCGCTTCTCCGATTGCTTAAAGCGACTGCAATCAAAGCCACTTTCCGCTCTCTCTCTCTCTCTCTCTCTATTGCTCTGCGCTGCGTTCTCAGTTTCACAATCTCCTCCTTAGGTTTGACATTGAAATTCCCCAAAGCAATCGCTTATTGAGTTTCCGTTTTAGCTTTTGTTTCAAAACAAAGCTAGCCATGTCATTCTTTCTCTTCCTCGCTCCCCTTTCTCTCGCTTTCTTTCACGCACCTCATGTAAGGAATTTCAATTTGAGTTTCCTGTGTGAACATGTTGCAATCTCTGGTTGCTCAAACGCATTTACCATTGTTTCTGCATAATTAGTCTGTAGAATAAATGCAAATAAATCAAAGTTACTAAATGTTTCTAGATAAAATAAAAAAGTCAATCTTTTTTCATGAAATACCGTATGTAAATATTTTTTTTTTTTTTCGAGTCTCTTGAAAAGAAGTCTCAACAAATAAAGCAAAGTTATAAAAAACTATACTTCTTATACTTTTCTTCTGGTCTTCTGTAGAAGACTTGTAAGATTACTTATTTTTGATTACTTATTTCAGTTAATTGTTTATTTTATTATAGTAAATTATTGTAAATATTTCAACAGTAAATTGTTAATTTTTTTATACTAAATTCTAATAAAACATTTCAACAATTAACTGTTTAGTTTTTATATTTTAAATTCTAATTTCGTTGTTATTCATTTAGATTTCATTTACAATTTTTTTTTATTATTTGCTAGTAGAAAATAATTTTTATTTATGCTACGAAGCAAGCGAAATATCGATAGTCAGTTGCAAGTGATTGAAGTGATTTTTATTATTTTATTGAACATTCGCTATAGAGAAAATATTTATAAAAAGCAAGTAGATGAGTATAACTGCAGTAAAAGTTAATCAAATCAAAACACAATGTAATAATGCTAGCTGAATGGAGCCAACAGAGTTGCGAATGCTGCAGCAAAATATGCAAAAAGAGCCAGACACAGAGAGAGAGAGAGAGAGACAGCGAGAGGGCGAAAGAGAAAGAGAGAGAAAGAGAGAGAGAGAGCGACATCGGGTGGCCACTTTGGCAATTTAAACTGAAAGTAATTCCACTAAAATGTTTTAACAAATTCAAATACAAATCGCAATGGCGCGGAGCGACGGACAGACAGTCAAGATGCGGAACGGTGCATGTAACGGTATTCGGGGAGGCGCCACACAGGTGAACCGAGACAAAACGATGCAAAAACTGAGAACTGAAAACTGAACGAAGTGGAACGAAACGTTGCGCATTGTTTACCCGCCGCCGTCGTCGTCGTCGTCGTCGTCGTCGTCGTCGTCATCGTTTTCCACACCAAAATTTTCCGGCTGGAGGCGGGCGAAAGAAAAGTCGTCTGAGTAAGCAGACGAAAATTTGAAAGTGAAATCAAACAATGCGAAAATAACTTGTACAACAATGTCAAGTGTGTTGTTGCCCCTTTCCAATATATATACATATGTATATATAGAAGTATTTGCACCCGAAGAAAAGCGCTACCAGCTTTTGTTGTTTATATTTTGCGCATTTTTCAAATGCTTTTCCTTGATTTCTCCACCATTTTATTTTTCAATAAATTTTCCTAATAGCTTATCTGGCTGAGATCAAAGTAAAACTGCGAAAATCGCCAGAAGTCGAGGTTGTAACTTTTATTTGAGTTCATCTTTTGGCAAACAAATTAATTCGTCAAGTATTTCATTTGATATTGTGCTTCATGAACTATGCAATACTTTTGCATATTTCGCCAATTGTTTCATCTGCAAATAATTACAAATAATCTTCTCATTTATTTCGCCCACTTGCAGGTAAATTCGTCAGCTTTGATCTATTGGATTACAAAGTTTTGCAATAATTGTCCAAGTGAGTTTCTTTTTAAGAATATTTGGCATTATCAACATTTACCTTTTTACTCAAATAACCTTTGAAACTATGTTCCATAAGCTACGAACTGAATTGAATTTCAAAGAATATTTAATTAATATTTTAATTACAATTGTGCGTCTTCTTTATGAAAGTCTATTTCAATTTTATTTGTATTTTTTTTTTTTTTTAAACCTTTTGTTTACAGCTTTATTTAATTGCTATCAAATAGCAATCGAATTCATATTGGGCGAATATTTAGTTTGCTTAGCGTTTGGAATTCAATTCATAAATTTTAGCATTTATTCTTTATTGTATTGAAAGATATTTTTATTTAATTTTTATTGTGCAACGCATAAATTTTAAAACTCTGCCCAAGACAAATTTTGTGATTTACTTAATATTTTCATGTATTTATGGTTGCTTTGCGAGACAATTTAAACAGCATTTTAAAGTTTTATTTATCTATGTTTTTTATACGCATAAAAAGCCTTCTTAAGTCTTAACAATTTTCCGTAGCATTTTATTTGAGCTCAGTTGCATTTTACGCCGCTTAAATTGCTTTTATTTGCCATCAATATATATTAAATATTTTTTTAATTTCACTGCGTTTCCTTTCGCGCTTTTCCTGCATTTGTGTGTTGAATTTCGCGGCGTGTAGACGCGTTTTAAGATTTGTTTTGACGTGGCCCAAAGGCTTTTGGCTTCGCTTTGGCTTCGCCTTTGTCGCAACGTAGTTGTTTTGTGTGTGTATATGTAGATGTACATATTGTGTTGCTGCAGCCGCAAACAGTTGCGCGTTGTGGCGACACTTTAGTCGCTTTGAAGCCGATGCCGAAGCCGGAGTCGGAGCCGGCAGGACACTTGACACAAGTGCATCCTGCTGGGAGCGAAGCGAAGGTAAACGTTCAACATTCAACGTTCAACGTGGATGCCATTCAGCGTTTCAGCGCGCTGTCAAAATAACAGCGAGCGGCTGCTGAGGGGTGGGGGAAGGAGGTTGGTTGCTGTGTTGTGATGATATCCTTGCGCGTCGTGGCGCCTCGTGTGGTTGTCGCCAAGTAAAAGTTAACTTAAGCAGCTGCCAAGTGACTTGAAAGCACTTGAGCGCATCCTTAAGCAGGATATCAACTGGCAAAAGCGCTCCAAAGGAGCAACAGACTCGCTCTCTCTCTCTCACTCTCACGCTGTCTCTCGTTCTTGCCACAAATCTCAGCCAATGTCAAAGAGGCAACACAACAAACAGACGACGAAGACGACGACGGCGGCGGCATCGCCTGGACACACACACCAACACCCGCTACACTTGCCCCCTTGCCCCCTCCGGTGGCGAACTGGTCGCGACCGCGTTGGCAGCACGTTGTGGCCTTTTATTAGATACGTGCTGTATCTCTGTTTACCAACTTTGATGGTGTTAATGCCTTTTGTTCTTGCTGCCTCCGATACACATCTATGTCACACACACACACA
Source organism: Drosophila siamana (assembly GCA_035047445.1). Taxonomy (NCBI): domain Eukaryota; kingdom Metazoa; phylum Arthropoda; class Insecta; order Diptera; family Drosophilidae; genus Drosophila; species Drosophila siamana. The sequence continues at coordinate 18,130,008 of JAWNPP010000078.1, forward strand.
CACAGACACAGACACATAGAGAGAGACACTCGCACTTGGGGGCATGCCACGTCGCCTCGAAGGGCGTAAAAAGTGCAGCGTATGTGCTTTTTTGCCACTGTAAGCATGGACCTTGACTCCGCCACACTTGGTCGTCAGCTTTAATGCGCAGCTTTAAGTTGTTCTTCTTTTGCTTCTTTCTTTTTTTGTTGTTTGCCTATTTATGGCTAGAAAACTGACTCGCAACATTGTTGCAAAAATGCAATTAAAACAGCAATTGCACAAAATGGCGACTACGATTGTCCAACGGCCACAAGCAGCGATAAGCGGCATCGTCCAACGAGGGGGGGAGGGAGGGGGAGGGGCAGAGGAGACAGTAGACAGGAGCAGGGCAAGCGACTCTCTCTCGTATGCAACAAGAATTGTTTTCGGACTCCACTTGGAGGTCAGCAGCCAGGGGCGTAGATTGCAAGAGGCTGATAAAGTTGCATGTAAAACTAAATTAGTTAAGGAGGCAGAGACAGAGCGAGAGTTGCAAACATAGAAAATCTAAACAAATTAATGTAAAAAACCTTCATTATTCAACAAAAATATAAATTAACTTCATAGATTTGAATTACAGCTATTTATTCAAAGTCGCAGCAATGAGTAATAAACTAAAAGCATAAAGACAATTAAATCGTTTCAAAGTGACTCTGATTTCCCAATGATAAGTTTTTTTTTCTTTTAAATTTTTACACTTCTTTGAATCGTGTGGAAAATCAACTAATCGCATTGCTGAAATAAATAGAGATGTCTTCTAATAATATCTGAATTTTAACTGAATATATATATAATATAATTTTAATAAGCCCAATATTTATATTTTGCCATTGAGCTTAAAGAATTTCAAGTTGTGTCATTCTAGTTTTTTGTAGAATAGTTTTTTTTTTTTTTGCTTCTCAAATTCAGCATCAAAATTGTTGAAATTGAACTATGAACTGTTAATATTAAACTCGCATTTTATGATACAAATATGATAATTATTTCAAGCAAATATGCAAGTTGCTCGTGAGTTTTCTAACAATTAAAATTTGTAAGTTTAGTTACGAGAAAGAAGGAAACTCGCTGCCGACTGACGCTGATTGTCCTGTGCAGCGACGCCAATGCCGAGTGCGATAGAAGAGGCGACCACAAGGACAGAGGCACGGCAGAGGAAGTCAGCGGCAAGTGGACGAGACAGAAGGGTGAATGTTGCAGCTGCAGCAAGCGCGGCAATCGCTGTAACCGGAAATGCGCAAAAACTAACGGATAATGGCAAATGGCGTTTGGGTAACTGTGACTGCAACTGTGAGCAGGGGGAGCAAAGCGTGTGTTTAATGGGGGGAGGGGGAAGCAGAGGGGCGCGGGGAGCTGTGGCGAGGAGGGGGGGACAAGTGGGATGCGCACATAAACTGGGAAAATAACGCTAAATGTCATGGTTATGTTTACATGCGGTGAGCATGCGAATGAGGCGGAAGTGAGCGTTAAAAACATTTCAGCGCATCGCGCGGCAGTTGCAATTAAACCAAATTAATGCAAAATTCATGTAGGGGGGCAGGCAGCGAGTGGAGAGTTGGTCAGCGATAAGCTGATGAAGCGAAATGCTGACAGCAATCAGCAAAGCTGTAAATTAACCAAAAACACGCATAGAGAAAAAGTAACAGAAAAGAGAAAGAGGCGGAGACAGACAGAGCAAGAGAGACAGAGACAGACACAGTGAGAGAGAGAGAGAGAGAGAGAGACAGAGGTTGAGAGTTGAAGCAGTTGTGCTGCAGCTACTAGTTTAAATGTTGCAAGCAGGCGATCAGAAGACCTTCTTCATAGGCATCAATCAAGACTTCAATCGTGGCTTCGACTTTAACTTCCAGCGACTCGTCTGCGTTTGCAACTATGCGACTCTTCATTGCTGTCGCAAGCGCACAAAATATGCAATTGTGACACGTAATTAAATTATGTGCAACTCGCAGCGGGCGACAAGACAACAATCGCCAAGAGCCTGCGGCATGTGTTACTAAAGGCACAGCAGGTGGGAGGCACAGAAAGGCGATTGAAGTGCCACATTCCAGCAGCTGACGAACCTCTAATTGCACAAATCATAACTGCGGCAACAGTGGACAAAATATACAGAGAATTTAACCCATTTTCTTATTGAGACATGACGCTAAATTAAACCTGTAGCCTGGCGACAAAAACGAGTGAGAAAAGTGGCTGCAAATTGTTTATTTATAAAAAGTACAAGTAGGAAATTCTCGGTACATTTATCCCAAAGAGACACAAATTAATCGTTTTTGAGAATACATATAAAAATATATTTAATTAATGGTCTAATAACTCCCATTAAATCTACAAAATATGCATATTAATTATGTAGATTATATAATTGCGAAACCGCAATCCCCAAACAACTCTTTGTTACACAAAAAATATGAACAACATTTTTGTTTTTGCACCAAGCGCTTTACTTCAAATTTATCAGCTTGTTCAAGAAATACAGAGTCCAAATATTGTCAGTAAAAGAAAGCCGTAATGCTGTCGATTTCGATTCCACATTTAATATAAATTTATCACTTCAAACTTTTCTTTTCAGCACTACCAGTTATCGTTAGCTGTTAAAGGAAATAGTTATAATAATATCCTTTCAAACAGACGTGCAAACTTACCGAAGAAATGAGAATTATAATAAATATGTATATATATAACATGCCTGTATATTGAATAACTGCGAGACTGGAAAACTCAACGAATATTTCTGTGGGCGAAACTTTAGCTTTACAATTGATCCGCTTACGAAATTCCTCGGATATCAGGTTTAGAAAATATTTATTTTTGCCGCAAGCACTTCAGATCAAATTTATAATTTAGTTCCATAATTAAAAGTCCAATAGAAAGAGAATAATGACTTCTAAGCGACGACTCAGGCACTTGAATTTCAAATTATTATTATTATTAGTATTACTGATTTTAATTGCAGTTCCAACAATTTAGTAGTCGTAATGTTTTATTCTACGAAGAAGTTATTTGAATATAAAGGTAAACTTACCAAAAATCTCTAATCTGGGCAAAATCCCTCAACGAAACGGGTTGCAATAACCAAAGTTCAAAGATTAAACATTAGAATAGATTTAAAAAAAATAAAACAACGAAAAAGACTTTAAAAAATAAAGCAAAAAAAAAGGGTTGAAATAAATAAATCAAAATAAAGTATTTCCAAAAATAGTATGGATTGAACAGCTGTTGCAGATAAAACATTAAATAAATTTTGCACAAAGACAACAAAAAAAACAAATAATAAAAAAAAAATGTAAGAAATAAAAAGAAAATTCTAAAATGAGTTGAACTACATTCGAAAATTTTAAACTCAACTAAATTGGGACAAGAAAAAATGGGTCAGCATTACGATTTTTGAGAATCGACAAGAGAGGCCGCAGGGCAAATACATATATGTGTGTGTGTGTGTGTGTGGATGACAGATTTGTAATCAGCTAGAAAGCGATAGAAGGCACTGTGTCTATCGTCTATCGAAAAGACGCTCAGCTTACTGTGTTGAATGTGATTCAAAACGTTCAACCAGCTGCCAAAGCATCCAAATTTGCAATTGTGTTGCAATTAGTTACAATCAGATGCCTGTTTGTTGCCCATGGACAGGCAGGAGCTCAATTTCGGAGCCAAGCTGGACGGAGGGTAACTGGAGAGTGAATCGAGGGCCACAAATAGAAAGACAAAGTTCAAAGTCGTGCTGCAAGTGCTGCAAGTTGCCCCAAGTTGTTGGTTTGCACTTTTGCCATCTTTGTTGCCATTTCAGTGTTGCACGACTCGACAACAATTGCATAAGACGAGAGCTTAATATTTATATTTATTTGCCATTTATTGTCTCGGTGCCCGGCCACATGGCAGGCAAGGGAAGTGTGTGCATTTGCATTTTTCTGCTTGTGTCAAAAAATGGACATGCAACTCGAAGTTAGTCGGCCAATTTGCCAGGCTTTTAATTAGTTTGTGCAAAAGGCCACAAGTTGCACATCAAAATAGAAATAAAAAAAAAAAAAAAACAGAAAAACGGAAACAGAAACAGGGAGCAAACGAAACAAAACAAAAAACAAAAGAGGAAACAAATAAATAAATAAATATGCAAATAAATGCTGGGAATATCAACACAAGAATTCAATTATGCATGCCCAATTGCATTTGGGACACCTCACATCTTACAGCTCATAGCTCTCAGATTTCCCCTTTCACCTTTTTCTAATTTCACTTTAAATTCCTTTGCTTGTGGGCAGCTCCATTGCCTAATTCAATATATGACATAAGCTCTCCGGCACAATCTGATTGAAGTTTGCATGCTCTTTCAGCTTTCATATTTTAACAAGCACAAAGTGTTTAATAACAAATATTTAATGCATTTTGACTTAAGTTGAATATAACATTGAACAAGTTGTAATGTTGAGTTATTTAAAATGCATTATTTATACCGTTTAATTGGCTTAATGGCTTCTCCTTATAGATTAATTACTAAGAAGATTAATAACTAGTTAAAGGAATCTACAAACGAATAGCATAAATTTTATTTCAATTCAATGCAGCCTTTGATTAGCTCAAATTAAAACTGGCTCATTTCAAGAATTTCAACTTTTAAGCTATTCTCAGTTATTTTGAAAGTATGCTGCAAATTATTCCAACAAAGCTTGTTAACTGTCCCCGGGATTGATTGCGTACAATTTACAGTGTAAATCAGAGCAGGCCTGATTTCAAAATTTCAAATCATAAGTTCTTTTCTTTTTATTCGTTTTGGCAATTTCCCGAGTTTCCCCCGCTCAACACGATATTGTAGTGGTTATAGCTTCTTGATGGCGCTCCAGGCACTTTCTATAATGCGTCCCGTTTTATTACATATTGTGAACTTATTGTTATCTACACACACTCCCACACACACACACACACACACAGACTTTGAGACATTCACACACACTCTATTTGTTGGCACAAAAAAAAAGCCAAACTATTGCGTGATTGAAAGAAGTAGAGGAAGTTTCAATACACTTGCCAAATACATAAAGTTTTGCATTTAATGCTTAATATGAAGCATATAACAATTTTAATTTTTATTAACTACTGCTATGAACATAAAGTTTAGCGTCTTGCTGCATAAATTTCTGAGGTAAGCATCAGATTTGGAGATTATTGTCTTGCCAATGATGAAAGCATAAAACACATTTTGTTTAGAGCTGATAAATCGCAAATAAAATAGTTTTTGTTTAGTGTTGATTTTGTCTTAACTAATCGCGTTCTAAATGCGAGAAAAATAAGAGATTTCTTTTGCTTAAGCCAAGCTGAATAATCCCGTATTTTAGGAAACAATTTGAAAACTACACTTGCAACAAGCTTATCGATAGACACGTGATACTCCTTGTTAGGGCAACGCAGAATAGCCAGAGAACACAAGGCGACACCAGGGGGGGTTGGGAAGGGGGGTTAGGAAGACAAGAGGGCGGTGGAGAGCAGAATGCCCCAGAGCCCAATAAGGGATGATGGGAATTTTGCTAAGAATTTTTCATTTCCTTTAACGCATCGTGTATGTCAAGTGGACGAGCCGAGGGGGGCGGGGTCGGGGGCGGTGGCGGTGGCAAGGATGTTATTGCTGCCCCAAAACTGGCAGGACAAACAACTGGCAGCAAGAGCCTTAGTCGCCTCCCAGCTGCTAGTTGGAGATAGCTCCTCTACAATTTCAATACAAAGCGAAAGCGAGAGAGGGTGACAGAGAGAGGGAGAGAGAGAGCGTGGGAGAGCTGGAGGAGAGCATTTCAATATATTGGCAAAGAGGAAGCAGCATTCGTATATCATTTATGTTATGTATTTGCTATATTGTCATCTTGTGGCAGCCAATGAAGTGTCCGCCAATAGACTGAGCTGTAACTAAAAACATCAAATGTGGGGCGGTTATTGTCAACACACACCCACACAAGTTTTGAGTTATGGCCACTCGCAAAACCGAACTGAACTAAGGAGCATTGCAGCCTCTAGAGGAAATAGTATTGCAGCGATTATTAGGTCAGATTCGACACAGGGATTATAGAAACAACTCAACGCACTCCACTTGCGAAATCCTCGAGCTGGAAGCAGCTTTCATCTAATCCCGACAAGTTGTTCACACTTTTTTAAAGACAATTCTACTCAAAGCTGCTCGACTAGAATAAAACCCTGCAGACTTTTCTTATATTGGTTGAGTTTTGCTGATGAGCTTTAGATCTTGATTATTTATTTGTAGTTTGTTACAAAATATATTTATAATTCAATTAAAAAAGTAACCATTATTTTTAGCGCTAATAATTAGGATATTATAAATATCTATATTCATAATTACGTAGAATTAATTTGAAAACCAGACACAAAATGTAAAATGTTTTTCATAGCTATCAATATACATTAAGCTTAAGTCTAATTTAATTAAAAACTAGACATGAAATATAATATTATGAACTATATTTTTATATAGTTTTTTCATTTATAAATTTAGCTTTGCGTGATGTTTCATAATTTATTGACTTAAATGCTTCTTTATAATTTAAATTGCAATGGTTTCTCTGCACTTCAAATTAACTTCTAAGATTCCAACTGAAAGCACAGTTCGCAGTCAACGTTTTTTTTTTTTATTTCTTTCGTGTGGCGATTAAAACTGCGAAACATTTTGCAATTTTAAAATGTTTTGTTGTTGTTTTTTTTTTTACACTCCTCGCATTTCGCACTTTCGTCTGAGTCTCGTTGGTATTTTTGGCTGTCATGTACAATAAATGAAATCAAAAAGGCAAAACTCGATTACAGAACTTGTCAAAGTTGTTTGCCTGGCCGACAATCTACTGATAATTACTATCTGGGGAGCACTAACTTATAGCTCCCAGTCATTCCCATTTCACATAACCCGGCTACTACTACTCTCCGCTCTTCCCTTTCCGCTCGCCAAACTTGTGAATACTTTTATCAGTTTGCTTGTTCTGTTTTTTAATATGAAACGTATTTTTATTTTGTTTTGTTTTGCAGAGTTGTTTTTTATTTTATTATTCTAAATGTAAATTTCTATTTATAATAATATATTCCATGGTTTATTTTTATTGCAGCTAGAACTTCAAGCATTAAAGAAAATATACTATACACGACGAAGAATAAGATAGGAAACTATCGTTAAACTATCGTTAAACTATCGTTAAACTATCGACAAATTTCTGTGCACTGAAAAAGTAAGTAGAACTTTATTTTATCAAGTTAAGTTAGCGTATCGAATGTGCGACTAATCGAGGCAGAGTGTTAGGAAAGTGTGCTAAAGATATGGGAGCAGATATTGGGGCAATCAAGGCAATGAAAACGTGGCCAGCGCAAAGAGTGTGTCAGCAAAAAAAAAGAGCGACCAGCAAACAAAGCAAGCGACGACGAGGGACGGGGTGGGGGGCGAGCGAAAAGAACGCGCAACACGAAGCCTGTCAAAAGTTGCAAGTTTGCCACGCCCCTCTTCACTGGCCGCCGCCTCCCGCCTGCCGCACAAATACATTCGCTGTTGCTGTTGCAATTATTTAACTTTTCATAACTCATACAACTAATAATGCAATATAACGGCAAATATTTGTTGACAACACACGACGCAAGGGGGACGGAGGGCGTGGAGGGGGTGGGGGGGGTGTGTGGCACATGCGACGTGTGTGACAACATTGTTGACTCGGCTCAAAGTCGCAGCGACAACTCTTGCTACTCGCTACTTGCAACTTGCAACTTGCGACTTGGGATTTTGCCGAAAATTACTTCATAACTGTTTGCCACGTTCTGTGTGTTTGTTGCAAGCAGCAAGCGATGATGCGACGGAGGGGGACGGGGAAGGGGAAGGGGAAGCGAATGTGGATGAAAAGTGCGGTGCAAGCAACAGCGTCCATATTTCGTTGCAAGTTGCGAATGCGCTGGCAACAGCAGCATTGCTGACTAATTAAATATGATAAATATGAGACGAGCAACTTTTTGCGGCGCGTGTCAACAGCTGAGACGCTGCTTATGCCACACGCTATGCCCCCTTTCCCCTACCCCCCTCTCTCTCTCTCTCTGTGTTGGAGCTTATAAAGTTGCAGTTGGCCAAAAACCTCGAAAACATTTTGCGAGGCATTCGTTTCTATTTCTATGGCATCGAAACGCGAGAATCCACACAAAATTAGCCAGCTTCAATGCGAACTTTCTGCAGCTAATGAGACCGAGCGAGACGCGAGAAAGAGAGAGAGAGAGTGAGAGAGAGAGAGAAAACTATGTGGATGGCGATAAGTATAAAAATGGGAAAAGCAAACAATTGGCAAATTGTGAAACAATTACCATTTGAGAAATCTCGCTGCAAACAAAAAGTAACTCAAATAGATTAATTTCGGAGTAGAAAGGAAATGTGCAGTATAATAAATAGAACTGTGAGTGTTTATGTTTCATTTAAGACAAAGAATACTGGCAAAAAACTGGATAGTAATGATGAAGAAAGTAGACTGTGAAAAAAGTGTGAGAAATGAACTTGGCGCAATTTTCTCGTTACTTAAGTCGCGTAAAATCTAAGATTAAGAAATCTACTTAAATAGGCAATATTTGCTCAATTAACTCACTGATTCCACTCCTTACTTTTGCAACAAAACTTATCGAGCACTCGTGGGAAAATCGAAGCCTAAGATAAAGTGAGAAATTAAGTTGTATAAGCAATATTTGCCAGCAATTGTCTCGCATATTCTACTCGTTAATCTAACTAGAAAAGTATCGAGCAGTCGCGTAAAAATCTTAAATATTTATATATATATTGCATATTCATTTCATAGCTTTTAAAAAGGTCTTTTCCAAAATGCAATGCAAGCGACAATCCTACTTTTGAATGCTTATGCTGCTAAGTAGGTCTCAATTCTAAATTCCTGGTAGTTTCAGTTATTAACATTAATTAGTTTTGATAATAATTAATTCTAGTAGTCGCTACTTCTGCTCATTAATTCAATAATCTTTAAGAAACATCTTTAGGTAATCTACCGACAAGAAACTAAAACTCAAGGAATTTATTAGATGACTTAGTTAGCGTTTTGTGGCAGTAAATTTATCATTTCCCAACAATGTCGCAAGAAACCTAATTCACGACTCGTTGCAAAAAAAAGCAACGAGTAACGAGTGCAGCTTTAGGTAGCAGACAAACAGAGTCTTCCACACACTCGTCCTTAGAGCGGCAAATGCGAAAGATGCAGCGAATGTGGAAATCAAAAAGTCGCGCAGACAATTAGCAAAAGTCAGCCAAAGGACAAGGACACGAACATGAACAAGGACAACGCAGCAGTGAGCAGTGAATAGGACTCTGAATGGGACTGTGAATGGAACTGTGAATGGAACTGTAAATGCCTTAAGCGGCTGGCAGCAAAAGCTTAGGACATGAGGCAGGTCACAGGTCGCCGCCAGTTGTTGCCACTGGGCCAAATGGGGCAACAATGACAAATGCCAGCTGCTGTTGTTGTTGTTGTTGTTGTTTTTGTTCTCTCTGGGTTTTAGGCCTCGTCGTGTCGCGTCGCGTCCCCGTCAAGTGGAAAGCAAGGGGAAGTTTTTCGATTATGCGCTCGTAAAAGTTGGCTCGTTTTGTTGCCACCGATGCTGCTGCTGCCACTGCTGCTGCCCCATGACGCACGCAGCTATCCTTTGTCCACAGCGTAAAACAAAAGCCACATGCTTCCCTTTGGGGCTGTGGCGAGGAGCTGAAGGAGGAGGGACAGGATTATGCCAATGTCATAAACAAGCAATAAAAAAATATAAAAAGCCGAAAACGCTTCGCGCTGTGATTACCATGTGATCATCATCAGCAGCAGCGACGTCGAGACGACACCCCATCAACCCCTCCCCTCCACTCCCCTACCCTTCCCTGCCCCCTCCTGCTGCTAGTCATAAATCTTTCCCTTTCCCCCTGTTTTTCTCAGGGCTATTTTCTCCACATTTGCTCACACTTTCCAGCGACTTCGCTCTGTCTGTCTAACGACAACTGTGAGTGGCTTTTTGGGCGACAAATTTCAGCGCAAATTCCTGCTAACTTAATCGCCTGCAAATCACCAAAAATTTACAGCGAATCGTAAGCTTTGTAATATTTAATTTAAATTCAAAACACTATGTTAAGTTGGCCCGACGCTTTCCCAAGTTTCAGCCGTGAATATGGTCTTCAAATCGCGCCATAATTTTTAGGAAACTTGTTGTAAATTTCATAGCCAATTTCAGCAGCAAGTCGCCAACTTTCTAGCGTGAATTCTAATTAGCTAGAAAACTTTGAATGCAATTTTAAACATAGTTATTTCATAAGGATGCAGTTTTAAATGCTATTTAAGGTCAAGCGTCGTTATAATTCATTGAAATTGAACATTGTTAAGTAATAATAGCAAAATTAATTCGTGTGCAATTTTGATGGCAGTCAATAAATCATGTTTATATATTTCACTGGTTGACTAGGTTTAAATATAGAAAAAGAAATTGTCAAGCTTGTCAATTAAAATAAAATTCAACAATTTTTAAAACAAAATAAGAGAAACAAGTGTCAAATTATATAAGTGATTTATTTAGAGAGTTCGTTTATAATTTAATCCTTTCTTAAGTAGACTACGTTGAATTAATTCGCATCTATATAGTGCAATTTATTATCAGGCTACAAATTTTATATTTTTACTAAATCTTAGCAGACGACATTGAATATTTTATAATCAGCCGTTTTATGGGAACTTTTAAAAACTATGTATATACAATTTTTATTGCCACTTGCGGAGTTTTGTGGGCAGCGCGAGTTGTGACCATCGGTTGTTGTTGCTGTTGTTGTTGCTGTTGTTGGTTGTAACTGTAGCTGCACAACAATTGTTGTTGTCCGAGTTGTTGTTGTTGAGTTGTAGCTTCGTTGCTCAACGCTGTTGTTGTTGGTCGGCTTACGGGCCACACACAAAGTGTGTTTATTGTTGCTCGGCTATTTTTGGCACGTTTTGTTTGCTCCTGAGCCACACACACACACACACACACACACAAGCACACACACAGACACACGCAGTCACTCATGTATTCATACACTAAGAGTAAGAGTCCCTGCTTGCCCCCCACTTGCAACTGCCTCTCGCTCGCCCACTTTAATTTTCATTGCGCTTTTCACGAGCTTAAGGTGTGTCTATGTGTGTGTGTGTGTGTGTGTGTGCTGTTTACTTATGCATGCAGACTTTAAAGTCGCCACAGCCCACTGGCGTGGCAAGTCACCTACCTGCTTGCCACATGTCGTGGCACGTTGTCTGCCTACACAAACAATTCATTTTTAATGCAAATATTTTACTTTATTTTTCACAATTTTCATGTGTTGGACCCGAAAATCATCATCTTGCTGCTGCTGCTGCTGCTGCTGTTGCTCGCCAGGTGCTCAAGCGTCAAGTGTGGCAGCAACAGCAACAGCGACAGCGACGTCGACATCGACTGCGGCAGCGGCAGCGACAGTGAGGCCGATCAAAGGTTAAAATAAACTGGGGCACGTCATGTAAATGTTTACACATCATCACCAACATTCAGCTAAGCAAACATATCGACCTCATCGAGTGCCAACAGCAGCAGCAGCAGCAGCAGCAGCATCAAGAGCGAGCGAGAGAGAAAGAGAGAGAGAGCGAGGGGCGGAGAGTGAGGGGAGTGAGGGGTGAGGGGGGTGTGTGTGGAAAGGGAGCCTGGCTACATTATTGGCGCATATGTTCAGCACAAATTCCACAGATTGATGCTGGAATTTTTTTATTAGCATTTCTATTTGCCCTGCGAAGCCAGCTTGCCTCGCCTTCCCCCCGCCCCCGGCCCCACCCTGTTGTGCCACGCCTCTGCGCGACAAGCCGAAGAGGGGGGGGGGGAGGGGAACTGTTGTTGTTGTTGTTGTTGTTACTGTGTCCTTTGTCTGCAATTTTCCAAACAAAGGCATTTTTCAATTGTTGTTTTTGCTTTTTGCGCCGCTTTCCATTTTTTTTACTTTGATTTCTCTCGAGTGTGTGTGTGTGTGTGGCAGATAAATCACATTGGAGGCGCCTCTGAAAGCGTCAATCGATTGATTACATTGATTCGGCCTCGTTTCGCAACCCTGCGCGCCTCAACCTCCAAAAATGTCACCTAAAAAGGTCAATAAACTCACCGATCAATGAATCAACAGGTAATGTCAATTCAACATTAATCACATAACTGCAAGGGCAATAAAACAGAGCAACATTCAGCGCCTAAAAGCACTTGCATTAAGGAATACAAAAAACAAATATACAATTATTTTATGGCTTAGCTAAATGATGTGTGAAGTTTTACACAATTAGAAATGTTCGCACATTAAAATGATTTAAACGAATTTAATATATATTTGCTTAATTTGCTCATCTTTCTAATGCTGTTTATTTATTTCATACTCATTTAGTAGCACATTTATTCTAAGCATAGTCTTACAAAAAAGTAATATTTATTATTTAAGTTATTCTAAGCATAGTCTTACAAAAAAGTAATATTTTTTATTTAAGTTATTCTAAGCATACTCTTAAAAAAAGTAATATTTATTATTTAAGTTGTCTTTTTTACATTTATTCTAAGCATAGTCTAAAAAAAAAGTAATATTTATTATTTAATTATGTTATAAAGTATAGTATTGATGTGTCTAATTAACTCTTTTTTCTATTTAATGTTACTCTGGGTTTTTTTTTCAGTTATTCGATTTGATTCATAAATAATATTATAATATCAAACTTTATGCATTTTCGCATTTAAATGAGTTAACGTCTAAACAATTTTTTTTTGTCTTCATAGTTACCAATTTTTTTATTTATCATATTTGTCTTAATAATATATTATAATATATATTTAATATAATTTGTATTGTATTTGATAATTTGATGTTATTTATTATGAAATGAAGTGAAGCTTAACAATTATTTGTGTCTTCGTTGTTTTCCATCGCATTTGTCTTTTTGCGTTATTGTCCAAATTTTTTTGAAAGTTATTATATGTAAAAATAATACGAGTTAGCATCCAAATTTGTATCTGTTGAGTTCAATTTTATAATGTTGCTCTACACTTCCCGTCAGGCTTCTTTCTGTATTTGTCATTGGTTTTGAGTTGCGTTCGTTGTGTTAATTAAATTATGTATTTTTTTTTTATATTTGCTTTTAATTTTACGTGTATTTAGCTGCCTATTTATTGCTGGCATTACCTTTGTGTAATGTTATTATGCTATTAAATTCTGTTGTTGTGTTCTCTATTTGTTGTTTTTACTTCGTCCTTATGTACTTCCTCCGGTCGGTTTAAAAGCCCTATTTATTTGAACTGTAAATTGAAATAGAAATCAGTGCTCAGCCCCTTTGAAGGACGCGCAGTCGAGTCCACTTACTATTTTATTAAACACCCACAGCACTGCATAGCAGGCGACAAAAGTCGAGATGAAAGCGAGCACTGCCGAATAAAAACGCATCTCGTACTGAATTTGTGAATCGCAATTCAAAACAGGCTCCGGTTCCTTGGCGCGCCAGAAGAAAAAACTGCTTGCCTCTGACATTTTGCAAAAATCTCAAAAATAAAAGTAAAACAATAAGCACGAAATTTAATTGTTGCCTCTACGAATTTTCAGCAGCAAGTGAGAATCTCTCTCTTTCTCTCTCCCTAATCGAGTAGCCGAAAGTGTCAGAGCCTGCTGGGGAAATGGATTCATAAAGTGTTTTGGGCTGACATTCGGAATGAGAATGAGCAGAAATGCAACTTTATCGTGCCTATCGATAACCGATTGATTCGTTTCATAAATCTGTCAAATGCTGCAGGTTCTTTTTTTGTCAATTGTCGAGCTGGGAATCCATTTAGTTTTGCCGGGCTAGAAAAATCAATTGCAATTGATTGAAATAAAACGAACTTCAAATCTTCAAGTGTCTCGGCACTTTACAGAGTCAAACCTGAATGGGGAAGCCAGCAACAAGAACAACAAACGAATGAGGGGGAGCTGCCTCAGCTCCATTTAATGATTTATACGTTATACAAGGGTTACGACTCTACAGCTTTAACTTTAACATTTGGCTGACGTCGCCCTGGAAATAGAAATTTGAAAATCTGCAAATAGAAAAGGCAGAGAGCGACACAGAGAGAGAGAGGGAAAGAGTGAGTGCTTAAAAGGGGGAAGTCACGACGAAATGTTCTATTACGTATGCCAAACACGACACGAAACTTAAAAACTTTGCACGATAAGCCAGGCAAGTGAGTGGTGCTTGGCATGGGGCAGGGGGGCGAAGCAGGAGGCGGGGGCAGGCAAGAAGGAGGATTAGAAGGAGGTGGATTTGAAGGAGGTGCTCTGCTCACTCACCGCTCAACGGCAACGCAGAGGCTGGCGTGGGAAGTGCTGCCAAAACGCAAAAAAAAAAAACAGGGAAAAAAGCAATAAGACCTATTAACGAAGTCGACTATTGAATGCGCTTTGATCAATAGAAAGTTGGTTGGTATAAGTATTAAAATAGCTTAAAAAACAAGGTCTATGTAGTGGCATTAAAAGCCTAAAATAAAATGAAAGGAAAAATGGAACTCCACTTTTTTTTGGAAAAGAGAAAACACAGTATTTATTCATTATTATATCGAATATATTAATAAACGTTCTGTTTTATATTTGGTATATAATTTAAAATTTGCAAAATATAGTTTTAAAAGCTTCAAAGCAATGCTGTTCACTACAAAATTTCTTTACGAAAATAAACACAATATTAAGAAAATTTGAATAATTTCTGGAGACTCAAATTACACCAAACAAAATCCTATCTTAAATTGCAATTAAAATACTTGACTTATTCAAGCTCTAATGCCAAAAGTATTCTGGCAAAATACTTGCTGAACGTTAAGGTCGCTAACTGTGTTAGGGTATCAACCAGAAAATACAAAGTGAAATGAGCGCCAAATAGAATAAAGCCGAAGGTTGACTATGTGATTGCAAGGGGTGCCAAATTGTCAGAAGGTTGTCAACTAAAGCAAAAAAAAAAAAAAAAGAAAAAAAAAACGAATACAAGAAAACGAAAACGCAGAAATACCAGAAAAAAATGAAAAGAATAGATGAAGAAGAAGAAGGAAAAAACAGTGAAGTCAAGAAAAGTGTGGAAGGAAGAAGAAAATTTGGCATTAAGGCTGAAAATCACGTACGCCGGATTTTCTTTTCCTGTATTTCTATGTCAACGATGCCGAGGATGATGACAATGACAATGACGGAACGCGATGATGAAAGCCAGCAACAACAACACGCTGATCAGCGAATAGCTGGGCGGGGCACAAGGGGTGGGAGGTAATAGAGGCGGACTGCCAACTGACTACGACTCTGACTCTGACTCTGACTCCGAGTCAGCGTCTGAGTCTGAGTCTGACTCTGACTCTGAGTCTGCCCCACTCTTTAGGCCTTTGAAAAAGCGTTTGGCGAATTGAAATGAAATTGAAAATTATTCTAGTGTGTGTGAGTGTTAGTGTGTCTGTGTTTGTGTGTTTGCCTGTTTGTGTTGTGTGTAGTTGTGTGTGTGTGTGTGTTTGTGTTTGCAGCCTCGTGATGATAATGAAGCTGCCTGTTTGCCTGCTCTCGGACTGGTTAATCAAGTTGTTAAGTGAATTGGCTGAGTTTGCTTTATTGCCACAGTTGAAGCTGCCTCTGACGAACTGCAAACATGCCTCAAATATTAGAGTATTTTCCGAATAACTTAAAAGCAAATAAGTTTGCGCTAAGCACCATAAACATAGTTTAGAAAGGCATCAACAATTTCAGCTGCAACAATTTTGACGCTTTATAGCAGATACTTTAATAAATTATATGTTTGTTCTAATCTATTTCAAAGCAAAATTCCCATTTAATTAATTTAGAAATGCAGATAATTTTGTACTCATCCTAAGAGTTATATGGGGAATTTAAGCTTTATAAATTTTATGATAATAATGAAATTAATATATTTTGTTTAAACGTTTTTTCATTTTTAGAATTAATTGTTTTATAAGTTTTATGATAAAAATTAAATGCATATCTTTTTAGTTTATGTTTTTTTAAACGTTTTTTAACCTATTGTTTGTTTTACGTTTTTCTTAAAATTATATTGCTTAGTAGTTTAATAATTTTATATACATATCATATCCAAAACTAAGATTATTTTACTCAAAAGTAAAAGTTGTGTTAAAAAAAAATAGAATAATGCTAATGTTTAAACTTGCAACTAAGCAATTTAATTGCTCTCTGAAAACTACTTAAATTTCTTTATTTTATATCTTGTTTTTTTTTTTGGTTTTTCATCAACTCTTCAAATTAATTGGCTGCTAAATTGGCCCCGGTTCCTTGTAGCGCTGTTTGACTGTTGCTTGCAGCTCGTTAGCAACTCACATATATAAATATATATTTTTTGCTTGATATGCTTGCGAAATTTGGAGCAGCGACTCGACCTGTTTTCAATGTGGTTGCGCGGCTTAAGTAACTGGCCAACGCACCACAAAACCACCGAACCGCTGCACCACTCAAATATGACGTTGGCGAAAATGTTGCATCTTATCTTAAACTGTCGAAGCTGCAACAACTGAAACTCAACTGGGGGGGTTTGTTTGTTTCCTTCTCTTTGCGTTGCAAGAAACCACAAGCTTACCCCTTGCTTGTTGCCCCGCTGTGCCCCACTTCTCACCGTGTCCCCCGCTTTGAGCCCTTTGTCTGCGCTGCGCTTCGTTGTCGTTCACAGTTGAGAGCTTTCTTTCCACTTTGCCTTTAAAATAAACACAATTTTTGCAGCCCCTTTGGCGGCCACGCCCCCCGTTGTCGCCCCCGCTGACGCCCCGCGTTGTCGCCCCTCTTGGTTATCTGCATACTCTTCTTCTTCTTCTACGGCTTCTTCTTTTTCATCTTGTTGCCTCCTCTTTTAGCCATTTGCGCTGCGGTCGCTTGTTTCATAGTTTCCAATTCCGCTCTCCTCACTCTACTGCCCTGCAAATCTGCTTTCGGCCTCGAAGCAACCGCAGGGTTCTTGAAGTTTCATTTTTCCACTTTTTCCAGTGCATTTTCCTTGGCCTCTCCCACCAACCCCCACCTCCCATTTGGTTTTTGGCTAACGAAAATTTTATTACAAGTTTTCTATAATCGACTTTGGGGCTGTGGTTGCAGCTTTTGCTGCAGTTGCGCTTTGTGCTTATCGCAAATATCGTAAAATTCTTCGTTAGCCCTTCGCACCCTCCTCCCTCTCCCCCTCATTGTTCCTTCTCTGGATGGAAACGTGCTTATCGAAATCATCTCTGGCGACAGTTATCGATGGTAAACAGTGCACATCAATTGCTTTTTCTTGCTCTTGCCTAGAAACTCGTCATGTTTATGCAATATTCACGACATTTCTCAATTCGCCATTAATCGAATCATAATTCCTAACTGTTAACTTTTTGTGAATCATTGAACTTGAACTATCTGTAGATTTAAGCGAATACATGTTATGTATGTTTTATGCTTTATTGATTTAAGAGGTCGAATATTAAATGAAATTATCTGCAGAATACGCAGATTACTTTCCCAAAATGCTCTTCACTCACGTGTTAAAGAAATGTGTTTAACAAACTGCTCTCAATCGAAGTGAAATCAATTGCGGTCTAGCGAATATTCATAAAAGCATTAAAGAGAAGCAAAAGATCGAAAGCTGCACCAAAAAAAAAAAGGGATTAAAGCGAAATAACGCGGTGGCCAAAGAACTAAAACAAAGTAACGATTGGCAAAGCAAAGAGTCGGCGAAATAATGAGAATAACGATTGAAGAAGCACAGGAACAGAAACAGAAACGGCAAATGGAAACGGGAACTGAAAACGTAGACGTGTTAAATAGCAATTGTTGCTGGCATTTTGTGTTGGCGCTTTAGAGGAACAAATTGCGGTACACTCGTTATTATTATGGGACACCCACAACACACACACACACAGAAGGAGAGGGAGAGAGAGAGAGAGAAACACACACACAGACAGACAAACAACGGGACTTGAGCGTGTGCGGCAAACTGGAGCGTGAGGCACTTGTGTCATTTGTAATTGAAAATGAAAATGCAAAAACAACAAAAGGACCACACACCGCTTTTGTAGCGAGCACACAGCGACTAGGAGAGCGAGAGAGGGAGAGAGCGGGAGTTAGATAGATTGAGTGGGGAAAAGCGAGTGCGAGTGCGAGTGAGACTTCAGTGTGTCAATTTATATGCCGTTAGCGTGCTGTCGAATGAGCATGAATATGAAGCGAATGCCAGAGTTACAATAAATAAAAGGAGTCGACTACACTCGACTTTCAGACACCCGCTACACACAAAAAAAGCAATTGATTTGCATTGCAGTCACACGCTATTTTCACTTAAGGGCCACAGCATACTTAGAGTTTATTCGCTTAGTGGCTTTTATAGTTAGCTAAACTGAAAATAGAAAGTAAACAAAACTTATTCATTATTTTCACTTAGCGGCCAGAAAAGTATTTAAAGTCTGCATTCGCTTAGTGACATTTATTGCTCGCTTAACTGCCTCATTAATGGCTCAGCAATCTAGCAGTGTGTTATAATTATGTAAATCGAAATTCTAAGAACATTTTTATAAGCTCAAACCTGCAAAAATATTATAAATATAAAAATAAAAAAATTAAATGCAAACTCGAATATTAATTGATGCAGTTAACCTAAAAGCAGCTGCAATAATCTTAATTTTACAATTATCTCAATGAGATATAAAAGCAAATAGTTTATGCTATTTGTTTGAATATTAATTTATGCGTTTATCTTGAATGTAGCTGCAATAGGCACAAAATTGCAACAGTTATATAAATATCTCAATGAAATAAAAAAGCAAGAAGCTTATGCTATTTTTTTGAATATTAATTTATGCATTTTTCTTGAATGTGGCTGCAATAAGCACCAAATTTTACAAATATCTCAATGTAATATAAAAGCATGTAGCTTATGCTAATATTGGAATATTTATTTATGCACTTATCTAGAATGAAGCTGCAATAAGCACAAAATTACTACAGTTTTACAAATATTTAAATAAACCATAAATGCAAATAGTTTCTGCAATTTTTCGAATATTAAATTATGCATTTAACTTGAATTTAAATGCAATAATCGAGATGGCTTTAAAGCGTTGCCGATGTTTGCTTCAGCTGCTCACGCACATTTTCGCTTAGTCCACACACCGACAACGCCCCGCAGCGCAGCGAGTGCCGGGTGCTGCCCCCGCCAACCCCTGCCCCCGGGTGGCATTCGCTGGGAACTAACAACACAATGGAATGCGCGCTCTACTCGTTGGCTGGCTGGCTGTCGAACGAGACGCATTCGTCAATCGTTTTGGTGCCTGCCACTAAAAACTAAGGACACACTAATCAACAAACATTTACGCCGACATTGCGTGCATATTAAACAGCACACGAAACGCCCCCCCACCCCCAGACTTCGCTCCACCCGCTCGCTGTCGAGTCTAGTGTTGGCAACAGCGAAAGAGTTATTAACTTGCCTGCCACAATGCCACTCCTCGCACTCCTCGCACTCTCTGTCTCTGCCTCTGCTACTGGGCGTTACGTAAATTATGTTCAGCCATTTATCATTTAAAAGTTTAATGTGCCTCTATAAATTCAAGTTGCATGACTCGAACACGGCGAGCGGCAGGACGACGGCATGCCTCGCTATTAGTTGCAAAATAAATTGTTGAGCCCACTTCTAAGTGGCAACAATGCTCGCACCATTCGGCAAACGGTTGAAGGTCAAACCCAACATCGCATCCAAGTGAATCGAAGTGAATGAAATGAATGGACTCGGAGTGCAAACAATGTTCCACGTTCTCCCGCTTGCGCTTTCTCGCCAATCTATAGTTTCCATTTGCATAATATCGATGAGAACTTTCCGCTGTAGAAGTTTTCTAATTTGCGACATCAAAACAGCAGCAAATGAAATCGAACTCTTTGCACATCTCCATGTCAATTTAATTACTTGATTGGGAAACAAAAAAAAGATATTTGTTTGAAGATCAAATGGGCCTAAAAATACAAATTATTTTGGAAAACGCAGTGACAGATTTTAAGCGCCAATCACACTGCGTATACGTAACGTAATTAAGCATTAATTGAATAGTTCTTGCTTACAACTGAGTAGACTTTGATTCCTCGATTTGACAGCTTGCGAAGGCAGTTCCCAACTTATTCAGTAGCAAGGGAAAACTCATAGAGTGAACAATTAAATTTGTAATTGTCAGTTGCAAAATGTCGGATGCGTTTCCAATCGCCGTGTGGCGCTCAGTGAGCGATCCCAACGAGGAGCACGAACTAGAGGAGGAGATCAAGTCCTTCATCTATGTGATGGCGAGCGTCTTCCTCATGACTGTAATTCTCGTCTTGGGCATGTTGTCGCTCTTGAAGAAAGCGCTTTCATTCGTAAGTAGCGACAACATTCAGCAACATTAAACTAATCACGTTGCTGTTGTTTTAAGTTGGTGATCATCATGCGAGATCCGGGCAGGAATTAATGATGACATGATCAAATGCACAAACAAACTTGCACGAAAGAAAATCACACAGAATACATAACAGAAACTAGCTAAGTAGGCGACAGCGAATGATGGCAAATAGTCGAATACTAGAAGCATAATTTACTAAGCAACTAAAAAAGAAAATATAAACAACAAGCAGAACAAAATAGTTAAGAAACTATAGAATATACACAACAAATGAGCACTCAAATAATACTCAATGTAAAGCAACAACAAAGCGCTCAAAAAACTACAAGAAACGAGTAACTAATAAAAATGACAACAATCTAGAAACAATAAAAATTAAATGAATTATTGTAAATAAGGAAGGAAGTCAAGAAGCCTTTTCAGAGGGCAGAGATCGAATGGAATAACTATAAATATAGTTTTTGGTACATTTTTGCATATTTCGGTCACATTGTAGTCACATAATTATCGTTTGGAGCCGACGATCGTAGTAAACTCTGCGATGGGGAGGACGATTGAGAATTTGTGCTGTGCTGTGAGAATTCGTAGAGACAACATTGAAAATTGTGATTGAAAATTGTGGAAAATGTCTGAGGAAAAACGTCCTTTAGTGTGGTATACATATGAGAATGCTGGTCGCAAATGCGATGCAGATGAAGAATTCAAGACGATGATCATGTCCATAGTGCTGACATTCTTCTTGGCCATCGGTTCGACTTACGCCCTTCGATGGCTGACGGACACAATTTGCTCATTCGTAAGTCGAACATTGTGACTAACGCAAAAAAAAAAAACCACCTAAACAATGCTAATTAACTCAAAATGCAAAGTTCAAGAAGAACGGCGTCGACGATCTGCAGAATGAGCCGCAACCAGATGGCATTTAAAATGAAAGCTGCGGTCAATAATTGAGAGAAATGATTAATTAACTAGAAAAAACTTGAACCTAGACACGAGACCAAAGGCGAATTATTTAAATTTCTAAGAAGGCAGGAAAGGTGAAAGCTGCCGCGATTATATAGTATAGATATGCAAAGAATAAAAACAGAAACAAATCGAAAGAGTTGAAATAAATTTAAAAGGTGGGGAGTCAGTTAAAAAATGTTTCAAACATGAAAAAATAATTAAGAAAGCTGGGAAGTAGCTGATTACAAATAATATGAAATATGCAACAAAGACTATGAGTTATTTTGCTAAATAATTATTGAAGAGGTCTGCAATATTTGAATTGAGTTTGTTCGATAAGGATTTTCCATCAATTTCACTTCACTTTGCCGGCACAATTATCGAGAATAATAATGCCAACTAAATTAAGTCTGACTCGGGTGGGAAAGCAATTGAAATACAACGAGTACTTGTTACTAAGGCCACAACTATTGTGGCAAGTGGGAGCAAGGGTTGGAGGAAAGAAAACAGCAGAAGGGCAAAAAGAGTTGAAGGATATTGGGGGCCAACTATTTGGAAGCGCGAGCGGCGACAGAAAAGGGGTTAGGAATGCGACAGACTGACGTCAGACTGAGGCAGCATGGCCAGCACGTGGCAGAGTGGCACGTGGCACGTGGCAAGCGACAGCAAGAAGTGCAGATAGAAAGAGAGAGAGAGAGAGAAAAAGGACGAGAAGGGACAGCCAAAGAGGACACTTCCACTTGACTCTGCCATGCGGCATGCAATTTGTTTAGTGTGTGAAAATGAAACATTTTTTTGCGCTGCCGCACACTTCTCCCTCTCTCTCTCTTTCGCTCTCTCTCTCTCTCTCTCTCTCTTTATGCTGTAAGACGTCGCACAACACGGCGAATGATTGATGGTTGTTCTGAAACGCAGAAGCGCTGCAAACAAATGAAACTTTTGTTTCTTGCATAATAAAATAACGTAAACAGAGGACGCAGGACACAGGCACAGGGGCCAGGATAGGCGGCAAAACGGGTCGCAGGACACTCGAGCCACCAGGATGAGCTGGCCAAAGACAAAACCCCAAGAAAACAGTGACGAGAGGTGAGAAATTCGTGACGAGGAGGCAGGAAGCTGCGATGAAAGAACAACTCTAGCATTTTTAATGTGAAACGCGAAATGCTCTTTAAAATAAAACAATAACAGATAGGTGTAAACATAATGGAAAATTAAATAGCTTTTGCGTTTCCAAAGTCTTTCTTTTGTATTAATAGACTGATTCAATTGTTACAAAGTATCTGAAGCAGTAATATAGCCAAAGCTTTTTTGATTCATTGCGATAATAAGGACAATGCGATCTTGCCTTTTAAAGCACAACAAACTTGCGGAGCATTGAATAAACTAGCTTAAAAACATGATATTATTATAATAAAATATTTTTCCAGTGATATAATTGCAATTAATTTTAACTGCCATAGTGATGCCATATTTATTTCATTTTAAGAATTATGGGGAAGATTTTAAAAGCAAAAATTCTTTTAAAGCATTTTCACAGACTTGAAAGGTTGAACACATTTTCTTAGTAATTAATTATAACTCGAATTATTATAGCATACATAGACTAAAGCAAATTCCTCATTGTTTAACAAAGATTGCTTTATACAGGGAAAGTAAATCAACTGCCTGCATTGAAAATTCATATATAGAACTCTAAGCAGCTTTAGCGAGATTGTGAATATGCTCGCTTGCTAAGGGTATCGAAGAAAGTGAGGCAGAGCCACAACTAACGCTTAATGCCTGCAACACGAAAAGAATTTTTCAATTTTACGCCAAAATAAGTTCGGCCCAAGCGACGTAATTTTTCAAAATCAACACGAATAGCGAACAGGGCGAAAGAGAGGGGAGTGTGATGAGGGGGGACAGCCGAGGGGCAGGGGAGAGGAGAGGGGAAAGGGGGACGTGAAGCAAGCAGTCTACTTAATATAATATAGCGTAATTACTTGTAATCATTTCAATAAGCAGAACAGCAAACATTTTAAAGTCTTGCCACAAACAGCAGTGGCATGGCAAGTGGCAAGTACGCTGACGTGCATCTGTGTGTATGTGTGTGTGTGTGTGTGTTAGACATGTTACCGAAAACCGAAAGTGTCAAAGCTTATAAACGTCAGACATAATTATGCCTGCAGGATAATTGTTTAGACACATGAGCATAATGAAAACATGACACGGCATCCTGCGAGGATCAAATGTGCGAGTGCTGTGTGTGCTTGTGTGTGTGTGTGCTTGTGTGTGTGTGTGTGTGTGTGTGCTTGTGTGTGTCTGCTAATGTGCAAAGTGTGTGCCCCTTCTCCCGCCGCGTCCCCCCTCCCCGCAATACTCACAACACTCGCAACACTTGGGCTTTAACAAGCGCCAAAGGCGTCTGGCATTTGGCAGGCAGCGTTGCTGAAGACACGAGCCGACCACGTGCAACGCCAGCAGCGTCTGTGGCAACAACAGCGAGCGTGCTCGACTGTCAGATACCCGCTAGCCACTTTTAGAGCCAATAATGCTCGATTAGAAAGCCTCTAAAACTGTTAACAGAACGTTAACAGCCACACTGCAATTACATAAAGAGACTATCAGTGTTAACAGTGGTGTTGTATGCTAAGTAACAGCGCTGTTAAATGTGGTTAAATTTTTGCATTAACAGACTGTCAGTGTTAACAGTGATGTTGTACGCTAATTAACAGCGCTGTTAAATATGGATATATTATTGTATTAACAGACTTCATATGTGATGTTGATTGCTAACTTTAACCTTGAATAACTTTCAAGGTTTTTAAGCAATCGTAACGAAGTTTTTGGGAATATCTGCAATAATTGTTATTTTTGAGTGCCAAATTTAGTGTTCACTCCTCAAGTAAGTTTGATGTAACCTGTGAACTTTGTCAATATACCCTTCTAGCTTTGGGTAACAAGTATAATAAACGAAAGCTGCTGCTGGGAAGCAACTTAAGTAGCTAGATTTGACGGGCATAACTGGCAAAAATGGCTAAAAGAAATATGCGTAAAATTGTTTAATAACCTATCTTGACTTCCAAAATGTTTTTAGCAGCTTTTAGCATTTTCTCAAAAACAAAGGTGACTGCTAAAATTTAAGAACTAGCCACAAAATGGCTAAAGTGACAGCACAGGCAGCTACAGCTTCAATTGCTGTTGTTGCTGCTGTTGTCGTTGTTTGGTACTCGACACTTCACGCACACATCCCTCAACACACACACACACACACGCGCACAGACATTGGCAACCCCCTCACACGCATTTTAATTACTGTTATCATTATGAATCGCATACACTTGCTAATTAGTGTGTTACACTTTCATCTATGTACTGTTTAGACGCACACCGCACACACACACTCGCTTACACCCACACACACACACAGACACCCCCCCTGGAGACCCTGCAACCCCTCGAGCTATTGGGCAAGTGTTTAACATAATGAACACGCGTATTACGCATGGAGTTAACATGACAGTTAACAAATTACAGTTAAAAAGGTGCAAGCACGATAGAAAAATACCTTGTAATCCAGTTTTGTAGAAAACGATTGCAAAAAAATATAATATTCAAATTAATTTTGAGAATGTTAATCATCTCAATCTTTTTTTATTGTTTTTATGAGAGATACAAAATTAGTGTTTGAAAGGTAACATCAAAAATTTGCATTGACTTGGCGGCGGAAATAGTTGGTAATTTAATTATTGGACTTGTAAATCAAGTCGTGTTGACAATGCCAATGCTTACAGGGTATAAAGCAGTCAATTTGCAAGCTCTATAACAAATTATAAGCACAAACGAAGTGAAAATTAGTCTAGAACAATCACTTTACGCAGTAGTCAAATTATTCTAATTACAGCTAATAATTACACTGCATAACAAAGTCAGTTTTCTGAGCAAAAGCGACTGACGCAGTTTTTATTATTTTATAATTAGTTGATATAGAATAAAATGTCCTACCTATCTACCCTTGCATACCCCGTAACTCGCTTTAAGCTGAGTTGATCCATGACATCGCAATGCTCTGGCAATATTCAACTGCAAAAGTAAATATAGAATGTAATTAGTACAGGTTGAATGCAGACAGACATGCGCCACACATGGTTCTATATACACATATAAAGACGATTTCAGCCACTAGGGAATCTAGCACTCCAAGGGGAAATTCATAAGCCTCGCCTCGATGACGCTTGTTGGCCACTCACTTCATCCAACACTGCACATTTGATGATTGGCGCCAAGAAAACTTGTTGAACGTCGCCCGCATATCGATAACTGCAATCGATATGCTGTTGCTTGAATTAATCCCGCACTTCTCACTTTAATCGATAGCTGGCAATCAACCTGCCGCCACATTTGTCAAGCACCTGTTGCTTACAATTTAGTCACATACTTTCGGGCGGCGCTTCAAATGATGGTGAGCTGCTTTCGTCATGGCCAGACTGTTGTATGCAATGATGTTGCACATTATATTCTAAGTTAGTTGCGCGTTTAACATTCTTGCACATTTAATAACCCCATGCTTATCAAAGCCACAAAATGTTGCAAGGCCATGCGATAATAGCATAGCTCTTTGTGTTTTGAATTGCAGAACTTTGAGCGACGCCATTTTGGCCAGACGGGCCATTTCCGGCCACTAGCGAACAAAAGCAACGCCAAAGATATCTAAAGTCTCTGGCTGTCACATTCAGTTTTATTGTTATGCTTGTGTGCCCATTACAACCCCCTAGTCTAACACTTTTGCACTTGCAGATGTTAAGCCAAGCAAACTTAGTCGGATTTTTAAACACTTCCTGTTACTGAAAATGTCTTGGAAACAAGGCACTTTAGAGGCAATAATAATTTTTTTACGGCGAATTTATGTGCAATATTGTAAATTGGCTCGTGTTAACGTATACGAGATTTAAATTTAAATTATGCGCGCTCTCGAACTATCGCTGTAAATGTTCTGTTATGTATCGATATCGTGGGAGTTTTGCAGGTGCATCGATATATTGAGACAGCAAAGCAACGCTGTGGTCTGGTATAACAAAAATACCGATAGATATATTTTGAGTTATTGAAGTTGCGGTCACGCTGGCCGCATTGTTTTTGTTCATTTTTATGCTCTTCTTCGTTCGGTTCGCTTCGGTCGCTGCGGTATATTTATTTATTTTGTTGTGTGAAGCTCCGCGCGCATTTAACTTCGTCATTAAACAATATGTTTTAATCAATTGTTCAGCCGCGCTTCGGTCTCGGTTTTTGGCGCACCCGCCCCCCCGACAATAGAAGTAACACAAAAGTGAATTAAACGGCAGTCCGCAACAAGTGTAAATAAAAAAAACTCCAGTGTGAATTTTTCCCCCTCCCAACTTATTTATGTGTATGTTGAGTCTGTGTGTGTGAGAG
The DNA here is from genome assembly GCA_035047445.1 of Drosophila siamana. NCBI lineage: Eukaryota > Metazoa > Arthropoda > Insecta > Diptera > Drosophilidae > Drosophila > Drosophila siamana. The sequence continues at coordinate 18,156,795 of JAWNPP010000078.1, forward strand.
AGTGTGTGTGCTTTAGTGTGTTTACAACGCCGCCGTGGCCGCTGTCTGAATTAATGTGTGTGTGTGTGTATGTTAGTTAATAACTAATATAAAGTAGTCTATTTTATTTTATTTAGCTGCTTGATTTTGCGCATAAAAATGCAAAGCGTCTGCGACGTCGACAGCCATTGAAATTTCACCGAAAAAAAAAACAATTTGTACTAAAAGCATCAACGCAAAACGTGACTAGTTTATTTTATTAATGCAGCCAGCAGCAGCAACAACAATTACAAGTGAATTCATTTTTTTTTCTTTTTCTTTCGTTTGGCGACGTCGCTGCCGCAGTCGCTGTTGCGCCGCCGCATTTCGTACATGAGACTGAGGGAGTCTATGTGTGTGTGTGTGTGAGTAAAGGGCGGCGACAGCGATTCACAGTGCTGGTGTTGTTATTGTTGCTGTTGAAATAAATGCGTGCAATTAGCATTAATATAATTACAATTGCCGTGGGTGGGGGAGGTGCAATAATTGAAGAAGAACAGCTACACACAAACAGCGCCAACAACGACAACAACAACATTCGCTTAGTAATTGCCGTTTGCGGACGCGCAGTTATTTCGTAATGCAGCTAACAGCAATAACAGAAGAAGAAGCAACAAGCAGCAATAGCCGCAGCAGAGGAAGAAGAGACAACAACTGCGTCGGTTGTAAAGCGCCGTTATTACACGCACTCTCACACACAAAGAGACTCGTGCGCGTCGACTGCAGCTGTGTGTACGTGTATGTGTGTGTGTGCGTGCAATGCACATTCACACGCACTTGTGCGTGGCTCTCTTTGCAGTAGTTGTCGTTTGCTTGCCTTTCTACCTGCAGAAACAGCAGTAACCGCAGCAGACTGCGCAGTAGCAGTGACGCTTTCGCTTCGTGCTCGCTCACTCACTCGCCTGCGTTGCTCAGGCTGCTTTGCTTTAAAAGAGAGGATCGAGCTGGCGCTCTCAGCAGCGGCAGCAGCAGCAGCATTCCTTGAATTGCAGGCAGCGTCGCTCGCGTCATCAGCTCTGTCGCCGTCGGTGTCGCAGTCGCAGTCGCAGTCATTAGCGAAAAGCACCAACAAATTTTTAATCGTAGTTCTTGTTTTTGTTGTAACCAGCACATTAGCAAAAACGCCGCCTTCGCTGTCAACTAAGTGCAATATTATTTAAGTGAAAAAGAGTGGAAGAGGAGAGAAAGAGAGAGAGTGATAGTTATTCACGCACACAAAAACATAAAGACAAATGATGTTATAACAACAGCAACAACAACGTGACGACAACTGCAAAATACAACAACAACAGCAACTGTGACTTTTGGTGTTTCTACTGTACTCGCCATGGAGCAGCAACAACAACATCATCTAAAGCGGCGGCAGCCTCAAAAACAACAGCAACAAAAGCACAACAAACGAAAAAAGCAGCAGAAACAACAACAACAACAACAGCATATTTTACTTGTTTTTATCATTTTGACAATTTGCTGGCCACAGGTGAGTGACGTTATTTCAACTCTCTTTCCTCGCTCTCCCCTATCAACCGTTTCTACCTACCTTCCAACCTTCCTACCTTTCCTTTCATTTCATTTGACCCCTCTCCACCTCTTTCATCGCTGCCAACTGCTTTCCACTCGCGTTGTTGGGCTCGCTGGGAATTCCGAACTTCGTAATTCACTAAAATTCGTCACACAAAGTACAGTGAACCACATTGAAGGTGCACTAAGCTCATTTTATTAGCGTCGATCGATTGTTAACTAGTTTCAAATGAAATATTCAACGTTCTTCAACAAATATTATTTCAAATCAAATACGTTGGTTTTACATTTGTATTTGTCATTTGTTAAAATATTTTTGCATTTGATCATCATCATAATTTCATTGACATTTTTTAATTGAATTTATTCTTGGATTAAAAAATTCAACGATTGTATTTATTATTCGTATTTTTATGGAAATATTTTTGTATTTTGCAACGACTGAAATATTCAAAAATAATTGTCTTAATGCAAATATAATGTATTTAAACTTTGTTTTTAATTTCAGTTGACTTGAAAGTTTTTGTTGTATTAATATTTGAAAGAATATTAACTGAAATGTAAACATTATTGTTGCTCGATTAGAATTTGAGCTCGTTCAAGTTCTTGACAAATATTTTATAAACAATAATTTCAATGCAAATATTTTATTTGCATCATTTGCAAAGAATTTAAATTTCGCCGCTATTGTTGCTTATTTAATCGATGATTAATTTGAGAGCTTCGAATGGAATAGAACCGAATTGACTTTAGAATTGACGTTGCATTTACCGTTGTGCTAAAATCTCAAAGATTTGCAAATGATTTAGTTCAACATGACGACGTTAAACCTTTTGACAAATCGCGATTCCAAATGTGCGTAAAGGAAGCTGGGGAGCAGGTCCATATATTGTATCAGATCTATAAATATTTCGAGCGAATTCGCATATAAACTACAAATATTGGGAGTGGTGGGAATGGGGGGGCGGGGGCTCCGAAATTCCAGAGAATTGAGAATTGCCGTTGGTCGAGAGCCTGTTCTACTTATGCCTTAAGTACACGTAGTACGAGTATTTCGGGATCATAAGATAAATATCCCGTGTTAACCAAAAAATCAATTCGAATCAATACTCGTATTTGTTTGTCTGTTTAGCGCATGATCAGTTGAAGATTGCTCATTAACTGGTTGTTGTGCTCATTCAGTATTCAGTTGAAAGCAATCAATTGGAATATCATATTCAAATACATATAGTACAATGTACCATTTCGGTTGTTATAAAATAAACAACTGCAGCCGACTTTCGCTCCTTCCAATTGAACGCATACCCTGTACTCTTCACAGGTAGCAAATGAGCTGACAAGTTATGCCAGCCAGTTTTGTTGTTTTCTTTTTGTCTTGTGTATAATTGGGATCATATTTGATGTCAGCAGCAGTTTGTTTATTTTGTTTTGCTGACATTTGGCGCATATTTGGGCAAATCTCAATTGCATTTTTTGAATTTTATAACGACTTTAAATGAAAACTTCCGAATTCCAAGCATATTCTTAACTAAACACAACTGGTTTTTTTTATGGTATTCATTATGCTGACTGCTGCATTGTCAAGAAGTGCAAATAAAAGCAGGCCAGAGAATAAAGTTTATGCGCAACAAAGTTTAGCTGATGCCTCTTGACAACAGCTAAATGAATTATTTATAAATCCAGAACAAATGATTTATGATCAATGATGATGAAGTTTGTATTCTCAAAGTATTACAATCGACTAGTTTGTGCGGGGTATTTGGCTAGTCGTGCCACGCCTGATTGTTTATGCTGGTCTGGCATGCGTCTGCTGCTTCTGTGTGTTTTTGGGGTGAACCCGTCGTTGGAGTCATTAAATTTCGATTGTTATTGTTTGCAGGCTGTTGCAGGTCAATTGGGGGATTTACTAAGTATATCTCAATCTGTCTCCCTCTCTAACTCTCGCTCTCTCTCGCTCTCTCGCTCTGGCATGCGCAATTACATGTGAAGAAACAATTTATTCAAATCTCTCGCTTAGCATTGTACATTTTGTGCATTTTTATTATTTTGTTCTTCGTGTTTTGCGTCTCCTCCTTTACTTTAGTTGGTGTCATAAACTTTTTAATCACTTGCTCAGCCGGTTTTGTTATTGTTGCTGTTACGCCGTTGTTGTTGTTGTTGTTGTTGTTTTTTTGTTATTCGATCATTCCATTTCATTTCGTTTCGTTCCGTTCTCCGCTCATTGTTTTCTTTGAATGGGAGTTAAAACCCGCGATTCCGTAACTTCGTAATGCCGCCAATTATTTGAAACTTTATTGAGAATTTGTTGTTTTCTCATCGCACAGTCTCGCAGCTAGCTACAACTTATATCATGGCTAATTACTTACACACACTATTTATTAGTTATTGTCTCGCCATATACTTGAGTTATATCTTTTATTATCTAGCTATGAGTTATGCAATCACTCTTGCCATTTACTTGACGATTGGGCGTCAAGCATTTTCTCACTTTGCTATAGGATATGCAGCAGTCGAGTACTGTTTTTTTTTTTGTGTGTGTGTGACATTTTTTGGCATTTACTTCAATCTATAACTGGTTTATTTAGTTTAGAATTATCTGCTGAATTATCTCTCGAACGGCAAATACTCTGCAAATATTTTTCGCACTAAATGGAGAAATATCTCGTGTTTTGCATTACGACAACGAGATGCATTATCTTCAGCTTTATCTTATCTTGGTCTGTCACGCGACTTTGGCATCAAGTTGAACGCTTCTTGGTTTTCATTTGCCGGTCATCTCGTCTACATTTTTCGCTTGGGGCTGGAATTTATTGACGAATCAAAATACCAATGCACCTTGGCATAAACAAAAGAAATTTGCAATGATTCCCATGCGTTGTCGTAACTCGATGCTTGCGATTTCGTAATTTGATTTTGTCCACTTGCGCTACAGATGTTTCGCTTATTTATTTATGCTTCGTCGGATAGAGTGTACAAAAAACAAAAAAGCGAAAAAAGCAAAACACAAAGCGTAAATCTGAATAGTCTCTCAAGGTTGATGTTGCTCTCGAGTGACTACTGTGTCTCGCTTCTGGCTTGTTTCTAGCCGGCTTCAAGTTGTTGTCCTGCCAGATCAAAAAACAAACCGTCGCTCTCGCTCTCTGGCATTTTTTCTTGTCATTTTGTTTTTGTTTTTTTTTGTTTATATAAAAAAGCCAGAGAATTGTCGCGTCTCAACGTTGTTTTTGTGCAGTTTTGCAATTAAAGTCAGACGGAATGCGGCCACTGACTGTTTCGTCTTGTGGCTCACGTGCCAATACAATAATATAATATTGTTGTGAACAGCGAAGAGATCAAGAAATTTAACAGACAGAATTGTATTAAGAATACAAAGTTTCGCCTTGACTCGATCCGATTATCATCATCGCGATGATGATGATGATGTACCAAAGACGCATCGTAACGTGTCTCCCAAAAAAAAAATAAAAATAAAAATAAAAAACTTGGCCAGAGATGCAGAAAAACATTCACTTCTCCACTCACTTTATTCACAACTCACTAATGAGTAGACAACACTACCTAACTTCCCCGCTCTCGGCTCAACAGATTCATGCTTACTAAGCGCGTCCTCCTCCCCCTCCCGAAAAAAACAAAATAAATAAAATAAATATAAAAAAAAGTGCGATGACATCAGCGCTTGAAGTTTGCTTTTGTTCTTTCGGTTTGTCTGTATTATTTGTGTGTCTGTTTGTGTTTTGTTTTTATGCTATTTTTTTTTTATGAGACTCTTCGTCGCTTTGTCGATTGTTTTAGATATGTAAATGATGAGTTAATGTTGCCATCTTTGCTGTTCTGTTTCGTTCGTTGCGGCTATCTGGCAACGCCGGGCATAATTCAATTTAGAATTACACGCAGATCAAACGCAACGCGCCGCAAGTTCAATTGAAAGCTCATCCCATTGTCAGCACTTTTAGAAACACTCGCCACATGTATACCCTATAAACAAGGCACCCCAAATGGGTTTGTTAAGTGGCCACAAACACACACACACACATAGTTATTAATCTCGATTACATGAGGCAATTGAATGTATGATTTATATTTTTTGTATACTCTACAATCTCCAGTCAGCACTCGGGCTGTGATCGTTTTCGGCTTTCGTTGTTTTGTTACGACTATTGCACAATGCTCTAGTGGATTTTTATGACTGCGAGTTCGATTTCCCGAATAATAACTAAATCTTTCATGCCCATACCAGTTTTACCTGGCACTTAAACTTCTCTGTCGTCTGTCGTAAATTCGTTGCGATGACAGCGCCTGCAACATTGTTGCATTCAGCAGATATTAGCCGAAATTGCAACGCAATTGCTGTCAAAGTCGACGTGTTCTATAATAATCTCTATCTCTCTCTTATGCTGCCTGCAATTTCTATTCATATTTGCTGAGCTGTAGCTAAAAACTGAATGTGTTCGGCATAAACAAGTTTTTTATCGACTTCAATGTTCTACAGAGTATTTGCTGGTGCCATATATATTTTGGGCTTTAATTTGCGTCTATTATTATTAATTGTGGCACAAGTCGCTAATAGTTTTGTACTTAATTTTATTCCATTACATCATAAATTATTCTGAATACATTTCAAGCATGAGTTTTGAGACGTGATCTTTGGGTGAATAAAGTAGCGAATCTTATGAGTTGCAGTTCACAATTGTCTGCAGGGTATACACGCAGTCAGTCATTGCTGCTGATTGCGATGCGTTGTGAAGTTGTTTGTAAATTTTTGGTGGTGTAATTTAAAGTTTACTCGTGTTCTCGCGAGCATGCAACCAACCAAATTGTCGTCGTCGCTCTGTTTGTTGTTCTGAACTTGCTGTGCGCTGCACTTGCGATCGTCTGATCTAATTTTAATTAATTAAACCGTAAACGTAAACGAATTCGAATTCGAATTCGGGCAGCGGGTTTCTTGGTCTTCTTTTTGTTTCATTTCTTTTTTTTTTTTTTGGTTGTTTCTGTTATTCTGTCTGTGTTGGGTGTGGTCTGCTTTTTGTCGAACAACTTTTAGGTTGTAATATCAGTTTTATGTTTACTGGAATGCACCAAGTGCCACGGGGATGGGGGGCGGTGGAGGTGCAGCCGGGCCAGAGATGGAGCAAAGCGGCATTCGGTGCTAATTGGTATGCATAGCAAGTGCTCGCCAGGTTGAGGTTGAGGCTGAGGCTGAGGCTGCTGTACCTTATGTGAGGCGGATTCTATGGCAGTCAGCGGCGGCAGCGACAACGGTTAATAAAAGGTGCCCCCAAAAATGGATGGATGACAACTATGCGTCAGTCAGTCAGTCAGTCAGTCTGTCAGTTTGGGGACTAAAACTGCGCAGTTTATGTTGTTCAGCCCAGCTGCTTTTTGTCCCCAACTTCACTGCGATATATGCGACAGCGACAGCGAGAGAAAGAGCCCGAGATAGTCAAGTCCGACTGTCATTTGTCGCTCTGAACTCGCTGGGATATTCCACAACAGTCACACATATGCACAGTATATACATTTGTATGTAGGTTTTGCCCATAGTCGCGTGTATGTGTGTGTGTGTGCTTGTGGCATGCAACCATCCGGCATTGCCAGTCGTCACTTGATGGAGTGCCTTTTTAAAAATAGCCCACCATTTAGCGGCAAATTATTTGTGCTGTCAGGCAGCGAGTGCTGTGTAAAGTAGTGTAAACTAGTGTCAAGAACAGGGCTCATTTTTAACTCCACACACAGATCTGTCTGCCCGCTCATATTCATGCCCTTTTTGGCCATTACCACCGTTCGGCCAAAAACATGTCTCCACTTCCTCTTCGTCTTCCCCTTCGCCATCCATCTGTTGTTTGCTGTTTTGTTGTTGTCTTCTTCCTGACAGCAAACTAACTATTGAGCACTTTACTGCCATTTTCCGGCTGCTCGGCAGTCACCACCCGGAACCTCGGCTAAAATCTGCCACACGTTGGTCAATAGCTAATTATTTGCCTTGGACAATTGTTCAGTTTTTAGCTGGGATTGCTTGAGGCTGCAATTGCAGTTTGAAAGTAGGGCTGTTTTCATTTTAATTATGGAGTGCTTTTGTCTCCTCGTCATATGACAAACAAACTGAACAATTGAAAAGTTTTCGCCCAAAACCAAAAAGCATCCGAGACTAACACAAAATTACTATGAAAATGGGCTCCACTCAGTGCATGGAAAAACAGCTGCCCACTAAATTTGATTGCATCTCCGCCCAGTGCGCTAATAACAGCGATCGGCGCTGCCATCAAAAGCATCAAAGTTGCGATCGATCAACACAAAAAAAATGTGATGCGATAACGATTTACTCGAAAGCTAAAAACTATCGCCGCAACTATCGCACCAGCGATGACAGCCAATGACTATCGTATTCCACTTTTCCTAATGACAGTTTACGTGTCGCGTGTGACGCGAATGCGGCAACAGCAACAGCAACAGCAAGTGTCGAATGTGGGGCAAGCTGCGCTTAATGCGCCACTTTCTGTAACACTTTGCAGGCAGCTCGCTGAGCTACGAACTCAATTCATAAGGTTTGTTTCATTAGCTGCCAATTGGGCCTACATAAATGGCCAGCAGCTAATTGGCCAATTGGCTGATCGCTCAGCAACAGCAGCAACAACTGAAAAGAGGCGCCAAAAAGGCAACAGCATTGACACGTGTTGTTATTGCTGCTTTTTGGGGGGTGTCAGAGCTCAAAAGTGTTATATAATTGCAGATAATGGGAGATCAGATCGTCGTGGGGTCGACGATAAAGTCCATGTATATATTGTATGTTATATATACTCGCAGCTCGCTGGCATGGCTAATGATTGGGCTACAACTGCAGCAGCAGCAAAACAAAAGCAACAACAACAGCAGCGAATTTTGCATTAATTAATGTTAATTGCGACGGCAGCAGCAACGACTTGTAAACTGGGCCAAGTCAAAACTTAGCAGCAGTTAGTAGTAGTCTCTTTTTACGTATTTTATTTTTTTTATATGCTTTATTTACTATTTACCATTTTGCGTTTGGCTGGACTGTGAGCAACGCAATTGCAAATTATTCACTTACTCACTTACTCAGCTATTCGCATATTCGCATATTCAGTTTCCAATTTGTTGTTTATTCAATTTCAAATATCGCAAAATCAAAACTACAACAAACACACGAGAGTATGTGAATTAATAAAGCAACAGCAACAACAACAAAAGAGGCAAAATAAATCAAATGGAATGAAATAAAATAAAATAAAATAAAAACGTGGTGCGCTTGTTGCTGCTTGTGGCTGCTCGCCTAACTGGTTTCGGCGGCTGCCATATAAATAATTAGCAAAAACCAACAACGCTTTATAAATCACACACACATTCGCACAACCGGCCCCAATGCCTCCCCCCTGCCTGCCTTTCCCTCTCCTCCATTCCTCTAAGATAGCCACCTGAAGCGGCGCACCTGCCTCTTGTGTGTTGTGCCTACAATCAATGCAACAATTTTTATATACCCTGCTTAAATCAGGGGCGGGCCAAAAGGGGAATACGCCACTTCTCCTTGTGATCGGGCAACAAATCAGTTTGGCGTAAAGCAATCGCAGCGAGCGTGATCAACACCAGCTGGCGAGTTCATTGAGAGTTGTTCTCCATCTATCAGTCTTTAGATCTTCAGCTTGAGACACGACTCGATACTCTAGAAGCGAGCATCTTTGTGTTCTATGTTATTTTTGGCACAATTGTCTGCAGTTTGAAGCGTTTGCGGTCAAATAGGATGTGTCTATTTTTATATCTCGTAATTAACTAAGTTCAATCAAAGCAAACAGTCAAATTTATGAATTATAATTAAGTTAGTCGCATCAATGCAATATTTTGTTAAACAAAGCAAACAGCAAAGTTTATTAATTATAATTAAATTAGTTCAATCAACGCAATATTTTGTTAAACAAAGCAAACAGCTAAGTTTATTAATTATAATTAGGTTCGCTCAATCATTAGATATTTTGTCAAACAAAGTGAAATTTATTCAGTTACTTCAAAAATAAGATATTTTGTTAAAAAAAATGAATAACAAAGTTTATTAATATTAATGAAATTAGAAATTTCGCAGCAGAGTTTATTAATTTTTTAAGCACCGTTTTTTTTTTGTTTTCGTCTTTTTACCAAAACAATTTGCAGGGTAGCTGTGAGTCGTGCAGTGCTATTTAATCCAGGTTTGCCGATTTGTTTTCTTTTTTGCAACTTGAGCTGCGGTTTTGACGAGCGGCGCTTTGTTGTTGCCAGTAAAATGGTTTGTTTAGTTTTGTAATTATTACAAAATATTGAAAAATTAAAGCAACAGGAAATCGAGGCTTTCATGGAAAATTTTGTTAAGATCTTTTCGCAGCCCCCCTGCCCCCCACTCCTTGGCCCCGCTGCCGTCTGTCTGCGCGGTGTGGCCAAGTTCAATCCCCTCTCCCCCTCCCCGCTGCCCCCTGCGCACAGAACAACCGCAGAGATCAGTTTTTTTGTAGTTTGTTTTTTATTGTATTTTTTGCGTTTGGATTTTGTTCAGCATCATCAAGATCATTATCATAAACAGCGCATGACATTGGCTGCGGTTGCTCGTGTTGAATTTTGACAAATACCCTGTAATTTGATGGTGCATAGAAGCAGGCGTTTGTGAAAGTTGATGCATTCAATCAAACAGAACTTTTCGAGTTGCCAAGTTGTTGCGCAAATACCCTTTTATTTTATTTCGTTTTTTTTTTTTGTGTTGTGTTGTGTTGTCGCTTAAAGCGACTTCAGTTTGTCTTTGTCTGATGAGCGTGAAGCGTGATCAAAGATGTTGCCTGCATGCTGGCATTATTTGTTAATTAATCCGAATTAATCTGAAGATGCGTCGCCGCCTGTACGTTGTGTTGTGGGGGTATATGGCAGTCGATCACGCTCAATTAGCGCATAGGGGTTAGCGCAAGTGGGCATGTGGCATGTGGCAAGCATGGGGTCGCTTGGGTGACTGGGTGATTGGGTGATTGGGTGATTGGTTCACGACCTCGTCTTTCGTCTGTTTGCTTTTGCTTTTGTTGTGGATGGCATCAAAAAAAATGGAAAAAAAAAAATGAAGCTAATTGCAGCTGCAATTGCCAACATTGCGGGGCGCGACAATTGCATTTGTAATGAGCTGACAAGGTCGCCGCTTCATATTAATGCAAGTCCCGCATCTATAGCACACTATATACATATATACTATACTATACACTATACAATATGCATATATTGTTAGCCAGACAGAAAGCTGACTGCTATGCGTAACGCAGCACAGCCCATAACTTTCCCGTTGTCCGAAATTGAAATCAAGCAAAATACAAAACGGAAAGTGAAAGGCGCGACTCTGACAAAACGAAACAAAACAAACCGAAACGAAATGAAACGAAACAACGACAGCAACAACAACAGATGAGTGCCGCAATGTCAATCGCAAGTGCTTTAAAAATAGCCCAGACGCCCACAAAACACTCATAGACAGTCACATTCACACACACACACACACACACACACACTCACATCTCAGTATCACAACAACAACAACAACACATACACAAAACTCCCTCGAAACTCTCGTTTCGTTGTGTGTATCAAATGGCTGGCAATTTCAACGAATTACAACGATTTGTTGCACTAAATATGAATCTGATCCGAAATACTTTCCTTTTATAAACACACCCAAAACCCCCGAAAACCAAATAACACAATGGATGCGAAAATAAATAAAAACCACAAGCGCAAAAACAGGTGGAAAGAGGCTCTAAAACACACACGCACACACACAAACACACACCATACACACACACACACACATAAGCAAAATAAACGTCTATCTCCCACATTGAATAATAACCGCAAATCTTCGGGTCTCTTTCAATGTTTTCGCATAGCCATGCAAATCAATAAACAAAATGTCAATTTAGCCGATGTTATTTTTTCTTTTTTGCTAGGGATTAGCACCTAATGAGCTTGGCACAAATGTAGGAAATACGCGTTGCGTTCAACACAATGCTCGGTTTATATTTTTAGCGAAATCGTTTCAGGCCTCGTATAACACTTTGCCCCTGATTTCCTGATCTTCTCCTCTGATCTTGTAACCCATTTCATACACAAGTTTTTAGCCAGTTGTTTGTCTATTAATTCACTCAGTTTTACGGCCAACTGTTAACCGGCAATTAAACAATTCATCACACTAGATTTTCTAATTGAATTCTTTGTCTTTGTCTATTATTTCGCTCCATTTTACAGCCAAATTGCTAACTTCGAATGATACAATTTCTCACACTTGCATCTCTTAGATTTTCTAATTGAATTCTTTGTCTTTGTCTATTAATTTACTGCATTTTGTTGCCAGATTGTTAACTTCGAATAATACAATTTCTCACACTTGCATCTCATAGATTTTCTAATCTAATTCTTTGTTAATTTGACAAGCAATTTGCGCTCTTCAGCTGCGCCCTAAAGTCTCCTCAAGCTTCGACAATCTGCTCTGTGCATGCTGTCTTTGTGCGACATCCCCGGTAATTATTTGCTCCCCAGCTGCGCCTTTCAAATCGCAAATCATTGAAGCGCCGAGCCGGGCCACTCATTGGACTTTCACAGGGTATGCTCATGGTCAATACGCGTTAGTCAAACGCTGTTTGGCTTTTTTAATTGTAATGAGTATTTATTTATATTGAGTGTGTGTATTGTGAATCATCGCCAGCCAATGCCGCGTTTAACATTTAAGTGGCATGGCTCTTTTATTGAGTATCAAATGGAAGCTAAAGCAACCGCCGCCGTCAACACCGCCCCCGCCCCCTCCGCCACCCACAATCAGTTTTGTAAATTTCAAATTAACTTCCGTACTTTGAAGCGTTCGCATGTCCCATGCAACCTAAACAACAACAGCAACAATTTCGAACAGAATCTCAATTCATATTTCATATTCAAAAGTGCAATTGCTTTTGTGTGTGTGGAAAGTTGGAAAATCAATTGTGATTTTCCGCTTATTTACGTCGAACCATGGGAAATTATATTTCATTCAACATTGTGTTACATCTCGCCAAGTGCAACGAGATACCATTGAACCAACCCCACCGAGTCCAATCAATATCACGTGCTTCTCACAGGTTTTGTTTTTTTTTTTTTTTTTCGTTTTTGGGCTTTTGGGGGAATCGTGATGTGCGTCATCGACGACGAACGGATTGAACGCCTTGAAACCTTGTGTTTTTTTTTGTTCAGCATGCAGTAAATTAACGAGTCAGGCCCAAGAAATTTGCTAATCTCCATTAATTATCGTTGCAAACGATGGCAGAAATTAATAAACATCGAGTGCGCGACTAGTCGCTATATATACTATACTCGTATAAGATATCAGAAACTGCGTGCTATTGCAATTTCCACCTACAGAAGACAATCCGCGAAAACAAAGCCAAGCGATTGAAGAAAACCCAAATGCATTCAAAGCTGTTGACTCAGCATTCAAAAATAGCAACAACGACAGCAACAACGACAACGAACAACAATGCAAAATACAACAAAATGCAAACTGCTTTATTCTGGCTTAGATATTTTCTAGGAACCAAACAAACAGAGGTCACATATTATTGAAATCGAAATGCTTCGAGTGGTGCTTCATTCATTCACAGATTTTGACAGATATTATGAACGCATATTCAGGCCACTGCAAAGAGACGAGTCACAATGCTATCCAAGCGAAATTCAATGCTGACCGCAACAGTTTAAACTACAGAATGAATGGAAGGACTTCAAATGAGGCAATATAAATTTATAGAAAGCATATACGATTAATAAATGCAGCTTCCTTAGAGCTGCATTGTCTGATTTTAAAAAGAGTTCAAAAATCGAAGAAGAAGCGCGGGAAAAAAGCAAACTTCCGTTTCGCCCACTTCCTCTTCCACATTCACGCCCAGTGTCGACCAACAAGCGAGCAAAATGTGTTTGGCTTATGCAACTGAACGTTGAATGCATTGGGTTTCACGCTGGATGCGGCGACCACAGTCATTATCATAATCATCTATATAAATTAATGTAAAACCTAATGAGCACGAGATGCGAGATGCAATCTGAGCAGCGCACACGACAGAGCGAAAGAGAAACAGTGGGAGAGAGAGAGAGAGAGAGCGGGACAGAATCGTTTATAGCCGTGACATTGTGACTCAACGGCGCTTTTTTTTTTTTTTTGGCATTGTTATAGATTAGGGTATGTTTCTCCTCCGTCAGTGTGTTTGTTGTTGTTGTTGTTGCTTATCGTCGTGATTAATGTGTTGGGCAAGCGCAATGGCAGCGAACCAAGAGATTAAAACATTTCACAATATAGGTCAGTTATGGCTTCCATCCAGCCGCCAAGCCATCAAGCCATCAAGTCATCAAGCCATCGTCAGTCAGGTCATCAGTCGCATCATCAGGCACCATCAGTTGACCAATCCATCTAGCCATCAATTGACCCTGACTTAACTCATCTCAACCTGAACAACAACACAAAGCCTCACTGAACTTCGCTCCACTCTCTTTTTTACCACTTTCTTATGACCGTTTTGTTTTTGTTTTTTTTTTTCCTCTGCTTTTCCAGGTCGCTAATGGCGCCGATTTGGTCATCAGCGTGCCGAATGCCAGCAGCAATGACAATGCCTTTTACCGTATCGACTACAGTCCACCATTTGGCTATCCGGAACCGAACACAACCATTCCCGCCAGCGAGATTGGCCAGAACATCAAGCTGTCCAAGGTGCGACCGGGCAGCGAGTACAACTTCTGGCTGTACTACACGAATTCGACGCATCGCGAGCTGCTCACCTGGACGGTGAACATAACCACAGGTGAGCGTTGATTGACGTTTGATTGAACGATTGATTGGGTGGCACTTGTATTTAATGAGATGTGTAGCTTATTCAGTTTGATGGTGGTGAATGTGCCGTTGACAAATCCCACCGTGATTGATCAATCAGCAGTGTTTGATTGATAGGCTGAAGAACAGTCTTTGATCTTAGCTAAAAGCAAGAGCTAATTTCAAATTAAATTTTCAATGATTCAGATGTGTAATTTATCAAGTTTGATTATGCAGCTTGCAAGTCGCGATCAGTGATTGATCAATCAGCAGTGTTTGATTGACAGGCTGAAGAACAGTCTTTCATCTTAGCTAAAAGCAATTTAAAATGAGATTGTCAATGATTCAGATGTGTAACTTGTTTAGTCTGATTGTACAGCTTGCATATCGCGACCAGTGATTGATCAATCAGCAGTGTTTGATTGACAAACTGTTCTTCACTTCCATCTTTAATTTTAAATTAAATTGTCAATGATTCAGATGTGTACTCTACTTAATTTTATTGTGCAATTTGGCAATCGCGACCAGTGAGTGATCAATCTGCAGTGTTTGATTGACAGACTGAAGAACAGTCTTTCATCTTAGCTAAAAACAATTTAATCTTATTAAATTGTCAATGATTCAGATGTGTAACTTGTTTAGTCTGATTGTGCAGCTTGCAAGTCGCGACCAATGATTGATCAATCAGCAGTGTTTGATTGACAGACGGCTAAGATCGTTTATTATATGCTGAACACTTCTGTCTTACCTGCAAATCTAACAAATTAAAAATTAAATTGCCAATGATTGACTGACTTAGTGATTGAATGAACTTCTGCTATGATTGACTGATTGAAACAGTGATTGAAGAGAATAGTTGTGTTATTAAATGCTTGCACAATTCATAGATTTGGGAATTATTGAATGCCATTAGTTGATTGACTGATTAACCAACTCATTATTGTTGCAACTTACAGCCCCCGATCCGCCGGAGAACCTCAGCGTACAGCTGCGCTCCAGCAAAAGCGCCTTCATCACATGGAAGCCGCCGGGACTGGGACAGTATTCGGGCTTCAAGATCAGAGTCTTGGGCCTCACGGAGCCGGCGCACAGCGAGTACAACCGCAGCTTTCTGGTGTCCGGCAACGAGACGCTGCAGCTGTCGGCCAAGGAGCTGACGCCCGGAGGCACGTACCAGGTGCAGGCGTACACGCTGTACCAGGGCAACGAGTCGGTCGCCTACACCAGTCGCAACTTCACCACAAGTAAGTCCCGGTTCGCGGGCACTCGCAGTCCCAACAATCCCTGCAATTTCTAACTGCCAATATCTCTCGCAATCAAAAATCCCGCCAAAGTAATGATAACAAAATACTCCGGGAGGGCGAGATGAAGCACGCGCTCACCGCATTCGCTTTTGGTGTTTGGTAATCTAACAAAATGCTCTCCACTTCTCTGCCTCTTTCTCCTCTCTCTCTCTCTTTACCTCTCTCTCTCGCTCTCTGTATGTTTCCTAATATTCTACTCTATCTATCTATCTATCTGTTTTGCTTACTGACTCTCACTCGCTTTCTACAGCCGAGCAATGGAGCGTCTCAAGGTAACCATTAAGAATTCCCCGTAATTTTGTTGTTGTTTTCCTTTAACATGTTGGTTGTTCTTGCAAATAAATACGTGTGTACGAGCAGAAGAATCGATGCTCCCAAGTAGCTCAAACGCCAGCCCAGTGATCTCCAACTCGAAGCGCCTCAATGCTGCATGAAGTTGCAGAGTGAAATGCAATAAGTTTGCCGTTTCATAATGAAATCGTATAGAATTAAGTTTAGAGTTTTCCACATACCTTCATGACAATTTTAGGTGTACAAAAGTTTAAAAAAATGTCATTTATAAGTCCGCATTTTGATTCGTAAATCGTTTTGCTTAATTTCCTTTTGATTTTGGAAACATTTTTCAACTTGCGATAGTTTTACAAAGAAAAGTTCAGGCTATAGGAACTTCTGCTTTATTTGAGTAGTTTTAGAGTTAAGTTAAATTAAACGTTAATATTAATTAGATGCACTTTGGAAGACAGGTGCATATAACTTTATTTTCCCAGACTTAGTTTAGCATTCAACTTAGCTTCACTTTAATTCAATCTTGCCATTGCAATTTTTTATTCTTTGAGAGCTGCTCACTTTATTTAATTCCACGTCGAGTGCAGCGAATATCGCCTGAGATTGAGGCGCTGTCTCTCGACTTGGGGATCACTGCAGCTGGCTGTGTTGCGTCTTTATTTCGACTGTTGTGTTTGTGTCTCTTTTTTGTTCATACCTTTGGCCGTTGTTTTGTCATTAACACGCCCCCCACGCTTCTAACCACACACACATTTACTTACATACCTGTAGTGCAATAGTCAGCATATTGTATTTAGTAACTCATATCGAATCCACTTTCCCAAACCACCGCCTCAATCAAACCAAAAAAACAAACCACCCACCTTCCCACACACAGAGCCCAACACGCCCGGCAAGTTCATCGTGTGGTTCCGCAACGAGACCACGCTCCTTGTGCTGTGGCAGCCACCGTACCCGGCGGGTCTCTACACCCACTACAAGGTCTCCATCACGCCCAACGATGCCATCGAGAGTGTGCAGAACGTGCAGCGCGAGGGCGAGCCGCCCGGACCTGCCCAGGCGGCCTTCAAGGGTCTGGTGCCGGGTCGACCCTACAACATCTCCGTCCAGACGGTCTCCGAGAACGAGACGTCGGTGCCGACGACAGCACGCTACCTCACCGTGCCGGAGCGGCCGCTGAACGTGACCTTCGATCCCGACTACACGACCACGAGCGGCTTTCGAGTGCGCTGGGAGGCGCCACGCACCTACAGTGAGTACGACAGCTTTCAGGTGTCGCTGGTGCTGCCGCGACGCGTCTTCACGGTGCCGCGCAGCGAGGCGAACAATCTGCACTTCGACTACCCGGACACCCTGGAGCCCGGCAAGAAGTACGATGTGGTGGTGAAGACCATCTCGGAGAACGTGAACTCGTGGCCCGTCAACGGACAGATCACGTTGCGGCCGCTGCCCGTGCAGAGTTTGCGCGGCTACCTCGACGATCACACGAATGCCGTGCATCTGTCCTGGGATCCCGCCGAGACGGGCACACAAGATAGCTATCGCATCAGGTGAGTGCCACAAGCTGGAGGCTGAGAAGTATCGATAGTCGCTGAATCGAATCGAAATGTTTAAGAGTTAATATTCACATTGCCTTCATTACGCGTTCAGCGCTTGAAAACAGTGTAATTAAGTGAACTTTAAATTGATTGCAGCTTAAAAACAAAAGCGTGCGTTCATTGCATTAATATTCGCATAATTAAACAATAATAACAATGCGAATTTTTATGATCGTTTAGTCGCTTTCTTCTAACCCTCTTTTTGCATGCCAATTTATTGGCATTCAATGAAATTAAATTGTATTTTCCATGTGATTTTTAAAGCGCTTCGTAAGGCAATCACAATATACAATACAATACAAGCGATAGTAACGATAGTACGTTCGATAGTTCTCCACCTCTAGCACAAGCTCTTGAGTCTTTCGTCTGCTAATCTCCCAAGTTTTTGCAGCTACTACGAGAAGAGCAACGAAACGGACGCCGAGTCAACCACACCCCAGGTGGTTGAGACGAAGAACACCGAGTTCAAGCTGGAGCCAGTGGAGCCCCTGCTGCCCGGCCGTCGCTACCAGATCGAGGTGCAGGCGTTGTCCAACGGGGTCAGCTCCAATGCCAGCACCTTGGTGCGCAACACTCGCCCCTCGGCGCCCATCATCCAGGAGCTGCGCAGCATCAACCAGGGCTTGAACATCAGTTGGCGCAGCGATGTGAACTCGCGCCAGGATCGATACGAGGTGCACTATCAGCGCAACGGCACCAACGAGGAGCGCACCATCAGCACCAATCACACCAGCCTCATCATCAAGTACCTGCATCCCGGCTCCGGCTACGAGGTCAAGGTCTACGCCATCAGCCACGGCGTGCGCAGCGAGCCGCACTCTTACTTCCAGGCAGTCTGTAAGTGAAAGCAGGTTCAGAGTAGTAGTTGGATTATATTAGATCAAATATTACAATGGGCGGAAAGTGCCAGAAATGTGTGCTTATAATTTTATTGACTGCCGATAGTAAGAAGAGTACAATTTATAACTGATGAGCAGCCAAATAGGTGGAGAGGAACTAAAGAGATAAACTCCAGCCTTAGCAGCAGGCTTTACAATTGCCTATTTATATTTCTGCCTACAAATGCCATCATTTGTAGCTTGCTTAATCAATTCAAGAAGCCAATTTCTAGTATCTATATTTAACTGCTTGAAATACGTTTTCACCTAACGACTTTCTTCGTCTTCCGCAGTTCCGAAGCCGCCGCGCAATCTCACCCAGCAGACGGTGAACACGAACCTGGTGCTCCTCCACTGGCAGCCGCCCGAGAACAGCGACTACAGCGAGTACGCGGTACGCTACCGCACCGCGGCCTCGCCCTGGCAACGCCTCTCGAATGTGCACGAGCCGCAGGCACGCATCGAGGACATGCACTACGGCGAACGCTACCTCGTCCAGGTGAACACGGTGAGCTTTGGCGTGGAGAGTCCCGCGCCACTCGAGCTGAACATCACAATGCCGCCGCAGCCGGTGTCGAATGTGGTGCCGCTGGTGGACTCGCGCAACCTGACGCTGGAGTGGCCGCGACCCGACGGCCACGTCGACTACTACACCATCAAATGGTGGGCCACCGATGCGCCGCAGCAGCTGGAGTACAAGAACGTGTCGCAGCTGCCCGACGAGCGTGAGTAGACAATAGTTGGTAGTCGCAAGCAGGCAGCGAAAACACTAAAATGAGAGCGCAGTTTGAACAGAAGCAATAACAGCGAAAGGCTTTCTTAATGATCGTTTTCCCAAGATGATTTATATCTACTTATATGCCAATCGTTTGTTTTAAGCGCAAGGGTTTGCGTAATTTGCTTAAACTGCTTAAAATCAAAATTCCCACTTGAACCGTCTTAAATCACGCACTGAAATTTGTAGGAAAAGTCTTTGCTTTACTTTACTATTGAATTGTGTAGTTGTTCTTCGAACGACGATGAGTTTTGCATATATGCAATTAGTTTATTATAATGTTTAAACTCTTTAATTTTTTTAAAATTCCAACTTGAACCGTCTTAAATCACGCACTGAAATTTGTATGCAAAGCGTTTGCTTTACTCTCAAACGCCACACTCTAAATTGAATTTTATAGTTGTTCTTCAAACGATGATTATTTAGTTTTTCATATATTCAATTAGTTTATAATAACTAAACAAAATTCCCACTTGAACCGTCTTAAATCACGCACTAAAATTTGCATAAAAAGTCATTGCTTTACTTTACTATTGAATTGTGTAGTTGTTCTTCGAACGACGATGAGTTTTGCATATATGCAATTAGTTTATTATTATGTTTAAACTCTTTAAATGTCCAACTTGAAGCGTCTTAAATCACGCACTGAAATTTGTAGGAAAAGTCTTTGCTTTACTTTACTATTGAATTTTGTAGTTATTCTTCGAACGATGATGAGTTTTCTATATATGCAATTAGTTTATTATTATGTTTAAACTCTTTAAATGTCCAACTTGAAGCGTCTTAAATCACGCACTAAAATTTGTATGCAAAGCGTTTGCTTTACTCTTAAACGCCGTACTCCGAATTGAATTGAATTTTCACTATAGTTTAAAATTGCTGCCAATGTTTGCTAAACGATTCATTCGCTTTGTAATATATGTTTTAATTTAGCTAAAATCAATTAGTATCGTTAGAGAACAGCGTTTGAACTCAACACTTAGCTTGTAGTGTTTTCGATGCCTGCCAAATACTTTAGAACAATGATTAACCCTCCGCTTTCGCTTCACAGTGAGTGCGAGCAGCGTGCGCATCCCCATCGAAGAGCTGTCTCCAGGTCGGCAGTACAAGTTCGAAGTGCAGGCCAGCTCCAATGGCATACGCTCGGGCATCACGCACCTCTCGACGCGCACCATGCCGCTGATACAGTCCGATGTGTTCATCTCGAACGCCCAGGACGAGCTGGAGGACAGCGAGGTGCCCAGCGAGGAGGAGAGCAACAGCATCACACTGAACTACACGCCGACGCCAGCGTCGAGCACACGCTTCGACATCTACCGCTTCTCGCTGGGCGATCCGCTGATCAAGGACAAGGAGAAGCTGGCCAACGACACCGAGCGCAAGCTGAGCTTCACGGGTCTGACGCCCGGCCGTCTGTACAACATCACCGTGTGGACGGTGAGCGGCGGCGTCGCCAGTCTGCCCATCCAGCGGCTCTATCGCCTGCATCCGCTGGCCATCAGCGGGCTGCACGCCACCCAGCTGGAGGCGCGCGAAATCACGCTGCAGTGGACGGCGCCGGCCGGCGAGTACACGGACTTTGAGCTGCAGTACCTCAGTGCCGACGAGGAGGCGCCCCAGCTGCTGCAGAACGTGACGACGCAGACGCAGCTGACGCTGCAGCGACTGCAGCCGTACCACAACTACACCTTCACCGTCAGCGCGCGCGCCGGCGCTGGCAGCGATGTGATGATGCGCACCAGCGCCCCCCTCTCGGCCAGCTACCAGACGCTGCCGGCGCCGCCGGGTCGTGTCGACTACTTCCAGCCGACGGACGTGCAGCCCGGCGAGATCACGTTCGAGTGGCTGCTGTCGCCGCAGGAGCAGCACGGCGCCATCGAGCACTTTCGCATCAGCTGCGAGAACGTCGACGACGCCCTCGACACGCTCAGCTACGAGCTGCCGGCGAACGCGACGCTGGCGCGCATCGAGCACCTGGTGCCGGGCAACACCTACGTCTTTCGCATCCAGGCCAAGTCGGCCCTGCAGCTGGGCTACGGGGCGGAGCGCGAGCATCGCCAGCTGATGCCCATACTGGCGCCTCCGCTGCCCGCTGCCCACATCATGCCCATCGAGGTGAGTCGCAGCAGCTCCACGATACAGATACGCTTCCGCCAGAACTACTTCTCGAATGCACACGGCCTGGTGCGCTGGTACACCATCATTGTGGCCGAGGATGTGGCCAAGAATGCCTCCGGCCTGGAGATGCCCAGCTGGCGTGACGTTCAGTCGTACACGGTGTGGCTGCCGTATCAGGCCATCGAGCCCTACAATCCATTTGCCGGCCGCAATGGCAGCGGCGCCGCCAGCGGTCTGGGCGTCGAGGACTTTATCATTGGCAGCGATGGCTGCGAGAAGCGCAGCATTGGCTACTGCAACGGGCCGCTCAAGTCGGCCACAACGTACCGCATCAAGGTGCGCGCCTTCACCGAGGAGAACAAGTTCACGGACACCGCCTACAGCGAACCGATCACCACCGATCGCGACGATGTCCTCTGGCTGGCCGGTCTGCTCGCCTCGGCGCTGTTTGTGGTCTGTCTGGTGGTCGTGGTGGGCTACTATCGCTATCGCTGCAACAGCCTGCGACGGGCGACCAACAAGTCGCTGCGCATGCAGGACGAGTTGACGGCCCTGCCGGAGGGCTACATTGAGCCGAATCGTCCCATACACGTCAAGGACTTTGCCGAACACTATCGCCTCATGTCCGCCGACTCGGACTTTCGCTTCAGCGAGGAGTTCGAGGACCTCAAGAACGTGGGACGCGATCAGGCCTGCAGCTTCGCCGACTTGCCCTGCAACCGGCCCAAGAATCGCTTCACCAACATTCTGCCCTACGACCATTCGCGCTTCAAGCTGCAGCCGGTGGACGACGACGATGGCTCCGACTACATCAATGCCAACTACATGCCCGGCCACAATTCGCCGCGGGAGTTCATTGTGACGCAGGGACCGCTGCACTCGACGCGCGAGGAGTTCTGGCGCATGTGCTGGGAGAGCAACTCACGGGCCATTGTGATGCTCACGCGCTGCTTCGAGAAGGGGCGCGAGAAGTGCGACCAGTATTGGCCCATCGATCCCGTGCCCATCTTCTACGGGGACATCAAGGTGCAGCTGATGACGAACACGCACTTTCTGGACTGGTCGATAGCCGAGTTTATGGTGTCCAGGGTGAGTTGGTTGAATGAGGATGCGAGAAGAGGAGCAGACTGTGGAAGGTAGAGCTGTGGAGAAGGATCAGAGAAGAATTCACGATAAAACAACTAAGAGAAGATTTGCAATTAAAGCTCTGAAAGCGGAGAAGCAAGAAGCAGTGGGAGAAGCTTAGTAGAGGATTTGTGAGCAGACTGTGGAGAGTAGAGCAGTGGAGAGCATTGGGAGAAGAGTTAAGCATAAAAGTAGACAACAACTGAGGAAAGATGTGGCAAAAAAGCTCTGAAAGGGGAGAAGTGAAAGGCAGTGAGAGAAGCTTAGTAGAGGATTTGTGAGCAGACTGTGGAGAGTAGAGCAGTGGAGAGCATTGGGAGAAGAGTTAAGCATAAAAGTAGACAACAACTGAGGAAAGATGTGGCAAAAAAGCTCTGAAAGGGGAGAAGTGAAAGGCAGTGGGAGAAGCTTAGTAGAGGATTTGTGAGTAGACTGTGGAGTATAAAGTGGTGAAGAGCGATTGGAAAAAAGCTAAATATAAAGGAGACAACGATAAAGAAAACATGTGGCAACAAAGCTCTGAAAAGGTGAAACACTTGCGACAAGAGTGAGCAGCAATGAGAGAAGCTTAGTAGAGGACTTGTGAGTTTATAAAGCGAGCAGACTCTTAATTGAAGAGCAATGAGAAAAGAGCTAAGGATAAAAGCAGACAATGAAAAAGTAAATATGTGAAAGGCAAAGACTTGCGGAAGAAGCAATGAGAGAAGCTTAAGCTAGAGGACGTATAACTCAATTAATATTTTGACATTAGCTTGTTGCTTAAGATCGAATGCTTATAATAAATATAGTTTAGTGCTCAATATCGAATGAATAGAGATTGATAGCGGGAAGCGCAGTCGACAAACGAAGAAAGTTAAGTGTAAGAAGCGCCAAGAGTAGCGAATAAATAAGCTGCAAATCACTTGTTTGTGAGCTGGTTTCCAGATTGAATAGGAACATCTCTTGGCAAAACAACTTATATTTTAGCCTGCAATTAAATTGCCTACATTCTGAAACACGTTCGCTGCTCTCATTCGAATTGAACTTGTCTATACAAGCGATACTTAATAATAAACGTCTCTCTGTGTTGCCTTTAGAACTGCGAGTCGCGCATCATGCGGCACTTCCACTTCACCACCTGGCCGGACTTTGGCGTGCCGGAGCCGCCGCAGTCGCTGGTGAGATTCGTGCGCGCCTTCCGAGATCGCATCGGCACCGACATGCGGCCCATTATCGTGCACTGCAGCGCCGGGGTCGGCAGATCGGGGACATTTATAGCGCTCGACCGAATACTGCAGCACATCAACAAGTCCGACTACGTGGACATCTTTGGCATTGTGTTTGCCATGCGCAAAGGTAGACAAAATGAATGACTGAATTGCGGCGCAGTGTCGACAACTTCGGCTTTTTGCATTATCGACATTGCGCTGTACTCACTGTATTGCAGACTCGCTATTAACCACTTTCGGTTTGCTTGCAGAACGCGTGTTTATGGTGCAGACGGAGCAGCAGTATGTGTGCATACATCAATGCCTGCTGGCGGTGCTCGAGGGCAAGGAGTATCTGCTGGCCGAGTCGCACGAGCTGCACGAGAACGATGGCTACGAGGGTGAGTACGCGACTTAAGAAGCTCATGCTCAAGTTGTTGTCGGAGACAAAGCACACGAAACTGCCTCTGCAAACTTCTACCCGACTTCGACTTCGACTTTAACTACAACTTCAACTTCAACTGTGTTGGCTGGCAAAAAAAGAAGAAAAAACAATTGTGTCTGTGAACCACCTTTGACTAACACTCTACTAACTGACAAAAGCTTCAAAAACAAAACACAACAACAACCACAACCACAACAACCAATACAATCACATTGAAAGTCTAATTAATGGCTGCGGTGTCTAATTTGTTCTTCTGCTGTCTCCAATTTGAAATTTAACCACTAACCCATGAATTTGTGATAATTTAATGATTTTCTTCTCTCTTTTTACACTTTTACACACTCTACACACACACACAAACACACACACACACACACTACACTTTACACACAAACACACACACACTCATACTACACTGTAAATCACACACAATTAACCACACACACACATCAAACACACACTGCTCAACTGCTGCAACAACTGCGCCATCAAATCAAATCGAAAACAATCAAAAAACCAAAAAAAAAAAAAAACAACAAATCAAATACGAAAATTGTTTTGCAAACTCTCGAATTCAGTGACTAAAATTTACTTAGAACGCTGCAAGGCAACGCCCACATTGCAAGCCACGCCCATGCGTGCCTCAATCGCGCTGGCCGAGGAGCTGGACAGGGAGCTGGAGCTGCAGTTGGAGCAGGACATCGTTGAAGACGACGACGACGACGATGATGACGATGAAGATCTAGACGATGACGATGACGATGATGATCAGCAGCCGTTGAATAACGAGACAACGGCAACGCTGTCCACGGGCAGCAGCAACAGCAACAGCCAGGAGCAGCTGCCACAGCAGCAACCAGAACAGGAGCAAGAGAAGCAGCCGAAGCAGCAGCAACAACAGCAGAAGCAGCAGCAGCAGAAGCAGCAGCAGGCAGATAACATTTGCACTAGCACTGAAACAGACACTGACACTGAGGATGAGGATGGTGATGGTATTGATAAGAGTCCGCTTTTAGGTTTGTACCATAAACAACAAACAACATCCAAAACAAAAACAACACTACAAACAATACAAAACAAATACAAAACAAGCAACCACAGCAAGGCAAAGCAAATGCACTGCAACTGCAACTGCAACAAGAACCACAGCAAGCAAGAAACAAATGAACAACCAGCAAACATCGAGGCAACAAACAACTGCTGAGATACTCGCAACTTCATTTAGAGTGTTTCTAGTTACTTGTCTACTTTTACTAAATCCCTGACAGTTGGCTTACAAAAAACCAAAACCCCCCCTCCCCACTTAACTTATTACTTACTCTACTTACTTACCTGTAACTAGTTGTTATTTATTTATTTTTGTTTGTAGCATATAGTAGTGATTAACCACGCCCCCATCTAACATGCTTACACACTCGCTTTTGAAACTAACTCGCTTGGCATGCCACAAAAAACAACCGTAAAAAAAAAAAAGAAAAAAGAAAAATACTCCCCACAATGTGTATAGAAAACTTGAGTTGTATTCATAAGAGAATCTTATTTTGAGACACAGCGAGACTAATACTAAATAATTAATAGAAATTCCCCATTTGATTCGCAGATGACGAGGGCATTGCTGAAACAGGCATCTGAGCGAGCGAGACGGCAACACAAATAACCACAGAGTGAGAAACCCGATCGAAATCGAGCGAGATAGCGAGAAGGAAAAAGGAAATTGTGCTGCTGCTGTTGTCGCTGCCGCTGCCTGCTGCTAATGATGATGATGATGATGATATTTATATATTTATGTACCCATATATATATATATATACACATCTGTTATATTAAGCCTGTAGTATATGCACACACATATATAGATATATAGACTATATATTTATGTATGTACATAATTTTGTATGTAAAAAAAAATCTGCCTGTGATGTGCTGGATGTGATTTGTCTACTATTGCATTGGCAATGCACGCTGCAAGAACAAAAACAATTCAAGAGCCACAAGAGTCGCGTCGAGTGCCCTGTCCTGCCCCGCCCCCATTTAGACTATTGCCATAGATACCGCCACTCCTCAAGCAACTAAAACTAGCCCCAGCCCCAAAGTCCACCCACCTCACCAAACCCCGTACAAGTCGCGCGTGCAATCGCCAAATTAGACCAAACAAACAGAGCGTAATCTTAAGTTTCAGGTATATTTAGCATTATACACTACTTACTATATTTTACTATATAAAACACAAACACACACACACACATGCGAATATATTATGCATATATGTATTATCCTATTCCTAAAATTAATCAGTTTTTTTGCTCCTAGTTGTATCTTTAACCTAAATGTACTTATTTTCCGTTTTTTTTTTTTTTGTTTTTTTTTATAAAATAATTTTTTATTTTTTTATTATTCGCTTATTGTAAATGTCGTGTGCCCATCAAATTTGTGTAATATGCACATAATGTTTATAAATGTATTTTTGTATTTATATATATAAACAGATATATATATATGATATGATATTGTTTTAGATTTCTACTGTACATTTAGTCAAACTTTTTTTTTGTTTAATTTTAATTGCATTTGTTGCTGCTGTCGTTGTTGTATTTGCGTTAATGCGCATTAGATATAAGAATGTCTGTTCTGCAATCTTTCATTTTGCCATATGATCAATCAAACTACGTGTAGTCAATCAATCAATCAAACGAAATGTGTCAAGTCTCAATGCAATAAGTTCCGCATTTCGTATCAGCAGCAACGACAACAACAACAATGAACCGATATCCACATCAAATTTATATTGTAGCATTTATTTTTGCATAGAAAAAAACATACAACAATAACAACAAAGTGCAACAAAAACGAAAAAGAAGACAGTAAATATTATCAAAAATCCAAAACATTTACTTTTCTTTTGGGCAAAGGATCTCGGGATCCTTTTGCATTGGCTAGGACATCCATTTCAGCACTCACCATCAACAGGACTATCGATTGGCATTCAAAGATTTCTTAAATTGCAACAAAAATTTTTCATAACATTTTTACAGGGGGGACCATGCGAAAATTGTCAAAAAATCAAAATATCCTGTGTAACTCGGCCATTTGAAGGACTAGAGTAATGTCCTTTGGTATACGGATGGTGCTAATCGAGTTCCACCGGATGGTAAAATAAAAAGGACGAATGTCCTTACAGGAGCCGAGATAATAAGGATATTTGTTGTACATAAAATTGGCCATAACTCTGCTATATCCTTGTGTATCCTGTCGGGACATGTGCCAAACAAAGCGTCTTGGTCAGGCCTATCAGCATACCAAAGGACATACGGATCGTCCTTGTGGTTTCTGAGATATCCTGGATTTTGTGTTTTTCGCATATTTTCAGCGGCCCTCGGACTGAAATTTTACAAGTGTGGGATTCCTAGATGACCCCATGTTTTTTGATGCAGATCGGTAGAGTTCGTCCTGCTGATTCTAGCAAGACATGTCCTGGAAAAATGCGGCAGGATATGGCCGAGATATGGACATTTTATTAAAAAGGACATTTTTATTTCGATAATTTTTCGGTCGTATCCCGACGGATGTTGGCAGGACATGCTTTTTTGTAATCCTTGGCAAAAGGACTATCGAACTGCATTCAAGGATTTTCAAGATTGCTTCAAAAATATCGTACCAAATTTCTGTAAGGGGGGACCATGCAAAAATTCCCAAAAATTCGAAAAATCGTTTGTAACTCGGCCATTTGAAGGACTAGAGCATTGTCCTTTGGTACACGAATAGTCCTTATTGAACTCTACTGGATGGTAAAATAAAAAGGACGAAAGTCCTTACAGGAGCCATGATAACCAGGATATTTGTTGTACATAAAATTGGCTATAACTCGGCTATATCCTTACGTATCCTGTCGGGACATGTGTCAAACAAAGCGTCTAGGTCAGGCCTATCAGCCTACCAAAGGAAATACGAATCGTCCTTGTGGTTTCTGAGATATCCTGGATTTTGTGTTTTTCGCATATTTTCAGCGGCCCTCGGACTGAAATTTTACAAGTGTGGGATTCCTAGATGACCCCATGTTTTTTTGATGCAGATCGGTTAAGTTCGTCCCTCCGATCCTAACAAGACATGTCCTGGCGAAATGTGGCAGGATATGGCCGAGTTATATCACTGTATTGAAATAGTCCTGAAATTACCAAATTATATCCAATTTTACCAATTTATAAGTCTTTTTTTAGCAACAAGGTCCTGTTTCCTGTTTTGATAAAGGATAATACGTCTGAAGTCCTTTAAGGATTCTAATATAAGTAGCGTGCAACCGAAATGCAATGTAAAGTAAATCGATTTATATTATAAAGAACATTGCAAGCGTGCAAATATAAAAAAGAATTATAAGTGCTAGAGTTGAATCAGATAGTATTTCTTGTACACGTCGTCTGCTCTTGATTCTTTTAGTCCTGTCACTTTCATAAATGACTTTACCAGGATGTATGGCATTCCAAGCGCTGCAAGCAAAAGGATAGACTAAATTAATTAGAAAGTACGCATATTAAATTAAACTACAAATTAAATTGAAACAAAATTAGTAAACAGAATTATGCATTTGTGTTAATTGGTCCTTGTCTCCGTCTGTATGTGAATGTGAAGGATTAGTTTAATCGAATGTAATATAGCATGATACTTCTGTCCAAGATCCTCTCTCTGTTCAATGTCTTTTTCACAACATACTGAATATGCTTATCTGTTAAGATTTGACCAAATTGAACATAACAAATACCTGCTTGAAAATAATTTCGAAAACAGTGTTGTTAAAATTGACTGCCTAAAAGTATGCAGCAAAAAATATAGACGCTGCATTTGCATGGCGGCGCCACTGAGCAAAGGCAAAAGTGATATTGCCAAAAAAAAAGTAAAGCGCTTAAGCATTTATCGATTAACGTTTGGCATGCATTTAAAAGCCGAAGACAGCCGAAGCTGTCGTTGTCAGCGTTGTTGTTGTTGATGCTGTTGTTGCTCTTGCTGTGGTGTTGAGCGAAGCATTTGAGAAATCTTAATAAGCTGCGCACACCAAATACAGTGGAAATAATCTGGGCAATTATAAGGCTGCCACAAACTGATACCACAAACAGCAAGCGAATCGACTGCCGACTACAAGTTCCAAGGAAAAGCAGTAGCTGCCTGTATGACACTGTGTGTGTGGTGTGTGTGCGTGTGACGGCATTCGCCTAAACAAATAAAGCTCGGGACTAATTGCATTTGCACTTGTTGTGCGATATTTCTATGTTGAAATCAATATGGCCACGAGTGCGCGAGCGAGACAGAAATGGAGAGAGAGAGAGAGCACAGAAGATGAGCAACGAGTCACGAATGCCAAACAGATTTTACTTCTCTCTTCCGCTCTCTCTCTCTCTCTCTCTCTCTCGTTCTCTATCTCTGCCTGTTAAAGGAAGAGACACGTCATTTGTCATTTATCTGCGGCCTTTTAGCGTTTGGCTTAATTGACTTCTTCAACAGTCTTCTGCGCTCTTTCGTGCAGAAATTTTTGTGGCCATCGAGACATGGAGTAGAACATAGAATGCCGGCCATATATACTTCTATGCTGTATGTACACTGAGCGAAAAACGAGGCAGAACAAATAACACTTAAAATAAGAGGATCATGCTGCAATAAAAAGCTAAAACAATCTTGAAATAAGACTAAACTTTCAATATAAAATCTTGGTTAGAATTCTAATTTCTACACTTCATAAAGTGCAGCTAAACATAAATAATGTTAATAGGAACAAACATTAAATATCAACAATTTGCGTTTGTATTTTTTGTAACTTTAAAAATGCATTTTTGATTTTGATAGCATATTTGTTTTTTTTCTGTGTAGGTGTGTGTGTTGGCCACATCCATATGTTATGGCCAATAGCAATTGGCCATAGCGCGGAACATTTAGCTTCATTACGTCAAACCATTTCAAGTCTGCGGCCATGGCGAGCGCACTGCAGAACCGTTTTAATTAGATGTAACCATAATAAATCAGCAGCAGCAGCAGCCACAACAACACTAACAACTCGACACACACACACGCACAGTCTCTCTCCCTCTCTCTCTCTCTCTCTCTCTCTCTATGAGTGCGTAGCTGTGTGTGTGTGTGTGTGTGTTGAGCGTGAGCCCAGGACACTTTTTTTGTTCCCATAAGCCACAAGACAAATGACGAGCACAGCTCCAAAAGCAACAACAACTAGCAGCAGCAAATCAGCAGAGTGAAGAGGAGACAAACTATGCACAACAACAACAACGTGCAGAACACATTGCATAATCACAGCAGCTGCACAACAGCTGAGCAACC
Source organism: Drosophila siamana (assembly GCA_035047445.1). Lineage (NCBI taxonomy): Eukaryota > Metazoa > Arthropoda > Insecta > Diptera > Drosophilidae > Drosophila > Drosophila siamana. Next base: position 18,187,196 of record JAWNPP010000078.1, read on the forward strand.
GTTGAGCTGAGCCACACACACACTCGAAATGAGCTTTTGACATGCAAGGCGGCACTTTGATGGCGATTTCTCAGATTTTCTACAGCACAAACAAAATTCTCTACTCTACCGTGCGAGAGAAGAACTCTGCAATTTTGCAAACTTTTCATACTTTAGCGTTGATCGAGCAGCAATTGAGCAATTAAATTTGCTGTCTTTTTATCAATAAGAGATTGGCGACGAAGTGAACAAGGGAGACAGAGAGAGAGATACAGAAAAAATGTGTAAGCTGCAGTCGAAAAAATTAAATTCAAACTAGAAAAAAACATGAATTAATTTTACTGCATTGTAATCACAAAAAGACGTTTGTTTGTAATGTTTCTAATACTTTGCAGATCTCAGATTTTTGCAACGTTTTTTACGACAACAGACTGTGTATTTGGTATAAATAATAATGATAAATTTGACAGTGAAAGACACAAAAGCTGATGAGTTGCACTATTTGTCAAATATTTAGTGATCATCAAATGGAAACGTATACACAAATGTTGCACAATACATTTAATTACATTATTTTAAGCGTCAAGTTTAATAATGTCGTAATTATATACCTATGTTGTTATATACTGAGGGCATTATTTATTCACGTTTTCTACGACTCCTCACTATGGAATTCTCATCAAATATTAGCATTTCTGTTCTCTTCTATTTGCTGCTTCTCCAATGTCCCAAGAAATTCAATACTTTTGCCTTCCGTTTCAATCATTTACCTTCTCATTTTCTTGTCTATATTTCCGTCATAGGTGAAAAGTGTTCTTGCTTTATTGACGACAAAATATTTAGTAATATTTTATTTACCAGACTTTCTTAAGCCTGAAAGTTGAAAGAATTGACTAAACAATAACAATATTTAAATGCTACGCAATTGTAGCCCTAAATTAAGTAGAAAAATCTTTTTGAAATACAATCTTTAGCATAGTTCTTAAAGAAGCTAAGAATATTTGCTTCCAGTTGAAACTGAGCTACTGAGCTACAAACTGTTCATTATGCTTTATTATATTCGATTCGTAACGATTATTTCCACAACTAAAGGCTACTTGCAACTGTTCTCAGACGGGAACAGTTGCGCAGTCACTTTAAAAGCCATTCACAATCGCTGTAAGAGATCTACAAACTGTTCCCAGCCACGCATGCGCAATAGAAATGTAATAATGTGGAATAATGTGGACTATGGCTGCAATTTGAGGCGATCGAACTGCGCCGAATGCATCTCATGAAGGTGATGTGCTTGTTGCACGGACCACCCGCGTGCCCCAAGGCGCCACTTGCCGTGCAGCGAAGTGTGGCGTGCAGCTAATGACACAGCTTGAGCTGCAAGTTCAGGCTGAGATCAAGTTCAAGATAATGCTATCGATTATGATCGATTTCTTGTATGTTAGGAATCACCTAATGTTATCGCTGCTCGTGCGTGTTGCCGAGATTGTTGAATGTTGCTGCACTGTTGCACTGTTGCACTGTCTGCGCAGTTGCCGCTCTGTGGGCCACTTGGCCTGAGTGTGGCTTAAAGCTCAGTTTAACCCACATTCGTTGCCTCAATTTCAAATGCAAATTGCGGCTGTTCCCTCTCCCTCTCTCTCTCTCTCTCTCTCTCCCTCTCACTCCGTCTGTCTCTAATTTTGCGTCTCTTTCGCTTGAAGGCGACCCTAGAACTTGCAACTGACGACTCGCTCTTGGTCTTGAACTTGCGAATTTGCTAGACGACGAATCAAGCCAACACCAAGCAAAGCCAACACCATCAGCAACAGCCACAGCCACAGCAATAACAACAGCAACAGCTACAACAACAACAACAACAACTGTTGCTGCTGTTGCAACGCCACCAACGCCAGCAGCAATCAGCGGCAAGTGAATGAGCTTAAATTGTCCATGGCTGCTCTAAGCAGAGGGAGGCAGGCATCGGGAGGATTGGCAACGGCTCTTGCAGCTGCACCTCAACGCCAAGCAGACACAGCACACTCAAGACTGAAGACAGTGGGCACTTTGTGCACAGTGGGGCGAGTGCTGGCAAAGCTGCGTTGAGAACTTTTGCTTCCGGTAGTCAAGTGAGTTGAATTGTCTGGAAATTGCCATGAATGGAAAACTATCAATGGCAGCAATCGAGAAGTTGCAGCCAACTATTTTTATATATTTTACGATACTGAACTCGGAAATGTCATTTGAATTTATAATCTAATCATTTAGGAATTCACTAATTGGCCCATTTGCATCAATAATTTTCTAAATTGCATGTAAACAATTTAACAATAAACTTAAAAAATTGGTATTTAATGAAAAAAATTAAAAAAACCTGCTTTGGTTACTTACATTAAAAAAGTTCGCTACGCAAATTGAGTTATTAAATTGACTTATTTAATTATATTTCTATAATTTGCAATTGACTTAAAAAAAACCCCAATATTTTCTATGACTTTATTATGTAATTGATTCATATTTGAACAAGTGCTTATTAAACTTTTCACATGTTCACCTTTTCAATATGTTTCTGACTTACTCAAATATGTTTTCATGTTCTAACACTAATCATTTAGTTTATTAAATGCCTGATTCTCATTATTGAAATAGTTATAAATTAAATAATATACGAATATCGCATGAAATGAAATTAAATAGATTATTTATAATTTATTTGAATGATACTAATGTTTATTTAAGCGCTCATTTATTTATTTGAATATGTGTCTGTTTCATATTTTAATAGTTTAGTTCCATGCATGACTGATTTGTTATTATTGCACTCATACTTGTTGCCACAGTGCGGCGGCGTCTTGGCAATAAGCCATTTTGAGTGGGGCTTGGATGACGACTGCGCTGCCGCAATGTCGCACTGCCTGCCTCATTGCCCCACTGTCCGTCTGTCTGTCTGTCTGTCTGTCTGTCTGTCTGTCTGTCTGTCTGTCTGACTGCTTGCCTGGCTGACTGGATGGCTGTTTAGCCGGCTTACCAGCTTGTTGCATGTTGTTGCCTCAACGCCCTCAGTACGTTATTATGCGGCTGCAGTTGCAGTTGCAGCAGTTGTTGTTGTTGTTGTCTGGTCGGTCGTCTGTGGAGCATCAAGGCACTGGGGCAGCGAGGCATCAAGTTCGCAACGGGCGACAGGAGCCAGCGATAGAAAGGGAGCGATAGACAGAGAGACAGAGAGGGAGACAGCGACTAAGACGGATGCAGAGCAACCGCAGTTACTCTGCTTAGACAGACACACAAGCACACACACACACGCACACACACACACACACACACACACACACACACGCACACACACTTGAACAGAAGACACACTCTGCATAGACAAGCCTCAATTAAGTTGCAATTGCAGTCGTTGTTGTTGCTGCTGCTGTGGCGCGTTGGCGGCGTAGGAATTTCGCTGGCTGCTGCCCACGCGCTCTTTGGCTGCCAGTTGCAAGTTGCAAGTTGCTGCTGCTGTTGCTGTTGCTGCTGATAAAGTCCAAAATGATGTACTACCTGGTGGCTGTTGGTTCGTTGTTTGTGTCTCAGTTTTAAGCAGCGCAAAAACACAAAGCACAGGAGCGCACTGCGGGCCCAAAGAGCGCCCTAAATTCGTCAATAACAATTATCAATTTCATGCAAATGCCCAAAAGCTACGATTGCCAATTATGGCAACATTTGAGCAGCAGCAACTGCGCCTCAAGCAAATGCTAATTTTGCTTGAACTATTTTAAACTAGTGTTAGTTTGGAAGCTTCTGCCATAAATATTTATGCTGTTCATATGCAACGATTTCGGCTCGTCATGTGTTATCCTAATGTGTATCTCTTGGAAAATTATATGTTATTTGCCAATCGCTAATCAAATTCAGTTTATACTCAATATGTTCAATTGTTGTGATTGTGCAGTAATCAATTTAGATAGCGGCAAAGATGGCAGCCAAACGACTAAAATTTAATTAATATTTGCAACTCGATTTGCTTGCAGTCTAGTTGCACAAACAACTGTAAAACATGTTGCAGAATTGGCAAGTTTAACGGCAATAATATGCAAATGCATTATAATAATGGTAATCATAACATAGAAATGCAATACTGACAAAAAGTAACATAAATTGTAGCTATCTAGTTTGGCCAGCAATTGATTTTAGTTGCATTTTCGTTGGCAGGAAACGAATGAATAAACATAACAAAAGGTTGAGAAGTAAATGAAAAGTTAAACTCAAGTTCAAGTCTAAATCTCTATTGCCTTTCAGCATTTATAAAACGTGTTAAAATATGGAAATATTTAAAGTAATTAGTTGAGAAAGAAAGAACTTAGCTGAGACTATTGTGGTTGCTTTTAAAATACGTCAACAATATTCAAAGACAATAATCAGCTAATCGCAAATATTTGAACTAAATAGAAAAGCAATAAAGGAGCTCATCAAAAACTCTAGTGAATAAGTCCCCAGTTTATAATTAACAATTCTTTTAAAATAGGCCATTAATATTCAAAGACAATAATCAGCTATTTGCCAATATTTGAACTAAATAGAAAAGCAATAAAGAAGCTCATCAAGAACTCTTGTGAATAAGTCTGGAGTGTAAAATACAGATTAACAATTCTATTAAAATACGCCAGCAATATTCAAAGACAATAATCTGCTAATTGAAATTATTAAACTAAATAGTTGAAAAATAAGAACTTGGCTAAAGTGAGTGTTAATAAATACGAGGAGAATAATGTTAACAATTCTATTAAAATACGTCAGAACTTAGCTGAAACGCATGTGCATGAATACGAAGTGGATTCTATTAATTTACGCCAACAATACGAAGACAATAATCAGCTAATTGTAAATATTTTAACATTAAATAGAAAAGCAGTAAAGGAGCTCATCAAAAACTCTTGTGAACAAGTCCGGAGTGTAAAATACAGATTAACAATTCTATTAATTTACGCCAACAATCTTCAAAGACAATCTGCTAATAGAAATTATTCAAATAGTTGATAAAGAACTTAGCTGAAACGCATGTGCATGAGTACGAAGTGGATTCTATTAATTTACGCCGACAATATTCAAAGGCAACAATCAGCTAATTGCGAATATTTGCACTAAATAGAAAGACAATAAAGGAATTGCAGCTAAAACGCTTGAGAATAACCGCCAAAGTGAGCTGAAGTCTTGTGGACAATGCTGATGAAGATTGCAGCTAATAGCTGGCTGCCTAATGGAGCTGATCAGCGATCGCAGCGATCGCTGCGATGTGCAAACACAATAATCAGCGAGCGCTGGGGTAAATTAGCAGCTGCATCTGAAGTAGAAGAACTGTGAAGTACTGTGATCGAGTGCCAATCGCGTTTTATTGAGCGAAAATAGTAATTTGTGGTCGGCGCTCAGTACTCGGCGCCTTGCGTCATCAACGTTGAGGCCTCCTCCGGTTCGGGTTTGGGCTCGGGCTCGGGCTCGGGCTCGGGCCCGGTTTGCGGCAGCGAGCAGAGGTTGCTGCCCGCCGTGAGCTCGTCACCGACGGAGGCGCGCTGCGAGTCATCGATGCTGGCGAAGCGACGCGCCATCTCCTTGCGCAGATCGCAGGCGTACTCGAGCAGCTCATCGATCTCCGCATTGAACTCGTGCAGATCGAAGCTGAGCCGATGGCGCGACAGGAACTTGCTCTGACGCTTGCGAGCCTTCGCCGTGTTGGCGCGTATGACGCGTGTCGCCTCCGTTTTGGTCAGCTTGGTGGCGAGCAGCGTCTGGTAGCGTTGCTGGCAGACGGTCAGCTCACGGGCCACGTCCTCGGTCCACTTGTGGTAGTGGAGCACGTTGGCGCCCAGTTTGCGGCAGTTGCGGTTCTCGGCGCACATCTGGCCGCGCAGCTTCTGCAGCACCTGGCGCAGCAGGCGATAGTTGGTCAGCATCGAGTTGATCTCGCACTGCAGCCGATGCTGGTCGTGCTGCAGATTGCGCACCTCCAGCCGCTCGTCGCAGTTCAGCGGCGGCTGTTGCTTCGCTTCGGACTTCTTCTTCAGCTGCTCGGTGGAGGCTTCGGTGACGTCGCTTTCCGTGTGCTCGACACGCTCGTGTTGTCGCTCCTTGATCAGCAGCTGCATGTGATCGATGCGGCGCAGCAGACAGTCCAGATTCTTGACCAGCGCCGCCAGTCGATCCTCGTCGTCGGTGCGATCGTCGCTGAAGAAATCGTCGTAGCCCATCTCCTGCTCCTCCTCCTCGTCGTTGGGCGTGAAGCTCACCTCGTCGTCGTAGTGGAAGATCTCGATCTTGTGGCAGCGTATCCTATGGCTCAGCAGATCCATGTAGTCGACGGGCACATTGCAGTCGCCCAGTCGCTCGATCAGCTTGTCCTCTGAGTCTGGCAGTGGCTCGCACTCAAACATCTTGTATCAAATTCGCTAAATATCTGTATGTATATTTTATTTTTTGTTTGCTGCTAGTTGTGTTTGCTTCTCACTGGAATTTGTATCTGTTCTGAACTCAACTCGCCTCCAAAATTGTCTTGTTGTTTCACATTGACAGCAGTTTGAAGAACTACTTCGATGAGTTTCTTTAGATGCACAAAAAACTGCGTTGAAATAATAGTTTTTGTATTTCGATTTAAATAAAATGCGCTCAGCACTCTAATATTTAAAGTCTTTTTAGTTATGAATTTCTGTTAAAATGCGTTTCTAGTTCTGATCGAATAAACTTCTGTATTTAGCTAATATTTTATCACTTTAAATTAACTATTTAAGCTTCTTCTAGCTACTAAACAAATTGACTATAAAATACGCTTGTTTTTAATCTAGTTAATTTTCATATTTTGTCATTACTTCAACAAAAGCGTCTTCCGCAATCACTGCAAATTCTTATTATTACTTTTCGCAGAAAAAATTATATTTGTATTTATATACAAAATATACGTGAATCTAAGCAAATGTATGAGATATTATTCTTAAAGCTTTCGATTTGTTTGATTCACAATCTAAAGCAAATTTAGCGCTTTTCTATAAGTCCAAATCTTGCATTATAAGTTTAGATTCATAGTCTTTTAATTTTATTATATTTTACTTGTGATTAGCAAATGAATATAAATAATGATTTAAAATAAATAAGGCAAAGCATTCGAATGTTTGATTTTTAGCAATAGCTGCTTTTGAATTCAATTTTGCGCTGTTTTTCGGTTGTTTTCAGATCCGCGCCTGTTTCCAGCGGCTGATAAGAAAATTTATGGTTAGCCAGTTGCTCTGGCGGCATAATTGCGCACCCACACACACAAACACACACACACACACACACAACCACACACACACACACAAGCACAAATGTCTATGTAGATATTCAGGCAGCTTCAACTTCTGGATTCACGGGCCTCTGGCTTCGACTTTGAGTCTGAGTCGAAGCCTGAGTCGGAGTTTGACTTTGGCGTGTGTCTCACAAACTCGAGTGCAGTCCATGTGTGTCCCCCTCTCTCCCTCTGCCCCACCTGTTCTACTCACTCTGTCTATTGCTGCCTCTCTTTCTAAGCAGTTGCAGTTGTCTGGGGCAGTTGACTTTGTTTACCCGCAAGTTGTAATTTTCTGCGAAACCATCAGCCGCAGAATTGCTTTCTGTTGCTGCCGCCGCCATCGTCGCCATCGTCGTCGTCGTCGTTGTTTTCGTCGCTGATAAGTCCCGCTTCTGTCGCTGCTGTCGCTTCTGTCTTTCCTCAGCCCCCCGCTCGCTCTCTATGCGCTCTTGGGGCAGGCATTTGTGGCATTGCAATTGGGCATCGTCTGCGGTTTTTGAATACACTTCGTACTTGGCTTCGACTTTGCTAATTGCTTTTTCCAGATTTCGGGTGCTAGGGCAATGCAAAGAGTCGCCGTCTCTTCCCCCCTCTGCCCCCTTCCTGCCCCCTTCCTGCCTCTTTCTCTTCGTCTAGTTATTCGACTTCTGGTGACAGGCTTTTAAGTTGCGCTGATCGCGGAATTTCACGGGCTGCTATGAAGCCAATGTGGCATGCAGCACAGCAGACACTCGCCAAATGGGGGTCAGTCAACAAACACACACAGCCCTTGCCTCCCGCCCTCAGCGCTCCACCGCTCCACCGCTTGCCATGCCTGACGTTGTGCATATATTAGCAGCAAGAGACTGAAGAACCTCTCGATTCACTTATTGCTGATGGAGTTGAAGAATATCTATAAAATTACAGCGTTAATTTGATATATCTATGAGCAGTTTTTATCAGCTTGAAACGACGATTCCCATTCATTCACATTCACTAGAGTTTGCTTTTAGTTTTTTTCGAAATTAATTCGCCATTTGCGGGCAAAGTGTAGAAAACTTCGAGCAGTTGACTCTCAAATAATCTGCTGTGTGTGTGTCTAGGGTCAGTGATGATTTATTGTATGACAATTTCGCAGGCAGATTGAATAACCAAATGCGCTGTGAGCCAGCGCTAAAGTCCAAGTCTAAGCGCAAAAGTATTTGCAGTCTCACACTCGAAGTGTTCACATTTATTTTTATTTTTTTTTGTTGTATTTTGGGTTCTCAGAGTAATGACACGAGACGGAAGAGAGGAGAGGGAGAGAGAGAGAGGAAGAAGCAAAAGAAGTGTACCGCTAAATCGCCTAATCACATCATGAGCGTGGAACTCCCGGGAGATGACCAGACTAGAGAACGCTTAGAGAACCCCAACTTTGGCCAGCTTACGGATCAAAAACTTGTGGTTCATCATGTGAACTCTCAGCAACTGTTGCTGTTGTTGTTGCTGCTGCTGTTGCTGGTCATGCAGGAAGTTCAAGTGCGAGAAGAAATGCCCATGACATGTGCGATTGTGAGTTATGCACTGCAACTGCAACTGCAGAAGGGGATCCAAATCGACTGCAATAATACACAGAGCGACAAAACGACGCTCTAACAGAATACGAGAATTTGAAGTTCTTAAAAAAATATATACTTAAAATAAGGTTTGGAATTTTATAACAACAATTAAAAGAATTTAAACTTTAAAGTGTTGTTAAAAGTTGTGTGACTTCAAAGATATTTTCATGAATATAAAAATTAAAAATCTTTAAAAACAAAATTGTAAAGCCAACATCATCAATATCAATTTAAAAAAAAGATTTTAGCAATCTTTAAGGCATTGTTAAAAGTTGTGTACCTTCAAAAAAAAAAAATTATAATATAAAAGTAAGAATCTTTAAAAGACAATTTTAAAGCCAATATCTTCAATGGCAGTTGTTGTAATTTTTAAACACAATCTCAGTTGTAACTTAACATGATTGCAATATAAAATAATTACTTAGGATAAAAGATGAAATATTTAAGATTGTAAATAATAAAAGACACTAAAACAATCTAAATTTATGCACTTGCTTCAATTCCAAAACTTTAGCAATTTATGGCGAAACTAGAATTTCTCTTGGTGTAGAATGAATCAGAAAAAAGAAAACGAGTAGCAAAATGCAATACACATTAGTTATATGTGCCCAGAACGAGACTATAGAAAATTGCGATTTATGTAACAAGTTAAAGAATCTGAGCGCATTTATTTCCGCATCTGCAGCAGATGGAGATGGAGAGATGAAGTGAAAAAAAAAAAAACAGCCAACAAGTCGTCGTGGTAATAGACAGTAAGTCAGTCATTCATACAGACAGATTGACTGGCTGACTGACGGACTGACTGAATGCCAAACTGACTGACTGAGTGACTGAGTCAGTTATTAAAGAAAGAGAGAGCAGACAGCATATTACATAACTGAGTGACGGCGATAAAGTGCGAGCTGGAGCTGGAGCAAGATGGGGAGCAAAATGAGTAGAGAAATAAAAATACAGAAACACACAGAAAAACACAGAAAGCACAGAACAGAACAGAACAAAAAAAAAAAAACAACGTAAGAGCAAAAGAATTATAATTTTCCAATCAACTGATAAATTTTTAATGACGTCCACACAGAGCTGAGGAAAATGCTGTTCAAAGTGCATGCTGGAATTTTAGACGCTGGCCCGGCATCGACATCGACATCGGACATGTGTAAGAAACATTCCCATAGGTGTGATTGCTGGCGCGCAAGAACAAGTAAAACACCAAATTACTGTTACTGGGCAGCCAGCTGCGAGACAAAGACAGCCCCAGAAAGAGAGAGAGAGAGCACGAGGGGGGGCAACTCTAATGCACTTGGCTGCAGGCCATTGGCATTGCCTCGACTTCGACTTGGACTTGGACTTCGCGTTGGACTTTTGCCTGGTCGCGGACCACAGCGTCGCCGTGATCGATGATGAGCTGATGATGCGGTTGACTGCCTTCGTCTGCATCTTCTGCCTCTTGCTGTTGCCGATGCTGTGACTCGCTCGCTGCTCGTCCCAGTCCGCCTTTGGCCTGACAGCTCAGTTGTCGCTTTCGCACTTGCTTAAAGCTCACGCTGTCCACGACACATTTCTCATGCAAATAACAGCAACAGCAACAACAGCATCAACAACAACACCAAACAATCGGACAGTGTCTGCCAGAGTTGTTGTTTGTGTACTCAGCGAGCCATTGACTTGCAGCTTCTCAACTTGTACTCTGAATATATGCAAGCGAGCTACTCGAAAACTCGTCTCACCGATCGTCCAGCCGAAGGGAAGCAGCGCCATCATTTCCGTATTCTAAAAACCTAGACAAATACCAAGTTATAAAAAGGAAAATTTCCTTGTGTTTAGCTGCATTGAAAGTCAATTTAATTTAGTTATCGATACAACTCTACTGCTCTGTTTTTAGGCACTTTGTTTAAAAGTTAACTTGCGAAAATTTAGTTCTAAGTTGTCTAAATGTTTTAACTGTTGGCACTTTCGTTATGCGGAATTTATAATTATGTGAACAGTACTTTTAAACTAGATTTCCTACCATAACTTCTATAGAACTCTGTCAGTCATGCAACCAAAGTTCACGGCTTAAATTATTTAATTTTAAGTTGACGCTTCAAATAATTTAAATCATGTTACAAAAGTTTACAGCATAAATGATTTTAATTTTGATTACTTCTGAAAGTTATGAAGTTAATGAAAATCTATATAAAATATATTATCATATAATAAAATATGCAACTTCAAAATCAATATAACAGACAAAGTTAATGTACAAGTTTTTAAATAAATTCGTATTGAATCTGTAGAATTTATTCAACTGACATTAACAATTGAAATAAAATAAATTCCACGAACTTTATACATTATATTTTATTTCGCTGACTTCACTTTCCTAGGTAATTATTAGCATGCAGTTAATTCACATCGCTGCCATTATTTTTTCTTTGCTATAAGTTGAGATAGTTTCGCATATGCATAAAGTTGTTCAGTTGAATTGAATTGCTCTTTAAATTACTTGTATTTACTTAATACATTTGTGTTCAACGCGCATTTGCTGCGTCGCGGACCTTTTGATTTCCTGTTGATTATTCGATTTGCAGCGATTTATTTGAATAGAAATTTGAGCTATGACTTGGGGCCATCAAACAATTGTCGATGGTCGATGGTCGATGATCGTGTAGGAACTTTCAGCCAAGCAAAGCACCTGCTGCTGTCTGTGAATCGTAGCTGTGCAGGTGAATCGTATCGTGTGACTGCGAATACGAATACGAATATGAATACGAGTGCGAGTGCGAATACGAGTGTGAGTGCAGCGCGCGCAGCGTCGTTTGCTGCTTTGGTGACCGTTATTTAATAAGGAAATTTAAAGTTTATATTTTCATTTGGCCGATCGTGAGTCGACTGTCTGGCTGCTCGACTGCTTGGCTGTCTGACCAGAGGCCACTTGAGAGAGTCGACAAGTTGGGCTCTGACTCGGCCGGCGTCTCAGGTGTCTGCGCGAGGCGCCAAATGGGCAACGTGAAAAAGAAAAGAAAATCAAAAGGAAAAGAAAAAGAGAAGAGAAGACGCCACGCTGCACGCATACAAATTGCGAAATGTAAAATGCAAAATGCAAAATGCAAAATGCTAAATGCATTTTGGCTGTGGATAAGGCCAAGAGAAGAACTCGCCAGCCATGCGATTCTCTTGGCCAAAAGGCGCATCGAATCGTTGGCCAAATTGTTCGCACGCTTCGGCCCCTTGCATCTGAACGAATCGCATCGAATCGAATCGTTTCGCATCGAATGGAAACGAAACGAAACTTGATGCGTTGCGTTGCGTTGCGTTGCGATTTTCGCGCATTTTCTTTTATTTTTCAATTACCACAATCGCAATAGGCATCAATCCCGCCTCCATCTCCCGCCTCCATCGTCGTCTCTGTTTCCATCTCGCTCTATTAATGCGCTTTTGTCAATTAATTGATTGCGCTTCAACGATTCTCCAGGCACACAATAATAACTGTCGTATTTGCGCTTAAATATGTGCAGCTCAATTGGCCAATCGACGACTCGCGACTCGCAACTTGCGACTTCAGCGCTGCACAAGATCATCATCTTTCTATCCCCTTCTCCCCTTCTCCCCTTTCCCCTCCCCCCTGCCTTTCCATCCATGTCTCTCTGCTGCTTGTCTGGCGTAAAAGTTGTTCTTCTTTTTGCTGTATTCCTGGTCTGCCATCTCTAGTTGTTGTTGCGCCGCAGGGTTGTCGACTCATCAATTGATTTATCATATTTGGAGCTATAATGACGCTACACGCTCGTTTACCGCAAACGACGAGCGTTCGCCTGTGACCCACATGCAATTTATTCGCAACTGGTCACAATAACTTTCAACTCGATGCAAATCAAATGCTAATCATGAGCATCAGTTAGGATTAAAGAGGAGTCGGAAAATCTATATTATTATTTAATGGCTTTCAGTTATCTAACTTTAGATGCAAGTAGTCATTGTCTTTTTTTTTTTGAGTAGCTTGAGCTTTCTACTCGTAATATTCCAGACAGAATTCGCAGACACAGTTTAGGGCTCACACACACACACAAAACGAAGCAAAAGAAGCAATTAAAGCTAATGGTAAACCAAGTCCCTGAATTTGCATTATCGATCTGTGCGGGGGAATTTGCGAGTTCAACAGAAGCCCATTAAAGCAGCGAGAAGACAAAAAACAGAAGAGCAGCACAGCAGAATAGAAAGCGAGCCCTGAAGTTGAGCATATTATATGGATAGTAATATAGTCGATGGTTCTACTGTGGCATGATGATTAAACACGTATGCAAATTAGAGGTGGCTCAATAAAGACGACACCTTTTTAAAAGTCGTTCATCGTTCACTCAAAACAACAACAACAACAGCAACAACAACAAAAGGGCTGGCGACCTTGCTGCCAGCGGCTTTATAGCTAAACCACAACAACAACAACAACAACGACGAGCTAAAGAAAACTAGCTACATTTGGACCAATTAAAAATCTATAAAAATACTTTAACAATATCCCAGAGACAATGCAGCAGCAACAACAATGGAGAATTTTTGAATTTTAGGGTAATGGAATCGGAATCGGAATCCAATTCAGAGACTTCAGTTTAATGGCAGGCTAGCAGGCATTGGAAGGGCGAGGGGAGGGGGGGGAACTGCATTCATTAAAAGCCAATCAAGTGAAATAAACTCATTGGCTTTCTATAGAGCATCCTAATTGGGCAACAAAAAGACAGTTAAAAAATGAATTCAATTAAGTTAAGAGAAAAGAAAAGCAGCCGAAAACACACGCACACAATAGACAAATATATACAAATAAATAAAACAAAAAGCCGAAGAAAAAAACAGCAACAGCAACAGCGAATAGAGAAAAAGCCAACTAAAGAATTTATTGAGAATCATTGTGCATAATATTGAATGACGCATGCAACTTAGTTGACACCCCCCCCCCCCCCCCCACCCCTTTTACTCCCCCCGTCTCTTAGTGTTTTTGCCATAAAACTAATCAATTTACATGCGACAGCTTGAGGCGACTTTGGTTCTAGTCGTGGCTGCAAAGCCATTAAAAAAGATATACACATACTTATTTATATTCCCAATCAGCTGAAAAGCAGAACAAATGTTTGACAACAATTCGAGAAAATTTCTCTCTGCATTGACAACAAAAAAAACAAAATAAATAAAAACACAGAAGCGCTCTTATCATCCTTAGAGTGCCCAACTAACGTCTTGATTTGGGGGAATATAAAAATCAACTTATGTTTACAATTAAATCATCTTAAAAAATAAATTCAAACATAAAATGGAATAGAAGAGAACAATGACACGAAAAGAAAGCGTGCTCAACAAAACTTTAATTCTTGGGGCTACAAATTATAGTAAATAAAATACAAATAAAGTCATTTTAAAAATAAAATTAATTTGCTATAAAAGCAAGAGATATTGTAGGCAATTGTGATTACTTTAGTTATAAAATGTTGAAATAACTATCGTCGCTTCGCTTCTTAAAATATGACAGCTGATTCGCGACTTTGCTAAGCACTGGTAGAAATCCATGCTGTGGTTTGTGTCTTGACTAAGCTTAACGATTAAATCCACAAGAATTACAGACCTATTTCCCAAGGCTGACTTTGAGTAAAACGCACATTAAAGCCATCATTTTTTTATCATTACAAATCATGAAAGTAAGGTTCCTATTAAAGCTATAATTTTGAATTTGAAACCCTGTAAATTCCCAGCCATAAGCATAAATCTCAGGCCAACATTTGACTAATTGAAATTGTAACTTTGTGGCAGGAATTCGTGTGAACATTTAGCGTTCCGAGTGCTTCAAGCTGGCAAAGAAACCTGCCAGGTTATTGATCTCCACACAACAGTTAGACGTCTGACAGGGATGTCTGAGCGCTCCCCACTCCTCTCTGTGCCCTTCCCCCTCTCTTTGCAGATGCTTTCCCCCAGCAGGCTTCCACTTGAATGCTCAGTTTGCACTTCCGTTTCCCAGAGCGCAGCACTTTGATTTCCATTCAAGTATTCCGTTCTCAAAACTGCGGAAGCGCCGCGCAGTCTTCGGCTTGGGCTTCAGCTCCCTTTACTTTTTGGTTTTTTGCCCTTTTCTAACCCAAAACGAGGGGCATAAAATCGAGGGAGCCGCCTCGGCTCTCGCCCCCGACAATAGACAATAGACAAGTGGCAGCGTTCGCGTTCCCAGAGCAACCAACCCTTTTGCACCCTTCGCGTCTGCCTCCG
Source organism: Drosophila siamana (assembly GCA_035047445.1). Lineage (NCBI taxonomy): Eukaryota > Metazoa > Arthropoda > Insecta > Diptera > Drosophilidae > Drosophila > Drosophila siamana. Next base: position 18,202,244 of record JAWNPP010000078.1, read on the forward strand.
TCTGTCTGTTGATCTATCGGAAATCTGCTTTGCAGGTAGCAAAGCAACACACTGCGCTTGCAACCCCTGGAAAAACAGCAATGCAAAGTACGCTGCTAGAAGATGTGATGTTCGCATATCGATCAACACATGAATTTGATTCGCATTCGCTGGCGACGTGGGAAACTCACACAGGTGCTGTTTCCAGTGGAGAAATTCGATACCTTTTGGGCGCACATTCAGCTGCCACATGTTGCAAATAAATATTTGAGCAGTTTGCGTTTTCTTCGCATGCTCGAGTTGTATAATTTTTCCATCTGCAAATGGGATTTGGCTGCTTTGCAATTAACTGAAATGATATGCGAGAACTCAACGCAGCGATGAAAGACCGATGGTCAACAACACTAGCGATAACAACAACAACAACAACAACACCACCACTAGACAACAACAACGACAACCGCAATAATGACAGTCACAGCACACAGATCAACAAATCAACAAATCACGATCAGCGACCGCCGCACAAAACTCACGATTTCAGCTTGTTCCGAAAAATAATCAAAAAGACAAAAATCGAAAAGAAGTAGAATTCGTTTTGTTTTGTTCTGATTTTTTTGTTTGTTTTTCGGTAGCCAATGTTGCTGCAACACAAGACCATGCCACATGTAGCAAGTACCCTCCAGCAACAACAAGAAGCGGCAGTAGCTACTGCAAAAGTTTAAAGCAAGCTTGCTCGACTTTCAATTAACTTGAAGACAGTTTGGGCCATCGATAGAAATAAAATCTAACTTTTAACTATGCAGCTCTGTTTATTTTGCAGAGTTGTAAATAAAATTTAAATAAATTTACGATGGAAATCAAATATTAAAAGCAAATTGAATTATTGTGTTAGACAAATTAGGCACAATGCTTATTGAAAGGTGTTCAAATTATATATTGAGTTTCTACAGCTCTCGCTACTGTCGTCTATCATTTCTTAGTCTTTATTTAAATACAAATTCACAAATAATAATAAGTCTACATTATAAAATATGTCGCCACTAAAGAATTTTCTGCTATAAACCTCAATTTCAATAAGTTTGCCGAGTAAAATATTAACAACTTTCAGCTCATTTTCGCAGCTTATTTCAGTAGTTAAAATCTTGTGAGTCTCCTGCTCTACTTGGTGCAGCAATTGTGCGACCCTTTTTGAGTAGCGCTCACGAGGTAGAAGAATATCGATTGGCTTGCTTCAATGCTCAGCAAGTTCAGCAATTGCAGAGACAACAGACAATTGAGTCAGTTAGGCAGTTGGTCAGTTCAGCAGTCAGTCAGTTGGTCAGTTTGTTGTTGGTCTATCTCTCCCTCTCCCTCTCTCGCTCTCTCTTGCACTCACTCTTGTTTCAATCGTTGGTCTGTTGGTCAGTCGAACTGTGCCATTTGTGGCGTTGCAAAGTTGGATGTTGTCAGCATTTGATCATGGCGCATGCTTCAGTAGCTAACAAGTCGAATTGTGGCCAAAATGTGTAGGCAATTTGTCAATATGTTATGACAACGACAACAGCAGCAGCAGCAGCAACAACGGCAGCAACATTATTGACATTAGGGCACCTGTTTGTTTGCCAACGTAAAACTATGATTACCGTTGTTGTTGCTGCCATTGTCATAGTTGCCGGCAGCACGCGTACAACGTACACAAACACATGCATAGCGAGACACACACACACACACACACATGATCACAACTCGTGACTGACTCGAGAGACGGCAGCCAACGTTAATCACAGACAAAATAAACCACGGCTAAGACTGAACAACAACAACAACAACAAGGAAAAGCCAGAGGAGAAGAAGAAGAAGAAAAAACAGAGCCAAGTGAAAGAGCCAAATGCGAAGGCGCATTTGCAATGCTCTCGTTGTTGTTGCTTTTGGGTTTTTGGTCAATGAACAAGAAAAATGGGTTTTCACGGTTACATGCGTCGACGACGACTTGCGACTCGACTTGCTACATGCGAGTACTTCACCACACACACACACACACACACACGTATAGACAGAGAAAAGTACAAACAACATGCATATGACATGTTGCCTAGAACCAACAAGCAACAAGCAACAACAACGAACAACAACAAGATTCGAGTGTAGCATTAGGCAAGTTCGTTGCCTAAGTCTTTCGTTTCTTCTTGTTCTTGCCACAACAAAAGCACCGCCAAGCAAATGTGATTGGTTCCGGTTTGCAGCTAACATTGCTCGGAATGTTCGGACACAAAGTTGCAGCTTGTTGCCGCCCTCCTCCACCCCCCAAAAAGGTTGCATGAAAAATCGAAACAATTCTGCACTTTACGAAGAACAATTAAAGTCAAAAGAAAGCACTTTAAAATCGTCTATAAATTAAGCGAATATGCAGCCCCAAATGACTTTCGAACTATCAAATAAGTAAGTAAAGTTATAAGCAACGCACACTGCAAATCATTTGCTGCTGAATGTAGCTTAAAAAGTTATTAAACTGAAATGACGAAAAAATCAGAATTAATAGTCAAAAAGATTATTATAGGGAAAAGACTATAAATATATATCAATAGTTTTATAAAAGAAAAAGACTGTCTTCAAGTATTCACAAATTCAATTTTTGTTGGTCTGCTTGCAACTCTAGAAACTGCATTTTAAAGGCAGACAACAACTCATGGGAAAATCGTATAAATCTCAGACAATATTGTCTTAAATCTCTCATCATCAAGCTGATCCTTTTCAGTTGACAGTTGAGTGTGCCATTATAATTTTGTACAATGTTTATCTGCCTAAGCAGATTATGATTATGATGGGCGCACGAAGGACGCGTGAAGGAAACATAAGAACCAAAATGCAAAACGCACTGGAAACGCACTTCCTTTTCAACGCACGCTTTGTGCTCGCATCCTGAAGCGCCTACAGATTCTCACGCTGCCCAAAAAAGAAAAGAACAAAACGGGGGCCACGCCCACGCGCTAAAGAGAAAACTATTTGGCTGGTGAATGGTGGTTGAATTGTCGACACAGGTAGCGAGTATAATAAGAGCACAACATGGGCAGGTAGAAGCAGCATCGCTGTGAATTCGCCTCGCTTATCTGCCAGAGACTGGCTGTGAATGCAGTTTATCAGTGTGTCCTCGATGCGATGCGAGTGTCCTTTTGTCCTTTTTGCCCAGTTTCACTTTCACTTGTCGCCTTATCGCAATTGTCTGCCATCCTAATGAGTCCATCAGCCTGCCTCTAATGAGCGCTCACTCCTCTGATTACTATCAAAAGACCCCCCACAGTCTTCGCTTACGTCTTCGTCTTCAGTCTGCAGTTCGGCTTCGTTGAGCGGAAGAAGCTTCTGCGGGAAAAATCGTTGCGCGGGCGGAGGCAACAAATAAACATTAACCGAATATGGAAATCAACAACAGCAGCTTTTCAACGGAATATTACACGGCTCAGCGACGTTGTTAAACACTCACACCCACAATCTGTTCCCTTATTCTTTCCTCGTCCCTCCCTAATCGTTTGAGCCAACAGGTGGCTGTCAGGTGGAAGTCGGATGAGCTGTTAATTCCCAGAAGCAGCTCGAAATGTGTTTAGCATAAATGAAAATATAAACTATCGACGCGTCTTTAATTAAGCTGTTGATTTTTGGTTAAGCTCGCTAGAGATGGCAAAATATTGTGAAATTAATGTTTGAATATCTATCTACAATATTCACAATGTTCTATCTATGTAAGTTAAAGACCGTTTAATTTGTGACTCACCATTTGTCTGCCGCATTTTCAATTTTGAAATCCATTTTGACGTTTCTGCAAATATAAGAAAATAGTTGCATTTATTATAAATGTAAAATATGAGGAATATATAAAAGTCTCCATTGCTTAAATTAGCACGCATAAAATAAGTTGGAACCTAGAAAGCAGAATGCAAATTCAGCGTCTTGAAAAATCTAGTTATTTTAGTGCCAAATTTGCTTAGTTCCAGCGAGTTTTCAGAGTTTTATTATAATGATTATTTTAAGCGCAGTTCAGTATTTTAAAGTTTTCTTGAAGTGCAGTTTTTGCTTGTTAAAAATTTATTTCATTTAATGCGGTACAGAAACATTATAAAGTGGCTATATTTAATGATTAAATCATAGTTTAAGATGACATTTCCTTAGCTTCATTAAACAGTTTCAGAGCCTGATGCACCAAACTTTACCGCCTGCCCTTCAAAGTCAAAGTTTAAGTTGAGGTATCGTTAAATATCGCCACACACGCACATCTCTAGCGACGCACTCAGCTATCTATATACACACATATATCGCATTTATACTCAGAAGCAGTTGCCACCCTCACTCAACTTGAAGTTGAAGTCAAAGTCTTGACCCACTGAACAGAGAACAGCAGAAGCAACAGAGGCAGATGACAACTCAGTGTGCATAATTAATGTACTTTGGCAGCAGCGACAACAGTGGGCGAGTGGAGCGGGGGGGAGGTGGGGAGGTGCATATTTAATAACTTGTTTATGGCCAGATATAGATGAGTGTACTCACGAGTGTACTCATGAGTGGTGGCTGACCACAAAGCTTAATAGGGCACGTGCCCTGCTTGTGAGGCCAAGCGACCAAATGGTCGCCCCTCCTCTGCTTGCTTGTGGTTGCAACGCTGCTGCTGCTGCTGCTCTGCTGAATGGTCAATCGTTGCACGCAGCTTGCCGTTAAGCGGCGACTCAACTGTACCCTGAACTTGGCCCACAGAGAGAGAGAGAGAGAGAGAGCGACAAAATGAAAGAGATAGAGAGAGACGACGACGACTTTGCCAAAGTTTAAGTTGAAGGCGCCGCCAGATGAAGTTATTAAAACTGGCTGCAAGTCGCTGTTGTTGTTGTTGTTGTTGTTGCTGCTGCCTTTGCAACTTGTTGCTGGCAAAACGGCAGTTAAAAATCAAAACAAGATGCGATGCCAAAACATAGAAATGCAATTGCTAATGCTGCAGATGTTGCAGCTGCTGTTGCTGCTCTGGCAGTTTGTGGCAATCGCATGTGGAGCAGACAGCTGCGGCAGTTGCCGCAGTTGCCGCAGTTGCCACAGTTGCCGCAGTTGGACTCGGCTGCCTGCACGTTGTCTTTCAAGTATTTGTCAATTAGATTTTTAATTGCTGAAATATGAATGTAGGCGCAACAGCAACAGCAACAGCGACGCATTTGCCGTGACTTTGACGTTGACAGCAGCAGCAGCAACAACAACAACAATGTTCGCTGGCTGCTTTTTTAGCCTGTTTTGCCTGTTGCAAACTTGTTGAAGCTGCAACAGACAACGACAGCAACGACGACGACGCCGACGACGATTATTAAATGCAACTTAGATCAGATCTGCAACAGCAGCAACTGCAACGACAGCAACAGCAGCAGCAGCAGCGAGAACTCGATTAAATCGAAATGCAATGCTTCTTAGTCGCCCCTCTCCTGTCTGCCTCTGCCTCTCTGACTCTCTGCCACACGCTGCACTCAAGATGAATCGCGTGCCAGGCAACTGCGACTAGCTGAAATATTATTATTATGCTTTGGCTAAAAGTGAATGATTGCCGTGTGGGGCGCAGCTGCAACAGCAACAGCAGCAGCAGCAGCAACTGTAACGCACAAGGCACTTGCAACTTGCAACTGGCAACTGGCAACATGATGCGCTTTGATAGACGACGATAGATTATCGGCCTGCAAAAGCGAAACAGAATAAAAACCAAACATTTTGCTGTCGCCTCGCTAATTTACGAGCCAAATCCACATGCGGCATGTGGCAAGCAGCGCTAAGCAGAGAAAGGCGGCAAACGACTGCAGAAGAGGCGGAAACAGGGGTTAAATGAGGGGCGTAGAAGGGGATGCAAAAGAGGATATAAAAGGAGTCAGAAATAGGGAGAAGCAAAGATAAAAGTGGGATTTAATAAGGGCTAAAGAAAAATGGAGATGCTCCAAAGGAAATAAGGGGAAACACCCAAAAAGTTGAAGCGGAAGAAGCCAAGAAGGAAAGCTAGAAAATAGTAAAAAGCGTAGAGATAATGTAAGGCAAAAGAAAATTGAGGAAGATGCATAAGTAATATTGAAATAGAAAACAAAGCATACTAAGTCGAAATTGCAAAGTAAGAAGTTTGTTATAACAGCGAAGACAATTTGAAATACGAGTGAGTTGTCAATTGAATAAAGCGACGGCAAAATAATGTCTTTCTTTCCATAGCAAAAGCGGCTTATTAATAAAATATAGCAAACAAGAAGAATTGAGTTGATTGAGATTAAATGGAAATTGAATTTATATCATTTATATTTTAAAAAGTATAAAGCATAAGCGAATGTGAATAAATATTTCTCAGCAAGAAATACAATATCAAAATAAACATTAATTATAAAAATGCAATAAATAAATACGTAATATATACGATGAAAATGAATACTATAAACAAGGAAAAATAGCAAACAATTAATAGAAGACAAAGCCACTAATAAAACATACAACGCCATGATCATAAATAAGCAACAGGAAAAAAGTTCAATAGCTAAAATAAAGCCTTTGTGGACGACACAAAAAGTGGACAGAAGGAATGTGAGCAGCAGACGTCGACGTCTGCTTTGTCCATATAAAAGGCAAACGAGGAGCTGCTCGAAGAAGGAGAAGAAGACGCTCTAATTAACAGCCGCACATTGCGCATACGCCACGTGTGTTTGGAAACAGCGAAATCAGCAGCATATTAGCCTTATTTGTTTGCAGACTTAACTGTTAGTCGCGGACACAGACAAGTGAGTTTTTAGTTGCCGCACGGCCGCCTCGACGTTTAGGCTGCAACGTGCCTCGTTAGCTTTGGCTGCAATCGCAGCAGACCTTGGCCATGGCCACTTGCCGCTTGCCACTTGCCACTTGCCGCTTGCCACTTTTGCGCAGCCAGTCGCTGGCCTTGCTCCGACCAACTTGTTGCCGATGTCAAGTCGAGCAGGTTGCAACACCTGCAACAAAACGCTGGCGCATCATTGCCAAGCCACAAATAAATCAAAAAAAAAAAAAACAGAAACAAAAACAAAAACAAAAACAAAAATATCCACCCAGCCATCTATCCATATCAACTACAAGCACGAGTATCAACTATCTAACGAACTAAAGCATTCATCTATCTGCATATCTATTATGAGTCGACTTTATTATTAACTGCTGCGATTCCTTTCTCTTTTTTGTCGACTCGCCACAGAACCAGATTGGAGCTTCCAGCTCACACTCAAGCAGCTCAAAATACAAATTCAGCTTGACAATCTGCGTCTTAGATTCGACTTAGGCAAGGAAAACAATATACGAAATATGTATTTTACAAATCAGAAATAAGAGTTGGAACTTGATGCCAAATAATAAGATATAAAAATAAAATATATTTTAACCAGAGTTTGCTAGAACTTAAATTAAACTGGCTTTATTGTAATTAAATGGAAAACTAAGTGTTCAAAATATTTACAACATATTTGGTTTTGTTGTCAAATTTTTAAAAAATTTTTTCTTTTGTTTATTTTGCAATCATAGCAGGCTCTACTTTCTCAACTTGCTTAACTACACGGGGCAGCATTTTCAGTCGAAGTTGAAAATTCGAACGGACAAGAAATCAATTTAATAATTTTACAATTTCGTTATTGTGTTTTTAATAAGTGCCGCGATGTCGAACGAAGAGGAACAAATCGAATGGCTTCCCGTCCAGGAGTCGAAGCCGATCTACGTCGACGAAGCCTCAATGTGGTTGGTGGTCTTCTACTTGATGCTCACACTTCTCCTGAGCATCGTTTTGGCCAATGGCATTTCTTGGATCTACAAGAAACTGATGTCAGTCGTAAGTACAAAATGTGTCTTTTCAGCTGCATCTGCCTTATTAATGTTTTGCCCTCCTCCCCCATTAGAAACGCATTGAGTTTGTTGAGCAGCCAGCTCAGAACGAGCATAATTAAGTAAACAAAAAAAAAATAAATAAAAATAAAAGAAAAAAAAGATGGATGCGACCCACGATTAGTCAATGTTTCGAAGCTGGATCAACCAAATAAATACGTCCATCCAATTAAAAATGTTTGTTTTGTATCGATTTGGCGAAGAACTCAACGCACTTTTCATAATCTGCTCACATTGCGATGGCGTCAAATGTTTTTAATACCTGTGCAAAATTACAAGTCCAAATACTAATCAATGCGCTTTTTCTACTCGTATCTCGTCTCTCAAATTATTTATTGCAAAAGGGTCATTGAATGTTTTATTATTATTGAGGAGTTGACTTTGGATTGCAAGACTCGAGCCAACCAGATTAAAACCTTTAGGCTAAATAATAACATGATGTTAATTACTTAAAAAATATTGTTTACAGTGAGCATTGAAATTTTAAATTTTTGAAGCGTTTCTCAATTATAAATTCCAAATTCACATAAGCAAAGCAAGGCATCATTTCTAAGGCTTGCATGCGATTAATTTTCACTGCTGCAGCAGCTACACACATACACACAAGCACTCACACACACACACACATGCAGGCTGGGAGTGTTTGTGCAGCTCTGCTGCCCGACCACGCCCACTTAGCTCAGCCGCCCACACGTTTTTCTCGGTCCCACGTGTAACCTTACACACACACATGCAAATCACACGCATACACGCAAATTTTTGGCAACACATTTTTTTGGCCAAATTGAAGGCAACTGTGGGCACAAAGTATGCGGAAATTGCCTTTAAATTGTTTCTGCACAAATCGCTGCTTCGATTTGTCATAAATTTCTAATCTTTAACGTTTTGTAGCAAAACTTTAGATGAGTTGAAGATCATTAAAATTAAGATGCTTTTGCAATAGATCAATTCTCAAATAATTGGTAGCTATAAATGCGCTTATAGCTCAACGCTTATTGTATGCAAATTGCTTAATACCGAATTCTTATCGTATTTTGCTCAATGCTTGATACATATCGATAACCGCAAATAGCTTTAAAGAATACAGGGTGTTTCACAGTCACGCACACTGCTCTGCTATTAATTGATTTTGCCTGAAAGTAATTATAGAAATTGATTAAGCACAGCTTGATCGACGTCAATTATGCCATCGCCTTTGACGCACTTGATCGAATGTGCAATTCTGCGAAGCAAACGACGTCGAAACTGGCAGCGGGAAGAATGTCGCTCGTGGGCTCGTCCGTCTCGCGACACAGAGAGAAAGAGATAGAGAGAGGGAGGGAGAGGGAGAGGAGAAGATAGTTGCTTGTGCATGCCGCTCATAATTCAACGATTTGTCATTTTGTATTCAAATATTTCTATTCGTAGACATTCATTCTATTCGAGCGGCTGCGACATTTGCATTTCAATTGATTCATCTGACGACGAGTGTTGAACTTTAGCGCGCGCCAATGAGTCGAAACGAATCGCATCGCATCGCAACGAAACGAAACGAATCGAATCGAATCGAGCCGGAGTCGAGAATGAAGAATCGTTTACACATTCATATGTTGCTGCGGCTTTTTCACACCTTCCACTGTCCAATAAGTTTCGGGGGGCATTGCTAACGAGACGCTCGACGTTCGACGTTCGACTGGCAGATATAGATATCAGTTTCGATGAGACAACACCTGTTCTGCCCCCAAGTTGAGGCCTATCTCAGAGAGTCAGTAAGTCAGCCAGGCAGTCAGGCAGACAGTTCTTAGGCAAGTTCTTAGTGCTTTTGACACTTTCGAAAATTTGTTAGCAACGATTTGCATAATTTCACAGTAAATTCCTAATTCTAATCTATGTATGCCGCGCCGCAGCAGTTGAAGTCTCAACTTCTCTCAACTCCATCGCCATCGCCATCTCCATCTCCATCTCCATCTTCAACTCGAGAACAGCCCCTTCAAAACTCGATAGCCATGTTATATGTATATTTATGTTTGATACTTAATCGCTAATAAATACACGTTCGTATTTCAAAACTGCCAGCGAGTCGCACACACTAATTTGAATATTTTTGAAAGGCCCTCAACACCGAGCAGCGAAGGGAAAAGGGCGGGGGGACGGGAGGATGGGAAAGGGGCAGGGCAGCTGCTGTGCGACTCCTGTGGCGTTTGTTTGTTCGAAATCAAAACATTTCTCACCCGACAAAAAAACACACACACGTCTGTAGTTCAAACAGTTGAAACACATTTTTCACACCTAACAAAGATTATAAATTGCCGGCCTCACTCAGCATCGTCAGCTTAATCTTGGACTAAGTAAATCTTCCTAATCTCAATCTCAATGGCCAGCTTAATCTTCACAAATCGAGCTTTACTCTGATCGTGCTTGATAAATTGCAGTTGCATTTGCTGGACAAAACTTTTCTATTTCAATTTTGTTCAATTTGAGCGACATTTCATTGTAAAAACGCTCAACATTCACTTTGCTTCAATTTGATTAACGATATTGATTTCATTTCTTTTCTAGATCTGTTAATCAATTGTTGGCCATATCTTTAACATTTTGTGTTACTGTTTTTCAATTGAAACGAAATCTTTTTTTTTGTAACTTCAGTTAGTTTTCATTTAAAAATGTTCTACAAGCAACTCTGATTTATTATGCCCAATTATTTCTTGAACTTCCTTCTCCCTAAAGTTTTTATTGTTCCCCTAAGCAAGAATTTGTATTTTTTTAAAAGTATAGCTTATGTTAAACAAACCTTCAATGCAATAAATTGTTAATCATCTGTTTCCGTTCTGAACTTTTAACTCTGCTAAGTTATGTTAGCAAATCTAAAATGATTGAAGACCTTAAGTGGTTTAATTAATGCATAATAAATAATAAAGTTAAACACAATGCAAGTCAGGTGCTTAGAGTGCCGTTAGCTGTGTTCTGGCAAATGATTTAAAAGACGATCTTCCAGTTGCAATGGCCACCTTCAATTTCCAATTCCAATTTGAATTCAAGTCGAAAGTATCTGGTTCACTTTTGGATTTCCCACTGCTCCGCCTTCAACATGAATATGAATGGCGCTGTGTCCATTTGCGTGAATGCTTGAATATCGAATAAATAGATATATTCACAGCAATTTATGTATCTTAATTGTGCCCCAAAGCGCCCCATTCGAAGTGTGAATGAAAGAACCTTTTTTCCACGCTTCTCTTCTCTTCTTCTGCTCGTATTTTTTTTTTTTTGTTTTTTCTTACTTTTTGGCCATATTTCAACTTCAGTTTTCTTGATAACTGCAGTCGATTGTCAGCTGCGTTTTCGTGGCTTTTAGTTTGCTCTGTATTCCATTCTGTGTTTGATCTGAAAATGTCCAAACTGCACGCGTATTTCATCAATGAACTCTAGAGTCTTGAGTATCGAGTCTCGAATCTCGAGTCTTCTTCAGTCTTTTCGGACTTGGGCGCGTTCCTTTCTCACGATCGTTTTTTTTTTTTGACTTTTTATATTTGTTGGGCTACTTTAAACACTTGCTTTATATTGATATTTATGGCTGATAATTTGAGTTTATGTCGTTCTCTCTCTCTTGTTTGTCTAAACGCCGAGTGAAAGGTGCCGTCAATGACATCGACATCAACTTCGATATATATCCACTTAAATGCCCTGCTTCATAGAAAGTTTATTTATTTTTCTACACAAATTAACTATGCAAATGATTGAAGAGCTGTAGCTCACATTTTAGGATAGTTCGCAGCTCCTTAAGCTACTTTCATTCTGACACAATGCATTGTGAAGTGTCTTCAATGGTTTTATTCACACAATCATCCGAGTGAGCTATGAATTCTACTTATTTTAGCTGTTGTTATTTAACTTAACCACAATCTTTAAAACCTTAACGTTGCTTTTCTAAAATATATTCTCTTTACACCATCTGACTTCATTATTTGATTTTTACTTTGCTGTCGTCGTTGCCTTTTCTGCTGCCTTTTGAAATCATTTTAATTTAATTACATCACACACATTTTAACTCAACTTTCGGCACTCGTTAATTGCCTGCATAAAATTCCGACTTTTACTCAAACAACGTGTCATTTGAGAAGAATTCTCTCTTGTTTTATTGAAGCATTTGCATTTTCAGCTGACTCTCGAGCTCACCATTCCTTTGGCTCCACTTGAGAGATTGTCGTCGTCCCAAAGAACTCCCGAAATTTGTTCGCTGGCTGCTGTTGAGGGAACTTCAACATCAACAACAAGAGCAACAAGAACAAGAAGAGCAACAACAAAGGCTTAAGACGTGCTTGTTAACATTTTTATTAACTTCTTTGACGCATATTTAAGACTTAGCGACAGCGACAACACTTTTCATTCTTTATCGTTTTGCTAAATCTCTTTCTCTGTCTCTGTCTCTCTCTCTAGTTCTCTTGCTCGTTCGCTTTATCTATCGGCTGGTCTATTGATAAATATTTCAAAGGTTTTTATGCGTTTCATTCGCATACCGATTCAACAGATGTCCGTCTTCGACAACGGCATTAACTTCACGCCGCCGCCAAGAGTCCGGCCGAATGTTGTGTGTTGGCATCTCTCTGACAGCCGATGCTAATGTTTGGCCCAATAAATTAGCCAGTCTTTAGTGTTTGCCTGGCATTATGCAAAGCCGGCTCGAATTCTTTCTTCTGCGTTTAGTTCGTTTCAGCTGTGCGCTTTTACAGCGCTCGATTTGATAAATCGATGTGTGACATCGTTAGCCTATCGAAGCGATCGATGCCATCTGCCAAAAAGCCACCAAACTTGTAAACTAAATGATTTTTATCGCTTCTTATCTGCGCTTCAAGTTTCAGCAGTTTCAAGTTTTGCTAAAGCGCCCAATTAAGTTACAATTTGCCAATCGCTTGCTGATAACATCGATTGAAGCTACTAAGAATTTAAATTATAACTCTGCACTGCGAGAGCAATGTATTTTTTATAAATCAATAAACTCAATAATTAATTGTACTGATTAAAGTAATTCTAGAAGCAAACATTCCAGCATATTAAATGAATAAATTAAACCAAATACTTTTAGCATATTGTTAAGTTTTAAGCACTTCAAATAAAGCAATTAATAAAGTCAATAATTGCACTGCTTTATTTTGTAATTCGTTGCTCGAATAATCGAGCATTTTTAAATTGATAAAATCAATAATTAGTTGCACTTCCAGAACAAGTTTGGATTGCATAAAGTACATTAGAAGCATTTTAATACGATTAAAATCAATGATTACTTACACTTCATTACCAATGCAGAAAGTAATTCATTTAAAGGAATGAAGACCTTCAGATGTCGCCGCTTGAGAGATAAATTATCCAAAAAAAAATAATCAATGCGAATATTTAAGCATATATTTTGCCAAAATTTACATTTTAAATTTGACAGTTAATATTTAGAACAAACCTTTAATTCGTTAAGTTATAATATTGGCGGTGAAATGTATTTGGCAGCTCAAATAGATGTTTAAAAATGAATTTCGAATATTTATGTGTGTTGACTGCTTTTAGCCGTATATTAAAACAAAATATATATGCTAATGGTTATGGACGACTCCCGGATTAAATATGTTTAATTCACATTATTATAATAACAGCTTGCTTTCTTCTTTCAGCTCAACTCTCAATTATTTGGCCGACTCTGTGTGTGTGGAAAAAATCAGAGCTATCGTCGCATATATTATCGGGATGTTGTAGCGATGTAATAAGCATTACGTATCGGCAAACAATGCAGGGCACTGAAGTTGCGAGATCGTTTTTTTTTTTTTTGTATAATTGCAATCGTTTTATCACCGCATTTTTGGCCTGTTGGTGAAGACGCGACTTTCTCGGTGTCGCGCATGCAAATTAATTCACAACAAGAAATTGCTAACATTTATTTGCAAAATGCAAAAAATAAAATGAGCCAGAAAAAAAGTAGGAAAAAAAAAAGAAAGAAATAAATGCGCCAAACAATGGGTTATTTTTTGTGTATTGTTAGTGTTGTTGGATTGATTGTATTGTTTATTTTATTTTCATTTTTTTTGCTTGTGGTTGTCTGCGCGCTGATCATCGACCAACTAGTCAAGTATTTGGTAACGGTTTTAATTGTCAACGTGTGGCACACAGTCCGGGTTTGGTTTTTGTTTTTGTTTTTGTTTTTGTTTTTGTTTCTGCTTCTGGCTGGCTGCTTTTTATGCTTGGTGGTTTCTTCAGGTTTCGTGGCTCTATTGTGTGTGATGGGTGTATTGACTTAGATTGTGCCAGACAATAGTCCTGATTTTTATTGTTCAAGCGACGCTGAGAGTCGCTCGCACCCCGAACACCGAACAACACTCGAAATCCGAGTCCGAATCAAAATCAAAATCAAAACCAAAATCAAAATATTCGTCAACTGCGGACGGCGATATCAGAAATAATAATGGCAATAAAATGAACAAAAGCTTGTCATCAAATTTATTATGTTTTACCGATATTTTCGGTGGACTTCAGTTTAAGTGCCGCGCTGACTGACGTCTCTCCCTCTTCCTCTCCCTACCACTCTCTCTCTCTCTCTCTGTCCAGCTTGAACTAGTCGCCATCATCTCGCTGTCTCTGTCTCTGTCTCTGTGGCTTCCTTCATTATGTATGTATCAGTTTGTAAATGTTCTGCAAACACACATTGTGTGCAGTGTTTTCATTGTTGTTGTTGCTGATATTATGCTGAATTGATAACTTGGTTAACTTCTCCTCGAGCAGGTTGTTGAACCTGCCCGCAAACTTCTCTCACTCGCTATCATCTTGTTGTTATTGGGTTCTCTCTGTAGTCTTTTAATTAATTTTACGAGCGTTACATTATAAAATCCATCACAGTCTATGATTATTATAATGGCTATTAAAAACAATTTTCGGTTTTACTTTTAGCCGTTGATCGCGGCCATAAATTCAATTTGCACAACTTCTTGGCGAGAACTTTTAACTGGGACGCCTTGTTGCAACACACACACACTCACACACACACACACACAGTCGAAGATAGGCACAACAAATGTTGGACAGTGTGACAAATAGCAAACACGTGTATCCAATTTAAAGCCCAAATCCTCAGCTCTCCAACTGCAGTCAAGGGGCAACTGCAGAAGAGATGAGACTTTGGTAGCTTTTCACACGGCGTGTCACGCGGCACGTAAGCGATAGTTTAAAAAAAGTGTAATACAGTTGCTTAAATTCCTATTAAATTTCAAGCAACTGCATTATAAATTGTCGTCAAGATGTATTGAATATATTTTTGGGCATCTAATCGACTAAGCCAAAAACGAACTTATTTGCAACGCAGCAAATGTGTTTGTATATAAATCGATAACGTAATTGGAGAGCATTAAAAATAGTTGCCACTTCAAAAACATTAATTTTAAAGTTATTCTGTATTTATACTTAAACACAAAGCCAGAGTTTTTTACTGGCAAGATTCAGACAGAAGCTGCATCAAGACTTTCGATTTAAATACATTTTTTATTATAAGACAACTTTTTCTATTGCAGCTAATGCCTACATAATATAATCATCCGTTTCTAGTGCAATTAAAAATCGTAGTGCTTGGTTTTTAGCTACTCTATTTGTTTGGCTTAACGTCGACGATGGCCAGCCATAAAGTGCTGCACTTTATACACAACTGTGCATCTCTAGGCGCAAAGCTGCGCGTTGCAAGCGTGGCAATACAGTGTTGCATAGCGCAGTTGCGCTTGTCTCTGCGCCAGCAAATTAACGCTTGATTAAGAACGCAGCAGCTAAGCAACCACTTAGCCCCGACTCCAAAGAGTGTGTGAGTGTTTTGGGTGAGTGTGTGAGTACTTGTAGTTCTGGTTCTGGTTATATACCTCTCCCTCTCTCCCTCTCTCCCTCTCCCTCTCTATCTTTCTGACTCTCCGTGTGGACAACTGCTGCAGTGAATGTCCCTCTGTCTTTTGGTCTTCTTCTGTTTCAACTGTCGCTCGGTCTGTCAGTCTCTTTGTCTCCTCGGTCTGTCTGTCCGTCTGTTTGGACTCTGCCTCTGTCTGTGGCAGTTTGGCGAAAATGTGTTGCTAATTGTTGCACTAAACTGTTGTTGGCATGCGTTTGACAGTCAGTCCGAGTGATGGCCATCAAATTGGCACCAGCTTCGGCTTCAGCTGCAACTTTTGCTTCAGCTTTTAGCTGCTATCTTGCCACTTGCAACTGGCAACTGGCAACCTGCAAACGCAGCAAGTCACAGTTTGAGGCTGGCCAAATTGCCGTCATTTCGTGCTGCTTCTTTGCGCTTAGTATATTTTCAATACGCTGCCAGCTGAGAGTCTCTCAAGTATTCAATAAAAGCTGTCACGCAGCCAACTATTTGAAGTTAACAAAGATTGCAATTTGTAATAAAGATTGGTTCAGCAGCAGAAATGAAAAGAAGTGAAATTTGCATAATTCAAATTTGTTTTCCATTCAAATTTCTTGAAGTCAACAAATTGTTGACAGAAACTCAAGAAGTTTAATATACAATTTAATATTTGTTGAATTTTCATGCAACTCAAAATCAATGTGCATTTTTTTGGCTCTCACTTTTCAGAGTTTGTGTTCTTTAGCGTATTTCTCGCGTCGGCTGCCGAAATTCGCGTTGCGTCTTTGCAGCTTTTCAATTATACGTTTTTTTTTGTATATTTTCTGCGCATTTTTTTTTGTGTGTGTGTGCGACGTTGTCGTCAATTTATGTTGATTGAGTTATTAAAATTCTTGTTTACACAAAACCAAATGCGCCACTTGCATAATCAATTAACAAGGAACCGCAACCTGCCTGCAGTTTGCCTCTCTCTCTCTCTCTCTCTCTCTCCCCTCTCTCTCTCTCTCTCATTCTCTCTCTCTCTCTGTCTGTTTCTCTCGCTCGTTGGGCTTCCAGCTGCCGCTCATTTGTTTATAATTAAAGTGTGATGTCGCTGTATTTTTTTCCCCATATTGTTTAATTGCATTTTAATTTAGTAATTTCGCATATTGCAATGCTTCCGCACTTCCGCTGTGTGTGGCAGGCAGCAGCAGCTTCCGCAGCGCTGTTGTGGCATGCAGGATGTTTGCCTGCCTTCAGAGATTGCCACAATTTCAATTAAATGCGCCTCATTCAAGTGCAACACTTGCCTCTAGACGCGCATCTCATTGAAGCTCTGCGACACATTTGCATCATTATGCGCTCCAGTTCCGGTGGGTTTATATAAAGCGTGCGATCGATCGCTGTTCGTTCGTTAGCTCGTTCAATTGCAAATCAATTTTGCAGCCCATTTTGCATCGTCCGTCGCATCATCGTCGTTTGTGGCTTGTTATTTTAATTTGCAATTGACATTCGCATTTGTTTAATTGCGCGCCAAAGCGTTGCGCTTAACTGTTGTTAATGCATCTTAATGCACTGCAAGTTGCATGCAAATTGCTTGCCACAACAACAACAACGACAACAACACACTTATATCACACACACACTTGGCCTTTGTTATGCGACGTCATGGCTGCAACTTGGAATTCATTTGCAAAACTAATGCAACAATTTCATATAATAGAAGTTTGCTGCTGACAATTTATGCACAATTTGATAACTTTCAGGTGCAAATTTATTGCTAAACACAATTGCTATAAAGCTTGCTTCCAAATGTGCATCTTTTTAATCTTTCTTTTCTTATTTAAATTGTGCTCAATTTGGACAAGTTTTTGCCCACTTCGCTTGAATTATTTGCGCTTTACTCAAATCTAATTAAAATATTTCTAGTCGCTTTTAGTGTAAGCTATGTTTAATATTCTTAACGTGCTTTTATGTATTTTATGCCACTAATATTTCTATTATTGTCTCTACAAGACAATTAGCTATTTATAGACATCGCTTCTGTTGTTATCAAACTTTTTCCGCTTTTTCATCTATTTATCGATTTCATTCTATTGACAATCACACCTAAATATATAATGCTGCTATTATTGTCAATGCGGTCAAAGTTATTTATAGCGTTGGTTATTTAATTTAAGTCTTGTATTTTTGTTGCCCTTCTAATTTGCAAATTTCGCAGCTTTCTTTTTTGCGTTTTGTTTGCGCCAATTTCAGTAATTTCTTAATTGTTTTGGCGAATTTAAATGAAGTGAGAAATACGATTTATCAAATCGCCAGCTATCAGTTAATAATGTCTTCATTTCGATGCGTCGCTGCTTTGCTATTCTAAATGCTGTAATTGATGAGCGAAATGACTATATTATGGAATACATAAATATATATGTACATATATAGAAGCTATTGACTGTCAGCGTGTTGTTGATATTTATCGATCGTAGTTGCGTTGTCTTCGACTCTGACTTCGACTACAATCAGTTGAATGTCCTTCGGCGTGTCAGCGAGCAGCGATCAGCGATCAGCGATCAACGATGAGACCTTAACTCATCATGCCACACAACTGTGCAGGCAGCAGGGACTACAATAAATACATGACACACAAGACGGCTGGGCTTTTGTTTAACTCCAAAGCGATCAATGCGATGCGATGCGATGCGATCGCATCGAATTGGATTTTCTTGCTTGTTTTTGGCGACTGATTTAGCAAACAATAAAGCAATAAATCAATCAATTATCAGTTAAATGCTCGCAAACGGACAGCGCTGCAATATGAAAATTGCCTCGAAACCTTTTTGGGCAACGCGTTTTTTTGTTGTTGTCGCAAAGAGCGAGAGAGCGAGAGCACGCAATGTATATTATAATTTGTCAGCGTGGCATCAAAACAAAGCGGGGAAAAAAAGCACTTGCGAAAAGTATCTGGCAGATACATTTTGCTTTGCGCCGCGTTTCGTTGACTGTTTTTGGAGTTTAGCCAAAAGCGCACTGGCGCCAAAGTAGGTCAGCTCCTCCGGCCACAATAGCTGCCAATTTGGGCGCACAAATTCCTGGACTGACAGGCAACAGACGACGCAACAGACGCAACCGACGCAACCGACGCATGCCAATTAGCCAGCTCTCTGTTGGCCACGACTGGGGGCCCAGTCAGCAGCGCCTGTTGGTATGCAATGTCAATGGCCAAAAAGCACGAGACGCCCCCGTCGGATACACAATCTTGTCGTTTGTTTGGCTTTATCTCGCATCGTCATCTCGCAGCTAATCCAGTTCAGTTTACAGTTGTGCCAACAATTCCGCAAAATTATGAACTTCATCATCGCAACTATTTATACACGTTGCCTTTTGTTTTTTTGATCAACTGATTTAACTGGTTGCCTGCTTTGTTGTAGTCCCAAATGTATGCTGAATTTTTGCGCATGCATATTTATAATATTTAAGGCATTTTTTTTTTTTTTTTTGTAAATTTTTTGACGATTGGTTTTCTAGCTCGACGATTTAGCATTTTATGGTGTCGTATAAACATTTATGTGTATCCGACTTTTTCGCGATCTTAATGCCAATTTAATGGATCTACGCCAAAATGTTTAAAGATGTTTATGTTAATCATTGATTGCAAATTCACAGATCATCAGAGATTGGCAGTTTGTGCGCAAACTTCTAGATTGTCGCTGCGATTGGCGTGTGTGTTTCATTTAAAGCACACCTTTTATTCCCATTCCCGCCGCCTTCGACGATTCTTGAGCTAGCCTCAAATGAAAGTGTGACAATCGATGGATCGGCGATCAAAGTTCCACGCACAAGCACAAAAACAAGGCGAATTCGAAGGGAATCTATTAAGTTGTTTAATATTTATTCGTTGTATGCATGAATTTCACATTTTTGTGTCCATCAATTCATTATGAATTTTCAGAAATGACAAAGGCCACTTAAGCAGTAGTCAAATGGATATTTCTTATAATAGAGAATATGGCTAAAGACAGCTGCCGTTTCGGTTTTATGAAGGCGAGCAATTTGGAGAAAGGATTCAGGAATTCTTATTAATACAATTTAGCTGAAGACA
The DNA here is from genome assembly GCA_035047445.1 of Drosophila siamana. Taxonomy (NCBI): domain Eukaryota; kingdom Metazoa; phylum Arthropoda; class Insecta; order Diptera; family Drosophilidae; genus Drosophila; species Drosophila siamana. The sequence goes on from JAWNPP010000078.1 coordinate 18,222,004, forward strand.
GTCGGAATAATAATTAGCATCTAGTTTTATTGAAGGGATTATTTTACACAAAGGCTGAGTAGAAAACGGAAGATAAATTTAAACACATTTCTGATTTTGTGTGACATCAAATTGAACACATGATCAAAAAGCACAATTTATTGACAGACTTTGAGAAGTTAGGCAAAGATTTCAAGAGGGAATTAAGCAATAGTCGACTAAATATTTAATAAAAGAGTATTACAAATTAAATACTGCAAACGTTTACGTTTTATCAATGAGAATGATTTGCCCTGGAAAATTTCGAGTTCGAGTAGAAAAAGAACCCAATATTAATTCAAATTTTATAGGATATTTTTTGTACTTTATTTTATAGTCTTAGCGAAAATGAATTGAAAAAGTGCAGTCATCATAAGCATAATATTGACAAATACTATTAGCTTCATTCAATCCAAACTATTGACCTGATCAGCGCTTTGTGAAGCTGTCGACAGCGCTGAGCGTTGAGCTGTTGACGCTTGAGGGGGGGAGAGGCGCAGAGAAATATCATTAAACCTGCGGCCAGTTTCACAGCTCAAAATGATTGGCGTGAATAGATTTATATAACGGCTTTCGATAGTTTTGTCAGCCTCGACTGGGAGGTCTGTCTCCCCTCCCCTCCCCTCTCCATCCCTGCCCTCCCAGGCTGGTAAAACATACATCATCAGTGGGCCGTCACTTTGTGTTGCCTGCGGTGCTGCCCCAAAGGGAGGCATTAATTGGTTGCAAGAAGTAAAATATTTGCCAGAGCTTTAGCTAATGAACTGTTAATTTCGCCACACTGCAAACGAGACAACGAGAGGGAAAGAGAGAGAACGAGAGCGCGCGAGAGAGAGCGAGAGAGAGAGATGAAAGACAGCAGGGAAATGCTGAAAACTTAATTGTATTTAATGGTTAAAGGCCCATTTTTTTGTGTGTTTAGGTTTTGCTTTTATTGCTTTTTGGCACTTGATTATGCAAAGTCTTAATTTGGCAAAAACAAAAACATAAAACTACAGCAAAAACACAAAGTCAAACTGAGCGCTGAACCGCACAACGTTTTGGCACTTGGGCCACTTTAATTGCCCCGCACAAATATGAGAAAAGCGCGCTGGAAATTGACCAAAAAGAATCCAAGATCAAGACGAAATTCAAGTGGCGAATAAACGAATGCTCTAAGGGGAATAAAACCAAATAAAAAAAGGGAATCATTTCAAAATCAGTTTACTTATGGTATAGAAAAAGAGAACATAGAAATAAATGCGAAGAATCTGAAGTGAGACTCGAAATAAACTGCAAATGTGTAGTATGAAATCTGTTGAGCAAAATAATAATAAACTTTGGTTTTCTTCTAAGGATCAAAGTATGAAATATATTAAAATAACCATTTCCAATATTTAGAAATCATTTAATTTAATAAAAACATGAAATTAATTAAGCAAAATGTGTCTCAAATTGCATTAGTTTGCATTTCGTGGAATCTTTGTTTTTTACAATCATTATTTAAAAAAACTAGTAAAAGAACTTGAGTTGATGCATGAAATATATTGAAATATGAGCTTCCAAAATGTAGAATTTCTTAAAATAAATAAAAACATAAAATGTATCTAGGAAAAACTCTTTAAATTTACAATTCTAACTTAAACTATGAATTTCGAAAAATGCCTTTTTTATAAATAAATTTCCATTTTAAAATACTACTAAAAGAACTTGATTTGGCATATGAAATATATTGAAATATGAGCTTTCAAGATGTAGAATTTTTGAAAATAAATAATACATAAAATTTATCTAGGAAAAAGTCTTTAAAATTGCAATTCTAATTTAGACCATGAATTTCGAAGAATGCTTTTTTTATAAATAAATTTCCAATAAAAACAATAAAATGAATAAATAAAAACATAAAATTTATCTAGGAAAAAGTCTTTAAAATTGCAATTCTAATTTAGACCATAAATTTCGAAGAATTCTTTTTTTATAAGCAAATTTCTACTGTCATTATTTCCAAAAACTACTAAAACAACTTGAGTTCACATAGTTTGTTGCTGTAGCCAGTGAACTTGGGGTAGAGTATCGGCCCTGAGGACACGCGAGCTGCTCGCGCCAAATATTTGGACAACGTTTACAACGATGGGGCTGGCTTTCTATGAGAGGCCAGCAAAAATGTGGCATATGTGAAATATGATGCTTGAAATGTGGATGGTTGTTTTTGGGGTCTACGAAAAATGCTGAAATATCAACACATTTAAACACACGTATAGTCAATAATTGCGACTGCCGTTGAGGCTGCTGCTGTTGCTGCTGCATCGCTCTAATGGCGTTTTAATAATAGATTACGTTGATGGCGACGACAGTCGAAAAGGCAGCAACAACACTAAACAGATGAACTACGATGAACTGAAGCTGATGAAGCGCCTGCAGACAAATGAGCCACACACGACAGCGAAATACAGAAATACAGCGAATGAACGAAACACATTCTTGTGACAGTTGACAGTTAGAAAGCACTGTCTGAGAATCTTTGGATCTGCGCATTATTTGCATAATTAAACTCTAATACAAATTGGCAAGCGGCGAGGGGCAAAAACGGTGAGGCAAGGTTTTTGTGCTGCCGCTGAGAACTTGCCACATTTTGTTGGCTAATCATGCGCATGATCGTCTTCAGTCCTCAGTCGTCGCTCGTCGTCAGTCTTCAGTCCTCAGTCTTCAGTCTTCGGTCTGCTGGGAGTCTGTGAATCTCTCACACTTGAATGCCGAGTTGCGAAGATGCCGCATCGCATCGCATTGTGCCACACAATGTTGCAGCCTCACACACACACACACACACGCTGTGTGCGTGCTTCGAGTACGCGACTCGCAGCACACGAGATATTAAGATTAGATTGCAGTCGAGCAGCTCCATAATGAACGCGACGTGCACAAAACGCTCACTAAAAGCAGCGCATAAAAATCGTTGCTGTTCTTTATAGAGCAGCTCCACTGTAATTAATGCTGATGCTGCTAATAGCAATTGCAATAATTCATCAACTATGCGTAGTTGAACTGCAGTCGCATATCCTTAAAGCTAACGACGCCATCAATGGATATTCTGCAAATTTTATTACCTTTTTATTTGCGCCAAACGAAAATTGCTCGATCATAGCAGAAATGTTTCATTACACAACTAAACTGTCTATTTTGTGGTTTGTTTAGATTTAACAATTTGAAATAAGAAAAACTTTAGCATTAAAGTTAGTTAGAAATTCAACTGTGGAAAATTCAAATTCATTGCATATTTTTGCAACATTCTGCAAACGTTGAATATCAACTTAGCCAAGTTTGGCAAATTCCAATTTGTGGCACAAAACCAAAGGATGCCAAACAAATTGTCTAATTGCAAGTCAAGATATTTATTTAATACGCTGAGTTTAAGTCTATAAAAAGTAGAGAATATAAAAATTGCATCTGCTTGCAAACTATTTTTTAAAGCCTGAAACAATGTTGGAATTATTTGCTGTTGTTTGGTTTTACACCCAACATGTTTTTGGATACTTTAAATTATTAGTTTTCACTTTGATTTGCAACAAATTGTGCTTTGTTTTCTGCTTAATATATCTTCTGAATTAATTGAATTATTTGTTAATCAAAAGTTTATTTTTTTGTTAGGCTTTTAGTAACATTTCTGCTAAAACATTTGCCTAAACTTCTTTGCTAGGTTCAGCAAATTCAATAATATTTTTGCTGCCCAAAGCTTAAGCTTTAACGAGTGAAATTGGCATCTTCTTTTATTTGTGTTCGTATTTACTAATGTGAGTGCTGAGTTCTGTGAGCTGCCGTGAAATACCCTCGAGTAAATGTCGTGCTTCGTGTTGTTTCTGTTTGGTTGCTGGTCTGATATGCAAGTGAAGCTCAGCTCAGCGCTCAGTGGACGATGATGACGACGACAGCGACGATGATGATGATGGCGGTGTGTGGTGTGTGGTGCAAGATGAGCGTTGCAAGCAGCCACAGCGAGGCTGCTGTGGACTTTGTGCTGGGCAAATGGCACAATAAATTCCCATGACAACTAATTTAGCTGGCGGTGATCGCAGAGCGCGTTGCTTTCTCATCTTTGCCGCCAACGTTGCAACGTTTTATTGACTCTGACTCTGACTCTGACTTCGACTCTGACTTCGAGCCTGACTGTGTTGCGACCGATTTTGGTCAAATTATGTGGCGATGCCTAATGATTGTCTCCACGGAGGAGGAGAAGGAGGCTGCAGAAGGAATAAATGGCAGGCATTAAGTATACGCCACCGAAGCGCAGCTCCAGCGGAGAGAACAGCAGTTGCAAAGTGTCAAAGTGAACGAGCAGCCTACTGCAACGCCCACTGCAACGTTGTGGCAGTGGCAGTGTGGCAGCAAAATACAATTATTAACTGTTTGAAGAAGGCGGACGCGCGAGTGCAAACCCGGTTGTTGCAACGCCGCCGGCCACAAGGCTGCCTCGCTGGCTCGCTGGCTCGCTTGATGACATTGACGCGCCAATGTTGCCGTCCATCAGCGCGAGTTGCAAGTTGCAAGCTCGCCACGGCCGCCGTTGCCAGCTGAAGCCTGTCAGTGTGAGGCCAATGTCAGGCCGCTGGCTATAATTTAACACCCACGCGGCATGCAGCATGTGCTGCATGTGCTGCATGTGCTGCATGTGGCATGGCCCCAAAATACTCTACTACGTTTATTATCAGGTGTCGTCGCTTTTCACGACTTGCCAAACAATTTGCAGCGCAATTTGTCAGTTTTTGGTTTTTTTCGGGGGGGGAGAGCAGCAGAGCAGCGTTTGTAGTTCGATAACCGATTGCAAATTTATCGATAGTCCGTGCATTGTGTATTGTTGTAAAGCTGCACATTTTATGGCCACGTTGTCAGCGAGTTGTCAGGCATTGTAAAGTTGCATAACTGCAGTTTAGAGCACGCGACATTTTGTCGCAAGTTTACGGTCGATGGCGCAACTTGCAACGCAGCGGACTCGCCAACTCATGCACCATGCACCATACACCATGCACCATGGGCAACAGCTGCCTTTGCAGCCAAACGAAACTAGAGATGCACTCGACTGCGATAAGCAGCTGAATTATGATTGGACGCTGCTCATATCTATCGCTATATACGACTCTGTCTTGCCCCAGGGTGGGGCACCCAGTGAAATGGCCATAAGGGGCGGGGGAGGGGAGAGGGGAGCGCGGGCAGCGTCGTCAACGATGGCATCGTGAGAGCTTAACGCTCGGCACAGCAGGCAAATGCCAAGGCAATTTAATTGCACAAATTGACAATTGATGAATGCGCCAAACGAGACGAAAGCAAACAGGAGAAAGAGCTGCAGCCAGGCAGCGAGTTGGCGAAGGAGAAAGAAAGCCAAAGAGAGGCTGAGAAGGGAGAGGGACGAAAAGTCTCCTCGACAGACAGTTGATTGAGTAGATAAAGCAAAAACTAACTCTGCGCCAAGCCAAAGTTTGTCTGATTTAGAAATAAATAATTTCGACTTTTTGATAGAATGCAATATTCCAGAAAATATTTTAATACATGCATCGTGAAGTGTATTTAATACGAAGATAATATAGAGCAAAGAGAAGAATAATATTAGATATTCAACAAGGCTTTCGAGTGCTTTCTTTATTCTAACAATTTCCTCAAAAAATTCACTTGTTGCTTAAATAAATTGTTGATTTAAGTAATAGACAAAATGCAAATATTTTTGGCACAACTTTCCAAATTATTCAGCTCTAGTTAATGTACAGATTTGGCTATATATTCTAACAAATGTACAGCTGTCATTATTTCCATTTCAAATCTGTTTATAAAGCAACAAATTTGCTAATATATTTGAACAATTATTTAATAAATATCTTCTTGCGTTCTTTCTGCTAAATATATTAACTTATTAACCAACTGCAGCTGATCTAAAATCTTTAAATATGCGTCTTAATTGCGCTTTATCCCCGCTGACCCTGCGGAAATGTTTTTAGTGGCATTAAATTGGGTTCTAAATTGTACTCGAAAGCTATTTAAATGATCGTCGTCGAAACAATTTTGAGCAGCGTATAAAACTGCTGCATAAAACTAAATATATTCTTTTGGTTTTATTGACTGCACACGCTCTGTGCGCTTATAGAGTTGTAATTGTTGTTGTTGTTGTTGTTGTTATGGTTGTTGTTGTTGTTGTTTATCAGCATTGGACGCAACATTTTGGACGCTTGGCTGCATCCTCATCATTTTCTTAATCAGTCAAAAAAGCAAAAGCACGCAGCAAAGCGAGAGGCAAGTTCTTGTGGCATATGCCACACGGCGCACACAGCGCGGCACGAGTAATTATAAAGTACACAATTAAACCGAAGACTGAACTCGAGTGCGAATGCGAGCGACGCCGCCACAGATAGAGAGAGAGACAGAGAGAGCGAGAGCGAGAGAGAGAGAGAGAGAGAGAGAGAGAGAGAGATGGCGCGAGGAAGATGGAGCGAGTCTCAGTTGGGTAATTAAGCCAGCGAGCATGGAAGCAAGTGCGCGATTCTTTTCCCCACCCTTCCTTCCTATCTCTCTCTCTCTCTCTCTCTCCCCCCTCCTGCCTTTATCACTGCCCCCTCTGCAGCAGCAACAAAATTGTTATATAACCCAAGACTTGGACTAGCGTCGTTTGCTTCTTTTTTTTGGTTGCTTCTATGATTTATGATGCTTGAAAGATAAATTTCCTAAAGCGCTTGTTAACTGCGGCTGTCAATAGTCGCTCAACTCACCTCCCCCCTTCCCACCACTCGCCGCTTGCGTGGCATCCTTGAGCTGCTGATCATGTTAATGATGATAGTGTCAATGCTCTGTAGCGGTGAATCGGCAAAACTAACAACTCGCTGCTCGCTGCTCGCTGCTGGCTGTTGGCACATTACGCATACGCTCTGTGGCCAGTCGGCTTAGTGCTGACTGCATATCATAAGACTTTTCACAAACCTCCCCAACCTACCAACCTATTAGGCTCCCTCACTTCCTCCCCGCTCTCTCCACACTCACTTTGATGTTGCGCCGCCTGCGCATAAATCAATACAAATGCTGGAAACTGCAGCTTGCGACAAACGTTCGCTTTGCGCCGCCCGCTTCCCGCGCCCACCGGCAACAAATTAAATTCGCCGCATCTATGTATGTGCCGCAAATCGGTTGCACAATGCGCCGCATCGCTGCACAAATGCACAAATTTGATGGCCAGCGATAGAGAGCAACGAGAATTCCACTGACTTCGCTGGCAAACTGGCAAACGACTCAACTCGCTTCGGTTTTCCGTCTTCACTGCACTAATGTTCTATGGCCGGCGATCGATTAGACTGTCACGGCTAATTATGATGAATGTCTGCCATACGTCTTATCGATTTCTTTTATCGATCTGCGATTCGTGCCTAGCCTCATGAATGCCAAAACTCGATCTACATTTCTTGCACTCACAACCTGTTGACAGTTGATAATTATGACAAATGCGCATCACTGAATATCGCCTGCGTGTGCAACTCAAGTGCACTAATCGATTAGTTATCGATCTGCTGATTTTTAAATGTCACCTTGACCCACATTTAGTTGTAAACGAGCTGGGAAATTGAGGGTATGGCAAACTGTGAATTAACAAACGCATTTGTTGGTGAATAATAAACATGAAATGAAATATAAACATATATAACAATAAGTGTGCTATCGATCAGTAATCGGTCGTTTATTTGCAACAACTTTCGTTGTTATAAAATTAATATATTTTTAAATTAAGTGCAGGCTCAAAGCGTTCACAATTTGAAGCCACAATTTGCCATAATTGCTATAAATTTGTATAACGCACAACTTGTAATTTGTTTGAACTAACTTCCATTTGGTTGTCGCTTAAGATTCCACATGGATTTCAATATTCTCAGCCTGTGTCTGTGAAATTCTTCCCGCTGATCGAAGACTTTCAACGCGTTTTGAACGATTACAATCTGGGTAGATAAATTTTCACTTGTCGCGCAGTTTGAGGTCGCCCAACGGCGTCTAGACGACAGCGTCGCATGCTTTTCACACGCACTGTGGCCACATTATGCAACCAGTCAAAGCAGCAGCATCGCCATTAGAAGACATCTTATGATACGATATGATTACGATTGTCTGCCCTGTGGCCCCGAGTCAAGTGCCACAGCGGGCACTCGATGGCACGATAGCGAGCTGGGGGCGAGGGGCATTGAAAATGGAAATGCAGACCATCGAATGGGGAATGGGGAGATCGAGAGATGGAAAACATGTTGTGACAACTTTTAATGGCAGGAAATTTCAAATGAATTTCATTAATTCAGCTGGACAGAAGTTCTTTTTGGTTTTTTTTTTTTTTTTTTGAACAACTCGCATCACATAAATTTTAATTAAACATTAGAAAATGCAGTGTTTGTTTTTTTTTCGTTTTTTCGTTTTTTCGTTCGTTTGTTTAGCTTTTTATTAATTTTGTATTCAAAATGCCAAAATTTCCAACGTTTATATTGGGTTTTTTTCTTTCATTGTGTGGACTTTTCTAATTGCGAATTGATCGAAATCGAAAAGTTATTTGAATATTTATATGGAAATCTCAGCGACGACGATGTGAACTCACAGCAAGTGTGTTGACTGCGTTGAGTTGACTGCTCCATGGTGTGGTCTCAAGTCTGTGGAGCTTTGCTCTGTGTTGTGTGCGTGTGTTGGATTTTTCTCTAGATTTTTCAATGCCTTTGCTGTGAGCATTCGTGCTACCGTTAGAATACAAAGGGGGAGAAACAACGAATGTACAAACGAACGAACGAACGAACGAACTCATCAGTGGCGTCAACGGCAGCGCCGCAGTCGCTTTTCAAAAACATTAATTAAATTAATTAAGCAACTCGTGCCAAGAAATTCATACAACAACCACAACAACAAAGCAGAAGCATGCGCTGCATGAACGAGAAAAAAATTGTTTGCTGCTTGAAAACGCATAATTAATGCGCTCAGCGCCCAGAACCAGATTAAAGTGCGACTGTGCTCAGTCTAAGGTCTATATATATATATATATATATATGTATATATAGCGCAAGCCCCTCGCTCCCTAACAATTGTTGCTGGGCACTCAGCTAATCGGCTAGTTAGTCAGCCTTATAGACCATATGCACATCATACACTATATACGATGTTTGAAACCGAGACTCGCGTTTAATTCTAAACCAAACGCAGCTGAGGCGCTCGCCGCCTCATCTGCTGTTGTGTGGTGTGCTTGCGGATTATAATTCAAGCAGTTGCAACTGCAACAGCAGCCTGTGGCATTGCCAGCTGATTCGGTAGCATAGATAGAGATTTCAGTTATTTATGACTTTGACTGCGGCATGCTGCAGTGCAGCCTTTCAACTTGCCACAACAGTGGCAGCAAACTGTGGCAGCCAACAGCAGGTGCGCGCAGGCTCTTCGCCTCTGCGCCTCCGCTGCTTAGATTTTTGTCAGTCACAGCCACAGCCGAAGCGTTTTCCAAATACTAGGCGAAGAAAAGTTGTTTCCTGGCGATTGCAGCAGCAGCAGCAGCAGCTGAAAAACGGTTTCCTATTTCAATTCGTAGCCAGCTCGTTGTCTAAATCTTTCGCTGCGCTGCAGCGTCTGCTCACAAGTTCATTGCATCAATAAATGCTAAGGTCAGTTCTCAGTTGCCTGCCTTTGTTTAGCATCGTTTGCTTTCTTATTTTCCTTCTTCTTAATTATTCACATTATTATTCTATCACTCAATTGCCTCTTCTTCAATAGTCTAATAATTGATATATAATATTAAATTAATTATTGGCGTTTCTATGTGTCTAAATTGCTCTTTCGCTCTCTATGAAACTTAATTCCACCAACAAGTTCGTTGCCTAAGTCTTTTGATTTTATGGCTTAAAACTCAATGCACTTCATTAGTTCGCACAATAAACACAAGTAAGGTCGTTTATTAATCATTATTGTATTATTTATTATGACTTCTAACAATCTCATTTTTATTTGCTGCAAGTTTGTTGCCCAAGTCTTTTGTTTTTAATGACTTAAACGCAATAAAAAACGCAGCGTTCGCAATGCAATGTGTTTGGTTTAGCACACAAATAAATTTAGCTAATAATTATTCAATTCTTGCGCATCTAAAGTGTATTTAAATACACGCTTCAATAGCTGCTGTATTTGCAGTCAGCTTTCCCCAATCGTGTCACGTGCTTCTTTCAATCCTTAGCCAACACAATGGGCTGACCAACTTTGGCCAGCTTAGTGCCAGCATTCAGCGTCGAACACGTGCCACAGACAGGCAACAAATCAAAAGCCATCGCTGTGGCACAAAAGGGACACAAGTGAATGTTTGTCTGTTGCTGTTGTTGCTGCTGCTGCTGCTGCTGCTGCTGCGATAAGCGAACAATCAAAAGCGAATGTATCAATAGGAAGACAAACAAATGACGAAGAAATTGATAGTGTGAATTTGAAATAAAGTGGCGCTTAATTGCGAGCGATTAATGAGGCAAGAATTTCAACAAACAACAGAGGGCCGCAGGGCTGCCTCAAGTTTCAACGCCAGCCGCGGAGTGTCAAGTGTCAGCTGTCGAATGTCAGATGTCAGCGGGCAATGGCAAAAGTTTAACGGTGTTTTCACCAGTTTCGCCGCATATCAATCAAAGACACACACTCACAACTATTGCCGCCAACAGCCGGCGGCTAACAAACTGCGAATCGCCTGTCGACAGACAGAAGGTCGCACGCAGCAAGTGAGCGAAGTGAGAGTGCTTGACGCTGAAGATACCCTGGAGAACTCAAAACGAAAATAGAGTTAAATATTCAGCAATGCTTGCAATGTAAAGAGCTTTAAACTAGCTTATTACGTTAGCTAACTAAACTCGTTGCAAGGGCTAAAATTTCAATTCAATTAATTGCAAAAGCTGAGCACAATTGAAAAGGCTAATTGCACGCTTTCAAATATTCTATTGCCATAAATTCGATTCGATTCCAAACGTTTTGCAAGCCATTTATTCGCTTTAATAATTTTTGCTGCAGCTGCGCAAATTAATTGACAGAATTTAGCCAATCTTATTACAGCTTACATGAGTTTATGGCTACTACGAACTATATAGCTCTCAATGCTGATATTTACGTGGTATTCAGCGTGGCAAAGTCAAGTGCAATAAACGATAAAGTGAAACAATAAGCAAAGCACAGCAGACAGACTGCAAAAGGGAAGCCGACTTCAATTAGCACATTGTGCGCATGCCAAGCACAAATCAACTTCCAACTTCCAATATCAATATGAATATTATCGATTCCCATTCCGACGCCGAATTCGTCGAGTAGTTTTCGCGAACTGATTTTGATACGCGTCGCGTGACACAATTTCCAAAGTGTCTGGCCAAGAACCAACGGGCGACTGGCGACTGCCGAGGGGCAGGGCAGGGAGGACGGGGGGACGGGGGGACGGGGTGCGGAAGGGCACAGGAAGTGCACAGACTTGGAGCGGCTTCTGGCTACACACGAAACACGTAAAACGTAAAATGTAAAAGCGCAAAACGTAAAAAAACGAAATGAAATGGAAGAAAAACAAGAGAAGCAAACGCATAATTAATATGGAGAACGTTGACAGTTGACGTAAATGGTGCGCCAACTTCCGATCGACAGCGCTACTCAAATTTGGCAGCGGTAGGCACAACCTCCCCTCCCCTCCCCACCCCTCCTTCCACCCCCCGTTGCTCCTTGGCCGATCGACTGCAGGTGATTGCCTGCCTGGAAATTGTGGATGCGCATGGCAATCGCCACCTGTGGCGGCCCATAACAAACAAACAAACAAAACGAGCAGAAGGGAAGAGAGACAGAGAGAGAGAGAGAGAGAGAGAGAGAGAGAGTAGGCGAGAAAGAGAGGCACCCAAAGGGGAGTTAATCAAACAAGAATAAGAAGGCAAACTCTGAGAAGCTTTAGACGCTATACTCTGCCTTCTAAAAGCATGCAGCAATAAATTAAGTTGATAGAATATTAAGAAAAAGATTATAATAATGTATAAAAAAAGCTGCAAATGTATTTTAAAATAACGTTTAATAAAATTGCAAATGTTAAGCAAGTTTAGCTTAAATGGTTTAATAAAAAACATTGTGAATTCAATAATTGATCTCCATATGCAGCATTTTCTAGCACACATTTTATGGCTTAAACACAAAGTACAGTGTAATGAAAAAAACCGTGTCAAACGGCTTTAAAAAGCGCAGCAACTCTGCGCTCTACTCTACCGACACTTGACTGAAAAATTGTCAATAAAAAGTCACACAAACAGACGTGAAAAAAAAAATGTTGGCTGGGGAGGAAATCCCATTAATGACAAAATCGATAAATTAATTTGTTTTCATCGACAAAATGCATAAATAAATGTAAATAAACAAACACAAACAACAACAAAAAAAAAAAAAAGACACACAGAAAGTGCCGTTAAGTTAAATGTTGTCGTTGTTGTGTCTGTTTGTTTGTTTGTTTGTGTGTTTGTTTGTTTGTTTGTTTTGTTGTGGCTGCTGTCGGATTTCAAATACAATATTAATTAAGATCCATCCAATGCTCCAGACAGAATCAATAACTTAATAAATTGCTTAATAAAATGCGCGCACAAACGCAACGGGGTTGCTCGATGCCATCTACTCAGAACTGATTGTTGATCCGCGTCTCCATGTGAATGTGAATGTGAATGAAACCCCATTTGTCACATAAATCAAGCAAGCAATTTACTCACTTTAACGACTCATCGAATGCAGCTCCCAGCTATGTCCAAATGATCTATGAAATCCAACGAACAACACACAAAATTGTTGTCCCAGCATCTGATGCATTCTTACACACACTTCTCTCTCAACACAATTGAAATTCTCTACTCATTTGTTGTTCTCAGTAACTTGCGTAGCGAGAAAATTAATTGAAAATGAATCATATATGTATAGCGAATAATCTGAGGTGTTGAAATAAACTGATTATTAGTTGAGACTAAATCTTTATTCAGCAAGATAGATACGCAGTTCAAATTCGTCTTAGAAGTCGAAGCATAAATAAAATAAGTCTTGATGAAGACATCAATATTTGTATAGCGAAAATTCTGATGTGCTGAAATAAACAGATTATTAGTTGAGACTAAATCTTTATTCAAGCAGTTCAAATTCGTCTTAGAAGTCGAAGCATAAATAAAATAAGTCTTGATGAAGACATCAATTGCTGTTGCCTTCTGCTTGTTGCTGCCTCACAATTGTCTCAACTGTACATGGCATTAAGTCAGCTGGCAAGTGGCAAAGTCAATGTGACAAGCGGATTACGCAATCATATCCACTGTCCACCGTCCACCGTCCACCATCCACCGTCCCCACTGTCCAGTGGGAAGCGAACAAACTCAGCTTGCTGGGGGGGCCAACAGCGCTCCGAGAGCTGAGATCAATTGGCGCTGCTGATGCCCGGAAAAGTCAATCTGAGCAAAGACTGTCGACTGAGAAAACTGAGCACTTCACACACTCGCATTGATATTTAAATATGCCGTTGCATTAATCATGGAATTAAACTTGCACAACCAACAACAACAACGAGAACGGCAACAACGAGCAAATAGTCACCACATACCATTTAAAATCGTATTATCTAGAGGCACATTGAAGAAGAGAGCAGAATACAGAATATCGAGGGTGCAGCAGCAAGCGAACGAGAGCAGAGCAACAACAACAGCTGCAAGGCAACGAGGATTAAATGCGCTATAGAAATAAGCCAAATGCAATCTCAGCCAGCTACAGATTGGCTAATAAAAAAAATATAACTCCGTCTTTAAATTTCGCATCCAAATACATGCATAGTAATAATTATTACTCTGTGGATGTTCTTTTGAATCTCTTGCCTCGTTGACAGTCTCCATATAACGACAGTTTGGCAGCGATGGAAACTTCTAGCCTATAATTAACAAGCTATAAACTTCTTTAACGCATACTAGTTAACCGAATTGATAGCGAACTGAAAAAACAAATAGTTAAATGCTGCTCAAAAGTAAATAAAACTGCTTCTATTGCTTCAAGTTGCACGCTGCATCGGCAAGCGATCAGACTCTCGCTTGAGTCATGGCCAAGGAACTGCCGAGAGTGGAGAGTTAGTTGTTGGCTGATGTAGTTGCTACACTTGACCATGTCGTGTCATGTGTCAGCTGTCGGTGCTCGTGACACTCATTAGCCAGGCCAAAACACAGCAAACATTGAGGCCAGTTGGAACTGCAATGGGCAGAGTGATGGAAACTATCGATCGTTGGCAGCTGATTTGCCAGAACGTTCGGTTCAAATCGCCAATAATTTGCTATAATTAAACAATTAAATCAACAAATCAGCAGATCAGTAAATCAGTAAATCAAGCAAAATACGAGTCGAGTATAGGAGGCAGCTGAGTAAGCTTTGCCAGTCACGAACTCTGACTCAAAACTCAACTGGGTTCAACTCAACTCAGCTGAACTGAACTGAACTGAAAGTGTCAGCTAGAAACTTGCGTTTGCTTTTGCCTCACCTCAATGTAAGTAAATTGATTGTGCCACATCAACATGCTCAGTTTGTTGATAGTGCTGCCATCGTTGCCGCTGCTGCTCGTTGCCGGCCAATCGTACAAGTATCAGAAATTCGAGCTGCCCCAACGTTGCGAGTACCTCAAGCAGGCCACAGAGATACTGCATCAAAAGTGCCAGGGCAAATTCCCGATGGTTGCGTACACGAAATTCCGTGACACGTTCATGAAGCAGGACGATCGCATGGCCCTCTTCATGCCCGACTCCCTCGACTATGTGATGGTGGCGCTGAAGGAGTCCGAGCTGCATCGCTGCGACAGCATCCAGCTGATCGAACTGAAGGAGTACATTTGCTACGATGGCGACGGTGGCAAGCGAACCATCAAATTCAAATACGTGCGCATGTATTGCTTTCCCTTTCACATTCAAATCACCGACGATCTGACACACGAGTGTGTCCACGATCGCGACGGCGTCTCCGACTCGCAGCTGGAGGAGCAAATGCTGAACACCAAGCGCGGCATCATTCACTATGTCTTCGACAACGATTCGACGGCCCGTTTGCAGCCCTTGCTGCGCGTCATCATCGTTCACTTGTTGCTGGCGATCGTCGATCGTCGTCAGCTTTAACGAGATTATCGACTTTTATTTTGGTGTGACAAAAGTTGTCCAACTAATACAGCGCTGGGATAAAGGAGCCGGGAATTTTCAATGCAATTCCGATGACAATAAATGTGTGTGTCTGTGTGTATTTTTGTCAACATTGTCAACGAGATCTGTGCGAAATTACATGTCAAGCTCTTGACTAGTGTTTGGAAAGGCGCTGCTGTTTAATTGCTTTTAATGTTGCTCTAAACTAATTCATTATTCAATTGCGACAGCCGAATGTTTTAGGGAAGCTTTGACTGCATCAAAAACTAGAGATAATGAATTGACACCAACTGATGAGCCGCACAGCAAACGACACATAGAATTTACAGCTCGATATATCAGCGATTGACTGTTTGAAACCCAAGCATTGAAAGCTTCTTAGAATATTGAATAAATTACCAACAAAGCTGCTTTAAACTACATGAGTATTTGGCATTTTGTGCTTACTACACACACACACACACTCACACACACACACACACTCACACACACACCCACATCTATGGCTGGCAAGCTTTGTGCAGCTCTGCTGCCTGACCACGCCCACTTAGCTCAGCCGCCCACACGTTTTTCTCGGTCCCACGTGTAACCTCACACACACACATGCAAATCACACGCATACACGCAAATTTTTGGCAACGCATTTTTTGGGCCAAATTTAAGGCAACTTTGGGCACAAAGTGCCGGGAATTTGCCTATAAATCGGAATATTTTGTTGCATGCGAGCTTGAAATGCAAGTCAAAGAACGTTTTCTATACAATTTAGCTAGAAATAGTTGGATTAGTAAATTTACTTATAAAGTAGTGAGTTTCAGGAAATAAACAAATGGAAAACAAGCAACGATCGCAGCACAAGTAGCAAAATTGTCTTTGCAACAATGAAGTTGCGAAATGCAAAAGTCGGCAGACATTTAAAGGGTATTAAGCGAAACAAGCCTAGTTTGCCAGTGGAATCTCAGCAGTCGCGTCTGGTGGCCGGCGCCCGACTCTCAGCAGCTCGCAGCTCGCAGCTCTTCGCTCTCAGCTGCAGCGACCTGCTGCGTTTCACTAATTTAGGCTCGTAAATTTTTATATGCATCTCGCCCATTGAGAGCCGCGGAGCCATCGAGCAGCCAGGCCATAAAGATTGATCTGTGTGGCAGAGCCACAGAGCATCGTAAAAAGCGAGTGTTGCAGTCAAGTCAAGTTTCGCCTGCAGTTGGCGTTTTGTGGCGCGTCGTTCGTTTTGTTATTGCATTTTTATCCAAAGCGTATCTGGCTGTTGTTCTGCTGGGCGATGTTAAATATTTATTTTACAAACATTAAAATGCATTTCGACGACGCCCCATGTGAACAAGCAACGAACTTCGATCGCGAATGCAAAGACAATGGCAACGCGTTCTGTAAATTCTTCAGCTGCACGAAGAGCAAAAGCTCCAAGTGCGAGAAGGGGCAGAAGAGTGGCGGGGAGCTTGGACGACAATAGGGGAAGCCTTTAGCTATTTTCTCATATCACGTTGCCGTCTGCTCGCAGTCGCAGTCGGTCACCTGCGCGATTGGCGTGTGCGTATCATTTGCAAGCATCATCAGCTCCAACTTCCAGGCCCCATTCATCCGGTGCTCGAATCTAGCGGTTTCCCCCTCCAAAGACACCCAAGGAAAAGCCTTGGCGCGTGCATTGCCCCAAAAGGGTGGCAGGGATGAACAGCGCATTCAATTTGAATGCAAACAAACAGCCGGAGATGTTGACACTTCACTTGCCCAAACAATTTGCATCTGGCACACGAAGTGCCGTTGCCTGGCCTCGCACAGTGGCGCCAAAGCGATTTGCATGCACGCCAAAGCAAAAGACCCCACAAACGTTTGACTTTGAGTTGAACTTCAAGTGGAGATTGCAACTTAAAGTGCGTAAAGCTCAAAGAGTTCTTCAAACTGATGACAATTGAAAGTAATACAAGTATTTATTGCACTTACCCAAAGCTCGTTCACTTTACACTTCTTTTAATTTCACTTTACGCTATCTTTTTCTTTAATTAAAACCACTTGTTTTTAAGCTCTGCAGCTCTGCATTAGAACCTGAAGAAAAACACCTGCAAGAAAAACAGAAATAATTCGATTTAGTTGCTGCGCTTAATGCTTGTCTGAATGCAAATAAAATTGCGCCACTGTCATGCAAAACAACGCCCACAATTGCTCAAGTTTTGCTTTGATGCCAGCGCCTTTAATACCCTCTATGCCTAGAATATTATTCTTTAGAATTGACTTGCAAAAAATTCACCCAGAGCAGCAAATTGTGTTGATTGCGTTTTCTAGGGTATTCGGTTGGTGGTGCAAGCGAAATGTGGAGCAGGTTTTGTAGTGTGGCGTTTGTTGCACCACACTCGAGGCACATTTCAATTTCAATCGCTTTTCAATTTCAATTTGCCTGCCCCACCCGCTGTGTGGCATGCGTCACGTGTCTGTGTGTGCTGGACTGTGCAACGTCCGTAACTGGCACACTTGAGTTCAATCGAATGCCACAGCAGGTGACGCCCCCAGCTGCCCCCAAACGTTGCACGATAATTGCGCAAAAAAGCGACACACCACGAAAAAACAAAAAAAAAAAAAAATGGAACCCCAAACGAATAAAATAAAAAGAGCCTCGAATTGTTTGACCATTTGCATAAATTTCACTTGCATGCACTTAACACTCGCTGCGCAGTGCGTAAAGCGGTTCGCTACTTGCCGCACGCCGCATGCCACTTGCCACAGTTGTTGCCGTCGCAGTAGCTGGGGGCCAGGTTAGCCGGCTACTTGGCTCAGACATCATAAACATAAACAATGATTAGGCGGCTCTTGACTTTGGCTTTGACTTTGGCTGCTTCTGCAGCATTTGATGGCTCATTAAAACGGTTTTGCGGCGCGACGACGATCGCCAAACTGCCGCGCTGGCTGCCGAGTTGAATTCGCAATTGTGTTATCAATTCATTAGCCAGATTGCGACACAACTGTACCACCATCTCTCACACACCACCTCAATTAGAGTCTCGCCTCAACTGTGCTCCTAATCCTTATCGTCGGCCGCTTGAGCATAAAATTTACGATACTCCGCACAGCAGTCGAGCTTCTTCTCATTCTCAGCTGACTAATTTCCCAACAATATTTCCCACTATGTGGCAATCTAGTTTTTCGACCAATTCACCTGACTCGGGCTCATTTATCAGCTGAAGCAAGTACATAATTTGTAGCTCATAAATCGATTCAATTTCCGAAAACTTGTTGGTTACATTCGCAATAAACACAAAGTTCTGCTATGAATACAATGTATCTTTTCGTTATTGCGCTCTTTTGGTAATCTACACTGAATTTCGTTATAAAGCGCAATAATTTATGGCCTTTTCTATTTTTATAAGCGAGCCTCCTAAGTGTGCGGCTTACGATTTGTTCTACATTATTAATATGGATTCTAAATAGTTAGTAAAGTTCTGAGGCAATTAATATGCATTAAGTGCTAATCGCTCAACTATTAGGCTCATTACGAGCCATTCTTTGGGGCTATTTTTGGAACAAAAGGTGTGGATAATATTAATTGCATTGCCAACTAACTCAAAAAAAATAAAAAACAGATGTGCGCCAAAGCTGTCAGGCAAAACGAATGCGCCTCAACACGAGCTGTGGGCTATAATTAAAACATAGCATCTGATTTGGGGAGAAGGTTATTTGGTGGGTTATTCTTTTGGAGAAAAACAAATCATGTCAGAGATCAACTAAAACAATAAGCGCCAATAAGCAGACAAAGCAAATGTGCAGTTAGCTTAACGGTGAAGCGTGAAGAAAAACATAAATAAAACTCGCCTGCCCCCTTCGTCAGTCGATTAAATAAATATATATATATACATACATATATATGTGTGAGACAAAGAAAAGGCCGACACAAATCAACAAAACTGCCAGTTCTATAGTCGCCCCTCGCCGCCCTCGGCCAATCGATTTGTTTGTGGTGCTTTTCCAAAACTGACACATGAACTTTGGGCTGCTGCTGCTGCTGCTGCTGCTGCTTTATAAATTTTAAACTTAAAGTACCGTACGACTTTGATAAAGACGCGACAGGTCTGTCACCTCTCTCGCTCACTCGCTCGGCCAACTCTGTTGTTTGGCTGTTAACAAAACAATATTTGTAACAATACAATTTTCGAATGTCTTCGTCTATTGTTCGTTCGTTGGTGTCGCGTCTCTTGTTGTTTTTGGGGCGGCAATCTGGCCGTTGACATTTGTCAAGCAACCTCTCGGGCCAATCCAATTCGAACTCGAAGTCGACGCTTCCAATTCCCAATCAGATGGCATATCATATATTGTGATTATTATTCGTCGCATCACAATCCATTCGCCATCCCATTCGCTGCGCCGCATTACATTTTGCGCTATGATTTAAAGTTATTTAAACCTATTTGCCAAAATGTATATTTAGAAACATCTTAAGTATCTAACTTCATCAGCATCACCATCATCATCATTGTGCCGATCATCATCGTGTTCACGATTGTGGCTCTCGCATTGTTATCAATCGCCTGCCCTTTTGTTCGTCAACCTTTTCTGTGAATTATATCATCGATAAAGCGTCGATGGAAAAAAAAAATATATGAAGGGCGAAGCCGATTGCGTTTTACAAAATTGATTTCATTTTTGTTGATCGTTATTACTTTGATTTTGTCTGTTTCTTTTTGCGTAAAACTATTTTTGGGATCTTTGTCGTTCACGCATATTTCATATGCAAATCCTAGACAGAGTCAACAAAAGGATTGAATCGTTGCTACACATGTATTTCTGATTCTTTTCTATCACTCAGACACATTCCGGATTAGTTTCCGATGCCAACAAAATTGTACGACGCAGAAAGAAAGCTCTAGGAATTTATTACTACTCAATTCTTCTGCCTGTCAATGGGCAGAGAGAAAACATTTCACATTGATTCCTGCCAAAGTTCGTTGCTAATATATTGCAAATATATTGAGATTTGTCTATTTCTGGTGCTTTTTATGCAAAACAAAAAAAAGATCTCTAGTCCAAGAAGAAGTATAGAAAACTGAACACAAAAAACAGCGTCTGCAGAGTCTAAATTATGTAATGTGTAAGAATCCATATAATAATGACTAGAATTATTTTTTGTGGATCTTGCTGAATTTAGTCGCCAGCTCAACGCCACTAATTATTTCCTACTCCTAAGCATAGCGTGAAAATCAAACAAGTCTGTAAGTGAATTTAACACGGTAATATATATTCAATGTGGTGGCATCAGCAGCACTTGTCCAATAAATTGCCGTCGAGTCAAAACAGTCTCAGCATTAATTGCACTTGTACTCGCCAGAATTGGGTGCTAAATAACATGCTTAAGCTTCCATTCTGCGCCGAGGGATTTCAATTCGCATTTTATGTCTGCTCGGGCCATAAATTCAACTGAAGTGTAATGGCAAAAAAATCTGTTCAGCAACTGCAGCTAACCAGCTGCTGATACCCTCTAAATACAGTGTGCGGATAAGCAAGGACTCAAAGAGCTTTTAAGTGTAGCAAGAGGGCTTCAAAAGCTCGCTTTTAAATGTCAGAAATATGTGCGAGAATTTATTAAATACGTTTCAGTTTGAAAGCCTATAAAACTTTGCGCTTAAGTTACTAAAAATCAATAACAAAGATGAACAAAGTAATTGCAACACAGATATTTGGCTGTGGCATCTAAATTGATGATAAAAATATTATTGTAAAATTGTTTTATGATTATGATTACTTTGTTTTCAATAGCAATACTTGAAATGCCAAGAATTAAAGTGAACAACTCTTGCGCAAATGGTTGAGAAAAGAGAAGAGTCTTTTAAATAAGAAATGTAATTTGTAATTCTCAACTAGCTGATTGTACTAAAAGAATATAAATATAATTCTTAACTATTTATACTAAAAGAATATAAATATAATTCTTAGCTGTTTATACTAAAAGAAGATAAATATAATTCTTAACTAGCTATTTATACTAAAAGAATATAAATATAATTCTTAGCTGTTTATACTGAAAAAAGATAAATATAATTCTTAACTATTTATACTAAAAGAATATAAATATAATTCTTAGCTATTTATACTAAAAGAATATAAATATAATTCTTAACTATTTAAACTAAAAGAATAAAAATATAATTCTTAGCTATTTATACTAAAAGAATATAAATATAATTCTTAACTATTTAAACTAAAAGAATATAAATATAATTCTTAACTATTTAAACTAAAAGAATAAAAATATAATTCTTAGCTATTTATACTAAAAGAATATAAATATAATTCTTAACTATTTAAACTAAAAGAATAAAAATATAATTCTTAGCTATTTATACTAAAAGAATATAAATATAATTCTTAGCTGTTTATACTAAAAGAAGATAAATATAATTCTTAACTAGCTATTTATATTTAAAGAATATAAATATAATTCTTAACTATTTAAACTAAAAGAATATAAATATAATTCTTAACAATTTATACTTAAAGAATATAAATATAATTCTTAGCTATTTATACTAAAAGAATATAAATATAATTCTTAACTATTTAAACTAAAAGAATAAAAATATAATTCTTAGCTATTTATACTAAAAGAATATAAATATAATTCTTAACTATTTAAACTAAAAGAATAAAAATATAATTCTTAGCTATTTATACTAAAAGAATATAAATATAATTCTTAACTATTTATACTAAAAGAATATAAATATAATTCTCAACTAGCTATTTATACTAAAAGAATATAAATATAATTCTTAACTAGCTATTTATACTAAAAGAATTTAAATATAATTCTTAACTATTTAAACTAAAAGAATAAAAATATAATTCTTAGCTATTTATACTAAAAGAATATAAACATAATTCTTAACTAGCTATTTATACTAAAAGAATATAAATATAATTCTTCACTATTTATACTAAAATAATATAAATATAATTCTTAACAATTTATACTAAAAGAATATAAATATAATTCTTAACTAGCTATTTATATTTAAAGAATATAAATATAACTCTTAACTATTTATACTAAAAGAATATAAATATAATTCTTAACTATTTATACTAAAAGAATAAAAATATAATTCTTAGCTATTTATACTAAAAGAATATAAATATAATTCTTAACTATTTATACTAAAAGAATATAAATATAATTCTTAACTAGCTATTTATACTAAAAGAATATAAATATAATTCTTAACTATTTAAACTAAAAGAATAAAAATATAATTCTTAGCTATTTATATTTAAAGAAAATAAATATAATTCTCAACTAGCTATTTATATCAAAAGAATATAAATATAATTGTCAACTAGCTGTTTATATTTAAAGAATATAAATATAATTCTTAACAATTTATACTTAAAGAATATAAATATAATTCTCAACTATTTATACTAAAAGAATATAAATATAATTCTTAACTATTTATATCAAAAGAATATAAATATAATTGTCAACTAGCTGTTTATACTATAAAAAAGAATATTCTCACATTCTACGCCTCTCTCAAATTATTATAATTTTACAGGGTAGCCGCTAGTGCAGCTGGGCTCAGGGTTTGCTTGGCTGTCTGTTGGGTTATTTATGCGAGGGTGCGTTGAGGGTCGTCAAACAAATGTGGCAGCCAAATCACAGACCTGATTAAGGTGTAGGCGAAGCGGTGAATAGCAGAGAAGTGTAGGGATAAAAGCGAGAAGACAGAGGAAGAAAGAGAGAGAGACAAAGAGAGAGTGAGGGAGAGAGCGCAGAGGGGAGAGTGAGGTGAGCAAGGGAAGTGGCGCAACACGCCCCATTCGAAGCAGTTGATTGCAGTTGGCGAGAGTTCAACGGAGGCGTGAGGGGCGTGGCAGCGCCTTACAAAGTGTGGCGAGATCTATGAGCAGTTTAAGCGCACCAGTGTGTGTGTGTGTGTGTGTGTGTGTTGGACTTGTTAGCAGCGCCACCTGTGTCATTAATTAAGCAGCCAATAACGAGCCGCAGCCTGGCGACTCTTGGAATGCCGCAGATTGTTGCAGATTGTTGCCAGAGCAGATGCCAATCGCAGCAGCCGTCGAGAGAGAGACAGAGAGAGAGAGAGAGAGGGGGGAGGGGGAAAGCGCATCTTCGCCTGGCCAAGATAAAGTTATAAACGGAATTTATATTGTCAAAAAATTTGCAAACAAATGAAATATTTCAGCTTGTGTGATTTAGTGCAGCTCGCGTAATTGCAAACGCCAGCGGTTGCATGCAACACACACACACAGACAGGCACTTGAAGAAGCTAGAGCAAGTTGCAGCCACCTGTTTGGCTTGTTGCATGCAACGCCTGCTTAATGGCATTTGGAAATTTGTCAATCGCTGTTGGGCAGCGATCGAGTCAATTGCTGGCGGAAGTGTAAAAAATAGCCAAAGCGGTTCTATGCCACAGCAACGTTGCAACGTTGCAGCGTTGCAACATACTGCCACACTGCTGCCCATCTAACGAAGCAATTAATTTGGCTTGGCTTGGCGTGGCACGTTCCACGTTTGCCACAGTTTGTGGCTGCTGCTGCAATTTGAGCTGATGTTGCGCTAAGTGCTGCGGCATCATTTAAATGACGAATTGAGTCAAGTCCAACCGGCTGCTTGCCACGCGCCACGTTCGTCCATGCCACATATCTTGGCCGCATGTGGCCCGTGCATGTTGCATGCCACAAACAGCCACTCAGTCAGCTGTTTAGCCGCTCATTGCAAACACATCAACATATACTCCACTTAATATGATATTTCCGCACACTACGCTGCCGTTGACGCTAACGCTTACGTTCCCCCTTACGTCAGCGCTCGCCTTACGCCTTACGCCTTACGTTACGCCAGTCAATTAACATAAATGCAAAATAGCGCTCCAAATCTCCAAGTCTGACAGCTTAATTTGGGCGCTTCGATAAGTTATATCGATCGCTTGCAGATTTCTGCAATCTATAAACTCGATCTAATTGCAACTCTGATTTATGCTGCTGTTCACTTTGCTTTTAGCCTGCTAACAACGAGAAAAAGAGTCAATTTCCTTAATAAACTGCAGCTTCCTCTTGAAGTGCAATCTTTCCGCTATCAGATGTCTAAAAATAGCTTTATCTATATAAATAAATTTAAATTGTCGATAATAAATAAAAACAGCAGAAATTCTTCAGCAAATATCAATTAGAGCAAATTGCAGCATCGTTTCGTAGAATATTTAAATAACGAAATTGTTTTTAAAATCAACAACTTGAAAACTGATTGAAATGTTGCTTTTGTTGTTTACAAAAGCGGTCACAAAATTTGTTCTAGAAAGTAATCAAACTTAGTCTAGAGGAATTTTTAATATGCAAGCACAAATTAAATAAATAAATTAAGCATTAAGCAGGTTAAAACATTCAGAGCATCTATTAATTTTACAGGATTTCCGCCATAGAAAAGCGAAAGATCAGAGCTGGGAATAGTAAAGCAAAGTACTTTCAGCAACAGCCTAGCTGGGAACAGTTACGGTGGGAACAGCAAAGCTGGGCACAGTGAACATGAGTCCAGTGAGACTAGGAGTTCAACTGTTCCTACAAACAGTTTGCTGAGGACAGTAAAATCAGGAACAGCAAGCAAAGGAATAACGCAGCTGGGAACAGTGAAGCTAGGAACAGTATAGCTGCAAACAGCAAAGCTGGGAACAGTCAAGCTGCAAACAGTAGGACTGGGAACAGCTAAGCAAGCGAAAGTCAAGGCATTAGTAGGAACACTAAAACTAGGAACTGCACAACTAGGAACACTAAATCTTAGAGCTGCAAAGGAACTGCTAATCTTTCGTCTATATTAAATAATAAACAAAAAGAAATAATAATTAAATACAACAAATTAAATGTTGTTTGTTGATTTCAATTGTGTTGACGGTTGATTTTATAAAACAAATCTGCAGCTAATTAAAGTTTTTCAGAGGCCAAACTGCACTGAGCAGTTGCTGTTAATTAACAGCGGCTTAACATGTGCATGTTATGCGCCCTTCACTGCCACAATTTCCACAGTTTGTTTGCAGCGCATGATGATGCAACAAACGAAGAAGTTGTGTGTTGTTCTTATTATGCAACTCTTTAGCGCGTTGTAAGAAACAGAGCAGATGAGCAGCCGAAAGAGATGGCAACAAACGAACAGTGAGCGACAGAAAGAGACAGACAGAGTGAGAGCGAAAGAGATGGAGAGCAGATGAGAAGTACGCTAAATAAAGTGTAAATAAAAGTGCAGAAGCTAAACAACAAACAGCAAGACGGCGATAGAGAAAGACAAAGAGAGTGAGAGAGAGAGAGGGAGAGAAGGAGAGAGAGAGAGATGGCTTGCTGTCTGAGCGTAGCTGTAACGTGAGTATTCACACTCGCACACTGAGACAAAGGTGACGCTTGCACGTCACTTTATTACGCCATGCACAACAAGCAGGCGCGAGAGACTTCGCACACCCCTCCCCCCTAGACCCCCCCCCCCCCCCTACATATGCAATTACCTGCCCCTCCCCACTGAAGCCTTCGTTGCTGTGTTAATTGTGATAAATCGAAGCGTTGCTTAGAGAACTTTTTCGGTGTATGTCAGACGAGCTGAAGACTCGCACCGAGGGGGGGGGGAGGGGGGAGGGGTGGGGCACAGTGCAGCATAGCTCTCGGTGCGCTGCAGCGAGCTGGGCACATGTTTGGCATGCTCATTTGCCAGCCATTGTCACATTCCATTTGCAAATGCCTCAGCTCCCCCCCTTCCCCTCTGTTCACTCCCCGCTTCCGCAAGCACTCGCCTAATCTTCACTACTTTATGGCATCATTATGCTAATAGCCAATTGTGCATTGTTTTTGTTGTTGTTCTTTTTTCGCGCCAAAAAAAAAAACAAAATTGTTTGCTATCGATTATTGTACAACATTTACAGTTGAACAGCGGCGAGCGATTCATTCAATTCAATTCAATTCGAATGCGAAAACGAATCCAAATTCAATTTGATTCGATGCTAGAAATGGACACGCACATTTCATTAGCATATTCACAACGCCAGACAATCATGGGATAAAGACAGACCGATGGATATGTGTTGTTGATACACAGCGAAAAAGCTAAGAATTAAATTAAAAGGCTTCAAATAAAATTTAAATTCATAAATTTTACGCTAATAAATTTCAAATGCATCTTCTAAATATCATTCCCACCAAAATATCACGCATAACGACAAAGTGAGGATCTTGAAAAATGTTTTTAGGCTAAAATTTGACACAATTCGAAAGTTGAGATTCTCTGTCACAATTTTAATCTGAAATTTAGATGAAATCCTCGCATGAAGAATCATAAATAATACCCAATAAACCAAAAATATTGCTTGCATTTAGCTCCTTATTTCAGTTGAATTAAATTCAGCAATTGTTTGGGTTTAATTCAACAATCCTCTTTTAAAAGTATAACCTTTTTTCTCCCAGTGCATTTAGTTGCGCTGTCTTTATGGTTAAGCATTACGTGGTGTTCCGGCCTTCCCAAAATCCCGACTCTCCATTGTCACCTCACTCGCTCACTTGACCCAATTCGATGCGCAAATATTATTGTTCAGCAACACTTCATCATCATCGTCATGATCATAATTCTAATCATCATCATAGTCGTTATATTATTGTGAAATTATTAAATGCGCAGTAAGTCACAAAAAGAAAGAATGGCAAACAAATAATTATGATGATTTCATCATCTTTAGATCTTCACATTGCAAACAATGCAAATTCATTTCATAGTCAATTAAACAAATTAAAAATTAAAGTCGAAAACATTTGAAATATTGCAAACTTTTGTTGTCTTCAAATATGTAAATTATATTTAAAATAAAGCATTTTTGTAGAACAATTTCTAACACGAAAAAAGCTGCTTGAAACGTCAATGTTTTTATTATTTTTTTTTTTTTTTCGTTGTTTGTCACGTTGATGCCACAATGCAAATTGTGTGAAGGAGGCGCAACACGAAGCTGCCTCAGCTCCAAAGCACAAAGTCAAGCAAAGCGCATTTAAAGGAGGCAAGAACGACGAACGAAAAAAAAAATCGCAAAATATTCAACGCAAATTCCAAAAAGGAAAATGAAGTTGAACACACAAAGAACGAAAGACGCGAGAAGCCAAAAGCCCAAAAAAAAAAAAAAAAAAAAAAAAAAAGAACAGAACAACACAGGGAGAAGAAACAGAAAACTGAAAACTGGAAACTGGTTTCTCCCTTTTCCTTTTCAAATACAGTTGCTTTCGGCTCTGGCTCCACCAAAAGCGGCAGCAGCAGCAAAAAGGGCGTCAAAGTTGCTGCGAAGTTGGAGAGGGAGGCAAACAAAAAAAAGGAGGAAAAAAAAGGCAACCAAGACGCCAGACAAGCTGCTTTGCTTGAACATCAAGGCGTCGTCTGCGGATTCTTTGGTTTTGTGGGGCGTGTTCGAAAATATTTGAAAATTGCATTTGCCGAGACGCCAAACGACGAACGACGAACGTCGAGGACGAGGACGAGGACGAAGAAGCCGAAGAATTGCTGTTAGTGTTGATGCCATTTCTAATTTCGCTGATTTATGGCCCAGAAGAATCGCGTAGACTGCAGACTGCAGACTGCAGACTGCTAGAATCGCCGCAGTCTCCTCGCTGAGTCACATGACCTGCCTGAACTTGCCTTAATGGCTTTTTATTAGTTACCTTCTCTCTCTCTCTCTCTCAAACTGTCTCTCGCTCGCTCTCCTCAGTCTCAGCCCGATGATCGTTTTGCTGTTCGTTTTAGGCCCATCAGCCCAGCAAAGACATCGTCGTCACCTCTCGGGGCCACAGCAGAAACTTCATTAAAATGCACTCAAAATGCAATTCATGATTTTTGGCGCGGCTTATTTGTCTCTCGACCACAACAGAAAAAAGCGCCTCTTGGCCAATATCTTCGTTTTCATTTGAATAACAGTTAACACGCACACACACACACGCACACACAGTACGTCTGATAATTTCCATATGCCATGTGCGATTTCAATTTGTTAAACGACGTCTGACGCATGCGAAGCGTCTTCTGCTTCCTCTTGCTCGTTCTCTTCTTCGCCTCCTCTGTGCTTCTTCTCATGTTCGTTCCCGTTCTTATTGAAGATTCTGGGTTCTGTTTGCACGCAAATTCGTGCAAATATTGACGGCACAATTCGCCAGAGCGATAAGACTTTTAAACACACACAAACGTATAAATATAAATAACAAAAAAAAAAAAAAAAAAACAATCAGCCAGACTTAAAGACAATGGAAATATATTTCAAAGACACAAAGCAAAAGTTTTTAGCTTATAGTTCGTAAGAAACATTTAGAGGAATATGTACAGAAAAGTGGCAACAAAAAATTCTAAGCAAAAATGCAAGTTTTTTGAAGCTTTAGCAGTTTGCAAATTGCAAAATATGTTTGATAAAAATACATTAAAAATATACATTTTTATATAAACATAATTTCGTATCTTTTTGATATTTGTTTTGCAAATGAAGCCCAAGGAAATTTGGCATTTGTAATGTAAATTTTGAGTAGCATTTGAAGAGGGTAATTTAAAAAATGCAGAAAATTGTTAAGACAATTCAAAACCAAGACATGACAGTTCATTAAAAAATTTAAAGCATTTATCTTAGCTTGTAAAAATAGCTACATTAATGTTAAATATATATTAGGCTGCTCAAATAATATTTTAAGTTATATAACATTTTTAAAATATGTTTGTATTCTTGCGATTAAATTCATTTACTATTTGCTTGTTGCTCTAAAAGTTATTTTAAACATTAAACATATTTAAAGCTGCCAAAAGCATAAAAATATATACATATATATGAACCGATTATTGATTGGCTTACAATAGGAATTAAGTTCTGCTCTAAGTCAGTTATCAAAGTGTGGAGATTAATGTTTGTTGCTGTCGAGCTGTCGAGTTGTTGTTGCTGCGAATCATTTGCATTAAGCAATGTTGCAATGTACAGTTGTGTTAATCTCGGGTTGAATGCAATCAAATTGATTGATTACCAAGCTGAGAGCTGAGAGCTGAGAGCTTGCGATCTAATAAGAAAAGCTGCAGAGTGGGAAGTTGTTGTTGGGTGCGGAGGAACAGTTTGGACGACTTTGCTGGTAATTGTGATATCAAGAGATTATAAAGTGCCAGCAGTTAAACGGATGAGATGCAATAGAATTCTTCAACTTGCAACTTGCCACTTGCCACTTGCCACTTGGTGAGTGCGAGTTGAATGATGATCGAGACGTTCTTCGTTGGTCAACTTGTCATTCATAAAACGGACAACAGCAGCACGTGGCATGCGGCATGAGGCATGCAGCTTGCAGCAGGTGGCAGTTAGGCAATTATGCGAGATGAGAAATGATGGCAACCCGGTAGCAAATGCAACATCATCACATTAATTGCACTCACACTCGCCTCGCCAATTAATCTGCATATGATAATCGTATTAATCGACGACGTCAACGGCGACTGCGACGTCGCTGCCTCTGCCTCTGCCGGCGTCGGGGGAATCGCGTAGATTAGCAGACGGCAATTTGCAGCGTCAGCTGACGTGACGTTCGTTATAAATCAATTGCATTTTAAACGAAGCATGCTCGACTACCAAATGTCCTATAATTTATGTAATCCAAGCACTGCTCTCTCTCTCTCTCTCTCATTCTAAATTAAATTATACGTCTGTGTGCAACCCTCAGATATCCTGTAATTAACTGTGCAAGCTCCGCAGCCTTTTTTTGTTGAGGCAGAGAACTCAACTCAACTTCGCTTCTAATAATGCCAATTTGCTGTCTTTAGTCGCCAGAACGACTAGCAAAAAAAGCTGTAATATTTATAGGAATATGGGCAAAAAGTGCCGTGAATTTCAAATTAACTGCTGTTGATTTTTTATACTCATACTCAACATATTTCCATTGAATACTAAGAGCGGAATGAAGGTAAAACTTAATCTTTGGCGCTGTTGAACATAAATGTCAATGCATGATTTATGTTTGCCAAAGAGAATTGAGTAATGTATTGAAAACATGGACAACCCTTGACATCAAGTGCTGAAGTTGGCGATAATAAAATGCAAGAATTGTAACAGCAAATCATCGATTCACAGAAAGAACTTTCTGACATATCGCACGGCATATGAAATGCATTTTGAGTGAAGATTTGATAGTTTGAACTTGAGCTGAACTTATGCTCAATTTCTCAGCTATTTTGTGCACACTTGAGTAGCTTTATTTGCTATTTAACTTGAGCTGAACTTATGCCCAATTTCTCAGCTATTTTGTGCACACTTAAGTAGCTTTATTTGCAATATAAAAATCGTCTGCATGCACTTGACTGCTGCAAGTGCAACGTGAATTTATGCAGCGTTTTAGCGTTGTTGTGTCTCCCAATTCAGATCATTACAAGCTCGCTGCAAGTAATTACAAGCAATTAGCATGTTAGCAATCTCCTAACAACAGCTGTAAAGGTTTATGTATGCAAAGCAGCAGCAGCTCGTGAGGCTGCGAAAGCGAAAAGGAGCCAAAGTAGATGGGAGAGAAAGACAAAGAGCGACGAACGCGAAGCGCGAAAAGAGGCAAACCCAATGCCTTACATAGAGCTCGGCAGGCGACGTCGAGTGCTGGCTGCTGTTGTTAGTCGTGTGGCAGCAACACACAGACAAGAAATGGAAGAAAAAAAAGAAGAGCCAAAGAACAGAACGCAGAATCAAAGCTTCGATCTTCCAAGCTAAACGAAACCAGCCAAAAAAAAAAAAAAAAAGAACGAACGCAAAGCAAAGGAATCACAGTTGGGCCACAGACAACTGACAAAACAGGATCAGGAAATTCCGGTTTGAAATGTTGAGTTTTTTGTTGGTTTGCGCACTATTATTATTCATATTATTATTGCTATTACTATTGTTATAATGATTGGCGAAACACCCGTTGAACCAACTGTTTCTACAGGGTATATGACGTCTAGCAGACAGACAGACAAACAGACAGTCAGTCAGTCAGTCGGTCGATCGTATCGTAAACTATAATCAAGGTAGTTTTAGCAAACTTGACTTGCAGATTCCATAAGTTTATAGCCCGCCTTCGAGAATCTTTTTCTCCTTTTTTTTTTGTTTTTTTGCTATTGGCAGTTTGTGATTGCAGACGTTTTTCTATAGATTATAGACAACAAAATATATTTGCGCTTGCATACGAGTATTTGCATTGCCGATTGCTGTGTGCATATTTTGCAATTAATTTGCAATCGCGGCGCGATTCAATTTACGATGCATTGCATTTAATGTTTGTTTGCGGCTTTCCTCGTTTTTGCGTACATAATTCTTGATCAATTCGTTTGTTAACAGCAGCTCTAATGTGGCTTATTAACAGCGCTCAATTATTAACATACGCGCCTGACGTTAACAGACATCTTTACATTTTGAGTGGCGACTTCTGTTGGCAAAAGCGACCTTGACACATGCTGCAAACAATTATTGAGTGGCAGGAAATGGAAGCAGCGCAAACTGCAAACTGCGCTTATGCAATCGACTAGAGAGCAGCTATTAGTGCCAGTGTGGCCATATTATTATTACATTTTCTTGTAGTTCTTGTTGTTGTTGTTGTTGTTGTTGTTGTTGTTGTGTTGCTTATCTGCTTATTTGTTGTTATTGTTGTTGTGGGTTTTTTCGATTTTCAATCAACGTCTGGCGGCTTCTAATGCCTCGACTCTGGCCCAAAGAGAAACAGGAATTTTAGTGCTGCGCACATGAAACATTGAAAGCCGATTGCTACATTCCTATAGCTCCCCCCCTCCAGCTCCCCTCTCGCGCACTCTTTCGCTGTCTTTGAGCCTTGATGCTGGCCGTGACTTGTTTGTTTGTTTGTTTGCTGGCTCTGTGGCTATTTTTAAAGCGCTGCAGTTGCAGCGGTTGCAACTTCGCCGCCATCTCCTGTGCGCGTCCCAAAGGATACAAGTGGCTTGGCTTGGCTTGGCTTGGCTTGGCTAATGTGCGGCCACCGTTGGGTGGAGGCCATAATGTGGCACAAACTGGTTTTTTGGCCATTGCCATGGCCAACTCTAACAGGCGGCTGGCTGCTGCTTGGATTTCTGGATTATTGATTGCTCTGGGTCTCTGGGCAAGCGTGTGTGCATGTGCTTGCCTCCCCTCTCTCTCCCCCCCCCCCCCTCTCCCTCTCTCGCTTCGTTGCCATTTGCATTTGTCGCCGTGGCAAGTACACATACAAAGTTGCGACTTTGGCAAACACATTTACGTTATGTTATTTGCTCTACCAGTTTTTTTTTTGTTTTTTTTGTTTTTTTCGCATATCGAATTATTATTTATTGGGCCCCGCATCTGGTTGTAATCTGCATCAAAAAAAAAAACCTATAGTGTCTATATAGATGTATATAGAAGCGTCGCACAGCAAGCATAAAAAAATAAATAAAAAAAGACCGCAAACTGCCTGCGGGCCATTGATGTCTTTGTTTATTGCTCCGGTTTCTCGCACATTTTCGCAATTTTCATCTGCACTTATTTATTTTTTTTTTCTCCATTTTTTTTTTGTTTTTTGTGTGTGTTTTTCGGTCAACTATCCTAGTCTGGCTATGCTAATTAGCCATCAGCTCGCGGAGTTGTCTAGCGGCCAAGTTGTCTGCTCTTTGCTTAATTGACAGCTCGGCTCAGTTGCAGAGCCGCGAGTCGCGCGTCGCGACTCTAATGGATTCTAAAGGAAAAAACACAAAAACCAAAATGAACAAGAAATGCACCAAATGCCAATGGCATCGAGAAAAGCTGATGGCTAACAGGCAAATCTAATTAAAGCCAATAAGTCTTTGCTGCTGTTGCAGCTGCCGCACGCCAGATGGCGCTCTCTCTGTTTGATCATCGTCGCATTCAATTTGCATTCAACTCAACTCAATTAAACAATTCAATGCGCAATGTGCAAAGCTCAATTGCTCGACTTATTGTTGCCATTTTGTCTAAATATTGATTCAAGCTTTTCATTTGTCGCTTTTTTGGAACGCGGCGTCGAAAATCAAACTCTTTCCTATTATATGATTGATCATGCAGCCTACAAACACAACAGGTCATAAGTAATAATAATAATTCAATTGTACTCCAATAAATTATGTTATGGGCTGACAGTAAATTACTATTTTATACATTCAGTCAATCAATCATAAAATAAATTACATTTGTTTTTAATATTTTCACAAATTCATTACAAAATTAAATAAAAAATTATTAAACATGCTTTCAATTTATATTTGAGCTCTTTTCTGTCTTGTTAAAAGTTTAAACTACTTTCTTCAATTCTACAAATTTGGTATTACTTTACATCTATTTTTTCTCTGGTCTATTTTTGTATCTTTTTGTTTTTTTCAGCTCTGGCAAAAGAATATTTAAAAACGTATTTAATTTAAAATTAATATGATGTTGACAGTGATTAAAATGGTATTTAATTAAAGACTTCTTTAAATTCGTAAATCATATAGCAAACATGATTAAACTGCATAAAACAAAACGTTTTCAAGTATGTCGATTTGCAATAATTCTTTGACTTGAATCATAAATTATATTTAATTTTAACATTTCGGCAAAATAAAATAATCCGTGGGCGTCTACATTTTTTTCACTAATTAAAAGTTTTAGTAGTCAAGCAATCAATCAGTGGATCAATGAAATCAATTAATTGAAATCCACACAAATGTTTGTTGAATACAATTTTACTAAAAGTCAATCAATCAGCGAATCAATCACTGCAACTGGCGATGTGAAGCAGTCAATCATTTGGCCAGTTGAACTTTGGCTGCACATTCGAGAACTGTGCCTTATGTAATGCAATCAAATTGATGCGGAGAGGAGAAAACAACGGGGCGAGATCTCAAGGCTGGCTGGCGAGCAGAGCAAGAAGAAAGAGAGCAGAAGGAGGAGAGAGCAGAGCGAGAGCAAGATCAAGGCGTGCGGCTGGGCGAACACTTTAAGCCGCTTTATGATGTGTTAAAATTGTTGCAACAACAGCAACGGCAAAAAAAAAAAGAAAGAAAAATGAAAAAACAACAGAAACGAAGCGAAAGAAGTTGAGCTAGGCAATGACAAGCAGCGTTGATGAGAATGAGAATGAGACTGAGACTGAGAAAGACGACAGCGACAACGATGACGACGACGACGACGACGACGACGACGACGACGACGGCGATGATGACGATGACGATTATTTTAATGCATTCGCTGCATTGGCCAAGTCATCGTGGACTTTGCTTTGACTTTGACTTTGTGCATCAAGTGGCGAGTGGCGGCGGCAAAATCTCTGTGTGTCTTTTGCAGCATGACTTTGAGTTGGACTTGCATCTGCTGCTGTTGCTGTAGCTGTTGCTGTAGCTGTTGCCGTTGCTGTTGCCGCTTGTTGATCTGCTTGTACAACTTGGCCGATAATTGATCATCATCAGTCGTTTTAATTGATCGCTTTGCCTGCATTTCGATTGTAATCAATCACTTTCGTGGAACTGCCCGACTCCTGTTGCCTCAATGAACTATGTGGAGCTACTCTGCGATATGGCAACGGGCGTTGTCAACGGGCCACAACGTTGCTGTTGCTGCTGCTGTTGCTGCTGCCTTTGAGAATGGTATTTTCTTTCGTTTTTCCAATCATCAAAGCAATTGCGTACGTGAGCTGACGCACCAAGTTGTCATTGTCATTGGCATTGTTATTGTCGCTGTCGCAGTCGCCGTTGCTGTCGTTGTCATTGTTGTGTGGACTTCTCATACACTCGCATCCATTTTGACCATCTCTGGCCATCTATCGTCCAGTTTAAAGTCGTGTGTAATTGTCGCCGCAATATCGTGTATCATGCTGCGTCAATAAGTCACTCGTTGGCATTTCTCGAATGCATTCGCGCAACAGTTGCCATTGCGACAAGCAGAGAACAACACTCCTTCATAATCTATGCAAATTAATATATGTAACTGAATTTAATTGCCGCATAAATTAGTCGTTACTTCGCAAGCAACAACATTAAAATGTTGCAATGTTGCATTATGATTGGAGATTATACAATTCAAATGAAGAATTGCAGAAGGCTCAAGTGTTCAATATATAAATAGAAATGTTTGATGGAATAAAGCCTTGTAATTTTCAGACTTAAGAACGAAAGTAAAATTGCAGAAATTGTCTATGCAAAAATTATGAAAAACTTACCCAATTTAACGGCTTTTCGTTCTGTAAAAGTAAAAGAAAAATGGTTAGTTTATATTTGCATAATACATTACATGTGTTTTAAACTATTTATTCCACACTCAGCGACAGTTTAAAGTAAAACAATTGCTGCTCTACTAAAAAGCTGTAGTTTCAAATATATTATTA
Source organism: Drosophila siamana (assembly GCA_035047445.1). Classification (NCBI taxonomy): domain Eukaryota; kingdom Metazoa; phylum Arthropoda; class Insecta; order Diptera; family Drosophilidae; genus Drosophila; species Drosophila siamana. Next base: position 18,257,490 of record JAWNPP010000078.1, read on the forward strand.
TAAAAGAAGCCACTTTTCTGTCTGTCATTCAAAGCTTTTAGGAAATGCTATTGCACTGTCTTAGCTTTTATCCTACAAGAATGCAGATAGGATCTAAACACGCACACTAGCTTAGATCACACACACACACACACACACACACACACACAGCGCGGAGACAACATACATTTTTGGTTTGGCTTTTATGCTGCGACAGAGAGTTTGAATGTTTTATGACAAATGTCATGACTAATTGTATGGCACTTAAACATTTTTATGATCGTCCCATCAAATGGCCTCCGGGGGCAAAGCCGAGATCAGTTTTATGTGCATGTGCGCAGACACATATATGTTATAAACCCATTATGCATCATATATGGCCATCTGAGCTGGGCCACGTATTTTATGATCACAAAAAAACGTTGTCAACGTTGTGTCCAGACTCGACTGCGCGAAGAGCCAAATAGCAATTGCTAAACGTCGCTGACAGGCGACGACTTGATTGATATCCTACAAATTTATGCAAATATAATTGTGCTATATTTCTAGTTTCATTTGGCAGTTTGACTGAATTGCATGACTTTTGTAGTTAAATTTATTTATTTAAATGTTGTGTCTGAAGTTATTTATTTAATAACAACTATTATGAAGTCATGCTCAAATTTCTTGCTAGATTTATGAATAATTTAATAGCACATTTTGTATTTACATTTTTTATATACAAGTATATTTTGTTGAAGCGTTATAACGTATTTTATAGACAAGCGAATTGCTTGAAATATAAATTTCAATTCTCAAATATTTGAAATGTTATTTTAAGCTTTAAAGTTTAATATTATTTGCTCAGTGTAAACTTAGAGTTATAAGTCTTGATAGTTTAGCATACCCTTAAAGCTGACAGTCAGCTAATTGCAGGGTATCTGTTTAATCGTACCATCAGTTTTTTGGCAGCAACTTTGCGACTACAACTCAATTTTAGGGTATTGAAATAGCCAACTATGTTGTGTGTCTGTCTGTGTGTGGTTTATTATCATTTGAAGCTGTTGGCAGTAAATCAATAATTTGTTAAGCGGCGCTACGGCAACTAGACGTATACGCAACTCTGTTAGTGTGCGTCTGTGTGTGTGTGTGTGTTGTGAAAGCAAGTTCGTTGCCTAAGTCTTTTGTTTGGCGCGCAAGGAAATTCAAAGGCTTTTTTTTGCGCTAATTTTACAATAAATCTTTGAGTGAATCTTTCGACTGTGCTATGCGTGCGTGTGTGTGTGTGTGTGTGTATTTTGTGCGTTGTGCTCGCAATTTGAAAGTTCCAGGTTTGATTTTTGCTTTGTGAAAGGAAGTTTTTGAGTCATATGCAAATTGCTTTATGTGGCCGCTGAAAGCACAAACAGCAGCAACAGTCGTGGCGACAACAATAACTAGACAACCAGACAGCAGCAACAACAGGCAGCCAGGCAGGCAACACGACAACAAACAAACAAACAAACAAACAGCAAGCGGAAAAAGCGTAAATCACGGCATGTGGCACAGCTGCAAGCAGCGCAAAAAAAAAAAAACAAATAGAAGAAGCAAAAGCCCCCTAGAAGCAGCAAGCAGCTAAAGGAAGAAGACTGCAGACAGCTGTAGTTGTTGTGTTTGCTGCATAGATTTGTGACATTTGCAAGAGATTTGTGAGATTTTCAGCAGAGAATAGCAACAAGAAGTTGGCCAACGAAATGCTGTCAAATCGCTCAGTGATTTGTCTTGGCAACGCGTGTGCATTCAATCAGCCAGCGACTTTGGTACTTGCAACTTGGCGACTGGCGACTGCCGACTGGCGACTTGCAATTGGCAACTGGCGATCCAATTGACACTTGAGGCGTTGGCCATGAGCCAGCTGCTGTTGCGGCTGTTAGAGAGCTTCTTTGGAGCTTCCATGTTGGTTGCCGGGCAATTTATAAACGAAATAAATTCAATTGACTTGTTTGCCGCAGCATTTACAGTTGGCAACAATTGCAGCAATGCCATAAATCGTTGGCCAAGCAGCAACAGGCAGTTTGCCATCTCCGGCCATTCCAGTGGCCAAACTGCGTAACAATAAATTTTCAATGCAAACAAGTTGCAAGCAACCTCAAACACACACACACACAGAGCTCTCTCACAGAAATCGGAGAGTCCAAGTCGAAGCATCGCCATCGCCATCGCCATCGCCATCTCCATCGCAATCGCCAAACGTTGTCGCTGTCGCCGTCGCCGTCGCTGTCGCTGCGTCTCTTGCTCGGCGTGCGCGCTGTGGCTGCATTTGTTATTTGAATTTCGAAAATTATGGGCACAAATTTGTTTTATTGCCAAAGTCAAGGCGTGCAATCATTAAATGCAACAGCATGCGGTCCCCGCAGCATCGTCGTGCCCCAAACACCACCTGAGTGCAAGCCACACCTGAGCGGCCGTCGTCTCGCCGCTGCTGCAGTTGCTGCGACGCTCAGATACCCTCTAAGCTGAACTCTAGCTAATGAGAAGCTATTGTAAGCTGTGAATATCATAACTAAATAAGTATACGCATTTTATTTCTTGGCTAAGCAATCGATTAGTCGACCAAATTCTTATTATATATTAAACAATTTTATTTTAAGAGAATAGTGCTTGAATTTATCAATGAGTTCGCAGTAGTCTGAACAATTTTACTACAAGAATTTATAGTTTAATAAATGAATGCAATCAATGAATGCAGAACTCTCAGAATATTTAGCTAATAAACTATTTAATATTCAGACTGATGAAAATATTTATTACTCTCGAAATCTAATTAATTTTAATTCAGCATGCTAAGCTCAAAAAACTCTGGTGGGTTAAGCTAATGAAAATTTTTAATTCTTTCGATATCTAATTAATTTGAATTCTACATGCTAAACACAAAATACTCTGATGGGTAAAAATAATCTGAGCCCACAATTTGATAATAATTTCAATTAAAAGTATTTTATTTTTGTTTATTCTTCTAAATTCATTTCATATCCTTCAAATACTCACTACTAGTTACAATACAATCACGACAACGTTTTAATTTCAGCAAATTTAAAAACGAAAATGGGCACAAAAATGTGAATTCCGAATTCCCGGTATTTTCTGCCCACCCTATTAAAAAGAAACAATCAAATCGAGTGAAACTTTCAGAACAGAAAGCAACTTAATAATTGAATTGATTACAGCATATTTAAAGACAACTAAAGACAAAACTTTAATTCTTTAAGCATTAGCCATCAAAGGATAAACTAATGCCGACAGAGCAGCTGCAATTTGCAGAGTTTTTCAAGCAAACATTCTAACATGCAGCCAACAAGCGCATGCAAGTAAATAAATTTAATACTCCACTTATTAAGAACTTTGGAGAACATGCCAAATTTACCACTTGAGATTGCACACAATATGCTCAACGAGTCGGCGAAAAATATGACAGGCAGTCGTCAGAACTCGTTCTGATATCAGGTGCGCCGTATATTTCACCATTTTTATAGGGTATAGCAGGCAGAGTGCACTTGAATGAAGCACTTGAATTATGCATTGCACTAAAAGCGTTGCAGCTAACTTAAATATGAGCACATCATTAGCCTAAAATTGTTACTTAGCCATGCAACATGTCCAGCTGTCTGTCAGTCTGCCAGTTGCTTTTGTGGCAGTAGCTGCGCTGGCAGTGTGATGCTGCAAGCCAAGTTGCAACGGAGCAGCTGGCAGCTTGCGAAGCTTGCAACTTGGCGGCGCTTTTAATCGAGTGCGGCGCAATGTCTGATTAACACGTGCGCAAATTATAAGATTTTATGCATTTGCCACAGATATCTAAAATGTTCTACGCTCGCTTGCGAGATAAAAGCAAAAATGATCGAGCTGCCGACAAGAGCGCGAGAAGCAGAATAAAACACGAGGCGGCCGCCACTTGCGACTCTGCGACTGTTGCAGCCACTCATCATTCCAGCAGCGTTGTGAACCGACTGCATGTTTATGCATCAGTTGCACGCACACACACACACACACACAGCAACACACACCTGTGTGAGCCAAGTTTTGAGCACTTTATTAGCGCATCGAGAAGCCTAAATATATGTGGCTAACCAAAATGGCCAAAATCGATGGCCATCCACAGCACGCTAAACGTTCAAAACGTGCAGCCACACAAACTCAGGCCCAAGCTGCCACATGTGTGTGTGTGTGTGTGTGTGTGTGTGTGTGTGTTTGGGGCGTGTGCAGCGGATCCTAAGTGAAATGACCTACATCTTTGGCGCTCACTTTGCCTCTAAGCAGCCGCAACACACAACACTCAACTCAACTCAACTGAACTCAACCCAACAATGTTGAGCACCGCATCAACTGTGAAGCGAAAAATTGACGATTTAACATATTTATGTTATTGACTTTGAAATGCGATGCGCATTTGTATTAATTTTCATACTAATCTAACTGCTTCATGCTGCTCAGCTCAACAAAAATATAAAACATTTTCTTGTAGCATTTTTAGTTAATTTGAAGTTTTTTCGAATTGACCCCTTAGACAATTTTCGCCCTTATTTTCAGACAAATTTTTTGGATTTACTCCTTAAGCAATTCTAAAATTCCTTGAAATTAAACACAAAAAATTGTATTTAGGAAGAATAATTAAAAATTATTTAGTTCAGCACAAACCTTAAACTGTGCCTAATATTTGTTAATCACTAATAATAATTTGTATGCCAATTATTGGCTTCAGAAATAAATATAAATAATTTAAAACCATTTATATTTTATGCAATAATCAATTGAAATTCTCTCAAAATAAATTAAAAGAGAGCTAACCAAATAAATAACAATTTTTGAGCTGCAGTTATTTCACTAAAAAAGCCCAGCAATGATTTATAAATAAACTAAAATGTTTCGACTCTTCTAACTTAATCTCATAATCAATTTCATTTGTATTTTACTTCATCAAGAGCTATTTCTATGTACTCAAATATATCTGCAGCAAGCACAGTTTGTAGTTAATCAATTTCCAGCTACTTTTGGCTGCCTTTTGAGCGCACCTACTTGAACTCTAAACGACTTTGTTAACACTAAAAGCCACAACTAGGCGTCTTTAGCGCCCACGCTGCCCACATGCGCTGTGAGTTTTGTTCTTTGATTTGCCTCGCATTAATATATCAATGCAGAGCACAAAACTCTTATGATTGGCTACTGCTCGGGCAGGGAGTGAGAAGTTGCTAGATTGCCGCAGCATCCAGGCACAAATTGTTGCCAGTCTCTTGGCAACTTCCCACTTCCCAGTGAGCTGCCACCAGCCACGCCCACGATGCTGCTAAAAACATCCATCGCTCGTGGCCAAATGCCAGGCCAAATCAAACCAAAAGTCAGGCAACAACTACAATCAGAGCAGCAGGAAGCATTGAGTGCACTAAGCGAAGACTACCAAACACACTACAAGTTTGGAGTTGGACAAATAAAAGCAGTTGATGTGGCCAAATAATCAAAGGAAAAATCATTAACAAACTTGCAATTGATGACATTTATTTTGAATTCATTTCAGGCCATTCAATTGCAATGGATTTGGTATCAAGAAATATAGATTTTAAGACAATGAAATTATATGTTCCTTAAGTTTATTTCGTGTATATATTTTAAATACAATTGCTTGCATGTTTTGGCAACACATAATTGTAGTTATCGTTTAAATTAATTGTAGATATACTCTTAATTTCAAATAGATGATGATAGATATTGATTAAATTTATTGAAGTTATTTTCTATATTTGAAACTTTAAAACAATTGGCAAACGAAAATTATATTTTCAGTTTGAAATTTGCTAAATTTATAACAGCAAAATTAATGCAATATTTTCAAATATTTGCAGTTAGAAATAAAGACAGTTTTGTAGAATTTGAAACTACACTTTCTTCCCACACCAAGTTGCTACATTTTGTAGCTCTCTAAGTTTACTATTCACTTCACTTCTTCAAGCCACCCGACTTTTTGCAGAGCATCGTAAGGCACGCACTAATCCCAAAGTGAGTATTTATCCAATGCGTTCGCTAATTTTAGAGCTCGAACTTGACGTCGTGTAGTTGTAGTTGTAGTTGTAGTTGTAGTTGTAGTTGTAGTCGCAGTCGTAGTCAAAGTCGTCCGCTTGCCGTAATTACTTCCTACAGTCCCGTCCCGTTCTGGCCGGGCTTATAGAGGGCAGTAGAGGCAAACAGCATGCAACGCAATCGCAATGCAAAGAGTTGCAAGAGCAACAGCAACTTTGGCCGCTTGGCTGCTCAACTCGAGTCGCTTCTGCCAGACAACTTCTTTACTTTAAATCCATTTTTTTTTTCGTTCGTTCGTTTTTTCATTCTTTCGTTTTTTTTTTTTTTTTTCAATTACATTCCGCTGGCATTTTAGATATGTATTTGTATTTTATTTGAAACCCAAAGCCAAGACTGTGTTATAGAACGATATGCGATGTCGATGTCGAAGCTCAAACCGCGCCAACGAGCAGAAGGAGAAGGAGAAGCTGCTGCAGCACACAAATAAAAAGAGGTAGAGAAATGTGGTGCGCGTGTTTGGTGGCGTTGCGTGTCTCTTGGCATGTGTCCACGCGAAATTGATATCGAACATAATTTTAGCAGCAAGCCACACACACAAGCACACAGAGAAATACACACACACACACACACACAGACACAGACACAGACAAAGTTTGTTGCAAAAAGGAAATGGCTGAAAAATGCTAACAAGATTTGCGCGGTCGGTGGTTCGTTTGGTGGTTTTGCTTCGCTGTTGTCGTTGTTGTTGTCGTTGTTGTTGTCGTTGTTGTTGTTGTTGTGGTCCAGCTGCCACACAACCTCTGCTGCCACATGATGATGATGACAAGGCTGCAAGGTTACAAGTTTTTCCAGATCGTCGACTTGCAGCGACGACGACGACGACGACGACGACGAAGACGGCACACAGCCCCACTGACTGCCAAAGTCAACTTTGCTGCAACGTGCAACGTGCTGCACGCCGCTTGCCGCCTGCCGCCTGCCACATGCAACTGGCCTGTGGTTTGCAAGCAATTCCAAGCACCACACTAAACAGATCGTAAACACTTTAGCTTTATCTATGTAACCTGACTGCCTGACTGACGTCGTCGTTGTTGTTGTCGTCGTTGTTGTTGCTGCTCTTGTGTTGTGCTGTGTTGCAGCTGATAACGTGCCGCAGACAATTGAAATCGTTGTTGCTGCTCTGGCTGCTCCAGCTGCATGTTGTGCTGTTATAGATTTCGTTCATGTTCAAATCAATTTGATGTTTAAATTTGCACTACAAGCGTGCCAGACAACACAGGCCTGGCTTCTTCTCGTTGCAGACGAACAACGCGACTGCGAATAGCAACTCGACAATGAATACAACTGCGCATACAACTGTGAACACAGCGAAGAGTGTCCATTAACGAGTACTACTCGTGTATTCAATTGATAGACGCGTGCATTTAACTGATATTTAACAGCGTCTATAAACCACAGCAACAACAAAAAAAAAAATAAAACAGTCATTTCCCTGTGTTATTTATTTCAAATTCATTTGAATTAATATTCAAATCAAATAAATTAAAATAAAAAAAAAGTGGTTCTTATCTCCAGAAAACACTTGACATTATGTGATCAAGAAAAATCAATATTCTCACAACAATTTCAATTGACAATTTTATATAGTTCAAGTAGAAATTTCAAATGCAATTCTAGAAACTAACTTGTGTAATAACTGCAGAATCTTTTATCTAACTGTCAGCTAAAAATTTAATGCATATAACTTTCTTTTTTAAATTATAACACTTGTCTAAATATCGTAATCAACTTGCCATTGTTCTGTCTCTTACATCTTAGAATAGCTCACTTTAAATTTATATTCTTCCGAAATTTCGCTCATTATTGACTTCTTTGAGAGTTCGCCTTTTATACTAAAAATATTCTTTATAAAACTGTTCCATATAGCATTTATAAACTGTCGTTTTTTTTCTCCTTCTTCTGCTTTAAATGATATTTCTGATTTAAGTTTTATGTAGGTAATTCTTATAGGTCAAAAACGTTTTGTAAAGCAAAACTCTTTTCTATATACTGAAACGCTGAAACGCTTTGCTATATTCTATCTGCTTATTTCCCGACTTTGCTAATTTATCTGAACATTAAACACGTCGTAATAACTTCAGACTTCTTGCCTGCATTACATTGACAATTTGTTCGCTTACATTTGTATAAGTCGATTAGCTAAAGTAGCTGCAACATTGTTGCTTCTGTGTTCGCCAATAAGTTTTCGTATTGTATGATTTGCCAGACGCTGGCAGGCAGAAAACAATCCCCAAAATGCCTGCTTGGTATGCTCCCATCATAGACTCTTCTCGTCTCCCGATGCTTCGCACGAACAATAGAAATGCTGAGACAGCGTTGCGAGGACGTGTTGTGCATGTTGAGCAAACAACAAATGAATATAAAAGCACGATTGAATATATATTTTTATGCACACACCAGCACACAAGAGAGTAATGTACAAATATATATATACATATATATACGAATATAGAATTGTAATGCATATAGCCAGTTTACTACTGCAACTTATCTTATGCAAATGCAAATGCAACTGGCGAAAAGACGCTGGCAGGTTGACTTCTTCCTTTCTGGCAAAGTTAGCGGCAAAATGCTCGAAAAAAAAATAGAAAAAAAAACATTGTGTTGATGGCAAATTTGCATTTATCGATTGCCGTTAGAGGCACTCGCCACAAATTGGAGCACTAGTTTTCGATTATGCTAAATTGATAGGATGCTGCCTCTTTTTTTGTTTCTCTATTTCTTTCTGTCTCTCTGTCTGTCTGTCGAAAGTGTCGAGCAATAAATTATTGCGTTTTATGCCAAAACTCAATTAATTGTCGTTTATCAATATCGCCTGTCGCTCGTTAATCCCGAAGTATCAGGCAAACAATAAAGAACGTAACGTAAGTAGGCGACACTCTTAATTTAGATGGTTCTAGCTCTTTATACTTATCGTAAATAGCTGGATTACTTAGCCATACATTAACAAATTAAAAGCTACAGTCGAGTGTGCACGACTGTGATTTACCCGCTACCCAGCTCAAATATACTAAAATATACCATAAAGTATTTTTGGTATTTTTGGTATATTTGGTATATTCGTACATTCATATTTCATCACCTCCTAAATATCGCAAAAAGTATAAAATATACCAAGAACGGTGATATTGTTCACCAGAAACACGCCACGTGCAGTTGCCTATGGAAATACAAAAGTATTTTGAATATTTCCAAAAAAAATAAGAACAATAATTATTTGCACCGCAAACATCAAAATTCTTGACAATTTCGCCACTTAAAATTCAACAGCTTAATTATGGCAAATTGTTTGAAAAATACTTCACCCATTTCTCGTATCAATATGTGTGCGGTTATCGATAAATAGCAATTGCGCTGCCGGCAAACAAATTGCCGGCTGACTTATGGCAATGATCACAAGACGCTTGTCACCGCGATCACTCCAGTTGTTATCGATTTACGGCGTTGGTCGCAATGCAACAATGTTGTGAATATTGCCGTTAGCAGCACTCGATACAAATTGCAGCAGAAGTTATCGACATTGAGAGTGCGGCCATAAACAGACGAATATTAGTATGATAGCAGCCTCTCTCGTCTCGTCATTGGCCTCATCAATTTCGGCCAAGTGCCTGACTGATAAACTGACAAACAGACAAACTTACTCACTGACTCACTGACAGACTGACTGACTGAGTAAAGAGGAGTGAGTGGCCAATAAGTTCAATGAGTTTAGAGCGTGAAGCTTTTTTCGGTTCTGCGGCTAATAGAAACATTTCATTTTAGCTGGCAGCAAACGATCGCAAGTTGCTGTCCCGGTTGGGCAACATTTTGACTAATTAACTGCAATGTTTAATGCGTTATATTCGCAGTTGGCCACGACCATACCAGACCAGACAGCAGCGACGCGAAACGGGTTTATTGGGCCCAGAGACTTGGTCGGTATCTGGCTGGTATCGGGTATCGGACATTGGCTCGCCTCGCATTTCCTGGCCATAATATATTTGCAGCCAGGGCGACGACAATCATAATCGCCAATGACAAATGCACACACGAAGCGAGAAAGATGCAAAAAGATCCAACATATCTAACCATATATCTAACTATCTATTGAATGCTGCTGCCAAATACCCCCTCCCAGGGGACATCGCACAAGCACTGAGAGAAAAGAGGGGGATGTTCTAATGCAGTAGAAAATTGTTCAGAATTTGAAGGCTCAATAAAGAAAGATACCAATTTTAAACAATTTTCTTTTTTTTGTCAAAAATCTTGCTAAAAAATTATGAAACAGACAGCGCGAATTTGTGAATGTTTTGAGCTACAATTTCGACGTAAAAATTGTTGTATTAAGTATATTAAGAAGGAATATTCTAAAAGCAACTGAATACAAATATTCTTATTTAATAAAAGCGCTAAATAAAAAGTTTGTGCTTTCAAATCAATACTAACAAGTCAGAAAGCTACAGTGCGCTCGACTGTAATATACCCGCTACCCAGCTCAAATATACTAAAATATACCGAAAAGTATTTTTAGTATTTTTTGGTATATTTGTACGTTCATATTCCTTCACATCCTAAATACGGTCACATTGTCCACCAGAAACAAGCCACGTGCAGCTGCCTATGGATTTTCCCATACAAAACTGTTTCTCGAATAACTTCCAAGTTTTTCATCCGATCGCGACCAATTCTATGGAATCATCGAGACTGTTATTATCTTCGCATCTGCTAAAACTATTTATTTAGCCATTTATTTTAACGAAATCGATTTCGAGAATATGTTTAGCATTAAATCTTGAATCTTGAATCTTCCGACTTCATAAAGTTTTTTTTTCTCTGTGTAAATATTACACATAACCAAACTGGGTATTGAAAGGTAGCTTAGTGTGCTGGCAACTGGTATTACAGCCAGGCCATATATACGAATATATTTACTATGCACTTGGCCGGCAAGCAACATCCAACAACAGGCAACAACAACCAACAACTACTAACAACAAACAACCAACAACTGCAATTCCAATTTCAATTGGCGGCAGCTGTTTTGCCTGCTGCTTATTAGCGGCATCGCATCTGCTGCCAGCTTCAGTCACAATCTCAGCTGCAGTTGCAGTTGCAGGTCGCCGCCACAAGTCAAGACAAGTTCTGTCTTTTTGCCAAACTTGGCTGCATATGATTTAGCCTTGGCATTCAAATGCAACGCTGCACGCTGCACTCTTTATAAAGTTGTTATTTATTTACTTTATTTGTGCAGTAAATTCAAACGATTCCGAACAAATGCATGAAGAAATCGCAATTTATGAACTGAAAGTATAGTGAAATTTCCAGCAGCCAAAAACGCATTAAACAAAAAATACGATTCTTGTCTTTAATGTTTGATGGCCGCCCAAATTATTTTGCCATTAATTTTATATGAATTTCACAGAAGTTTATGATACAAAACTTCCTTTAAATATTACTTAAAAATAAAGAGTAAAAAATGAAGTACAAAAATATTCTTCAAACTTAAATTCTTGTTCAATCTGAAATCAAATCAAAGCCATCCAAAATAATACATGTTTTTACAACTTACAAGTATACAATTTATATTGAACTCAAATTACAATTTAATGCTGTCTGATTTGTGCCTGTAAATTGCCAACATTATTCTAATCCAGAATGTATATAGCATATTCAGATATATATTTCCATAAAGCTTCTCCGATCAATCAATCAAACTGAAATGCTTTGAGCAGAAATAAAATATTCGACTGAGACTCTAACGCGACTTTAAAGCGGGGATTTCGAGGAATTTCATAGAAGAATTGCTAGAGTCTGGCACCTGTTCCCAGACTGCCCACCTGCTTGCTCGCCTCAACGTTGGCTATATCTGGCTGTCCAACTGTCCGCCCGTTGTGGCAAATTGATTGCCAAGGGCGCTTGAAAAAAAAAAAAACTAAGAGAAAAAAAAAAAACGGCAACAAAGACAAATTGATTGTTTCAAGCAATTGATATGCATATCTAAAGCTGCTCAAGTTGTCTTGTCTTGTCACTTGACTCACTTCAATTACGAGGCCCCAAAAGCGCAAAAAGCAACGTTAGATCCCAGATACGAGATATGTTCGGCTATGTGCACGAGCAGCAAGCAGCAAACACCGAACACCAACAACAATAACAGCCAAATTACGACCACAAAATAATATCGAAAAAAGATTTATTAAGTTCGCACATTCGACCAGCACTTGAGGCTGACAATTAAAAAGCACTTGGCATCACATTTGGACGCTAACGTTGACGTTGTCCACGGGCAAGCGGAGAATGAAGGAATGGAGGGCAGACATTTGCCATTTAATGTTGGCCAAAAGCCGCGCAATAAATTCGATTTATAGACACTATATTCACAGATTAAAATCGTACTATTTTCATTAAGCGAAAAACTGACGAAAGTCTCAGGCAATTATTTTAGTTCTTTAATGAATTTCTCTAGCCCTGAGTCAACTGTCCTCTAAGTTGTCTAAGGCAAAGTTAAACTGCAGTTTTAATGTTCAACTATCTTTAGAAAGTATTAATTTGATTATTCCCTAGCTGTTGAAGTTAGTTAAAAGCATTTAAACAAACGGTTGCCTAAGGATTTGCATGCATTGTAATGAAATCGTTTCGAATAACAATTTTAGACAACATTTTTATCAACTCCATCAGTCACTGAACACTAAAATGCTAAAAATAATTATAAAGCTACTAATAATAATAATTATACGTTGCAACGTTTCTATAGTTGATCCATGAAAGATTTGTTTAATATGACAATTTCTAAGTTCATAACTATGATGCTAAAACAATGAGAAAAATGAGAAAATATTTGCAAATATTTCAGATTGTCATAAATTGAATTTTAAGAACAATTGAATTGTGCTTTGTAAATGCAGAAATGCAAATAATTCAGCTAAAAATAAATCCGATTTCATATTCAATACCAGAGTAAATATTTTTGGCGTTCGCATACCCGTCACAGCGTGCAATTACAGGGTACAAATCAGAGATGAAGGCGCCACAACACACGAGTACAAACAACAACAACAATAAAATGTTATATATCGCGTGGATTGTTTGGGTTGCTGTTCGATGTTGTTTTCGGTTGTTTTGGGCTGATTGCTTGTTCGCCTGCGCTCCACGTTTGCGGCTTTTAATGGCGGCAACAAATTGTCTGCTTAATTGTGAGAAAGCAACAACAACAACAACAGCAATAACAGCAATAACAAGCAAAGCAAATCGAAACAATGAGCAAAATGAAAATTATATCTTATAGATACAGATACGTATCTCTTCTGTATCTGTATCTGTATCTGTATCTGTATCGAATATCGAGTATCTGTATCTCAAGCGCAGTTCTCAATTGAAAATGCGCAGGCAGCTGGCAGTCAGTCAGTTCGTCATTGTTATTATTTGTTATTGTTAAATGCTTGGCATGATTGTAATTTGCATTAAATCATTAATTAAATTGCTGCCGCAATCGCAGTGTCCAAAGTGTGGGCGTCGCAGTCTTTGCCATGTGAGAAAACAAAATATATACAAATGGTTCAAATTGTTAAGCGTGCAATTAAAGTGTATTTAACAACTTGAATACGTTTTGTGAATGCAATTCAACTACACTCAACTCAACTCAATTCAACTTAATTCAACTCACAGCGAATTGAATCGAATCGAGTCGCACAGTTCTTGACATGCTGGCAAAACGGTTAAAAGAAAGCGGCGGCGATCAGTGCAAAGATGGCCAAATTCAGATGGTTAGGCGAACAGCGAGTGCAACAATCAGATCATCGCCACATCACCCAATTGTCAACACAAAAACACAAACATTTCGGCCACAAAATGTTGCGCAAATTAAAATTGAACACAATAATCAGCGCAGCATGTTGCAGTCGATTGCAGTTGTTGCAGTTGTTGCTGCTGCTGCTGCTGCTGTTGTTGCTGTTGCTGGTTGCACTTGTCGCCATCTCTTTGCCTCAGTCTCGTCTCTTTTTCTCTGCCAAGCTCGGCTTGTTGCTTGACTGTTGGCCGTCTTCATTGTCGTCTGCCTGTGTTGTTTTTTTATACTTTTTTTGTGCCCGCAGCAGTGGCAACAGCATCGCCAGCCTGTTGCACATGGCCACAGCAAATGACTTTATTATAGGTTTTTAAATTTATAAACGCAACATTTACCCGGCTAAACACTCACAATTCCAGCTGGCCCGCAGGCCCCTCCCAACACACACACACAGATAACAATTTTGCATCTTTTTCTCTTATTTCCTTTCATTTGCCCTTTTTGGCAATTTTAGCATTTTTCCAATTCTTTCGATGGCTGCAACTGCTCAAGCTGACTGCTACAACACTCAACTTGTCGCTTACTCTACTAATAACACAGCTGCTCATTGATTTCGCAAGCTCACTGCTATGACTGCTATGCACTTGCTCGCCGCTACGACACTCAGCTGAAGCAAGTTTTGACTTCTACAAATTGCTACACTTCACTTTATTCTCGCTGTGTAAATGTATAAATTTGTAAATAATAATTTGACGCACGTCAAGAACTAAACCAACTTGAATGTTTAAGATGCAAATAAAGCAATTATTATTATTAGCATTTGATTTCTTTTGCAAAGGCATTGAAACTTGTTCAACTGGTCGATTCTCTTATTAAAATGGATCATTTTTTGTTATTTTCTTTGACTAATGCGTGCTAGCAAAATAATTGATTGGCTGTAATTACAAAATTAAATTAAAGCATAAACGGCTGCCCTATTTCTGTGCAATTGTATAATTATTTATTGTTAAACATTAATTAGTGCAAACTCACAAATAAATTTATCAAATGTGACAATCGAACGTGAACTAATGAAGTTAGTTAGATATATATTTTGCTTCCATTTCCTATAATTTGCTGCCCTGATTCCCCGATTCTTGTGCAGCTGCTCGCAAAGATTTAAACAGTCTCTTAAGTGCTTATATCGCCTCTATGCTTCAGTTGTGGAGGCGAGTAAATCGTAGATTGTCATCGGATTGACAGCAAAACGTTTAGAACTTGGATCAGCTTACTGCCCACTGCTGTGGATGCCACCCAACTGGCGCATGCGGCATGCAGCAAGTAGCCAATGCAATTCAAGGGCCAAACTAATCTTAGCAGCCCATTCACAGCGACCTACGCAAAAACGAAGCTAAATGACAAAAAGAATCGTTTAGTAGCTAGCTGGGCGTGGATTTGGAATCAACATGTTTTACGGCATCGTCGCCGCCGATTCATTGATACCACCAATGCCCAATTGATGGCTCACGATTGTGTGTTGCGGCCTAAGCTCGTGCGGCATGCACATAATTTGTTGCTTTAGCTCATTATGGGCAGACAATAGACTGCGGACTGGCCTGGAGAGCTGTGAGAAGATGAGCTGAGTAAACAAATAAAGCAAATAAAAATGTTGACTCGAAAGTTCGGAAGTCAAACGAAGGAAGGCAATAAGAAATGGAAATGGACTTGGAGATGGAAATGGAAATAGAAATGAATATGAAAACGGATGATGTGAATCAGTTTTGCCACTTCTTGTTGTCGGTTTTTACGAGTTGTCGCCGGTTCGAGGCAAGTCACATTTCGGTTCTTTAGAGCTCCACCAGCTGCCATCAATTCGCATCATAGTTCATAATTTGGTCTGGTTCTTGAACGCAAAGCTCGTAAAATAAAAAAATAAGAGAGACAACCCACAAAATGCGACGATGTCGACTTACAACAGGTTTGTTTTGCTTACAATCAGTTCGCTTAGTTTAGTTTGTGCGTTGCTTCCTCTTCCCCATCTAATATTTTATTCTATATTCTATTTTTTGCTTTGTATCTTTTTCGTGGGTTCTCTGGTTTTTGTCGCCGACTACTGCTGCTGTTGCTTCCGCCTAATTCCGCTGTGGTTTACCACGTTTGCTGTTATTCCCACACGACCACAAAAAAAAAAAAAAGCCGCAGCATTTATTTGAGCGGCCCCCCCAAAAGTACGAAGAAGAACGAATACGCTTTGTGGCAACAAATGTAGTCGACAATTTACTGCAATGCATTTCATTAGATCAAAAAAACAAATCTAAAATATAGCAGCCACAAAATTAATGCCATATTTTAGTCAACCAATATTATATACAATAATATTATTAGAAAATTGCATTGAATAATTAGAAAAATATGAGCAAGAGAGCACAGATAAAGTGTAGTTAAAATTTGAGCATTTAAATGCAGTTGCATTTAAGTAAAAATAAAAATACAATTATTTTATAAGATCACATCGTATTTTGTGCATTGCTAAATAATCATATTTGCGCTAGTTTTGATTAAGCAAATTTTAGCACGTGGCAATACTAGAATATTATCAAATTTCCCTTAATTTATTCTTTGACGCATCAAAGTTTTAACTTTTTTACTAAATATAGTCTTAGATAATTGGCTAATATTTTATTAACTTTGTTAGCACTATTCAACACTTGCAATTAATCAATATAGTTTAAGTTTATAGCATGTGTTATTGCAATATTTACTACATATTTTGCAGCTATCCAATAACATCTGAAGTCGTCTATGCCCTCAGCCTGGTTAGCGTATTAAACTCTATTCTGAGCGCATTAACTTTATATCGCACTTGAGCAACAAGTGCGGCGCGTTTTTTCATTTGGTTGGCGGCCCTCCTCCGACGCTGCCCCGCAACTCTAGCAAAAATTTATGCGAAATTCTCGTGCTTCTCATGGCTGATGGTTATAGCCAGAGTTGCTGTTGTTGTTGTTGTTGCAGGCGCATATTAATATAGATACATCTATGTGACTATACATACATATGTATAAGTCTAGGTAAATGGCCAGTTAGTTCATCGTCAGCGATAGCTGATGTTTCGCTATTTTAGACAAGCTTGCGTGCCAGGGCTGTGGCTCTGCCTCGATTTGGGTGAGGGTCAATGGGGAAGGCTCTTGAGCTTGGCCAAAGGGGCGGCAATTCATTTTTATGTGCGCTAAAATATGCGCCATGCCACAGACTCTTTTTTCGTTTTTCTTTTTGCTTTTGTTCACAAACTAGTGTAGCAAAAACCTGACGGAGCTAACGATATTTGGTCATCACTTTGTAAGGTTCTAACTGCAAGGTTTCGACGCTGTTGTTGTGTGTGCAACTTATTTTCAAGCATTTCAATTTATTAGGGCAAATGCTGTAAGCTATTTACATATGTAGAATTATTCCACACTCGTACTAATTTCAGTAAGCGATTTAAGATGACTGGAGTAAGAAAAAAGATCGAATTACGTAAACTAAGTTGTTTTAAAATCACAACTTAGCGTCTGGCGCTGATCTGCGTGTCAGGACACACAATTTAACACATAGCAGCAGCTACTCAACCAGGCAGCGCACAAATTTAGCCAGTATCAGATCACAGATTTGTTGCCTTTCCACTCAGTTGCGTGAACAAAATGTGCCTCAATTCAAATGTTGGAAACCAGCTGGGAGGGCTGTTCGGTTCAGGGCAAGTTATTATCAAAATTGGCGGCATTCAGAGCAGCCTCCCACTGCAGCCGCAGAAACGGCATTGTTTGGACCTAGATGTATAGATGTGCATAAATGCAGCCGTACACAATACCCCTAACAGTGGGCATACTCACAGGCATCGTGGGCTTCATAATGGGCGCGTTGCTGCAACAAGATGCCTCGTATCGTGGCATACAGAATGCCATGGCTACCGATCCCTACATCTTCCAGAGTCGCCAGCAAATCTACGGTGCTGTAAGTCACATCCCAGCGCGCAGCAGCTGCCGCATTCGTTTCGCCTGCTAATCGCCTCCACACGTTGCATGCCCCAGTTGCGACTCGTGGGACGCCATCGAGACTTGCCATCGGCCACCGAGGAGATGGACGACGAAGCGGTGTCCAATGAAGCGCCACAGTTGACCAATAACCGCTCGACTGTCGATCATTCGTGTGCCACGCAGGACACTGAGGACTCGGTGTTCTCCAACTATGTGCGCTGGTTCCAGACCAACATGCACGCTGTGGTGAGTGATCGTCATCGCTATCGATAGCACAAATATGTGGTCAGGATGGCTTTGGGGTTTGTCTGCACTTCGCTGAACTTCGCTTTTCAAAATTCGATAAGAATCGAGATGTCGACGATTGCTGTAGAGTTTGTCCGCACTTC
Organism: Drosophila siamana; assembly: GCA_035047445.1. Lineage (NCBI taxonomy): Eukaryota > Metazoa > Arthropoda > Insecta > Diptera > Drosophilidae > Drosophila > Drosophila siamana. The sequence goes on from JAWNPP010000078.1 coordinate 18,275,690, forward strand.
ACTAAACTTCTCCTTTCAAAATTCGATGAGAAATTCGACAATGCAACGATGTAGCTTATGCCGCCTTCATGTCAACTTAATTTTCAGGCATTTCTGATTAGAAGCGATGTCGAAGATTGCTGTAGAGTTTGTCTGGACTTCACTAAACTTCTCCTTTCAAAATTCGATAAGAAATTCGACAATGCAACGATGTAGCTTATGGTGTCTTAATGTCAACTTCATTTTCAGACATTTCTGATTAGATTTGATGTCGACAATTGCTGCAGATTTTCTCTTTCCTTCTCTTCAAAATTCGATAAGAAATTACACTAATGCAATGTAGCTTATGGCGCCTTCATGTCAACTAAATTTTCAGGCATTTCTGCCTAGCGTCGATGTCAACGATTGCTGTAGAGTTTGTCTGGACTTTTCTGAACTTCTCTTTTCAAATTCGACGATGCAACGCTGTATTTATCGTGCCCTCCACACCAGCCCAATTTCCACAATTTGATTCCACAATTCTCACACTTTGAAGTGCTTTCGATAACTTTGTCGTTCTGCTAAATGTTAAGGGCTTTTATAGCTTGCATCAACTCACACTTTTGCTCATTTAAGGACATGCCAATTTAACTTTGATGCGTCAATGAATGAACTTGAATCAGTTTATTATTTTGCTTGCACATTAAAACTAGCACAACTATGATTAGTTAGCAGTGCATAAAATACGAAGTAATTTTGTAATATGATTTTAAGTCCAACAAAAGCGGAACTGCATTGAAATGCTGCAAAATCAAGCTGTGCTCTCTTGCTTATATTCTTCAACACATCATGGATAACCACTTGCATCCCCCGTCACTGACAGTCTCCCCCCAATCCCCTCACCACTCTCTTGCAGACAATGTTCTTCACGTTCTCGCTGGGCGACGAGCCGATGCTGTGCCCCGAGCACGGCACTCACGTGGCCACACTGATGAAGTACGGCTTCCCCGGCCTCGCCGACATTCACGTCTATCGCAACTTTGTGCTCTCCTACGATCGTCGCAATCGCATCGCCCACTGGGTGTGCGAGCACCTCGATGGCGATTGCTTGAGGAGCGCTAACGAAACGATCGCCACCACGGCAGCGACGACAACAGCAACAGCAACAGCAGCAACAACAGCAGCAACAACAACAGCAACAACAACAGCAGCAGCAGCTCCGCCAGCAGCGAGCGCCAAGAGTTTCGATCTGAACGTGGACTCGAGCATTCCGCTGATGTTTCGGGCGTCGCCGCGCGACTATCAGAACACGGATTGGGTGGCCGGGCATTTGGCGTCGCCGCACAATTATGCGTGCGACGAGCGCAAGTACATCGAGACCTATTTGATGCCGAACATTGCGCCGGTGAGTCGCGGCCTCAAGTCGAACGTGTGGACGCGCCTGGAGAGCTATGTGCGGGAGCTGGCGATCAAATGCGGCTCGGTCTATGTGTATACGGGCCCATTGTTTATGCCGCAACGCATCACGTTTCGGAATTGGGCGATACGGCACCAGGTGATCGGCATGAACACGGTGGCGGTGCCGACGCATTACTTCAAGGTGATCATCGCCGAGTGCAAGCACAAGGAGCAGTTCCCCTATGTTGAGGGCTATGTGGTGCCCAATGTGGATGTCGATAAGAATCTCGATTTGAGCTCATTTCTATCCGATATCCGGGACATTGAGCACTTTGCCGGCCTCAAGTTTTTCGACGGTGTTCGCTGGCCCCATCTGCATCACAATAACCCGGTGTCCAAATCGATCAGCGATTTGCGCTGATCACTAACAAATAAATGCAACGCCCACCCCTCTCCCCCTTTTGCCACGATTGTGCCACCAAAAAATTGCAAGCAACACACAACAGCATCAAATTTATCGTGCTCCTCCGTATTTTCTTGATTGATTCAAATGTTCACAAAAATCATTTTAACACTTCCAATGCTTTTGGAATATTTCACGCCAAATGGCGTCCAAGTATTATTTCCATATTAATAAATGCATTCGTAGCAAACAGCAATTGTAATTTTCCGCTAACGAACTCTAGTTATCAAATTGTGTTTCAGTCGTTTTATCTACTCATCATTCTTGAAGCTTTTGTAACGCATTGAATATGATTTTTATTCTATCATTTTTGAAGCTTTTGTAACGCATTGAACATGATTTTTATTCTATTAATTGCTAAGCTTTTAAGTAGCACTTGAGTCGATATTTTATCTTAAAGATAGTTCTTAATTCAGTTGTAGTTTTTTGGGCATCATTTTTGAAGCTTTTGTAACGCATTGAATATGATTTTTATTCTATTAATTGCTAAGCTTTTAAGTAGCACTTGAGCCAATATTTTATCCTAAAGATTGTTCTTAATTCAGTTGTAGTTTTTTGGGCATCATTTTTGAAGCTTTTGTAACGCATTGAACATGATTTTTATTCTATTAATTGCTCAGCTTTTAAGTAGCCCTTGAGCCAATATTTTATCTTCAAGATAGTTCTTAATTCAGTTGTAGTTTTTTGGGCATCATTTTTGAAGCTTTTGTAACGCATTGAAGATGATTTTTATTCTATTAATTGCCAAGCATTTAAGAAGCACTTGAGTCAATATTTTATCCTAAAGATTGTTCTTAATTCAGTTGTAGTTTTTGGGCACCATTTTTGAAGCTTTTCTATCGCTTTCAATTTAATTTTTATTCTATTAATTGCTAAGCCTTTAAGTAGCACTTGAGTCGATATTTTATCCTAAAGATTGTTCTTAATTCAGTTGTAATTTTTTGGGCATCATTTTTGAAGCTTTTGTAACGCATTGAATATGATTTTTATTCTATCATTTTGGAAGCTTTTGTAACGCATTGAATATGATTTTTATTCTATTAATTGCCAAGCTTTTAAGAAGCACTTGAGTCGATATTTTATCCTAAAGATTGTTCTTAATTCAGTTGTAGTTTTTTGGGCATCATTTTTGAAGCTTTTGTAACGCATTGAATATGATTTTTATTCTATCATTTTGGAAGCTTTTGTAACGCATTAAATATGATTTTTATTCTATTAATTGCTCAGCTTTTAAGTAGCCCTTGAGCTAATATTTTATCCTAAAGATTGTTCTTAATTCAGTTGTAGTTTTTTGGGCATCATTTTTGAAGCTTTTCTATCGCTTTGAATTTAATTTTTATTCTATTAATTGCTAAGCTTTTAAGTAGCACTTGAGTCGATATTTTATCCTAAAGATTGTTCTTAATTCAGTTGTAGTTTTTTGGGCATCATTTTTGAAGCTTTTGTAACGCATTGAACATGATTTTTATTCTATTAATTGCTCAGCTTTTAAGTAGCCCTTGAGCTAATATTTTATCCTAAAGATTGTTCTTAATTCAGTTGTAGTTTTTTGGGCATCATTTTTGAAGCTTTTCTATCGCTTTGAATTTAATTTTTATTCTATTAATTGCTAAGCTTTTAAGTAGCACTTGAGTCGATATTTTATCCTAAAGATTGTTCTTAATTCAGTTGTAGTTTTTGGGCACCATTTTTGAAGCTTTTCTATCGCTTTCAATTTAATTTTTATTCTATTAATTGCTAAGCCTTTAAGTAGCACTTGAGTCGATATTTTATCCTAAAGATTGTTCTTAATTCAGTTGTAATTTTTTGGGCATCATTTTTGAAGCTTTTCTATCGCTTTCAATTTAATTTTTATTCTATTAATTGCTCAGCTTTTAAGTAGCCCTTGAGCCAATATTTTATCTTCAAGATAGTTCTTAATTCAGTTGTAGTTTTTTGGGGATCATTTTTGAAGCTTTTGTAACGCATTGAACATGATTTTTATTCTATTAATTGCTCAGCTTTTAAGTAGCACTTGAGCTAATATTTCATCTTCAAGATAATTCTTAATTCAGTTGTAGTTTTTGGGCATCATTTTTGAAGCTTTTCTATCGCTTTCAATTTAATTTTTATTCTATTAATTGCTAAGCTTTTAAGTAGCCCTTGAGCCATTATTTTAACTTCAAGATAGTTCTTAATTCAGTTGTAGTAAAAGGTTTTATTTTTCACTTCCTTCAGCCTCTTGTTTTTTAGCAATAATTGCACTTTTCCAACTCGTTTAAAATCATTTTGAACTCCCCTTTTTGTTGTTTATATCTTTTGGATTTCCGCTCAACTTATCGCCCAGGATCTCTGATTTACGCATTAAATCATTGCCCTTCCTTTCTAGCCCTCTTCCCCCCCTCTCTCGCTCTCTCGTTGTCTCTTCCACCTGCCGCTCGTTTTTTATTTTTTTCCTCATTGTTCTAGCCGAAAATCTTTGCATGTTTAATTTTCATTATAATTCAAGTTCTTTTACTTGTTCTCGTTGTTGATTCTTATGCTTAGACTTATTGTTGTTGCTCGATCTTGTTGTTGTCGTTGTTGTTGTTGTTGTTGCTGCTCATTGCGTTGTTTTTGTGCTCATGTAATTAAAGTATCATTCACACCGCGTGTTCGCACAAAACTAACGGCATTTTGCTAAAATAATAATAAAAAAAAAAACAACACGAAAAAAAGAGACAAGAGAGGGAGAGAAAAAGCTGGATTGCGGCAGCTAGAAGGAGATAGTCAGCCATAACAAAGCACACACCAAAAAGCAGTAACAACAACAACAACAGCAACAGCAATGAAAAAGAACCACGAACAACAACAGCAACAACAACAATGAAAAAACGTTGTCGTTCGTTGCTTCCGCCGTGCGACAGAACCAACAAAAGGCGGCCGCTTCAATGACTCAACTTCAGATACCACTCAAGCAGCCCCCCTTCCCCCTTCCCCCTTCCCCCATCCCCAATCCCCCCTCGGTATTAGCAGTCATATAGCCCTCGCCTTGCCAACCCATATCAGCCCTGGCCTGTCCACGCTTGACAATTCTTTTAGTCTTTGACCTTTTCGGGGGCATAATTGTTGTGCGAGTGTGCGACTATCTATCTCCAAATACATGTGCGTGTCTCTGTGTGTGTGTGTGTGTGTGTGTGTGTGCTGGACAATTAACATGAACTTTTAGCTTTGCTTAATTACTCCAAGTCGTTGTCGTCGTTCTTAAAATGACGCAAAAACAAAAACGTCGAAAAAAGCAAAACAACAAAACGCTCTGCGACTTGAGGTTAATTACATTTTGAAGAGCTTCAACTACAAGAACAACAGCGACAACAATAACAAACAAATAACTAAAGCAAGGCAAATTGAAATGTTGCTGCTTGTGGCAGGGGCAGCAACAGTGCCTGCATTTAGTTAATGGCACAGACACCAACAGTCCGTGTGACAATTATGTAAATGGACGAACCGCACTTGACGACACTTCTCTGTCTTTGTCTCCGCTCTCTCTCTCTCCAGCGCTGTCTTTGTTTTGGAATAAGTGAATTTGTTTGCTGAAGGTCACAGTGGAAGCAAAGCGGCAGCGAGTTACCGTTAAGTGCTGCTTGGGGGTCAATTGCAGCTAGTTTGTGTCTTAAGTCATTTGTTTGCTAAATGAAGCTGTCAGCGAGCAAAAAGGGAACAGCAAGGGAAGCGGAAGAATGCTTTGTTTTGTTTACTTTGTTTGTGTATTTTTTTTTTTTTTTTTTTTTTTTTTGCCATACTAAAAAACTCGTTACGTCTTTGGCCTGAGAATTATGAAGGGGGCAGCGAAAGAGCAAAGAAAGCAAAGCATTCAAATCTATTATCTAAATCTATTAAAATAACAGAGATTATTATACAATACTTAAGCGATTTTGTCACAAAACCAACTGAAATCGAGAACATTTATATGCATTGAATTAAACACTTAAGCCCTAATTATAATAACTAAAGTTAAAAAGAGGACTTAAAGAAAACTTGTTGAATTATTAAAATGTAACGAAGCAGGAGAATTTTGCCTTTTTTGCAGCAGTCTTAAATACTTAAAGCAGCCTAATTTAAGATCAAAAAAATAAGTTGCAGGTTCAAACATGTCATGTCTTTTAACATGAATCGAGTTGCCAAAGAAGATGCTACAAAGAATTTTGCTTTCAGCATTAAACAATTGATAAAAAAAAACAGAAAAATTATATATAAATAACAACATATTTATAGACAAAATCAGCCAATTTTGAATGAAGTTTTTAGTCTAAAAAAATGCTGCAGACAAGCTCTAAATAAAAAAGAAAGAGGAGGCGAAAAAAGGAGAATTTCCAGCTGCAGGAGATGACTAAGGATCGCCATGCGTCAAGTTGTTTTTGAGTCATCATCGGCATGCGGCAAGCGGCATGCGGCATGCGGCAAGCGATATCTAAATGTGTCTCGCTCATGCAAATGAGGCAGAATGAAAATTTACACGTCTGCAGCGCGACTCATTAGGCGAAAAAAAAGAAGGAAAATAAATAAATAAAACATATACGAAATACGAAAATAAACAAAACTAAAAGCCGTTAGAAACAAAGCGCCGATCATTTAGATTCGGTGTCTTTTCTTTGTTTTAGTTTAAATTTCGATTTTTCAAGTCTCAGTTTCTCAGTTGTTTTTGATCAATCCGCTCGCTCTCAGCGAGCTCTCTTATCGCACACTTTAAAGCAGCAGCATTTAAAAGCGCATCTGTCTCAGCAGCGTGGCTCAAAACGTTATCGAGGCACGAGTTGGCTACCGAAAATTAAAAACATTTTTCTTTTTCTCCTCCAGCGAAACAAAACACAAAGTAAGCTTCGGAGTTGGCGTTGGGGCAACTCGTTGAACTATGCATAAATATTTACATTAATTTTCAATTAAGTTAATTTGCATTACATTTAAGCCACTAACACAGACACCCTATGCAAGAATGTACCGTTTGACTTGGCTTGAGACAGCTACCAGCTTCCCAAATCCAATTGGCCAAAAGCAACACGCACCACGAATACTCTGCCCAGAAAACTCCGGAGAACTGCTATGGAAAGAGCAGCTTCCAAATGTGACACAATCAAGTCTGATTTACCTTTAAAGCTGCAACTAGACGAAGTAGAAGTAAAGCTTAATTTATGTTCAATTTAAAGCTTTAGAAAGGAACACTCAAAATATAGCACAAAGCCCCGCAAACAAATCGAAATCAGCGCCTTATAGGCCAAGCCAAACTCAGTGGCAAAGCGAAGCAACTCGCAGCAGTGTCGCTTGTTTAAATCAATACAATTTATCGACACGTATCGAGGATATTAAATAGGAGAAAATGAAACTGCAGCTGCTGTTGGAATTGGAGATGCGATGGATGCCGGGAGTTGGGGGTCTCAAGCTATAGATTGAAGCTGACGCTGAAGCTGCAGCTAATGTAGAGTTGCATCAAAGTGCCAGCGATAGACAACAACGACAACGACGACGACGACGACGACGACACAAGGCAATTAATCAACGAAATGAGTTTTATGCATTTTAAATGGTTTGCTGCTCGGCAATACACAACAACAACAACAACAACAACAACAACATTTCCATCCGCACCGTTAGCTGTCGTTTGTCGTCGTCTTCAACCCGCCGCTGGCCACACTTGGGCAGTCAATCAACATTGGATGTGTGCAGCCAAAACTCTCCCGCCCCGACTCCAAGACGGAAGACAGCAGACAGCGAAGACGACAGGACAGCACTGAAGACTGCCAAAGTGGAGAAGAAGACAACACGCTGGCGTTCTTCTGGCGTTCTTCGGGGCGTTTGCAATTTCCAAATCAAATTCGCTTTCATGCCATTTGGCCACAATATGAAGTCAACGAATCAACTGAGAACGCGGCTGCCTTCTACACGATGCTCGACTAGCAGTTAGGCTATAAAAGCAAACTTAACACAGTTACAACCAACAAATAATTTGCCTAAATTCATTTAATAATTTACACATTAATAAGATCGAATTATTTATAAAATAGCTGCGCTATAAATCAGTTGAATTACAAACCATATTTTTGCGTATTTAACGCAAATGAATTCAATTCTTTGTAAGCCACTTGAAATTAATTTTCATAAGCCAATAGTTAAGCAGCATTTTGCATACTGCTAGCAAGAAATGCTCGCCAAATACAGCCTTATGGCTGAGCATTTACAGGGTACAACGAAGCTAATTTTGTGCGCACGGCTGCCGCACATAAATTTAATAAAAGACTGCAGTTTGTTGGCCAACTGTGAGCCGAAAGCAAAAAGCAAATAATAAAAAGCAAAACACAGATGCACTTAATGCGCACCCACCTCTATCTCTCTCTCTCTCGCTGCTTCCCCCCCACTGTCCTCCCTCTCTGACTTCGGCAATCTCACTCGCTGTCCATAAAGCCGACTAATGGGGTGTGGCATTGGCCTGTGCAAATAAATTAAAGAGCAACGCGCGAAAAACACACACAAAATCCACAAATTCACAATCAAAAGCACAACGCGAGAAGCGAGAGGCGAGAGGGGAAGAGCGTGAAGAGGGGGGGGGGAGGCAACTAGCTGTGCGGCGTTTTGTGTGTTGGAGGCATTTTGATTGCATTTCATTTGAAGACAACGATTTGGCTTTTGTTTGCTTTGCAAATTGCACGGCACTGTGGAAAACACTGCAGCCAGGGGAAGGGAAGCGGTAGGTAGGGAACTACGCATGCGGCTGAGATTGCGCAGCAGACAGAGGTCGTCGAGTGTGCGGCAGAAGGCAAGAACGTTGGGGATGAAAGTGCGCAACGAGCCCAGGTAATTGAGGGAGCAGCAGAGGAGGCCGTCCCCAGAAGCAGGCAGTGAGCAGCAGAAGGCAGCTGAAGAGTTTGCAGCAACGACGGCTCAAGAGCTTGGGATTCAACCGCGGCAGCAGCTAAGCAGCCTAATGAAGAGGTTCGCGAAGAGGTTCGCAACCGAGCCGAACAGCAGCGAGGTACAAGCAGAGCCTAACGGCGACAGGACAAGTCGCAGCATTGCTGAGATGAGAATGAAGCCTTGTGCTTTATGATTTCTTATCGCTGCAGCTGCTCAACCAAATGCTTTGCTCGTGTGTTTGTTTGTATTTGTGTCTTGGTGCTTGTGTCATTCTTTGAGCAAATAATGGCAACAATTACGCGGCTGCAGGACGCGCAGGCAGCCAGCCAACTGATTGCATTCGGTGATTATGCAATTTAGCAGCTTGTAAGTGATTGTTTGTGGGGCGTACTCTCCGAAACCGAAGCACACGCAACAAACAGGCAACAGGCCACGACAAACCAAAAAAAAAAAGCAAAAAAAACCAAAACCCCTTCAACCCAATGCCGGAGTTTTGGTTGCAAGGTGCAACCTGGCGGCAGCTGTGCACCAGCAAATTTGTGAATTCTGTTGCACATTTCATTGGCCGGGCATTTAGCCAATTTTCAATGCAGGCTCTGCATTTTTTTTTTGTCGTTTTTGGTTGATCCCCCCTCCATTTTCCTCCTTTGCGTGTGTGCGCTGATTGTTACAATTTTTGTGCAGCAGTTGCATTTTGGGGATTTTCGTTACTTAGCTTTTTTTTGGGACGAGTCCTGCAAATTACCAAGCAAAGCATTGCAGCTGTAAAAAGAGGCTCAGATCGAAGCCAAGATGCTCTGCAAAGTGTCATAGAAACGAGTATTGTAAATTGCAAATAGAGAAGCTAATGAATTATAGAATGCGTTGGAATAAGGTGTCTATAATAATACATAATTGTTGAATAGAAATAAAAATTTTAAAAACAAATACAGTGCAAAAATGCGAGAAGCAATAGAATTCAGTGGAGGCAGGATTAGTTTGCTAGAAATTAATTAAATAGAAATAGACAAAAACGGAAAAAAGCAGGAAAAAATATAAAGAAAATATATATTTTAAATCAACAATAAAAAAATTAAAATAAAAAAATTATAACAAAGTAAAACCAATAAATAATTCAAATAATAAATGTGCATTAAACGGCTTCAATAAATGCAATTAAAATAAAATCAAGCTAAGCTCAACTGAAGTTCGAGGAAGCTAAAAAATAAAATAGAAATAGATATAGAAAAATAGCTATTTACAGTTAGATGCGAAGCTAGCGACAAAGTTGCCTGCGAGTAGATCAAAGAACATCGACTGAGCGAATGTGAGAATCACGCAAGTATCTGCGAGATACAAATCTGTGAGAGTATCTTCCTCGACTGAAGGCAGTGATGAGCTGATGCACTCGCAGTTTGGCAAATGAAGCGCACGTACTTTTCATAACAGCTGCCGGCCAAAACGACAACAGCAACAGCAACAGCAACAACAACAACAAGAGCAACTACAACGACAAACAACCAAAGCACACAGTGAGCGTAAATGAAGAAAGCAACAAAATGAAATCATTTTCAAGGTCAGGCAACAAAAATGCTCAAAGAAATTCATTGAACTGCGTTCGCAACTTTCAACAAATTGTGACAACGCCCAACAACAACAGTCATGATTTCGATGACGATGAGAAAAAACGATGACGATGACAACGACGACGCTGATGATGATGATGTGGTGGATGTAGATGAGCTGCTACCCTCTAACAATAAGCAAAGTCTGAACTCGTTCCCGTTGTCATATTCCCGTTGCGACCGCAAATTAATTGCGCACAATTGAGAATCGGCAGCAAGAATCGAGGAGAGTCGGGCATCGATTCGGACTTCGTGATCCTGCCACACTTTGCGGTCGAAACAGAGGGACGCCCTCATTATCAAAGCCAAGACAAAACGCTCTCAGTGGGGAGGGAGACGACAACACAACACAAAGACAACAGCGGCCAGGCGTGAAGAGATCGACAGGGAAAGAGGGAGAGAGAGAGGGAGATATAGAGGGGCGGCAGGGAACTACAACTGTTCATTAATCATATGACAAACGTTTTTCTTTGTTTCGCTTCGCCAACAGCTTTATGAAATTTATGCGCAATGCGCTGCGATTTTAACAACGGTCAAGTCTCCAAGCACAACAGAGAGAAGGAGAGCGAGAGACGCAGAGGGCAGGGGGGGGGGGGGGGGCGGGGGAGGGGAGCAGTTGAAATTCGGATTCAGATTTTGGGCCAACACATTTCGAAGCGTTGCGATATTTGTCCCCAGACTGCCAGACTGCATTAAGCTCGTTTTTTATACGCGATTGCAAACTGTCCACTGATTCATTGAGCTTGCCAGCATCGAAAGGGGCAAGATAAGCTGGGAGCAGGGAGCAGAGGCCGACGGGGGAGCGTGAGGAGTGAGGAGGCGTAAAAGCAATTAAAAGGTTTTGGCATGATTCAAAAGATTTACACGCACTCAAAGCCTGCAGCACAGTGGGCCAAAACAAAGACAGAGAGCCGTAAAAACAAATGGGGCACAATCAATAAACGCAACTGCAGCAAAGACGGGAATTTGGCTATATTTAGAGCAAACATTGTTTCAACTATGTTCCTAAGAAAGCTGAGTTTTCTACGGTTGTATAAATTAAATCAAACTTACCAAACAATTTGTTTCGTTGTTTATCCATTTATGGCAAGTTGAAACTGCAATTAAAAGCAATGTAATTATAATTTAATATTTCCATTTGTCTAGCGAATTTCCTTACTACAAAGTTGCAATCAAAATAAAGTGCAAATATTCCAAATATCGACTCAAAATTTCTGCGTCTGCATTTAATGAGCACGACGAGCTGAAGTTTGATGGCTTTTAAAGCCCGACACTAGTAGATTTCTGCTATAACTAACAACATAATTCAGCAGCCATTTCTCGGATTACAATTTCTAATGCCAACAACGAAAACACAACGAAGTCTCTTACACCTGCAGCCGGCAGTTGACGGTCGAGTGTCGGTTTGCTTGGAATGCGGGATTTCGACACGAATAAGGACCTTAACTTATGCAATATTCTTTGCCATATATTTTTGTGGCAGACGACGACGACGACGACGAGGGGCGAACAAGATATTCTTAGCATTTATGATTAGTTTTGCTTTTGTCAGCTGCTTGGCAATGCAAGTTATTGGAAAATTTTGCATGCAAGAATAATAATTGCATAAATAATATACAATATGCGAGGCTAAAGCGGAGAGCAGAGAGAGACAGAGAGAGAGAGAGAGATCATCAGCGTGCCACAAAGCAGAAACCGCATCCAAAACCCAAAGCCGAAGTCGAATGCCCTGCGTCTGTTTTTGGGATTTTCTTTTGGATTACACACGACAACACACAACATAATGGGGAAAAACAGACACACAGCACTTGAAATGCTACACATAATTTTGCATAGTTTTATTGCACAGGAATGCGGCAAGCTGTAGCTGCTAACTTGGCTAACATGGCTAACATGGCAAACGTGGCTAACGTGGCTAACGTGGCTAACCTGGCTGAGGGCCAAGTGGTGTGTGCTCGACATTTATATGCGCATCACTTAGAACTTGAGAGCTCTCTCTCTCTCTCTTCAGTCTTCAGCCTGTGCGCTGCCTTTTGTCGGCCCGCATTTTCAAATTCCAAATTCTGCAAAACAACAAAACAGCTGAGCGGAATTCATAAGAGCTCCCAAACACTGTTCACGAAGGCCCTGAGAAAATATCAGCAGTATATCAGGCCCTAACTCTCAATCTCCCTTTGGCTCTCCGCCCTTGCAGCTACAGCCAAGTTATACCCTGTAAAGTTGGCGTAGTGAGTCACTAGCTTCGCTCAGTTGATGTGCAATAATGAACAACTTCAACGACTATCAAATTTATTGCATTAAAAGCTGCATAAGCTGCAAATCAAATTAGTATAAATAGATTAATAATAATAAGCACAAAAACCAGTAAATTAATAGCAATTAAAATAAAAATTATAATCTAGAGCGTAAATCAATAAATGCCTTCAATATATTCATCTGCTAAAAACTAAATAAAATTTAATGTTCAAAATCATTTGCTGCATTTTCGCATTCAATTTCAAGCTGATAATTGATACGCCTTCGTTGTAGAATTACAGGGTAGCTTGAGCATTGAATTGCATTCCGTATTTCGAGTGTCGAGTGGAATTAGTTGGAATATTCTGACTAACTAAGAGACTCAACAGCTTGGCTATGACATAAGAAAATGCCTTTTAAATGCAACATTTTCATGGCGTAATTGCAAAGAGGCAACCAAACAACCACAACAACCACAACAACAACAACAACGACGAGCGAAATTCACTTGAGCGCAAAAACAAAAGCGGAAGCTTTGGCAATGATCATGCAAACTGCTCATTCATAGGATAATTATTCCATGAGTTCATCATGACTACAACAACAAACGCACACACACACACACACAACACACACACACACAGAGGGCAAACAATCGTCGCTGTGTTGTTGTGGCACCTTTTGATGCATTCATTGCGCTATTCTCCACACCAGAGCCAAAGCCAATGTCGTGGGAGTCGCAGCGCAAGCAGCTGCCACGTTTGCCTCTGCCCCCTGTTTAATTTTCATTAAACAGATCACACCACCCTATTTCTCCAGCGTCTCTCTCTCTCTCTCTCTCTCTGTCTCTTTCTCTCTTTAGAACACACCCTCGTTGCATTGCATTGCATTTTTAATGTTTTCATCGCGTCAAATGCATAAATAATTAAGCCAAAGAAACTGCAACGAATGCTTTATGAATACCACAACGTTTATATACCCTATACCCTATATAGCATGATGCATCGCACGACATTTAACAGGCAAGAATCTTGCAAGCGTTTTCATGTGCTACACAAATTATACTGCAAAATATTAATTGCAGTTTAGGGCTGCTTATTCACAGATACTTCCGAGTAGATAAATTACAAAAGTCGAAGCAAAACTTGCGAGCGTTAATTGTGAAGCTAAAAGTTTGAAAGAATTCAGATTTAAAAGCGCAGAATTTTCAAATAAATTGTAAAAAATCTTTAATCAATTTTTTACATCAAACAATATTTTCTTTGCCAAAACAATGCGAATCACATCTTTATACAACAAAATCTTAGGCTTCACATTAAAGACTGCGGAGAAAGCAGATGTAAAAATGTCCGAAATGCAGGCTATATCTATATAGTATTGCAATATATAGGAATTAACCAAATTGGCACAGCATCAGTTGTAATTTTTGCCACGAAAAAGTCTTTCGCCTGCAGACCAAGCGACTTCAGTTTGCTATCAACCGTAGGCTGAGGTTAGTGTAATCTCCATGGAGACAAAAGTCTTAATCATATCTTTGTGTGTCTGTTTGTGTGTGTGTGAGCATTAAATAGATGCTTCATGACACAGTTATGAATTGGAGATTGAACAGCGAACTGCATTGTTTTCCAGCAGCTACATCGACATCATCATTGGTGGCCTGAAGCTTTGGACTGGCTACTTGAGTTACTCACCAGCGAAAGACAGAGAGACAGCGAGACAGCGAGGCAGAGAGTGAGGGAGAGAGTGGGGCTGAGAGAAAGGCATGTGGAGACGCCTACATTTCTCACGTTTAACCAGTTTGGCGTGCACATCCTAAAGTAAATAAGCCAAAAATAAAATTCTTTGACAATGACAATGACAATGACTGAGTGGTCCACATACTCGAATCAACTCAGCTCAACCTCAACACGCAGTGAACTCGCACTGAACTGAATCGAACGCAACTCATATGCATACGACTGAGTATTTATACATTTTGTTGGCCAATTTGCTTTTGTGCGCTTCTTTTTTTTTTTTTTTTGTTGCACAGCAAATTATGCGCTACGATAAATGCGCACGATTCGCATTTAATAAAGCCACACACACTTCTTCTCATTCACAGCGAAAGAGATGAATTCGCAAAAACAAAAAAAAATGCATTTATGGCATCTTTTTTTTTTATAGGTGATTTGTTTCACGTCAATTTCATTCTGTGAAATTCTATTTATTTCTCAACTTGCCAAAATAAAAGCTGCCATAAATCCTACGTATTTTATTGTTCGACGTAAACCAACAAAAGAGCTTGAGAACTGAGTTTATTTTAAGCACAAAAATATGCACAAAAATGGCTTGCATAGTGCAAAAAAGTAAATTTGACGCATTAGTCTTGTGCTATTCCTGTTCCATTTTCTGCGAGTACTATATATGTGCTATATACTATATAGTCAGTATGTATGTAGATATATTTGTGTTTAATCTGCGGTTCTGTTGACGCTTGATATTCGTGTTTGTATCTTCCTTTCGCTGAAAACGGTAAAAAAGTAAATTTGATTCAATACAACAACAAAGGCGTTCGCTTGTTTACAATTCATTTTGTAGCCCGTTTTTGTTGTTGTTCTTGTTCTTGTTGTTGTGGCTCTTTACTCGCTTTTTATGGCTTTTGCGCTGCTTCTGTTGTTGTACGAAATTCTGCGAATTTTTATTGACAAATTTCATTAGAACTTGTACGCTCTCTGAGTGTTAACGAGTGTGTGTGTGTGTGTGTGTGTGTGAGCTTGTGTGCCGCCCAGCGGGCAACTTGAATGTCTAGAGCGTAATAAAGCGCAACTTTGGCCAACGGACGGGGATGGGGGGTGGGGGGGGGGGGGGGTAGACAGCACCCGGCACCTGGTGGCTAACTGTAGTGAACTGAGGTGAACCGCAAAAAAAAAAAAAGCAACGAAAACAGCGGCAATCAGCTGTGACATAAACAAAAGACTTAGGCAACGAACTTGAATTTCGGCAAGCAAGTGTGAGCGAGTGAATGTGTGTGAGTGTGTGAATGTGTGTGAGTGTGAGTGTGACCTGCCAGCGTTAAGCGGGCATGTGAAACAAAGAGTTCTAGTTATGAATTTCGCATAAATATTTTGCAAAATTTAATTAGTCAATTCTGTGCGCAGCGAAAAATTCCATGGAAAGAACAGAGCCACATTTTCATGATGCTTTCAAGTGCTTTTTGTGGCGCGTTTTTTTTATTTCACATACCAAAATTAAAAACGCATAAATTATAGATTCATCAACAAGCATTGGTTTTTTCTATAATAGAATATGTATTTAACAAAAGTTTCTGTATCATTTGGTAATTTAAAATTATCTTACCAATAAAAACTTTCTTAATAAACGCCAAATTAAATTACTAAAAATATGTGAACTAGACTCAAACTTTTTCTTAATTGGAAAATCGCTTCTATCGATTAGAAAAATAACTGAGTATTTACTTGTTACTTCAAGTATTCTTATGCATTGAAAGCATATTTCCAAGCGTCCATTAAAATTACTTAAAAGTCTCAGAACTAGACGAGAACTTGTTTGTAATTAAAAGATTTCTTTTATGCGCCAATTTCTAATAATTTCTAAGTTCTCACCCATAAAAAATTGATCTCTGAGCGCCAATTAAATTACTAAAAATACTTGAACTAGACGAAAACTCGTCGGTAATTGAAAAATCTTTTTTCCACAGCGATTATTCAGGTGTTGGCTAAACCAACCAACTGACAGTACTTTTTATCACACTCGGCAGCCTGTCAGTTGCCATTGGGATATGCAAATCGAATGACTGACATGTGCCTTAACTGAGCACAGCTCAAATCGTCTCGTAGCTTTGCTTAGAGTCTTTGCCCAACACGAATCAGCGCTTAATTAACCTGCATACCAAGCCGTGGTTCATTAATCTGAATGGTAAACAAATGGCCATCGTCGTCGTCAGCGTTGAGTTTGTCAACCAGAGAACAAACTCATTAACAGTGGCCAGCAAATAACTCAGCGCTGATGAAGACGCCTCACCAAGTAGCGGACTCCACTAAAACATCCTCGAAAGCTCAAAGCACATTGTTGAACAAAATAAAAAAAAAAAAATGTCAGTAATTAAACAAGCATCAACAAAAATCAAGTCAATTACTAATTCAGCTATTCTCGCTCTCTGCCTAGCGGTCTGTGCAGAGCAGCGTGACACGAACAACAACAACAACGAGAACAAAAAACAAACAAACAAACTGAATTTTTGCGCTGCGTATTGAAATGGAAATAGATTTTTTACAGTCTGTAGTTGTTGTGCAGCGCAGCGACTATTGTGCGAGATTTGCAATAACAACAACAACAACAACAACAACAACAACAACAAGAACTTCAAGTGCTAAAGTTCGTGTGAATGTTGCTGCGCAGAGCGTCGAGGGGGCGAAAAGTCACAAAACAAAACAAAATACACAGCGGGCAGCAGTCGGCGGCGTTGGCGTTGGCGTTGCTGAACATCATTATCATGCCAGACTAAACAGACACACGACACACACTAGTGCAAGCCAAGAGCAGCAACTACAACAACAACATGTTTGGCCATTGTTTTGCTTTTGTTATTACAATGAAAGCTCTTTGTATAACAATTGCAATCAAATGGGCAACAAGTGTTTTTGCCCTCCACCCCTCGACGACAGCAGCAACAACAACGACGCCAACAACTTGTCCATTTTTGGCCACAAATGCCCCATTAAAATGTTACATTGTAACTCTCCATACTCTGCTCAAGGGAGCATTCTGGCAAACTCAAGGCACTTGACAACATTTTGTGTTGCGTTCTGTCCTCTATCTTCCATTGCTGTCTTTAGATTTGAACATTGAAGCGTTGCTTTTTTCTTTTGCTCAAATATTTTGTATTCATTGAGCATTTTACTAGAGTTTCTTAAATTTCTAACGTGTTTTTACTTTATGTAATTTGCAATAAATCCTTCCTTTTATTATGTTAGAGACGCTCTCTCAACCTGGGCAGCTGTGTAATCTCGTTTAATTGTTGGCAAAAGTAACTCGCTAGTTAGTGTATTTTATGCTGTGTTTTGTGCTCATCGCCAGTTTTTGCTTTGCTGCAAATTCTGGTCGCTGTTTTCATTTCTATTTCTGGCTTTTGCATACAATGTCTCCGCAAGTAGCTGCAAGATTGGCCCATTGTTGTTCTTGTTGTTGCCCTTGTTGTTGCTCTTGTTGTTCTGTGTCTAACTAAGCTGCTTTCTGCGCTGTCTTTACGCTCGGTGGCGCAAGTCTGAGCTTTTGTTCGCGCCTCTGCCACACATTGTGTGTTCTCCTATTATGCTGCTAATGCCTTTTTGCTTTATTTCATTTCATTGCAGTCGCTGGCTGCACTTTTTCTTTCAGCACCTCGAATCAATGAGGAAGTAATTAGATTAGATTTGATTGGATTTGATTTGATTTGGCTCGATTAGATTGGCGATTATGCTTTACGCCCAGCGCGCTTTCAAAGGGCTTGCTTTAATTCTATTTTCTTTCATTCTTTCTTACTTCATTTCTTTGGCGATTGTTTTGCTTTCTTCGGAACTTCTGCTGTCCGCTGCCTGCTGCGTATAAATCAAGTGTAAGTGACATTGAAATTTATTATGTTTACAACAAGTATTCTGCGTTTTATTCTCTTGCTGTGGCTTCTCTCTTTCATCTGTTTTGCTCCGTTGCGTGAGAGTTTCGCATGTTCTGCGGCAGTTTAAATAACTTGAACACTCACACACATCTCAGCTATATATTTTACACAATATATTTAGTTAGTATATAATTGCGTTATGTACCTTCGAGTTCTTGGTTCTGTGGCATCGTATTACGTGGTTCAACGGTCGCCACAATGCGTGGCAACATTGCAACCAACAACAATCAGCAAATCAATTCAATTAAAATAAAAATTAAACTTATATTACTTTCAAGCATTTGATATATTTAATTAGAGTGGCAACTAATTTAACTTTTTCTCTAGCTTCAAAACTAATTTCAGCCGCTGCTTCACTTAATCAATCTGCTGCTCTATTAAAGTATAACTCTGAATAAAATATTGTACTGCTCTCATGTATTTATAGTATTGATTTCTAATAGTTACGCCATTAATGATTAATCTTTTTGAGCTCTTCTCTTCAGCATTTTTGGTTATTTTGTTTTTGCACTTCTATTAATAATCATTATGTTTGAGCCGTGCGAAATTCTATCGATTCAAACACAGTTCGCAGCAAGAATTGCTGCTGACAGCTCTTGGAAATATTTCAACGTGCTCTCAAGCTTCGTTCTATTGATGTTTCTGTCTATGCTGCTTTTCAGTGTCTCTTCATTCAGCCAGTTTGGCATATTCAATATTTTGCGTGCTAATCCAACGATTCATTTGCATTTTCAGCAACTTCCGGTGTTGAGTCGATGTCGCCCAACTTTTTTTTGCTGGACTGGGAACTTGAAAGTTGGAACTGTTGGGCAGTCAGATGGTTGGATAAAGTTGAGCCAATTAGAAGAAACATCTTTTGATTGATGTGTCTTAGGGTGGAACATGAACATGATTTTCAATTTTGCCACGTCTGCGTTTGGCGGCGGGTGCGTGGGGCATGAAAACGCTGGGAGGGAAAGGAAAGAAAGGGGGCGGAGGGGGAGGGGGGTTTCAGATGAAACGACACCAGCTAACGAGTCACGCACAAACGGCACTTTTTGTTGGCTACTCGACGCTCGACGCTCGACGCCGACGACGACGAACAAAACAATGAACGAAACCGCACCGCAAAAATCGGACGATGCGTGGCATTAGCTCGTCTTATATTGTGCGTGTGTGTGGTGTAGTAGTGGGGTAGTTTGTTGGTTGTTGCCGCTTAGAAGTTAATGAACACACACAAACACACACACACGAATCTTTTGGCTTTTGTGGCTTCGCTAGTTTCACGTTGTCTGCCAACTTCCAACTTCCAAGGCCTTGGCCTTGAGCTCGGTTATTGGCAGTCCATAAACTAAAATAAAGCGTTTTTTTGTGGTTGTCCGCTCTCTGTACTTTTGTTAATGTTGTTCAAAGAACAAAACCGTAAATAATACTTATTTAGGCATAAGACGAAAGTCTCTGAGCCTCAGATACGTGCCTATTAATTGCGCCAAGTGTTGTTTAATTGCCCTCCCGCCCCCTGGAGCTCAACCTCAAATTGCCTATCGATAACAGGCGGATGTACCTGCTCAGCAAAGTGAAAGAGAGCGAGAGAGAGAGAGAGAGAGAGAGACAATGTCCGGCCAGGAAATTCACACGTGAATTGTTTAATTAATGCGTTGTCAAAAACGCACAAAGTAAGAGAAATAATACGAAAATTCATAAAGCAGCGAACACTGAAGAAATAAGGGAGAAGCTGAAATGCGCTTAACGGATGTTCATTGTAAACTGTCTACAATTTACACACGTTCGCCACACTCGCAACACACCACTTGAAATACAAGAGAACAAATAGTCTAGCAGGCCTAGGGCACAAAAAGCAAAGAATTTGGCTATTCATATTTACTAAACGCAGATTAAACTCGATATTCTCGAAATTTCAGCCAAAACTGTCAACTAATGAAACAAAATCAGACACATTTCAATAATCTGTATTCTCAATTCAGAAATATGTAAGTATAAATGGTTAATTGTAACCAGAATTTCTTTGAAATTTAGAATTGTCGTCAAATATATTAGATAATTTAATATTATGTATTTAAGTTGTAGAACTGGCAACTAATAAAACAAAATCAGACACATTTCAATAATCTATATTCTAAATAAAAAAATATGAAATTATTAATAGCTTCTTTAAACCATAATTTCTTTGAACTTCAGAATTTTCTTCTAATAGTTTAGATAATTAAATATTATGTATTTAAGATGTAGAACTGGCAACTAATAAAACAAAATCAGACACATTTCAATAATCTATATTCTAAATAAAAAAATATGAAATTATTAATAGCTTCTTTAAACCATAATTTCTTTGAACTTCAGAATTTTCTTCTAATAATTTAGATAATTAAAATATTATGTATTTAAAATGGCAACTAATTCAACAAAATCAGACACATTTCAATAATCTAACATATATTCTCAATAAATAAATATAAAAGTATTAATAGCTACTTTTAATCAGAATTTCTTTGAACTTTAGAATTTTCTTCAAATAAGTTGGATAATTAAATATTATGTATTTAAGATGTTTAACTAGCAATGCTGAAGAAGTCAGCGAAACTGTCAAAGATCTAAGATGAATCTCAATTACATTGTATACAAGTTAAACTTTATTAAAGTAAACGTCTCAAATATCTAAGCACCATACACAAAATATCATTAGAAATATAAGATAACTCACTTGATTCACAGCTCTAATTTTGTCTTCTTTGACTTCTATTTGCAGTTCTTGAAATTTTTGATAATTTAGTTAATAAAATTCCTTGAGTTCTGTGCACATATAAAACCATAACTATGGACACAATCTCAGCAAAACACTCTCAAGCATATTGCAGTGTAACTGCCAATCAAAGACAAATTTCAATTAGCAGCGAAACCAAAAATGAATTCGCTCAACTTGTGCAAATCGCATTGGCTGTAACTGTTCTATTTAAGCCGCTTTCGATCGGGGCAATGCGATGCGTCATCGTGTTTCTAAGACTTTGCGAAAGCAAAACAAACAAACCAACAGCAAAGCAACAACTAAATACAACTCAATTAATGCGAATTCGTTGACTTGGCCTAGCAAATTGGCAGCCAATCAGAACGGTAACAAATAGACTTAAGACTAAAGTTCGACTGCTTATAACGGTCTCAATGGAGCAGCGCAATTAAAACAAACAGATACTACCAAAGATAGTGCTTGATGGACAATTGAGTTTAGGACCGAGCTATAAAAAGCAGCAACACCAACAACAACTGAACAACAACGATAGCTTACAAAGTCATTCAGGGGGCAATGTACAATGAGATGGTGTAAAGTTTATGAAAGAAAGTTTGCAGTAGAATGGCACAATCAACTGATTGTTCGCTTCCTTGCATATGGTTTATTCTGTGGCTATATAATCAAGTGGTAATGCTGCAAGCGTGCAGGCATTTTAATAGTCATTTAAATTAAGCATTTAGTCGCTTAATACAATTAAAAGCATTATATGTACATGGACATGTACATAAATTGTCGACCACGATTGTCATCATTGTGACGGAATGTAAACTGCACAATGGACCACAAACTGTAAACACAATTTAACCCGCCTCAGTTGTCGCACAATAATTCTCAATTGCGATTATGTCTAATCATTCTCGAGTCGAAGTGGCAACAAATAAAGAGCAGCAAACGCACACGCCGCATTGACTTCCTAAATCAGTTTTGAAATTGAACCTGAAATCATAAAGAAAAGATAAAATACAAATAATAAAAATAAATAAGCCGTCCGAGTAGCTAATGAAAGAGCGAGAAGTAATGTAAGAAACGGCTGCTAATTATAATTATACTTAAATATAATTAAACCAAATACGATTAAGAGGAGATCGCGGCGAAGAAGCGGGCAGAAAAGCGAATAAGGAAACGACGAACGATGAACGGCAACTGCGACAGCGACAGCCGCATAAAATACAAAAAAAAAAATTAAAAAAAAAAGAGAAAAAAAATTGTTGCCAACTCGTTTCATAATTATTATTATAATCATATCGCGGCGAGTGCTATAAAGCGAATCATTTGAATGTAATTTAAGAAATTCAATTAAAATTGAAATTGAAATGGCAAACAGCGCAACGCCAGTGAACTCCACGATACCCTGTAAATTAATTAACTGCCGGAAAATTCACTGTTTGCCAAAGTTTTCAATGCTTGTGTTAATTAAGGGGCAAACAAAAAAGCTAAAGATAAAATTAATGCTACTGATGTTAATATTAAAGCTTCCAATCAAACTAAAGCTGAGGCAGATGCCAACATTATTTTGATGTACTAAATTATAACAAGTTTAAAGCCAACTTAAACTCCTTGTTTTCTTGCACTACGCAGTCTAGTTTGTTATTACAGGGTATATACTCTGCTTTTATTTATGATCCGCTCAGCCTACTGCTAGTCAACTGACTCCCCAAAGAGCCAAGAAACGAACTAACTAATTTCCAAACACATTAAATCATTAGTCATTTTAACTTTCAACTTGTTCCCAACTCCAGCGTGTGTGTGGCTGATCTTGCTGCTGGATGCTGGATGCTGGACGTCTGTGTGTTTGTGTGTGTCTCGAAAATCACGCTTATTTATCTTTTATAAATTTCGCCTTTTGCCAAAAACAACAGCAGCAACAAAAAGCCCACTAAGCGTTTCCATTTCTCGCGATGCGCTGCAACAGCAACAGCAACAACAACAACGGCGGCAACGACAGCAACAACAATGATACGACTCATTCACTTAGTCAGCTTATTCAGTGCCCAGATACCAGCCAGGTTCAAGCCACAATCCCAAGTCGCAGTCCGAGTCCGAGTTCGAATTATATGGTAGTTTAAGTTGGGCCTAACCAGTCAGTCAGTCAGTCAATGAACTGCAAATCTGCAGGCCAATTTGGCGGCGAATTCGGCATCAGCGACCACAAATATGCGCTGCGTTTAACAATAAATGCTTAAGTCACAACATACAAATAAAATTACCATAATTTCGTCTTAAGAACCTTAAAATTTCAAGCTAAAATGCAAAACAAACATAGTTTAAATTCTTAAAAATTCATTTCAATGAATTAATTCAAAGTGTTCCTTTGATGAAATTAAGGTATAATATAAATGTAAACAAAGAAAGCTTTGATTTTATACAAGAATAATATAGAATAGTCGAACATTTATTTCAACAAATTACGCTTAAGTTTACTTAACAAAACACTGAGTTTAAAACTAATTAAAAGCTTGTGTTACATAGAAAAAAAAAGAATACTAAAACATGTTTCAAATAAAGCAAAGCTTGGAAAATATCTGCAAATAATCGGCTTACACAACTGTCTACAACTTAATCTTAGCGATGCTTTGCTGAACATTTTTGCTGACAGCAAACATAGCCAACGTCTCTATAAACCATAAAAAAAAATATATAGTCCAAACTCTGCGCTAACCAGACAATCCAAATACCTCTAATTCTTGAATATTTTCTAGACAGACTTCACTCAAAGTAAGAAAGAACAACAACAAAGTCGTCTTGGCGCAACACGAAAAAACAAAAACGAGGAGCTAACAAAAAATATGCACAGAATCAGACAACAACAACAACAACGACAACGAAAGCGCCAAAAACAATTTGTGAATGAATGCAGACATAAAATAACAATAATTTGTGCAAAAAGGCAGCAACAAGAACAACAACAAATTATTTGTGCAAAGAAAATTACTCGTATATATTCCATGTAGCTGCCATATCTAATAACAGTTGTTATACATTCTTAATTTGCTGATTGCCGCCGTGGCCCGAGCGCTGACCAAAAATAGAAGCAACCAGGCAACACCAAAAAAAAAAAAAAAAGTAAAAAAAAATAAACGTAGCGAGGTAAGTATTATTTTTAAAGCTAAAAATAGCCGACAAAAAATATATACATTTAAAAGATGAGCTTAAGCTTTGCTATTTATAATTTAATGACACGAGAGGCGATGTTAAAGCGAAGGGAATTTAACTATTTCTGATTGGCTTTTAAGCCAAGAAATTGCATCAACTATCCAACTATTTATGGCAGGCAGTTGTAGTAATAGAAATAGAATATAAAATGCTGATAATCAATAATATCAATAGCACAATTTCACACCAATTTCTAAGTATACTTCAGTCAATATATATATATTTATAGATTGATTTTGATTTCACTGTAAAATGATGAGTTACAGTTAGCTGGAACGATGAACACCCCCAGCTATGTTTTTCCTTTTTATGCGTGTGGGTTGTGGGGGAGTTGACTGTTAATTACCCACCAGCTGACCACAAATGATCTTTGGCTAGAGAGCGCTTCGGATGCGAGCGTCAATTAGAGCGAACGAGCGCCGATCATTAGATGTAAGAAGCAGCAGCAGCAGCAACAACAGAGTGAAACAGGGGCAAGGAGGAGCAAAAAATGAAAACGAAGCATTTTTTGAGTGACGACGCCGATTGGCAGTGATAGATAGGCCAAGTGGATGACGGTTAGACAGTTGAATACTTGGCTACTTGGCTACTTAGATAGTTGGTTAGCTGAGTATTGGCATTCAAGCTAATGCCATTTGTGGCAATATCAAAGCGGGAGCGGCCGCGTTTAAGTGACTAATTTATGGCCTTTTATGAGCTGCACAATGCGATATGTCACTCTTCAGAGACTCTCCGAGCTGGCTGCACGTAATTTAATGCAATTGTAACAATCGGCCGACCAATCGACCAATTCAACCAATTCGACAATTCAAACAATCAAAACCATGCAACGGTCTCTTTGTGCAGGCGGCGCAGCGAAGCTGATGCTGCAAGGCTCAGCTCAACTCAACTCAACTCAACTCAGCTGGCTCTGACTTTGTCTAATTGCCAACGCAAATAGCGCACCACATTCGCCAACCACAGTGGTGCACAAATCATTTATCGCCAGCGCAATTTCTACTAGCAAATTTGTTCACTTCAATTTGCATCTTATATAGGAAGCTAAATAGTTATAGCTATGCATCTAAAAGCTGCGTTTCGCTATACGAAATAAATAGTTAGCAGAGTCTGTCTAGAGTACAAAAATATATAATAAATAATAGAATATATAATATTTATGTATATCTAATATAAGTAAAAGTTAAAGGCATCTGCTATGATAAATAATGAACACACAAGTTAAAGTTAAAGGCATCTGTTAGAAGAGATAATGAAATACAAGTAAAATTTTAGAACATCTGCTATTATATATAGCAATGAGATATTGCTAATCTATAAAAAATAAGTTAAGGCATAAATATAATTGTAAAAGGAAGCTCTGCAAATATTAAAATAATGCTAAGGAGATATTGCTATTCTATAAAAAATAAGTTAAGGCATAAATATAATTGTAAAATGAAGCTCTGCAAATATTAAAATAATGCTAAGGAGATATTGCTAAGCTATAAAAAATAAGTTAAGGCATAAATATAATTGTAAAAGGAAGCTCTGCAAATATTAAAATAATTCTAAGGAGATATTGCTAATCTATAAAAAATAAGTTAAGGCATAAATATAATTGTAAAATAAAGCTCTCAAAATGCTAAAATAATGCTAAGGAATTTGCAAAATTTATTTATTAGTTATTGAATTCATTTATTTACTTTCCAATGTACTTTAATATTCACGCATTCTTGTAAAATAAATATACGAGACATTATTTCAAGCTTTAATTACATTTATTTCATAGAATTTGCAAAATTCATATAGTTTTTATAGTTAATTGAATTCATTTATTTACTTTCAAATGTACTTTAATATTCACGCATTCTAATAAAATAAATATACGAGACAATATTTCAAGCTTTAATTACATTTATTCTATAGAATTTGCAAAATTCATATAGTTTTTATAGTTAATTGAATTCATTTATTTACTTTCCAATGTACTTTACTAGTCACGCATTCTAATAAAATAAATATACGAGACATTATTTCAAGCTTTAATTATATTTATTCTATAGAATTTGCCAAATTCATATAGTTTTTATAGTTAATTGAATTCATTTATTTACTTTCAAATGTACTTTAATATTCACGCATTCTTGTGAAACAAAAATATACGAGCAAGTAGACATTATAGCTAGCTTTGATTACATTTAAACCATAGAAAATTGAACTTTAATTCTATGGCTAACTGCATTTTTACGGACTTCTTCGAATAGAATTTCTACTTGTGCGCATTTTAGCAAAGTAAATTGGAGCCACTGTGCTAGACACCTGCTGACAACAGGTCATTTCGACCCTGGGGGCCCTGCATCTTCGACTACGACTGCAACCACGACTACGACAGCGACTGCGACTGCGACGGCGACTGTGACTGCGACTGCGACTGCAACTATTCGTATACGTTACGTTACGTTACGGGTGAGTGTTCGGCGCACAGCCCGAGAGAGAGAGAGAGATGAAGAGAATATCTGGACGTTAAGATCGTGCAGTGGTTCGCTTCGCTCATTAAGCATGCTTCATTTCTTTGGACGTTTATAGGCCCGTCAACAAGTAGTCTTTAATGTGTCTGAGTGCGTTTGTGTGTGTGAGTGTGTGTGTAATCTCGGCTCGTTTATCAAAAAAAAAAAAAAAAAAAGAAGCAGGAGAGAAACATGCTACATACGAGGCTTTTGGCTTTTGGCTTTTCGGCTGCTGCAAAGTCCGAAATACGCACACTAATTGGCCTAACAAGTTCCCCCCCTCGGGGCGGTGAAAACCGAAGAGACCGAAGCGACCGAAGAGTTCAGGGGTTAGCGGTGCTGCAGCTGCTGCAGCGGCGATCGTTTCGTTCTATGCAAATTAGTTTGATTATTAAAACAAGAACGACGAGAAAACACTGAAATTTAATTTCTTTTTAAATTTTTATTTTAATTTTCATTTTTAATGGCTCGCTGGCAAGACAAGAAAATAGAAATTCTCATTTCTTCAAAACTTTTATCTCAATTCTTAGTTCTAGCGCCAGCTTTAAGTTCATGCTTTCTTATCATGGGAAGAGCTTCGATTTTTAGTTCGTTTTTTTTTTTTTTTTTTTGGCAGTTTTATGTGCATCGATGGACGATAATTAATCGAAAATGCAACCCCCGAATTGGGTCAACAGGGCAATCAAATTGAAATCAATGCAGCAGCGACAGCCTCAACGCTTTCAAGATCATTCACTTATCGCTCTCTCGATGGCTATCAGCAAATTGTTTAACGCATTTCGTTGCGGCAATTGTTGTTCGTCGAAGTCCCCTCTTCGGGTTTTATTTGTTTGGTTACTATTTAAATTGCTTGTTTAATCGATTTTATATGAGTTTTGCATACATTTTGCAGAGCTTTTTGTCTTATTGTCGGCGCGTTCTAGTTTCGTTTTTTATTGCAGTCAGTCAAACGATGCAACAACTTTTAGAGCTTTGAACACAACAAATGTTTGGGATTTGGGTGAACAACATTAATTTTCAACTATTGTCTTCTTTACGGTCAGCTTTAATATAATTTTAAACTTTCAAATTAGGGTTTCTTATAGCGACTTCTAACCAAAACTTTAAACTGAACACTGTCGATAATTTTAATTAATTGTTTGCTGATACAAGAAAGTTTTTCAAAAATGACAATAAATTAATAAGTGCATTGCTCTAAATCTTAAACAGCTGCAAGCAAATCAAATAAAGTAGAAATTATTATTTTGTAATAAATGACAACATTTAGAAACCATAAAAAATGTATATTTGTATCCTTTGTTGTTGGCATTAAGGCATTAAATCGATTTAACCAAACCGTCATTTGCTTCTCATCGATTTCAAGTTGTTTATTTTTATTTTTTTTTTCTTTTTGCTCACATTGAACTTGTTTGTTTTGCTGGCCAAGTCCAGGAAGTGAAAATCATGAGCCTAATTTCAGTTTTATGGCTTTTGCGTAGAGCTCGGGAATCGTTTAACGATGCTCAAGTAGCTTATGCGGCTTACGAGTGGCAGAAAGCGCAGTTTAATGATGAGAATTGAAGCTGCTTGGGAGCACATTCTACACACATTTCACACACACACACACACATATTATCTTGGAAGCTACTTGATATGGAAATCAATAAAAAAAAAAAAAAAAATGAAAATGCAACTGACACTTTTAAAGGGGCGCGACCTAATCAAAGTGACATTAAAACCGCTAGAATGACAATAATCAAAAAATCCACAAAATACACAAAATACAGAAAAATAAATAGTGGACAAAAAAGTGTTAACGAGATGAGGAAATGCAATAAAAATGAAAACCAAAACCGAAATCAAAATCAAAATCACAAAATACACACAACGAAATAAACAGACGTACTTACAACGATAATACAATACTTATAGGTTTTTAAGAACCCGCATATCTATTTACCAATCGCAGACGGGAACACAACACATATTTAAATGATAATGGAAAGTGTCAAAATTTCGAATGGAACCTGGAGAGCATCAGACGCAGCAGCAGCAGCAACAACAGCAACAGCAGCAGCCGCAAAGCGAAGCAAAGCAGACAAGACAACATGCCTATATCGCCTATCAAAACTGTTAAGAACCACACAAAAGAAGCACGAATTAAAGTTTTATATTACCTAGCAACTACTTTTGGATAGAATACCTGTTGCCCCCTTAGCCCCTCCCTGCCCCCTTCAACGGCCCCATCGCGTTTAGTTTGGTTGTTGTTTTTTTTTTACGATGGGAGCTGAACAAGCCACAGCGGAAGTCATTTGTCTGGCGAACAAAAACAGCAACAACAATAGAGCTTTTGCATGTGCTGTACTTGCCGCATTGTTGTTGTTGTTGTTGTTGCTTTACTGTAATACCCTGTAGCCATATTGTCACTAATAGTGGGTATCATAAAAGCCGCATAAGCTATTGCCAAACACCATAAATCGTGGTCAAATATGCGTCAACTTCGCTATCTGTCTCGCTGACTCCCATTCACAGACACAACAACTATTCTTTATTTATTTACTTAGAAATATATGTTGATGTTTAATATTTTGATATTTAGCTCGAGTTGCAAAGCATATTGTTATATTTCCTAACTCAACATTTAAATATTCCATCAAAGTCCTGCATTCCAAAGCTCTTTCCCTCACCTCGCTTGCTCTACACATTCTCTAGGGATCTAACCAAGCTACAGCTCTGATACTCGCCCCATCATAAGCTTAATACGTCTGCTAAATATTCTGCAAATTTCAGCAAAATCGCTAGTCAAGCAACTACAATGTTGCACGTAAAAGTAGAGAGTATATTTTAGCTGGTTGCACATTATTTAACATTTTTGCACCGTTGTTGTTGCCACTGAGATTACGTCACAAACGAAAGGCAAGGGGCAATCCGCTTGTCACATTTGACTGAGATGAGACATTGCCAGCTGGTCAGTTGGTTTGCTGGTTGGTCGACCAGCTGATGATGATGATGATGATGATGATGATGATGGTCCGCAATGTGAACCGACGCTTTTCCCATGGTCAAGAGCACTTGCGATATATAAATGTGTATAAAGTACAGCTAAGTGCGATCTGCCGGGGCAGGGCATAAGAACAACTCAATCAAGTCAACATTTGCGAATCGCGGCTGGGAACCGACAAGACAAAACACTACTTGCCACTTGCCACTTGCCTGCTGACTTGCCACTTGCCACTTGCTACTGCTACAGCTACTGCGACAAAATGTGCGCTTAGCTCAAGCACTCGCATAATGGACACATAGCGACAACAATAATAGAAATTAACTTGGCGCAAGAAATGGAAATACAAAAAAAAAAAAAGAAAAATATAAAACTCTGGCGATTAGTTGACCGTTTTGCAGATTGAAGACTAGACTTCGCCAGCAGATGCCAAGAGACGCGATGAGCTAATGGAAATGGCAACAAAACATTCAGATTACACACAATTAGCACAGAAGAAGAGCGTGAAATTGTTTGCTCCATTGCGCGAGATAAGACATCAAATTAGCTCTTAACTGCAAACAATCATACCTAACAATTTCGCCAGTTGCACCTGCCAAGGAAGTCAACCTCCAGTCGCCGCCAGCAAAGCGCAGCTGCGAGCCATGAAGAAGTCCAAGCAATCATATGGAGCACAAGATTCCCCCCAGTAAGGAGACATAGAAATTACTTTCACACCGCCAGAATTTACACGCAATTTAGTAGATTTAGATGTTACGAGTTAAAAGCAATAAATATCAAAATATTCGATAGGAAAAACACACAGAGAGAAGCTGGATACATTGCGATGATTGTAAGAGAGAAAATATCACAAGCGATCTTGAAGAATATTTAAAGGAATTGTAGATTATTAGTCAAGATATTATTGATTAACATGGTCGAAAATTGTAAATCATCATGAACATTAACAGATCTTACTATAAATAATAATGAATAAAAATAATATAAGAATATAATATAAAATAAATCAATAATAATGAATGAATGAATAACAATTAAATAACTATAGTTTATCTCAACAAATTATTGAATACACTGATTAAAATTTAACTCAATTTTCAATTTCTAAATAATAATCAATGTAATTATTGTGAGTACAAACTTTCGCAAGTTCAGCACAGATTTTTAGCTCTTCTTGCTTTAGTTTAATCTCAAGTTTTGCTTAAGACAGCTTCAGCCTCAACAAGCTTATGGCTTAATGCGTGTCTTGGCTTTCGAAACATATTCGGAAGTTCTTTCATGGCATTTTTTTATTTCATTTTTGTTTTTTTTTCAGCTTTTTTCTGATTTTTTGTTGAGGCATTTTCAATGCACGCTTTGTTACCATTTTCATTCTTCGTTTTCTTTCATTTTAATAACAGTGACATTTGCCTATCAGCTTCGGGTTCGTGTAATATTTATGTGGCATTTTGTCACCGCTCTGTCCCATTTGGAATGACCTTTTGGGTTTAGGGCGACACACACACACACACACACACACACACACACACACACACACAGACACCAGCAACACATGACAACACGATTTTAAGTTGAAAGAAAATTTAAATTTTAGCATAAATTTATGGCGCTGCTGTCGCTTGATAAAGGCGGCATTCTATGGGCTGCATATCATTTAGATGCGATATAGGTATAACCTTATATATATATATATACATATAGTGAATAAATTCTATAAGTAGTTTATGTATCGGCTGCCGATGAAACGGTACTTTGATTGCTTACAAGTGGCCACAAAGACCGTGAAGACCGCGCTGATAAGAAGCCCTCTTAAAAAAAAAAACACAAACTAACTTAAAAGAAAATGAGAAATTAAACGAGACTCTGAAGTCTGGGGAAATTTGTAGCTCAAAATTGCAGTGCAGTTGTCAAGAAAAATGGGGAATGTAAATAAGACTTCTTACAATACAATTATTAAGTATAAATTACACCAAATTGTGGGTCATCAAAGCAGATGAAATTAGGAGCATTTTGGAAGTTTACTAAAGTTTTCAATTACTCACGTTGGACAGAAAAATATATGTTTTCCTTTGAGCATTTAAGTAAAGTCTCCATTAATCGAAAACGCAGAATTGTGTGCCATCAGTCTTCATTTAGAAACATTCTTTCAGCATTCTTCTGTCCCCACCCAACTCAACGCTCAACTGCAGAGTTTTGTGGTCAGCAGCTTTGTGACAACTTTAGTACAATTCCAGTGCTAATTCATTCACAGAAACTTGCTCTCTATTCTTTCGATGTCGATGAAAGAAGGGAAAAACTTGTCCACTAAATAAGAATTAAGATCGTCGTCGTTAAACGACGTTGTTGTTGTTGTTGTTGTCGTTTGTTTATTTGTTTTGTCTTGTGCGCTGGCTTGAAAATGCAGTCGAGTTTGGTAAGCGATCGCATTTATCATCGAGGAGCTTTGGCCATGAATGAAAAGGGACTGAAGTCTGTATTTTTCTATTCGACTGCCTGCTTCTGCCTCTCTCTTCTTTTTTTTTTTATCAATCAGACGCCCTGCGGTGCGGCGTGTTGACGTCTCTGTTATTACAACAGCCTCATTATGGGGCATTAGAGCTATTAGTTTATTGTAACTCCCCTCCGCAGCCACATCGAGGGGAGTGTCACAATAATGGGCTGATTGTCTCGCAGGGAATTTGCCTAAGCCTCGCGTTTTATGGCTTATCAAAGTACGCATCCATATTATATATAGTTTGTGATAGAAGGGGAGAGTCTTGGCTTAGCAACAGGAAGTTTATCATATTTACGTCTTGGAGCAGGAAATTCGCCATTTAGCGAATTAGCGGCCAAAGCACATGACACAATTAACTGGCCGCAAGACAACAAGACCAGAGACAACAGAAGCCAGGCCAGGCCAGGCCAAGTCAAGCCAAGTGGTGACCGGAGTTCAATTATAAAAGCGTTCATGTAATCTCAAAGTCAGAGTTAATGTTTTTTAATTTTTTTTTTTTTTTTTTGGTTTTTTTTTACCTTGAACATTAAAAAGACCCCCATTCCAACGCACAAACACACACACAAGCGCACACACACACGCACATTGTAGATGCTTAAAATGCTCACTTACTGTGAGATTCAGATACTCGCTTACTTCGAATACTCAAATACTCGCAATCGCAACTCGCAACTCGCATGTTGATTACCCGCTTGGTTGTGTTCTGTGGCACCCAAAAAAAAAACAACTCCATTCCCATTGCATAATCGTTGCCAAACGTCCAAATTCAATGGCCAGAAACTAGACAAATGTTATATAAGAACAGCAACAAAGTTACAGAAAAAATGCTCGACAAGAAGTTAACCTATATTTTACAATAACTCGCATATTCACCAAACAATTTCCATGAAACTTTCAGAATCTTTCGATAACTACATGATAAACATGTAAAACTAATTATCTGAAAACGTGATTAACTATTAATCAACGAATGAATTCGTAAATTTATGCTTGCTGAAAGCATTTCATTAAATACTTTTCTACAGCTCATAATTTTATTGCTAATTTTAGTGAATTAATTCCAAGAAATGTTCATTATATTATCAAACTTTATCGAACATTTAATATACCAATGATTTGTAGTTAATGGCATCCTAAATAAGTAAATTATATCAACTTCTAAGAGCACTCCCTTAATTATACTATTCTAACCTGCTTTGCTAATTGAGACTTTCACATGTTGATAAGATGCCCTGGTAATAATTTGTCTACTTACAGGGTATAGCAAGCCATCAGGAAGAGAGTGGAAATGAGAGTGTCTCTGTGTGCGAAAATGATGTAAAACTTACACAGAAAACGAAAGAAAAAATAAAAGAAAACATTATGGCCCTGCGGTAATGACAATAACAACAAGAACAAGTAATAACAAGTGGAAGAAGCACAAGAACAACAAGAAGAAGAGGAGGAAGCACAACAACAACTCTCTAAGCTAGCGAAAATGTTCAAGTGAGCTAGCCAAAAAAAAAAAAAAAAAAAGGTAGAAAAAAAGCAAACCCAAGAGAAAACAAAAAGCTAAACGAAAAGCAAGAACTTCAACATACGTTTGCACGACTACTCAATACCCTGCAAAAGAACAGGCATAAAAACCATGCATAGATTGAAAAAACAAAAATCATAGTTTGAAAATGAAAAGATCGATTCGTGATTGAATAATATGATATTTTAAGGAGTCTATATCTATATGTATTACTATAAAACTGTTTTGATCTAAATCCAACATTAGTTGACTGCTTACATTTACCAGCTTGTCATCACAGTATTAAATTTAATGTCTGGCAATTACAACAAACAACAAAAAATTGTCTAAATTTGCATTGCAGCCAAAGAAAAACTAGTTACGCTTTTTGAGCAGTTTTCTCAGCTAATCGAAACACTTAACGTGGCGCAAAGCAGAATGGGCCAAAATAGTCGAGCCACTTATTACCACACAAGGTAGCTGGCAGACAACAAAAAAACAAAATCAAAAAAAAAACAACAGCAACCAGAGGCAGACACTAGTCGTGTTCGACTTCAAGTACACACACACACACACACACACACACACACACAGACAAAGAGGAGGTGAAGTAAAAAAAAAACCGCCAAAAAGCAAACCGACAACGATGACGACGACGGCGGCAACTGCACGTGATACATTCATCATGAACTTGAATTTGAATTTAAAGTTTAATGGTAAATCCATTGTTGCTGTTAGCATTGTTGTTGCTGCTGCTGCTGCTGCTGCTGTTGCTGTTGCTATTGTTGTTGCGACCCGTTGTCTGTGGCAGTGGCTGCGGCTGCGGCTGGCAGGCAACAATTTGCGAGCACTTGTTGCCATTGTTAGATCGACTCGACTCGACTCGAAAGGCGTTGCCCGCGGCGCAGCTCGCAGAAAAATATTTAGCCAGAAATGTTGCAGCAACGACAACGACAACAACAACAACAACAGCAGCAATTGCTGCCATCGTTGTCGTTGTCGTTGCCGTTGTCGCTGTTGTTCCTGCCTTTTTGTTTGCTGTTGTCACTTGCACTTGTTGCCTTCATTCACAGTGTTGTTTGGCTCTTTATCTCTCAATCTATCCCATCAGCGTCTCTGCGGCTTTGATTGTATAACTCTCGCTTTACCCAAAAACCACAAGCGAAGCCTTAACAGCATGTGCCACGCCCACCAAAAAGGCTACCTAACCTGCTCAGTACGCACACAACGCCCACGCAAAAATGCAAAGCAAAGCGCACGCCCTGCAAAACGCATTGAAGCAAACACTGCAAACACTGCTGCAGCCCAACACGTTTGTTGCCTAAGTCTTTTGTTAGCACTCACAGACCAAAAAAAAAAAAAAAACGGATTTTAGGCAACAAACTTGCACATTTGCAAATTCCTTTCTAACTCGGGCTCTACCCAAAAGGTGTCACACAAAAAAAAACACACATTCAATAAATTTGAGGCTGTCATGTGCAAGTTTGTTGCCTAAGTCATCGGTTGGGCTTTAGTCTAACAAGTTCGTTGCCTAAATATTTGCAGCACTGACTTCGAAAAGAACTAAGAAAAGTACGTGATTGGGCAAGTCTCCCACTTTAAGTCGAGCAATTGTTAAAAATTCAAAATAAATGAGCAAAACACCAAATGTTTCAATAGAACCTGACGAAAAAAAAGTAAATCGAAAAATATAGAAAAAAAAGTAAATGGAAAAATAAATAACCAAATTAATCATGAATAAAATAAATTAGTGTCAATATTAAATTAGGTTGGAGTAATAAGCTACTCTTGTTTTAAAAAAGTATGATCAGAAATCGGAGATCATTAAAAATATCTAAATTCCCGCAACGTTTAACAGCGTAATGAAATTTACTTGATATATGTTTTAGTTGTTATAGCACGCTTAATAAGCTATGATTTGACCGATGCGATAAGATGAGATAAGATAATGGCGCGACTATAATGCCAGCCAAAGAGCAGAGCATAAACACTGCACGTAGTATTGAGTTAAAGAGTCAAGAAATATCTAGTTATCATAATACATACATATGTATGTGTATATATAGTACATTGTGTGCTGCCTACCATATGTGATATGGCCCATTCTGAGCGCTGACGCTTTGCCTGATTAATATGGCGAACAGGTCGAGTAGTCTAAAAACAAAAAACAACAACAACAACTACAAAAAACTACTAAAATGAAATAAAATAAAACAAAAACGTGCACAGCGCGACTCGCAACTCTTGAAGGTACAACGACATTGCCGAGCATTTTGTATATGTTTTTGTGGAGCAGAGGGAGCGCTCGAAGGGAGGCGGGGGCAGGGGCAGCTGGAAGTGGGGGCAAAATGGGCAACATATATATATATATTTGTATATAAATATACAGGGCAACTGGGCAACCGGGCGACCTGGAGCGGTGAGCGCTCTTTAAATGAATTATGAATTAAGTTTTTCGACTTGATGGCCACGTTGGCAACTAATTTCGACCTTGCATACAATTTTAATTAAATTTTTTTTTTCGTCAATTATTATTTAGTTTTTTTTTTTTTGTTGTTTTTGTTTCAGTGCGAAGCGAATTCAACAGCCAAAAAAAAAAAATAACTACGGCATCGACGGCGGCTGAGGAGGAAAAAGAGGTGTTGACAGTGCGACGATGAAAATTTTGTAATGTGCAAGACGTGAGGTGCACAGTGCTCAGTGGTCAGTGCTTGTTAGTGTTAATGCTGTTGCTGTTGTTGTTGTTGTTTTTGTTGCTGCTTTAGTGTTATTGTTAGTGTGGCTGTTCTTGTCGCAACTTCAACTTGAACCGCAAAGTGTCAGCTAGATAAGCAACAAAATACAACGCTGTCAAGTTCAGCACTCAAAGTAGATTTCGAAATAGCCAAGAATGCCCAAAATTGTGAATGCTTGACTTCGCAATACCCTAACAACAAAATGCAGTGAAAATTACTCCGTTTCTGATCAAAGTATTTGTTGGTAACATCTAATTGAATCTGTGTGACTTATGCGAGCTAAAATCTGTAAAATCTATTTGGCCATAAAATAAATTGACAGCCAAATGTTAAAGAAAATCAATAGCTAATATTCTTCTATTGATCTATTTAAATATTATTCATTGTCAGCAAACCCTTTAAATTGCTAGAATTCTTAGCTGAATTCAATGCGACATTTTTAAATATTAAATTTATAAATAAGAACAACTTACCGCATATTTTGTTGTAGCTCTCTGCAGCATCTGTTTCAGTAACTGCAACAAAAGTGAAAAGCAAAGAAAATTCGAATCAGTTTAAGCCGCATTTGTAGCCAACGAAATTCAGTTTCAATTAGCAGCCAGCAAAAGACGCGATAAAATCAAATTATAGGAAACCAAACATGTTCATTGATTCGTTGCGCTCGTTTCACTAATTATTTAGAAACAGAAGTTGGAGGAAGTTGAATGCAAAACAGTTGGAGGGGCAAAATGATGGAAAGTTTTTTCAATCGCAAAAAAAAAGGAAAAAACTGAAAAGCTTTAATCGCACTTGGCTCAACATCTGCGACTGC
The DNA here is from genome assembly GCA_035047445.1 of Drosophila siamana. NCBI lineage: Eukaryota > Metazoa > Arthropoda > Insecta > Diptera > Drosophilidae > Drosophila > Drosophila siamana. The sequence continues at coordinate 18,312,804 of JAWNPP010000078.1, forward strand.
ACTTTATTCTACAACTTGCGTTTGGAACATAAATTAGCATATGCAAAGTCGCTCCTCTCAATGAAATATATATTGGCAGTTCATTACGGCTGCAAAAAGAAGCGAAAAGGAAAAAAAACGCACACGGCGACCAAAATAGACACAGTGTGAAATGTGTGTGTGTGTGTGTTTGTGTGTTTGTGTGTTGCGGGGGGGTGTGGGGAGGCAGGCAACAAAATTCCAGCGTCAGAAAAAAGTGAAGCGTTCATAAAACGGCACAAAAGGAAACAACAAACAACAAACGACAACGACAACGAAAACTACAACGACAACGACGACGACAACAGCATCTGGAACTAAAGGAACTAAACGAAGAAGATGCTGAAAGAGGGAGTTAGGGAGGCGCGGGCAGCAGGCAGCAGGCAGGGCAGCGAGGAAGGGAGGGATGGGTTGGCAGACGAAACGGGATCCAAAAGCGAAAAGCCAAAACGACAACGATGCGGCCAAAGATGTAACCAAAGTCCAAGCGCAACTCAAGAATCTGCAAAGCGAAACAGAGACGAAGGCAGAGAACAGGCTGCTGCTGCTGCTGCTGCTGCTGTTGCTGTTGCTGTTGCTGTGGTGGTGGTGGTGGTGGGGTAAGGCTACGGTTCTGTTGGCTTTGGTGGTTCGCTTGGGTTGGGTTTGCTTGGAGGACTGAGGACTGCAGACCGAAGACTGTGGGGACTGCGATTGCGCTTGGAGTTCGGCTTGGTCTCGTCTTCAATCGCATTGTCGTCGTCGTCGTCGTCGTCGTCGTCGTCGTCGTCGTCGTCGTCGCTTCGTTGTTGTTGTTGTCGTTGTCAGGCGTGTGCGCCGTGCGCCGTGAATCCGCTATAACAGTGTTAGTACGTTAGTAGGTATACAAACAGGTAAAACAGGTATTCGGCCGCTCTTCATTTACTTTTTTTTTCGCCGCGCTGCTTCTTCTTATATTTCTTCTTACTTCACTTTACTTTAGCATTATTTTAGCGAAGCAACAACAACAGCAACTACGAGCACGTCGCCGTCGATGACGACAATTGAGCAAATAAAGATAAAAAGTAAAAAAAAGAAAGACAGAAAGACAGAAAGAGAGAGAGAGAACAACGACGACGGAAAGAACAAGTAAAGGAAACGAGCAGCAAAAAGAACATTACATAGACAGCGCACAGCGCATAGACAGAGCGAGTGACAGAGCGAGAGAGACAGCGTGTGTGTGTGTGAGGGGGATAGAGAGAGAGAGAGGGAGCTACGGAGAGTGCTCGCTGGAGGTAAACAAGAGAGCAGAAAGGTCCAAAAAGAACACATTCTTAAAGACCTGCAATTACCGCACAGACACACCAGATGATCATCATCATCATCATGATGTTGGGCACTGTGCATCGTGATGATAATGATGATGATGATGAGGCAGAGGCAAAGTTAAAGCCCAAAGCATTAATAGTGTTATAGGCTCTGTGTGCTGTGCGCGCTCATGCGCAATTTCAAGCCACACCAACACACACACACACACACACACACACACACACACACATGCACACAGAGTGTGCGATAAGCAGATACACGCAAGAAGTTGCAAGTGGCCCTGGTCTAGGTCTGGTTTATTGACCAGGATTAACCACCGGCCAACGAGCCAAGGCGCTGCTCAAATTAGAAGCACGATGAATACATGAATAGAAAATAAATAAGCCAACGAAATAAATAAATAAATAGTAGGCAAAAGGGTTAACAATTGACAATATAACAAAGGTAAATAAAGCAACAACATTTAAATAGATAAAACTGCGAAAGAAAGCAGCGAAGATAGAAAAACTAAACAAAATATATAAATAATAACAAAGGGCAGAAGTATTAATATAAAAAAAGACAAATAAATAAATAAATAAAAAAGACAAATGAATAAATAAATAAAAAAAACAATAAATATATAAATAAATAAAGTCAAACAAATAAATAAATAAAAAAGACAAACAAATAAATAAATAAAAAAAGACAAACAAATAAATAAATAAAAAAAGACAAATGAATAAATAAATCAAAAATAAATAAATAAAAAAAGACAAATGAATAAATAAATAAAAAAAGACAATAAATATATAAATAAATAAAGTCAAACAAATAAATAAATAAATAAAGTCAAACAAATAAATAAATAAAAAAAGACAAACAAATAAATAAATAAAAAAGACAAATGAATAAATAAATAAAAAAAGACAAATAAATAACTAAATAAAAAAAGACAAATAAATAAATAAATAAAAAAAAGACAAACAAATAAATAAATAAAAAAACACAAATAAATAAATAAAAAAGACTAATAAATAAATAAATAAAAAAAGACAAATGAATAAATTAAAAAAAAATTAAATTACCAATCATAAACATAATATAAATCAAGTAAACTACGGATAAACAAATAAGCAAAAAGAAATGAAAAGATCATGAGCAACAAATAAATAATGACAATGCAATGAAAATCAAAATTGTGTAATATCAAATAACATAAGAAAACCCAAAATTATGCATAGAATAAATGATTATAATAAAGTAAACACATGAGCAAAAAATAGAATATTAAGCAGTCATATTCAAATATTAATTTAACGCAATCTAAATATTCAATCATGTAGACCAAAAGTGTAAACTTTATTGGTTAGTTACCCGCTTGTTAAATAACAGAACAATAAATTTAAGCAGTGCCCAAAAAAAAGCAATTTTCATGATGAACAAACTAAACAAATCTAAGCGATTCAAAATTTACTTCAAATAATAAAAGATTACCAATTAAAAAAGACCAAATTATACGAAGCCACATAGAAAACAAAGCGTACAACATTAGTAATTTATTAAATGAAACGATCATGTTTAGGAAGCGCTACCTGAGTCCTGATTATGATTTTAATTAAATGAAATTAAACGCATCGCGTGCTAAAGAGTCTAACAAGCAAAAAATACAAATTGCCTTGAAGAAATCGCTGACAAACGAACAACAGGATTGTTGAGATGCAGTTGCAATCGTTGTTGTTGTCGCTATCGATGTTGCCTTGCAGAAAGGGCAGAGCACTTGCATTTGGTTAGGCAGCGGCATTTGAGTGAGAGTGAAGTTGGCGCAGGAACAGCAACTACAACAACCACAACCACAACAACAACAACAATTAGCGAAGAAGACTCGGCTGCCTCTGCTGCTGCTGCTGCTGTTGCAACGACGCCAAAGTCAGAGTCAGAGTCACAGTCAAAGCCACTGCCACCAACAGGTAACTGACGCACTTGCTGTCGTGCGCTCTCTCTCTCTCTCTCTCGCTCTTTTGCTCTCCGACGCTGCCTCTCTGCCTTACGCTCTGATCGCTCTCCAGCTTGCTCTCTCTCTCTTTCGCTCTCTCTCGCTGTCTTTCGCCGCATACAGCTACAGAGTTAGCTGTAAATTTGTTACGTCGTCGCTCCGTGCGCCGCGTTGTGCTCGTGTGTGTGTGTGTGTGTGTCCCACAGGTGTGTGGCTGCGGCGAATTCACGCCGCGTTTGTCGCCGCAGCGCTTACATCACACACAAAGCGAGACGCACACTGGCAAAGTGTGTGAAATAACGTTAGTTGTCGTTGCCCTCGCACGTGCATTGGCCAGAGCGAGACGGCGCGACGAGTGAGCGAAACAGTGAGAGACAGAGGGAGAGCGCAGCAAGAGAGAGCGACAGAGCGAGAGAGCGAGAGAGCGAGTTCGCCGTAATCTTATTGCCATTCTAAGCGCGTTCTAAGCGCTCATTACAAACGGACGCCGTTGCCGCTGCTTCTTCATTTTTATGGCCGCCTCACACACACACACACACACCAATACACACGCATGCACGCACAGACGTTGCGCGCGCGCGTTGCCAACTATTTTGCCGTTTAATTTCGCTTATAAGGTACTTATTGACGTTGTTGCTGCTCTTGCCGCACTTCTTGTTCTTGTACCTTATTCTTGTATCTACGCGTCTTCGTAGTTACACACACACACACACACACACACACACACATCGAGTGTGCTGTCGATAGTGATGAAATGAAATGAAATTCTTAAAGGTTGTGGCAGCAGCAACGCAACTGCAAACTGCACAGACAACGAAAGACTTAGGCAGCAAACTTGCCCAAGTGCCCAGCATCCTGGCACTGAAAACACAATTGCATTTCAATTGGAATTTCAAGCAGCATTCGAAATTGTATGGCAACATTTACATAAGTGTCTACATATTGTTATATTTTTAATTTTGTTTCAATTAGGCAAACTTAGCGTCGACTTTAAAAGATTTTTATTAATTGAAAAATTAACTTCATTTAGTAGCAGACGAAATCAATAGTAAAATCTTCGATAATTATTATTGTTGCTCAGTTTCGTCGCCTTGCCAATAAAATCGATGCGATCATGCGATTTTCATCATATAAAAAATATAAATTATTGAGCTTGTAATTTCATTTAATTTAATAGTGAAATAATTAGATACTAGCTAAATATTCGATTACTATCGTAATGTCGGATACCAAATTCACTAAAGCAACATATAAACATGAAGAATAAAATGAGATTTTAAATGTATGGCTTTATTAAATGTTCAGCTTTTATAAGAAAAGGTTTTTAATTTGGTTTTAAAAACATAAAAATAACCTTTTCTAATTTTCTAATATTTTGAATACTCTTTAAATACTTGAGGTTTATATGATGAAACACTTTGGGTTAAAATATAAGCAATGTATACTTGATTTTCTATTATTTTCAATACTCTTATAGTACACAATATTTAATAGTTTTAAATATCATTGCGATTGCGATTAGAAATGTAAATAGTTTTCACAACAATTCGAGGCGATTGCCGATTTCAGAGTCAAGAGCAAAAACAACGACGTCGAGGAGTGGAGTGGAGTGGAATGAAGTGTGGGGCAGACGCAGTGGAGTATTAAGCAGCTCTCTAAGTACAACAAGTACAAGCCAAACAAACACGAACGAACACACAAACACACACATACAGCAGCATAGTAGAAATACAGACGCACACACAATTGAAACGAGCAAAACATCCCAACCGGCAAATGGGCAAAGCAAGAAGCAAGCAGGCAAGCCAAGCAAGCAAAGCAGCGAGCAACAGGCTAAAGGCAACAGCGATAAAACATTACCTCTACCTTGACTCTGAACCAACAAGTAAAACACACACGCACACATACAGAAAAGCAACACAGAGAGTGAGCGAGAGCGAGAGAGAAACTGCATGAGAAACGTTATGTGAGCGAAAACAACGAAGACGACGACAACGACAACGACAACAGCGACGACGACGACGACGACGACGACGCTGCGTCAGAGCTGCAGACGCAGGCGCAAAACACTCTCACTCTCTCTCGCTGTCGGCAGCGCGGCGAGCTCAGGTGCCGAAGCTTGCGTTGAAGCCGAAGTCACCGTCGCCGACGCAGCCGAAGCCGATGCCGAAGCCGAAGCTGTTACCTGTATACAGTTCGTTCTTTGGCTGATTCTTCGGCAAACTCACTCTCGCTGTTGCGATCTCGCGCTCTCTTTCGCTGTCTCTCTCACAAAAAGGAAAAAAGTGCGGCTTACGGTGTTTTGCGTTTCGAATTCGCCGCATCTAACTGAGTTTGTTGTAGAGCAGCGCGCGCTGCCTTTGCCGTTGCCGTTGCTGCTGCCGTTGCTGCTGCTGCTGCTGTTGCCGCTGCTGCGTTTTGCGGTTGACTTTGGCCTAACTGCTCAGCGGCTGGCAACACTTGAATACAGTAAGAGGCGAGCCGGCGTTGTGAATGCACGTGTTTTCGCTGCAAAACTGCCAAAAAAAAAATAAAAACAAAAATTATAAAATTGTATAAAACAACAAGTTCAACAGAAATTTTTTCAAACAAAAAAAAACCAAATAAAAAACACTCCGAAATACGCTGAAAATCGGAAAATACGCGTTCGACTGCAAAAAGAAACTCATAAACTGATAAACTAAAAAAAAAATTTCAAAATATAAAAGAGTCGTTGAAAAAAGAAATAATATTTTTTTGTTTTGTTTTTCAAAGTGCGCCGCAAACGCAAGAGCATCTAACGTGTTCTATATCCCTCTCCCCAAATATATTTTGCCCATATGCTGCATCTTTGTTTGGCACAAACAACTTGTAAATGATGAAGAAACACAAAAAGTTAAACTGAGCCGAGCTCAAAACACAACAACAACAACAACAAAAAAAAACCTCAAAGTGGCAACTCTGCTAACGAAATATCAACAGCTCATGCTATAAAGATAATATAGTGTGTGTGTTCTTTTTTTTTTTTTGGATAATCGAAGAACTGTCAGACAGACACACACCACACACACACACACACACACACACACACACAAAACAGACACACATTTGGATTAGTGTTTTGTTTACTGTTTGCCAGTGTGTGTGTTCGCGCGCGAGTCTGTGTGTGTTGCCCAATAACATCTAAATATATATATAACATACATCGTATTTAGTGTAGTGTGTGCGTACAAACCAAGCAAACATGCCGAAAATATTCCTGATCAAGAACCGACTGCACCAGCAGCAGCAGCGTCTGCTCGAATCGCAGAATCTGCTGCAGCACAAGGCGCAGGAGGATGAGCGCTGTCTGCTGCCACCGTTGAGTCCCAGCGCCAGCTCCACGGCGGCGCCATCGCCCAGTTCACCGCGACCGACGCCAGCGTCGCCAACGCCGACGCCGACGCCGACGCCAACGGGACCGGAACCGGAGCCCGAGCCGCAGGGCCAGGAGCAGCCACTCAGCTTAACAACAACACCAACAGCACCAATAGCACTAACAACAGCGGCAGCTTCCTCCTCATCAGCAACACGCAAACGTTTCCATCATCGACGTCATTATTTCGGGCAGACGCGTCACAGTCTCGAGCTGTCGCAGGAATCATCATCAAGCTCGAATTCGACTTTGAATTTGAGTGCCGAGAGCAAACCGCAAACGCAAAATGGTAAGTTGAGACAAAGGCATCGCGCTGCAAGTTTGTTGCCGCAGTCATTTGTTTGGGCCATCAACAACTTGATTGGCCCTATGCAAATTGCAACTGCCAACTTCTAAAAATGCTCATAAAACAAAAACACAGAGAAACACGAGTGGAAGGAGAGCAGACGATTTGATTGGAAACTTCAAACCGAAAACTTTCATCTGCAACCTTAGAATTCTATACTTGGTCGGTCGGTTATTTAATGAAGCTATTTTTATGCGCTCGCTGCGAACTGCGCGGCTCAAATTCGCTTTTCACTGCTGCCCAGAGTGCAGCATCAAAGCAATGTCATTTGTTTCGTTTTTTTTCTTTTTTCTTCAACTTTAATTGTCTTTGAAGTTCTTTTTTTTATGGTGAAAGATGTCATGAAAAATAAAAGAGTTATTTCGATTGGTTGCCTGCCACATTTGCATTGTCATTGATTAGGCTTGGATTTTGTCGTAAAATTGGTAATAAAAAATACAAGAGCTCAGGAATATTTAGATGTCTTTTCTGCAGCAACTAAATTGACTGCGCTGAACAGCAAATTTATATAGCAAATATAGCAGCCATTGAATGCCTCACATTATTGCCGGTTTCTTGAGAATTTATTTTCGCTTTTAAATAAAAGCTCATCGAAATCGTCAATTAATATTAAGCGTAAATTCTTGCACCAAACTCACCAGAATTTCAAAAAATTCGCCACAACCAGTTCGAAGCGCAAACTGTAATAAAAAGATTAAATACATTTGGCATTAGAATGAATATTTCACACACTAGTTTTGTGAAACTATGAGAATCGTTTGTTTAATTACAGATTTAATCGAGTCGCGCTGTGACGCTTTTGCTCGTTGCCAAATTCATGCTTTCTCAGAAGCAAATCAGCAGCGATATCGCCTGAAGGACTAATTTGAATTTCCTCAAAAGTGGGAGCGTTTTTTTTTTTGTTTTGTTTTTTTTTTTTTGTGTTACATTTCGAGCTCATTACAGGGCGACTAACAAGCAAAAAGCTGACAGGCAAATAAATGCTTATGACCATATAATAGCTACAAATCTGTCAGTCCAAAATGCTGATGGCTATCTGGGCACCGTCTGCAGCTCAACAATAAACAAAATGGGCAGAAATTTAAGCAGCGTCAGCGTTGTCTATCTTTGCTTGTTTGTTGTACTTTTGTTGTTGTTGTTGTTCTCCACTTTTCGCTGTTCTGTTGACGACGCCCACACGACACGACCCTTGGTTCTGTTGTAGATTCTACGCCGAAATCTTTGGCAACATCAATCACTTTCATTGAATTGCCAAAAAATAAAAAAAATACAAATAAAAATAAACAAGAACGAGCGAGATAGCGCGAAGAGATGCTGAATTCGATTCGTTGCTGCTTTGCCACGGTTCTCCACATTTTTTTTTTGTTTGGTTTTAGTTTTTGGTTTTGTTTTTCTGCTCCATCTATCTGATGTCTTATATAATCGCTCCGTCTGCCTATTAAGTCATACGATTTCGGGCCCCGCAACAGGCGGTCTACCTCAAGTTCACCCTTGACCATGACTAAAAAAAAACAGCACCCAAGAAAAATGAAATGAGTGGAAGAATATTCATATCAATAAATTCAAATCGTACAACTTTCTTTTGCGGCCAATCAGAATTTCTGAACTTTGTCTCGAAAGTGAATTTGGTTCGTTCTTCGTTCTCAGTTTTCTGTGTGTGTGTGTTGCTTATTTTGGTTTTCTATTTATATGCCTATATTTGGCTGGTGTAAATGCTTCACTGATTTCTGTTGGTTCGCTGTCAAGTTCGCTGCCCAAGTCTTTTGTTTCACATGCTTAACTGCCCTTTGTCTTTGTGCGCGCGCGCAAAAAAAAAACACACGAAGAACAGAACAGAAAAAAAAATATTGTATCATAATTACATGTAGGAATAAAGCATAATAATAAACAGAATAGCATAGCATAGCATAAGCATAGCCATAGAATGGAAGGGAGTATGAAACTGAACACACACACAAACATAGAGGAATGGATGGCAAATGGAATGGCGTGGCAAGTGGCAAGTGGCAAGAGGCAAGTGTTGTGGAAGTAGAAGTGGATGTGGAAGTGGAAATTACTTGTTGCCGTTGCTGTTGTTGTAGTTCTTGTAGCTGCCATTGTGGTTGAACCCCAACTTGAATCTTAAATCACACGCAACTACTAACTACCAACTAGTGTCTAGTGTTTAGCTTAGCTCAGTGTGTGTGTGTGTGTGTGTGTGCGTTTGTGTGTGTGAGCCCAAGGGAACGAACAACTTGAAATTTGTGAGTTGAAAAAAAAAATCTTTCACTTGAAATCAAAGTGCTTCGTTCTTCAATTTTCATTAAATTTCTGAAAGTCTCAACGAAATTCAATTTTAATCAAAGTTAGGTTCCCAGCAATTTGCATTTAAAGCGCAACATTTTAATTTCAACAACAGTTAGATTTAATTATAGTCTTTAATGCTAAACTTTAGCTAGATTATGATGCAATAGAGTATGAAATTAAACTGAAGCTAGCAGGTAATAGCATTAAATATACACAGCTAGTCTGCGGAAAAAACACAAAAATATATATATTTTTATTAACTATAAACACCTCAAAAATTTGTAGTTTAAACGTGCTTGCGATAGCTAAACGGGTGCTAAGAATTCTATATTTTCAATTGATTTTAAAACTTCATATCGCCAGCATTTGCATCTAGATGTTTTGGTAGAATATTTCAGTTAAGCACTGACGCAAATTGTACATAGAATTCTAAGCAAGAGCTGCCAGAAACTTGGACTTACAAAATATTAAATATTTCCTTTTTTCTCTACACTTTTGGTAGCATATTTAAATTCAACTATTTACGCTATTTCCAAAGAAAATGTGTTGCTCTACAACGTGGTTGAAATGAGTTTTATTGCTTGCCGCTGCAGTTAGTTAGTCAGTTAGTTGATTAGTTAGTTAGTTAGTCCGTTGGCTTGTGGTTGAACCTGAGCCTCGCTGTGGCAGCCTGGAAACCGCAGCGTTGCTTTTGTTGCTTGCAGAGGCCTTGCATTATTCTGGACATGGCTCTGACTCAGTGGGCTCTTTGGGCTTAGCGGTTAACTCTGGCCAAGAACTTCACACACTTGAGCGCACACACACACAACCAAAGCACACAGAGAGAGAGAAAGAGAGAGAGAGAGAGACAGAGAGAATCATGTGTGTAGAATATAAAGTTGGCTTTAAGTTGGCAATGGGCAAATTATATAACAAAGCCACAAAACAACGCGCCTAAGCCACAAATCTGAAACTCGGGCCAACAACAAAAATACACGTCTAGAAGTCTAAAACAAAGCACAAGATAAAAGCGCAGAAGAAGCCGCAGCAGCAGCAGCAAAGATGTGGCAACGAAACTAAAGCAAAAATAAAAAAGGCAAAGCGATACATAGAAGTGGAAGTGGAAGCAGCAAAAAGAACAGAGCAGTAAAACTAGCAGAAAACTTGCAGCTAGCTTGATGAAGTTGCCCGCTAATGATGATCAGCGCATGGGGCATAGAGAAGGGCGCAACACGGGAGGGCGGCAGGCGGACGGGGGGGGGGGGAAATAGCGACTATGCCGTTTTCGCAAAACGTGTAAGTTGACTTTGGGCGTTGCTGCCGCTGCCGCTGCTGCTGCTGCTGCTGCTGCTGCTGCGACTTTGCTGGGCCTGGCCATTTGTCCAAAGCAAAGTCAAGGCAGCACGAAAAGTGGTAGAACCAGTCAACAACAACTACAGCTAGCACGACTCTTGGCAAGGGCATGCCACAAAAAGAGAGCCGAGCCGCTGTGGCAAGAAGAACCAAAGCCAAAACCAAAGCCAAAGTCAAAGCGAACCCTGTCTCAAGTGCAACACACAACGCAACGCAACACAACACAACACAACACAATAATGTTGATGTTGCCTGTTGCCTGTCGACTGTCGACTGTCGGTTGTTGGCTGTTGGCTCTTGGCTGTTGCCACGGCCATAATTGCTGTCTGTGATTTTTGCTCCCATGCCCAGGCACGGCAAAAATATGTGTATAACTATAAATATGCTTTAGTTTAGTGCGCTTGCGTGCTGCATGTGGCAGCCATAAATATTCATAAGCGCTATGGAAGCGCGACCTTAAGACAAGGTCTGTTGACTGCCGACTGTCGACTGCCGACTGTCGACCGACCGTTCGCAAAAAAAGCATTCCTAGAACAACTACCCAAAATGAAAAAAATGAAAAAAAAAAAAAACAGCTGCTACTTCGCTTACTTGCAAAACAGTTTGCTAACTGAACTAACTTCCTGTGGCCGGCCAATCGTCTTTGGGCGATCTTTTCATTTCGTCTCGTTTCATTTCTTCTTTCTTCGACCAAGTAAAAGTCAATAAATTCACCAAAAAGGAAATTCATTGATAAAGTCGCTGCGATAACTCAACATTGGCCACTTAGCACTTGATAACAACAACAACAGCAACAACAACAGGCGGCAGCGGCAGCGACAGCAACAATAGCAGCTGTTAGAAGACCAAAAGCCAAAAACAGTTGACGCACGCAGATGTTACAACACGCGGCCGGAAGTTAGCGAAAGGTTGCAAAAGTTCTGTTGCTTCCTCCTCTTCCTCTGCGCTTGCAACTCTGCGCCAGCCACCTTGCCCAGCTGTGGCACAACTGCCAAAAGCAAAAGTAAATGAGCCACGGCCGCCACAAGAGCAGCAGCAAACGCTGTTGCTTCTAGGCATTTCTTTTCACATCAAACTCAAGCAACAGCATTATTTGGCAGCTGAATTATGCAATAAATTGCGGCATTAGTGGAGCACATAAATTGAATAATGAAATTGACAGCAAACAAGTGAAAACAATCAAAGAAGTCAGTTGCCTTTTTAGCGCATTTAGTTCTTTGAACAAACACTTTAAAGACTCAAATGAAAAATATACGAAAAATCAATTATAAACTGCACTTAAATAAGTTCAATTATTGCAATTACAACAGCAAAAAGTATGCTAAAAAAAACTACAACTGAAATTTAAGCCATTCGAGGCTCGTCTAACATCCAACTTGCAATACATTTTAGACTTTTTTCCAGCAAATTCTAAAGTTTTTCTTGTATCCACGCCAAAGTTTTGGATGCTTCTTTCTGCTGGCAATAACAATTGCCGCACAAAGCTCAAACAACGCGCTGCATTTTATTTACAATCGGCAATTGTCTAGTTTGCCTGGCTCTCGGCCTAATAAGGCATTGGAAGCACATGTTTCGAGCATCAGTTGAATCCTTGGCCCAAGTTCGTTGCCTAAGTCATTTGTTTTTTTTCCTTCGTTCGTTTTTGTTCGCTCTCTCACTCTCTCTCTCTCGCTCTCTCTGGCTCTCTGCACACTGGTTTCTTTTTTCTGCACTGTGAGTCTGGGCATTAGTTGTTACCTGCTGGCTGGACTGATAAACAATGCAGTTGTCTACCTGTTCTTTTTTTTTTGTTAAGGGCTGACTCTACTAGCTTCTTCTACCTTTGCTCTCCCTCGTCGTCTGTTTGTCTCGCTCTGGCTTCCATCAAAGAAAACGGCAAACGAGAAAAAAGAACCGTAGAAGGTAAAAGAAATGAAACAGAGATTTGACAATCAGAAAAATAAAAACGAACGAAAAGAAGCGAGAAGCAAAAGCAAAAAGGGCAAGAATCCTGCACACGCACACACAGAGTGATAAAATTCAAAGCCGAGATTTATTTGTGCAGTGAATCAACACACACACACACACACTCACACACACAGACGCAGAGGGAGCGACGCCAAACTGGTCTCAAGTGCTGCGCTCGACTGCGTCCCGCGCATAAGAAAAATACGCTTGTATTTGAAAAAAAAAAAACCAGCGAGGAGGAGGCAGAGAGAAAAAATAAATATAAATAAAGAATAATAATAAAGGAAGCGAGGTTCTTTTTTTTTCTTACTTCAAACTTCTTCTGTTCTTCGGCTCTCTTTTTGGTATGCGACGCTGCTGCTGACGATGACGACGCAGCAGTTGGAGCACAAAAATACCTGAGCAAAGAGCGCTCGTCTCTCAGCTCAGCTCAGCTCAACTCAACTCTTTTTTTTTTTTTTTTGCTTTGGCCCCAGCCCTGTGTGTATTGATTGTGTATTGCCTGAGTCGCTTTGGGGCCCCTTTTCGAGCCCCTTGTCATGTGGCCTTTGTCTGCCAAAGTCATCTTTCAGTTTTAGCATGAAAATGCATTTCTTGTGCACCTCGCTTAGCGTTGATGTAGCTGCTTTTAATTGAATTAAAGCATTTTCATAGACAGGCCAAAAATTCCTTCTTCCCTTCCCTTCTAGTTTCCCTTTTCATTTCCCCCCACCGAAAATTGTATTACACGTTTGGGCTGCTTAGTCACATGCCAAACAAATAGAACAATTTCAGAGTCGTCGCGTTTTTCGGGGTGATAAATTTTCTGGTTTATACAGTGTCAATAACTTGTAAATTGTTTGTATATTTTGGACTTCAGTTACTGTCTTTTTTTTTGCTTCTTTTTCTGCTGTTGTGGCTTGCTGTGATGTGTGTGTATATTTATTAGTATTATTATTATTATTTGTATTTTTAATATGGAAACTCGTTTCGGGGCGGACGACAATAAACCATCAAATTATTGCAGTTTGTTTTTGCTTTTTTTTTTCTTATGAATACGCATGCATACTTTTATATATATTAATGTGTATATATATTTATACAAATTTAATTTGCGATTGAAACACGTTTAACACTTCACAGCAACAACTACAACAGCTACAACAACAACAACAAAAGGGAAACAAGTTCTATTGTTGTTGCTGCTGCGGTTGATAAAAAAGTTAACTGTTGTTTTGTTTAACGCAAAAGACGAACGAGTTTCGCATTCCGCATGCTTCAGAATTTCAATTTCGATTTGTTTTCGATTGTTGATTCTTCATTTTTGCTTTTTTTCTGCGCATTTTTCTTTTTTTGTCGACTCTGAATGATTGGGGGAATTCAGCAAACAGCAGAAATAAGATCATCTTATAATATATGATATAATGCCGTTGCGCATACACTTCTTTATTTCGTCAATTGTTTTGGCGCATTATTATGTCATATTTCTGTGCTATTTTCAGTGCTTTCAATTGCAAAACCATCTTGAGAAATGCAGTTTGCTCTTTTTGCTGCTTTCTCCTTGATTAACTGTAGCAAATATATTTAACGTTTTGATTTTGTCGATTGCTGCAAGGCAAACGGCGAGAGGAAATGTCCCTCTATCAGCCGTTTAAAGGAAAAGGAAACTCGACAACTCGTTTTCGAAGGTGTCGACTATAAATAGACAGTTACACACGAGATCGTTTCGTTTCGTATCGTTTTGCGTTTGCATTTCGATTCAAGTGTGCGAAATTTGTGCATATACTAATTCAATTGTTGTTGTTGCGCTGTGTTTGCTGTTTACTTTGTTTATTGCAATGCAAATTGCATTGTTTAAATAGCATTTAAATGCATTTAGTTATTGATTAAACAAATTATGGGCTCGTTTCAAATGATTTATTGTACTTGTATGTTAAACAGTTTCCGCTCGCCAAATGTCAATGTCAATCGCCTCCCCTCCTCCCTCAATCAAATAACAATGCAACTACAGTTTCATTCAAGGGAAGATCATTTCAAGATTACAACACCGTAAACTGGTAGATAATTGTTAACGATAAGATTTCCCAGCTGCAAAGTAGAGATTAATTAGATTTTAGCGAAATAAAAGCGATTTGAATGTGTTGCAAAGCAGTGGAACGATTGGAATCGGAACAGGCTGCAAAATTAGTTGAACAATTATTCATTTGCAAGCTATATGAGATAGCAGAGGGCACCTATGTTACAAGTGGAACGCGTGGGAATGGAACATACAAAATATGCGCTCTTTTCAGGCATTACATTTTTAGTATTTCAAACACACATAGCAATTCTTAGAAACGAAATGGAATGGAACATGTTCTAAGCGCAAGTTACATTTAAAAGATTATACATCACGACATGCGACTTTAAACAAAGAAAGATAAATGAGAATCCTCACAAACAAACTGAAATAGAACACTTAGCGAAGTCATAGCAATCTTAAGTAAAGGGCTTATTAAATGTAGCTAAGGCCACATTGATTACCGCCTCCAAATCTACTTACAATTGAGCTCCACCAACTACAAACGAAATGGAATGAAACACGCAACCGCTCCAATATAAAGATGCTCGTTAAATATGTTTGATGCGATTAGAGTTGAGGTCACTGCAAAAATGAGGTTACGAGGGAGTTACGATAAGCTGCAATTGCACAGAAACGAGTTGGAATGGAACAGATTGCATGTGCAATGATGAGACAACAACAGCCAAGCGCAAAGCAAAGCTAAACAAAACAACAATAGCAACAGCTATTACAACAAATTAATGACAATATCAATAAGCACACCGAGAGCTGGGCAAAAGTCTAAAGCTAAACAGATAAAGCAATTCAGAAGATACGAAAAAAAAGCAGCATTAAACAGTTGCATGCACACCTACAGCTCAGTGTGTGTGTGTGTGTGCATATGCACATGTAATGCACACACTAGTGTCATGTAGTTTTCAGGTCAGGGTTGACTTGTGACTGACTAAATGAATGAATGAATGAATTGAATGCATGAATGCGCCCCGCCAACGACTAACTAAAACATTGACAATTTGTAGCGACAATGTATGCGTTTTATATAAACGTCGCTGAACCGCTATAAGCTAAAGTATCCCCCAGCTCCCCTCCCCTCCACTCCCCTCCCCTGACCGCCCCTCGCACTATCTCCCCCCGTTACTTGCATTGGCTGACTGAACTGGTTATGCACTTGACAACTGGCAATAACTGGCAACCGTTGATGCTGCTGATGCTTCATTAGGGCCGCATTGTGGACACTAGTTTTCTTCTTCGTCTTCCTCTTCATTATTTTTTCCACTTTTTTTGGCAATGAAATTGAAAAAAAAAAATCTCGTTTATTTTTGTTGTTGTTGTTTTTGTTTTTTGTTTTGTTTCTTACAAATATTTCCCGATATTTCGACAGGGAACAAACGCATCGCTTTGTTTTGCTTCCTTTTGTTTCGTTTCGTATCGTTTTTTCTTTTTATTTTTTGTTTGCTGGTTGTGCAATTTTGCACATCTCTAGCTCCGGGCGGACGAAACATAACAGCGCACAGTTTTGCGGCCTGAATTGGTCAATATTTGACCTATGAATTTTGTGAAATTTGTTTGAAATATTTTCGTCTCGCTCACATTTTTTTCGTTTTTTTTTTTTTTTTTTTTTTTTGGTTGGGTTATTTTTTCTTTTGATCGTTGATCGCTTAACGATTTGCATAAAACGGCAATTTCAATATCATGGCATGCGATGTGTCATTCGTATCGCTTGAAATGAGATGAAATGAGTTGAAAGATGCGTGCAATGCGGGTATGCAAGACTCGCTCAATACTCTGCAAAAAAAAAACGACAGCTGGCAGAATTTTAATGCTAGATAAAAACAAAAATGCACACGACCAATCGAAACGATTCAACTGGGTTAAGCTGTTTGGGTATTTGGAACAAGAGCGACACAAATTGTTTAGAGCAGGAAGTCGATAACGAACTCTCAGTTCAGTTGGCACTCGTCTTGATTAACTACTTGGCTCTAAAAGTCAACAGTATTATTACCATAAATACGGTGTATTTCGGTTCAGCGTATTTCCCCAAAAAGTTCCGCAACTTGAAGCAGACAACAACAGAAATTAAGCTTGCTGCTTAAACAATTTTCAGGCAATTTTTGTTTGTGGCGGGTGCTGGGATAATATGCAGCATTACATCGGGGCGCTGCGTGAGGCATCACTTTAAGTCTCAATAACCAAACAGTTTGCAATAAACATCTATCTACACATATATCTATGTATTTGTCAAATTGCTGCTAATTTGCTGGAGTTACCCAATTTGTGTGCATTTGTGTGTGTGTTTGTGCCACACCCCAATTGAAACCGCAGCGCACAGCGTACAGCGCAAGCAAGCAAAGTAACCGCTATATCCAAAGTTGGCAATGTCAGAGCAATTTCAATATCAATATCAAGTTCGTTGCCTAAGTCTTTTGTTTGGCCGCAAGTGAAATTTGACGACAAGCAGCAAACAACAACAGCAACAACAAATACAACTCAACTATGAAAAACACCACGAAAAAGCCGAAACAATAAATTGAAATATAAATGCATTTAATAAACAAATAAATATATATCAATTTGAGCAGTTATTTTAAAAACACATACACACGAATATATCTTTATTATTATTATTATTATCTGGCTTTTTTGTATATTGTAAGCATTAAGAGGCAAGCACAAAGCACACACACACACACACACACACACACATACTCAGACGTCACACTCATGGCACACACACAAAATTGAGTAAAAAAAAAAAAAAAGAAAAGAAAAAATCTACCGGTTTTCAAGGTTAGGCTCCGCTTTAACTGTATTAACACCGGGCCCGTAATCACAGCAGCCGCAGCAAAAGTTACGTCATAAATGAACAACGCACACAGCGCGCCACACTGACAACAACAACAGCAACAACAACAACCACAGCAACAAAAGACGGCGACAACTTTTGTTGCGCCTGTTGCGGTTTTGGCTCATTTCATTTGATCGACGAAAAAAAAAAAATAAAGAGACAAAACCAAAAACCAAAAACAAAATAAAGCGACTGAAAACTGAAATCCAAACTGCAACAACAAACAAACAATTTTACGCATAATTTCATATTTGTAACAAAATACAACAACACGAGGGGACGCAGCGAGCGAGCTAGACTCATTGATATGCATAATGTTGTAAGTGGGAGTTTACTCAATAATAAAATGAGAAAAAAATATATGTTGTTGGGATGCTTAACTTGTTTTCCATTGATCTGGTTGTTGTTGTTATTGGAGCAATGTGGGTCAAAACTGGTAGGTAGATGGCAGCAACAAAGGGTCGCCTGCATCATTTCATACAGTTTACAGTTAAAACAGTCACAACAACAACAACAACGCTGTGCAAATTGTCGTCCGTGTGGCAATAAATATTGAAGCAACACACAACCGAAAAAAGGCAAAATGCCAGCGACAACAATTTAAAATGAAACGAAACGAAGCGTTGCCCAGCATCGCCATCATCGACATCATCATGAACGCTTTTTATCATTATTAAATTCTGTATATTTTGCATCTATATGTTTGTTGCTGTTGCTGTTGCATATAGCCGACTGCCGTCTGCTGTCTGCCGACTGCTGCTTGCGTTGTATTGACACATAAATGGGATGGCATAAAGGCTGATGCTGTAATCATCGCCAGCGCCAGTAACGGTTGAGAAGGTCAACCAGATGCGGTTTTTCATTTCCAACCAAAAAGACAACAGCATCCACACAGCACAAACTGACCGACTGACTGACTGACTGACTGGCTAACTGCAAAACCTGATTATCAATTAGGCAAGTGCATTTAATGGCACGATATGTTGCCCCAAATCTGTTGTTTGCTGCACGCATCAGGCAGCATCGAGGCAGCGACGCCTCTTTGCCTCAGAATAGACGATATGTTATTTTATCGACACGGCAAATTTGAAGATAGACGCACATTGAGCACGCACAATTTACAATTTAAACGACAGTCACTAATGCGTGTAAGTAAGTACGATATCGATATCGGTTTGTTTGCTGCTCAAGCGCACTTCAATTCACTTTTCCACCAATTCCGAAAGTCGCTGATAGCTCAATGCTAAACACACACACACACAGAGACAATTTCTAATGCATTGCTCAAGTGTTTGTTTGCTATTCAATTGCAACAACAACGACAACAACAATTGCTTTCAGTTTCAGTTAAATTCTAGACGAAAATTGAGTCAGCACAACTTGACAACTATTTACACATTGCAGCGTCGCATCAACAAATATAGCTACAAAAGAGATCGAGGCCGTTGTAACCAAAAAAAGCAACAATAACAACAACAACAACAAAAAGTGCAACAAACTGTTTAACAAAGACGCGAAAAACAAAATCAAACAAACAGGCCGAAACTAAAGCCGAAACGAAACGAAACGCAACGAGACTTTTGTGTTTGAACTGGGCAAAGTTTTAACGCAATTGCGTTAAATGATTTGCTGTTAGTATTTTCAAAGATGGGCAGGCGTGTGGGGTGGGCGGAGACTGCGCCTGCGATCCGTTGTAAATGTTAATGAGACGCGCACGAAATGACGGCTCAGTTCTACGACGATCAGCGCGGCACGGACGGAGGTGGGGGATGGGGGATGGGGGATGGGGGGCTCAATAAGCCAATGCACTGCGGCTGCGGCCAAATGAACAATGGCAATTTATGCAGCAACATAAAGTGCATTAAAATATTGAAAATAAATAAAAACGCTGCCGACGCGCATTAACAATTTATACAACATAAATATTTAAAGCAATAAAATAAATGCAATTTATGTATGACACAAAAAATGAAAAAAAAAGCAGCACACTAAATAAATAGCTTGATTTTGACTTAATTACGAAGCATAGCTAGATGCATTAAAGAGTTTACAAATAATATAAAAAATATAAATTTCAATTGGAAATTTAATTTAGTTGTCGGATGAGTTTTTAATGAAAAATTACAGAAATTATGAATTAAATTATAAAATAAATTAAATGAATCTAAACTCTAGCAAATGCTCATAATTTAACGTAATTCAACAAAAAGCGTAACATCATTTGAAATTATATTATCTAGATGCTATCAGACGAGCTATTAGAAAAATAGTTATTCTATTTTTTATAATAGAGCAAGCACATTATGTAGTTCAACGTAAGCGTGACTCACAGCTGGAGTGCAATTTTGTTAATATTTTTTGATGGGATTCAGCGGCAAGTTGCGCTTATTATGGGCAGCAACAATTAGCACAACTACAAATGCACACACACACACACATGCGAGAGACATTGTCACAGCGACGCTAGAGTCCGTCAGAGAGTCGAACATTTAGTCATTTAGTCAGTTTTGTCTCATTCAGCGCATTGTTTGCTTTTGCAGTTGCTTTTGCAGTTGCAGTTGCATTGTGTTTTAGTAGCTGTTTAGCATGCTTCTTTGTGCAACACACACACACACACAGACAGATTTGCATTTGCTATTATGATTGTTGTTGCGGCAACTAAATGGCAAAGCTGCAAACAGTCATAAAATTTAGGTCAACGCATATAATATATTCATTCTAAAAGCGTCGCCGTTTGGTCACTTTGAAGCGTGTCGAATTAGAAATATGTTGACAAACTCATTTGCGTTTTGTTGCCATTTTGGTTTGCTGCCTCATTGTTTTGTTTGTGCAACGTGCTTAACGGAAATGCATTAACACAAATGCATTGCACAAGCCTGCGTTCAACGTGCGGCAAACGCCGCGGCAACAAATAAAAAAAAAACCTTCATCTGCAGCACATTTTTTACTCACTCACAAGTCGATTAGAAATTTTCGAATAAATGCGAATTCAAGGCAAAGAATGCGACATTATAATGACGGCAATTGATAAAACCCAATGACAGAGAATATTTTCTTATTGCATTTGGCTTTATGGCATATCGATGGCAATAATACCCTGTAGTAAGCACTAAACTGTGCAAACAGTTGTTGTGAAAAAATCATTCAATAATCACATAAACATTTTTACGATGCCAACATTGCCATTGCCAACAACGGAGCGGACTAAACGATACCCTGCAGAAAACGTTGCTTTGAGCGGGCTGTGAGAAATAAGCGACAGCTGAACTAAATTCAATTCACTGGGTATGCTTAGAAAAATGGCTTAAAAATTAAAAGCCTGGCCACTTAATAAACAATGTAAACGAGTTAACGAGCCAGAATGAAACAGAGCAAGGTTAACATTGACATTAATACCGCAAAGAACGAAAAAAATAAAAAAAAAAATAAATAAACGAAACCAACAAACAAACAAATTGAAGCACATAGATAGAATACAGCAACAGCAACAGCAAAAAGCAACTGTAATTAGCAGCTGCACAAAACGTAGCACACATGTTGTAGTTGTTGTTGTTGTAAATGTTGCTGTTGTCGTTGTTGTTGTTGTTGTTGTTGTTGTCGAGCATGTGGTTTGCAATTTAAGACGCGCTTTGAGCTTGAGAGCGAACAGCAGCTGAGGCCAGCGCTTCAACTTGGAATATCTCGGCAAAAGTCGCTGAATCTCAACAGTCTTCAGTCTTCAGTCTTCAGTCCTCAGTCTTCACTCTTGGCGGCTGTCGTTGCGTCTTTGTCTCAGTGTCAAGTCAAGTCAAGTCACCATCTGCAGCTCTCAATCTATCTCGCTGTTTGCTGTGGCATTTGGATGCTGTCGATATCTCAAATGCTGCACACATCTCTCCTTCTCCCTCTCCCCTTCCCACTCTATCTCTATCTCTGTCGCTGGAGCTGTCGCTGTCGCTGTCTCTGTCTCTGTCTTTGCGCATACGAGTATTTCAACTCGTATACGTTGCAATTTTGACCTTGAAATGCGGCAGCAGCACTGCACACACACACACACACACACACACACACACACAGTTAACAATTTGTGTAGGCTAAAAGACGAGTGCGAGCGAGAGAGAGCGAAGTGGGGCGCGAGGCAAGCGGAGGGAGGCAGCTGGCTGCTGTCAGCAAGGCTGCTGTGTCATTCAATTTGGATTTACTGGGTTAATGTTAAGTTAAATGTGTTTTTTTCTTCGCTTGGCAATTCTTATTAGAAATCAAAAGACTTAGGCAACGAACTTGAATTGTGCAGACAACAGGTGAACAGCGCGAAAATCAGGGATGAGAGCGGATGAAAGCGAAAGATTTGGAAGAACCAGAAAATTAAAGCAGTGAATGTCGAAAGCGCTCAAAAGTGACTCTCAAATTGTACAAGTATAGAGAACACGCTTCGATCAACAATTAATTGTAAATCAAAAAAAATGCGCATGTTACACTTTAAATTGCAATCGCTTAACATTGCCGCTAAGCGCAACAGCAGCAGGCTGTGGGGCAGGCATGTTAACATTTTTGTAGCTGTCGGCAAACACTCAAAGCAACAAATTGCAGTGCACAAATTATAAAGTTGGCAAAAAGTAACGCGTCGGCATTTATAATGTATAATTTATAAACCACCCAAAAAAAAAAGAAAAAAAAATACACAACACAACAAAAAAGAGTAAAACAACCGAAAGGAAAACGAAGAAGAAGAAGAAGAAACGGGAAGGAGGCGAGCAGAAGAGCAGCGAAAGAAAGAAAACGAGATTAAAGTTGACTTCGGTTGATTTTAGCGCATCGATAAACTTAATTGCATGCCACTTAATGCATTTTAAAGTTTGCGCCCGAAACCTGAGAAGAACCCGTCCCAATGTCTCTGTGTGCTCGGGACTAATAAAGACCTTGGAACGGCCGGCCCCTGGACGCGCTTCCCCTTAGAAATCGAACTATCAACAGCTGCCCCGAAACCCGAACCCGAACCGAACCGAAGCGAAGCGCACAAAATCCCAGACAGCTTTTGCTCGCTGGACGCTCTCTAGGGCGTTAGAGACAAATTCATTTAAACGCAGATCGCTTAGGCAATAAATTTATAGACTGCCCTCGAGCAGTTTAGAAGCCAAGCACATAAAGGGTATCACATTGCTGCCGCTGGGCAGATATTGGGACATTAGAATTGCTAAAATGGCCCAAGCGAAAAGATGGATGGAATGAAAATGAAAGGGGCGCAGCAGCAGTAGGACAGACACTACATAATTTTGTGCAGGACTTTAAGGACTTTTGCGCTGCTCTGTTTGGCGTTGAGAGGGATCAAGTTTATGGCGATCTGTCGCTGCGTTTCGCATTAGGTCATTTGGTCAAAGCACCTGTTAGTTGCGCAGCCACTTCCTTTTTTTTTTTTTGTATTCTTCTTCTGCGTTTGTTGGTTGCCCAAAAATTCAAACGGATGCATTCATCAATTTGGCGGCCAACAGGAAGCTATGCCTTCTGCTTTTTCTGCATTTCTGCTTTGTTGTTTCTGCTTCTTTTCGTTGCTGGCAAATCATGCGCTTGGGCTTTGACAAGGGTCGCGCATCTGCCAGCAGCAGCAAAAGGTGGCCACATTTGAAAAAACGCACTTGTCATTTTGGCGAAAGGGAAAAAGCAACAGCAGCGGCGAAAAAAATGCAGCCATCAATGGCAGAACAATAAAAGGAAACAACTCTCGACAGACACGACAAGCGAAATTGATTAGCTGTCGACTAATCGCTGACACTACACAATTTGCCCCACCTACCGAAACATGCCCCCCTCCTGCTCTCTCTCTCTCTGTCTCTGCACTTCTCAGTGCTTCCCTCTCTTTTGCACTGTCTTTTGTCAACGCTGCGTGCTTTTCATGCTCTATTAAATAACTGGACAGCCGGCAAATGTTACGACAACAGCAACAAAAAGTGGCCGGTTTTGTTAGGCTTTTTTCGGCTAGACGAAAGTTTTGTTTTTTCCTTTTTGCTTAGTTTTTTTTTTGCATTTTGTTGTTGTTTTATTTATTTATTTTTTTTTTTTTTTGGGGTTCGGCCGCACGTCATGTGGATTAGTCAAGATGTCAACCGTTTTAAGCGTTTGGTTACAATTCGCTGCTTTGAGGTCAGGGCCAAGCAATTGAGCGATTATATGTTGGCTTGCGTTACAACAATTAAAAGATATATCAATGGTATTTCAGAGTTACACACCTCACATGCTTCGCAGTTCGCGTGGCAAGCAAATTTCGTCGCAGTATTCTATGCTAGATCAACTGGTCATATATCATATATTTACGAAATCAAATAGTATAAGGGGCATAATAACTAAATGCTAAACAAACTTCGACAATCAGTAGTCAATCGATTATATTAATAAGCAAATAATATAATAGGCTAAATGGAGTTGGCAAATTTCGATAGCATTCAACAATAATTTCATTCAAATCAATTAATGCACAAATAAAATGATATATTAGGTTGATTAATTATTTTTCTTATCAATAAATAAAGAACGAGTATTTTAAAAGATTCCCCGACTGATCTGGCAACGCTGTTTTGCCATAAACTTTATTAACTTTATGTTAAGATTCAAGGCATATTATGAGCCGATTTGAACTCGTAACTAGCTGGCAACGCCGTGAGCATTAACCTTCTGTAAAGACGCCTTAACCCTTGTAGCGACCCTTGAAGCTAATGTGTTGTCCACACACACTCACACATAGCTCAACTATGTACCGTATGTGTGTGTGTGTGTGTGTGTAGTTTATATATGGGCAGAGCCGCTTGACAACGTGCTTAGCATTTGCAATGCGACGCGCAGAACCGCGCACAGAAAATATCAACAACAGCAGCAACAACAAATATTAAAGATCCAAAGCGATGCTTTGACTGCTTGCTTGGGTGTTGGGTGCTTGGCCAGGCGGATGGACAGAGAGAAGAGCGAAAGAGCGAGAGAGGCAGAGAGAGAGAGAGAGACTGAGGGAGAAGTGTCGTCATCGTGTCGTCGTGCATGCCAAGAATTCAACATGTGAGCTAGCTGTAAGAATGCGTTTGGAATTTGCCTACAACAGCTAAGCACAGCAAAGCAAAGCCATAACAATAACAATAACAGTAACAACAATGGCAACAGCAACAACAACGACGACAACTACAACAAATCTCATCATTTACACCCACAACACAAACACACACGTCTTTTGAGTAGTTTTCCATGAACAAAATACGGGCGAGGAACGGAAATTATTTAAAAATCAACAAATAATCAAATAAAATGAAGAAATTATCAAATGAAAATAGCCTAAACAAATGAAATAGTCAAATGAAATTCGTATATAGCAAACTAAAATAAAGAAATAGTCGAAGAAAATAGAAATTGTCTTGACATTTGCATAATTGTAGTTTAACATTAGATGTCTAACATTAAGCTGTTGCGTTAACAGCGCTGTCAGCAGTGATCCTCTGCAAATAGTAACAGCTGCATCGCAGTTGGCAACACAGTTGCTGCCTAGCATATGCATAATAGTTGGCAATATTACGGCGATCAGCGCCGAAAACAAAAGCACAGCACACAATTGGAAAGAAAAGACGAGGAGGGCGGGTGCGTAGAAGCTGAAGACGAATGAAGACAAAAGCAGGCGCAAAATACGTATTACAAATTCTAGGCAAGAAAACGCTTCAACGCTGCACATTAACATAGGCACACACACACACACACACTCACACACTTGCTTTGATTTCGTTTTATCTCTTATTTATGTACATGAGTGTGAGTACGTGTGTGTGCATGTGTGTGTGTATTTCGTTAAGACGCATTTTGCGCTAGAAAAATTGCTGTGCGAGCGAATATCTTAAAAGTTCATGCACACGCAATATAAAGCAGAAAGGCGACAGCAACAACAATAACGAAAATAGGCAAAGAAGAAAAACATGTAAATCAATTAATGTAAAAGGATAAAACGTGCATTGAACTTACCGCAAAAGAAGACACACAATGGGAGAGAGCGAGAGAGGCAGAAGTTGAACTCTAACAGCTGCTTTGGCAGTTAGTTTTGCGTTTGTTAATATTGTAAACACACATCCAATTGGAATTCATTTCCTCAACAGCACAAATACTTTGTTGTGCGTATGTAAGTTTGTTGTGTATATAGCGCACAATATATAATTATAAAACGTTTTACAGCTGCCTTGACCTTAACACAATAAAATAAATTGCACCAATTACAGCAGCAGCGGCGTTAACTGAAAGCAAAGCCATTTTAACAGCACTCACATATGAATGTAGAACAGCTGACTGACTCCATTTGTGTGTGGGCGTGGCCCATTAATAAACCCAAATGGCATAGTCAACATTTTAGCACTCAAAAAAAATCCCTGCTAGCTAAATGGCTGTTTAGGCGCTGTTAAGAATTTCGTCTGTCCACTTTGCTTGGCGGCCATGGCCAACAGGTGGCGGCAGCAGCATACAGCTTTGTGTATGTGCGTGCTAAGAATTTGAAATTATACACACACACACACATGTATATACACATATGTAATTATTGTTGTTGCGCGCCTTGCATGCAATTAAATAATACAGTGTTTATTGAAGGGCTGCACAATAATAATAATAGCAATAAACAGCGCCTACGCACACTAACTTGTTCATTGACAAATGCAGCGCACAACTCACACACTCACACAGCAAGCAGGGCAATTGCAAAAAGCCTTGATCTTGATCGCGCAGTAACAGACACACACACACACACACGCCATATACGCGACGTCAACTTGATTGCCATTGCAATGGGAATGGCACGCTATGGCTAGCTGTCTCTCTCTATCTGCCGCCAGTTAGTTGGCGTTTTTGTTGTTGTTTTTGCTGCTATTATTTACAGCACTTGATTTGATTTGATTTACAGCCAAGACAAGTTTAGTTTTTTTCTCTCTCGTAGTTTTTGTTGCTGCTGTACTTGTTATTGTTGTTTTGCCAACCTTGTCTTTGCCCGTTTTGTCTTTGCTTGCGACTCCGCTAGCCGAAGCTGTTGACGCGGGGAATGGGGGGCGGACTGCATTCGCCACTTGCACTTGCAATGCGCCATTTGCCAATTGTAATTGCCAATTGCAATTGCACTTAATTGATTCTCTTTAGTTATTATGTTATTGTATTTAGTTTTTCTTTGGTTTTTCATTTTTTTTGCGATATTATTTAGCTGCTTTCTCACTAGTTGCACTTGTTTTACGCGACGAAAAAGACGAACGAAAAAGAAAAAAAAGCACGCATGTGTGTGGGGGTCAAGTGCAAGTGCGGGTGACAACTGGGTGGCAACGCTTTGCTGTACATTCGCAATACAGTGCACACTCGCCATAAACTCGTGGACATTTTGTTGTTAATTGTTCGTACTAAGCAATACTTTTTTAGTTGAGAAAAGTTTGTATTTTAGAATAAGAAACTCGTCTTCTTTAATTCTATTAGTCAAAACTTACAATACACTTCTCTGATGTATTCACTTTTTCGACAGCTTACTGTACTCTCTTATTTCGCCTACACAAGATCTTCTCTAGCAGCGCTCACTGTGCATGCAAAGTGTACGCACGCACACACACATACATATCAATTTTTTTGTCGCCTTGTCGCGACGGTGCGAAGGAGACACAAAAGCAGGATAAAAGAAGTAGAGAGAAGAATGCACACTCTGCGCTTACAGTTAGAATTCGATCGTCGTGGCGATTGCACCGGTTAAATTTGTTGCCCAATTTCTTCTCTATTTTTCTTGTTGTTGTTTCCAGCAAATTTTTTGGTTGTGCAGTTATTTGAAAAATTGTTGCGTTCTCGCTTGCACTCGGTCAAACGTATTGGCTCTCCCACTCGCACCCGCTTTGCGTTTTGTAAAGTTGCATGACAAATCAAATATTATAAATGTTATTTATGTATAATTTTATTAATTTGTTTAATTTTTTTGTGATTACAGAAAATTACCTAACGCCGGCCGAACTGTTGCAGCGTTTAAGCTGCAGCGCAGCAAACAGCAACAGCAGCAGCAGCCACAACAACAACAACAACAACACCACCAACAACAAGAGTAATCTTCATAAAGCAACAACAAGCACCACACCCGCAATCACAGCAACAACCACAGCAAGCATACCAAAAGAAAGCCCAAAGCCGCCGTCGCCGTCAGCGTCACCGACGCCGACGCCAGCTGCCGAAAAAGCCGAAGAAGAAGAAGTAGAAGCAGAAGCAGCAGTAGAAGAAGAGCAAGCAGCAAGAGAAACAGCAAGCGACGCCGTCGACGTTGACGTCGGCGTTGAGGAGGCGCCAAAGCCGCGCTTTGTGCTAACGCAGGCGCAGCGCAAAGAGTATCCGCGTGACGTTGACGTTTCCGTCGCCGTTGCCGTCGCAGCCGATGCGAGCAGCGACAACGATAACGACAACAGCGACTCGAGCGACAGCGACAGCGACAACTGCAAATTGATTGTGGACGAGAAGCCGCTGCTGCCCGTCGAACAGCCGCTGTCGCTGCGCATGCGCAGCACGCCACCTAGCGCCGAGCAGCGACCGAGTCCGCCGCCCCAACGCCAGCCCGCCGTGCGCTGCAGCGTCATCCAGCGTGCGCCGACAGCGACGTCGACGTCGTCGAGCGCCACAGCGACGCCAGCGACCACTGAGCTGCAATACCAGCGCACGCTCGACTTGGAGCAGCAATTGGCGCCCGAGCAGCAGGAGCCCATCGATTATCACGTGCCGCGTCGACGCAGCGCCAGCGCCGACAACAACGACGACGACGACGATAGCAGCGAATTGAACGCGTTGCGTTTGCAGCGAGCGCGACGCGTACGCGAAGCGCGACGTCGCAGCAGCTATCTGGCCGCGGCACGCGTACTGCAGCTGAATCCGCGACTCGTGCGCAGTTTGCCCGGCATTTTGGCAGCCGCCGCGGGCCACGGACGCAACAGCAGCAGCAGCAGCGGCCAGCAGCAGCAGCAACAGCAGCAGCAGCAGCAACAGGGCTTCCAGCAACCGAACTCGGGCTTCGGTCAGAGCTCGGCGAACGGCGGCGCCGGCAGCGGCAGCACTGGTGGCAGCGGCGGCGGCGGCGGTGGCATGGGCGGCGGTCGCGACGGACGCGGCAATTACGGTCCCAACTCACCGCCCAGCGGCGCTTTGCCGCCCTTCTACGAGAGCCTGAAGAGCGGCGCCCAAAGCGCCGGCGAGGCGTCGACGCCCCAACAGCAGCAGCAGCAGCAACAGCAGCATCTGCACCACCACCACCAGCAGCAGCAGCAGCAGCAGCAACAACAGCATCAGCACCAGCAGCTGCCATCATCGAATTTTCTCATACAGAACGCAGCGGCGTACATAATGTCGGGCAGCGGCGCGGCAGCGCAGTCGGCGTATCAGCAGCAGCACAATAACAGCGGAGGCGGCGTTGTTGGTGGTGTTGTTAACAGCGTTAACGGCGCACTCGATGGTAATAACATTTTGCATTTTGCCAGCCACTTGAATCACGCCAACAGCAACAACAACAACAACAACAATAACAATAACAACAACAGCAGCAACAATAACTATAATGAACTTCATTCCAATTCCAAATTCCATGGGACGCCAACACCGACGCCGACGACGACGACGACGCCATCAACGACAAACGCACATCCCTTCTACGGCGGCAATCCATCAGCGTACGGCATCATACTGAAGGACGAGCCGGACATCGAGTACGACGAGGCCAAGATCGACATCAGCAGCTTCGCCCACACCATCATGCAGGCGGCCAATATGAGCAACGGCGGCGGCGCCAACGTTGTGCCCGGCGCCGCAGCGGCAGCGGTGGCTGCCGCCAGCTTTAACAGCGCCTACGAGGACGCCATCATGTCGGACCTGGCCAACGGCGGCGGCGGCGGCGGCGGCAACAATCAGTGCACCAACGGTGGCGGCGTCAACGGCACCACAGCCGTCGATCCCATGCAGTTTACGGCGACGCTGATGCTCAGCCAGCAGACGGATCATCTGCTCGAACAGCTCTCGGACGCTGTGGATCTCAGCTCGTTCCTGCAGCGCAGCTGTGTGGACGATGTCGTCGACGACGACGACGAGGACAACTCAACGCATTCGCCGCACCATCGGCAGGACTTTGAACTCGTCTCGACGCCCTCGCTGACGCCCGACTCTGATGTGGTGTCGGTGACGCCGCATTCGGCACAGCTGGATGCGTTGCACGAGAATTTGTTGACGCATCTGAGCAACAACATGGCACGCAACGCGGGCAACAATGTGGTCTACAACACACAGCAGCAGCAGCAGCAACACCTGCCGCCACATGTTGTCAACGGGCAGCAGCATCTGCAGCAGCAGCAGCAACAGCCGCCGCCTAGCTATCAGCATGCCACGCGCAACTTGATGCAGCTGCAGCAGAACGGCAGCAATGCCAACGGCAACAGCTATCAGCTGCAGCAGCAGCAACAGTTGCTGCAACAGCAGCAGCAACAACAGCAGCAGCAGCAGCAACATCATCATGCGCAACAACAACACAATGCCTATCAGCAGCACAATCTCTATCAGCAGCAGCAACAGCAGCAGCAACATCACCAGCAGCAGCATCATTTCCATCAGCAGCAACATCATCACCAGCAGCAGCAGCAGCAACAACAGCAGCAGCATCACCATCAACAGCAGCAACATCATCACCACCAGCAGCAGCAGCAGCAACAGCTGCAGCATCACAACGACAACAGCAATCTGTCGCTGCCGTCGCCCACAACAACAGCAGCGGCTGCAGCTGCAGCTGTTGCCGCCGTGGCCGCCTTGCGTCCCATGTCGAGCAGCAGCAGCAGCAGCTCCCAGCTGCTGGACGCCAACACAGCGGCCGTGGCTGCGGCCGCCTTGCTGGACACCAAGCCGTTGATACAAAGCGTAAGTTCTGTGCAAATACTGAAACCGTTGAAAATCAACAACAGCAGCGCAGCAGCGGCAACCGAGCAGCTCGACTTGGCGCCGCTCAATTATCTGCTGCTCACCAACAACAACAACAGCAGCAGCAACAGCAACAACAACAATAACAGTTGCGGCAGTGGCAACAACAGCAGCACTAATAACGTTAACAGCAGCAGTAGCAACAATAACATTAACAGCTCTAGTTCTAGTTCTAGTAACAGTAACAGCAACAGCTGCTGTAAGCCTAACAGAGGCATTAAGACCAATCGCAACACCAATGTTAACAGCAACAGCAACCATAGCAGCGCTGTCAGCAGCACTGTTAAGCTTGGTGGACGCGCCAAGGCAGCTGCCTATGGCTCCACTTTGGTCACCTTCATCTCCACCTACAAATCGTCGTCCGCCGAGATGCCGACACAGCGTCAGGTGCATCGCACCACGCTGCGTTCGCTGGCGAGCGCGGCAGCTGCCACGGCGGCGGGCCTCTTGCCCCCATCGCAGACCATTTCGGTGCTCAACGAGAGCAAAATGTTGCAGCGGCGGGTAAGAGGCACCAGCAGCAGCTCGTCTTCGTCTTCGTGTCTCGTGTCTCGTCTCTCCCCTTTTGTCTCCCTTTGTGCGCTGTGTGTTGTCCTCTAATTGTTTGCATCCAAGTTATTGTAGTTAGAACTTGGGATTTATATTTCACCTAAATGTTAGCTTTCGTTTCCTTAACATACTAAAACAACAGTTCTGTCAAGTTGAAAATGTTAACAGCTTAAAGCAGCTCAATATTCAAATTTTCAGCATGACAGCTTAGTAGTTTTTTAACTGATTAACTCAACTAATATTTAGTAGCTTTTATTCAGTAGTTAAACTACAATTTTTAATGTTTTATTGAATGAAACTCTCTATTTTACACTAAAATGTTAACTCATGTTCTTTAACATACTAACAAAAGAAATCTTTTGAAACGTTTTTATTAGTTTGCTAACTGATTAATAACATTTCTCATTATTCTTTGTGATCAATTTAAATTCATTTAAAATTCTATATTCTTCAATTTCTTCCCAGTAAAATGATTATGTTTTAAACGCACTAAAACAAAGTTTTTGCTGAATTTTGTAATGCTAGAGAATCTATTGAAACTATTTGGCATGAAAATCTTGCATTTAATTTTAGCAGACTAATTCTATTAAATTGTTCTATAAATTAGCTTATTGCAACTTACAATTTCTTTTGCTCTGTTGAACTTAACATTTTTACAATAAATTTTTAATTATTCGAGCTATAGAAGCTAGTAAACAGTAGAAAACTAATTATTCGCACTTGCAGTCTGTTAACAGTAGCTCTGTTAACGTCTGGCTGTTAGCATTAACAGCTCTGTTAGTCCCCCAGTCAATTGTCGTGTGTGCGTCTTGAATTTGTTGTGCTGTTTTGTGCTTTGTGTTGAATGCATTGTCACCCGAGTTAACACCGAATATTAATTTGCCTTTTCTCTCTTTTTCTTTTGGCAATTTAGTTGGGACTGCCCCCAGATCTACAGCTGGAGTTTGTGAATGGAGGACATGGCATTAAGAATCCGCTGGCGGTCGAGAATGCGCATGGAGGCCATCATCACCACCGCATACGCAACATGGATTGCATCGATGATCTCAAGCATGGCCACCCATCGCAACAGCAACAGCAGCAGCACCAGTCACAACAGCAGCAACAGCACTCGCCACAGCAGCAGCATTCGCCGCAGCAGCAGCAGCAGCACAATGCACAGCAGCAGCAGCAGCAGACGTTGCAACAGGCGGCGGCAGCAGCTGCAGCCGCTGCAGCGGCCGCTGTGTCGCAGCATCATGCGCTCAGCCAGCACAGCAGCAACAGCAACAACAGCAGCAACGGAAGCGGCAGCAACAACAACCACAACAATCGCAACAACAGCAGCAGCAGCGTGAGCAGCAACAGCAGCAGCCAGGGCGACACTCTGTGCCCCAACAGCGGCGCCGAGGATGCCAACAACAAGTTCGTCTGTCGCGTCTGCATGAAAACATTCTCGCTGCAGCGTCTGCTCAATCGCCACATGAAATGCCACTCGGACATCAAGCGCTATCTGTGCACCTTCTGCGGCAAGGGCTTCAACGACACCTTCGACCTGAAGCGACACACTCGCACCCACACCGGGGTGCGGCCCTACAAGTGCAACCTGTGCGAGAAGAGCTTCACGCAGCGCTGCTCGCTCGAGTCGCACTGCCAGAAGGTGCACAGTGTGCAGCATCAGTACGCCTACAAGGAGCGACGCGCCAAGGTGAGTTTGCCACCTAAATCATTAGCGTAGAGCACTTTCAAAGAAAATTCTTTTCAAAAGAACCCAGGAAGTTCAGTAGGGAATTGAGAAAATCTTTAGCAAACTAGGAAATCTAGTACACAATTAAATACTTCTAAAGTCTACTAAAGAGTAGAGAACTCTGCAACTTCTTCCCAAAAAAAGAAGTCGTAGATCTAAGAACTACTTGCCACACATGCTGAGACATCACTGGAAAAATCAAACGTCAAATGCTTGCCAAAAATAAGAAAGTCTTCAGGACTGAGCTGAGAGCAAAATAGTTTCCTTGAACCAATGAATTACCTCACAATAGGCAATAATATTAGAAGAATAAATAGGCAAGCTACTAAACTATCTTAATACTTCGTAAATATGCAGAAAAATTCAGTTGGGAATTGAGAAACCAGTGAAGCACAAGAACTTTAAACAAAATGAAGGGAAAATCCACTGAATAGTTTCGAACCTTCTCGAATTTCGTGTTTAAATACGCTCTATCAGCTGAAGAAAAATCGACACTTTTAGCGCAGTTAAACTGCTGCTTAAACAATTTTTAAAAACTAACTCTTTTGTTTTGAAATTAGCCCAACAAAAAAAAATAAATAAATATTTATAGTAAACCAATTAAAAGGAAAAAAATGCACTTACCAGTGGAAGGTTGCAAGAAGGCTTGCCAAAAAGTTTTGAAGTTTCCGCGTTGTAAATAGGAAAATGTTTTTTGAGGGGCTCTGGAAATGTACAAAATAAAAAAATATAAATAAAATAGCCTAAAGTAAAATTGTTGTGAATGCATTAAAAAAAAAGTGCAACGATAATAAGAAAATAGTTGTAGCTTAAAATGGATTAGGAAAA
This sequence comes from Drosophila siamana, assembly GCA_035047445.1. NCBI lineage: Eukaryota > Metazoa > Arthropoda > Insecta > Diptera > Drosophilidae > Drosophila > Drosophila siamana. The sequence continues at coordinate 18,346,323 of JAWNPP010000078.1, forward strand.
GGCTCTACGAATATATGAAATTGTTTATAGAATATGCTAAAGATAGATAGCTAAAAGAAATTGCGGCAATTCAAAAGCAAAGTCTATAAGCTTAGCATTCTAACTGAAGAATACTTTAATTAAATGCGACCCTCTTTGCTTTTAGATGTATGTCTGCGAGGAGTGCGGTCACACTACCTGCGAGCCAGAGGTTCACTATCTCCACCTGAAGGACAATCATCCGTTCTCGCCGGCGCTGCTGAAGTTCTACGACAAGCGTCACTTCAAGTTCACCAATTCGCAGTTTGCGAACAATTTGCTCGGCCAGCTGCCGATGCCGGTGCATAATTAACAATAAAAAACAACAATAAAACAAAACGTAAATATGGAAAACTGAGTACAGAATAACTGAAGAACAGAAGGAAAGAAAGTAGAGGAAAACTGAAGCAACTGAAACCGAAACTCGTAACTAATTAATTAACTAATTCCAACAATTATGCTAAGCGATGAGAAGAAAAAAAAACACTAAACTTAAGCTTAATCTTAAACTTAAACTTAAATATGTTTCAACTTTAAGCTGTTCAACGTGTGACACTGAAGTTTTATGAAAACTGCCCACGAAAATGGAGAGATTATGTTTTGTACATGTATAATAATACTTTATACCCTTTTTTTTATATATATATAAATAACCACACATATATATAGATATATACGGATATCTTAGCTGTAATATGATTTAACTTAGTTGTAGATTAGAAGATTTTCAACACGTTTTCATTTCAATTTTTCAAACACTTTGCTGTGCAAAAAAAAAAAACATGTATCAATCAATCTCAACAACAACAAAGTGAGAACTTAATTTTGGCAAGTTCCAAAAGCAAAAAATGAGAAAATTATTTAATTCTAATCGATTAGTCAAAGTTTTTTTTTTATTATTATTATTATTTTTATTTTTATAACTTTTTTTTTTTTGGCGACTACAAACATTGCGTTGTAGTTTAGTTAGTAAAAACAAAAAAAAAAATCTGCTTTAAGCAACATCGAGGAGAACGCAAAATGAAATGAAAGGAAATTATGTTTAATTCTTTTTTTTCGATAAATCATTTTCAATTAGCGAATTGAACTAGCTGCAAACGTTTGCATTTATTTACAAGAAATCACGATTCATTTATCACACGCATTATATATTTTTAGCACGTAAGGCAACATAAGTTTACAATAACAACGTATAGAAAACGAGCGAAAACAAAAACGTTTCAACAAATCACGAAAAATCCACACAATGTATATGTATTTATTATTAGAAACTTTTGAAGACATCACAAATCACAAACACACAACAATCGCGAGAATCAATGTAAAGAGGCATAACAAAAAAACAAAACAAAACAAAACAAACAAACAAAAAAAAAAACAAAAACAAAATATCGAAATGAAAAAATGTAAGCAAAACATGTTTAATTTAATTAAGAATTAATTCTAAATGTAACGCTTAGTTGTTAGTTAATTAAATGTAAAAGCTGTAATCGCTAATTATGCTGTTCATAAATGAAGTCAAAGCGCAAACACACAATATGTATCATACTTATTATCATTATGTAATTGTTTAAGCCACACACACACACACACACACACACACACACACAACACCCATCGCACACACACACTTCACTTTTTTTTGCGTTGAAATGCAAACAACAATTGTACTGAGAAAACAAAGTCAACAACAAAAGCACAATAACGAAATGAATTAAGCTATTTCATTTTTGAAAAGAAAGAAACACTTATCTATACATATGAATATATATATATATATATTTAATATATGAATTAACTAATTAGTCTAGTTTTAGGCGTTTGCTTTGTTTGTGAGCAGCATTTTTGTTTGTCGATTGAGAGCGTCGCGAAATTCGCTTTCAAATCGCATTGAATTGAATTGCATTCCATTAATTTCATGAGTCGCGCCAATTGAATAATGCGATGACATTTTGCTTTTAAGTTTCAGTTAGTAGAACCCATTAAAAGACAAACTCACACACACATATATACAACTATCAAACACACACAGCATACAGTAAACAGTAAACATATTTTTTTGCATAGTTCTGTAAGCAACAACGGGTTAATTGTGCAATCGCTTGGTGTTGGTAAAATAATAAACAAAACAAAACTAAACAAAATAAAAAAAAAAACAATCATTAAAAATATGAATTATATGCATAGAGACTCCCCATTAAGTTCACAATTCACACACACACACACACATCCCGCTCCCCTCACCACTCAAAATTCCCTTGCTCACACACACATTAGTTAGGAGTTAGTTTAGTTTATTATCATTTCGAATCCTTCAGCTAATTTGGTTCAACTTTTCGTTTAGCTTTAAAAGAAACAAAACTCATTTGCGACTTTAATTTAATTTACACTCACACACACACACATTATGTACTTCCATGCGAACAAAATTTCAAATTTTATTTAATATTTGCTATTTAAGTTTCAGTTTCAATCATTACTACAAAAAAATAAATACTAAAAAAAAAGTATGAAACGTAAACCATAAAAAACAAAATGAGAAATGAAAGTTAGAATAAAATCAAATTGAATTAGTGTTAAATTAACTCTTTTTTTTTCTTAACATAATAACTATTATATATTTACTTATGTATACTATATAAAGTTTATGAGAAGCAAATTATATAATAAATATTGAATATTACAAAACGAAAAACATTGCATTTATTTTTGTTAATTTAATTACCTTTCTTTCAGCTGGCTGCAATAAATCGTTGGATGTAGTTATGAGAACTGTTCTGTAATAAAATTATGGAATATGACAGTGAATTGTGGATGTAAAATAATTCTGATGATAGAAAAATAATGAGGAAATTAAAAAAAAATTAAGTAAAGAGCTTAGAGACGTAAGTTACTTAGGTGTTATTAAGGAGACATAAAAGGACGATTAAAAAATTTGGTGCAATTCGTAAGAACAATAAAAACAATTAGTTGCATTTTTTTCAAATGTTTTCACTTTATTTATTTCGCTAGTTTCATTATGTTTTATGTTCAGTGTTTTTGTTTTTTTTTTCAATTTTTTTGTTCGTTTTTTGTGAGTTTTTTGTTGTTGTTTGTTTTGTTTTTGTTTTTTTTTTTTACATTAATTACTGAAATACACACACAGACACGGAATTACAATAAAAACTAAATGATTTTTTTTTTCATTTTGCTTTTGCATTTTTTTGTTGTTGCTTCACATGAATTAATAAATTGTTTTATTATCGAGAATTTGTTGTAATATATGTATTGTTTGTTTTGCATTTTCTTCTTTTTTTTTTTTTGATGTTTATTTGCTTGTCATTTTTGGGGCTGCCTTTCATTAGTTAAACTAAATGCATTAAAATTCAACTATTAAAAACGTTCAACACAAAAATGTAGAAAAAAAATATTATTTTACTTATTATTTGCATTATTATGTTATGCCTTTAATTTTCTTTATAGTTTTGTTTGAGCAAATTAGGCCAATTGTTTTGTTTAGTTTATGTTTTCTTTCCTTGTTTGTTGCTTTTAAAAATTACATACAATGTCATTTACATAGATGAACTATAACTATATTTGTTTAGTTTCTTCGTTATTATTTTTTATTTTCATTATTCATTTATTCAATTTTTGTTTTATTCGTTTATCCATTTAATTCTTCATTACTATTACATTGATATGAACCACACGAGCCCGTTGAGAAGAAGTTGAAATCAAAGACAAACACAAGGTTTTAAAAATATATGTATATATGTATTTTGTTTTTGAATTTATACTTTGTTAAGTGAAAAAGCAAAAAAGAGTTTACAAATTAAAATCATTAATCATAATAGTAATATATATTTATATAAAAAATTAATTAAATGTTTTCTGCTGTATGTTTGTTGAAATGTTAAAATATATATTATATATATATATAAATTTAAATACATACAAATAAAGGATTTATTAAAAAAATAATAATAATTAAGAATTTATTGCAATAGTTCATTTTTTTTGTTCGTTTTCTTTTTTTATATATTTTTATTATTAAACATAAATACGTATAACAGCAGCGCGAGTTTTGACATGGTTTTCTGGCCTTTCTTTACTCTATATGATATACCATACTATAATATATATATATACATATACATCTGTATATATATATATTATTCAAATATATTTTTCCGTTTTTCTGTTTTCTTCTTTTTTTCATTACTTTTACACACATCGAATTTTGTTATTGTTTTAATCGGTAGCTTACATAAAAACTAACACTAAAAACAGACACATTTTCGTTTAATTTCCTTTCTTTATCATTTTAATTTTTTTGTTTTATTATTTTTTTATTTTTTTAATATCATATTTCTTTTATATATATATTTGCTTTATATATAACTAATTTAATATATGTACGCTTTTATTTTTATACTTTTACGATAAACACTTATGTTTTTTCTTTTTATTTCCTTCTGTAATATGTTAAAAATGCTTCTAAAAATTGTTTACCATATTTTTTTTGTTTGTTTTTTTGCTTTTTATTAATTGTTTTATTGTACACGCTACACACTTAATCTTTTTTATGTTTTTCTCATTTTTTTATTTATAACCATTTCACTTGTTTTTCAAAAATTTGTTTTGCTCACGTACATTTTCTTTTTTTTGTTTGTTTTTTTTTTTCGTTTTAGTTTTGTATAATACTGAAAATACGACTAGACATTCATAATATATATAAATATGTTTGTTGCTTTTGTGTTTACTTCTGCTTGCGCTTCCTCTTCTCTATATATAGATCTATATAATTTATTTAAATATATATATGTATATATATATATATATATTTCGTGGGCTTTAAGTTTTGTTCAGATTGAAATTGTTCGGCTTTGTTTGGTTATTTCTGTTTTTCATTTTTTTTCTGCTTTTGTTTTTGTTTATTTCATACTCTCTTTTTTTGTTTTTAATATTTATCGAAAATGCTTTAAAAAACTTCGTGTTCAACTCGTACTGGATCAGTTACTAGTTCTGGTTTTTTTTTCTTATTTTTTGTATTGTTTTTTTTTCTTAGTTTTTTTATGTAGAAAAATAAGTACAACAAAATTTTAGAGAAAAAGAGAAACGACAAAAAATCAATTCCAACAAAATTCAAGTTTTACAGGGTATATATTCGACGTTTGTGCTATTCTTTTTTTCGTTTAGTTTTTATTTTTGTTTTTGTCCCCTTCATTCTTATTTCTTTTAACAACAAATTTCATTCATCTTTTGTATTTTGTAATAATTTATATAAATCTTAGGCCATTAAAAACAATTTTTTTTCGTATTATTATTATTATTAATATTATAATAGAAGATTATGCGATTGGTTTTTGTTTTTTTAGTTCGAACTACACATTTAATTAAATGTATGTATGTATATATACTATATGTATGCGTGTATATGATTAATATTATTAATAATTTTCATTCTCATTCGCTTTCCTTTGCTTTTTTCTTAATGTTCATCGGTTTTCAAATGTTTTGCTCTGTAGCCCATCCAGCTTTTGTCTAACACACAAATCGAAGACGTCTCAAGATCTGATTGTTAATTATTTTCCACTTTTTTAATAACATTTTGCTTCGCTTGGCTTCTTGTCGCTCATTGTTCTTCTTGTTAGGTACATTTATACAACACAAAACGAAACAAAACCAAAAAAAAAAAAAACAAAAAACAAAAAAAATTAAAGAAATAAAAACAATTACGACATTTCTATGCTGTTGATATTTTCGCGTTGAACTCCGCTCAAAATGTTCTTAATAATTATAGTTTTTATACTCTTATTTGCGCTTCATCTAATGCTGAGTGGGCGTGTTTCTGTGTGTGTGTTTAGGGGGCGTGGCGGGTTCTCAAGTTTTCCTTGCGTCGCTTTCCTCTTTCCATCATTTGTCTAAAAACTAAACCCAAGTTTTTCTCTTCATGGGTGTTCTTAATTTGTCGCTTAAATTCATTAAGTAATTTTTGTAGTACAAAAAAAAATTTGCAATTTTTCAATCTCAGTGTTTTGACTGTATGTTCGTGTGTGTGTGTGTTTGTGTGCGTGTATTTGTACATATATATATATATATAGATGTATGTATGTATATGCCTATAAAGTTCCATTGTTTTTGTTTTTTTAATATATATTAAGTTTTGTTTTTTGTATTGCAGAAAAATTTGGCGTCCAAGCCTTTTGTTTTGAAATTTTCGAGGCTTGGTTTACACTTAAAAAATAGTATTTTCATTCTCTTCTACATGCTCAGCTTCTTCTTGCTACTTGTTTGTCCATTCACTTTGAATAATGTTAAAGTTAAAGTGTTCGTTTTTCTTTTCTTTTCTTTTTCTTTTTTTTTGCTTAAGAGAATTTCTTTTTTTTTTTTTTTTTTTATATAATACAAAAAATTTGTTCACTTTTTTGTGTGCGCAGTCGTTGAGATTTTTCTTGTTGTTGTTTTTGTGTGGTGTTCATATTTCTTCATATTTCTTTTAGATGGGGGGTGCAAAAGTTGTGTGTGTGTGTGTGTATTTTCCATTGGCTTTTCTTCAGCTTTTGTCGTTTGGGGGGAGGGGGAGGAGGTGGAGAATTTTTGTGTGTCTGTGTGTTGTGGGTTGTGTTTACAGTGGGGCGAGATACAGTTTTTGTTTCACTTTCCTTCACTTCATCATCATCATCATCATCATCCTCTAGTTACAGTATATAAAATAGTTTCCATATACAAAAATTATTTATATATTTTTCGTTTTTTTGTTTGTTTTTTTTTTTGCTGGTTTTCAGATTTTTTCCGGCTCTCACTTTATGTTTATTTTTTTTTCTGTTGGTTTGAATTATGCATGAATAAGACAAGCTGTCCGAGGCAGTTTCCCTACTCTGTTTTTCTTTTTTAACTTCATCTCTTGCCGTCGATCTCTCTTGCGTCGCTTTGTCTCTGTTGATCTCTTCTTTCTCTCTCATTTACTTGCGCTAACTGTAAGTGCAAAATTATTATTTTTGGGGGCAGTGCTGTTTACGAATTAATCAATCGAACGCGCTAAGCTATTGTTTGTCTCATCAGCCAAGTAATACCGAAATTGACCCATGTGAACTCAGCTTTCAGTGCGTTTCTATTGCTGAAATTTGCTACAGTTGCACCTTATGATCTTAGCAAGCACATATGTGAAAATCAATACAATCACTTAACTAGAAAACATTTAGTTGGACTTTATTTGCCTGGGGGTCGATTTGAGAGCATCAGCTTTCAACTACTCTCGTGTGTTATTAAACTAAACAAATATATTATTTTTTTCGTTTATTTGTACGTTCTTTTCAAATGTATCCCAACTGGCAGACTGGTTATTCGCTTCATTAACTCATCATAATGTTAACATTTCATCAACTAACTCTTGGTAAATAGTAAAATAACTCAAGACTGTGCGGAAGACATTTTGACAGTGGTCTAAGGGGAGGGGGCGGGTCAGGGCGGGGCATGGTGTGGGATCGCCTGGAGCAAGCCATAAAATGCATAATTAAAATATATTTCTTGTTCAGTGCTTGCAGCTGTTGTACATGTGTGTGTGTGTGTTGTGTGTTATGTGTGTGTGTGTTGCATTCGTGTTGTATTAAATGCAACAACAACAATATAATCAACTAACGTTAAGCATAACAAACAAAAGTTAAGCAACAACAAACATGATTATGTTTCATCATTTTCATCTTTTTTTTTTTGTATGCGACGAAGCGACACAAAAATAAAAGAAACGTTCAAGAACGACGCAAACAAAGCAGAAACGCAAAAAATAAACAAAAACAATTGTTTTTCTTTCCCTTAGTTTTGAATACGTTGTTCTACACTAGCAACTATTTAGCTAACATTTGCAACTACAATAATAATAATGCTTATATATGTGTGTGTGTGTTCTAGAAAGGAAAACCAGAAAAAAAATTTCTCATTTACTTTATCTGCTTTCACTACAACTTCAACTTCTTCAACGATTCGCCGATTTCCTCTGTATTCTTAATTTGCTTTATTTAACATTAAATGCTTGTATATGATTTTTTATTTTTTTTTTTGTTTAATTATTTTATGTTAAATTTGTAATTTGCGCTAAAACTGTTGTCAACGTTTCATTTGTTTTAATGTTTCATCATATGTAATTTGTTTTGTTTTTTTTTTAACGTTTTGTCGCTGCCCATGCAGTTTCGTAAACGTTTCGCTAGCCACATTAATTAATTAGTATACCTTCATATGAATTTCGTTTAGTTTTCTTGTTTTGTTTTTTTTTTTTTTTATATTCATATATATATTTCTTGTTTCTTTTAATATATACTTTATAATTAATGCAAATTTTTCGTGATTTTTTTTAATTTACATGCGAATGAGGAAAAAAAAAAGAGGAAAACATACACAAACAAAAAATGAAAACTCAAAGGAAAAGTAGAACAAAAAGTTTCATTAAATGCAAAAATTATACCTCTATATTATATTGTAGATATATATATATATTCATATATGCTTAGATCATGAACGTAGCATTAAATATTTTATAGACTATATGCTATTTAGAGTTGCCTTGTATATGCGATTGTATTGTTTGCATGTGTGTGTGTGTGTTTGTATAAAGCATGCTTTTTGCGCTTATGACTAATAAAAAAAATTATGAAATTCTTCCTTACACAACGCTATATATATTTATACGCTCTTTATATATATATATAAATATATATATATACTAAACATGTAAGTGTAGGTGTGTGTGTATGCAAATGATTAAAAAAAAATATGTAAATCCATTAATTTAATCAAAACTTAGCAGCTAATTAAGGAAACCACATTAATTTCAATTTAAGTTTAAAGCACAAAAAAAAACTTGCAAGTTTTTTCCATAATTTTCTCAATTACTTTTTGTTTGTTTTGTTGTTTTTTTCTTTTCACTTAATTGTTAGACTATAATTCGAATTCTTCGTTTCATCATCGTACTTCCTTTTTCTCTTCTTAATTTTGTTTAAATTTATAAAGCAGCTGTGTTAGCATAGGGTAGCGAGGGTGGAGAGGGCTTTGGGGGTATTTTGGGGGACAGTATGTGTATTTGAGAATTGCACATTAAAAAAAATAAGAATTATATTAATCGTATCATTATAAACTATGCATACATATAACTATATATGTGAGAGAGAGAGAGAGAGAGAGAGAGAGAGAGAGAGAGAGAGGAGAGAGTTGGTAGTGTTTATTTGGGGCAGGATGGAAGAACAAAATACTGACAATATTTAAAAAAAATTGAATTTTTTTAAGGATTTACTTTTTTGCGTGTTTTTTTTTTTTTGTTTGTTTTTGGATGCATTGAGAATCTTTTTTCCGTTTGTTTTTTTTTTTTTTTTTGTTTAAAGGCGATAAAATACTGCAAATAAATCTGGGAGCGAAATTTGCACGCGTCCATCATAATAATAAAATTCTTGCTCGTACAGAAATATACAATCATATGTATGCAGTGAAAATTCCTCAAATCAAAAAAAAAAAAAAACACCGATTTAAAGCAGACACGTTTTCAATGTCCTTTGTTTTGATATAGTTAGTTACAGTGTTCTCTTCAAATCGAGCGAATTTGCACTGCATACAATCGAGTATATAATACAATTGTTGTGGATAATAATGAATTAAATAAAAAAAATAAGAATGGAACGAGATCAAAACGAAAATCAACACAAGTCAAGTGCGTGCAATCGAGCGAGACGGGGAGAGATAGACAAAGAGTGTGTGTGTGAGAGAGAGAGAGAGAGAGAGAGAGATACACTGTGTACTGAGTGTGTGTGTGTGTGTGAGCGAGTAAACAATATAAGCTAGCACAGAAAGAGACACAAAGACAAAGACAGCTAGACACAAAGAGAGACAGAGAGATTTTTGTTGTTGTTGAGTTTGGTTTTGTGTGAAACAGTTAAAAAGAGGGAAACAGACAGACACTGTGTGTGTGTGTGTGTGTGTGTGTGAATGTGTTTGTTGGTGTTGATGTGTGTGAGTGTGAGTGTGTGAAAGAGACAGTTGCATCTTACTTTACCGCGTTTTCCATTATAGAAACAACTACAAAATACAGTTACAAATACATTTTACACATTGATTTAGTTTAAGATCACGTTAAGATCACGAGCGCGACAGAGATAGCAAATTACTATATATATACACATATCTATATAACTATATATATGTATATATATATATATATATATATATAAATGATTGTATACAAAGCTATATATATATATATATATATATATATCGACATATATGTTGTGTGTATGTATATAAAAAGTTTGAATTTAGATGGTACGTTTTTCTCATGCATTTCATTTCATATCATTCCATTTGAATTTGAATTTCGTTCGCGTCGACGCCTATCAATTATAGATGAAATTGGCGGCATCGCAGAGCGCATCGCTGTCGTCATCGAACTTGCCATTCATGGCATAGCTGCTCGACGCACCGCCATAGACCCATTCCTTCTTGATGAAATCACCGTCGGTGGTCGACGACGATGTGTTGTGCAGTCCACCCAACGAGCTGTGATCCAGGCGAAAATCATCATCGTCATCGGGATACAATTGAACGGGGATGCTGTCGCGTATCGAGTGCGGCTCGAACAGATTGCCGTACGGCGGCAGCGAGTGATTGAGATCGACATGATCGTCGACCAGGTCGCTGTCGAAGTTCGAGATGCGAAACTTTGAGCTGGGCGGCGATTGTGGCGAATGCGGTGCGGCGGAGTCCTCAAACATAACCTCCTCCTTGATGAACATGTCGTTGGAATTGTCGCCGGAGCCGGATGAATAGAGATTCGGTTCGACTTTGATGATGGCGGCGGTTGCCAGGGACGGTGATGATTTCTCATCGTCATCATCATCATCGAAGTGATTGTGATGATTGTGGTGATTGTGATGATGATGATGATGTTGCGCCTGTTGCTGCTGCTGCTGCTGTTGTTGCTGCTGCTGCTGATGATGATTGTTGCTGTTGTGCTGATGATTGTTGGCTTGATGCTGTTGCTGATGATTGTGACTATGATTATGATTCGAGTGCTGTGGATGCAACTGTTGCTGCTGCTGGTGCTGCTGATGATGTCCATTGGTGGCAGCAGCAGCGACACGCATTTGTTGCACGTTCGCCTCATCCTCATTGTCATTGTCATCGTCATCATCATCGTCGTCGTCCATGTCCGCCAGATGACGACGTCGGTGGTGGTTTCGGTGGTTATTACGCTGCTGCTGCTGCTGCTGCTGTTGTTGTCCCCCGACAACACGTTGCTGATTGCTCTGCGCCGCCTGCTGCTGCTGTTGTTGTTGTTGCTGCTGCTGCTGCTGCTGTTGATGGTGGTTGCGCGTGCTGCGTATTATTGTGGAGCCGCCCAGTGCCGCCGATGAGGCGATCGAGAGCGGCACGCCCGTCGCCTTGGACACCAGGACGGTGGAGGAACACGATGTGGATGACGATGATGGCGATTGAGCCGGCGAACCCACTGTAACATCGATACAAAACAGAGAAAAAAACCAAGAGTCTTCAATTAACCAGTTTCTTTGCTATTTAATTGGACCCCACACACACCAACACACACACACATACTCTTTTATTTGTAATTAAAATTCCTTTTTCTAAACACTTTATTGCGTCAACCGCATTCCATGATCTTGCTCTCTTTCTCGTCTTACTCTCTAATAAGTATTCGCTGGACCAATCATTAACTGGCTCTTCTAATTCCTTATTGCTCATCCAATCGTTTAATTAATAAACAGTTTTCCTCGCCAGCGTTCAATAGCAATTATATCTACACTCATTAAATTGTCATATAGTTTCATTCTATTTTGCGCATTTTCATTTTTTATAATACAATTATTCCTATTATTAATTATTCCTAAAAAGCTCTTCAATTTCCTATGCAGTTAATCGCTTCTGGTTCCTTTTCATCCTATACAAATATTCCAAACTTTATTCGCCATTTCGTTTGTCAAATATTTAAATATGGTTGCCTAAATTGTCTGACATAATCCTATTGTTTTTATTTCTGTCACGTCATTATATTTTCAATTTATTTTAATGCTTCAATTTCCATGCAGCTGCTCACTTCAATCTATTAATTTTTTTCATATAAAACATTCACTTTTCCGTTAATATCCGTTGACCATATTTTTAAGAACTTATCACAGTTTTGCACATTTCATTAATATTTTCACGTTACTTAAAAAATCACCAATTTCACTGCATATGAAAATTACTTTCATTTGTGCACTCATTTAACGACTTTATTTAATTGATTGAATTTATATTTTCTTTTACTTTTAACTGTTTCAATTGTAGTAAATGCAGCTCTTCTTATTTTTTTTTTTTTTCAAACGTATATTTGACTGTTTTTCACCTGCACTCGCTGCTAATTGTTTAGCATTCTCGTTACTCGCTACTCGCTGTACTTTTTATGAGTTACTCGTTTCTACTTTTGTTTTACAAATTATTTTTGTAAATTTATTTTTGACTGCTACACTTCTAATGAATTAGTTTTATCTCATTAGTCTTTACAAATTATTTTTGTAAATATATTTTTGACTTGTTTTTATCTCCAATCGCTGCTATTTATTTGACTCTCTTACTCGTTACTCGCTACACTTCTAATGAATTAGTTGTATTTCGTTTGTCTTTACAAATTATTTTTGTAAATGTATTTTTTGCCTGATTTTTAATCCTACTTGCTGCTAATTGTTTATAATTCTCGTTACTCGCTCCACTTCTTATCAGTTTGTTGTTTCGGTTTCTTTACAAATCATTTTTGTACATGTATTTTTTACCTTCACTCGCTGCTATTTAGTCGACTCTTTTACTCGTTACTCGTTACACTTCTAATGAATTAGTTTTATCTCCTTAAGTCTTTACAAATCATTTTTGTAAATGTATCTTTGACCCATTTTCACCTCCACTCGCTACTAATTATTTATCATTCTCGTTACTTATGAGTTTCTTGTTTCTGTTTCTTTACAAATTGTTTTTCACTCGCTGCTAATTATTTGACTCTTTTACTCGCTACTTTTCTAATTAGTTTGCTGTCGTTCTCGTCTTTACAAATTGTTTTTGTAAATGTATTTTTGACTGCTTTTGCATTCTACTTGCTGCCAATTATTTAGCATTCTCACTCGTTACTCGCTGCATTTTAGCTGCTCTCTCGTTACTGCACATTTAAATCCCTCTTTACACGCCACACTTTCGTTGATTGCACTAGATGCAATCTCTTTTGGCGCAACTTATTGCAAACTACTTCCCATCACCGTTGACTAATCTAGTCTAATTGAATGAAATCGCAACTCGCTGTTCGCTGTTCGCTACTTACCGCCCGTCTGCTGGACGACGCTGGCCAGCGCTGAGCTGAGCGTGCCCGTCGAGTGTATGATGGGCGTTTTGCGCAGCAGTTGCTGGGCTAAGTTGCTGCTGGAACTGTTGCCAACCGCTGCTGCTGTGGCTGCATTGGCTGTGGCAGCGGCGGCGGCGCCAACAATGTGGCTGTTGCCGTTGTTGCTGTGACTGTTGTTCGTGTTGTGGCTGCTGCTGCTGTGGTTGGTGTTGCTGCCGTTGTTGATGCTGTGCATGTTGTTGTTACTGTGTGTGCTATTGTTGTTGCTACTGCTGTTGCTGCTGCTGCTGCTGCTGTGGCTGGTGTTGCTGCTGTGGCTGTGGCTGTGACTGTTGGCGCTGATCTGATGGTGGCCGTTGCTGCTGGTGCCTGCACCACTCTGAATGACCTGTGTGTGCAGCACACTCGAGCAATTGCCATTGGACGCATCTATCACCGGCGCCTGTTGCTGCTGCATATAGTTCTTGATGACAATGGAACGCGGCGGCGCCACAATATATTGTTGTTGCTGCTGCTGCTGCTGTTGTTGGTGTTGCTGTTGCGAGTGTTGCGATGAGCTGGCCGAGTGCGGCTGCTGAAGCGAGGCGTTCGAGGAGGATTCATTGGAGGAATCCTCGCCGGTGGTTAAGCGATTGTTATTGGTCGACGACGAACTGTGCAGCGCAGCAACAACGCCGCCGTGTTCATGTTCGTCCTCACTCAGGCCGGACTGTTCGTCCAGCTCCATGTCGTGTGGCTGCAACTGTTGCTGTTGCTGCTGCTGCAAATCAGGCTCGATTTTGACAGTAGCTGCAACGCTGCTGTTGGCTGCAATATTGTTGCTGCTACTGCTGCTGTTGTTGCTGGCGCTGCTGCTGCTGCTACTGTTGTTGTTGTTGCTGCTGTTGTTGCTGCCGCTGCCACCGCTGCTGCTGCTGCTGCCGCCCTTGGGCTGATCACGTAGATGCACCTGCATGTGCGTCTGCAGCGACGATTGTGTGTGCAGCTTCTTCTTGCACACCTTGCACTCGAACGGAAAGTCGCCGGTGTGCGTGCGCGCATGAATCTTGAGATTGTAGCGCTGTCCAAAGCCCTTGCCGCACACATCACATCTGCAAGAATGGGAGAGAAGTGAGTCAATGTCTTACACACGAGAGATCACACAAATTACAAGACATGTTGGTTGATTTGACAATGTTTTAGTTCAACTATAATATTAAATTTGCAAATAGTTTGATAATAACAGAGGTAATGTTTGATGTTGTTTGGTATGACAATGTTTTTGCTTGACGATAATGTTAAATTTGCAAATATAACTAAGGCAATGTTTAATGTTATTTGATTTAACAACGTTTTTCCTCAACGATATTGTTAAATTTGTAAATAATTTCATAATTACACAGCTAATTATGGCGTTGCTTGATTTGACAATCATAATATTCAATTTGTATGCAGTTTGATAATAACATAGATTTGAAATTAATCTAATAATCATTGAATACAACATTTTAAAGAGCTTTTCGATATTATAATCTCAGAACACCAAGAAACTAAGTGATTATAATGTTATTTTTAATTAAAATTAAATATGAAAGTTCTTACTAAAATTTGCATATATAAAAAAGCACAGCAATTTAATTAACCACAAAACTAGAACTGATCAGTGAACAGACCACAAATAATAAGCAATCTTTTATCATTTGTCATTATTTCGGACAACAAACTTCAATTTTAAACATCGAGTTTAAATGTCTGTAAAATTTAAGTGTAAATAAAAATATATTCATTTATGATGCTTTTTAAATGTAACGATGAGAAAAGAGGCGTAATATTTAGTTGTATTTTGTGCGTTAAAACAAACAACTAATCATTAATTTAGACGCAACTGAAATCACCACAAATTGAGCGCTATCGTCGAATGAAAAGGTATAAAATCAAGCTACTAAATCATAATTGATGTGAGTAGACATTTGGTGTTAAAAAGAATATTTCTTGCGTTAGTTTGGGCTACTCACTTGTGCAGCTTGACGCCCGAGTGGAGCTTGGAGTGGCCGCGCAACGAGGCGAGCGCACTGAACACCTTGCCGCAGATCTCGCACGTCAAATTGACATTCTCATTGTGGATCTTCTTGTGGACCTTGAAGTACTCAAAGCTCATGAACTCCTTGTGGCACACCTCGCACTTGTATTTGTGCCGCTCCGACTGCTGTCCCGTGTGCACGCGCATATGCTTGATGAAATTGGGACGAAAGCGGACGACGCGTCCACAGATCTGGCATTCGTAGGGCTTGCAGCGCAAACAGTGCTTCTCGTAGTTCTTCAGCGACTTCAGCACCATGTTGCAGATGGCGCACTTCATGTTGTTCGCATGTCCGCTGCGATGGATGTCGAACAACTCCTTCGAATCGAACTTCTCCACGCATTCCATGCACTGATAGCTGGTCGTTGATGTTGCCACATTGCTGGTGGCTGGCGCTGGTTTAATGGACTGATGATGTTGTTGCTGCTGTTGCTGTTGTTGCTGCTGCTGTTGTTGTTGTTGCTGCTGCTGCTGATGTTGTTGCTGCTGCTGGGCAAGCGCTATGGCCGCCAGTTGCTGCTCATTGCTGGGCGACGATGCGGCAACTGTTGTTGCTTGTGCTGCTGACGTTGCAACCGCTGCTGCACTCTGTTGCTGCTGCTGCTGTTGTTGTTGCTGCTGCTGCTGTTGCTGTGGCGCCGCCGCTGCTGCCGCCGCCTGCAGAATGAGCTGCGCTGTGGGTCCGCCCGACTGTTGCACCACATTCAGCACTGTCATCGGACTGCGACTGATGACAGCCGCCGCCGGCATGCGCACATAGGTGGCGCCCGCCAAGCTGCTCATCGTCGCATTGCTGATGTAGACGGGTCGTCGCTGCAGCTGCACCAGGGCTGCCTCCGACACGGGCACCGCCAAGGCGCGCGTTGTGGTGCTCACAATGCTGCCCGCTGGCAACACCAGCTGCTGTGTCCCCGTCGTGTACTCCAGTTGTTGCTGCAGCGTCTGTGGACACGCAAAAGAAATGATTAATCTCTGATTTGCTTGTTTTGTTTTTGGTAACGCTTTCAATTGTTCGCAATTAGCCAGAGTCGTTAGACGTTCACTTAATCAATTCCCAACTGTTTGCTACTTATTTCAAATGTACTTCAGCTGTTTACAAGTTTAGCATTGAGCGCTTGATACACAACTGAATTCAAACTAATAGAGCAAGTCAATAATGTGATATTACACTATATTTTATAAATTTTCAACTTGTTGACTATAATATATACCATAAAAAATCCCTTTATTTTTTTTTAGCTACAGCAATTTCCTCAAATATTCTATTTCTTAGTTAGTTCTAGATTTTTTATCTAGTTTACTTGTCTTTTTCTTTGCATGAATAAAAATGTTAAGCGGAAAAACTGCTTCAATATTATAAGTGAAGAATATCTCTAATATCTTATTGACCATATTTCAACGACACGAAATGTGAAGCGTCTTGAGGTCTAACTATATTTATTCAAAGTTAGGAATATCACTACTTTTCATAAGATTAAAAATGATTATGATTTAAAAGAGATATTCCAGACTTTTGACTTTTTCTGAATAATTGTGAATAATTTCATTATATATCCTACATGAATTAACTTAGTGAGCGCGAATTCTACTTTTCTCAATACTCAAAGTATTAAATAAACTCAAATATTGTAGAGATATTCCTGATTTGGGTTTTTTAACTTTGTTAAAGAATTATTAAAATGAATTTTAAAGAATTATTAAAATGAATTGCGAAGAATTGAAGTTTACATAATTTATGTGGCACAGTTGTCCAGTTGCATGCTACTTACCTCGAGTTGCTGTTGTTGTTGCGCTGGCTGCGCCATGTGCTCATCTTCGTCCTCCTCCTCCTCATCGTCCTCCTCCTCGTCGGGCAGCTCGCTCAGCTCCAGCTTGACTTGTGTCTGCAAATGTTGCTGCTGCTGTTGCTGCTGTTGTTGATGCAGCTGCTGCTGCTGCTGATGGTGATGTTGCTGCTGCTGCTGCTGTTGGTGTGGATGATGTTGCTGCTGTTGCTGATGATGGTGCGCATGGTGTGGATGGTGGTGCAAGTGCGTTGTGGTCGCTGTTTCGGGCTCCTCATCGGCCTCGGCTGCCTGCGCCTCCTCCTCAATGTCCTGCAGATTCTCATCGTTCAACTCGGGATCTTCCTCCTCCTCCTCGTCCTCGTCGTCGTCCTCGCCACGAGCAATGTGATGATGCTGTGCCGAGTGCTCGTCATCGTCCTCCTGCTCCTCGAGTTGCTCCTCCTTGATGTCGCTGGCGGAGAGGACAGAGTTGCCGCCGCTGCCGCAGGTTGTTGCCTGGATGATGATGCGGCGACCGTTGAGCAGATGATGTTGTTGCTGCTGCTGTTGTTGTTGTTGGTGTTGTGCGCGATGCTGGTGCAGCAACAGTTGCTGCTGATCCTCGACGGTTAGGCTGCTGTTGCTGCTGCTGTTGTTGTTGTTGTTCGTGTTGTTGTTGCTGATGATGCTGTTGTTGTTGATGTATGGGGAAGCGCTGTTGTTTGTTGTTGCTGTTGCGGTTGTTGCATTTGTTGTCGGTGGGTGGTTGTCGAGCTTGGACGCTGCCGCCATTTGTAGTTGCTGCTGCAGCTGCAACTGGTGCTCGTCATCCTGCTCCATGGGAGCATCTTGTAGTATAAATTCGATTTGTTGCGATAATGCGCTATCATTGATGGCAATCAGTCCGTCCATATCTTTGGCGGCAACGTTCAAGTTGCACGCGTTGCTGCCACTGTGGTTGTTGTTGTTGTTGTTATTGTTGTTGTTGCCGGTAAACAGCGATGGCAGCGTCGTTGTTGTTGTTGCTGCTGTTGTTGCATGTGTTAAGCTGCTGCTGTTGATGCTGGCCATGGCAACAACAACAGCCGAGAACAACAACAACAACTACGGTTGCAAGCTCGACTGCTGTTCAATTTAATTTTTAATTTTTTTAATTAATATTAGTTATTAATTATTATTTATTTAGTTTAACTTTCTTTTCCTTCCTGTTTTACAACTTATTTATTTACGTTTCGTTTCTACTGCGAGTCTCTTTCGTTCTCTCTCTCTCTCTTTTTCTCTTGCGCTCGTTCTCACTCTCGCTTTTTGCACTGCTCTCTCGCTCTCGTTCACTTCACTGCTTTGTTGTTGTTGTTGCTGCTGCCGTAGCGTTATCGTTGTTGTTGTTATTGCACGTTTGCTTCTTCTTCTTCTTCTGCTTGGGTTTGCTGCTGCTGCTTCTTCTTGTTGTTTTGCTGCTGCCGTGTTTCTGCTTCTTCTTCAGTTGCGTCTACTTCTACTGCGATTTCTTCTGTTATTGTTATTGTTATTATTATTATTTGTTCGTGTTGCACTGCTTTTTTCGTTTTGATGATTTAAAGCAAAATTAATTCGCTCGCTGCTGCTGCGCTGTCTGCGTCGGTCATGCGGCTGCTGCGTTTGCTTTCCACGCGGTGGCTCCTCTGGCGGCGGCTGCTGCGACGACGACGACGTCGCTGTTGTTTAGCGCTGCTGCTGCGGCGGCGCCTTTGCTGGCTATCCACATTATTTTTTGTGCTAGCGCTGCCTCTGCCCGCTGCGCTGCTGCTGCGCCGCTTTGGCCACCTCTCACACACACACACGCACACACAACACACGCACGCACACAAACACGTCAAAAAGGCTCTTTTCACTTATTATTGTTTATTTTATTTATATCCTTCTTTTTTTTTTTTAAATTTTCACACACAACGCAAATTTTTGCGGCACAGTTCGCTTCGTTTTTTGTTCTTTGTTGGTTTTAACTTTTTTATTTTATTGTTATTGTTATGTTTATTGATTTGCTTTATTTAATTTGTTCATCAAGTGCTTGCTGCTTCTTCTTCATTTGCTGCGGCTGCTTCTTCTTCTTCATCAATTGCTGCTGCTTCTTCTTCTTCTACTGCGTCGTCGTCGTCTTCTAATTTGCGCAATTATTTTTAGTATTAGTATCAAAAATATAAAAAAAAATAAATTAGTTATATTGTTTGATTTATTCCCCTTTTTTATTTTAGTAAATGCGTTTTACAAAAATCATTTTCATGTTGTGCTCCCTTTTTGCTCTTGCTTCGCTTCGTTCACACTCTGTCTCTCTTTTGCTCTACTACGCTCTCTCGCTCACGTCAACACACACTCATACATTTAGCGAAATAAACGCGCGCGTGAAGAACAACAAAAACAACAAAAATTAATTTTAGCTTTTCCACAACAGTTTTTCACATTTGCTCCATTTTCATTGCTTCCAATTCCATGTTTGCTGCTTATTCTTCCTCCTCTTCTTCGCCTTGCTTCTTCTATCTCTCACGCACACACATTTTGACCTTTTTCCTTTTCCTTTGCACGCTTTTCACATTCGTTTCGTCTGCTTCTTCTCCCTACTTGTGCCTTGTTCTTTCAGCTTGTGGCCTATTCCTTTAGCGCCCTCTGTTGTTCCCTGTTTCCCCTTCTCGTTTTCACACACACACACACACACAGAGTCTATCGCTCACATACACGCACAGCAATAAAAACGTCAAACTTGAAAATGATTTTTGGTTATTTTTGGCTATGGAAATTTTCCCGTTTTTCCTATTTATTTATTTTTATTGTTCACTTCTGCTGTTAGCTTTACGTTGTATTATTATTTTCTCAGTTACTTTGCTTTTAATTTTTAGTGTTTTGTTGCTTTTGCGACGCGACCGACGGCAAAGGCAAAAGATTAGCGGCTGCGCTGCTTTCCTCCTACTGCTGCTGCTGCGGCTGCCTTTGCTGCTGCCGCCGTTGACGCTCTCAGCTAGAGGTGCAAAAACATCGTGCCACTATCGATACTATTGACCACTCTTATATTCTTTGTCAAATAAGGAAATTACATATATTTAACTCGGGGCTTCTTTTTTTTGTTAAAATACATAATATTATAATTAATTTATTAAAGCAACAATTAAACATGAGTAGTCCTCTTGTCAATGCTATATTTTAGAAAAAAATTATTTTTTAATTGAATTTAGATTTTCCCCAATTCTTATTCGACATTTTTCAATTGTGTATTTTGGATTAAAATTTAAATTTATATTCGTTTTGTTTTATCAAAATATTTTTTTTAAAATACTTTTTGAATGTTTACATTTTAATTTGTACCAAATTATGAGTAATTAGCATTTAAAATTAATTTTATTCAAAATCATAATTCTTTTAAGCAACTTCAACAGTATCGATACTTTCGATAATTTCAAAAGAAATCGATGTTGGCTAACACATCACTAGCCTGAGTTTTGCTTGTCTGCCTCTTCTTTCACTTCCCCTGCTGCGATGCAGTGCTCCAAAAAAAGCCGTTTTTCAATCTTACATTTTGTATTGTCGCTGTTGTTGTTGTGCGTTCCTTAATGTTTCGACTACACGCTTTAACACTCACATTCGTTGCAGGGTTGCTTACGACCAAAAAAACAACAAAAGACGCAACACTAGTGTCCCAGCTAGTGTTGCCAAACGTCAATTGTCGGCAGCCGGCCGGTGTTGTGCAGCGCTCAATTTGCGCAAATTTGAAAACAACGTAAAACGCTTAAAGGCCCCAACAACGGCAACAAACACACAGCACACATTTAAAAATTAAAACCATACTTCAATTTATATTTTGATGTAGCTTTTTTTTGTGTGTAGCAATTACCTGCTTGATGGCTATTGCATCTTATGCCTTACACTTGCTTCTTCATGTCTTTTACTTTTTCCACACGCACACACACACACATCCATGAAAAAGGACAGCGCGCTTGGAGCGCGAGGGAGCGACAGAGAGAGGGCGAGGTTGAAACGACGTGAAACGAGAGCAAAGCACAGTAGACTTCAGAGAGCAAGTAGCAAGCAGGCAGTGAGAGCGACTAGCGAGTGAGTGAGTGGGAAGTCAGCAAGTGGAGCGCAGAGCCGTTTCATTTCGACAGTTTTTGAATTACGGGCGCCGCAGTCGCTGCCAACTGCGCTGCTTGTTATTTTAGCTTAACACTCCAGCGACAACAACAACACCATCACCTTCGTTCGACCGAGAGTCAATTTTCAGCCCAAAAAGAGAGAGTAAGAAGGGTGGCGGGAGTGTTGTTGGTGTTGCTTCTGCTGTTGTTGCTGTTGCTTGCCTTTGAGTAAAGCTGGAAGGGGGAATGGGGTGGGTAGGTGGTGGCATTGTTGTTGTCAGGGGGCATTGGGGGTTGAATTTGATGCCAGCAGGCGTTGCTAAATTCCACAAACACATTCAACACACACACACACACATACACCTATGCTTAGCAAGGGCGCAAATTAACACAACATAAAAACAAAAGAGAAATTCAAAATTTTTTGTGTGCTGCGTGAAATTGCTGCGCTCTCTGTGTTTACATATATGGCGGCTATAGAGTTAAGCCCCCCACCACTTCGCCTTCCCCTTTCCAATTTTTCCTCCCACACACAAACACACACACATACTAATGTAATTTGGGGTTCTGCATTTACTCATAGCACATTTGTGTGTTATGTTTATATTTTCTTTTGCTATTTCTATTTGGTTTTTTTTTGTGTAGTTTTTGCGCGTTTATTTTGGCTCTGCTGCGGATTTGTGCTGCCTTTTCAACTGCTTCGCACTCACACACACACACTTGCACACACACACACACAACAAGAGCCCACACACACACACTCGCGACTACAACAAAACAGTGCAGGCTTTTTTACTCCTCTTTTTGGGTTTTTGCTTAGTAGTTTTGTTTTTGCAACTATTTTTTTGGTTTTGCGTTCCGTACACTTACACTTAACATCACATTTTTTATCACTTAAACTATTTCGTTTCGGGTGTTTTTTATTATATTTTTTTATTTGAAAAATTGAGTTTTGCAACAAATCGCTGCATTAGTGGAGGTGGAGAAACATCGTTGGCACTCTATCGATGAATCGATGTTTTAATTGGGACATTTTTGAATCATCGATTTCTTCTTGGAAACTATCGTTGTTTTTTGTATGGTAAATTGGAGAATCATTTTTATAGAATTATATTTTTATTTGGGTTAAAACAAATTTTCAAGACAAAACAGAACGTTTTTGAAAAGCTGCACATTTTAAAAATATACGTTTTAACGCCTAGAAGCAACGGAAATAACGGGTTCCAGGTCAATTTGGTGTTTTTGGTATATTGACTAAAATGCTTGTTGCTTG
Source organism: Drosophila siamana (assembly GCA_035047445.1). NCBI lineage: Eukaryota > Metazoa > Arthropoda > Insecta > Diptera > Drosophilidae > Drosophila > Drosophila siamana. The sequence continues at coordinate 18,368,881 of JAWNPP010000078.1, forward strand.
CGAGTTCTTCAAAAATGTTGTTTAAAGTGATGCTCGCATTCTGAAGAGCATTGTTTAAACAACAATTTTTGCAATAATTAATTAATAAAGTTTTGGGAACAGTTTCTGGTGGCATTTTTATACTAAAAATGGTATATTGCGTCGTTGCGCAGTTTTTGCTTGTTGCTTGCGAGTTCTTCAAAAATGTTGTTTAAAGTGATGCTCGCATTCTGAAGAGCATTGTTTAAACAACAATTTTTGCAATAATTAATTAATAAAGTTTTGGGAACAGTTTCTGGTGGCATTTTTATACTAAAAATGGTATATTGCGTCGTTGCGCAGTTTTGCTTTAACGCAGCGCACAATGCGCTGCGTTACGCTTTGTGCGCTTACGTCGCAGCGCCGCTTCGTTAAGTGAGCACAACTCAAATGAACGAATGAACGAAGACGTTTTAATTTGAATTTGAATTCAAACTTCGTTTTGGTGTTGGTTGAAAATTACAAATGAAACATTTAGTATTTTCGCCAGTTATATATATATATATATATATATATATATATATATGTGTTTCTAAAGTTTATTTCATGCGTATTTCACTTTTATAAAAAAACTTGCAATTTTCACCTAAAACTACACAATAAACTTAACATTTAGTTCGTTCAGCTCCAAAATGAAAAATGTTTGCCAGCAAATACGCTTTTTTATGCAAATTGTTTATTATTATCGTTGTTAGCCAACTATTATGAAAGACTCAAAAGCAATATTAATGTGTGCATTATTATTATGTCATGTTTGTTTGTTTTCTCAATATTATTCAAAGCGTATTTGGTTGTTATTGTTGGTTTTATTGCTGGCAGTTTGCGCTTAATTGCATACATATATATACATATATACGTACATATATGCATATATAGTGTTTAGAATTTCTTGGGTAGTTATTATCGATTGTCTTATCATTCATTCTTGTTTTGTTTTGTTTTTGTTTTTTTGTATTGTTTATGCCTAATGAAATATGCTAATGCTAATTATTAAATACATTTTTTAAAATTAAGAAAAAAAATAAAAAAATTATTTGAATTCGTCTTTTTTTTTCTTCTTTTTGTTGTTGTCAAGGAAAATCAATTGTTGAAAATGTGGCATTCGAGTTGTGATCATTGATTAAGAGTTTCTTGTTTCGTTTTGTTTTGTTTAGGAAAGTTGTAGTTAAAAAGTTTGTCTGTGTTTTGCGTTTTGCTTGTTTTTGTTTTCAACTAATTGTCATGATTTGTGCTAAATAATAATAATAGTAATAATAATAATTATGCATATAATCCGACTGTGGAAAGGACAATGCTTCCATTTCCACTTCCACTTTTCGCTCTCTCCATCTCCTCTTTCTCTCTCTCTCTCTCTCATTCTCTTTCTCTTTCTCGCTCTCTCCATGTCTCCCTCTCTAATTTTCGTTGCGTTCACTTGGTGCGATCGTGCTTCGAGGGCTCCACCTGCTTGGCAAACTCGCTCATCACATCCTTGTAGATCACGGGATCCAGATTGCGACCGAGCATATAGATGAGCCACCAGTCGCCGATGTCCAACTTGCGCGACAGCGAGCGACAAATCTCCATCGGGATCATGCGATTGCGGGCGTTCAACAGGCGTGGCCGGAACTTGGGCATGAAGATGATGCAGGCGCTGCAATATATAGTGTAATGATCCATGTGATATATAGTATAGTGTGATATAGTGTAATTATATTCTATTTTATTTCAAGAGCCTGCTAAGTATCTTATATTTTTGTTTACAAAAGAGTTTCTTCCATACCAAAATTGTACCCATTACGAATAATATTAATTTAATTTTTGTGGCGCTCTCTAATTTCATACGAAATACAAAACTTTCCTAGCTATTGCAGAAATTTCTTTCTTCTCGCTTTTCACGCTTTCATCACTGCCCATCAATTGCCTCTAATTTGCCATTTATTAAATAATTTATCAAATAATTCTCGCTTCTAATTTACTAATTTAAATCTCTGTATTTCTCATCGCTGCTTTTCAAACATTCTTTTATCGAATTCTATTCTATGCCAATTTATGGACGCTGAATTTCTGCATAAATAATAGTTTATAATTTTATTTTTTATTTTTAAATAATTACTCTTGAACTCACAGTGAATTTCATTGAATGACTATAAAATTCATTTGTTTTATGTGCTTTTCTAGATTTGTGCTACTTCAAAAACTTATGGATTTTTTAAACTAATTTGTTGCTTTTTTAACTGCATTTTAATTATTTATTGTATTTTGTTCAACAAGTCTAATTTAATTAGTCTACTTGAGCACTTTGAGTATATCGGAGGTTTTTAATTCATGGACGCTTTTCACTTATGAACAGAATTTTAATTCTTTTTTTTTTGTACTTTTGCAACAAGTTGACTTAATTTTTTTTTAATACTTTTGCAATATCAGAGGCTTTAAATTTATCATCAGCATTTGTTGTACTTTTCCAACAAGTTGTTTTAATTTTTTGTAATAATTTTGCATTATAAGAAGCCTTCAATTTATCATCAGCATGTTAATTATTTGCTGTACTTTTTCAACAAGTTGATTTTTAATAATTAAATTGAAAGCTATGCTGTTGATTGGCTAAATCTAACTTTGGCTAAATCTATTTATCTTTAAGCTTTCAACTATATAAATTCAATATAAATCGCTTTGTATTAGATAATAAAAGAGTTTTTAATTTCTAAGTCTTTAGCTTGTTTTGTTAATGCCACAAATCTGATGCATTTGAAAAGTCAAAGATAGAATCAAATGAAATAGGCAAAGTATTGAATATTCTATCAAAAATATGCATAGTTATTAAAGTGTTAAACCTGAAACTCTCAATAAATTGCACGACTCTAGCATAGTTAAATATAGCAAAGTTTTCTTAGATTTCCCAACTCATCTCTTCTCGATTCCTCGACTACTAACCGGAAGACCATCAATCCGATGAGCAGGACGAGCAGGATCCAGTACCAGAACCAGATGAACACGTAGGTCTTCTCGTTCACAATGTTCAGCGGCAGAATGCAGAGGGAGTCGTGCGTCTGGAGGGAGCCGCCAGCGCCGTATTTGTGGAATATGCATTTGGTGACGCGTGGAAAGACGTAGACCATGGGATCGACACGCTCCTCCTGGGGCACATCCGAGAGGCCCATGATGTTGGTGCCGTACGAGATGAATTCGCCGTCGAAGAAGCGATTCATCAGATACATTTGCACCACGATATTCACAAAGCAAAGCACCTCACACGCCCAATACCGAATCGCGTACAGTTTGTGGCGCTGTGTGGAAGGGAAAAGCATTCGAATTATCTGTTATAATCTAGATGTGGCTTAGGATTGGGGGCACTCACCTTGACGTGCTTGATCAGATAGTCGAGCAGCGCATCGCGCTTGGCCTCCTTCTCCTCGCGCGTGCAGATTGTGATGTTCAGGCCCATGACGATCATGCGCATCAAGCCGCCCTCGAACTTGTTCCACAGGAACTTGGGCGTGTAGCAGGCCATGGCCTGGAACGGCAAAGAAAACAGTGGGTTAAATCAAAGCTGCTTTCCAAGGAGCTTTCAACGAGAAGCACAGAAATGGAAAAAATTGGGAGGACAACTCTACATAGATAACAATAAGTTGCATTCATTTAATGTGCTTTCAACTGCAAGCTTTTTTCTGGCAAAGAAAACAGTGCGTTATTGGAAAAGCTGCTTTCCAAGGAGCTTTCAACGAGAAGCACAGAAATGGAAAAAATTGAGAGGACAACTCTACATGGATAACAATAAGTTGCATTCATTTAATGTGCTTTCAACTGCAAGCTTTTTTCTGGCAAAGAAAACAGTGCGTTATTGCAAAAGCTGCTTTCAAAGGAGCTTTCAACTAGAAGCTCTTGATTGATGTGGCACAGAAATGGGAATAATGGAGAGGATAACTCTATAGATAATAATAATTTGCATTCATTTAATGCAGCAACGAAAAAAGTACGTTATTCCAAAGCTACGTTTCAAGCAGCTTTTAATGAAAAGCTTCCGTTTAAAGCTGAATAAGAATAGCAGGAGGACAAATCTACATAGACAAATCATTCAACTCATTTGATTATTAATCATTTCCATTCATTTAATTGAAAGCTCTTGTTATTCCATGACTGCAAAGCTGCGTTTTAAAGAGCTTACATTGAAAAGCTTCTGTTTTAAGCTACGGACAACTTTCAACGATAAATCATTGAGCAACCTCAACAAACAAATTGAATTAATTTAGTTATTTATAATTTGCATTAATTTAATGTGCTTTCAATTGAAAGCTCTTTTTTCTAATATGTCTATGAATGCTGCATAGAATTAACAGCTACAACTGAGTGCTTGTGTGAGCTTTTAATGCGCTTTCTGCGGAACCAACAAAAAATATTTTGAAAAATAATTAATGAGCGCGAAAGTAGATTTAAATAAGTCTTAAAGCTCTTCCTAAGCAATTTTAATGACTTAATGAATTTAAGAGGCTTACAAGTTTTTGTTTTTGGAACAAATAATTAACTAGAAATTATAATTCTTAGTTTTTTTAAGAACTTGCAATGGATAACTATTCAATGGATAACTATTTTCATCAATTACTAATTAATTTCCTAAAATATTTAAGTGTTTATTTAAGTGCAGCTACAATTTGCTAACTGTTTTTGTAAAGGCTTTGAAATTATTTTAGACAAATTATACGTTAAGCTCAGACTATGAGAAATGTAAAGTTGTGCGGCAATTAGTTTGAGTGATTTAGAAAAGCGAGCTTCATTGATTTCTGGGCTGTTTTAATGCACTCTGGACTGCAATTAAAGTCAGCTTAAGCGGTGTCTACTGTATGCCAAGTGAACTTTGTTGCGACGTTTTCAAGTGACAGGCGACACACATAAATCAAGAGCTTTAAAGCTGCTTGAAGCGCCAGAAGTTGAAACTTGCGCAAAGCTGTTGAAGTGCGTCTGTTGACGTTTATGTGTTGTTGCTTTTTAGCAAGTCATTAAGGCACAATGAATCGACTATCTGGCATTTGGCAAGTTTGAAGTCAACTAACACATTTGTCACACTCTTCTTTGCTGTTTTAGTGTTTAGCACTAGAGTTGGTTGAGATCTGCGTTGCGCAACGGGCGCGCAAAATATGCTCGCTTGATTGAGCTGGCTCGCAAATACAATGACCCCGCCCCCGAAGCTGTCACGCCCTACACCTCCTCCTCCTACTCCCCCTCCTGGTCTTCACTGTGCCGCAGCACGCCTCGCATTCAATTAAGCTTCATTGAAGTAAAGCTCCACAGTCGCTTGTATCTATTTAAGCTGCGTGTCAATTGAGTCCACGAGCACGAAAACGACAACGAAAACGAAAACAATCGTGATCCCGCGAATCGTCAAGAAGCTGCTGGGGTAGTAGCTGGTAGTGGCAGCAGCGGGGCAGCGAGGAATTCAGCGATGCTGCGGTAAGGCAACAATTCAGCATATTTGCTGATTGGCATTCAATTGATTTCTACATTCCAATTAGTGCAAAAGATCAACAAAGACTGAGAGAGAGAGAGAGAGAGACTCACCTGAAAGAAGAGCACAAAGCAGACCCACTGATAGTAGGTGTAGTATTTTCTGGCATCCTTGTCATTGAAATCGTTGGCAACGCCGGGATGCGCCACTTCGCGTCCAACCTGCAATCAAATTAAATGAGAATAATTCAATTAGTGCCGCCGCATTTATTTATAGACATTTTGCAATTGAGCGCGCTTCCATAAAGGAACCCCGCAGCAATAGAGCTTGTTAAGCTCTTCAATGAGCGAGGCGAAATCATGAAAACCGTAATGAGACGCATAATAAAAGTGATAACCGACATTTAAACGAGGTGTTTTCCATTCGAAATGTGCGTGCAAATTGGTGTAATTTGATTGCTGACTGACTGCTAATGAGCAAACTAATGGAATTTGCAATACGCATAAAAATTGGCGGATATATTAAATGCAAACTCTAATGGGGAAATAATGCTTAAATAAACTGGCCTTCTAAATCCTTTCCTGTACCTTTCTAATCTAAAGAAAGAGCTGGTTAAATTAATTTACAGTCTTCATCTCAGCATTAATAACAAGCCAATGAAATATTAATATTTATATTAATAATGAAATTAGCAATACTTATAAACATTTGTGGACATATTTAATGAAAACTGTAGCGGGGAATCAATGCTTAAATACACTGGCTTTTAAGATAGTTTAAAACCTTTCTCATCTAATAAAAGAGCTCATTAAGCTCAGCTTACAGTTCTCATCTCAGCATTAACTAATGAAAGCGTTAATGAGAAACCAATGAAATATTAAGATTTGCAAATTTAAAGAAAACTCTAATTCAAATCATTCCATAAATACACAGGCTTTTAAGGCATCTTCCAAATCATTTATTGTAGATTTCTAGGCTAATAAAATACAGCTTACAGCATCAAACTAATGAAACAGCTAATGACAGACTAATGAACGCTTAAAATGGGCATTTATTAAAGATCTAAAGCAGTCTACTAAAGAATTTAATGGCAGGTTAAATAAATAATAAAATTACTGCTCAAGGATTTCTTTTCTTGGCTCTTCCACAAATGCTTTCCTTATTCATCGCGTCAAATGCCTTCAAATAGTTGGCGTACTCCATACAAGGATATGCCAAGTGTCTTGTGAAGCTTCCACGAAATTGGCAAGGTTTCTCGGCCTCCGTCTCGGTCCCGGTTTCGGTGTCCACATTCACTTCCTGCCCCTGTTGAAATATGAGACCTGGAGCTGGGACTGAGACCGGGACTTGGGGATCGTTCTCGGTCTTGTTCTCATTCTCATTCTCATTCTCGTTGCCGTTGTCGTTGTCGCTGTCGCTGTCGAGTCTGCGCTCCCGCGGGGTATTCAATATTTTGTTTTTGCGTGTGTCGTTGCTAATCGTTTTTCTCCTTTTTTATTCCCATTTTTGTTTTTTTTTTGGTTTCTGGGTTTTTGCGTTGCGTTTTGGGTCACACGAGGAGCGCAATTTAAATCGGGATGCCGGCGAGCGACGGCAGCGTCCGACAACGCCCAGTTTATAATTGCTTTATAGCCGCAGCATAAATATGCACATATTTATGTATTGTCTGTCGTTGCGTATGCGATTTATAGCATGTATTACATATCATACAAATGACGACGACGACAAAGTACGTGATCGGCCTACGTGAGCGTCTGACATGACGGACAGCAGCAGAAAGAGGTAGAGTCCAAGTGCCTTGGGAGGCTGGCTGTCTTGGGGAGCGCTCTGGACACATGTAGACTTTTTCTGTATGATTGTAATTACACTTTGCTGCGCTTTCTTCCGCACGAAATAACATGTGCTTGTAAGTGGAGACTTGTGTCGAGTGGTGCCCGTGGTACATTTGTGTGTTAACATCACGACATGTAATGAAGCTCACGCATGTGGAGACTCTCTGGAGTTCCTAACTGTACCAAGCATGTTTTACGCCCATTAAATTAAGTGGAGACTTGTGTATTTCATATGCAAGTGCATTTAAAACGCCTTTTCAGCAATCTGTAAGGTTTCGTTTATAGCAGAACGCATAAAGTGCATATCAAAGCCAAGTGGAGACTTGTGTAGACTTGTGTAATCTGTAGTTTTATCTCTTAGCTGTAGCATTTTGTAGATGCTTGCTCTACTGTGCATGAGAAAATGCACAATGAACCCAAGTGGAGACTTGTGTAGAATTGTTTAGACTTGTTTAATATTTACTTATATTTATTTGCAAAACTTTTTTAGCATTTCGCACATTTTTAAGCTGCTATGTAATTACAAAGTAAGCATTAAAATCAAGTGGGGACTTGTGGAGACTTGTTTAATCGTTATTTACATTGATTTGCAATACTTTATTAGCCTTGTTTAAACGTCTTTTCTACTATGCAGCACCAACTGAGCACTAAATGCAAGTGGAGACTTGTGTAGACCTTTCGCAGCTGTATTTAAAGCAAACTCTGAATTCTGCCTGGCTTTGCGACAGTTATGTTCTTGCTACCTACACTCACGGCTGTCAGTGGAGACTTTCCAGATCAACTCCTTTGCTTTAGGAGTGTGGAGACTTACCTGTCGGTTGAACGCATCGGGCATGGTGAAGGTGCTGTGAATCCAACAGAATGTGTTGACCACGTGCGGCGGAATGCCGTTCACGATGCAGCTGATCGGCTGGCCGACATATTGGGTGGCCGTGATGATCAGACTGCAGGTGAGGAGCAGTACGGTGGTGAAGGAGTTGTGGAGACGAAAGACGGCGTTGTCCGTTTGTATGTCCTGCCACTTCAGGTAGCTCTTCAGGCTACCCAGTAACTTATACATCTTGGCACAGTTGAAATAACAGTGGTGAAAGTGAGTTCAGCAGTTTAGGATACAAATTAGTTGGGATTGCGAGTATTTGGACTGCGACAGGTGGCAGTGTTGTAAAACAGTTGAATGTCGCTCGTTAAATTATGGCGCGTTTCTTGGTCTTGCGTTTGCTGTTGTTGTTCAAGCGATGCATATCCAAATGTCAACTGAAATGATAAGATCGAGCCAATTAGTCAAACAACTGTGCACTAGGGGAAATAATAGTGTGCAGACTTGTGTAGACTATGTAAAGTTGCAATAATTAACATATTTATTATAACATTGCTTTTTACTGTGGTGAATAGTAGTGCAATTCATAAATTTGTTGTGTGGAGACTTTGGAGAGTTGCTGTTAATGACTAGGGGTGGCTTGTATTTGATACCTATAACATATAATCACACTAGAAATGCAAGGGATTTGAATTGAAGACTTTGGAGAATAGTGTAGACTTTGGAGAGTTGCTGTTAACCCTCATGTGGCATAACTTATGGCGCGTATAATATATAATCACACTAGAAAAGCATAAAATTGCATGTGGAGACTTTGGAGAGTAGTGTAGACTTTGGAGAGTTGCTGTTAACGCATGATAACGCATTATTTTTGACGCTCATAACATATAATCATACTAAAAATGCGCACAATTCAGCGTGGAGAGTTTGGAGAGTAATGTAGACTTTGGAGAGTTGCTGTTAACGCGTATACAGCATTATTTTTGACACCTAAACACTTAGTCACACTAAAAATCCACACAATTCCATGTGGAGACTTTGGAGAGTAGTGTAGACTTTTGGAAAAACACACAATACGCTATACGCTCGACCGCAATTCACATTTCATATTTGCTTTCCAGCTTGAAAACACTCAAGTGCACTCACAAAACGTGATATTTGTTGTTGGAGAGAAGTGTTGAAGAATCACCTTGATTTGGTCGCCAAGTGTAGTTATCTAAGTCGATGTATCTGCGTATCGCTTGTATCTTTCGGGGGCAGCAGTACATTTGCTTGATTGGAAAACGTGTCGCGCACCAAACTGATTGAAGTCGGCCGAAAAATGTAAATTTCGCTTCGAGTGCGAGTGCGTTGTTGTTTGTTGTTCGCTCGACGCTATCGCAAGTCAAACACGCGACTGGAGACTTGCCACGGTACGAGGCAATGGCAGCACAAGAGGAAGAACAGAGCAAGGCAAACATAAATCAACTAATAGAATCTGCAGACAGCTTCAATTTCAATTAAAGTCAATGCGAGCTGCACTGAGTTGAAATTGATGCGCCACCATTTAAATATCCAATTGCCATTTGCTCCACTTGCCAAATGCCACTCCACGCTCCACTCCGGCTCTGCCGAACCGAACCGCACTGAACAGCGAACCGAACCCCATACAAAATGCACAGTTGAATGCACTCGATGCTCCACCGATCGGCTCTGTGGTTGTCGTTGTTGTTGCACGCTTGACCCGAGCGCCACTTAAGCGCCCCATTTGTAATCAGTTCTCGACTCGCTGGCTCACTTCGATTTTCTACGAGAATGCAATTAGTCTCCTGACATTTTCATTGTAATCAATCAAATACGTTTCTCATTTGGCTGCGATCGTTTAACATATTGATATTTGCCAACCACTCGTATACGCAATGTTGATTTTGCAATTGTAAGCTGAGCTTTGCGCGCCGCAATTGAAATGCAAATGCTGTGCAACGCTTTAAATGCGATTTTCCCTTTTCAAGTGGTTTTTACCGGCTTTGTATGACAAATAGTTTAACAATTACAATCAGCTAGACTGATTTGCATGTGAGATTAAGCAACTACCTTTAAGATGGAGCTGAAGTTTAGTAAAGAAAATCAACTTACACCTTTAAGCCAAAATTGAGCAGCTTTTTCAACAGCTAGACTGATTTGCATGTGAGATTAAGCAACTACCTTTAAGATGGAGCTGAAGTTTATTAAAGAAAATCAGCTTACACCTTAAAGCAAAAGTCGAGGAGCTTTTTCAACAGCTGGACTGATTTGCATGTGAGATTAAGCAACTACCTTTAAGATGGAGCTGAAGTTTATTAAAGAAAATCAGCTTACACCTTAAAGCAAAAGTCGAGCAGCTTTTGCCATTTGCTGCCAGCTGAAACTGTGTACAAAGCTGGCATTAGATTAATCTTGTTCTAAAAATGGCATTTAACTAAAAACTAAACTTTGTAAGTAAACGATTTTTAGAGCGTTTAACAAAGTATTCAGGAAAGCAACTTAAATCGCAGTCTAGCCACTTGCTTAATGAAAGCTAACGAAAGTTGTCAGCAAACTTACGTTGATGGCGTCGCCCCCCTTTCGTTTCCCTGTCCCCCACTTTGCAGTCCTTTCATTGTCTGCTCAATTACTTAGTTAGCTTGACGAGTGACGAGTGACACGAATGCACGCCATGAAAAACTCAGCGTTGACCCCCAGTTGGCAAGGAACGCTTAGAGCAATTCTGACCCCCCCACCATCCCCCTTTTGGGTGCCCCCCCTTTAGCTGGTGTTGATGCAGCGCTTTCCTGTTTCAGTTGCGTTTAGTTTGTGCGCCGCACGCTTCGCTGGCCACGGCAAGGCAATAAAACTGCAGCCGCAACAATTAACCGCAACAACTGCAGCTGCCGCAGCAGGCAAACAATGACCACGACAACAAACCCGCCCCCATTCAGCCCCCTACCTCCCCTCCCCCCGCCTCCTCTGGCCACTTGACTCCCTTCAACACAAGCTTGCGCTCATTGCGAGGCTTTTCATTGCCAAGGCCATGGACAGCAGCCGTCGTCGTCGTCGTCGTCGTTTTTCCCGCAAATGTTATGTGTGAAAATTGCAATTTATATGCACAAATTGTGAAGGCAACTGAGGGGGGCCTTAAGTGGGGAGGGGGCTGGTGGCGAAGTGTCGGGCAGACAGACATGTTGCAGGTGTCGCGTTGCAAAGGTCGCCAAGAGCGCACACTGCGCTAATGTATCAAATGCCATTTACGTGCCTGTCCCCAGCGCATTTTCGTTTTTATTTCTAGCCCATACCCTGCAAACCACAAGCTCCTTGGGGTAGCCACACACACACACTGCGCTTAGCACAAATATAATTCAATATCGCGCTTTCCATAGAAACAACAACGAAATATGCGACTGAGCCAAAAGGTGTTTGGTGAGAAGTAAGTAAATATGCGGAAAATTGTATTTCGATACTAAACACAAAATAATGCGAGGCACTTTGGGTGTAAACATAAGTGGTAAGCATATAGAAATCTAGGGTTACCATACAGAATTTAATGCTGATCGCTGCTTGTTGTCGCAATTTATGTGGGATTAGATATTGAGCTATGTCTATTATATTATTTTGAGAGAATATTTTATGCTTATTGCTGGAACTGACAGATTTCAGAGAATTTTTAGTAGTTTTCTATCATTTTTTTCTGCAAGCTCGGGGTTTAATTTCATTTTAATTGCAGCTTCCAATTTCATTAAAATATGCTAATATTTCAGCGAATCTTAAAGATATTTGAGTAGTAAATGCAATGCTAAATTTAAAGCATTTATTTGGAAATTTTGGTAGATATCTGGCATCAGTTGGTAGCTAAATTTAAAGTCTTTTAATAATTTAACTCTTTCTAAATTTAAATTGCTGGCAATTCTCAAGTCTATTGGCTGAATTTCTCAGACAGCTGCACATTTAATTTGCTCTTTAAATCTGATGAGAATTGATTAAGAAGATGCCTTAATAAATCAACCTCAACTGCTTTGCAGGGTAGCGCTTAGTCATGTTCGGGTTTGCAGTTTGTGACGTCTGCAGTCTCTTAAACTTGATTTACATCGCTTGTTGTTGGGTTTTCTCGCGAATGCAATTAGAATGTGTACAAACTTTACACGTTTAACCTTAACATGAATACGAATCCACTCAGTTAGTTAGTTATTCACTCACTCACTCAGTCAGTTAGTCAGTCAGTCAGTCAGTTACTCATTTTGTTTGTGACGTCACAAGCGTTGGAAACAAATGAATTTGCTTAATTGCATTTGACAATTGCATTGTTTGCTGCTGCTGCTGTTGTTGCTGTTGTTGTTGTTGGTAAGCAGCTGTCCAAAAGTCGCCAGCAAACCGGAAGTTCTTCCTCCCTCTACCTACCTACCTAGCTGCCTTCACCTTTACTCCCCTCTCCCTCTCTCGCCACTCTCTCTCTCTCTCTCTGTCTATCCTACATTCCTCTGTCGGTCTCTCCCATTCTCGCTCTGTTTGGCTGCCTTCTATGACTCTGCGCTGGCAGCTGGCACCAACTTCAATTAGAGCTAACGAGGGTAGTCACAAAAATAGCTGAATTCTGATTTATTTTCTCTTAATTAATGGCGCGCCGAGCACTTAAATTGCTACATTCCGAATTCAGTAGGAAATTCTTCTTTCTTTAGCACAATCAACTCATTTATGAATGATGTTATGTTGTTTTAGTACAATATTTTAAAGAAGTCTGTGAACTTAGTTGAATTTAATGCCTTAAGCCAACTCAAATGCCTTTAATTAGTTCTTTTAAATTTTACAATGTTATTGCAGCGCGTTACGACCGCTTTAAAGCTTCACTGTAAGTAAGTACTAAAGGTTCTTCATCTATTTTCATACTACAATCTTTTCATTTAAACTCTGAATTTTTTCTTAAGATCCATCTAAACTATAAAGCTCACTTTATGCTCTACTCGCTCCTCTGTATGTTCACAAACATTTGGTTGAACACAAAGCGTCACTTTAAGAAGCTGCACCATAAATCATCAAGTTTTACTCGCTGAGTAAATATGCGTTCAATTAGCGCTTTCAGCAGAAGCAAAAAACAACAAAAAAATATGGTCACCCTTGAGTGGGAGTCGCGACGCTCGCTTGCTTCGTCCGTCGTTTCAAGCGGATGCTAATGCACTGACTAATTAGTGCTTGCGTGTACTCATCGAACCGCCCTCTGCTCTCCTCCCCTCCCCCCCACACACGCCAACCTCTTCTAGCTCTTGGCTTCACCCCAGTATCAAACACAAAAAAAAAACCGCAAGTGGCGTGCACATAATCAGACAGCAGCAGAAGCCGAGGCCGAAGCCGCAGACAAAGCTGAAGCCGAAGCTGAAGTCGAAGCCGACGCCGAAACCCAGTCGGGAGAACAGGGACAACAACAACAACGAAAGAAAGAAATGTTTGCGTTCCCGGTAGACGGACAACATAGAAAACAATGCGTTGCGTTGTCTCTGTGCAGCAGCAGCTTCAATTGATCATTTCCGTTGCTCGGCAGCGGCGGGGTGGAGGAGTAGGGGAAAGCGAACATATGAGAAACATCTTTGGCTGCAGATGTTGAAATATAATACAAATGAAAAAAAAGATCGCAAGAGAGCAGAAGAAGAGCAGAAGACGCCGCGGTACTGGGGAAAAAAAGTGTAAAGCTTTTCGTTCCAATTGGAATTGCACAACAGCTTTCGCCAGCCAACTGTAATCTGTGCTTAGAGAACAGCTTATCAGCATTAAGCTGCTCTCCTCACACCCGCACACACACACACGTGGAGAGACACAAAGATTAGACAGCAGTGTAAAAGGAATGTGACTTACGACAAAAACGAAATCCTCTGCGTTGGTCTCGCTCGCTCTAGCTGTTGTTGCTGTTGCTGTTCATGTCACAGCAGCTGAAGCTGAACTTTCAATGTGTGCTTTCTGCTGCTGCAAATCAGCTGCCAGGTGTGCGAGTATCGCTTTTGTTGCTGTTGTTGTTGTTGTGTTTAACGAATTTGCATAAGCAGCGGCGTACACACACACACACACACACACAGACGCGTCCACAAGCACACAGGAATAGAACAGGTTCTCTCACTGAGGGTTTTTTCTTCTTCAGTTGCAGGGCTGCTGCGCGCCGTCTTTTTTTTTTTGCTTTTCGTTTTATTTATTTTTGTCTTTTTGAATTATTTGTATTTGAATTTGTGTTTGTTTTTGAGTTGTAGGCGTATTTTTTTCTCGAAAATTGTTTGCACGTTAAATAAACGCAGTTGTTGCTGCTGCTGTCGCTGTTGTTGTTGTTATTATTGCTGCGTAAAACGCGCGCGTCGCGTTGCAGTCGCTGCAGCCAAACACGCGCAACTAAAAGCCACAATGAAAATCCAAAAAACGCGCAACTAAAAGCAACACAAAAAAAATGCAAATCAAAATAACCAAAAAAAAAAAAACTACAAGTAAAATAAACACCGCTCTTTGTTGTTGTTTTTGTTGTTGTTGCTGCTGTTGTCGTTGTTGGGTATCTGAATCTCAAACCGTCACCAAAGAAGCACAACACACATTTATATCAGATATATATGCGATATACATATATATACGTAAAACAGAAGGTAGCAGAAATATACAAAGATTTGAGCTCGCTTTGACTGTGCGCTGCGGAATGGCTTTTGTAGTGAGCATTGGCCAGCACACGCTGCTGTCGCCGTCGTCGACTGCCGCCGCCGCTTGCTTTTCGTTGTTCCGATGCCGTTTCGTTTCGTGTTTCCGTGTTGCGCTCAAAAATTGTTTCGAACTCAACTCAATTCAACTCAGTTTCAAGCCATGCTCACTCTCTCGCTGTCGCTCTCACAAATACTCATACACACACACGCACATGTTGAGAGTGCGTGCGCGCTCGCCTCTGCACAGAGTCTGAGGCGCTGCTGCTGTTGATGCTCGTCACGACTCGACTCATTTCGAGTGGTTTCCACTGCGTTCCATTTGTGTTCGAGTTAAAGTCGCATGTGTTGTTGTATACTTAAGCATATTAAAGCTGAGCATTAAGCTCTCGATCGCACTTAACAAATTGGAGCAGCAATTGCACTGCACAGACACACACACACACACACACACACACACTCTCATGCATACAAGCTTGAAACCTGCTCTCTCGCTCGCTCTTGAGCCGCTGTTGATTTCGTTTGTGATCATTTTTTTAACTCAGCATTATTTTGATTTTGTCTTTTTTTCTTTTTTTTGGTGATTACTTGACTTCTTTTTTATGTTTTTGTGTAATTGTGGTAGGAGTGCAGGAGGGTGGGGGGTGAAGGGGGCAGGTAAGTTTTGTATGCCTCGCATTTCATGATGTTCTCCTCTTATTGCGTTTGCGTTGTGCTTTTTGGCCTCTGCTTTCTGTGTCCAATTTTTAAGTCACGCCAACATTTGGAAAGGTAAGCTCTTTTTTTTGTTGTTGTTGGTTTTGGTTTTGGTTTATTATGCGGCCAAGAAGAAAAACTGGAAATTCAAATGCTGGCCAGTTTAATTCCTCCTCCTCCTCCGCCACCATTTTTTTTGTTTCTTTTATTGCTTTGGCCATATTCTTCGGTCTTCGGCTGAGCCGAATTGACGCTCGGTTGCCCTTCAAGTGATCTTCTCATTCCAACCTCACTTTTATACTGCTCTCGATAAATGCAATAACTATCGATTGCATTGGAGCCAACTATCGAGTAAAATATTTGCTTATTGCAGTTTTCTTAAAAGTTCTTCTATGAAAAAAAACGCTTTTACTTGATTGAAGCATTTTCTTTAAATTATTAACTTATTACTATTACACTAAATTTTTACTATCGCAAAACGTATCAAGACCCTTTCAAGTCTTCCTAGTTATTTATTCTTCATATTTGCAAATATGTCTTGTGGAAAATAACCAAAAACTCTTCAGGAAACTGTTTTATTTTGGCATATGTGAATTGGGAATACCCTACAAAGCTTGAAATTCCACAATCTTCTAGCTTATCTTCGTGGACAAACGGAAGTAAACCCCGACACGACATGACAAATGGTATAGCGATAAACAAACATTATGTTCAGCTAACTATCTTTGGCATAGTTTTAGCTGTAGTCATTGTTTTTATGCTTTCGCCACTGTCAATAAAATGACTTAGGCTATTGGATCAATGTCTGGAAAGTTGATATGGGGCATTACTTTACTGTTTAAATTAACCAAAAAAAAAAAAAGAAACAAAAAAAAAGAAAGAAGGAAAACCGAGCTCGGTTCATCAGTCATGCAATATGGCGACGCTCAAGTTACAGTTACACAGACGTCGTGTGTTATTTATAAGGTTGTGTGTGCTCCCCAAACTAACCAAAGTTCCCTTTTTATATTATTTTACTCGTTTTCAACTGTCATGCGGCGAGTTCGTGAGTTGCTTTTGTTGTTTCATACAATTTATTTCATTTCGTTTAATTTTTGTGTAATTTTTTTTTTATTTTTTCGGGGCTTGTTGCTTTTATGTCTTTTTGTTTTTTTGTAGCTTTGTCTCGGTTTTGGCCTTTTTTAATGGCGCACTTTCGTAAGCTTGAAATAATGTTCAAGTGCCTTGTCATTACATGCCACATACGATCTTGAGCTCGAGTCTCTTTGATTTGTTGTTGTTGTCCCTCTGGTATTTTGGGTTTCGGCCTTTCACTCGCGTCTCACGTGAAGCCGATAAACATTTCGATAACTCTGCTGCGTGCTACGTGCGCGGGTGCAAACCAACAAACACCGCACCGAACACCGCATACGTGACATTGATTTATGAGTGCGTATCGCTCGCTCTCTCACTCTCCCTCTCTCTCTCTCTCGCGCACACTCACGATTCTCCTGCTATCAGTGCACTCTTTTGTGCTCATCCTTTTGCACTCAACTGCATTTCACTCAAGGCGCGCGCTCTCTCTCTTTGGCTTTCTCGCTCTCGCTCTCTCTTTGTTGTGTGCTGAGCAGCAGCTGCTCCTTTTTTATTGCAGCTTCCTTTTGCTGCTTTGCTTTCGCAGCTTCCTTTTTTCCGCTGCAGCAGCGAGAGATGTGACTGTGTGTGTGTGTGTGTTTTATATGTATACGTGTGTATGTGGCAAGTTGAAATAGGCTCGTTTTTCAATTAATGCCGTCGTTGTCGTTGCCAAATGTGAAGATCAAAGTGCAACTGCAGCATGTGGCAGACACACATAAAAGGGGTGCCTGCAACAGATGGATGTGGCACGTCCATACACACACACACACACACACACACACACACAACTCATGTGTGGCAGCTGAAGATCGTTGCAATTGTCACGTACGCAGACGACATACTGCACATTTCTTGTTGCTTCTTGTTTCTTCTCTCTAGTTTTATGGCTGTACCAAAGTATAGTTGTTTGTATACCCGTTTAGTATATACTAGAAAATACTAGCATTCGTGTGCATCCGCAGAACACTTTTTAGTTCAGCAATTGTACTAAAAATGTTCTAAATCTACGAATAGCTTTAGTAACATCAATAACACATATCGAATCCTAATATTCCATGCAAAAATCAAATTCGAAATCTGTCTATAATATAAAATATTATAATCTTTAAACATAATTGCGCAAAATTTATTTGTTTTTGTTGGTTTTGTGAACTAAAGGTATTTTTGGATTAAAATACGGAAGTAAAGGTTTCAATTTGAATTCATAGACCTTTTGCAGTTTATATATAAAGTCGACTTTACTTGATTCATTTTGCTTAATTTCGTGGAAACGCTGAAAAATATTTCTGCTAATCAGCAAATTATTTTGTTTTGTTTTGTTACATTTTTTTTGTTTAGTAATATTTTGTTCGAATGCAGCATGATATAATTTCCTGTTTATGGCTTTATAGCTCAAACCATGCACTTTCCACGAACTTGACTTTGGAGCGGCTATTTATAGACCTCCCAAGTTAGAGAATTGCAGTTGCTATAAACACTTTAGAGAGAACTATAGAAATTAAATTTATGGGCATATCGATTTGGGATACAACTCAACTGAGAAACTGAGAAAGATTTGAGTGCATTTTTGTTTGCAGTTGTCGAGGATAATGTAGTGATAACACAGTCATCGAGCAATATGTTTGAATATAATTGTTATGCAGTCGCCATATGAAATTTCAACACTCTCGACCCACCGAGAGTCGAGTTACTACAGATAGTGTTAGATAAATGGGTGCTCAAGAGTGCTCACGAAATGCGCGTCGTGTCAGGGACACTTGAGGCATGCAACCTAAGTGGACGAGCGAACGACAACATTGTGGTGACAGTTTAGCATTGCGGCATTGCGGCATGGCGATCATGCCACAAAACGGGAAAGCAAACGTCGCCCAAATGGGGCATAAACCATATAAGGCGCAAACTGAAAGACAACTCGATGCTTGATGTCGGATCGTTTCAATTACGTGCGACTACGTGCGTCTCTCTGGACGAGGCTATATAAGAAAATAGGAAAAAGAATTAACTTTCAAAAAATCTCTTAAATCTTAGTTGTTGTTTTTTGTCAAATAAAAATTCAGAATAACTAATTCATATGTTTCTCACCTGCAGTGAATTTTCTTCAGTTCATGAGCAGGCTAATAGTACTTGGAATCCATTTGAACATTCTCCCAAAATTTTGTAATCCTAGTGCAAATAGTTTTCGAGATGCTGCGCTTCATCGGCGTTAAATCATTATACCCATCCACTCATTTGTTTAGCGAGCATAAAAAGCTGCTTTCGCTTTGTTTGCATTGTTCTGTCCACACACACACACACACACTCACATACGTGTTATACATGCATGTGTGTGTGTTTGTCTCTGTCAAGTTGAATGCCCTCGTTTGCTTTTGGGCGCCCAGTGATGAAATTCCAATAAGAATTCAAACCAGCATGGCTGACAGCTTGGAGTAGCAGCGCGCTGGGCACAGGGGGAGAGGGAGAGGGGGCGCAGGCAGCGAGGATGGCAGCAGACATGTTTGAGCTAAAAACGTTGTATACCTGTTGTTGCTACGCAACAAGTTTTAGTGCGATGAACGATGAGCGATGAACGCTGGACGATAAACGATAACTAGCAGACACACAGGATGCGTACCTGGGCTAATACAGCTGACTGCCACACTAGCGCTAGCGCTAGTGCTAGCCAGTTAGCGAGAGCGCGGCTCAGTGAGAGAGCAAGAGAGCGCACACTAACAGCGAGAGCTAGAGTTACAAACACAAGCAGACACACACAGACACTCACGCTTAGACACAGGTAGGCAAGCGCTGCTGCTGGGGCTCTCTTTGGTGCGCTCGCGTTTGGTGGTCGCCGCTTGAAACGATTGGAAACGAAGTTGAAACCAACGCTTCAGTAACAGCTTGGCATTTGTTGGCGACGCTGACGACGACGACAAAAACGATTCTCTTTTTGCGTCTCCACGTGTGTGTGTGTGTGTGTCTGTGTGTGTGCGTGCGAGTTGAGTGCGTCATCACCCCGCCAACCCACCAGAGACAAATCCACCACCCAATTGTGCAATCAACGCAAACGTAAATCACAGCAAAAACATAAAGAAAGTCAACGGTAACAGCAATAACAACAACAGCCAAGCAAGAACAGTTAAAATGTCATCGTCACCTCACTGTCTGCTCTCACTGTCGCTGTCGACGTCGCTGCTGCTGCTGCTGCTTGGCCTGCGCTTCACCACGGCCATTGATTGCTATGTGTGCGACGCGAGCGACACGAAGAATCCTTTCCAGTGCGGCGAGTGGTTCGATCGCTTCGATCAGCCGGACATACAGCCGCAGAACTGTTCCAATGTCCATGGCGCCACGTTCTGTGTGAAGCATGTGGGACGCTTTGAGGGCGGCATTGGGGCGAAGCGCTTCTGCAGCTCCAAGGACTTGGGCAACTATTGCGATTATGTGCGCAACAAGGGCGATCGCATGGATTATCGCAGTTGCATCTACACTTGCGACACCGATGGCTGCAATGCGGCCCACAGCAGCAACAACAACCACAGCACAGCTGCGCTTTGGGGTGTGGCGTTTGCACTAATCGCAGCGATCTGGCAACGCTACTGCTGAGCATGCGAAGAGAGAGAGAGAGAGAGCGGGAGCGAGAGCGCGGCCAGCCAGCAACAAACATAGCTTTTTGTAAACAAACTACACTAACACTCACACATACTTACACACAACCTTTTTTATACAACAACTAATTGTATTTTGACAATATTTTTTTTTTCGAGTTCGTAAGCTAAGCTGTTAGATGTTTAAGTTGGAACACAAGTAAAGTTTCTCACAAACACACACACCAACTACAACAATGCAAAGTGTAAACTTATTGGAATCGAAATCGGTTTGGTTTGGAGTGGAATGAAACGAGCGGCAATGGAACGGCATGAGCGTAGGGGGACGTGGTAGACGAGGTGGGGGGAGAGGGGAATGAAAGGTGCGCTCGATATTCAATAGGTTTGCGGCAAATATTTATTGGCTAATCGACAGATGGATAACTTGCCACTTGCGCGACACACATTCAACAAGTTGTCATTGAATTGACTTGCAATCGGCAAATGACCCTCGCTCAAACGGCTTGCAAATGATGTAAAAAAAAAAAAAACCATAAGCAAAAAATAAACGTAGACGCTTAAACGTAAAATTGTTATTGACATTTCATTAAGCGAAAAACCATTTAATCCAGCTCAATTCGCGCTGATCGACGACGATTAAGGTCGCGCTGTGCCGCCACTTTGCGGCAACCTGCTCGCATACTCTGCCCATCGCTGGGTCGCCTCACTAACTCAGCGAACTCGGCTTGCAGCGTTGCCAAAGCGCTGAAATTTGCTACAGTTGCTGCCATTACCCAAATCTGGCATATAGACTTGTAATCGTTGAGATCGCTTGGGTATTTCCAGAGAAACTGGCAGTGGAAAGTACACGAACTAAAGAGTTCTTCTTCGTTTGAGGTGTCGCTTTGGAGATGTCTTGACGAAAGCTTCGTTAAGTTTGTAGCCAACTTGCAAATGCGACTAGATAAACGCACGTCTTGTAATCGATACATTTTGGTTAGGGAATCGGATCTTCAGTCTGGCTTGCGGTTGAGGTTAGAATCGCCGCCCACGTTGTCCCAATTTCCAATTCCGATTCCAAGTCTAATGCGCCGTACCAATTCCATTTACAATTTTTCTTTCGACCGCTGCGTTGCGTAATTGTCTCAATTGAAAACGCCTTGAGCCGCTATATCATTGCCATGCGGCGCTAATTTGAGACTTTACCGCCTGGGCGGACATTGCCACCCAAAAAAAAAGCGACGAAAAAATAAATAAATGACAAAAAAACTTAAGAAAACATCGCACATAGCGCTGATCATTGCCGCACCACAAATAGTCCAAATTTGTGCTTCTAATCGACACTCGGTCTCTTATCAGCGAGCTCTTGGCTAATCTTTGTGTACTCACGACATTCAAACACACACACACACACACACACACATACACACAGAGAGAGATACATCATTATGTTCATAGTAGTAATGGATCCTCCTCTTCTTCTTGGTCTCAATTGACTTTTATGACATTGTCTCATCAGCAAAAACATCGTGTTCTTTGCAGCTGAGCATTGCCCTCTTAATATGCCACACAGACTGAGGGATTCATTTTCATTTTGATGATGTTGTTGTTGTTGTTGGAGGAAAGCAGTTTTGTTTTATTGATAGAGAGCAAAGTTGACGAACCATTAAGTGCACTCAAAGCACTATATAAAGCTCAAATCTGTTGAAACATGGAAAAAATTTGAGCATAGCTTTGAAGGCTTATTTCGATGTCTCTTTAAATAACCTTGCAGAATTTTGAATTCCTTTACAACCTTTGGAACAATTTAGTATTTTAAAGTCCTTTAGAACCTTTTAGTATATACTAAATACTTTTTAGTATTAATCAAAGAGTTCTCTTAATACTTCACATTTTTGCTACCATAGTTGTGCAGAGGATTTTACTTTACAAATACAACTTACCTTAATTTTAATTAACGCGCTAAGAATTCAATTAATTAATGTATACAAATTAAAAAAAAATACAAGCTTAAGATTTTTTATTTTGCCTCTTCACTATGTAGCTTTTAAATCCACAGATTTGTAAAATATATTGCGGTTACATAACCCTCGAGAATCGTGCTTAATTCTCGTTTTTCGATGCGACCTATGTGTAGTCTGTAATCATGAGAATTGACGTCATTGGCGAAGCGTGTTGACAACGATCCCGTTACAAATGTGGGGGCTATAATTTGTAGTAGCTGCGGCTAACAATCTCTTAATCTCAGGTTGACGACTGTTCACATTCCAAACCTTGCATACCCTGTAATTTATTTCTTGATCGATTCTGTGTTGTTTCATAACTAAAATTTGAACTTCTTGGAAGCATATTTAATATCCCTTTGGTCTTTAAAGATTGAAGTCTTATTTTGTATTTGATTAGAGGGTATGATGTAGTCGATTGTATGCGAAAAATGTGTAGAACATCTGTAAATATTTGTTTATAATTAGTAAATTAAGTTTGTTTTGCATTTTACACCCAACTTGCTAAGAATCTTAATTCGCTGTTAACTTGCGAAGTTGTATAGGGTATCTGCTCGTCTGGCAAGCGGTGAAGCCGCGTGATTTCTTCTGGATTCATCTAAGGCGAGAGGTCAATAACTTTTCGCTGATATGCCAGCTAAGCCGAAATAGAAGACACTAAATGGAGCGGGTAGTGCTGGAAGGCCCGATGGGAATGGGGAGGTAGGGAGAGAGGGGCCAGCAGGTAGAAGGAAGCAACGGCAACAGCAGCAACAGCAGCATGTGCTCAAGGTCATTGCCAAGCACTGCAATGCGAACTGAAAAGCAAAACAAAGACGACGCCTGGAGAGTGAGATGGAGAGAGAGAGAGAGAGTGAGAGAGAAGGTATAAAAATAGAAATACAGACAGAGTAAACAGTAACAGAAATAGCAGACGGAACAGAACAGACGGCGATGGAAAAATCTAAAGAGAAGTCGCATAGCTGAACACACAGCGAAAACAAAAACAGATATCGTAAAATTTCCGGGCAATAAAAACACCATTAGAACGTGCCACATGCTGCACAGCCAGCCCAGAGCCCAGAGCCCAGAGACGTAAACAACCCTCGACTGAGAACGCAACCCTTGGCCACGCTTTGCATTTACCCAAAAACAAAAACACTCGACGTTTCCAGGAAACTCTGCGCTCGCAATCTTTATCCGACGTCTTCGAAACTCGATTTCGATTTCGATTTTGGTGTCGAATTCGAATTGAGATTTCAACTCCTGGCGTGTTCCTGGTTCCGGATTTGCGTCGCAGGGCTGCTGCGACGTCATTCTTGCCACAGGGGTTGCAACCCTCACACCGCTCGATCCTAAACGAAATCGGAATAAAAACGAGAGTCGCGCTCTCATTCGCTCTCTCTCTGAGCGGAATTTCCTTTGTCTGTCGCTACTGTACCGCGTTTGGTTTTTGAGTGAAACCTGACCTAGGCTGCGATTTCGTCATTCGTCCTGTGCTTCCTTGTTCCGCCCGGAACACAAAGACACAAAGACTGCGACGCAACGCGGAAACAAAGCCAACCGAAAATTCCCCAGACTCCGCAAAACGCGCGCATCCTAGACAAAGGCGAAGACAAAGACGCAGGACGCTGTCAGCTAAAATATGCATTTGAAATAAATAGCAGCGTCCGATTTAATAAGGCTGCTTGAGGAACTAATCTGCTGTCCCGAAGTCAAAAAGCGTTTAAGTCTAGACAAATTTTAAATTTGATAGAAGTTAAATGCATTTTAAAGCAGAGTTCAGTTGGGCGATTTCTTAGGATTCATTTCAGGCTGCAACTCAGAATGAAGCCAGCAGTCAAAAGGTTTATTTGTAAGTTGAGGGAGCGGATGATTTAGGAATTAAAAAGCAAAATGTATTTAAAAGCAGTTCAGTTAGGCGATTTCTTAGGATTGATTTTCGAAATCCCCATTGAGATAAGCCAGCTGTCTAATGGTTTATTTATAAGTTTAGGGATCAGATGGTTAGGGAATAATTCAAGATATTTTGCAAGCTCTTAAAAGTAACTTGCAACTGCAAACAAAATTTGTCAGAATTGATTCAAGTAGATAAAAAACCAATGGACTTTAAAAAGAGTAACGCATTTTTCTACTATGCGGATTTTTTATTTCCTCACAAAATACATTAAAATTTTCGTCTCGGATACATGAACTTTTTATTAGACTCCAACTCCGCAAAGTTCTCAAAGTGACTCTAGAAGTTTTCAGCCCAGCCACAAAAAAAAATAAGGGCTGCCTGCAGCCTGGCGTGGTGTGGCATGCAACAAGCCGTCACGTGGCCCCAAAATGGGGCCGTTCATTTATTGAAATTGCATATAAATCGCAATAAATGCGCTCGTCTTGTAAATTGCTCCGAAAAATGCGATTCCTGCTTTATATTTGTCTTACTTTTTCTGTTGTGGAAGGGGCGAGAAAACATTTGCTAATCCGCACAAATTAAATGCAATTGAAATAAATTTGCATGCCAAGAAATTGGCAGACGCTCACGAGGCGGCATGCAACAAGTGCTCCAATTGCATAAATTTATTGCCAACGACCACTGACCAAAGTCAGACCTAGCCACAGGTTTTTGCACCAGGTTCACTCCAGCTCCCCCATTCCCCACCTCCCTACTCCCCTCCCCCCTCCTGCTCACAGTTGCAGCCCCAACGTTGCGTTGCGCTTGGTTGGCGCAGTTCACGGTGTTAATTGTCGCATAAATTTTGATAATTGAGGCAAATTGCAGTCGCTGGGAACGCTCGGAGGATGTCGCGATGAGGTAACCCACAAGTCCCTGATTTATCGTCGTCATTGGCATTTGGATTGGCATTAGTATTGACACTGGCATATATTAGACACCATATTATTGGCATTCTCACTAGCATTAGCATTCACGGATGTATTAGCATTAATATTATCATTAGCATTAGTTTTAGCATTAGCATTGACATTAAATTGGCACTACCTTTATCATTATTATTAAAACATAACATAATCATAAGCATTATTATTAGCAGTTATATTATTGGTCGAATTAGCTTTAGTATTAACATTATTATAATCATTGTAGTTAACAGTAACATTAACATAAGCATTGAAATTAATATTAACATTATTATAATAATTATATTTGGCATTTTTAGCATTAGCATAAGCATTGGCATTAGCATTAGCATTAGCATTAGCATTAGTATTTGCATTAGCATTAGCAATAGCATAAGCATTGGCATTAGCATTAGTATAAACATTAGCATTAGCATTAGTATTAGCATTAGCATTAGCATTAGCAATCAAATTGGTGTTAACATTAGCATTAGCATTAGCATTAGCATTAGCATTAGCATTAGCATTAGCATTAGCATTAGCATTAATATAAGCATTAGCATTAGTATTAGCAATCAAATTGGTATTAACATTAGCATTAGCATTAACATTAGCATTGGCATTAGTATTACTATAATCATATTGTTAGTATTAGAAATATCATTAGCATTGGTATTAGTATTAACATTATTAAAATCATATTTGTTAGCAGAAATACTATAATTACTATTACCATCACCATTAGCTTTATAATTTACATTAGCATTAACATTATTATCTTCTTAACCTTAGCTTTAGCTTGCAATGCTATCAAATCATTGGCATTAGTCGAAGTATTATCAGCATAAGCTGTGTTTTTGTTCATTTACAGGGCATCTGCTAGTCGCACACAGTCGACAGCTCGTCAAAGCTGTCGCGCTTGTTACAATTCTGCGCTCGCCGCTGTTCTTGACCATCTTTGGATGCCATGAATCGTTAAAGACAACTCAATAGGGGCCAGAAGAACCTGTCATGCGAGGTAAGCTTGTTCAGCTATTGTTTTTGCTGTTGCTTCGAAAGCTTCGACGGGCCAAGTCGAAAATGTTAACGGTCATTCACCAGAAAGCGAGAAAGAGACACAGAGAGAGAGACAGAGCGAGACCCTCGAAGAGAATCGAAACAATAAGAAAAGAAAACAATGCTCGCTCCACACAATTATTTATTGTGTGTGTTTCTTTTTTTTCTTTGGTTGTTCTTTTCTCCATTTGTTGTATCTGCTTTGTCAGAACTTCAATAAAGTTTCGGAAAGCAGAAATAACAAGAAATAAATGTGGCACTTGATATGCGAACGATAAAAAACAAAAAACGTGCACGAAGAAGAAGCTCTGAAGTTCTCTCTCTATTTCGTCCATGTGACAAATTTACTTGGCCAATTCCAATGCCCCCGACAAAGCCAAAAATCTAGACGCTAAACAAGCCAAAAAGCCGCGACAGCCAACAAAACCCACAATAATCTGATCGCAGTTTTCTTTCACGCTCTGCTTTTTGTGTTCCCACTTTTTGCATTGATTTGAATTTTGAAAGTGGACGCTAACAGTTTTAATGCACACTTTTATACACTTTGCAGTGGAGGCCATGAGCTTTTAATGAAATTTGTAATGCATTATTGTGGACAATTTGGACTAAATGTTTGTAATGCACAATTTAATAATCTTTGCAATGAAGACCACGTGCTCTTAATGAAATTTGTAATGCATTATTGTGGACAACTTAGACAACATGTTTTTAATGAACTCTTTAGCACTCTCTCCTCTGCTCTTAATGAAATTTGTAATGCATTATTGTGGGCTAAAAGTTCTTTACATGTTGTGCAGATTCGGAATGTTTTTTAACTTACTTTCAGTGAAATTTCTAATGCATTATTTATTCAGAAACTCAATATAACTATAGAGTATCAGTTAGTCGTCTATTCCAATACCGCTCAACCCGCTATGCTTTATTTTTTGTGCCATTAACTCAACTACTTAAAGCGACAGCGAACACATGTCGAGTGTCAGGCCTCAAGAAGAAGACAAGAGGCGCGGGGAAGTTGGAGGGGGAGGGAGAGGAGGCGTGGCGCAGGGGCGGGCGGCACAACAAGTCAAAAAGTGAATACAACTCGTCGGCATTGACCGCAAAAGAGACGCGAGTTGGCAGATCTCATAATAATTGCCAAATACCTAAAAAAGAATTAGAAACGACAAAAAAAAAAGAAAACGATCTTTATTTGATTTTTATTTTGCCGTGGATGTGTCTAGATGCTGTCAATCAATCAAATTTATATACTTGATGCGAGCAACTAAATTGAAAACGAGCTAAGCTCAACTTTGAGTTGCGCTATCTTTAAAATTGACTTTTGAAAAGTGCTTAAATTTTGAGAATACATAAAAGTGTTTGTTAGATAAAGACGGGCAAATAAAGCTGAAAGCATAAATTGAATTTAACTACACTAAAGTATAGAATACAAACCTTTACTTGTGCTAGTTCCCAGCCACCCTGTGGCTCCTTTTTACAGGGTATCGCCAGAGACGTGCTCGAATAAGGCACGTTGAGCAGGTGTCATAACTAACTGGCAATTACATGGCTACAAATAAGGCTACCGTCTGAATTTTATGGATGATTTCCAAGTTTCTGCTCGCCACAACTTTAAGTTAAAGTGTCCAAAATGTGCTGCGAACGCAACAAATTGACAGGCTGCCCAAATAAGCGCATAATTGCGTAAAATCTCAGGAACCGTTGAGTTTTTTCTTTTGGTTGAGGCTAGCTCAGGATCTATTAAAGCGATTTTAATTATATTTGCTGGACTGGAAGGTGTAAATGTTTAACTAATAGCAAATGTTTGGTGGACTGTTGGGTTCGGTGTTTACGATGAAATATTTCATGTTTGAGATGATTTTGATCAGCCCAAACTCGCAAAGCTTTTATTAGCTGTCTAAAGCTGTGATCTCGATTTGAAAACCACAGTGGGCCACGCCTCGGTGTCGGTGTCAATCGAAAGTGGGTCGAACCACAGTCGCACCACAGTCGCACCACAGTCAAGAGCGTTTGACTGCAAAGTCAAGCAGCGATAGCGATAAGTAAACGTCGAAAGGCAGCCGCAAAATGGGGGTTAACTGTCTTCCATTTGGCTCCCCCCTCCCCCCTAGCCCCAATTGGAGCCACACCCACACAGACGCAGAGCGTACATGATAAGGTCTGGCGTTGTCAGCCGGTTTCTTTTCAATTTCCAAACTGGCCCGCAGCCATTTTGTCCAAAACTCGTTTCCCAAACAATGCCACAGAACTTAACAATAAATTTATTTCAAAAAGGCATTTACACACAAAAAAACAAAAAAAAAACAATAATAAATAGCTAGAAAGAAATCTATACTGAATTAGAGCTTAACTCAGGGCACATATTAAATTAGTTCGCTGCTCAGACAGGCAGCGTGGCGCCCTCTGTGGGCTGTTTGGGTGCAGTGCCCGCATTGACGGGCATCGGGCCACGATGATGCAACAATGGGGCATCCACGGTGTCGAGGGATTCGAGCAGAGGATACTTGGCCCTACCGGAACTACCGGCGACCTCCCGTTCGCGTGCCCTGTAGTCGTTGACATCGTTGTCGTGTATGGGATCGTTGGGAAACTCGCTCGCCAGATGGTAGATCACCTTCTGGAAGAGGAACTCCGACAGATTGGTGCGCAGAAAGAACAGGAACATCCAGTTGGAGAAATTGCATTTCTGTATCACGGCCTTCAGGTCGGACTCATCCAGTTTACCCGGCTTGGCCCAGTACAGCGAGCACTTGGTGAACGTGACGCTGAAATGAAGAAGGGAATAAACGAATTGTCGCCGAACTAACAGCCGACGTGGAGCACTTACTTCTTGTAGCAGAGCAGCGTGAAGAGGCGCCACAGCAGGCCGAGCACGGTGACGGTGAGCAGGAAGGCGTACCAGAACCACAGTATCGTGTAGATCTTCTCGTTCATGATGTTCAGCGCCATCACACAGAGCGTGTCGTGCTCCTGCAACGAGCCGGAGGCGCCGTACTTGTAGAACGTGCACTTGGTCACCTTGGGGAAGACCACGTCGAGGGCGTCCATCTTGTCGACCCAACGTTCGCGCAGCACCTTGATGCCCAGCGTGAGGAACTCGCGGCCCAGAAAGCGATGCGTCCAGTAGATTTGCAGGCACAGATTGCACAAGTTGAGCAGCTCGGCGAACACCAGGTGAGCGCCCCACGACTGGTTCAGGCGCATGCGATCGATCATGGTGCGACGTATGTTGATCACACGCTCCTCGGCCTCGGCCATCGAGGGTATGTTGAGCTTGCCGATGCGCATGCTGTCGTGCTTCAGATACTTGGTCAGGCCCACCATGCGGAGGCCGTAGACGAGCGCCTTGATGCGACCGCCCTCCCACTTCTTCCACAGCATGTGCGGCAGGTAGAAGCAGAGGGCCTGGGCGAACAGCACAAAGGGCACCCACTGGTAGTAGGCGTGCCGCTTGATCTTGTCCTCGTTGCGGTTGTAGGGCCCGATGCCGGGCTGGAAGATGCTGCCCGACTCGAGGGCTGTGTTGTTCATGTGACGCACCTGCGTGGCGTAGATAAGCAGAGGCGTTAGGCTTGGTAGTAGCGGCAGTACCGGGCCTTCTAAGGGGCAACTACACCCCAAGAGTAGCTAACTTTATGTTTACGTGGTAGTAGCTGAGCCTCTGTGAGCTTTAGTGTCGGCAGACAGCACTACCAGACCTTCTGGGGGGTAGCACCCCAAGCTCTTGACGGTTTAGATAAGCAAAGGCGTTAGGCTTGGTAGTAGCGGCAGTACCGGGCATTCTAAGGGGCAACTACACCCCAAGAGTAGCTAACTTTATGTTTATGTGGTAGTAGCTGAGCCTCTGTGAGCTTTAGTGTCGGCAGACAGCACTGCCAGACCTTCTGGGGGGTAGCACCCCAAGCTCTGGGTGGCTTGTTTATGCCACATGATCAAAGTGTTATCTTAGACTTGCAAGACACTGACAGCCGTACCCAAGAGGGTCGCTCTACTTAAACTACGCTCACCACTTACCACTGTGAACGTGGGCGTGAAGAAGCAGAAGGTGTTGATCACCGGCGCGACCACATTATCGGATATGCACTGTATGTGCTCGCCGATGTATTGGCGCGACGTAATCAGCAGCGTGGCCACCAGCAGCAGCACAAAGGTCCAGCGGTAGTGCAGCTTAAACACAATATTATCGATAATCACACGCGTTAGATCGAACTTCAAATACTGCTTAACCGACGCGAATGTGCTGAGCATGTTGAGAACGTTTCGTTGCGGCCCGATATCAGACCTTCTGGGCGACGCTTGTTACTTTTTTTCGTTTTCTTATTTATTGTTAAACTTTTTGGATTTACGTGCGTGGAGCTCCTCGTAACGTTGCTGTTGTCGGCGCACTGGAGGGCTATGTGGCCAGCCGAAAAGCGATCGTGCCAACAATAAAAAAAAGGTCTTATCAGTCGGCAGCGCCCCGTTCTTCGTCCTCGAAAAGCGATAAGATAATACATGAAAAAATAAAATAAAAAGAGTTTAAGTACTTTAATTGAGTTTATTAAATTTGTGCTCAAGACACTCTATTGGTAGTACCACAGAAAGAGAGAGAGAGCTAGAGAGAGAGCTAGACAATTCTACAATCTACTGCACTCATTTTCATTTGAGTGCAAAGTAAAGTCGGTAGGGTTGGGGAGACGAGGCTCTACATCTGCTTGATGCCCGTTTACTGCGTTGGCCATCAGCTTATGGCGCTGATAAGGCGCTGCAGCTTGGATAAATGTGTCAGCTCTTGGCCCAGATCAGTGCTTATCAGCTCAGCAGACAGATGGCTTGCAGAGCCTTGCATTGGTAGTGCACTCGCAGTAGGTTTTGGCAGTAGTTGCATGGAGTTTTGTGCTATGTGCTATGTGAACTGACTTGCAGAATAATAAAGCTGACATCATCAGTTTATTATTTAATTAGCATTTAAGTAAGCAGTAAATCTTTTAGCATTGCATTTGAGTTCCACTTGGGATTTAAGCAACTAACAACTCAGCTTTCTTCTGTGTTCTTTTTGCAGTAGAGAAAGTGGTTCAGTTAGCCAAAAAGACATCAAACGATCTAGCAACTGATTGAATTATTGCCTGGGGCCATGGTTCAAGTCTTGCACTTATCGCCAGACATCTCCAGACAGTGCTGAACGCTCCCCGACCTCGTTCTGGGTATTTCCATTATCAGTTTGTGTATCGCACAATATTAACAAAAATCAGTGCTGGGTTTCGGACATGACTCGGTCAGCTAAAAAAAAAATTGGGGAACATGACCTGAAGCTAGTAGCTTTAAATTCATTTTCATCAGTAATTTTCATGATTCATTCCGAAATCTTACTAGGAACCGTGCTTTCGAGTGGTAGTAATCAGACCTTCTCCTATCTGCCATTTAGCAGAACTCATTAACAGTATTAAACATCGAATTCTTAGAGTCAGGGTGTGTAAGTGGTGCGTGTTATCGTTTATAGCAGAACAACAACACACGACTGCGTCAATCCAAATATTTCCAAGTGTCCTCAGGTAATCGTGATACGTCAATATTTGATGCCGAGCATGTTTTGGGTTCCCAGCTGATTGACACCACAATAATACAATAGATTATAATAAAAACCTTCCGCGCACTTATCTCACTCACTCAACTGTTTATCTCTGTGTCTATTTCGTGGCATCTTTTGACTGAAATGCTGGGATTAATCTACAACTTGAAGTATTTATTTTTAACTTAACTATTTTGCTTAGTAATATTTAATCTGACTAACTACAGCTGAGACTTTGTTTAATATATTTGTCATAAATTTCATCTGCTTTGGAAATAGTTGAAGCACTTGTATTTATTTATTTTTTATTTGCTTAACTGACTAGGAAATATTTTGTATACTTTCGTGCTAATAGAATTGCTTTTAATCTAAGATGCAGGAGGAGCTATAATGCATTTGAGAATCATGCTTCATGACATTAACGCATCATCATTAATTAATTATGCCATAATTGTTTTAATTTCAATTTTACATCTCAACTGACAATTTATTTATTTGGCAACTGCTCGCAGAGTTGAAGTTTCAGCTGTAGACATTTAAATTGCTGTTGTTTTTAGCTATATTTGAAGTATTTGATGTTTTAACTGCACTCAAGCTTAGCTGCTAATCTCTGCTCTTAACCTAGATATCGCACAGATTTGTATCTGTATCTTTGACTGCTTGGCGTTCTTCCCCCATCTGGTGAAGTTATCTGTTTATTTGGCAACTCTTGTCAGTCATAAATTGTGCTATTTCTATAAATGTTCAACTGAATCATGGTCGCTTCAAGATAGATATCTTTTTTAGCTATCTGTCTGGCCACACAGCACAGGTGACTTCTATTTCTATCTCTCGCTCTCTCTCTTTTTTGCACTGTTGAACTTATCATAGTTTTTTATTGTTGGTGATGTGCTTGTGTTTTTTCCGTCTCTGGCTGTGCTGTGCATAATTTAATCTGCATCTTTATCTGTGACTGACTGTATCTATAGCTCTGCTCCGTCGCTTTTATATAATATCTCCATTCTTTCACTAAGACAGCTGCCAGCTGGCAGAGTGTATTAGCAAAGAGCTTACCGCACATTCAGTGTGTTTGGCCAAAAAAAATAGATAGGGGAAAAAAGCCTTTGGCGTTAGTAATATGAACATTTTTAGTTTGCCTGACTGCTTGGCCCAATGATAAGACCTATTTCCACTAACCCCCCCCCCCCTCTCCCCCTCTACGCCGCTGATTTCGTTGGGTGTTGCAATCGCTTGACAAAGTTCATTGATTGTTGCACCTCTTGCAACGTGCGCAAGTTAAGCGTCACCTACATCACCATCGCCGTCGCCAACTCGTCCACTTCCTATCGCGGTCTTTGTCTGAAAACGCATTGAATTACCTGCAGGCGAAATTCGAATACTGCCAACCACAAAAGAAATCGAAATGCGAACCAATCATGCAAGGCCCGCACAAAAATGACGAAACAACAGCTTTGCTGAACAAAAAACAAAAAACAAAAAACAAAAATAAAACAAAAAACCAGAAACAAAAAACAAAAAGAACGCGATTTAACGTCGTCGCAGCTCAGCTTGAGATACAATTACAACTGGCCCACAAATTGCAGTAGTTGCAACAAGTTCTGAAAGTGAAAGTCTTTTCGTTTGGCAAATCAATGCTGCTGATTACAGCACATGAATATAGCTGCTTTCGTGCAGCTTGTTGCCTGCTGAAATTTTCAGAACTTGCCGTTGAGGTCCCCAAAGGTTCGCATATCAAATGCCGCGAGGCTAGCTTAAGAAATTGCGGCTGCAGTGGCATTTGAATTAGACCAAAAATAATGTTTGTATTTTACAATAAAAGTCTATCAATTTCAATTCTATCGCCACCTTAGTTGCTGGGTTCAATGAGCTTGAGCTGGAGCCATAAATGTTGACTCTCGTGGCAATCAAATGGCTTAAATAATCAGCGACATTTTTGCCGTATGCTTTATCAAGTATCGCCCTTTAATCTATATTGCATGTATTTATAAATCAAGCTACTTACTGAATTATTTAAACCTTTGGCTTTGGCTGGTTTTCAAAACACTTCTGTATTTTTATCGACTCCAGAGACTTCCTTCGTTGGCCAACGCTATGTGATTGTGATTGTGGCGCCATTAGAAGTTTATCAATTAAAATAAACCCGATACGCAGAGAGTCTTGGGCAAAGCTTCGCCGCCTGTGATAAAAAACAGACGAGGCCTTTTTTTTGTTCTTTTATGCCATGGCGCCAACAAAAGTGTCAAAAGAAAAAAAAAAAACAATTCTTGAAAGTAACGTGCACAAAATGTGAAATATATGAAATGTATCTTTGAAGTAGTTGCCATCCGAGGAGGAAGTGTTTGGATACCAAAGAGCCAGAGAGCAAGAGAAGATGACGCAGAAGAAAATTCGACGAATTCGCAGTGACGAAGCAATCAAAATTCGCCAAGCATCGTATTATTTCAGAGATTCCCCCCATTTCATCGTCCATCTCTCTCGCTCTCTCTCTATTGCTGTCTCTGTCGCTCTGATTGATTCATGCTTAAATTAACATGTGCTGAAAACGCAATCTCAGTCTCACAATCTATTCGACAAGTAAACACAAAGTAGGTAAGCCTAAGTGAAGCGTGTCTGACCAACTGCATACCCTGTATAACGCGAGTGCAGCAATGGGGTGTTATGAGTAGAACTCGACTTGAAAGTTTAGCCGAATGTAAGTGCAATTTATTATTTTTGTTCCATTATTTTAGACCCACTTTTAAGTTGTGCTAAATTTTATAATATTCACAAAGCCCCACAATAGAGCTGCGTATATGAAATGAGTAAATGTTGTAAGAATATCCTCTAAAATCTATCAGATAAGTTACACAACAAATTTCACAACGCTACCTCAACTAATAGCTGAGTTCTCTGAGGCTATTTTTAAGTACAGGGTATTTGCAAGGCGTGGCAAAAGCTTTCAGAGCAACGCACTGACGGCTCGCTGTAAGACCGTTTTTTTTTTTTTGGCCAATTTGTTTAAATATTTATGCAGCGGCTCGAGCTTCTTATCTTCATGTTTCTGCGTTGAGATCTCAGATTTGTTTAAACGAAAATCGTGGATTCTTTTTTTTTCGCATTGTTTGAGTGCGAAATTGAAAGCGGCTGAAGCGATTGAGACGTCGCGCCAAAGCGTTGATTTAATTTGATTTGATTTGATTTATGCCAAAAATACAACTCAAACAGACGCCTCTGATAAACGATATGATCAATTATGTGAGTGTGTCTATATAGCTATTTATAGATAGCGATCGAGAGGCTAGTAAATTTTGGGAAATATCTCTAATGGATTTATGGGCGTGCGAATCGAACCAAATCTAAGACATATTATATGTCCGAATCCAAGACATTCGATACGTTTCGCTCGTTGTCCAGTTTCGCTTATCGCTTATTAGAGACATGTGTTGTTTTTTTTTTTGGAAATATTGGACAATTGCGGACACTATTTACAAAATTAGTATTTTGTTATGTGCTATAAATATTGCGGAAATTAGAAATTAGATACTTGCAATAGAATTAGATACTTCAAGATCTAATCATCAATGTGTCCAAGTATTACAAGTATCTATAGATAAAATCAGCTTAAATCAACAAAGATTTAATTGCCGAAATTATAAATAAAAAAGTAGTTCAAGATTTATTGTTTTTTTATTGGCTGTATTTTAAATTCTCGCATTCACGAAATTATAAAGTTTTATAGCATTTAATAAATTGTATTTATACATAACTTAAATCTAAATCTATTCAAAATCTTTCAACTATTTCTATTTCAAGTAACTGCTTTTGAAATTCCACAAAAATCGTTTGAATTCCCTAAGCTGTAATCCATAGTCAAATGGATTTGAATTATTGACTTTCCAGGCTGGCAATTAAATCAACAATGTTACAGCTGAGTTATGCAATCGAGCTGTTGCAGATAAGCTTGAACTTGGCACAAATATGTATTTATATTTATATATTACTTTATATTGTCGCTACTCTGGGGAATACGGTAAATAATTGATGAAGTTTCTCGTCGAGAGCTGTGTCGCATTACGAAACCAATCCATTGAAACTTTCGAGGCCTCTTGGGGCTTTCGAAGTATTGGGGGTACTTCGAGAGATTGTCGCGATGTTACGACGGCGATAACATCGAGCGAGTACAGATTATTTTTATAATAGTATTTGGTATTGAATTTATAATTAAGATAGTGTCCTGAGCGTTATTTATGGACATCGCAATCGCACAGATTACAAAAGCAAGCAAGAGCAAGACGAGAATGAAATGCGATAATGAGAACAGGTAGGCGTTGAGATCAATAGCTTTGTTTTGTAATGTGTATGAGGGCAAAAGGGAAACTCCATTGATTGAGCGTTCTTGGGAATGTATCTGGCAGATACAGGACAGCCAGGTAGCTGGTAGAACAAACGGGACGGGGAGCTGGCAACGATCGACAGGTAAATTGGTATTTGTTAGACAACAAACATTCAAGTCGCAGTGCAGTGAAAGCAACAAAGCCAGCGAGCAACATTTGGGTTGCAGTCACTTTTGTATCTGCAGACATTTGCGGTGTGTGTGTGTGTGTGCGTGTGTGT
Source organism: Drosophila siamana (assembly GCA_035047445.1). Lineage (NCBI taxonomy): Eukaryota > Metazoa > Arthropoda > Insecta > Diptera > Drosophilidae > Drosophila > Drosophila siamana. The sequence goes on from JAWNPP010000078.1 coordinate 18,405,009, forward strand.
GGTGTGTGTATCTTGCAGTAACTTGTTTCTTTTGTGCATGTGCTGGGGGACAACTGACTGCCACTCCACTCGACTTCATTCCATTCCGAGTTCCGAGAACTCTTCGTATTCCGTCTTCGTCTTCGACGTCGTCGTCGTCGTCTTTGGCGTTGTCGTCTGTCTTCTTCGTATACTTAAATATGCAGCACACACACAGTGATACTTGGCTATATGTGAGGTATGCACTGGGCGCTGCTGCAGCTGCCACGGCGTTGCCAGACTGTTGGCCGTTTGAGCCTAAATTCGAAAGTAGCGCAGACTTAATTTCTAGCACAAAACCTTGACACACTGCAGTGTTGCCATATCGTTGTACTCAACGCACTTACAACTTGTGCTTTAATTTACCTACTTTCTAGCGTTACCAGACTGCGACAAGGAAGCTTATTTGGCACTGCGTCTTGGCAAGCGTCTCAACTGTGGGCTTAACAGACAGCTAAGCATGTAAAAATTGCACACAGCGTTGCCAGACTGTCGCAGTTCACTCGCCAGCAGTTGTAGTTATTAACCGTTGATATTTGCTGCAGTTGCAGCCTCTGCAAATAATGTTGCCGTACTGTCAGCAAGTTGATCTTGCTTTCCAGGCCAGCGTTGCCAGATAAATTGGCCTTAAATGCAGCAGCTCTTCGGCCATCACTTGTGTGTGTGTGTGTGTGTTGGCCAAGTCCAAATATGGCCCAAAGAAAAAATGGCGACACTTTCGGTGTGTGGCATCGCTGAGTCATAAGCTGCTGCGGCTCCCCCGCTACCACCTCCCCCCCCTCCACAAGCAGCCAAAATGCCACTTGACCCCCGCGCTCTCGCTCTCTCACTCAAGAGACGCGCTTGAGGATTGAACTCAACAGCGGGCTGCTGTGCTGCGCTGCGCCGCGTCCACTAAAACATGTTTAGCTGTCCAGCATAGCAAACAGCACAGCGGCAAACAGGTCTGAGTGCAGACACAAAGGCTTGCGTGTGTGTGTGTGTCTCACTCAACAAGATCCACCCCAAGCAAGGCAAGTTTACCTGGAGTCGCACACTCAGCCAAACGCGCGCTCTCTGCGCGACTGCGATAATATGGAAAAGAAACGACTCAATTGAGTCTTAAGCGCCGCTCTCGCCAGAGAGCGCGCGCTCTCGTTTGACTTTTGCGCTCAGACACACACACACACACACACACAAGCGCACACGTACACGCATACAGCGTTGACTCTCGCTGGGCGCTAGCTGCGCGTTTGCTTGTTCTCAGTTTGAATTTTCTATTCGAAGAGTGCGCTTAGTGCCCGCTGCTGCGACGGCGTTTCAAACAAACACACACAGAACACAAAGCACACAGTCCCCAAAAACAACAGAACAACATACACCAACTCTAACGCTGCTGTGTTGTTTTTGTGTTCCTTTTTTTTGCGTTTCTTTTTTTTTTGTTCGTCTCTGTTACGCGCGTGTGTGTGTGTGTGCTGCTGTTACCATACAGCATCAGCTCTGCAATCATTACGCAGTGCACAACACACTGAATTACTTCCAACCACCGTTATCGACGCTAGCTGCTGTTGTCAGCGAGTGAGTGAGTGAGTTACTAAACGAGTAACTGAGTGAGTGAGCGAACGAGCGCACGTGTGTGTGTGTGTGTGTCTGTCCGTCTGACTGTGCGTGTTTCGTTTCACAAACGTTCCCAGACGTCGTCGTCGGGCGACACACAATTGCTGTTCCACGGACATTCGTTCGGATCAGTACCGAGCGAAGAGCTGCGCCAGCCGCCGAGCCGAGATCCGAACCCGAAGCCACCGAGAGAGAAGAGCGAGCGCATTGTGCAGTACACTGCATTTGTTTTTTTTTTTTGGTTTCCCGGCCACAGCTGCTGCTGATGCTGCTGTTGCATTAACGAGGCGCACACTCAAGCGTTATGTTGGACAAGTGACCCGCCGGCCAAGTGTGATTAAACTGCAACAACTAAACTATTACTAAAAAAAATAAAACGCAACAAAAACTACGAACAAACAAAAACAAAAAAAAAAAGACTTAAGTCAGTGCAAAGTTCAGCAGCGCATTTGGTGAAAAGCAAGCAAAAGAAGAAGAAAAAAAAACTCAGCCAAAATGTTTGATGTATTCGGCTCCGTTAAGGGGCTGCTGAAAATCGATCAGGTCTGCATCGATAACAATGTGTTTCGCATGCACTACAAGGCGACGGTGATCATCCTGATCGCGTTCTCGCTGCTGGTCACCTCACGCCAATACATCGGCGATCCGATCGATTGCATTGTCGACGAGATTCCCCTGGGCGTTATGGACACCTATTGCTGGATCTACTCGACGTTCACCGTGCCGGAGCGTCTGACGGGCATCACGGGACGGGATGTGGTGCAGCCGGGCGTCGGATCGCATGTGGATGGCCAGGATAAGGTCAAGTACCACAAGTACTATCAGTGGGTCTGCTTTGTGCTCTTCTTCCAGGCCATTCTGTTCTATGTGCCGCGCTATCTGTGGAAATCGTGGGAGGGCGGCCGCCTCAAGATGCTCGTCATGGACCTCAACAGTCCGATCGTGAACGATGAGTGCAAGAACGATCGCAAAAAGATCCTCGTCGACTACTTCATCGGCAATCTGAATCGCCACAACTTCTATGCGTTCCGCTTCTTCGTCTGCGAGGCTCTCAACTTTGTCAATGTGATCGCCCAGATCTACTTCGTTGATTTCTTCCTCGACGGCGAGTTCAGCACCTACGGCAGCGATGTGCTCAAGTTCACCGAAATGGAGCCCGACGATCGCATCGATCCGATGGCCAAAGTGTTTCCCAAGGTCACCAAATGCACCTTCCACAAATACGGTCCCTCTGGCAACGTGCAGCGATTCGACGGTCTCTGCGTGCTGCCCCTGAACATTGTGAACGAGAAGATCTATGTGTTCCTGTGGTTCTGGTTCATCATCCTCAGCATATTGTCGGGCATTTCGCTTGTCTACCGCATTGCGGTCGTCGTTGGGCCCAAGCTGCGTCATCTGCTGCTGCGCGCCCGCTCGCGTCTGGCGGAGAGCGATGAGGTGGAGACGGTGGCGAATAAATGCAATATTGGCGATTGGTTTCTGCTCTATCAGCTGGGCAAGAACATTGATCCGTTGATCTACAAGGAGGTGATATCGGATTTGTCGCGTGAGATGGGCGGCGATGGTCAAAGTGCACACAAGCAGCCCTTTGATGCCTAAATACCAGCGAGCGAGTGAGAGAGGTTGTGTGTGGAAGCGAGACGAGAAGAGATCAGGAGAGAGCGGTGAAGATGATGTTGACAACGACGACGACGCCGACGGCGGCAGAACAGCAGGAGTTTGAAGAAGACGAAACGAAATGGAATGGGAACGTGAACGAGAACAAGAACAAGAGTCGGAGTGCTAGGCGGCCGTAAGTTAAACTATTCCCCCCTCCCTTCCAAACCCTTGCTCTCACCCACACACACACACACAAACACACACTAACTACTTGTAGAGAGCAAGAGAAATAGAGAGAGAGAGAGAGTGCGCATGCAAAAGACACACTTAGCTTAAAGTTTAGCTCATAACTCCAATTTTATTATACAAATAACGAAACTTCTAATTTTTTTTTGTCGATTTATACATTTAACACTTAGCTTGTATTAAGTTGAAATATTTTCTGTGTTTACTTTGTACAACTGCTACGAACAACAACAACAAAACTACGAAACAAACAAAACAAAACGCAACGAAACAACAGTAATTAATAAAAATCAAACATACACACACACACACACAAACAATGAGAACCAGAGTAATTGCTATTGGAATTCACATGTAGGCACCACGCGCTTTTTTTTCACAGTGCCCAGCTTAAGCGCTGAGAGAGCAAGAGAGCGCAAGTTGAGAGAGCGCTGCACTGCTGGTCTTACGCGCTCATTTAAGCGTAACGCAAGCAGCTCGCTTTCGTTACCTCGGCGCAAGCGAGACGCAAGCAGCGACGCATGCGTAGCGTCTGGAGCTCAGCTTAAGTGAGCGACGAGATGTCCGTCTCGCTTGCACGTCAAGCTACATTCCACAGTTGGTTTTGCCTTTCGAGTTCTTTGTTGTCTCTTGTGGTTGTTGTTGTTGTTGGTTCGCTGAGGTTGCTGAAGCTGTTGAATCTGCATGCAAACTGGTTTGACCAGCAACAACAACGACAACCGGCACAAGTTCAGGGCGATTGCGAGGGCGCATTGCCAACAAGACAACAGCCGCAGCAGCAGCATAATTAAGAGAAAACAGACGATAGTTGAAAGCTTCGCTAAAAGCACCAGAAGAACGGGGACCCATCAATGTCTGCCCATAGTAGTGGGATACAGGGTATGCGCCTAGTCGTTGCGCATGTGCATTTGAGTACACTCAGCTCATTATGCAGGCGTCTACACTTAGTGAGCTGCGACTTGCGCATAACCTGTAAATTTAGAAATATTTTCTATATTTTTTTAGCTCAAGTATAAATTCTATAAAAGAAAGTTTGTGGATTCCATGAGCTAAACTTCATTAGTTTGGCTACAGGGTAGCTATTGTTCAATCTCATTAAGTAGCCGTGGCAGTTTATTGTAAAATTTCCATTTTGAACATCTTACAATTTCTATATATTTATAAATTCGCCAGCACTGATTGCAGGGTAGCTGCCGTCGACTATCTTTTCGAAATTCCCATTTGGTTGTGTATGTGTTTAGTTTCTTTTTTATTATTTCTAATCAGCAATTTCCACTTGCTCAAGTGTCAGCATGTTTACCATGTCAACGTCTTTGACGCTGCTTCTTCCTATTCTTCTTCTGCAGTTTGTTTGTCGTTGTTGTTGTCGTTGTTGTTCTAGTGCGTACATACAATGCCAATTAGAAGTTAGGCAACATGCTTCAGACTGTCGCCCTCTTCCGTTCATCGTCGTTCAGTGCTAGTTTCTTATCTTATCAAGTTCCCCCCTCTCTCCCTCTCCGTCTCTCTGTCTCCGTCTCCGTCTTAACAACAACAGCCTAAATAGCTGAGTGTTGATAACGCGCCGCACATGAGATGCTGACGGTTGTCTGCCACTACATGTGGCAAGAAGTGATAAAGTGTTGTAATTAACACACATTCACTTCAGATCACACGATCACAATTTCACCCCAAATTGCAGCGAGATGTGCTTAATTCGCGATTAAAGTGAGAGCATTGCGCAAGTTTGCCAATGCTCAAACAGCAACATACCCTGTAAACAAGGGCAAATAGATAAGCAGTAAATATGAATTTTGCTAGTTTAGTTGCGTCAAGATTACAGCTGAAATTTGTAGAATGTAAAGTTAATGGTGTGATATAAATATACGCCAAAGTTGAACTCAGAAATTCATTGAACTACCCCACTGTGCACTGCTCAACGCTCAGCGCTCAACGCGCAACGCTCAAACGGAACCGACAATTTATGTGCTCTGTGGCAGTCACAATCAACATATACACCCACATATTCTCACACGCGAACTGTGACCGCCACTTTGAGGTATCAATGAATGGGATTGCGAATGGGAATGGGAATGGGAATGGAAACTGTGCGCTAGCTACCCTTTCAAAGCGAGAAAAACGTCGAGTCGCGTTTTATGAATGGCAAATGACAGCCTCCAAAAACAAAAAAAAAACAAAAACACAAATAGAAAAACTAAATGCACGCGAAAAACGAAAATGAAATTGAAAAGGTTCATGTAAAGCATTCGATTGTTTAATGTTGTTGCAAATGTTCGCTGTATCATTATTGTTGTTTGTTCAATTCGCTGTTGTTGTGCAACAGGCACGCACAATGTCTGTGTGTGTGTGTATGTGTGTGTGTGTAATGATGTGTGGCGACAATCAACAGAAAGAACACAGCTGACGAAAGAGCAAATAAGTCAGAGTTAACGTATAGTACTTTTATTTGCTCATTTCTATAGCATTTTTAATTGCATTAATTACTTTCAATTAGCCAAAGACAACGGCGACAGCAGCACAAAACATAGCCAAGTTAATTGCCATTAATAATTGTGTCAAAGTTTAGCGCGAAAAAAAAAAAAAACACTGAAACAACTTATGCTGCGTATACGTAATATTACGCATACGCCACCAACACTCACACAAACAGTTCGCATTACATAATGTCGAAAATAAGTCAAGCCAGCAAGTTATATGCTTTCACTTGCCACTACAAATTTCAGAGTGAACAATTATTGCCAGCTTTGAGAAATGTGCACAAATATAGTAATATATGGCAGCAGTTAAAGCACATAACATAAATCTACAGTTTATGGCCGCACTTAACTTACAGCAACTTCTTAGCGCAGTCGACAGCTTATTAGCTGCATTTGTGTTTCTAGCTTCAAACAGATCCCAACGAACTCGGTGTGCAGTGAAGCAAACTGTCTGAAAGTTGGTTTAATACTTGCTTTTTTTGTAGCTTTCGCAAATCTAGCCAAATCAGTTTGATGGGCAGACTTTGTCTAAATAAAGAGAATCCCTTTCTTTTCATAAAATAAGTTGAACAGTCTTCGACAAAAGAAAACATTTGCTTTATCGGCAATCTGCAATTAATTTTTAGTGCATGATTTACTAGGAATGTCAATTTGTCACCACTATATTGTTCTCTATCGGTTGTTTTGTGCGAAGTGTCACGCTGTCTACCAAGAAATTCATGAATAATTGATTAAATACTTGTATGTGAGTGAAAATTGTTTTTGCATTTAACAATATTTTCAACAATATTTTTGCCTTTTTTTTTGTATTTTGCAGTTGCATGCAGCCGAAATGAAATGAACACGAAGGAGAAGAAGGAGACGAAGGAGGAGATGGAGTGGAGAAGAGAAGAGATGAGAAGAGAAGAGAGGGAAGGGGGCGTGGCCTTTTGAGCTAATGACGAGCTAATTGAACACACATATCAACGAATTCCATGGTAAACGCTTCTGTTTTGGGTGTTTTGCCTGATTGCAAAACACTTGAAAACATTTTCGAAATGCAACTACAACAACACTAGCCACACACACACATTAAACGCACAATTCACACCCACACACACATTAAGAACAACAAAAAGAGAAATAATATAAAACACCACCCACCACCTGGCCCTGGACTGGCAGCTGTCTATATAAGCAATAAGACAATCATTGAACAGGCTGCGAAATGAAAACAGAACAGGAACAGTACATAAAAAAAAGAAAAGCATGAAAGACACGACAACAATAAGAATTTGATAAATACGTTTTTTTTTTGTATGGATGATGAATATACAACAAGCAAACAGGAACTAAAGCAAACAGTAAAAGACAAAACAATATGAATTTTTGCTAATAATATTTTTATACACCAGAAGATGCAACTGTAGATGCAGATACAATTGTATCTAGATACATTTATATACTAAATACTATATTTATATATATATATATATATATTTATATATATATTTATATATTTATAATGCAGAATGCCACATGCGATTAATATTTATGCTAAGAGTTGTGATCATTGATTAAGCAGTTTGTAAACAAATTAAATAACATTACAAAACCAATTTGTAACCAGAAAACATAAAGAAAGCAAAACAAAATGCAGCAACAACAACAACAACAATAACAACAACAACAACAGCAAAAGCAACAACAACAATAATAATGATAACAATACAAATTTCCATATATTTTTATTTTGATTTCCAATTAATTATTTAAATACGTTTATTATTTTTTTTTTTGTAATTTTAAAATTTTCGCCAGCAATTTATAGTTTATTTTATTTGTACTTTTCAATTTTGTCATATTTTTTCTAGCATTTATTTGTGTAGTTCTTAGGCATTTTAGTTTAGCGCAATTTTTTTTTTTGAGAAATAAACAAAAGAAAACTACTTGAAATATTTTTATAATGCTAATGATTGTAATAATAATGCAAATAACTATTTATAAATTGTGACTATGCAAAAGTATATGCATATATTTTTGTATAAATAATAATCATTTAGCTATACAACAACAAAACAAAAAAGAGAAGAAAAAGCAACAAATGAAAGACTCAAAAGCAATATCTAAAAAAAAGAAAAGACAATTAAAAATAAAAAAAAAATTAATAATGCTCGAATCGCATTCGATTCGGAGACATGAATAAAATATTTATATACAGATGATATATTTGAAAGTGTATGTAAGTGTGCGCATATTTACAAGCCAGCTTGATCTAAGTATATTTAACAGATATATATACTATATACTATATATATACATATATGTATATGTTTAATCGATTTATCGATGATTGCTAACATTTTTAAGATTTTAAAATGCATATTATTTTTTAAAAACGATTTTTGAATAAAGCAGAACAACAACAACTACGATAAAAGCAACAAAAAAAAAAACAAACAAACGAAAATCATAAATCTAATTGCGTTTGCATTTCTTATCTAATCTGCCCATCGCCCATCGCCCTCTCCCCTCTTCCCTCCCTCCATCTGTGTTCTAGCTGTAGATATCTTTTTCCGTTTGTTTTCTCCCCTTCTTCTCTTATCGCTGTTGCGCATGCGCAAACAAAAACAAGTGAACTTCACCTGAACTCCAACAGCACAGCCCAAAACTTCAAGAGGGAGGGCAATAAAGAGCAATGAAATATCTTCAAACGCTGTGCGATTAGTCGCACTTTGAATACTCTGCAATCTGCAAATTAAATCATTTACCTTATTGGGGCAGCAATAAATTTATTGATCTCACTTATTTATTAATTGAATTTAAATGGAATTTATTTATTACTACATTCACTTTTTTGATAGTGCTTAATTCTTGAGCTGTTACAAGCTGCTCTACGAAACAAAGTCGCTGCAATTTGTTAGGGTATTCACACTATCTAAAGTGCCTCAAAGGCCCAAAGCAAACAACACCTTCACTGTGTAAACTACAAAGGTTGCTTTCTGTCTGTTCATGCTTAGCAATTCCACAAAATTGTGTACCTAATGCAGTTTACAACCCACAGTGAGCGCTGCCTAAAGAGCACACAATAAACACAGTGGAATTTAAAGCGAGCGTTGAAGCTAGAATTTGAGCTGGGTAAATATTTACTGAAAAGTTGCATGCTTTTGGTTCAGCCGAAAGAACTGCTTAAAAGGTTCGGGAATTTAGTAGATAGTTATATAGATAATTACACTGACTTATTGCTGGGTTTATTTTTATTATATTTTGAAGAAGTACAGGCCACTGTTTGAAGGCTATTATAAGAAAATGATGCCAATAATTAAGCTCTATTGCTAGGGCCATAAGTCGACAGCGTTTAGATGAAATGAATATCAAGCTCGAGTTCGCTGTAGCCTGTATTCACTGTGCTGTGCAGCCTCAGCAGTTGCCAGCGTAGCGAACAGATGCGCTCGACCGTCGTTGGCAACACGTGTCGCGTGTCTTTTGGCTGAGTCAACGAGCGACAACAAAGAGAGATAGAGAGAGAGGGGAGTGTGGGAGAGGAAGGGGGAGAGGCAGATATAGCGAGAGTCTAGTCCATGCTCGATCTTATAATCTCGAATCCATCCCAGAGTCGGACATATCGCATTACAACTGCGACACTCGTGCCATTATTGAGACTCGTCGTCGTTCATATTTGTTTACGCTGGACTTTTCAGTTCTCAGTAGTCGTCAATACCCCGCAGTTCTCGCTGCAAATGCCTGACTTGCGTAAAGCTCTGAATTATGACATTTTGCTGCCAAACTTTCCTTCAAACTGTGCTTAGA